>OX327000.1:32388967-33781467 GCA_946800695.1 Geum urbanum | reverse complement strand
CATAGGAGCACTTCTTCGTCGGTAAAGGGGTTATAAACACAAGGTAGTAATAGTATGAGTCATGTATACATAGACAAAAGAATGAAGTGCATGTCATGAAAAACGCACTGCATTTATCCTCATGTCTCTGAAAACTGTAAGAACTGATTACTCTGTCTAGAGTGGAATGATTAAAGTGTTCAACGAATGTATGTATATAAACTGAAAACATACTTGAACCGACTTTCAGTTGTCATTTAGACCTGGTTTCAACACTGAACTCAGAATAGAGCAATTTTTTACTGTAATCTCATTTTTAGTGTACTTTGTTCGCTTGCATTCCTTCCAGTTTTCATCATTTCGTGACAGTTGACTAATGATTATTCTCTCTGTTGTGACTCTACCTCCTTTATCTTTTTGTGTTGCCTGCAATTTGATCAGATCACGGTGCTTTGCAGGGAAGGAAAACAAACTACAAGATACTGTAAACTTTAATGGAAGAGAAGCAGTTGAATTTCAATCGGCCACTCCTGTCTGTGAGACGCTTCTCAGGGACAACTGTATCTCCAGAAGCTGATGACAAAAAGAATACAGCTAAGTCAATACCCAAACGACCTCCTCTTCCTGCTTACAAATCAGAGCTGAAATCAGGTCCAGTGAGGGATCCGGGAAGTGTTCCTTTTGTATGGGAGCAGATACCAGGACGACCCAAGGACGAAAGTCGATCAAAATATCAGGTTCCTGAAGGGACTCTGGTTGCTCCAAGGCTTCCACCTGGAAGAATTTTAAAGCCTAAAAAGCAAGGGTCGGATAAAGGTTCTAAAAGTTCAATAGCTGCTCAATCCGCAGCTGGAAATGAACTTTCCTTATCTCAAAACGATTCAACGTTTGAGAGAAAAACTTTTTCTAATAATGAAAGCTCTAATGAGAGGATGGACAATAGGCCTGGATCAGAGGATGGAGATGAGATCTATTTAGATGCACATGATCTACTTTCTAGAAGTGAATCAGCCTATATGAACTGTAGTGTAAGTGGTTTGAGTGGACTGGATGGTTCAGATATCATACCCTCTGGGACGTTCTCAACTGATCCACAGACTCGAGATTTCATGATGGGTCGGTTCTTGCCTGCAGCAAAAGCAATGGCTTCAGAGACGCCTCAATATGCCCCCAGGAAGCAACCAGCTAGAGAGCAACCAATTTCCAGAGAGGAACAAAGAAGGGAGAGAGAAGTAGTGACTTGGGATAAGCGGCATCAACTTGATCAATGTAGGCAAAATGTGTCACCCTGTTATGTTCGAGATATAGTTGGGGAATTAAGTGAGTATGAAGGTAATTATTTGAAAGGTTCTGAAGATATTTTAGCTAAATTTTGTGAGTTTTGTCTGGGAGTTTTCCTAATAGGTTCCTTTTGCCTTTTGTTTTTCCAGAAATGATAATGCTGTCGAAAGTATCCATTCCTTCAGCTGGTAGAGTACACAGTAAATCTATTAATGCTGGTTCTTACACTGAAGCTAAGAAAATGGTATTATTCCTTCTCTTTTTGATTATGTATTTATTTTTCTTGTATCAGTGATTGTTTTGTTATTAAAAGGTCCTGAAGTTTTATACTCTGTTAATTGGGATATGTTTATTTCTGTAGCATGCTGGTACAGATGGATATAAACAAAGATTGATCGGTGACAATCAAGTAGCTGGGCTGAGTAGTGGTGGCATATCACCCTACCGTAATGAATGTTTGCAGTCTATCCTTCATGATCGAAAATGTTTTCTTGGCATTCCTGAGAAACCTAAGAATTTAAAGGAGACTCGTAGCTCGGATAAATATAAAAAAGGCCACAAGTTTTTGGAAATATTGGCAAGTGATCATACTGAATCGGAAGTGGGCTTAGGAAGTCCTGTGGAGAAGACACTGTATATTGATTCTGTACAGACAGTAAAATCTTCAAGTACAAATTCATTTTCCTCTGATATAAAGGGCAACATACAGGCTCTTGAAAGATGTAGTGAAATAGAAGAAACTCCTGCTTCAGAGTCATCAATTCAGGATATCAAGCACTTGGGGGATATGAATAAAAAGGCAGTAGTCTATTTTAAATGCTTGGACTCTTCTGACTCCAGATTTCTGTCTTCTTTTGGAAAACTGACCAATGATCTACAAACAGATGCAAATGGTTCTGTACAGGATGAAGAGGATTCTAACAAACTGGCTATCTCAAAAGTGGCCAACAAAGAGAAGTTTAATCTACAAAGCCAAAAGTTAGAAAACTCAGGTGGTCAGTGTCACAGCCTTACTCAGAAGTGTCTTAAGCTAACAAACATCAAACAGCTGGATGAGGAGAGTACTGTTTTAAAAACCCAAGAGCCAACGACTTCAGGCACTGATTACATTTCTCATGACCTTGATTGTACTACCTTGATCAGCTCAAAAGTGGCCAGGAAGGGGAAGATTGACTTAGAGAGCCATCGCGGACTTGTGAAACTTGGTGATCAAGAAAATACTGAGGGCAATAATTTACCACTACCTCTTGGACCTCCTTTACCAAAATCTCCTTCAGAGTCCTGGCTAAGCCGTACCTTGCCTACCATTTCCTCCAGGTCTTCTCCATCCTCTCTTAATTCATGGATTTACACCAGCAGTACTGTTTCTAAGACATCCTCCTCTGTGGACCCCAAGTGGGAGACGATTGTCAAAACTTCTAATGCGCATCATGGACGTTTGCGGTTTTCTGAGGTATTTCATTAAACAAATCCTCTAATTTTTGGCCTACACAATACTTTGCTTACATTAGTGATTACAAGCTTTTTTAATGCTACTCAATTGTTCTGTATCAGGAACTTACACCTATACCAGAAGCTTAGAATGTGGAGGTCCTATCCGAAGCACACTAGCTCATACAATCTCTGTGGTCCTTGGTTGAATGTCCGCTCTCTTGGTGGGCTTAAAAAGGTGTTACACTTTTCTTTTTCACTTGTCCACAGTTTCACTCTCTAAAAGTTACATTACTGTGAAGTTAGAAAAGTGTACATGTCAAGCCCCTTTCTTATCCTATATTTTCTTGTAAATGCTACCATAGTTTTTTTCTTTGAACGTATAGTTCGTTCCTGTACTGGGATTCATGTATAAAGGGAAGCCAATAGCTTTATTATTGTGTTGAAGGAAACTGTTCTATACTGAGTGACCATGTGGATTATCTGTCAAGCTCTCATGCATACAGGGTAGCGGATTATATTCTTATATCTTTCTCTGACTTCGGAAACCTTTATGTCTAAATACAGGGACGAATTTATTTTGTTCAAACAAACGAGATTTACTTTCATTTTTCTATGTTTTACCGACAATATTTCTACTTTGCTTGGATGGAATCTATTGGTGTTACAAGAGATGGTTTTTTTGCTTTGTTGTTGGTATTCATAGCTTAAATGTCAGCACATGTGGTGTTGACATTTTGCATCAATCATACATATGTTGCAGCATGGCGTCCATCCCTTATAAGACTTTTCCAGGTTTCAGACTAGTTAGCGCCTTCTACCCTTCATTCAACATTAAGGCAGTGTTCTGGGAAATGTATCTGCAACAGTGCAACTGCAGACCCGGTTACGAATATATATATATACGAGGTGGAACCCCGCGGTTTATTGACAGTATAATAATTTCAAAAAAAAACATAGAGTATCTAATTGTTGCAAAAAGGTTTTTTATTATAAGTTCAATTGCCTATGAATTTGTGAATAGAATAAAAAATACACTGAGCAATTGGAAAACACATGTTTTGTTATTTTTTTTAGATATGCACAGAATCTAAAAGTTCGCAACAATGTTTGTCAAAATAGAAGTATGGAGACAGCTGACACAGAAGCAAGAAAACAATATCTTAAAAATTGGGAAATAAGAGTTTTACTGGGAAATTCCTTGCTCAATGATTCTAGCCAATGGTATAGATTCAGTACACAGATAGTTGTACATTACTATGTTTGGGTACTGAAAAAGACAATCAGCCGATAAAGTAACAATTTTTTTTAGACAACATCTCAATTCCAAATACGACAATTTAAGCATGGAAAAAAAAAATTGCCAAAAATGTTCAAGACAATCAAAATCTCACAACATTAAGAAAAATTTGTGGCCAGCAGGGAATACAAAGAAAGTTGGGAAAGATTATGCACGGATAGGCCATCACATGCACAGAAATCATTCTAAGAACAGAATAGCATTAGTCACACACTGACGAAAGTTTAGATAGCATAGCATAGAAATATGTTACAGACCTTGGACATAAACTGTGCTACAGAGAAATATATTACACAGGGTTGGGATTATGAGGACCATGTTCAGGTTACCTAGAACCTAGAAATGATTAATAGATTACAAACATGGGACAGTGGTTGCAATTTAGATCAGATACACCAAGATTAGGTCCATGGTTCTTTGCAGGAACAATGCAATCTCTCTTCCCAGCAACCTAAATCATTTCATCCTGAACATCACCATGAGAATAAATGAGTCAACAAATAGTCAATGTAACTAAACATCAGCATGTTTTGTTCTGCAATTTGTTCATTCTGTTTTTCCAACAATTGTATGACATTGTCCAGGGTTTCATTTTGAATGTTTGCTGAACTCTGTTTGGGTTGTTTTCTTGGGCTATGATCTTTGTCATGTTGAAGATTTCGGCTGACATTGATGCAAAAATATTGTTATTTAGTGAAATAGTAGGCACATGTGACGATTTCATCCTTCCTAAATAAAAGTGCACAGATAAAATGATAGGGAGGGAGAAATCGTAACTCTTGTTGTTGTTTTGGTTTCATCTTTTTGGCAGGTTGTGGAGTTTCGTTCACAGGCATATCTTCTTCCCATGTCCTGAAAATTGCAAGTTATTCTTTGATAATTATTTTCCAGGCTATTACCGAAAAACTAATTTGTTGGGAAGATTTTAACAGATCAGACATAACTATGAATGCAGTAACAACAGTTTGAATTCAACGATGCCACAGTTTTGAAAGCAGTAGATGGTGAACGCAGCATACAAAGTAAAGATTTATCGTTTTAATTTGTTGGTTATAGATTGATATGCAGTTCAATATTTGTATAGATCATTGACACAGAAGCAAGTACCTAGGGGAGTTATTGATATGTAATCAAGTACTCACATACGTCCTGTGATCGAAAGAACTTTTGTTGCACACCTATTCTGTGACGACCCGAACCAGAATCAGATATGTGTTTGGCACGATTCTCGAGATTTGGTTATAGTCGCAGTTTTGCGATATTATGTGGTTTGCCGATTCGATTCGCGACTTTGTTTTCGGTCGAGAATTTGGGTTGAGTATCTTCACGGAAGTTGTAGAGTACCTGATTTCGAGCTCGTGGGCTATTTCGGAAGATTTTTCCGATAACCGAGGAATATTTTATGATTATTTGAAGTTTCGGGTTCCGACGAGTTTATCCGATTGTTTCGAGCTTATCCGAATCACATTGTATATTCATTCCGGACCGTTGATCGACCCGAGGGACGAGTATAAATATCGAAAAGTCGAAAAATAGTCGAGAAATAGTCACAAAAACACGAATTTGCATTGACCATCGTTGACTTTCCCGTTTTGGAAAGTTTGACTGGTTGACCGTGGGAGGAGAGTTTCCGTTTCGGTCTTGCACTTCCGGCGACCGGATTCCGGCCACCATCGGCCACGGGACAGGTATAGTTCGTCTCCTCTCTTAATTTCGAGTATGATGGTGTGAGTTTTGGAAGGAATTGATGCGATTATGTATGAACCCGATTTGGTCCGAGTTGAGCTACGTCGCCGGTAATGGTGACGGTGGTTCCGGTGGGTTTTGAGGGTGGAGGTTAGAGGGGTTTGACTCCCCTTAACCTTGTGAAGCTTCCCACATGATTTGTTTTAGAGTTGGTGAAGTTTTGGGATGAACCCGATTAGGGATTCGGTTTGGGATTTTCGATTTGGTTTTGAGAAATTGAGGTGGTTCCTTTGTGAATTGGGCTTAGTGATAGAAGCGAAATAGGTTCGCATGGTTGAGATGGTCTGGTCTGGAGAGTTTCTCCGTGTGATTCCACCGTTGACGGCGAGCCGGCGGCGGCGACGGCGGTCAACGGCGAGGAAAAAGTCAACTTTTCAGATTTCGATAATTTTAATGACGTTTTTCTCGTAATCACTCCCTGATCGTCGTCCAGAGGTTTTTGGGTCGATTTGATTAGCCATTTGTCAGTCGAGATTTCGAGTGGGGATTTCGGGATTTCCGTTATACATTTTGTACCGTATTGCATATTTCCGGGAACGATTGGTTTCCGTGCATCCGTACAGTTTTGTGGATTACGATATTGATCAGTTATGTTTTGTGAACATTCAGGAGATCAAGATCGAGATCGTGATCGAGCTTCTGGCGAGGGATCTTCCGCCGGTCCTCGAGATTAGCGCGTGTACGCGTTTTGCTCATCTGTGAGTGGACAATTTCTTTTCACGGAATTCTTGCGAGTCTTTTATATGATTTATGAACTTGAGCATGCGTATGAGATTTCGGATTTGCATGAACATGTGATTTACGATTATACGATTATACTTATACGAATATACGTATACGAGTATACATACATTTATATGTTGTTTCATGTATTTGCATCGAGCTGTTTATGATTTGGTTTACACAGAGTACAGTCGTGGTTACGTTGTTGTATCGATACACTTTGCCTCTCGGTTGATCCCCGATGGTAGGCCGCCTGGAGGGGCGTTTCCCCAACCAGACCGGTGAGGGGCGTATCCCCGGATCCGAGGCCATTTCTGGCTAGAATCACGTGTGGGGCTGGGATCCCGTGATTCTGACTGTACTAGCACGGTGTGTGTCCATGAGTGACCCCGTGGGATTTTTACTTGCATGCTCAGTACACTGGAGGAGTGTGAGTTTTACCTCGTGTACTATAATGTTTTTATTTACTTGGACTCGCATATGTTATTTTAAATATATATATCAACTGGTGAAAGACATTTATTTTCGTCCACTCACTCTAACGTTTTTATTGTCTTTCCCCTGGGCTTTTTGGTTTCCGTGCCCAGTTTGCAGTTCAGGTTTGGTGTCTCACGTCGCGGTTTGGAGGCTAGTGATCAGAGTCACCTGTGTTCTTCCAGTAGGTTCTTGTTTCGCCTACTGATGTACATATTGTATATGTTTTACTCTAGGGGTCGCTCTGATACATTCTGATACATGTTGTGCGGATTTTCACGGATATACATATATACAGAGTATAGTTCATTTACTGTTGTTGATTATATTGATGTTGAGAAATCCGGATGGGATTGGTGCCCACGGTTTGCTTTTTGTGGCATAGGACGAAGTGTTAATTTCTGGGTGCAGGTTATGGTAATTCTACGCTAGTAACGAAACTCTGCCGAAATTTTGCAAAATTTTTGTTGGTTCGTATTTTCGAAAGGGTTTGATTCCGGTTTAGGTAACTGAATCGGGATTGGGTCCTTTCATATTCACACCGTAATGATGTTTATTTTACTCATGACACCTATTTAAGAATGGTTCTAGCACACTTATTTATTTCACCAGAACTATATCATATGATCTAGCTGCAAATATATGATATTTATGTTGATGATGGCCAAATAAGCTAATTCTGTAAATATAAACCATGGAAGCAGCAAAGATGGATAACGTATATTCTTGGCTGAGAATGTTTGTGCGTCAACACTGGAACTGGTGTTGTGTTTTAGATTGGGACGTCCAACATGAAATTAATTGTTAAAAGGTGTACCATGGAGGTGCAGTGTTTTTTGGGCACTTGTCTGCCTTCTTAGTCCAATTAGGGTTGCCCCTTTTTTTGCTGGTGCAGGCATTGTTGTTTCAAACCCTGCTGTGATGGATTCGTCTTCCGTGCGTGGTCTGAGGGGACAAAAACAGGAAATGTTAAATGAACTATGGCGATTGAATGAAAATGATTGAAAGTTATTTCATTACTCATGAACATACAATTTTGGAAACAAACAATCTGAGAAAGAAAGGCAGTGAGCAAGTGAGTGAGTCAATGAAGATAGTATTGTATAATACGCAATAGCATACAGGAAATAACGAAATTTTAAAATTTCCTAAGAGATATACCTTTTAGGTGGCCGTCCTTTTGTCTTCTTAGGGACAGGGTCTTTTGAAAAATCTGGATCTTCCACAGATATGCCCACTTTCTTTTTTCCTGTTCGTGTGATTGGCCTGCCTGATTTTCGCATGGGCATGCCTTTTTTGGGTGGCACAGCTGAGCTCGGTTGTCTTGGATTCAGGTTTTTGAGTACGCACATTGCCTTGAATTGTTCTGTACATAATGATGCGGTCATTTGAAGATTGAGAATCATATATATCATACATGTAATGAATGCAGTCTTTCAATTTTGTGTTTGAATTTAGATTGTGCTTTGACATAATGCAGATGAACTGAAAGCAATCACACAAAAGAAGAGCTGGACCATGTGCGATTAAGCGAGAATTAATGGGACGGGTATGCTCATTCTGGAAGATAATAATGTATTCTATTTGGCTGTGTCATTTCAACAAACATTGCATGTGGATGGGAAATAACTTCACACAAACAACAGATAACAGGCGCATTTTTGAACTGCATATTGACACCCTGCCAATTAAATAGTGATGGTGAATAACCTATGGCCTGTAGATTTTAAAAGGTCAAGTTGCATGCATTTAGCATAGCAAGGTTTGCCACAGCCGCTAGAACCAAATAGTCTCGAATAGGCACAGCAAGCAAGAAGAAAGAGACCAGCAAACATTTGAATAAACTGGAATCTGTACGAAGGAAAATAATGCAAACAAAGTGGGAAAATGTTGAACCATCTAGATGAAACTAAGTTAACACACAATATTTCTGCATAATCTAGCAGGAAACATGGTCTAAGGTTTGATCCGTTGTCTAGGTAAGAGGGTTTGTTGTTCAATAACGATTGCAAGGTTCAATTTCTTGGGGAGATGACGTTATTCTTGAGACTGATATGATTAGCGAATGGAACAAAGAAAAGCATCGTGATCTCCTCATCCATTTGAACATTCAAATTGATTAAAGGTCTGAGCTAAATGAACCACATTCTGTCAATTCATGTGTTATTCAAGCTATATCCTACTGGAATCTAAGACCATGAAACAGACACAACAATAAAAAAGGAAATCACCAGCAAACAAAAACAAATTCTCATCCGATAGGATGAAAGCAAAAGTAAACAAATGCTGAACAATGAAAAACGGCTATCAAAAGAGCATAGATTAAAGGAATCAGACATGCAACTTTGGACAGAAAAGCACAGTGGTAATCCAACACAGCTGATTTTAGATATCCATGCCATTGACCATTTCAAATAGATTAACACATGGGATGAAATCCCTAACTGTGAAAGGAGAATAGTCCATACCTTTTGTGTGGGTCATGGGAATCAGTTGATTGAGAGATCACCAAGGATTGTTGCTTGAGCAGGGCCCAAATCAGTTCATCGATCATAGATATCTTGTATCCCACGGATTGGGCGAGAGTTGTTTTCTTTGAATCTGCAGCCAGGACTTGGTTTTTGTTGGGGAAAGAGTAGAGAGACCTGGAGACAGAGTGAAAGAGATGGAAATAGGGAAATCAGTTCCGTTGGAGAAGTGGGTGTAACGGCATTTGTCATTGATGCAATGGTTTGGCATTCAAAGGCAGCATTAAATTGTATTTTATTGTAGATTCGTGATTCTTGTCCAACAAAGGATATTGATACAGATGATTTCAGGAATTGGTCCAAGTAAAGTATACTCAGAGCTAAAATAGTGATGTGGTTTGTAACTCTAATAATTTGGATGCGTTTAATTTGTGAAATAGATGAAGATCATGCATAGTTTTCTTATACATCATGAGGAAAATGACATGAATGATTCTTAGAGCAAGAACAATCGGAAATATATTATTCTTAAGTTATGGATATTAAATTTTTAACAGCGTGTTACACAGGCCGAAGATATTTGGATGTTTGAAATCAAATTGTACTAAGCGGGAGCCTCCGACAACAATTGTAGACAACAAAAGCAGCCACTTCTAAGTTAAAGCTTAGTTTGGAGCGGATTACACCAAAAAAATAAAGTGCAAATGGATAAATTTCTAAATTAAGTGATTGTAAGCGCAAACAGGTAGTTGAATCGTATCAAATATTTGATTATAGGCACAGTCATACATGATAGGAGCAAGCATTTATAAATAATTGCCATAAAATTGAAATGCACTCATACACATAATGGTTTTTCATCAACTTTATATATTGGACAACATATCATGTATGTCTACATATCAATTTTAAAGGAGAATTGCATAGATTATGATTCACCGAATTGTTCCCGAGAAAAGCACAAAGGAATTGAGAGTAAGAAGATTAGAAACTGGTCCGGTGGGTTTTTTATTGTGGTCAGCTCAGAAGCTTATTTTGATTTAAGAATGTGTCGTAACAGTTGAACGTATACTGAGAAATGTAGTTGCCTAGAAGAAAGCTGCGAGAATTTTGTAGACAATAAAAGATGGTGGAGAAATAAAAATGTGCCAGATGCTAAAAACTATTTATGCACAAACAAAGAAGCAAAATATTCAACGTTGAGTAGCAGAAGAGAAATAGCGCATAAAGAACAAAAGCATGGCACACTATATTATGACACATAAACCTTATTGACGTAATAGTGACCCAAAACAAAAGAGCAAGATGAATCTCATAGGGCTCTGGACAGAAATTATCTGGAGGTTGTATTTTCTTTTATATGTTCCTGACATGTGTGCAGTGCTAGAAGCTCAGGTTCTATTGCACAGATCCGCTCTTATCTTCCCTCCATAAATAGATTTCCAACTAAATCATGACCTGAGACAATTTTCTTTTGGATGCAATCAGCTAAGAATAGAATGTAGTCAATAATCAAACTTTGTTTAGAGGTAGTGGGCAGAAGAAAACATCCGAAGTGTAAACAAAAGAAACATGCTAATTGCAATCCATCGGCACCACAGAGAGATTTGAGCAACAACATTCTTCCAGCATATGCATCCATTTTTCCCATATAAATTGTTTTCCCACATAGAGGGCAGCTGAGTTATTCCATGTGCATGGATCTGTGAACTTTGACATGCCACGGTGCATAAAACTGGAAGCATAAACAGCAGCTAGCGTGGCATACATATTGGCATAATGGTATTGTTACATAGGTTCAGCAGACATGAGAAACAAACCATGAAGATTCATGGATGAACACATCAATATACATAGTCTCATTACATATCATGACATTTCTAAATGATACAGCTGCTAACACACAGATCAAAAAATCAATCTTGATCACAATATTAGCTGCTTCATGTTTGCCATGACAGGTACTAACCATAGAAACTAACATAAATACTAATAATTAAAGAGATGATTGTAGCAAAAGTATTGAAGGCAAGCCTAGAAAGCCATCCCCAAAAAACGATTTTGGCCAACCAAGAAAAGTGTTGAATACACACTTGTTGTCAAAAAGTTGCCTCTTCTTGTGAAGTTATTTACCTGAAATCAACGAAAACAATGCAAGAATTGAAACAATGAGACATGATACGATGTTAGATCAGTCAATTAAATGACAACTTCAAGCAGGCTGTGAATAGTGGTGCTCAGAATGAGAGCATGCCAAAAGAGAGAGACATGAACATGAACATGAACATCATATTTGCACATGCAACTGATAAATATAGCCATAATATAAATGTCCATTGCATGAGGATTTGCTCCTAAATAAGTAAATTTCCTTCTTGCGAGATACTTGGACTCGTAATTGTAATACAATAGGTCAACATACAATTAATCATCAGACGCAAATCTGGATCTGTTGTTGACAGTAACTTGGACACATGCACTTGATCGAAAATGGGACACTCTGTGACAGATGCCATCATACACATATTATACATGTATGACCAGTTGCTCTGATAAATTGATAGGCACAGGTTTTTTTACCCCCATATTTTCAAGCGCATATGGTTTATTGGCAACAGGTCTGTTCCATTCATTTAGGTATTCACAGCTGGATGTATCTTGAAACTAAACTAACTATGTTTTGATTCGAGATATATTATGGTTGGATTTGGATCATTCAGTTTTACCACGACGGCTGAAAAGATACTGAGTACTTGTTAAATTAGATACCACAACTAATATTATGAATCTAAGCAAACTTAAAACGGCACGTATTAGTTGTCAAATAATCACAGTCATCAATTTTCAACATAGAATATTGCACCTACTTTTTCTTGGGAACTTGTAGCTATGCCGTTGAAGTGTCAGCATCTTTGTCCCTGAACACACTGACAAATATTTGTAAGCATTCATCAATCTTTTCAAAAACAGTGTGCTTGCTACAATAGTGTATGGAAGGAATATATTTATACCTGTTCCCGGTTTTGTTGATTTCAGTAACAAATAATTTCTTCGCAACAGCCTTGTTTCCACGCTTGTTTGCAGCTGATGGTTTTGATGGAGTCTCCAAGATGGGTTGTTCATTTTCCTTTTCTTTTGCAGGTTCTTCATCTATTGACTTTCTCTTCTTAGAATTCTCATGTTTAAGGGTGGACCTAAGGAAAAACTGGCCTCGGTTGTTCATGTTTATCTCGAAGATAAAAGTCTGTCCAACTTTTGAACTGATCTCAATTGGGAGTGTTGCTTCTGTTGCATAAAATCTTCTGTCCAACAGGTCCTGGCACGTTGCATTGAAAAATTCATCAGCCGATCTTCCCATCAAAGTCAGATTTACTTGGTCATGTTCATCTTCGATTATCATGGAGACTCGATAACTGGATATAAAGTTGCACATGCATATGTTTGTGTCAGATCAATAACAGCTGCGGTGAAAGAGAACATGCAGATGGGAAATTATGCACGGGAATGAAGAAAAGAGCAAACCTTTTTTTTGGTTTGTTTTCTCCATGCGCGAAACAGAAATATTTATCTTCACCTTCTTCGTTCTTCAGCATAACTTTATAACACTTGTCATGGGAGTAGGAATTGTACCACCATCCCTTTTCTGCAAAAAATCTTGTCACGACCGCCGTACACCACACGGACTTTGTCTGCAACAGTGATTTAATATATGAGCAAGAGATAGGTGTGTATAAGAGCTGTGACGCAGCATAATCAATTCAGAATGTATGAATCGTGTGATCATTCAAACTATCTTAATGTTTTTTATAGGATATCAATGTCATGTGGTCAATTGGATTGTATGTTTGTTTAAATGCTGAATAAACAGACTTGGTCAGAGAAAATACAAACATTTACTAAATTCATATTCAGCATATTCCAAAGGGCTAGGTCAATTGAATTTTGGTTGGGCATGAATAGTGGGACAGACAAAATTTAATTTGCATCTACATATGCAGGGTTGATTCTAGGTCTGGTGATGAGGATTAGCGGAAGGTTAATATCGTGGAAAAATGGCAAACTAAAACCATCTTCCTAGGATGCATAATCCAAAGAGTTGAACAATTCATGCGATGCAAATATGATAAATTCATAGGCATAATGAATGATCTAAAGTTCTAAATTTGCAAAAATAGTTAGCATGGATAGGTTGTAGTGACACAGACTGTGTGCATCGCAGGATCCAGTGCTTTCAATTCTGCAATACTTTTCCGGTCTGCTTGGTTGATTTCCCCGGACAATGTTAAATTTGTGTATGCACCAGAGACCCTGATCTTGTCCCCCACTCTTGAGAACCTGAAATTGAAAGGTTCATGATCGTAAAAAAACAATTTGATTATCATACAATCCATAGCTGGTTAGAAATAGCCAGAAACCAGATGTGATGATTTTATTATTCCCTGACATGCAGCCAGTTCAAGAAACAGCAAAGGGAAATGATGTATATCATCATTCTGTTCCGCGATGCCTATGCAGTGCCATTGTAGGTGAGAAGAGCAGGTATATCATTAACATGCATAAACAGAATGAAGCAGATAATGGATCATAGGAAAGAGTAGTTCTGGTTCATCATAATTGGCAGCAATCGTTGAAATGACATCTAAAACTATTCCTAATAGTTGAAATGGGCCTTTGTGAGATGATCTGCTAAACATCGGCAAGGTTATCAGAGATGAAATTTGTGGTGAGCTAGTTAAATTATATCTAGCAGTGGATGATAATGTGGTTATACTATTTAAATCAGAAGATGTGGTGTTCTGATAAGCCAGTTATTTGTAGACCCGTAAACAATGCAGTCGATAGTTATATATATACACCATACAGCAGTCCCTGAGGTGGTATCCATACCAATATTCCTGAACATGAGAAATGATTTTCAATGCCGAGTTATCAAGCCGGTAAAAAAAAAGTAAATCTTCTTTGCAACATTAAATAAGAAAGCAGCAGAAAATTGTAGTACGCTGCACTCACTCAGCCTTGAATTTCTCTGTCTGTTCAATTTCTGGATTGAGAAGGATGCAGGTATGATTTGTGGTAGATGCACTCACTCGTCCTGCAAACAGAAAGTTCCCAACTGAACGTAATCAGATCACAAAAAAGTCACTGGAAGAGCAAACAGGACAAAGCAATGAAAAAATTGTTTGACAATAACTGCCGACAGGCAGGGAAAAAAAAGGCAACACCTTCGTATTTGGTGATCCTCATGGCGGTGAAGACTGCAAGTACTGGTTCATCACAGTGATGGACTTTTTCCAGAGGAAATGACCTGGCAATATCTCCCCATAATGTAATCTTTAATTCTTCTCGCCTGCGCAACCAATGTCGAACATGTATGAAACCAACAATATTTGGAACAGCTTATATAGGGATTCCATGATAATGGCTCTCAGAAAGAAAAACACAATTTTGAATTTTGAGGCATGTAAACTGTCAGTCATCGGATTGAGGAGAGAGGAATATGAGATGAGATTAAAATCTGACCACACAGAAGCGCACGCCATCAATTTATTAATGAACATGGGAAATGGGCTTATCAAGAGGAAGACAGAAGAAAACATGAATATTGTATAGTGGGATTGGTATGAAAATCTGGTGAGATAATCAGATATTCTATTTCGATGCATTCTCCTTTCTTCATTAATGGGCTGATGTATTTCATGCACATTTTACAGAAATTTGGAATAGGCAGAGTGAGAATAGAATTGATGGGTACAGAAAATTTGGAGGGAGAAAAATCATTCAGCCCCTTCAGATGAATGTTATTGAACAAAGCATAACTGAGAACCAATGCACCAAGTATAGGTAACATGAAGGAAATTACTGTAATGGATGAAAGATGCATGGTGTAGGGAAAGATAATTACAAACTGGAAAGACATGTGCAAGAGGATGTACATCAACTTACCCCTCAAACATTAATATGAGATCAGTCCTAATCTCCCTTTTTTTTGAATTTTTCACAGCAATCTCCTGCGGTTATTTGACAGTCTTGATGCACCCGTAGAAATCTTGCAGTTACCAAACTCAAAAAGTCACAATATTTCCATGGAGATAAAAAAATTGCGATGAATATGTTTCATGTATCACCTGCAAGCACGGATTGAAATTCTGCAACATCACCAAGCCGGGAAAAATCAAGAAATCTGAAAGCATATCTTGGTATCTTGGGCATATCCTGTCCAACCTCATTGAAAATGATCTTTGCAGTGAAGGTCAAAATTATATCAGCATCGCAAACCTTCTGTCTGGCAGTGTCTATCTTTGAACCAAACCAAGAAATGTCATATACTTCTCCCACTTCCATAAGTTTCGGCATATGCCCATAATAGCATTCTTCAATCATAGCATGAATCGATGAACACTGTATAAACGCAAACAATAAATATACGAAGTTCAGTGATTCCAGGAAACGATAAGCATGATATCCTCTGATATAAAGTACATTTGTTGAAACTGTTTCCTTGGAAGGAAAAAAGGATCGCTCGTATCTGATCACATCAAAGAGATGGGCATATTAAAATTTCTGCCTGTTAACACAACTTCCTATTTATATCCCATACACTTATGCTAATTATGAAACCCAATACTTATGTTGAAGACAACCAAACAGAAGAAAACCAAGCATGAGGTTTTTGTACCATAGCTCTGTTACATAGTTCAGGAAATAGAATTGCAGGAAATTTGCAAGCAATTGACGTGCCAAATTAGAACGTAAAATTTGTCCGACAAAGGAAAAGAAATATTGACTGATAGACCCTGCAAAGGTATGAGCACCCACCGCAGTGATCACCAAATTCCGAACATGGTATTCCTATTAGAAACATAGCCTCACCAACCTGCCGAAAGTGGTTTCTATAAATATTGCTGTATACTGCTGTATCCTAGACCATAGCTGAATTAGTTCCTTTCAAGTGATGCATTCAAGCTTCATCCTATCAGTATTCATGCATATGGATCTGTATATCATTAATAGATTTGATGATGCATTTTGAAAAGCAGCCATGAAGATTCTAAAATTGCTGCTGGAGATAAAGATTGGTGCCGAGATGAAATGATGATCATGTTCAGGATACAGGGAGGAATTTGGGAAATTTGTAGCCAATGAGTTATACACTGTGAATCATAAAAAACAATACAGGCATATATAATTCATTGCATGGTGCGAATGTGCAAGCAATTATAGAAGGACAGAGGCAATGATGTGGAAAAGGAAGAGCAGAATGCACATAACCCAATCAATATGGTGTGAACTCATTGGTTGAATGTCAAATGTTCAGAATAGATTTTTCACAGTCTCTGGTCAAATAACTAATTTCAATTCAACTGGACTTGATCTCTATATGATTTATAGTGACTCCACCTATCTTTCACATGCAAGAATAAATATTTGTAACCAGTCACCAAAACAAAGACATTTAAAGAAATACTGGCAGCTGTGATCACCTCTTCATCCACCAAGACATAGTGGAGTCCATCGTAATCAAGACTATCAAATCATCGAGGTCTCCATTCCAGAGCTACCCGTGCCCTGATACTGATTCCAACGGTGAATTTCTTGATGTCCCTAATCAATCTTGTCATCCCTAAACAACCTACAGGAAATTATGCAAAATTTGAACATTGGAATAAAGATTCAACTGAGTTAAACAAATGAGAGAGAAATATGATGCGGTTTAGTTCCAAATTGAATTTGATGTGAATTTTGGATTAGACCTGTGAAAATAAAAGACCTGAGCTAGTGTTGCATGATTAACATACAAAGAAGAAAGCCGAAAAATGGCACACATGATGAAGAACATGACAGATTTAAATGGACCTAACTAAAACTGACGAAGGAGGCATTTCCAGAACCAAAGTACGCTGTTATGAACCTACAACAGAAACTTCACACAACTTTGATTGAGAACCACTTGGAATGGTTCATTTTCCAGATGAGCTATTTAAAACCTGTAACATGAATATTCAGGCCTCTTTCATATCAGATATCGGCACTCTCTCATTCGCCTTGCTCCCAGTTTTTTTAGATCAATTGCAAAAGAGTTGTTCCAAATCCAACCCCATCTCACGCGCAAATTTTGTTTTTTGTGCTCCAAAAGCAGGTATGGTTTTAACATGTTCATATGAACGTTTCCAAGACATATATTTTCTATGCTTCTTTTCTGGCTACCCAAACACAGGAAAATGCAATGGGAACTCTGATATTTGGCACTCATTCATTGTCATGATGAATCCATATTTGTTCCCTCAAACAATGAAATCAAGATCATGAGATAAGAACACATGAATGCAAAAGCTAGGGATACAGAGATACCAATGACATTGGGTTAGCCGAATTTAACACCATCAAAGCACATGTCTTTTCTATAGATGGCATGGAAAGAATTAAGGCACCTTTTATGCGACAGCTGGAACTGTTTTCTTGGTAGCTCACTTGCTGAAAAATGACATGAATATGAGGTATAAGAACTGATTAGCACCGAAACGATGACAACTGATGAGCATGATGCTTATCACAGCATGGCACGAACACTGCTAAATTGGTGATATATAATTCGCAGGAACAACAGAACAGAGACATAAAATCACAGGGATGAATAAGAACAAACGAAAAAGCTCACACCTTCACTGTGAAGACAATTTCTCCGTTTGATTTGAAAGAACAGTTTGAAGCAGACACGCAACCAATTATTGATATTTATAAGGAAAACACACGGCAACAGAGACGGTGAACGATCAGAGGCAATGGTGGACGTCATCACTCTCCTCTTTCTTTGGTGGAGGATTGGGGGGTATTTTAGTCAAGCTCTGTTGTGCTGTTGAGTTGTTGTGGGTATCCCCAAAATTGGCTGTCGATAGCACATCCATTCGGAGAAAAAGCTGGTGAGGAATGGGAAAGATGAATTCAGATGGAACTGGGCTAGTCGTAAGGAACAGAGTGTGAGAGGAGAGAAACATCAAATTCTATGAAACTGGAAATGTAATCCAGTCGGTTAGAAATGATTAAATAAAGCTTAGAAGACATGCAAACAGAATGACATGACAGAGGGGGAATTTTCCCATGAGTATAAAACGAATTTTAAAGTACAGATGATATTATGCACCACACAACGATAAATTTGCAATGATTATAATAACAAATAGACAGGGACACTACACAATGAGGAATTTGCAATGATGGAAAAAATATCTCTTCAATTGCATTCCTGATGCATAGGTTGACATGAGGACATTGATTTCTATAAAAGAAATATGCATTTGACGCTTGTTGAACATTGTTGTGGAGGGAAATTAATTGCATGTTATTTGGTTCAAACGAAATAAAATGTACATTTAACATGAACTACTATTGTATGAGCTAAAATGTACACGCAATCACTAAGATCATAATTATAAACAAATTATATACCCTGCATTACATCTTTATAAACAATATTCTTTGTAAAATTATTAGGAATTTCATTGTTATTATTTATATAAATTTTCAGACCATTTTTTGACGTAACTCTTGATATATAATTGTCCATGAGTAAAGACTGGTTCTGATAAATATATTCCAACTTGATTTAGTGACTGACCTTGACTTTTATTTATTGTCATTGCATAACATGACCGAACAGGAAATTGACGCCTCTTAAATAAAAATGGCCATTTTGTTTCGGTAGCATATAATACAATTCTCGGAATATGAACTTTTTGTCCCATATTATTTCCCGTGAGTATTTTGGCCTCAATTAATCTCTCAAATAATTTTGTTACAATCAATCTTGTACCATTACATAAACCACGTATCTGATCTAAATTTCTCAATAACATAATTGGCATACCAATTTTCAAAATAAGTTGATGGGTTGGTAATCCATTAAATTCAAGTTTGTTTAAAAATTCCATAGGATATAAAAGATTGATGTTATCACTATTACCAGAATTATACGAAATTGAATCAGAACTAAAATATGAATTTTCATGACTGGGTAATAATTTAATTGCATAATTATTGATTTCTTGAACGGTTACATTTTTGGGAGTTACTATAGCACGCTCTTTTAAATAATTTGTATCATTATATTTGTTCAAAAAGTCAGGATATGTTGCCTGAAAAATTGATTTTATAGGATCAATTGTAGGATCAATAAGCAGTTCTTTTGGTATATCAATCCAATTAATATCTTGATCACCCGTATGAAAATTTGATTCTAGTTGACCTTCACCTATTTGTAAGATCCATTCAGCAAATTGTTGAATTTCATTCTTTTGGGTAATATCTAAACCAATTGTTGATAATCTCATATTTTCAATAAGATGGAACACTGTAATATCAGGCCAGATGTATGAATTATTCAAAGATTGTTGAATGACCTGTTCTTTACTACCACCTTGTATTACCGGTAATGTTTGTCTAAAATCTCCTCCAAATAAAATTGTTTTTCCCCCAAACAGTGTTTCCTTTTTTGACAAAATATCACGGAGTGTTCGATCTACTGATTCAATACACCATTTATTACACATGGGAGCTTCATCCCAAACAATTAATTCAGCCTATTCAATTAAACTAGAAAGATTGGTTTTTTTGTTTATATTACAACTTGAATTTTGATCTATGATAGGTTTGATTGCAAAACGTGAATGAGCTGTTCTACCCATTGGAAGTAATAATGATGCAATCCCTGATGAAGCAACAGCCAAAACAATTTTTCCTTCAGATCTCAATTTTGAAATGATAGTATTCCACAAAAAAGTTTTCCCTGTACCTCCACTACCATAGACAAAGAATGATCTTGGGTTTTTTTCTTTCACCGCACTGATCACCTGATCATATATAATTTTTTGATTACAATTTAATTTTGTGATTAAGTTAGAATGTTGTGCTTTCAATGTTTCGCAATCAAAATTTAATTCTTCTCTAATTTGTCTGTTTTCTAGTTCATGTAGTTATTGTGTTATTGGCATTGGCAATTGATGATTTTTGAGGCTACTGGAGGAAACATTAAATAATTTTTCAAGTTCTTGCAAAACCGCGTTCTTTAAATGATCATCTGGTATGTTAATATTTTGTATACCCAAATTTAATTTAATTTTGTGCAATATATCATCAGACATGCTAATCCAACATGTATCGAATAAACTGCCCGGATCAGAAACACTACAAAACAAAATAATTGTAACGAATAGGTAACGAATCTGAGCAGAAGTTGCGGTAAATGTTGATTCTAACAGTGCTTCAAGCCATTCTTTATCGTCACCTAACAATCCGAAAGCTCGGCATGCTTCTTGATAAGTAGAATATGTAATGCCATTAACTTTTCTAATTGTTTGAAAATTAGTGCATCCTTTTTGAATATTTAAAAGCATCCTCAGGTAATATAATTCACCGGCATTTGGTGGGACATGCGCGATTCTTCCAAGAACATGATATCGTTTTCTTGGACTCCATGCTCTTACATCATTATTTCAAACAAATTTAGTGGGGAATTGAGTGTATGTCAATTTTTTAGCTTTTTTATAAGTCTTATTAGCAATAAACCAAGCAGTTAGCATTGTAGATTGTATGGATGGATTTTGCAAGACATTTTCAATAGAAGTAGATTCATGAAAACAGACAGTCTGTTGATCAGGCAAATGTATTTTTAGATATTGAACAGCAGGAAACCTGGAATGAATGGAAAATTCAAACAGCCGCCACACTGATTCATGAGGAGTTAAATATCGACAATTAAGATAATTTTGAATTTCATCATTTACATTGTCACGTATTAATATCCGTGCTCGATCAGGTCCTTTTTTTATGTATTTGAATAAATATTTTATTAACATTGACTGAGAACATGATTCTACATTTATATGAGCATTATATCTTAATAATAAATTTCCATTATATGGCACTACAAAATTATTTCCAATGTCAACACCTTTTTTTGTCACAAAATGTGCATCAATATCACGACGTCTGTATTGAGGAGAGTTAGTTGCCTGAAAAATGGTGTCCATCGGGAATGCCTTGGGAAAATGTTTTGTGCATAATTTTTCTCTCATACACAGAGAAGATGGATTGAATTGACCGCAAGGACCATGAATCATAAATTGGCTTACTATTTCAAATAATCTTGGATCAGTTTTTTTATCAGGCAATTCAGCTGAAATAATAGAATCGATATCATTTGCTGTACGGCATTTATATTCGTTTTTAAGCCAAAATAATAAATGAGCATGAGGCAATCCTCTTTTTTGAAATTCAATTGTACATACATGGGCATGAACTTCTCCAAAGGGTTGTCCGCTCTTAATATGGGCAATCAGATCATCCAATTTTATTTTGAATATCCGACAAATAATATCAGGCCGATCTTCAGCTTTGTACCCAGATTTCTTTTCAAAATATCTAATAATTTCTGGCCATTTGACGTTGCACGTGAAAGTGATAAATAAGTCAGGATTACCATATTCTCGACAAATTGTCATTGCATCTTGATAATTATTAATCATATCTCTTGGACTACCTGTGTGAGAACCAGGAAGAAAAATTCTTTTTCCAACCTCATGACCCTGAACAATTCCTTCAACATTATATGCAGATAAATTATTCCAAGTTTCCGACCTTAGTTCTGGTTGATGATGTCTTATATACTCAAGCCGATTTTCTTCAACAGTCGCATACGCATCAACTAAGTATTGTTGAAATAATCTTCCACCTTTTAATAAAGTACTGGATTGATTTGATCTATCATGAATTTGATAACAGACAAATTTACTCATGGATAATTTTTTTTCTTTGTTTTTAGAATCACTTGGCATAGATTTTAATTTGATATTGATTCTAAAACCATCTTCTCCATGTGGAAAAAGAAGCGGATATTGTAATGCCATAAGTTTTGGATGAATTTTTGAAATGCGCTTTAGATATCCTTCATTAGATTGCACAATTATATCTCGATTTGAATTAAATTCACCTATGTCGCCAACAATTAATCCACCAATTTCACAACCAGAAGGCAATTCATATTGTTTGTTTTCGTTTTTTTGACGATCAAGCATGGTCATATTAAAATTTGGCAACAAAGAATTTTCAAACTTATCTCTCACAGATCGATATTCTCTTGTCAATTCATTACATTCATCCAATAATTCTATTAAGTTTTTGACAATATCAGTATCAATCTTATTATTGGCATCATTTGGATCAATTGCTGTAATACGATTTTGAATTTCATGTTCAGTGTCATAGACATATAACTGAGCATATTTAGGAGATTGTCCTTCAGATGGCAAAGCTGAACCCATCAGATGATGTACTTGACCACATATCTTAAAAATATAAGGAGCTCCTCCACAATTAATGTTATAATCAATCTTAGCTCCCATAAACGTAAAAGCAAACATAGAATTATAGACCCTAATATTATCACGAAACAAAATACTCCTTCTGCCATTCTTTGCATCTAGCAATTCGTCAAGAAAAGAAGGTGTTAAATGTGATATCGGAAGTTCAACACGGCCTTTTTCACAACAACGACTATACATTTGTTCGTGATTTTGTTTTCTTTTCAGCGATTCATTCAACCAAAAATGGGCGGCACAATGTTTGCATGTATAATCACCATCACCACAATCTTCATAATTCACAACCACACCTGCAATTTCAATCATAACAATAGCAATTACACCATGTTTGGTCACCAATAATTGTTGATGAATATTGTACCAAAGATTGGATAAAAAAATTACTCCTGACCTGCTAGTTTTTGTTGATACATTGCCTGTCCAAAAGACCCAAGATGAACACCTATGATTCATAATTAATGATTGAGATTAAATGAACCCACAAATGATAAGAGACTGAACAACATATACCATTTTCTAGGACAACATATATAATTTCAGGGAACACAGAAGCAGTTTATTATCTCCTCAACAACGACATACGTAAATGGTCTGTTGTCAGCTTCATAATGATAGGAAAATGTCAAAGTATACATCATATAAGTTTATGAAACTTAGCCTAGACAACATGGCATCACAATGTGCATGGTTTGATTGGTTAAATTCACCAAAATAATTAGCCAGAAAGAACAAATGAAAAACTCGACATATGGCCACAGAATTGAAAAGGATAAGTAAATGACACAAAAAAAGGCCAATGCATTCCATGCCACAAAGAAGCAATCTCACCGGATATGATTTATGTGTTCCATCAGACGCACCAATTTACAAACACAGGGACACAACAGGGAAAAATTATGACAGAGAAGAAGTTTCATGGCGTTCAGGCACATAAAGACCATATAATTCCCCTGCACCAAATGATGAAAAAAAAATGCGAATAATGCAAAGGATGCAGAATTGATCGAAAAGCAAATCTACAGCTCTTATATCAATGATAGCCCTCAAAAAAAACATAGTGGCATTCGCTAAGACAATGATCCGGAAAACAACTCTTGCCCAACCACAATAGGAAAATCAGGGAAATAGCTCCCTATAGTCACCAGATAGGAGAAAAACAATGCGCTGAAAAGGACACAGGAAAAGTGGCAAGACCTGATATAATTCCAAGAATTTCTTCATCGTCTGTGCCCTCCTGTACTTCATCCTCAGCACTTTGGTCAGCATCAATTTCCAACCGATCAGAAGGTTGGCATTGTTGAGAGGTGCTGGCAAATAGGCATGAACTTTTAGACGAAAAAACTCCTGCTTCATTCGCCGGCATCCCTTCATCCATAGATTGATGGGTCCTCTTGTTGACGAAATCTGGAAAACCAATTTCAATTCCATTAAACAATCCAAACACAAAAAAAATGAAACAGTGATTACAGTGAAGATGACGCATAATGATTCCATCACCTGCAATTGTCTCATGAAGATCAATATCATCGTCGCGATTGTTTGTAGTCGGCCCTACAAATGATTGGTTGCAAAAGAGTTCAGCAAAAACAGCGGACTTTACCAAAAGATTCGATGTCTTCATGATCCCCAGCATTCCATCAATTTGGTTAACCTATTCCTAGGTCACTGGCTAATGTAATTGTATGGTCAATCATCAACAACTTTCCAACCAGAA
The DNA here is from genome assembly GCA_946800695.1 of Geum urbanum. Lineage (NCBI taxonomy): Eukaryota > Viridiplantae > Streptophyta > Magnoliopsida > Rosales > Rosaceae > Geum > Geum urbanum. Next base: position 33,756,978 of record OX327000.1, on the reverse strand, counting down.
GGTCAAAAAAATGTCACCTCTAACTCAATTATTGTTGACCAATATTTACATCGATCATGGCATTGCCCAAAAATAATATCATCGCCGTTCCATAAAAATTCACCCACTCAAATGGAAATAAAATGCAAGAAACATATACAGTTTGCAAGAAAATACCTGAGGCATTTTCAAAAACAACTTTACTGCCAATGCTATTGACTGTAGACCGACAATGTCTTAGACCAACAGGTCTGTCCGATGGTGATGTTATGCCAAGGGACATGGACGCATCCTTACTCCCACAGCGTTTTTTTTTTCTTTCGTCCCATGGCTAAGAAATTGTACACATTGAAATAGACAATGTTGAGTACCCATTGTTAAACGAAAAGCAACAGATAATAACCCATCAATAGGCCTTCCATTGTTAAGATCACACCGAAACATAATTGGAAAGTACACATTAGATAGGCACAAATATTCATGAGGACAATTCAGGGATGATGTGCAAACTGCAAAAAGTAAGGAGCAGAAACACAGAAAACTGTAATCATCTTCGACAACAAAACTTGATTTCAGTATCATCAAAACAGACAGTAATTGCATACATACTCACAATCAGCAAGATACCTACTGCATAAAGCACTGTCAGAGCAGCCGATAAACTACAACACCCAACAAAAGTTGACAAAAATTCAGACCATAACACCCTAAATGTGTACATCTGTTATCATGTGGACCCTATTTGCTGTATTTAAAAACTGAGATTAATTGAAAACACACTATCCATGATGAACATTTGTTCATATCTATTCCGTGACATCAGCGTCTTCAATTAGATGAGCTAAATCTCCAAAAAAAAGAGCATGAAAATGACAAACCCAATTTTGAAAACAAACAACTACCAACCAGCCCATTATATCAACAGTTTAAATGAAAAGGCACCCAGAAATCAGCATTCAACCAAAGGAAAAACAAAGTTGCTCCAGAACACCTGAAAAAAGTTGACGATGATCTTTATCACAATTGATGGCTCCATCATCTGATTCAATCATTCTAAGACGTGGTCTTCTGCCAACATTTCTCTTTGGGTCTAGTGCCATGTCAAAGAACATTGAAGCGCCTTTAGTTGTAGAATCTATAATTATCTTTCGTTGCATACCTAAGAAAGAAAGTCAAGCAGACATCACAAATTTCAACAACCAACCATAAAATAGAAACCAACATATCATAGCATAGCCAGCACATGAAATACAGGGAGAAATTAAAACATAGTCACCAAACGAAGCCTAAAGTTCCCTCCCATTTGACAGTCACCAAATATATCACAGGACCAATGAAATGTAGGCAAGAAGAAGAAAGAAGTTGGCATAGGAAAGATGCCAGCAAATAACTATGACACCACCTGCAATAGTCTCGTGAAGATCAGGATCATTCTCGTGAGTGCTTGTTGTTGTCCCTACAACAAAATTATCAACAAAGAGTTAAAATAAAAAGGGCGGTTTACCAATAGATTTCATGACTTAAGCGTATAGGGCAAGGAACAGTTTGGTTTACCTAATCTTAGATCACTGGTCAATGGCACTGTATCGTCAAGCATCAATGATTCTCCAACCACAGCTTCAAATGGACACTGCCTTTTGCTCAGTTGTTGCCCAACAATATCTATGTCATGACATTGCATTCAAGAAATATCATCATTATTCCAGGAAAACTCACCCACAAAAAGGAAGAAAGCTGAGAGAAACATAAACAGTTTGGAAGGAATTACCCGAGGTATTTTCAGGAACTTGATCATCAAGGCTATTTATTGCAGACAGTCGACGTCTTCTGCCAACACTTCTTTCCGATTGCGCTATCATGTCATGGCACATGAACATCTTCTGCTTTCTACAGCGGCTTGTTCCCTTTTGCCCCATGACTAAAAAACATCACACATCGGGAAAAACAGTTTAAAAAAAACAATGATCAAACCAAAAGCAAAAGAGAATAACTCATCAACAGCCCATGCACCGTTGACATCACAGGAAAATGAAAGTGTAAATCACAGATTAGACAGACACAACAATCGATGGGAATAAAATATGGACAACGTGCAACATACTGGGGAAAAGGGGAAGGAAAAAAATAGACACAATAATCTAACAGAAACTCAGAAAATGCAAGATACTTGGCACACAGAACATTGTTAACCACCACACAAACTAAAAGACCCAACGAATTTTTTAGGAAATGTAGAGCGTAACACCCCAAACATGTAATTTTGTCATTTAGTAGATCTGATATAATTAAAAGAGATGACCCAAATCTCAGAAGAAAACTTGAAAAGGAACATCTCAAATGAAACATCACCCAAGAAATATCTATAAAAAAAAACAGATTTGGCGTACAACACCTGATAAAAATTTATGACGATCTCTATCGTCACAAATCTTTTCATTATTTGATTCAAATATTCTCGGTAAATTTGCATGATCATGATCCTGAGCAGAATTTTTTGTTTCCGCAGACACCATGAATTGTGTGCTCATGCCCTCAGTTTGAGAGGAACGTTGTCTCTTGCCTGAAAATCGTTTGTCTCCAACACTTGGGCACACATGATCAAAACTGGTTGATGAACTTGTCGTCTCTCCAAAGCACTTCAATGATTTTACCTTCTCATCTTTCTCAACCACGGAAAGTAAGTTTTTCTTTTCAGCCATACCTAAAATCATGAACATAACAGGATTCATTAGTCATCCAATTTGAACCTAATGATCACCATCACCACCACAGATTCTATATGTGATCATTACCAACTGATCAACTGTTGCATTAAAGAGAACACAATACAATGGATGCAATTGCTTTCTGTTTGCCGATATATCAATTCAATAACTACTAATGAACTATATGGCAAACTGATCAACCGTTGCATAAAATATAATGCAATACAATTGATGCAATTGCTTCCTGTGCATTCAGATATCAATTCAAGAACTACCAATGAATCACACGGCAACACTCACAATGAAAACATATATTCCGAAAGTAGCCCAAAAGAAATTTAGTGCCAGATCTTTTGCAGCAGAATCACCGAAAGAAAGCAAAATTCCACACAGAAGCATCACAACAACATGCAAAATTCGACCATATGATGCAACGATACCAAATGCAGCATGTATGAATGCAGCTACAGAAACGACTGTATAACATGAACTCAACTTCTCTGACATACCATCCGAAAGTAGGCACAAATCCTTGAGAATCAGGAAAGAACGACACAGGACAACCAAAGATTTTTTGATACGAATAATTCCAACCTACTCTGAATCAACACAGACTTATTTAGATTCCATCAGAGTTTAGATTGGCAGCAATTTCCACCATGCAGAATTATAAGTCCCAGCACAAATGTCCATCCCATCAGCAAAAGGGAAAAGTTTCAAATGGATATAACATGTTCAATTATATTACAGATGCAACCAAAGACAATACTCATGGAAGCGTCCAGAAACCAATTGGCTGGTGCTAACTCGAAAGATTAATTCACTTGATGCTGTCATGACAGAATAAAGATTCCCAACAACATTGATTTTCCGAGAAATGATAAAGATGACAGATGTATGCCAGAAACAAACGATAATTACCAATGGAAGACCAAATCGATTCCGTGAACATGGGGCTGTATATGTTATTTAAGATAGGCAACTCCTTATCCTATAAGATCAAGATTTAATCTCTGAAAACAAACACAGAGAATGAACATCACAATGAATTTTCACAGATAATAAAATTTTGCACACAAAAGTAATTTTGATCTGCATATCACTTTCATTCAACATACCAAGAGTTCAGATCACAAAAAAACATATTCATCGGCACAAATGTACACCAGCATGATTTTGCACGAAGAAAGGTAAAAGAAAATCAAGAAAGAAAGAGAACCTGCACATGAAAATGAAGCAGGCGGGAAACAGAGAACGAAAAGCAGCGTGATCATCGTGGGTGAGGTAAAACAGGCGAGAGAAGAAGCATTAAAGGCAGTCGGGTTGAAGGCACGAAGACAAACAGGAATCTTACCCTCTATTCAATCAGGATCATGAAGATGGAGAAAAGAAGAGAAATGAAAATTCAATTTAAGGATCAGATTGATGCAAGGATACAAAAATTTGCGACTCTCAGTCCAAAAAATTCATCGGCAAATTAGGATATTGAATTCCAATAATGCCCAGCTATTTTCTCCAACCCTAAAACTAAAACATCATACGGCGGTACATGTTAACATTCATCTAGCACACAATAACACAATTCTATCTGCGACAAACAGTATCAGTCCATGCATTCCACACCTAAAAAAGCCAATGGTAAAAGCACAGGCCAAAAAAAAATTCCAAGAAGCCACATGACTAAACATGATATACTCAACCTTAAAAAAACCTGTGCTAATAAGACCCAGAAGAGATTTGATCTCAGAAAGGACTTAATTCGACAATAAAAGAAGTTGAATGCAGCCTAGACTCAGCATTGACACAGGCAAAAAAATTGAACCTATGAAGAACACAGAAATCCTGAAACCAAATGAACAAAACCACATCTAATCCTTGCCACGCCACAGAGAACCCTGCTAAATCCTCATGAGATGATCAACATAACTTTGAAAGGAATCAAATGAAAAACAAAACATCAATTGAAATAAAAGTTACCACACTCTAGAAAGCAGAAATTGAAATATTGTATTCCCTCCATGTTTATTTAATGTAAAGAACAGTCTGACAATTTTGCATATTGCCAGGAAATTGCTAATCCACTACCCATCGATCCCCTGCATCGCAGCACTCACGAAGTTGATTATTTTGAAGAGCTGTTAATGCGATGGAAACACCTGATTGATTTGTGTCAATTTTTAATAATGTACATCATGAAACAGGACACAGCTTTTGCTTCTTAACTGAGATTCAACTGGAAGGCAGAATAACAAAAACCATAATTGCATGACCAAGCGACCTGAGCATCAAAGCATACCTCAACAGATTTATAATGTGTTGGGATTTCTAAAGAAAGAGGGAAATCACCTAAATTTCGAGGCAGTTGGTTCAAAATCAAGAGCTGGTCGATCGAAAACAGGAAGTTCTGCCTCTTGGATCAACTCCACAAACGGCACACACCCCCTGACACCAAAACCGAAAACATCCAAAACAATAAATTAGAAATACCCAAAACACCCAAATTATAAAAGACAGGACTGGCATCCACACCGCAACCGCAAACTCATGCACGAAGGTCAAGAAAATAAAGCAACAGATTCCAGCAAATTGGAAGCAGGTTGATCGGAAAAGCAAAAAAGACCCAAAAGTGTTAGCAGGTATATGATTGGACATGATTTTTGGGTTTTAGAAGACCCACACCATTCCAAGCAGAGGGAAACAACCAATAATAAGGAAGAAGTTTGCATACCCACTGCCGATATTATTCCGGAGAAGATCGGTGCTCCGCCGACCCCTGCACCAAACAACCCAAAATCGAAAGCAAATGGCCAACCAAATTGGTGCTCCACCGACCTCTGCACCCAATAATGGAAGATCGAAAACAAAATGGCCGAGGATCGCAAACCAGAAGAAAAGTTTTGGCTTTTGATCAGAGGAAGAAAGACTGAACTGGATGTGATTCAGAGCGATTGAAAGAAGACCCGACGACACCAAAGGAGCAAAAGAATACTCCAAGAGGGAAGGCGCGTGAGCATCTGTTCAAATGAGTAGAACTATTCATTTGAACAGTAAGGAAAAAATGAGCTGCACCGTGCTTTCATCGAAGGAAGGAGACCACGTGAGGTTCTGTTCAAATGAATAGTACTATTCATTTGAACAGTTGACCAACTCTGTTATATAGGGAATATATATAAAAGAATTTTCTCAGCAACTATTCAGCTGTGTACTACGCTACTAAATGTCGACCAATTCAAGTGCTTTGAATAGTTTGGCTGGGAAGTTTCAACACGGCAGTTGATCATAGATGACAATTTGATTCTTGAGAATCCTATATATAGATGACATGAATTGATTTGTAAGAACATAAAATTTGTTCATTTAGTTGATACTTTTAAGTCTGTAACATAGCGAGACCAACAAATGGCTAGAACATTTGTTGTTGGTGCTGGCGGTCAAGGAGTTGGGGTACCTCTCAAGATCTTGGTAGACAACTCGGGCGGCCTGCTCTTGGTTTGTATGGTTCTTGTGTCTCTCTCACTCGTATCAATGGTCATATTTGCTTGTGGATCAAGCAATAAAAGGCGTCGTGGTGGTGGTGGTGGTGGAGCCGATTGTGGTGGTGGTGATGGTGGAGCCAATTGTTGTTGTGGTGGTGGTGGTGGTGAAGGAGGCAATTGTGGCGGCGGAGGCGGTGGCAGTTAAAGAATTTTATGATGCAGTTTAATGCTACGTAAGTTTGATGTGAATACGTTTTGCGTACTAAATCTCTTTTAATCTAAAATATACAGATATATAACTACGATATATATAGCTAAGTGAAAATTTCGTAATTTCACCTAAGACAACGACCATCTAGACTATGTCTCAATGCATATTCTTTTTGTCGAGACCATAGAGTAAACGATGCTTGGAGTGTAAGCGTCGACGGTTCCAAAATAGAACCTTACGGATTTTCGTGTATCCACGTTTTCGGTTTGTAAAAATTTCGGTTTTGCGGTTGACTGTGCCGATGAAACCCTTAACGGACTTACTATTTTGTGAAAATTATTCTATTTATATATTGTCTTATGGCGAATGTATCCAACGGTTATTTTGTCCAAATTCAATTTCGTTAATATCGATATGCAATGAGCCTATACTTAATAACACTTAAGTTATACACATTAGTAGACACTTAACAAGTTTAAAGACGTAAGATTATTCGTCGTCTTAAATTCAATTGTTTATATATATGATTCGTTAATCGATATTTTACGACTATTTCATTCGAATGACAGATCGAAAACTTCCTTGCGAATTATTTTTAAAAATTAATCTTACGACTATTTCACCTGAACCACGGAGATGGACATCTCCATTGTGTAGGTTGAAAAAGATGGCGGTTCAACTTCCACCGCCAAATTAATTGGGCACCAGTTCCAAAATTTAAAAATTTCACTTAGACGACGAAAATACCTTGGGTATTTTTGTTGTCTAAGTGAAATTTGAAACGCTCCCCAAAATTAGGGCGGTTAACTCCCACCCGCCAAATTAATTAGGCGCCGGTTCCAAAAATTCAAAATTTTCACTTAGATGACGGAGATGGGTGTTTCCGTCGTCTAAGTGCACTTAGACGACGGAAAAAACACCTCCGCAGTGTAAGTGAAACTCTATATAAAGGATCCATCCGATCCTTTTTCCTCATCCCATTCTCAATTCTTCCTCTCCTCTCTCTCACTCTCACTCTCACTCTCTCTCAAAAATCCGGCAACTTTCCGACGACCCAAAATCCGGCGACTTCCTCCCTCCGGTGACTCCACTCTCCGGTGACTCCCCTCTCCGGCGACTCCGCTCTCCCGTGAGTTTAAATTAATTTATTATTTTACGGCGACCCAAAATTCGGTGATCCCCTCCCTCCGGCGCCTCCCCCCTTTCCGGCAACTCCCCTCTCCGGCAACTTCGCTCTCCTTAGTATTTTAATTCCTCCTCTCGTCTCTCTCACTCTCACTCTCTCTCAAAAATCCGGCAACTTTCCGGCGACCCAAAATCCGGCGACTCCCCCCTATCCGGCAACTCCCCTATCCGGCAACTTCCTCCCTTCGGCGACGAACCTCTCCTTAGTATTTTAATTAATTTATTAATATTTAAACGAGAATTTAGTATTTTAATTAAATTATTAATATTTTACTTTAAATTCAAATTTTAATTAAAAAAATAAATAATCACTTAGACCGCGGAAACATTAGTCTCCATCGTCTAAGTATCCAGACGACAATACTTGGAGGACGGAACCTAGACCACAGAGGTTCCGTCGGCTAAGTGCCTAGACGACGGAAAAACACACCTAGACGATGGAAACGCTCCGCGGTCTAGGTGCGTTTTTCTTGTAGTGATAGTTAGAAAGTTGGTCAAAGTGAATTGATGCGTCGTCTTAGTCGCGTTGTCTTTTCGGTACTGTGTCGCCTTAAATGTAAAGCAAATGGAATAGCCATTGCTGCACTTTTTGTTAATTGGTGCAGTTTAGAATACAATGTATTGATCAAATCGCCTGATAGTATTTCAGGTGTTTCTTTTCTTATGAGATTTATGTTTTATGTCTCTCCCTTATATTCTACAATTTCAGCAATTAAGACCCCATGGTAGCCAGGAGCCCTTATTAAAAAAAACAATAAAGTTAATAGTTAGTGTATTAAAAATAGGATGTAGATTTTGTATTTTGGGGTGTGTGAATAAAATTACCTTATCATATACAATTCCAAAGTGAAGTTTCCATGATTCAGTTCTGCACAATGAAGACATTGTCAACGTCATCGTAATTATGTAACCGTGCACATTTCGGAAACTTTGTGCTTGATCGATCTCATTCATACTAGGTTTATATATGTTTCATGCTTCGATCCTACAATTGAGAGAAAATGGCAAAATACGATGTTCTTGGTGGTGGTCATGTAGAGGTTACTATCCGGCCAGGAAATTCAGGCGGCTTACTTCTGGTCTGCTTTACAATTCTTTTGTCCCTCTCGCTCATATCAATGGTGATATTTGCTTGTAATTCACACAAGAAGAAGAAGAAGAAGCGCAACGGTGCTTATGCTGGCGGGTGTGGTGGATGTGGCGGCGGTTGCGGAGGTTGACGTGGTGGTGATTGATGTGAGTAATTCAGTTAGTTTCTGCGGAAGTGGAGATTAATTGCTCGTAAGAAAGAAAATAGGCTAGAGGTCTTTTTATTTGCTCCAAAATTATGTCAAGGAACAACATGAATTATGTCAGAAAGTTCAATTGTATACACAATATGTACATACAATTCTGCATGATCGATTTATCAGTTCCTGGCACAATACAGTTCCTGCTGAAGTCTCAAATTAAGGACTTGTATTATGATGCTTTAATTAGCTGTACGTAGGCTGTCCCAGAGGATTTTGCCTCTAGTTCTGTTTTCTCCTCTGGTTTGGTTTTTTTTTTTCTCCTCTTATTTAGTGTCGAAAATAAATAAATTAGAACTAAGGTAGCTCGTTATTCATGCGCATTTTGTCAATATATATTGTGTTTAATGGAAACGACATATACAGTGTGTGCAACTTGGAGATGGCTAAGTGGCGCGCTCGCTCTTGATGAATACATGAGTTCTAACTTCATTAGAAACCAACGAACCAACATTACAAAGGAGAACCAACTCACCCAATCAGCTAGCTCCACGGAGCAAAACAAACACCAGACTAAAGCAAACGCCAGAAAAGACATAACACTAAAAGATCCAAGTTCCCATCTAGGCATGAAGCATTCAAACTCGATCCATCAGTCAAAGATCATGACCATACATTGGCTGTGCTTGAATGTTAACTGGTTCAATTAGTCAAACATGTAAAATGAATGTCCGGATTGTCCGCAACTCTGCATGCATCTGTACTTAAGGTGCAGCAAGTGATCCATCTCTATATATTTAGTTTGACGCTGTATACCAGTTCATATACTTGAACTTGCAGATAGAACCCCGCTGCCCTGCGGGGTTGAGTTGTTCATCTTACAGAATTACATCGTTTGGTGGAGAACAATGAGAGAACTAATACAACGGGCGCATATTGTTAGCTTTATGAGGATACAAATAAATCTATGGACCGGATCACGACCAGTCGATTGAAGTTCAAATCATATAGAAGATGAAATCACAGCAGAATGTGAATGCATTGATCAATAATTTCATTTGTAATTGATCAAGCCACAACAAATCATGTAGAATGCAAGCTATGTCGCAGGGTGTGGAATTGCAGTAGTGATAACCAACTCATATGTAACTTATCAAGTTAAATACACCATGAACCTCCTGAGTAAAAAGTTATATAGTCAAAATTAAAACTAAATGGATCAAAGAAGTCTAACAGGCATAATAGTAATATCAGTGTCGGTCAAAAATTGGATATATAGCTCCATGTACATCAAACTTCACCTCACCTCTCTTGCACCAATCAACATTTCTAATTGTTGTTCTCTGAATTTGTACAATTAAAAAAACATACTTAAACAATGTATAAACCTGTTGACATAGCCAATTCGAGCTAATAGGAAAAAGGCAAACAATGACATTGTATAGTTATTGTAATGACCCGAAATTTCTATTGATTATTTTCTTCGAGTGAATTTCAATTATCTTTGAGTCATGAATTATTTTCTCTTATTCTGTGAGATTTAATAACAAATTCGAATAGATATTTCCGATGTTAGAGAATTCGAAGGATTAGTCGAAACAAACAAATTTGGAGGAAAAGGCATATATATAATTAAAAATATGATTTTATAACTCTAGTTAGAATTATTAGAGAACAGTCCCTTTCTCTTCATGTATTCCCTTTTTGTCCATTTTTAGGTATATGACATTACACTAACTTTTAGATTATATTTTGACATCTCTACCGTTTATATTTTAGTTTCTAATGTATAGATCACTTATGCAAAGTTTCAGTCAAATTGATTATCGTTAAAGCATTCAAAACTACAATTGAAATTTATAAGTATGAATAGTTTAGGTTTGACAAATTTATTCCGTCCCTTGATTTAAGAGCAACTCCAGCAGATTCCCTATAAATCATTTTTAGCTAAAATATAAAGATTTTCTCTTAAAATTCACTCCAGCAGCTCCCCTATCTTATTAGCCAATTTAGGGATTCCCTATATTTCATGTTTTCATCCCCTATTCTTATACCGAAAACATTAATTATAGGTAACGAAATATTCAATATTGTAATTAATACTTTCCTTCTAGATTGTAAATGTAATTAATAATTATATTAATAAATAAATATTTTATTATCAACTAATCAAAACTAAGCATGTGTTTAAATCTAACTACATTTTAAGTGATATTGTTGGAGTAAATTTATACAAGTGCTTAGCTAAAATAGGTTTCGGCTTCATTTTTGAACAAAATAAACAAATTTTCCGTGATATTGTTGGAGTTGCTCTAATCTAATTCGATACCCTAACGATTATCATTTTTGTTGAAAATTTACAGGAATGATCTATTCATATAATTATACTAATTGGACGGTAGAGATGTCAAAATATATATAATCTAAAAGTTAGTGTAATGTCCTATAGCTAAAAATGGACAAAAAAATAATAATATCTGAGTGGAATAACCCCGTAAGAGAATTCAGGTTTAGCCCAAATGTGATTAATTGAGATGATAGGCTCAATGATTTATCTCGTGAGTCCACTGCTTATACACAAACTGCAGAGAAAAAGAAGAAAGGAAACCTAATTAACCTAAGGGAGGTTCGGCCTCTCATTGGTTTACAAAGGAAAAGAATTTAGATAGATAGAGACCAAAAGAGACTGTGGGCGGCGTAAGAGAGAGCGAGAGATTAGAAGAGGTTGTGGGCTGCGCAAGGTGGAGAAGAGGAGAGAGAAGCTCAACGGTGACCAAACTTCTCCACTGGGCAGTGCTCATCATCGCCTCTTTTCTCCTTTTCGGTTGGGACGACGAGCAGACTGGGCGTTGTGGGCGGTTTGGGGTTTGACAGGTAAGGGTTACTTTGTGCTTTGCATAGGGATTATGTGATCTGTTGGGAATTTGGTAGAGATTTTTGATGGGTGATCATCGATCCTTACTGTGAGGCTTGAATTGGTTAAGAAACTTGTCATTAGATTAATGGTTAAATGCTAGAGTTGGATTGAGGTGAATGGTGGGTAGTTGTTAATGTGAAGAACTAGCTACATTAGATTAATGGTTACATTAGCTACCGTTGTTTCATTAGACCTTGTTTTGGAGATTTGAAAATGATTTAATTTGAGATATCTTAAACATGTGTTAGGATTAAGATATTGTGTGAAGCATTAATAAATTGAGATTACTCATACGAATTTGTAAAAACTTATTGGGTTTGTGATTTTTAACCCGGTGCACTATTCAATGGTGTAAGGATTCATTTTACAGGTTAGTTGTGACTTGCAGCTGAGGTAGAAGCTTCTTAGTATTGTTGTGTTGGTGATTTGTTATAGATTTTGTATTTGTTTATTTTGCTTCACTTGTGTAATGTATTTGTTAAATATTCGAATGAATTCGTAAAAAATAGAATGTAATATATGATTCAAATATTTAAATCTTTATTGACATTGTTTGGCTTGGAGTTTTGGACATAAAAAGGAATAACGTCTATGTATTTAGAGTGAGCTTTTCACGTGCCCAGTTTTGGTTTATTTATGATAATTTTATAAACTAAAATTTGGGGTGTGACAGTTATATATATATATATATATATATATATATATATATATCCAATTTTGGATATAACAGACCTGCAAAATTAGAACAACAAGAAACATAAATGACAGATAGAAATTGGAGAAAACATATTATAAACTCATCAAAAGCAAGTAAGCATTAATGAATTTCAAAAAAGATCCACTTTTAGTAGAAGAATGAACCATATTCATCATATTTAACCTGATTAGAAGGGAATTTAGTGGTGTCAACTTTGATAAAATTTGATGAATTGATAAAAGTCATAAAATTGATCTTGTCAATAATCCCTCACAGGAAACAATAGGCATATTAATAAATCCGACAATCCTAAAACCTAAAAAGAGCAAACTTCAAACAAATGTTACTAGAGTATTTTAGGACCCCAGTATGAAGACCCAAAGAATTCAGATTGTTCACCTGAGTCCTAACAAATGTATTCATTGGCTGTAGTAGGACAAAAAGCTCCAATTATGTAGAGCCATTACAATTAGGCCTTGTTTGGTTGGCCGAATCCAAGAAAAAGGAAAGGAAACTGGGGTGTTTCCAATGTTTGGTAAAACACAGGAAAGGAATATGAGGGAAAATTGATTTCCAAAATGAGAGGAAATTGGAGGGAAAATTGTTCCCACCACCCACCCTCGGATTCATTTTCCCAAAGGAAGAAAAAGGAAAAGGAAACACTTTCCTTTACATTCTACAAACCAAACGAGGCCTTAGAATTTCAAGGTTTTAGCATAGGTATCACCACACACACAAATCTTTTCACAATTTCGATGGCATAAACATATCACAACCGACAACCACCAATATGATCACCAAAAAGATCCCCAATGGCAAAGAAATTCTAAAAATTACAAATAATAGCTTAACTAATCAATTCGAGACCCACACCCAAAGTTGTAGTTCATAGAAAAGAAGAAGAGCCAATGCTGAGATTCACGTAATCACATACAAAACACTGTTTATATAAGGAAGATCGTCTGTCATACCCGATATGCAACCGAAGAGGGGCGTAAATAAAAAAACATAAGAGAGGCGTAAGATTACGGACTACTGGCCGATTGCTTTATGTAATATCATTTCTAAGATCTGCACTAAAGTATTAGCCAATCAATCTCGTGTTTGAAAAGTGGCAAATCGTCTAGTTTTTTCATTGAAACTGTTCGATGCAAAAATATCTCTCGCGGAGAGATCATTCCGCGAAGCAGTCTCTTTTATTGGCTTCGGATAGTTTGACCGCAGATATCGGTTTATCCTGTATGTGCTTCGTATGCTGGCGTGCCACCGTTCTTCAACGGAATATAGAATGTAAAGCCGCCTGACTTCTTGATAAACGATTAAGACAAGGAGAACACCAACCCTGTCTGAATAGGTCATTCTCGTCTAGTAACCTAGGACTTTTGATATGTGTCTCTAGCAGAGCCTTCGAAATCGATACCTCACACTCCCTTATCAGTGCAAAGCAGAGCAATCTCTCTGACGATGTGTTGAGAACACTGCCTCCTTTGAGTATCCAAACTCTCACTCGATAGGTGACAAACCCTTCAATCGTCCAGTCACAATTGCTTCCTTCTGATCGCAATACTCTCACTCGATAGGTGACAAGCACTTTGATCTGCTGGTTGCAAAGAAGATAGAATCTCTTGGCGAGATGTCTGTCTAGGTGTACTTGCGTATAGCAAATGTATGTATTTGATCGGGGACCTCTTCCACAAAGATTTTACTTTCCTTATATAATGCTCAGTAGTTGTCTTTCAATTACTTTGAACTTCTTCTGCTTTTGCTCTTTGAATCTTAATATAACTCTGACACAAGCATACGGGTTTTAACTCTTATAGAATCTCAATGTTATCATAACTCTTGTATCAAAGAAACCTATCTGAAACAGAAAAAGTATGATAGACATCCAAGCCGCATGGAATCAGCTAATTCATGAATTATAGTTCTAATCGAACCCTATCTTTGCAATTGGCCGCTCGCCAAGCTTTCATAAAGTATGGGCCGCTCGTCAAGACTTTAGCTATTCAAGCCTAATATGAAATATTGATTTCAGGCCCAAACATTGCCTCTCAAGTCTTGAACTTGAATTACTTGTACAAGCGAAAAGACTTGAATATTACCCGACTGACGCGCTGTTAATCTAAACAGTAACATAACACCCAAGTGCCATGTTACACAACTCCTCTAAAAAGTTGCATCATTCGGCTGACGTAATATAAAAACACTAGTCCACATCAACAAAATCTCATTCCCCAACGAGACTTTCTCACTTGCCTTGATCTTGCACTCTTAACCTCCTTAGTCAAAAGCTAAAACCTTTCATTCTCGCCGCCGTCCATCTTTTCCGACCTATAAAATGCCTCTACGCAAAGTCATCTCCATCCCTTATGTAAACCATAATGTCGAGAAATTCTCGAGACACCTCAAGGCTGTCGCCAAACGACAGAACCTAGAAGCAATTGTCACCCTTGCTATAGACCCAATCGAAGGTACTGGCTCTCTTGGTCCCTTTCTGGATATTCCAATCAATCCAGAGCTTTTCAATATCCTTCGCCATCCCATCTGTAAATCATCTCTAATAGTCCAAGAAAATCCCTGAGCAGACCCAAAGGAATGGACTAGCAAAGACACCCTTTGTCTAATTGGGAGATGGCCGCACGCAAACGTAGATAATCTCGTTTGGTATCGGCACCGCCGCGAACAAGATATCAACCAGTGGGAAGCAGTTGGAATCACTCAACTCATCGACTTGTGCTTTTCTCTCCCAGCTGGTGGCAATAGAGCATTGTTCGCCACAACCATGTGCTTTTGGGATTGCACCGCCAATTGTTTCCGTCTCTCCTGTGGTGATGTGAGCATTACAATTCTTGACTTGTATACCATTTTTGGAATCCCTGCATTTGCAAACCCCTGGTCGCTCAACCAACACAACGGGACACCAGTTCAAGCCTCCCTCAACCGGCCTTCCTCCTACTCTTCCTGGGTAAAACATTTTGCACAGGAGGAAAAAGACACAGACCAAGGAGGAATAGCCTTTTTGGAATACTGGCTATCAAAGTACATCTTCTGTCCCTCTTCTGCAAAGGTCAACAGATGTTGGACCAACCTTGCCGAACGCCTCTTCAATTGTGAACAATTGGGCTTGGTTGAATCCGTTCTCGCCTACATCTACTATGGTTTGAGGCAAATCACACTTTCAAAGCTCGACCTTAATCAACCAGGACCGCTTTGGATGGTGGAGCTCTGGTTGCGGATGTACTTCCCCTTTTTCTGCCCCACAACACCTCTTGTCTTTGAAGATCAGAAGCTGCTGGGCCAAACCTTGGTTTTTACACCAACTAGGACTAGGTTATGGTCCTATATAAACTGCTTCAACTACCTCTGCATACAAAAAGATTTTCCAACTGCAACAGTTGAAGTAATTCTTAATCGTCGCCATCCTGGCCTCCTCTCGAGTGGGTTTATGCCCTCGTCAGAGCAAGACGCTCTTGCGAGGAACTTCTTCCTTCAGTGCAACACTTGCAAATACCTGCCAGTCCCAGATTCAGCGAGCCCCGGGTATGAGCTTTATGCCCTAAACCACTTCTTAAGACAATTTGGGCTCACTCAGGATGCTCCCATGCCCCTCGCCTGTTCTATGAACAAGTATACTCTCTGGTGGGGAACAAATCATCCCATCGCAGCAGAAGTGCAGAATGAGCACTTTGACTTCCCAACAGTAATGCTTCCCATCATAACGAAGCCACTAGTGATTTCCCATTCGGTCACCGAGTCGTACCAAGCATAGCGCTCCCAACTTTGGGAAGATATACGGCACAAGAGACCGCTTGCATGCTTTGCCACTATCTTCTATGATTTTGGCAAGAGATTTTCGAATGAAGAAGACTTGGTTGTTATCAATAAGTCTTATAAGAACATAAGCACTACTCCTTGGCCACATGTATGATTTTTTCATCCAAAAATGCCATATGTATTAGCAATTCCTTATACTGTAACTGATTAACCTTTCTTCTTAAAAACAGCACGCCCTTGAACCAGACGTGACTGTTGCCTTGCAATCATTTAAGAAGCGGTCAAATTCTTCTGGGCAATCCGTAAGCGTTTGCATTTTATTTACCCAGAACAAACTGTCTGATTTTGTCACTGAACTGTAACTAACCCAATCTTTTGATAGTCTCTGAAACGCAGGAAGATCCACTCCAAGCCTAAGGAGCCTCCGAGCGGAGTTTGGTTAGCTACAAAGATCACAAGCAGGGACAAACAAGCAAAGCTTCAAGCTCAAGTCTTCCATGCCTCATTTGATCAAATGAGTGACAAAACCTCCGGGGCAAGTGCCTGCTCAGCATTGGTTTTCACCATTGCACACTGACTATGTGCTAATCCAAACAACATGCCCACGGTCTCCGAGTTTGATGACCTCCTGATCCAAGGTTCTAAGGAGTGGCAAGAGTTATGCAAGGATGAAGTCCTCGCAAGCTATAACCCAGATCAACATTTTGATCTGGAAGTTATTTCGAAGGCAAGAACTATGCAAGGATGAATGTCTCAAATGGACTTCATTTACCCAAATCAAGTGGCTCTAGACCACAGAGCACGTTTGCAATGAGATTGAAACGTTCACCAAGGGACTACTTGATTGGAAAAGGATATGCACATGTGTGCTCATTTATAAAACAAGTTCAGGATTTGCAAAGTGTTTGAAATCCGAATTTGAGATAAAAGATCTTGGGAAGACACGATTTTGTCTCAAATAAAGGAGTCACAGCTAGTGACGGGAACTCGAGCACCGTAATGATGAAGTTCTTCATCATCGGCTTATACTCTAAGATATGTTGCACTTTATGATGATAAAGTGAAGTCTATGAGTACTCCCATGATCTGCTATAGTCTTGACCCTTAGAGGGATCCGTTTTCGTCCAAGGGATGATGACGAAGACGTGTTAGAGGCTAAAGTGCCTCATCTAAGTACAAGAGTGTACTTAGCGTAATACACAAGACTTAGCTCCTCATTCTTGTTGAACTTAATAGCTAGATGTAGCTATGCGCCCAAGCAATGTCATTGGAATGGTTTAAAGACAATCTTTTAGTATTAAAGAGTATGAAAGATATGGGCTTAATCTATCCCTACAGAGAGGCCATAAACAAAAGTGGCGTTGGAAGTAAGGGCACCACAAAGAGTGTGGCGTTAATTTCCCTTCACCCTCTACACCAACAATCGTTGTGATTTGTTGGCAAGTTTTGCTGATGTTGGATATCTCTCTGATCCACACAAAAGTTGTTCCCAAATTGGTTATGTCTTTACCATGGGAAACACCGCGATATCTTGGAGGTCTACAAAGCAGACCCTAGTTACTACATCCACGAATCATTCTGAGATTATTGCTTTTCATGAGGCATTTAAGGTGTGCATATGGATGAGGTCCATCATTACACATATTCGTGAGACTTGTGGATTGGAATCCACTACTGACTCTTGAAGTCTAGAGAGCATACTCTTGTCGCTACATCTTCAAACCATGTTGAGATTATTGATCTAACTTGAAGTTGTTATGGAGTGCATATGGTTGAGATCCATAAGTGCACATATTGAAGATCAAGTGGTTTATGAATCACCACCGATGAACCTACATGCAGTATGATGATAATGTTGCTTGCATCAAGGTGATGAAGCTAGATCACATGTAGGGCGACAACACCAAATACATATCGCATAACCTATTCTATAGTCAGCAAACAATAGCAAATCCTCAAGGTTATGGTTGACCAAGTTTGATTTGAGGATAATGTGGCAGACTTTCTAAGTCATTGGCCAAACTCCATATTTGAGAAGCATGTGTAGAGCATAGGGTTGCTCAGCTTACTCGAGCTACCCTTGATGTTGATATCAGGGGGAGATGCAGACTTCAGGGGGAGTCTGGCATGCACATGAACGTTTCTGGCTGTAAAGGACACGTTGTACTCTTTTTCCTTGACTAAAGTTGTTTTTATCCCACTGGGTTTTTATTACTTAGCAAGGTTTTAATGAGGCAACATAGTTATGTGTTATATCATCGTCTACGACGATCTGCACTCTTTTTACTTGGCGATACCGATTTTTCTCCTGCAAAGGTTTTTGGCTCGGTAAGGTTTTTGATGAGGTATCAATGAAGCAAATGAAGAGGCATCGCCACCATACACCGATACAAGGGGGAGTGTTGTAGGATATTTGATGTTCCTAGTTATGGTGGATATTACAGCATATGGCAGTATATATTATCCAAAGTTGTAATAGGATTACTTTCCTGTTTGTACCTCTTGTACTCTCTTTTATATAAGAGTTGCTCATTCATTAATAAAGTTACATAATTTATTGTTTCAAACTATTCTCTTTACATTCTTATTTTCCTAAAACAGGGATTGGTTTTGAGAGGGAGATGAGTTCTAAATTTTGGGTTTCATCATCTAATGGAAGATGTCTGTTACTATATCCAGTTGGGAACTCCAACCTAGTACATGCTTTTAAAAGCTTGTTATCATTTGGGTTTACATGCATTGTTCTCACATGTGAGTCTAAATGACTGTTGGAGGTCGTGGACTGGGAAGTAGGAATTGGTAACTGGTAAGTATAACACATGCACAGCGAGGGTATAACACACACGGCGATGATCAGTACAATGATGTACCACCGAAATCATCTTTCCCGAAGACAATTCATCTCCTTTTAAATGTTCAATCTTCACTTTTGCAGGCAACTCATCTGTGGCATCATTCATTATATTGACAAGGTGCGTTAATTAACAGTAGTAAGTAATTAAACCAAGCATGTCAATTTACTGACAACAAAAATGTGAATTGCAATAAGCACATTTCTCAAACTTCGGCGAAATTTATTCTTTTTCATTTCTGAAGAACAGATCAAAAAAAATTGCTTTCTTTCTCGTAATGTAACTAAAGTTCTTCACACGAGTCATCCACCAACTTCACTCCTTAATGTAACAGAAAAAAAAAATGCTTTATCTTTTGTAGTTCATATCGCAAGCAGGAAAGACAGAATGATTTTTTTTCAATTAGACAAAGAATGAATATTTTGCTTTCTTGAATTGCAGAAAAGTAAAGAGATAGGATAGAGTGAATTAAATGCAGGCCAAAGCATGAAAGTTTCCTGTATATAGAGAGCCATACAAAAATAAAGTTCTAGCTTTATTGTTCATCAGTGGAGTGTCGGAGTGTCTAACACTTCCAACACTCCGACACGGCGCGACACCGCGTCTGACACCACATGGTGTGTCAGACACCTTGACAACACGCCACATCAGTAATTTCTAATTTTTTTTAATTAAAAAAAGTAACGAAAAACATGGTCAAATAGACCAAAATAAGTTAAGTCCATGTATTGACAAAAAGAAAATAGGGACAATTTCTGGGTTCTCATATTTCATCTCCTCATGAGAATTTTGCTGGTATAATAACTGAATAAGCTCTGAATTTCATAGAAGTAACGTGGCTAGGATGTTATCTGTTGATGTGTCTCATAGAACTAATCAGTGGCGGAGCCAATTCAGGCCGAGTGAGGGCGACCGCCCCCCTGAGATTTGAGTTTTCGTGCGAGTTGAATCTTCTACGCCCTCACTTACAGAGTTTTCATGTGAGATGAATCTTCTATGCCCCCACTGACTATAAGAGCATCCACACCCATTTTATGGAGAGGAAGTCCTATTTTGAGGAATTCCTCTTCAATAGGAAGTCTTTTTTTGTTTTTCGTGCAGCGGTGCCAAAAATAGGACTTCATATTACTATTCATTATTATGTCTTTTTCTTTAAATCCGATTAATATTTTCACCTAATAATTAGCCGACACGTGTCATTCCGGAACAGATAATTGGTAGCGGATTTCTGATAAGATTTCCGACAAGTAATTTTGAGACACGTGTCATGTCTACGTGTCGGTGTCGACAAAATTATTGATTGAAGATATTCGGTAAGATTTCCGGTAAGATTACAAACTAATGAGAATGAGACACGTGTAATGTCTACGTGTCGGTGTCGGCAAAATTATTGATGAAGATATTTGGTAAGATTTCCGGTAAGAATTTCAACCAATCGACGGTCGACACGTGTCGTTATCTAAAAAAATCTGGTAATTCAAAATGACTATAAAAGAAAGAGCTATGGGAGTGGAAGACTCACACCAACTACACATCACTTGTCGTTCTACTCGTATCTAAGCCACTCTAAATACTTCTTCACATTTTGGTTTCATCAAGATGAATCCTATGGGTTTCGTTACTTTTTTTAGTAGGAGGCGACAACAACGCCGGCGAAATGCAGAAATTGCCAATCAATTCGTTATCGACGCGGTGGCTGTTAATGCGGCATTTGATGATGAACCACCACCACGCCGCCATGAAAATCAACTAAGGATGAGGGAGTTCAAGGGCCAAAATCTTATAGAAGATTACTTCATCGAACGTTCAGTCTTCACCGACCACGAATTTAGTCGGCGGTTCCGAATGAGCAGACATATATTCAACTGTATAATGACAGACCTCTGCAACAACGACCCCTTTTGGCATCAAAGAGCCGACGCCACGGGAATGATCGGACTACTTCCCTAACAAAAGATGATCGGTGCTCTTCAGATGTTGGCCTACTGCTCAGCTGCTGATCAGTGTGCCGAAATCACAAGGATGGGGGAATCAATAACTCTGGAGTGCATGAAGAAGTGGTGCACCCAAGTTGTAGAGATTTATGGTACCCGTTACCTCCGCGCTCCAGATCAGACAGACATCACTCGACTTCTAAGAAGGGCTAGACAACGAGGATTTGCTGGTATGATCGGAAGCATCGATTACATGCATTGGGAGTGGAAGAACTACCCAACCGCTTGGTCCAGGGCATACTTAGGGAGGAAGGGTCGTCCAACTATCATCGTAGAGGCAGTGGTCTTATATGACACGTGGATCTAACACAGTTTCTTTGGGGTAATAGGAGCTCAAAATGATATCAACGTGTTGTACTAATCAGATGTCTTCGATGCAATGCTTGCTGGAAGAAGTCTCGTTGCGACTTATAAAGTGAACGGTATGACATATTGTAACACTTATTACCTTGCTGATGGAATATATCCGAGGTACTCCTCGTTTGTCAAAACGATTTCTAATCCTCAAGAACTTCCACAAAATCTTTTTGCGAGGAAGCAAGAGTCGTACTGCAAGGATGTGGAGATGTGTTTTGGCATCTTACAAGCTCATTAGGGATAATTCGTTATGCAGCTCGGTGTCACCACCTTTCGAAGTTAAAAAGCATCATGTTGGCTTGCATCATAATACCCAACATGATCGTTGAGGACGAATTCGTGGAGGATGAGTTTGAGGAGAACAAAGAAGAAGATCTCCAAAATCCATCTATCGCATTCATAGCTTATGATGGGCCAGTGGATGAAGGGGGGAACCGGATTCCTTTCAAGCTGGTTGGAAGAGATAGACAAAATGAACACCGGTTTAAGGACCATTTTGTGGATCTCCAATCTGCTTACATCCATGGAGAGCTTCAGAATGACTTAGTAAACCACAACTGGTTTCTTGACATCGGTGAACAACAATTAATATGTTGTTTTAATTTTTTGTTTGCATTTTTGTGTGTTTCAATTTTTGTAATGTGTGTGAACTTGATGGAAATAAACAAAGTGTAATTTTATGTCTTTAAAAGGGAAACTACATAGTACATAATTTAAATGCTTGAAAATTTAAATTACATAAACGATAATTTAAGTGCTTGAAAAAAATAAAGGGGGTAATTTAGTGCTTGGAAAAAAGGGGCGATAACAATTGGAATAGCCTTCTTCACTAGCTTCTTCTTCAACCCCATCCAATTGAGAAAGGATTTCGGCTTTCCTCTTTGTGAAATACCTCTTGGATTTAGGATTCATGCTCTCGGTATCCATTGACATAATCCGAGTTTCCTCCACCAAAGCCCTTAATTGGATGTCTTTCTTTTGAAGGGCGATTTGCTGTCGCATAAGGGAAACCTCAATTGCATCACTATCTTTTTGATTGTGGCCATAAGATTCTTGATTTGTCGCAATCCTATTCAAAGCCTCGGCTCTTTCATTTGTAGGCGTTAAGACCTTTTTCCCTTTCTTTTTCGCTTCCTTGGCCGCTTTCACTCCCATAGGATGCTCCGGAGAAGAGGGACATTGGTTGCTCATTGGTGTGGCAAATGCATCATCCTCGTCCAAGTCGATGGTGGGAGGCATTGAGCTTGCGGGATGTGATGATGAGTAAGGCGGAGGTGTACTAGCTTCGACATGGATGAAGTAAGGATGATTTTTCACCACTTCCCAACAAGCAAAGTCTTTAAACTCTTTCTTATTTTTTGCACCATAAAATGATTGAGCACATCTCATTTGAAAAAATAAAATAATAACATGGAATGAATAACTTGTAATTCATAAATAACATGCCCTAAATAAAATTGAATAAAATGGACATAGCTTAAATTAAATATCATGAAATAAATAACTTGTAATTAATTCATAAATATCATGAAATAAATAACATGTATTTCATAAAATTTAGACAACATAATTTGAAACAATATGGTAAAAACTACAAAAAAAATTGGAGACCAAAAACATTACCTCATCCAGTAAGTTGGAGCCGGAAGATGCATTCCTTCATGCGAAAGAAAGAGCATTACCCAAAAGTTTCAAATTTGGCTTCAACTTTGCGAAACGAGAGGATAATGCGTTTTGGGTCCTAGTTTCCGGCATCGATTCACCGCAACCTGGCTCCCAATTCTCCTTGAAATTGCCATAAACTTTTGTACATCTTCCGAAATAAGCCAATTTTTTGCCATTTTTCCCACAAAAAACAAAGGATTTAGAGAAGAGATGGAGAGATGGAGAGAGAAAGAGAGTGAATTTGTTGTGCACAAATTGATGTGAGAAATGAATGAAATGAAGGTAGTATTTACAGAAAAAATGTATGGGTCATTTGCAATTTTTTGGGATTTTTTTTTTGCAATTTTTTTGGGTTTTATTTTACAATTATTTCATTTCTGGCCAAAGTGACCGTTATATTTAAATCTAAGTCGTCAGATGGCTTAGATTCGTTCGAAATGGACGGCCCAGATCAACTTAGTTGTTGATCTGTTCGTTGTCCAGAAGTCGCCACATGTCGCCTTCTTATTCGCTCATATTTTTTTTTTACTTTTTCATTGACGCGTGTGTTACATGCGCCTGGTAGAAAAAAAAATTCGTCAACCTGGCCTCACTCACGTGAGGGGCCCATCAAGCGGACGTTCGCTTATTCTTCCTCAATCGAGGACGTCCCTCCGGTCAACGATTGATCTCCCTCCATTTTTTTCCCCGCTGGACCTCCATTGCTTGCCGGATATCCTCTAAATGGCAGAACCCACGCCGGACGTCCCCGAAATCCTCCACCGCTGTCGCTGCTCTAACAAAACATATATATATATGGGCATACTAATCTATTATTTAATATAAACTCTGACAGAATGACAGAGACATGCACACGTGCGTACGTCAGTTGCCCAAACAACTTTCTCTATTTCAGTTTTTAAGACAAATACATAATAAGAATGGTAAAAAGGCTTAACTAGCTAGCTTAGGCAGTATCCTTATCGAAAAGAAAACCGCTTGCCCCACAGAAGAAAAAAAAAATTCTCCCTCCGCCATTGAAACTAATAGAAATCATTAGTCATAGGTTTCATTGCTATTATCTATTCAATTTATCAACATTTTAACAAGAAAAGTATCAAGTTTTTCTTATTTCAAACCGAACTAAAATCTAATAATATTGTATTCCATGCTAAATGTTTTGGTTTTGCAGCTTACGCCTTTACACTTATATTTTCAGTATTTTTTTTATGTATTAGAAATACATAAATATATTAATTAGTTGTCGTGTTGACGCTGTGTCGAGACTTAAGTTTTTGAAATTTGCCATGTCAGTATCACGGTGTCGGTGTCAATATATGGGCAACATAGTTCATCACCTAGGAATATCAAGATTAATTCATGTTGTTTAACACCTAAATCTCTCAGGGTCTTGAGAGACTTTCAAACTGTCTCTTTTCTCGATCATGTGCTTATGTCTGCTTGGCGTGCCACCGTCGTGGGACAGAACGTTAAACGTAGCTTGCCGCTGCTTAACTTCTAAGGAGCGACTGGACGGGGAGGGCACCAACCCCACCTGATGGATCCTTCTCGCTTAAGTAACTTAGGATTTTATGGTTTTCGTATCTCTCGCAGAGCCACGAAAATCGATACCTCATAACTCTTTCGGTGTGAATCAGAGAAATCTCCTTAACAAAGTGTTCAGAACACAGGATGTTGCGTCCGTAAATCGCAAGATACTCGCGCTCTTTCGGGTGATGATCACTTGATCACTGGTTGCAGTGTGTTGCGTCCGTAGATTGCAAGATACTTACGCTCCTTTGGGTGAATGATCTCTTGACCGCTTGTTGCAGGGATTTCTCAAGATGAGAAGATAATTTGCCGAGAGTAAAATATGTATGTGATCGTGGATCTTCTCTCTTTCATTAACCTCCTCTATTTATAGGAAGCAATAACTTGTTAATATATATCTAAAACTCTTCACAATTAGACTCACTAAGTAACTCTAACTATTTAGAATCTTACTTTCTAGGTTTTATAATCAAAGTCTAAGACCTTGATGATAAACTTGCCAGGGAATCATTTCCTCACAAGGAAATATAGCAACTGATTTAATATGGGCCACAGGTACCGACCTCCTAAGCCAACCCAAACGTTATAGACTATCCTTCCAGGTTGCCTAATCCACCCATCAAAGCCCAAGAACAAGATATTTTATCTTAGGCCCAAAAATTGCCCCTCAAGCCTTGAAATTAAAACCCAAGCGTGATTGAAGAGGTTTGTTTCCTAACAACATACCGTTTATTCAAAACAGTTGCTTTCCGTTTGTAACGCCGCTTCAACCAACTCTTCTGAAAAATCGCACCACTACAGATGACATCATATAAAAAGTGCACGTCTCATCTGAGTCCATACTTCAACACACTCCTTCCGTTTCCATCTTCCAAGCTTTCTAAACTTCTCTCTGAAGCTAGATTTTCTCCGCCACTGACTACTTTTCTGATCCAAAAATGCCGCTTCACTAGCAAGAATATCCTCACCTTACCAAAGAGAATGTTGACCTCTTCGCCAAATTCGATCGAACCACTATTAAGTGGCAGAAACTGGGTCTGAGCACCACACTCAAACTCTGAAATGCCGCCACCGTTCGTTTAGGCCTTTTCCTCAAAACACTCATCAACCCAACACTCTACCAAATCCTTCATGACAACTCCTGCAACTCCGCCTTAATCTTCAGGCGAGAAAAAGAAGTTGTGAAGGTCCTTGAGGAGGGGTGATTAGGCCATTAACTACTTTTAACCAAAAGTAATATAAGACTGTTGTCAGGGATAGCAAGGTGTTGTTCTATCCCGATAACAGTTTATGAAAGTAAACAAATCGTGTTGTAAGTAGATGAAACTAATAACACAATTATGTTTTTTCTCTATGGCAGAAACCCCTGAATTCAGGGATGAAAACTGCCAAATCTTTTCACTATGTAACAACTCTTATTACAAGACTATAGTTCTGATAATAGCAAAGTTTCGGTGCTATCCTTTCACTAGACTCGCGCGCTAGATCTAAGAGTTATACTCTATCTTGTTTTACAGAGATTTACAATAGAAAGATACACAAGTTTCAAGCATGAATCTAGTTATCGCGCAACTAACTCACTATGAACACTTGAGATGCTTGCACCTACCAATCCAACCTCATGGTATGCAAAATGTATGGATGAGTTTAAAGGGTGTTCTGTGAAGACTTTAATACAAAAAGATCAACACAAAAGAGCCTGTATAAACACAAAAGGCTCGCCACGAAGCCTTTGTAAACTTCTAATAAAAGTTAATTCGGTGTACTTTACTTTGCATAAAGTTGTTGTAAATGCAACTCAATCTACAACCACAAATATTGGCTTTGTAAAATAATAAAAAATGTTAATCCAAGTTAAAGCCATAGATATTGGCAGAAAAAACAAGTAAAAAAATAAAAAATTAGCCACATGAATTAGCTTAAGATAAAATACTATAAGGTTACCCATTGAGTTTGCTCACGCGAACAAAAGCATGCAAGCATGAGCAAAGTTAATTATTCTACACTAGGCGGGTCATTGTACTCCCAAACTGGCTGGATGTATTTTTTAAGGAAACAACCATTGATTGGATTTGCATGAACTATACCATCGCGATCGCGAAGACGAACTGCTCCTTATCCTTGTATGTGATCAATTACATGTGGTCCTTTCCATTTACCAGACCATTTGCTCCGTCCTTCTATTTTCTCGCCAATCAGTAGTACTGCCTTCCACACCAACTCTAATTCTGAAAAACTCTTGCCCTCAGTACACTTGTCATATCCCCCAAACTACTCTGTGTTTCTCAGCACACAAGTGTTCATAGGCTTAAAGCCGCTTCTCCTTTAAGTTTTCGTGTTCCTGCCACATTACCTGCACATAGTCCTCGTCAATCAGGTCATGCTGTTCCATAACTCTTAATGACTGAACATTGAGCTCCAAAGGCAAGACAACATCGTGTCCGAACATTAATGCATAAGAAGTTATCCCTGTTGGATTTCGTTTACTCATCCTATATGCCCCAAAGTGTATTGAATAAATCATTATGCCCTAGAAGGGCATTGCTGGCAAACATTCGTCTGAGAATGTGTAGAATCAACTTATTACTCGCCTCCGCCTAACGGTTGGATTAAGCATAATAAGGAGTAGAATGCAGAAAATGAATGCCCAGATCTTACATGAGCGTTTCCATTTTGTCAGACATAAATGCTGCCCCTCTATCTGAGACAAAATATTATGGTATACCAAAACGACAAATAATATCTTCAAATAAGAACTGACGAATGGTACCTGTAGAAGCCACATTTAAAGGCCTAGCTTCCACCCATTTGGTAAAGAAGTCTATAGCTATGATGATGAACTTATGTCCTTTTGACGAATGAGGATGAATCATCCCAATTAAGTCTAAATTCCATCCTCGAGCAGGCCAATGCTTAATGATTAGTTGCAAAGGGTTAGTTAAATGGCTAATTGGACCATGTGCTTGACAATCTTCACAACCCTTAGCAAAAGTGTTACAATCCTTAAGCATTTCTGGCCAGTAATATTCATGACGCTGTAGTAACCATCTCATCTTTGGACCAGCCTGGTGTGCCCCTACTACCCCTAAGTGTACTTCTTTCATTATTTGTTTAGCATAACGACCGTATACACAATGCAGTAGCATACCATTTTCTCCTCACTTATATAACTCATTGTCCTTGAGCACATAATTAGGCGCTAGAAACCGGACCCGCTTGTATACTAGTGCATTGGGGTCTTGGAGATAAGAGATAATGGCTTGGCGCCAATCTACGTCGATGTGATCAAGTATGGCCACAAAATATTCGCTGTTCTCTTCTTGACGAGCAAAGAATGAGGGTAGAGTATGGCACTCAACCTTCAGAATTCGCTCGCGTACACCATCCTGTAAACTTACCCCAGTCGCTAGTTGTGCTAAATCGTTCGCCGCGTAGTTCTACTCGCGAGGAATGTGGCTTAATTGCACTTCAATAAATAACTTGAGCAAATCATAAACTCGTTTAGCATAAGGCTCTAAGATTGGACCAGCCCTATACTTCGTCTCCAATTGCCTAATAACTAGTTGGGAATCTCAATATATGTGAACTTCGATGACCTCCATATCCAACAAAATTTCTAGGCTGATGATGAGCACTTCATATTCTGCTTGGTTATTGGTATAATGGAAGTCGAGTCTGAGAGAATAGGAGAAGGTACCCCCATCTGGGTTGACTAGAGCAATCCCTGCCCTAGCCATTGTGCTGGTACTCGAACCGTCAAAGTACAAGAGCTAAGGAGTGAGTGAGATGCGAGCTAAATCCAGTTCTGGGCTTTCGCGAGCATCTAACATTGGATGATGGGCGAGGAAATCAGCCTCCACCTGGCCCTTCACTGCCTTTTGTGGTACATACTGTAAAGAAAATTCAAAAAGTGATAAGATCCACTTCCCAATCCTGCCGCTTAGTATGGGTCGCAAAAGCATGTACTTTACCAATTCTGTTCGTGCAATGACATAAGTAGTAAATGAATTCATATAATGCCTCAATTTGTAACCTAAAAAATACAAAACTAGGCATAACTTTTCCATTGGAGAGTACCGTGTCTCACAATTTGTCAATGTACGGCTAAGATAGAAAATAGCTCGCTCAGTCTCCGTTGTGTCATCTTGTGCTAACAGACTCCCAATAGAGTGATTCATACCTGATATATAGAGTTTGCGAGGTACTCCTGGCCCTGGCAGGACTAGGACTGGTGGGTTCGCCATATATGCTTTGATGGTATCAAAAGCCTCTTGATGAATAGGCTCCCATACAAAGTCATTTTCACTTTATTATTTAAGCAGAGGTGAGAATGGTTGTGTCTTGCCTGCAGCATTTGCAATGAACCGTTAGAGGAAGTTGATTTTACCCAGCAATCGGTGTAATTCTTTCTTGTTCTTTGGCAGGACAAAGTTGAACACTGCTTCTTTCTTATCATATGGGACCTCAATTCCCCGCTGGTGAACTACGAAACCCAAGAAATCTATTGCTTGTACGCCAAACACATACTTTGCTGGATTCATCTTAAATTGGTGTTGTCTTATACGAATGAATACCTCCTCAAATCCTTCATATGATCCATCCTGCATTTCGTTTTAACCACCACATCGTCGATATAAAATTCCATGGATTTCCCTACGAGATCATAGAAGATCAAATTCATAGCACGCTGGTAGGTTGCCCCTGCATTCTTGAGTCCAAATGACATATCCACATACTCAAAGACCCTAAAAAAATATGGGCATCGAAATGTTATCTTATGTCTATCGTCTTGTGCCACTTGAATTTGATAGTATTCTGCTGTTCCGTCCATGAATGATAGCATCTCATGACGTACTACTGAATCCACCAACAAATCTACTACTGGCATAGGGTATGCATCCTTTGGTGTTGCATTATTAAGGTCTCAGTAGTCGACACAGACTAGCATCTTCCCATTCTTTTTCTTAACCGAGACCACGTTTGAAAGCCACTCGTTGTACTTGGCTATTGTGATGATGTCTGACTTGAACATCTTCTTGATAAGAATTGTTGTGTCAATGGTATAGGGGCGACGACTATCCTTGCCTACCTAGATGATTCCCTATTGAGCTAATTTAGAGGTCGTCACCCCCACAAGGTGACCTTTGTTGTCAATGCCACACACCTCTAATGGCCTAAGGTCACTGTTGTAGTAGCTGGCATATAACGCACTGGGTAAGACTGAGTATGGACGCTAGTCTACATCGATGATCTCAGCTTTGCCTGACTTCATATGCCAGAGTACCATTTGTTGCTGGAGAGATGATGGAACACAGTAGCTTTGATGGATCCAATCTCTTCCCAAAATCCCACTATATAGTGTCATACACTCAGCCACGAAGAATGTGCATGTTTCAGCTGCTAGTCCAACCTACACATTGAGAAAAACGATTCCCAAAGTCTTAGATATGCTACCTTGGAAATTTCGAACGTTGACAGTTGTCTCTTAGATAGCAGACTTGGGAATGCCCAAGAGAGCCATTGCTTTGACGAAGATGATATGCACTGCTGCCTCATAATCGACCAGCAATTTGTTGATCTGAATCCCTTGAACTTTGCCAGTGACGTACAATGGTCTTATATGCATCGCCATGTTCACCGTTGGCTTTCTGAATAGCATGTATGCTTTCTTCAAGGATAGGTCAATCTCTGGCTGCTTGGCAAGCAACATCTGCTCTTGTGCATATTCTATAGCATTTATCGTTGCCAAGTTGTTGATATTGTTGGATGTGACTTCAACAAAGACGGCAAGTAAGAAACATGGTTTCCCAGTGGAAGAGCTTGCAAAATTGGAAGGCACCACATATACTATGCTCACGTCCAAGTCGTCCTCGTACTCTTGGATATCTGGTTCTTCATCTTCCCTATAGTCTAACTGCTCTTCATCGTCTTCCAACTCGCCTACGTCATTCTTGTTCCCTGGGCTGTATGTCCGAGCCTCAGCTATCCCTTGGTCAAGGGAGAATATAAGCTCGATGGTTTCCATAAGTTCATCCTCGATTGGAACCTCAGGTATAGGTTCTAGTCCCGCTGGTAAGAATGAACCACTAGTCTTGTTGGTGGCAGAAGAAGTTGTCTTGGCTTGGGAAACTGCTTTCTTTTGCTCCTCCCCAACCAATGGTTTTGGCCTCCACCTAAGTCCTTTCGTTTCACTTAATGCAATATGACATTGAGTGAGTTCACTTGATCGTTGGAGGCTCTTGAGTACCACAAGTTTCTTAGATATATTAGTATCTCGAGCATGTTGTTTCTCATTTCTAGACCGCTTACGGTCTTAGGGAACCTCAGGGATAGGTTCTTGTTTATTCTTTCTTGCGAGCAATTCTGGGTTGCGGTCAAAGACGCTTGGTCTTGCTACTCTAACCTTAGGCTCGCAAGATTCTTGCCAAAGACTACCAAAGGATTAGCTACTAAGGCATTTAGCTATCGCTGCAACTTCTCTGGTGAACAAGCCAACTGTTTTGGTTGAATGATTCATGTCTTTTCAAGCACTTAATTAAACACTCAATCAAACACAAATACAATTAAAACCCTTCTTTGTTGATGTAGCATTGGTGAGTAGGGATCGTTCTTAATCGGGGATTGAGGGTGCATGCATAACTATGCTAGGTTTTTTTAGGGGGGTGCAGAGTTGGTTTGTTTTCTAAGTTCCTACGAAAATTAAACCCTAATCTAATATGTACATGTGATCATCACATCATGTCATCCTCCACCGGTTTCATACTTCAACCACTTACCATCTACGAAATTCTCACATTTCAACCTGCAAGTTATACATATGCTTTTAAGGTGGACGAAGCGCGCCAACACCTTATTTATTCTAAGGCTCATACAAAATATGCTAGGGAGGAACGAAGCGCGTATCACCCAACACATTAAGAAGCTTTAAGCATACAAGCATGCATACAAATCAAGATTAAAAACTAAGAACACATGGAAGATAAATAAATTAGTCAAAATGTATATCCTTAATTTAAACAAACTTCAATACAAAAACAAAGAATCCTTACAAAACCGAAGATGGGATAGAGAGTTTATGGTTACACTTTTAATTCCGTGAAGCGCACTGCGAACGCCAAGTGATGATTCTTAAGAACAAGACGAAGCGCGCCAATTATTCTTGATCCGAGGAAGATGGAAGCTTCGGCTTTGAGAGGGATTCGAAGTGTATGTAGGGAGGAGTGTTTAGGACAGCGTTTCAGCTTCTATGATGTGTGATCCCCCTTGAAATGGTCGAGCTTCCCTTTATATAGAAGAAGATTAGGAAACTTCCCACCTTCTGAAAGCTGTCAAATCTGACCCTTCTGTATTAAAAGCTACGTTTCGGACGTTTTACAACTTCAAACGGCGTGATTCTTTCGGCACTAGAAAATAGACTTCCAGGGCTTTCCAGCTATGCATTATTTGTGCCATAATTCCTCCTGACGCGCCTTCACCGCCCATTTAAAGTTGGCTGTTAGGCAGAATGACCTGTACCCACTAAATCCGGGATTTCTGAATATCCACACATTGTAACGGCATTATTCCAGTGGGGTTGGAAACTAGACTTCCATATCTTTCTAAGAATGTCTTACATGTGTCCAAATTCGTTTTCAATTGATTTTGGTGGCCTGTTGAAGTGGGCTGATCTGCACAGGCAGATTTCCTGATTTCTAGCTTTTGATCCATTTTCTTCTTTTGGGCTTCTTTGTGGGTGAATCTTGACATGATCTTGGACCTTCTTGATGATCTTTAATCCATTCTTTATAAATCGTGGCCCATTCTTCTTCATCTTTCCTCCTCATTTTAGGAACTTCCTCCTTAGTAGGTTTTGAGCTCATTTCTGCCTCCTTTACGGATTCCTCCTTTATTTCTACCTACAAACATAAAGTAAGTTAAAAACATATTTACTAAGCACAAAACAAAACTAAATATAGAGAGAAAGTGATTAATAATCAAGCATAAAATGCGTAGATCATTGAATTATCCCCATCTCCAAAGGTTCTAATGCCCTCTTGGCTTCTCCAAACTGTCGTTGCAGATTTCTTCGCCTGCTAGGGGTCACTTCAATAGTTTTCCCTTTCTCATTCATGGACCACACATTCTCTTTAGTGATGTTCCTCAATGTTGGGGGGACATATGGCTTAGTGAACTGATCTGCTACGATGGTTTCAAGAACTTTTCTGCCCCTCACCTTCGCTTGAACGCTTATGAGTCTCTCTGATTAAGCTTCCTTGGGCTATTAGGTTGATAATGCTTAGGGGAGGACATCAATTCTGGACATGCCTTGACAACTTCCTTCAACTCCTCGTAAGTAATCTTGAGACCACAATGGAATTTGCATCGAGCACACAAAGCCACTGTCGACTCTGCCTTCGGGTCCACTTTTTCCTTACCCTTTACGGAATCTTCAGGCTGCTTTTTCTTACTATCTTCTCCACTAGTATGTAAGTCCAAGGGTTGCTTCCTTTTGTTAAGGTTATTCCTTGTCAACTCCAACATTCCTACTACCAAATCCTCGTTAGGTTCCATATTCGGAGCCGCTTGCTTGATTACTATCTCTCCTTCATCAATCCAACATTGGATTCTGAATTTCAAGCTCGCGCATTGCTCTGTAGAGTGCGTTCCCCAAACATGGTGGAAACGACAGTAAGTTAAGCCTTCAATATGTTCAAGGGTTTGGCGACAGGCCATATGGCACCATGACGTGATTCACCTGGGTCAGATACTCCATGATTTCAGCCATCCGAGACATATCGTATGTGATTTGTCTCTTTGGCTTCTTCTTCTTCGAACTTTACTTATGTGGTGCTATGGCAGGAACCAGTGCCGCCCCAGGAAATTATTTTGTGAAATGGTAGTAAAGGCCGAGGATCACAGTTTCCCCCATCTCCATAACTGAATCCTATTACTCGATAATCAGTTAGGCTTTGCACAGTGTCCTTCAGTCAATAGCAAGAAGAGGTCTTGTCTCCAAACCTATTATAGTACCTACAGAAATGTTCGCCTAGTCCTAGGTAGTCCAGATCTTTCAATTTCCTGAAAGGCCAGAAGCTAATAAGTTCATGCTTGAGGAGCTTGTCGTGGAGCTCGTTCACCCTATCCTGTTTGAAGGTATACCTTGGGTGTTTGTGGGTACCACAATCTTCGAGACCGACTGACTCTTCTCTGTCATCCAACTCCGATACGATATTCTCTATCGACATCATCTCTAGTTGTATCATATTGACTTGCGATTTTGGGAATGGTTGCAAGTTCACTAGCGAGACGATCTTAGGTGCACTGTCTAAAGACAGTTTACTTTCATTGATCCACTTTTGGATATGGTCCTTAAGCTTAACACAATCATTGGTTGAATGATTCCACATACCATGGAATTTACAATACTTCTTCCCCTTAAGCTGTTCAGCACTAGGGACAGGGCCGACGTCTGTTTTCACCACTCAGTGATTAATAAGCTCCTCTAGGATTTCATGAGCCATATTCGCGTCGTAGGTATATGTATCGAACTCTAGCTTTGTAAAAGCTATTATCGAGAGCTTCAATGGTCCCTTGCTTTGCTGTAACTTTCGAGGCTTAAGCACTGACTTGGAAGTAAGCTCTACGACGTGAACCTGGTCTTCATCTGAATCTGATCCCCTTCAGGATCTTCAATATAAGCAACATTTCTTGGCTTGTTTCTCTCGTATGTGGACCTTAGCACATACGTTCCCTTTGAGGAATTACGCTAATTGCCCATGTCCTACATGGTACTATAGGATTTGGTTACTGTCGTAATGAGCTCATTCAGGGAGAGATGTTTATGATTGAAGAGTAAACTATGGTATGGATCCTCTAGTCCATTGATTGCGATCTCAACGACTGCATCTTTCCTCAAAGGTGTTCTGCATAGGTTATACTCCGATCTAAATCAATGGAGGAAAGCTACTGGACTTTCTGGTGGTGCTTGGTTCATGGCCACTAGCTGACTAATGCTTGTCTCTGGCCTTGTCGTTCCAAAATAGTCGATTAATAGAGCTTCCATCACTGGCCAATTTGTTATGGACCTTTTCTCCAGACCTGTGTACCAAACGAGTGCTGATCCGAAAAAAGATTAACCGAAAACTCATATTTTAAGTTCTGGATCCTCAGAGAAAGGTCCAAGTTGTAAAGTGAAATAGGCCGAATGTGTTACTGCGTTTGCATCATCGTCGCATGAGAAAGTTTGGAAATTAATCGGCTTATAGCTCCTTGGCCATTGCCAAGCGTTGGCGACGCCTTTCTGCAAAGGCGGGTAGGGAGTCTCGTATGGCTCATGTGCCCTGGCGATGTGTATATCGCATTCTTCCATGAACCTCTCAAACTGCTCCTCCCAGGCTGCTGGGAAATTTTCAGCATGCCTCGTCTTCCTCGTGAGGTCGGAGATGGACTTGGTCAAATGCCCAATGTCCTTATCAGTTCTCTTGTAAAAGGATGTCACCCCCTTCGCCTGAACAAGATCTATGGCTTGCAAAAGGTCTTCACGCAACATATCTTGTCTCTCCACGAGGGTTGCAAGATGTGCCTTCTGAGTCTCCTATTCTTCTAAACCCTTGTTGAACTCAACCCTTAAAGCGACCACTTCGGCTATTGCCGTATCTGTCTTCTCGCCAAAGGTGACAAGCAACTCTGCTTGCTCTTCAATCATTCGCTCAATGGAAGCGAAATATTGCACAAACCGCTCATCACACGCCTAGCAGCGTACGGTCTATAAGATTCGTATGCTAGTTTGTTGAACTCTTGTTCAGTCAAGAAGTCGAAGTCCATCGTTGAACAATATGTGACTCCAAAGATGACTTTTACCGCGCTCGCAGAGAGAGAGCGACACTCGGCATATGTATGTTCCCAGTAATCCAGTTGAGGGTGTTTACAACACTGAGAGTATCCCTTTTGTAAGGGTTCTCAATTGTCGCTTAAAGACACAAAAAGCTAGTCCCACTGGGCGTGCCAAAATATTTGGCAACAAAATCTCCCAGGGTCTTGAGAGGCTTTCAAATTGTCTTTTTTCTCAATCACGTGCTTATGTATGCTTGGCGTGCCACCGTCGTGGGACAGAACATTAAACGTAACTTACCGTTGCCTGACTTCTAAGAAGCGACTGGACGAGGAGAGCACCAACCCCACCTGATGGATCCTTCTTGCCTAAGTGACTTAGGACTTTATGATTTTCGTCTCTTACAGAACCACGAAGATCGATACCTCACAACTCCTTCGGTGTGAAGCAGAGCAATCTCTTTGACAGAGTGTTGAGAACACAGGTTGTTGCGTCCGTAAATCGCAAGATACTCACACTCTTTTGGGTGATGATCTCTTGATCACTGGTTGCAGTGTGTTGCGTCTGTAGATCGCTAGATACTCACTCCTTTGGATGAATGATCTCTTGACCACTGGTTGTAGGGATTTCTCAAGATGAGACGATAGTTTGTCGAGAGCAAAATATGTATGTGATCATGGATCTTTTCTCTTTCGTTAACCTCCTCTATTTATAGAAAGCAATTACTTGTTAATGTATATCTAAAACTCTTCACAATTAGACTCACTAAACAATTCTAACTGTTCAGAATTTTACTTCCTAAGTTTTATAATCAAAGTCTAAGACCTTGATGATAAACTCGCCAATGAGTCATTTCCTCACAAGGAAATATAACAATTGATTTAATATGAGCTGCAGTACCGGCCTCCTAATTCAACCCAAACGTTATAGACTCCTTCCAGGCCGCCTAATCCAGCCATCAAAACCCAACAACAAAATATTTTATCTTGGGTCTAAGCACATGTATTTTAATTTAGATCCAAAACAATATTGAAAATTAACCCGATCTGCCTACACTCCTAATGCAGTTTTGATTCTAGGTGATTTACCAATCAAAAATATATATCAGCAGCCGGTGATGTGGTTGTGTTTGGAAAATTTCCAAAAATTATCTGGGTGAGTTATTTCTTCGTTTCCTTCCGATAAGGAGACCTCTCAATAAAGCTACAGTATATAGAAGCACCTGCTGACACTGGACTAACAGTTTTCATCTATATGAATCCAAATTACTCACACTGGTATACATAGAATGCAAATACTACATTTACAAGTATTTAATTCAAGGGCCCTTAATTCAAACACTTTATTCTTTCTAAGTTTATTAAACACCTTCTTTGAACAACAAAGTTTTCAATTGAAATATCAATCAAACTTCAATCAGGAAATCTATGTACAGGAAGCACATAAAACTCTATTGCAAACTTCAATGTAGGAATTTCATGCCCCACAAATATTTCTTCAATACTGTATAAATTAGTACTATTGGCATTAAATCTCATGGTAGAACATTAGTAAACGAGTGATCCCACTGTAAATCCAAAATCTCAATACCATATTACTATGTTTGTGGAATAAAAATATCAGAGGAAAGTTAGGACTTGGGAATCAGCAACCCAGTGTTGGAATTTGATGAGAATTCTTCACCACAAGGCTTTGACACCTGTTTTCTAGAAAATGAACTCACATATCGACTCACGCATCATTTGTTGATTCCACAAGCCAGGACGACAATCTCAGTCTGAATTGCTGAGTTTTAATTGAATTCCAGAATCACTTTCACCATCCAAGCACGTGATTTGGTTGTACTACTAAAGCTGAACAATCTTATATATATCACAGAAATATGATTATAAATCTGCATTTATTACCAATAATCTCTACAAGAGCAGTTACCTTCTCTAAAGTGGTGAAAACGATTATTATCTCTGACAACAATTTCTCTGTGTACAATACCTGAAATGAATTTGATTGCACCATGGCAATCTCCACAAATCCTAAGGTTTTTGTTAATCCTTATTGGCAATCCAAAAGGGATAGATATGAGACCAAAGGCAAGGGCAATCTTCTCACTGTGGTACCAAACTTCTGATACTTTCTCTTCTTCTTCCAGATCAAACAAAGCAAAATTGGTGTCAGGAATGTACCCAGCTTCCTCCATTTTCTTTCTTAAATAGGTTAACATTGCCTGAATCTCAGAATTCATTTTGTGTGAGGCGTCCTTTGCTTGGAAGATGTGCACAGAATTCTTGACTGCAATCCAACTGTACCCTGCACCCTTTTTGATGCCCACATCTTTCATCTCCTTTCTCACAAGAGTGGCTTCTTCCCACCTGCATTGTTCAATTGTCAAAATACAAACATTGTCCTAATACAGGAATCAACAGGCTAAATAGTGGGGAAATAATAATAAAACAAAAAAACAATCATTCTTTTATTTAGTACGCAATTCCCAAATCCATATGATATCATGTAGAGGAATGTCAAAACCACAGCCTCTAGGATTCTAGGTATGAGCAATGCTAAAAAACGTACCTATCAGATACACTATATGTGCAACAGTCGGGTATGAAAGCGATGAATCTTATACCAAAGAAGCATCATATTTGGTAAGGCACATAGCTTATGATATGAAAAGAAAAGAAAAGAAAAGGAATAAGACTACAGTAGCTTCTACCTGCCAGCAGCTGCAAGCAGATTAGAAAGCACAACATGGTTGCCAGAGTCTTTAGGATCAAGTTCAAATAATTTGTCCGCCGCAATCTTCCCCAATTCTGGCTTCCTATACATTTTACAAGCCCCAAGAAGGGCCCCCCAAATAGAAATTGTTGGGCAAATTGGCATCCTTGTAATAAACTCGTAAGCACGCTCTACCATCCCAGCTCGCCCTAGCAAGTCCACAACACATGCATAATGCTCTTCCCCTGGTTCAATCCCATACCTTGATTTCATTGCATCAAATATCTGCATGCCCTTTTGCACAGCCCCCGCCCTACTACATGCTGACAATACACACACCAATGAGACATAATTTGGTTTAATGCCATGTCTTCCGGAACTCATTTCCTCAAACAACTTCAAAGCCATGTTAGCCTGTCCTTGATGCGTATACCCACCAAGCATCGCATTCCAAGTTATCAAATTCCTCGAAGGCATCTCATCAAATGCGCACTCGGCATCTTCTATACTCCCACATTTCCCATACACGTCGACAAGTGCACTCCCAACAAAGACATTTCCGTCCACGCAAGCCTTCACTGCAAGTGCATGAACGGACCTGCCCTGTTCGAGCCACGCTAGTCCCGAACAAGCACTCAAAACACTCGAAACCATAAAATCCGTCGGCTCAACACCTTCCCTCATAGCCCTCAGAAACAACTCACAACCCTTCTCCTCCTCGTCATTCTGCACATACGCAGCCACCATGGAGCACCACGAGACATGATTAGCCCCACCAATCCGATCAAAAACCGTCCTCGACGACACCAGATCCCTACATTTCCCGTAAAAATCAACCAACCCATTAAGAACCGACACATCCATCCCGAACCCAAACCGCACCACAAATCCATGTAACTGCCTCCCGAGCTCCAATGCTGACCTGTCCGAACATGCATTGAGAAAAGCACATAAAGTAATCGAATTTGGCTCCCCACCAACCCTCAAAAACTCAACAAACTTGCTCACAGCACTCAACGCTCGCCCCTCGAGCACCGCATTCGACATGTAAGCATTCCACGTGGCCAAATTCCTCTCAGGCATTTCGTCGAACACCTTCATCGCATCGTCCCTGAGCCCAATCTTACAGTACATATCGAAAGCGCTGCATCCGACGAACACGTCTCCGACCAGGCCGGCCTTGACGGCGAGGGCGTGGAGCTGTTTTCCGGCGGGCGAAGACCGGAGAAGCGCGGCGGCTTTAAAGGCGGAGGGGAAGGTGAAGTCGTTGGGGCAGAGGGAGCGGCGGCGCATGGCGGAGAAGGCGAGGAGGGCGGAGGAGGAGTGGCGGTTGTAGACGAGTCCGGAGATGAGGGCGGTGTAGGTGACGACGGAGATGGAGGAGGAAGGGGTGAGTTGGAGGACGAGTTGGGCTGTGTTGGGGAGGTCGAGTTTGGAGTACATGTTGATGAGGTGAGTGGAGAGGAATGAAGGGTGTGGGGAAGGGAGGGTTTTGATGATGTGGCCATGGGCGGCGCGGCCGAGGAGAGATGAGCGAGAGGAGATTGATGATTCGAGAATGGAGCCCAGCAAGTTGGGACTCAGAAATGGCGGCAGTCGAGTAGTCATTCAAAATGTATGCATGAAACGCCAACATTTTCAGTTTGTATTGATGTGGAACCGGGTTGACCGGGATATGAAACTTTGCAGACCAACTGGAATCAAATTATAGCCCAGTCAAGTACTTTTAGCCCAATAATACTTGGAGGATCCAATTATCCGATCCTTCAATCACTCCAATTGAACTTTCGGATACGAATTGGAGTTTAGGAATACATATATTTTTTTCAAAGAAATACAAAATTGCATTAAAGCAACAATGAATAATAAATATAGTAAAATTTCGATAAATTAATAATTTGGGGATTGACAAAATTTATTAATTTAACGAGGTTATTAATTAATCGAGTATTAAATTAATATTCAAGTTCCCAAATTGGAACTGACAAAAAAATTATTTTATCAAGATTATTAATTAATCGAGTATTAAATTATCGAAGTTTTACTGATAGTACAAAGATACAATTAAAGAACTAAGTATGGAGTAAAACACTCTATCATGCATCTCCGCTTAAGATAAATATTTGAAAATATATTCATATTGTAATTAGAATTTAATTTTGTAGATATGACATAATTGTGTAAATTTTTTTATTCTTTTGGGAAACCACTTGTAAAGTTATATTAATCTCAAAATTTGGATGAATGAATTTCATTGAATTCTCCATGAAATACTTTTCTACTTGGCATCAGAGCCGAAAATCCTGAAATTTTGAAAAACCCTGAATTGAATTAAATTGAATTGAAACCTTGAATTTCCCCCACCACCAAATTTTTCGGCTGCACCCAAACCCTGAAATTTGAAAAAATGGAAGACCTAGAGAACATGAACAGTGATATTGCAATTGTCGACAACAATGGAGGAGAAGTCGGCCAACCCGTTCATAATTATTAACAATTCCACAACACCATCCAAGACAACTCAGCTTTTCCTACCGATGATCTCTCACTACCAGAAAAATCCTCTTAGACGATGGAAGCTTACCAACTCCGTCATCTAAGAGGTCTTAGACAACGCAAATCCATTACATCGTCTAAGACAACACTTAGACGACGAGTAATGTATTTGTGTCATCTAAGTGGAGTCTTAGACGACACAAGTCTATATGTCGTCGTCTAAGTGTTGTGTTAGACGACGTAATGGATTTGCGTCATCTAAGACAACACTTAGACGACGACATATAGACTTGCGTCGTCTAAGTAGAGTCTTAGACGAAGGACTGGCACCATAATTAGGCATCGTATAAGAAATCACTTAGAAGACGATTCTACTTAATTGCGTCGTCTAAGTGATATTTTAGACGACGAAAAATTAATACTTGTGTCGTCTAACTAAAAAATCCAACTATATATATCAATCAGCTTCTTATTCACCTCTTCGTCATTCTCTCAATTCTCAACTTCGAATTCTTCATCTAGCTCTCTTCATCAATCTCTCTAGCTATATCTCTCAATTAAAATAATATATATAAGCCTAGCTAGCCTACCTCTAGGTAACTCGATCACTTCATTTCGATCAACGACGACGTCG
Organism: Geum urbanum; assembly: GCA_946800695.1. Taxonomy (NCBI): domain Eukaryota; kingdom Viridiplantae; phylum Streptophyta; class Magnoliopsida; order Rosales; family Rosaceae; genus Geum; species Geum urbanum. Next base: position 33,715,752 of record OX327000.1, on the reverse strand, counting down.
ACCGGCTGGCTAATAATTATCGACGAATTAAGGTACGTAAGTATATTCGATTTGGTTGATACTAATAATTTTGATCCGTGAATCAATCATTCCGAAAATTTTATTTTGTTTACATATATATATAAATATTATTCCATAATGTGAACCTAGCTAGCTAGCTATTTTGTTTAATCAATTATGTGCTAGCTAACTAATTATTGATGAACAATATTGCGCTTGTAATGCACATATGTGTGTGTGTGTTCATCGATATATTAATCTCATAATTAAATAATGTTAATTAAAGATAAATTAATTAATTACTTGTTAATTAATTAAGAATTGAATGACAATTTTTTGTTAACTTCTAACAATGGTTTATTTGATAATTTTAAAGTTTTGTTTACTTACACAGGAATATGGACAAGAGTTGGATACAATTGGCGAATAGAAGTGATGAGAAGTATATGGACGGAATCGGAGAGTTTGTAATGTTTGTGATGCAACATGGTCAAGAAAAGAAGCGTTTAAGGTGTCTGTGGAAAAAATGTCTTAATCATCAGTTTGTGGAGTCTCATGTTATGGCTCCTCACTTGTATGAGCATGGTATGATGTGGAGTTACACTACATATAGTGAGCACGGTGAAGTAGTAGACTTCAGCTCAGGGTACAGTTACCAGGGTGCCTGATCCAGCGATAGTGGCGCCCCTTCTTGGAACCTCACTATGGATTTGGTCCATGATGCTTTTTCGAAATTCAGTCGACATGGTAGACAACAACACGAATGAGGAGTATCTAATACTCCAAATGTTGACCTAGTCCCTGCCGTATTCTAAGAAATTGACACTACTAAATTTGATAGGTACATTAGCATGCTACTTGAAACCCGAACCCTGGTGTACGATGGATGTTCACAGACTGTGTTACACGCCATAATGACCAAAATGGAGTACAAAGTGAAGCACAAATATCGGATGCAGGTTTTGACGAAATCTAGAAACACATGTGATTTGCTTCCTAAAAATCATAAACGTCCAGGTTCCCATTATAAGGTAAAAAGTGTCTTAAGCAAACTTGGTTTGAAGTACGAGCAAATCCACGCATGCAGAAAAAAATTGTGTGTTGTTTTATAAGGAGTATGCAGAATTGGACTACTGTCCTGTTTGCAACCACTCTAGATGGAAGTACCCTGATAGGAGGAGTTCGAAGAAGAAGATTCTTGTGAATGTGCTTCTATATTTTCCGTTGATTCCCAGACTGCAGCGTTTGTTCATGTCTCTATATACAGCAGAGCCGATGAGATGGTACGCAGAAAAGAGAATAGATGACGATGTGCTCATATACATGGCAGATGGGGAGGCTTTTAAACATTTTGACAGGGAATTTCCAGACTTTGCAGTGGAATGTTAGACTAGGACTTTCTACAGATGGGTTCATTCCTTTTAACGATGGCACGTACATCGTTTGGCCAGTTATCCTCATGTCGTACAACCTGTCTCCCTAGATGTGTATGAACAAGGAATTTAATTTCCTTACTCTGCTAATTCCAGAGCTTAAGTCTCTTGGAAAGTGTTTAGATGTGTACCTCAGACCATTGATTGACGAGCTTAAACTGTTGTGGGAAACTGGAGTTCCAACGCATGACAAGTTTAGTAACATAATGTTCTTGATAAGAGCCGCGGTAATGTGGACCATTAACAATTTTCCCGCGTATGGGATGTTGGCATCTTGCACAACCAGAGGATACAATACTTGTCATGTCTGCTTGGATGAAGTCAACTTGAGTTGGCATGCGGGGAATGTGTGTTACTTGGGTCACCGTAGATGGATCCCCCATGATCATCAGTGGCGACAAGATAAAGACTATTTCGATGGGACAGTAGAGAATGGTCCAAAACCCCGATGGTGGTCCGGTGAAGAGATTTTTGAGAGGTTAAATAGCTTCAATTTTGGTGTATTGATCAATGACGATGATGTGAAGAAACTTAATCCACACCCTCCACAATATCTGGCATATTGTCACTATGTGAGTATTTTTTTTGAACTGCTTTACTTGTCAAAATTGAAGCTAAAGAACAACCTAGATGTCATGCATATAGAGAAGAATGTGTGCGGCAGCGTGGTGGGAACCATTCTCTGTATTAAGTTCAAGACTAAGGATACTCCTAAAGCGCGAAAAGATCTGGAATCTATGAATATACGTCATCCCTTATGGTTAAAGAGGGATAGAAGAGGTGTTTACAACAAGATGCTCGTTGCACCTTACACACTGAAGCCGACAATGAAGGATGTTGTATTCAAGTTGGTTTTAGCGTGTTCGGTATCCGTCTAATTATGCATCCAATATATGACTGTGTCAAAGTAGGAGAACACAAATTCATTGGTTTAAAGACTTATGACTGTCATGTTATGCTACAATGTCTGATTCCGGTGGTGATTCGACCTTATTTGCCTAAAGACGTTGTCGAACCAATAGTTGTATTATGCAGATGGTGGCAAGGGATATGCGCCAGGGAGTTGAAGAAGTCAGATGTGGTCGAACTTCAATACGAAATTGTCCATGTCCTCAGCAAATTACAGAGGATTTTTCTCTCTGCTTTCTTCGACATCATGATTCACCTCATGGTCCACCTTCCCAAACAAGTCTTGCTTTCTGGTCCAGTCCAGTACACGTGGATGTATCCTTAGGAAAGGTAAAATATGGAGTAGTATTGAATTTTTTTTAAACACATTTTCCATCATTAATTTATATATCTCTTTTCTTACAAAGATCGCTGCGAATTAATAATATAATGCATATTTTGTAAACAACTCGGACAGTATAAAAAATTATTCAAAAATAAGTGTGTCATAGATGGCTCCATCGCAGAAACATACATAATGCATGAGTCTGTTACTTACTACAAAAAGTACTTCAATGATTCGGTCCAGACCGCCTCCAATACACCTGTTACCTACAATCTTTCAGTTGTCACATATCTTGTACGACCGTTCAGAGGAGTATAAACCTAAAGAGTAAGTCATGTGGAACTTGTTGAAGCACATTGGGTAGTGTTGCGAGAATGTAAAGAGGTTACTGGTTACATACAAACTTACAGAACTAAAATTCAGACAGCCAAACCGGACAAGAGTCCTAACTGGATTTATAAAAATGTTTAAGAAGAAGTTCCTTGATTATTTCCTCCAATGGGTATGTATGTTTAAATTATCAAACCTTGCATATAGGCTTTGTGCTTCCTTTTTAAAATTTAATGTTGATATAAATATATATTTATATATATCTAGAACTAGACTAGGGATTAATTTGTTAAGTAATTTGTTATTTGATTTGGTGTTTAATTAATGGATTCGTAGTGTTTTTAGTCAAATTTTGGATGCATGTTTATTTGTGATTTCCTTTAGTTTTAGGGAAAACTATGGCAAACTTTTGGTAGATATATATATATTATTAATTACATCTTATACGTTCACATTTTTTGCAGATCAAGGATCTACAGAAATTATCTAACCACAATGGGTGGGGGTCATGGAAAAAGCACATGTTGGCCCGTAAGGCGGTTCAACACTATATTTACCCCGAATATTTTGTTAACGGTATAAAGTTTCATTCAGTGGACCGAGATGAAGGAAGAAAAACATAAAATAGTGGGATCGCGGTCGAACAAGGCGACAATGTATATTACGAAGTTCTTGTCAATGTTGTTCAGCTACTATATGGGAATTGTATCAACGTTTTTCTATTCAAGTGTAAATGGTTCAAGCGTATGAAGAAAGATCTGGGCCTTTTATCAGTCGATACAAACTCAAGCTGGTATGAGGATGAGTCTTTCGCTCTTGCCACATTAGTTAGGCAGGTGTTCTATCTGGATGATCCGAAAACTGGTGCAGGTTGGAAAGTAGTAAACCATATCTCTCACCGAGGAATATGAAGTGCCACAACACTCGAAAGGTCTTCACTGATTCACTCTCAATGGGATAATGTCAGTGCATATCAAGAATTTTATACTTCTATCATCCTAGACACAAGGGAACTCATTCGCCTTAACGAACACTTACCCATGCCTGATCGGGAAACAGATCTTATTGAAAAAGAGATCACAAACCTTACGATTGATAATGCATCTGAAGATGAGGAGCTGGAGGATGAAGATGACCTCAGACATGATGATAATGATGGAGACTATGATGATGAGGACCAGCCGTCAGTTGAGAGTAGTGTAGAGGAAGATGTTGATGATGAAAGTGATTGATTCATCGACCGAGTTTGGTGCATTTGTAATTTTGATACATGGATGTATATATACATGATTGAATATATAAAACCGATATATATTATTAATTAATTAATACAAATTTAAGACGTCGACAATCGATTAAATAATTAATTTAATTATGGACAAATTGGAGACCAATCAAATTTGACGATATCCTACACATCGATAAATTTGGCAAGTAATTTAAAAACACTATCCTAGACGATGGAATCATAGGGTTTCGTTGTCTAGGTGACCACTCAGACGACGGAACCCTATGGTTTCGTCGTCTAAGAAAAAAATAATGGCGGGTGATAAGTAACCGCCCAATTTTTTGAATGGCTTTCAAAAACCACTTAGCTGATGGAACCATAGGGTTCCGTCGTCTAAGTGGTCACCTAGACGACGGAACCCTATGTTTTTTTCGTCTAAACCAAAAATAATGGTGGGGTGATAAGTAACCGCCCATTTTTTGGGTGGCTTTCAAAAACCACTTAGACGACGGAACCATATGGTTCCGTTGTTAAGTAGTTACTGGGTATAAGAAAACAGATCGGTTTCTCTCTCTCCCTCTCTATTTCACTTCGATTCAATCCTTCTCTCTCTTACCGGCACTGCCCCCTCACTGATTCTCTTCCTCTCCCTCGATCATCGCGTCGTCGATTTTTCCGGCCTACAAACCTCGAAGTCGGCTCCTACTCTCCCTCTCCGGTGACCCCCCTCTCCTCTCCGGTATACTCTCAAACCATCGCTGATCGATTATATATATATATATTTATATCGTGTATATAGATATATATACTATGTATAATACTATGTATATATGTATTGTGTATAATAGTATATATTTGTGTATAGACGTTGTGTATATAGATTTTTAGATAAATTTTGTATATTAATTTGTGTATATATATAGATATATATATTTTTAGATATATTTGTGTATATTTATATATAAAAATATATTTAGATATGTATAATATTGGATAATTGATATATTTAATTAGATATGTATAATTGGATAATTGATATATATGAATATGTATATTGAATTCTCGTGTTAATTAATAGACAAAGAATTGTGGCATCAATCTGTCTTACGACAGATGGGTTGGGGGAATCAAGCCTCCAATGAGTCGGGTACGAGTTCGGCACCTGAAGGGGAGATTCTGCACGCTCCTCCGATTGACGACATTGTAGCTGATCAGGGTGGTTCAGGGTCGACGTCACAAGCACCCCAATCTTTCGATGGAGATTCAGTTGTCGTTAGTGTGAGACGGCGAAACAGGAGGGACCTCTCACTTCCACTCCCTAAACGCATTCGGGGAATTTTCAATGGAAGCAAAGCCGAGAGCGTAGCAAAGACATCGGCAAGAGGGAAGATCGATGTGCCTCTAAACGCATTCACCCGATATCCTGAAGGAATGAGGCTGACTAGTTTGACAGCTCACCAAATCAAAAACTATGTACGTTCTCACATACGTATGATATCCCCTACTTGGGAAGAGCTCCCCGACGAGGACAAAATGAACGTGTTCCACGGACTCACGAAAAAAATATATTTAATTTTATAATTTTTTTTCATAATTGATTACAAATTCTAGTGTTTACTGTTTCTATTTTTTTTTTGTTAGAAAATTTTTAATTATGAACAGACTCCGGAGACGGTGGACTATATCAACAAAACCACTCACCAGATCTTCAAAGGTTGGAAGTGCGCATTGCACAAGACGTACAAGGCAAACCCCGGAGAGACGTACAAGATGGAATCAAATTTGTCATTGTCTAAGTAATATCACCTAGATGACGCAAATTTTATTGCATCGTCTAAGGATATACTTAGAGCACGAAAACATGTGTCGTCTAAGTAGACTTAGACGACGCTTCTAAAACCGTTGTCTAAGTGGACTTAGACGACGTAATAAAATCGCCTTCTAAGTAGAACTTAGGCGACGAAAATTTCAATTTTCGTTGTCTAAGTATCTAAACTACGGTGTTTAGACGACGACACTTAAACGACGGAGATTCCGTCATTTAAGTACCTAAACGACGGAAATGCCTACTTAGGTGACGAAACTGTTCTATCACCTGAGTGGCTTTTTCTGGTAGTGTCTTAACCGAATCCAACTATTCTAGTTGGTCTGCTCTCATGAAGATTCGTATCGAATGACGTAACAAGTTTGCCCTTCTCACTAACGTTGCTCCTACCGCTTCCTTCACTGCATACCAATCATGGGTCACTGATAATGGCAAGGTGAAGTGTTGGCCTATTGAAAATATGTCTCCTAGATTACGAAATCAGTACCTCTAATTGCCAAAAACCAAGGCAATTTGGGATGCTTTGTATAAGACTTACTATGACAAAACAGATGAAACATGGATCTTTGAACTCTACTGCCTATGTTTTTGGGCAAAATAGAATGGAAGACCTCTTTTCGCCTACCACAATGAACTTGTCAGATATGTGGATAGGATGAATCAATGCTTGTAACACTATCATGAAACTGTTAATGGCGTTGTGCATGAATCTTAATATATGGCTTGTCACTGAGTTCATATATTTTTTTATGGGACTTGATGCTGAATTCAATCAAGTTTGTGAAGAACTCTTGAGCAGAGAACAAAATTTGGATCTTGAGCAAACCTATGCCCATGTCATACGTTTTCAAAACATCTGGGCCACGCTCTCTGCAACTTCATCGGAAGCATCTGTCATGGCCACCTCCACACTGCCGCCTAGTGCTGCCAATGTTGCAAATTTTCAGTGACGGTAAGGCCCTCCTCTGGGCTTCTCTAGTCCTCCTGATTCTTGTGGAAATCATCCAGCTAAATTCCCTAACCTCACATGGACTTATTGCAAGGAGGTTGGTCATAAAAAAGAGTGGTGCTATGAACTTGTTGGGTATCTTGAATTGTGGGACTTCTCCTGGAAGCCTCGTAAGAACATCCTTTTACAAACATCCTCAAAGCAGCTGTAACCACCACAGAATCATCTAAAATGCAACCATCTGCACTCATCATTGAAATAGGTAAAGGGGGTAAGGCATTTTATCTCACCACATTATCTGCGAATAGACCTTGGATAATTGATTCTGATGCAACTGATCATATGACAAATAACCCTAGTGTTATTGATACCCTTAAAACTCCCCCTGAACATGTTGTCTCTACTGTTGATGGTTCTCCTTCTCTTGTTCTTGGTGAAGGATCTGTACAACTTTCCAAAGAATTATCTCTTGATTCTGTCATTGTTCCCTCTCTAGCATATAACTTATTATTTGTGAGTCAAATCACTAAAGCACTCTCTTACTATATAACCTTTTATCCCAATTGCTGTATTTTTCAGTATATTCTGACAAGAATGACTCTTAGTTATGGTGTTAGAAGGGAAAAATTGTACTACCTGGAGTTGATAAGCAATAGGCACAACCTGTTGATTCAAGCAAAGAATACTAGTAGTCTGAATAAATCCAAAGAAGCGGTGTGGTTATGGTATCATCGCTTAGGCCATTTGAATTTTGGATATCTTAGGAAGTTACAACCTCAATTGTTTTTAGTTATTGAAGAGTCAGATCTCAAATGTGATATTTGTGAACTAGCCAAGAGCCTTTGTATTACTTATTCTCCAAGTTTAAATAGATGTCCAATTCCCTTCATGAGAATGAATTTTGATGTTTGGGGCCCCTTCATGAGAATGAGACATTATTTTTTGCGACTCGACACGTCGACAAAGTCACGTGTCGAGCCCTGGCTCACTATCAACGACGATGTTTCCTTATGCTTGTAGTTGGATGGGTTATCAAGTGTATTCTTTGAGAAGACACCATTAACGAATTATCGAAAGTGAGTCGATGTCAGATTATTTTATCAACTTTAGTCGCATGATAAAACTTATATGAATTGATTGAGATCTTTGAATTGACTTAGGGGCGTTGAATGTAATTTACGAATTGGTGGATCGATTATGATTCTTATGGCGATCTAGATTCAGGTGAGTGAACATTTTATTTTTACTGTCGCAGTGAGTCGTTATTATTTTTCTTACTTACATGCTAGTGTTTCAATTTTAGTTCCAGTTTCAGTTTTCAGTCTAGTTTCCAGTGTTGAGGCTTGTTTGCATCGATTTCATTTATTGCATCGATGCATAGCTACTCAATTTTTGAAGGCTCCGAGATGGGTTAGAGGCCCTGACCTGACACTTATATATTAGCTACTCGTTTACGAAGGCCTCAAGATGGGTTAGAGGCCCTGACTTGGCACTTAAATATTAGCTAATGGTTTACGAAGGCTTTAGGATGGGTTAGAGGTCCTGACCTGGTTTACACATTCAGATATCGTCTCGGATCAGATGTCCCTAGATGATGCCTCCACTTGACTTGCATCTTGAGATTTTTCTTTGACTCTCTTGGTATTATTTTATAGATCAGTATCGATGGAAACACACATGTATTTTTACGTTTCACGTATACTTGAATAGTATTTTTCGTCCACTCACTCTAACGATATTTTATATTTTTATATGTTTTTCCCTGTGCCTTTTGGTTTCAAATGCCAATATTTGCAGGATTGTCAGTGGAGGGCGGGAGCACATGTAGATCGAGGCATAGCGGTATCTGTTATAGGATCAAATGTTAATCCTACGCGTTAGTAATTTATTTATACTAGTTTAGTATGTCTAGTTGCTCTGATGTCAAATATAATTAATATATTCAATATTTTGCAATAGTTCCAGTAATCTACTGTCGGGTGATTATTTTAATCCTTACTTCGATTTGTGGATTGGTTTAAGTACGCATTAAGAGTCGTTTGGGGCCTAATCCTGGTTTACGCAGATAAATCAGGTTTGGGTTCTCACAGTTGGTATCAGAGCATTAGGTTATAGGTTCTGTAGACTATACTTGGTTTTATTTATTTTCGTGTTCGATTAAACTGAACACCTCCAGAGTGAAGGCCCGACTACAGTGGATCCCCATCGAATACTTACGGTGTTGAACGTGGCAAATGTGACCGAGTACCAACCTTAGTTTGTGAGATTGTGCCCTTTGTCACTATGCCTCGCGTGCGCCAAACTCGATCAGTTAACTCACAAAATGGTTTGAGGTAAAAGTTTTGTAGAGTGTAAGTAACACTTTTTTAGATTCAGATACTTGGATTGTGATGAATTTTCATGCTCGCCTTACCTATAACATGATATGTAGTAATCAAACGAGCCTGTTACACTCTTATGATCCTCTTTCAGTATGTGGCTAGCTCATGGGATATATGACTTTATGAGTAGTATGATTTATATGAGTATCGATTCTCTGTGTGTTGGTAATTAGACTTTCATGTGTATAAATCCGTATGCGAAAAATGATATTATTTTATAGACGTGGAAACCTTTGTGACACTCTCATTTCTTTTATGAGATAAACTCCGATTTGAGTTCAATCCGAAAGTTGAGTTTGTGGCATTTCCAGTCAGAGTGTGGGTTGAGTTCTTATATATATATGATCATTGACAGACTTCGATAATAGTATCTAATGGTTTGGTTAACCAAATAAATTTGGAGTAAATCTTATCAGTGACGAGTTTTTCGTTATCTATGAAGGACGAAATTCCACATGGTTAAGCTATGAGAAATCCGGATGGCATTGGTGGCCACGGTTTATGTGTGAGATCGTTAATGCTTTAGAAGTGTAATCTCTCGTACAGGATTTTGGTAGGTTTTCATTTTATGGGGAGGTTATACCAAAATTTTCGTAAGTTCGATGTGTTATACTAAGTCTTGTGTTATGTGGATTGTCATGGCAAATCGCTATTGTCGAGTGAGAGACCTAATAATCAATGTGGTTGAGTCGCTGTACCCAATATCTTCCTTTCGTCCTGTTCAACTTTGCAAATTCTTTGCATTGTGTTTAGTTGCAAAGTTACCGGACACGCACCAAGGTTTTCAAGATCATTCCCTTCAGGATCTTTTCCTCAGAAGAGAATGCAATCATATCTACATGCATGGATGATGTAGGTAAGGCCAAGATCTTTCAAGATATGTCACACCTTACAATGAGTGGTAGGAAGGCGATGACCGGGGGGTAGCATCGAAGCAGTTAACTCCAGATAATCATCAACGGCCTTGACACTCAATTTGTTCTCTACTTTGACCTTCATTACTCTCGTAACCATTTCAAGAAAAGTCTTATTACACCCATTGTACAACGGGATTTGTTGGAAAGCAATCGTTGATCAACCTCGTTGTTGGATCATTGGATGTACTGACCCTCTCATAAAATTGCCCATGATCATGTTGACCTACTAATAATATTTCACCGTGATAAATTCAACATGTGTACTTATCCCAAAACCCGTTATTCTTCAGGTGCTCCTATACTATATCAATGAAAAAACGATACAAATCATTGCGACACTGACACTTCGTACATGGGCAATAATGAGTTTTATTCCCGTTAGCATTAGCCTTCACATATTACACAAAACTCCACAATCCAATGGCATATCTTCAATGCACTAATCAAATTACATTAATTCTTATACTACTTAAATATAAATTAACACATACTATATATATACATAATATCAACAATTAACATATAATTATATATATATATATATTCATCGAAATCAACTCAAAATCAACAATTAATATATGGAATAATTCAACTCAAAATAAACTCAACTTAAAATCAACAATCAACTCAAAATCAACAATCAATGCACATATATGTACGTACCTATTTGTTTCATACCTAAATAACTGCGGCTAGAGAGTCAAATAGGTTGGGAAGAAAGAGTTTGAGGTTGGGTCGGACGACATACATCTTGGTTGGTTCCACCTCTTTGCAGGGTGATGACACTTATCGATCTAGCTTCAGTTTCCTATGCCGGGTGAACTTTCATGATTCTTACGCTAGGTGCGATAAGGGAAATAAATTTATTATTATTGAGCGGAGATTAACCGAGGTAGTCCAACGATAAATAGGGTCTTGTGCCAAGTTGTGTGATGTACATTATGGTTATTTGCAACTACTGGTGGGTGTCTCATTTAACTCACTCCATTAAGCCTCAATTCATTCCAGTTTATTTCCTTATGTCCTAATACATTACCCTTTGGATGATATGCATGGAGGAGATTGATCATCAATTTTTACAAGTTTAGAATATTATTTTTGGCGTATCCGCGAGACTTATAATCGTATCGTCATAGTTACATCGAGTTCTGGGAATAACTTTGGGATTATTGCACATGATTCTTTGATGGAATTGTCATGTGTAATTTCTACGACTTTTGTTTCCTTCCGAATAATAGTGTTTCACTTTATTCCATTAGTTTCATCTTGCTTCTTCTGTTTCGCTATGTTTGCATCTCTCAATATAGTTCATCGAGAATGTGGTAACCGCTTTATCCGTGAAGGTTGTCCTCGACTATGTACTATTTTGATTCACATGGTTTCACTTAGCTTTTGATGTGAACGCAGTCTCTCTTGGATAAAGACATTCAAGTTATAGTAAAGCCAACACTATACAGGTTATTGTTCACTCTTGCCAAGATAATTGTTTCTTTTTGTAATCATTCTTAAATCCCATCACATAGCCTTCAGGAGTTTTCTTTTCCATGTCTTGGTAGCGTTTCATATTTTGGTTGGTTCTGTTAATGACCAACAATTCAATCGATCATTCATTGCGATAAAGGTTTGACAATTGAGTTTTGAGTACGAAACGTATTCATCATTGTTGTACCCATGATCAAGTTTGTAGAGGATCAATTTCAGGTATATTATGTCGGAGTTGTACATGGGGACGTTCTGTGTACTATAGACTCTTATTGGTTGGTAATTATTGATTATGGGAATTTCATTGTGTAAATGCGCCAACTTTGTAGGTTTTGGTTTCGACTATAAATGAATAGATCATGCTGGATTTTTGGTAGAAATTATTTTGATTTAGGATCATTGTAATCACTTCGTTTCTAGAGTACAATTATTCTATAGAGCCTTGTTGATGGTCTATCACGTGCCTGCTAACTAGTAATTGGCATCCTACATGATGTGTATGAAAGGACTCAACCCCGATTTAGCTTCCTAAATCGGAATCAAACCCTTTCGAAAACACGAACCAACAAAAACTTTTCGAAATTTGGGCAGAGTTTCGTTACTAGCGTGGAATTACCATTACCTGCACGCGGAAAATACACTTCATCCTATGCCACAAAAAGCAAACCGTGGGCACCAATCCCATCCGGATTTCTCAATATATCAACAATAACGTAAAGTAGTAATATATATGCACTTTACTGAAATCCGGGTTAAAAATCATATAACATCAACAACGGATTACTCAGAGCGACCACAACATATAAACATATATATATATATATACCACAGTAGGTAGAACAATAAACCTACTGGAAGAAATAAGACCGCTCCAGTACTATGCCTCCGACCACGACGTGCGACTCCAGAGTCCGAACTGCAAACTGGGCACGGAAACCGAAAAGCCCAGGGGAAAGACATGAAACACGTTAGAGTGAGTGGACGAAAATAAATGTCTTTCACCAGTTAATATATATGATATAAAAACATATGCGAGTCCAGGTAAATAAAAACAACATAGTACACGAGGTAAAACTCATACTCCTCCAGTGTACTAAGCATGCAAGTAAAATCCCACGGGGTCACTCATGGACTCCTCCGTGCTAGTACAGTCTGAACCACGGAGTCCCTGACTACCACGTGATTCCAAGCCAGAAATGGCCTCGGTTCCGGGGATACGCCCCTCACCGGTCTGGTTGGGGAAACGCCCCTCCAGGTGGCCCTCCGTCGGGGATCAGCCGACGAGGCAAGTGTATCGATACAACAACGTAACCACGACTGTACTCTGTGTAAACCAAATCATAAACATTTCGATGCAAATGCATGAAACAACATATAGTGTATGTATACTCGTATACGTATATTCGTATAAGTATAATCGTATAATCGTAAAACACATGCTCATAATATCCGAAATCTCATACGCATGCTCAAGTTCGTAAATCATATAAAAGACTCGCAAGAATTCCGTGAAAAGAAATTGTCCACTCACAGACTGGCGTAACGCGTATCGCGTTAACCCGTGATCCGGCGGAAAGTCCCTCGCCAAAAGAACGATCACGAACCCCTGAATATTCACAAAATCCATATCTCATAATCATAACTCGACATTTCAAAATAAATCACGAGAAATCATCGTTCTCGAAAACACGTAATCCAATCACGACAAATCGTCGAAAATCCATATATAACACCTAAATACCTCGCTTTACGTTCGGACACTCAACTCGAAAAACGAACCTCCCCACTGCGATCGGAGCGCGATTTCGAGTCAAATGACATGCAACTTGTCGAAAATCCAAAAAGTCAAACCGTTGACCGCCGTCCACGGCGGCGCCGCTGCCGGACGGAGAATTTCAAGGCGGAGCTGCACCTATTCCACTCAAAATCATGCACTGAGCAACTTTGTCAACTGCACCGAAGTCCAATTCTCACTCTAACACATCCAATTTCAAGCAAAACCGAATTAGAACACAAAATTCAAACCCAAAATTCTCCATCTTCAAATCGAATTAGAACACCATGTTTATATGGTTAGAATCACATTGAAGAGGGCTACAAAACCCAGTACCTCTTGAAGTTCAATTCGGCCGAAATCGGAGTTCACCATTGAACCCAAAAATCCCAAACTTTGGTCCATGATTTCTCTCTCCACCGTGGAACTTGCCGGAATATGAGGTCGGGAATAGACTCGTGAGGTTGGGCCGAGGAGAACGAGATAGGAACCAAGCCACGGGGTGGCCGGAAAGTCACCGTCACCGGCGAGGTCGTGGAGGTCCGTTGTGAGCCATCTTCCACCGAGTTTGACTCGGTCAAACTAGTCAACCTCATTAATGCCACTAATTGACTTTCCCAATATGGTAAGTTTGCTATTTATAGCCTTTCCCAAAGAGGAAACTTCATACTTATCCTTTTCGACGAACTTCAAACGCGCATAACTTCTCGTCATAATTCCGATTCCGATAAATCTCGCGGCCACGAACTCGATTCAACATGATCTTCAATTATCACCCGAAGTCAAACACATCGACCAAATGGATGAAAAGTCAACCATTCAAAGCAAACACATATTTAATCGACTAAACAAACCACAAACGGAAATATTCACAACTTAATCTCTGTAACTCAGAATAATGCTCCGGAAGTTCCCACAAACTCGAAATTAAATTCTGAACAACTTCCATGAAGAAGCTGAAACCAAATTCTCATCCCGTAATTCAGTCGCTAACAAACCTGCCATTTAAACCCGATTATATCGAAACTTCAAATATTCATAACTTATTCCTCTGTCGTCCAAATAACGATCCGGAACCGCCAACGAACTTGTAATCACACGTACAACGACTCTCGAGAAGAGACTCAGCTCCAATTCTCAGCCAATAATTTAGTCGTTAAGATGCTTCGGCGATTAAAACGACTGTCGCAACTCTGCGACTACGTGCAAGCTCATCAATCAAGCTGATTCCACTGCTAATTCTGGTCCAGGTCGTCACAAATCCACCCCCCTTAGAAAAATTTCGACCTCGAAATTTCCGAGTCAGCCGACTACAAGTAGGAGGACTGCCTCTGCATACTGCTCAACTGCCCAGTGATAATGTCGACTGAACAACTCTGATGGCTGACTCCACAATAGGAGATAACTCCGTGCTGAAATTCCTGTACCCACAAATCACAAATCTGAACTGGCTCCACACAAGCGCCAAGTGTTCCTACATAAGGAACAGATAGGGTACACAACACATAACAAACCTGAAACACAGTTCCGCCACACGGAACACAACACACATAAAAGCCAACACTATAGGCGATGCCGAACCATACGGCATAACACAACCTCGCTTATGGCCACACACAAATCAAAACAACGTGTCAATTCACAACTCAGCATACTCATGCCAACACAACTCAAACATCGAACTCAAGCAATTTATCAACTCATTTCCGCTAACCAGACAGTCTGTGGTAACACATTCCACAAAATCAGAATCAAATGTCAACTCATACTCAAACCAAACTCGCTCCAACACAATGGAGTACACATCGTCCTCAAAACGACATCACGCAACGTCAATATCATAGTGGTCAATAAACTGGTACTGCAAGCAATCTCGAACAACTGAAATTGCTGGTCCCAAATCCTTCGGAACTGCAATACCGAGGTCTACAACATGCCCTCCAAGGTCTGAATAGTCCTCAAGATCGCCCACCAATCCGAGGATGAAAACTGGTACCAAACCGTAATCTGGTCCCCAATGCTCGCTGCAAAGCTCGTCAACACACAGTTGTAGCTAATTGTCTCGATCAGCGAACCGGGACACGGGTACACCGCGGAAATGACCAATCTCCGTCAAACACAGCTATACCAGCCTGCCACTGAAATTGTCTTCGAAAGTACAAGGAAACGTACTAAATTCATCAAACGGTCCACAAAGGCCTGACAACTGGTATCACAAACCAAAGTGTACAAACACACACAAGATCACAACGACAAACGCCACGTCCAACCGGAAATCTATAATGGCTGATACATCTCGGCAAGTCTTTGCCTCCTAGCCATCGCCTGTCGACAAATGTGGCATCAGTACACACTCAAGATGCTACATTGCTCTATGGATTGCGTCACGACTGGTAAACTCGAAGTATCTGTTACATCTTCGTACCACTAGCGCCAAACGCGCGCAAAATCACGAGTCTCAACATCATCACACTCAAACACAGCTCTCGTAGCCCACACTCGGCTAATACGGAAACTCGAGCCACACACACATGAAACACTGAAATCTCGACTCTCGACTGAATGCATCAGCAACAACATCGACCAAACGGATATCAGTAATCACTTAGACGACGGAAACGTGCATTCGCATCGTCTAAGTAAAAATTTCGTAATTTAGGGGTAAGGGCCTTAGGGTTTAGGGTTAAAGTACTTAGACGACGAAGATGTCTTTTTCCGTCGTCTAAGTGTCACCCACACCGCAGAGACCCTAAACTCTAAACCCAAATTAATTGGGCGCCAGTTCTAAAAATTCAAAAATTTCACTTAGACGACGGAGATGATTTTTTCCGCGGTCTAAATGAACACTTAGACTGCGGAAACTTTCTCCGCGGTCTAAGTGAAATTTTTGAATTTTTGAAATTTCACTTAGACGACGGAGATGTCTTTTTCCGCGGTCTAAGTGAAATTTTTGAATTTTTGAAATTTCACTTAGACGACGGAGATGTCTTTTTCCGCGGTCTAAGTGACACTTAGACCGCGGAAACTTTCTCCGCGGTCTAAGTGAGCACTTAGACGACGAAAAAAGATATCTCCGTCGTCTAAGTGTTCACTTAGACCGCGGAGAAGTTTCCGCGGTCGAAGTGTCACTTAGACGACGGAACCTTTAAGGTTCCGTCATCTAAGTACATTTTTCTTGTAGTGTGTGCACGGCGGAGCTCAAGCGACCAAAATCTTGGCTTTTTGACAAGAAGTATCATATATCATTTCTTCATTGTTTTTCGTGTAGATTCATGTAATTCAACAAATCTCGTAACATTTTAGCTTATACACAGGATTTGTCGTGACTTGACACGTCGGCAAAGTCACGTGTCGAGCTCTGGCTCACCTTCAACGGCGACATTTCCTTATGCTTATGGTTGGATGGTTTATCGAGTGTATTCTTTGAGGCGACACCATTAACGAATTATCGAAAGTGAGTCATGATATCGATGTCATATTATTTTATCAACTTTAGTCGCACTATAGAACTTATATGAATTGATTGAGATCTTTGAATTGACTTGGGGGTGTTGAATGCGATTTACGAATTGGTGGATTGATTATGATTCTTATGATAATCTAGGTCCAAGTGAGTGGATATTTTATTTTTACTGTCGTAGCGAGTCGTTATTATTTTTCTTATTTACGTGCAAGTATTTTAGTTTTAGTTCCAATTTCAGTTTCCAGTCTACTTTCCAGTGTTGAGGCTTGTGTGCATAGATTTCATTTATTGCATCGATGCATATTTATTCACTACAAGAAAACATCACTTAGACCACGGAAACATAATTGTTCTGTGGTCCAAGTGACACTTGGACGACGGAGACTTATCCATCGTCCAAGTAACACCTGGACGACGGAGATGATATTCTCCGTCGTCCAGGTTCCCACCTGGACAACGGAGACTTCTCTGAGGCCCAGGTGAGCACCTGGACGACGGAGATGGTATTCTCCGTCGTCCAGGTTCTCACCTAGACAACGGAGAAGTCTCCGAGGTCCAGGTTCCCACCTGGACGATGAAGAATACCATCTCCGTCGTCCAGGTGATCACCTGGACTTCGGAGACTTCTCCGTCCTCCAGGTGAGAACCTGGACGACGGATATTGTATTCTCCGTCGTCCAGGTGCTCACCTGGACAACAGACCGACACGCCGTGGTCCGAGCAACGTCCACTTAGACGATGTACCGACACGTCCGTCGTCTAAGTGAAGCATTATATAAGCCCGATGCCAAACTCTCTTCCTCTCTCGGGAAAGTTTAAAGATCGAAGAAGAAGGAGAATGATCTCCGCTGAGTAGCTAGCTAGCTTAACTGATATCGAGAAGGCCAGCAGCTAGCTAGGTACGTACGCAGTTAAAATTTGGTTAATATATATTTAGTTAAAACGTACATACATGCATGGATGTTAGCTACACATATTAAATTACGTAATTGATGGATGTAGATCGAGTACGTATAATTAAGCGTAAATTAATGGACTGATATATATGTAATAATTAATTAATTATAATATTTTGTAGCAGAGTGGACAAGAGTTGGATGAAGTTGAAGAATAGATGTGATGTCCGGTATATGGATAGAATTAGCGAATTTGTGAATTTTGCGATAGAACATGGTCAGGGAAAGAAGCATTTCAGGTGTCCGTGCCAGAAATGTCTTAATTGTCAGTATGTGGAGGTTAATGTTATGGTGCAACACCTGTACGAAAATGGTATGATGTGGAGTTACACTACATGGAGCGATCATGGTGAAGCAGTAGAGTTCAGCTCAGCAGACTTCAGCTCAGGGTACAGTTACCAGGGTGCCTCATCCAGCGGCAGTGGTGCTGGAC
Organism: Geum urbanum; assembly: GCA_946800695.1. Taxonomy (NCBI): domain Eukaryota; kingdom Viridiplantae; phylum Streptophyta; class Magnoliopsida; order Rosales; family Rosaceae; genus Geum; species Geum urbanum. The sequence goes on along the minus strand of OX327000.1, from coordinate 33,697,347 downwards.
CCCCAGCTTGCAACCCAACAGCAGATTTGGTCCATGATGGGTTTCCGGGATTTAGTCATGGTGGACACCAACACCAAGACGGAGGTTACAGTACCACTCATGAGCATGATGACACATTCCCCGCTGCTAGCTTGGCCACTGACACTAGTGAGATGGATAAGTACAACCGGATGCTACTTGAAGCGCAGACCCCGGTGTTCCATGGATGTCGAGAGAATGTGTTGCAATATGTGATGGAGCAAATGAAGATAAAAGTGAAGCACAAAATGTCAGTGAGTGCTTTTGACGAAATTCAGGAGCAAATATGTAAGTTGCTTCCTGATGATCACAATCTTCCTAAATCTCATTATAAGGTTAGAAATATCTTGAGCAGCCTCGGCCTAAAGTATAGGATAATTGAAGCATGTCCGAATGATTGTGTGCTATTTTACAAAGAGTATAAAGATTTGGACTATTGTCCCGTATGTGGCCAGTGCAGATTCCAGGTGAATAGGAAGAGTTCGAAAAAGAGAATTCCTGTGAAAGTTGTTCGATATTTTCCCTTGATTCCTAATTGCAGCGCCTGTACATGTCTGTACACACAGCAGAGGCGATGCGATGGTACGCAGAAAAGCGAATAGATGACGATGTCCTGAGACACGCGCGCTGATGGGGAGGGTTTCAAACATTTCGACAGAGAATTTGGAGACTTTGCTGCAGAGGTTAGAAATGTTAGACTCGGCCTATCTACAAACGGATTCAATCCTTGGGGAAGTAATAGCTCCGCCGTCAGCACTTGGCCAGTTATTTCGACTTTGGTGTGTTAACCAATGACGCGGATGTAAAGAAATGCAATCCAATTCCTCCACATGATCTCAGCTATTGGCATCACAAGAGTATATTCTTTGAACTCCCTTACCGGTCGAAGTTGAAGCTGAGGAACAACTTGGACGCAATGCACATAGAAAAGAATGTGTGCGACAGCGTGGTGGAAACAATTCTCGGTATTAAGTTCAAGACTAAAGATACTCCCAAAGTGCGTAAAGATCTGGAATCAATGAATCTACGTTGTCCCTTGTGGTTGAGGAAGGATAGGAAATGAGTGTACAACAAGATGCCAGCTGCACCTTACACAGCGAAGCCGACACTTAGACGTTCTGTATTTCACTGGTTTAAGGGCGTTCGTTATCCGGCTATGTATGCAGCTACTATAACTGGAGCAGTGGACGAGGTGCAAGACAAGTTTGTTAGTCTAAAGACACATGACTATCACGTTATGCTGCAACGTCTGATTCCAGTGGTAATTCGACCATATTTGCCTCGCGACGTCGTAGAACCAATAGTGGCATTGTGCAGATGGTGGCAGAGGTTATGCGCCAGAGAATTAAAGAAGTCAGATGTGGTGGAATTGCAACAACAAATTGTGCACATCATTTGAAAACTAGAGAGGATTTTTCCCCCTGCTTTCTTTGACATCATGATTCACCTAATGATCCACCTGCCCGAGCAGGTGCTCATTTCTGGTCCGGTCCAGTACACTTGGATGTATCCTCAAGAAAGGTACGTACAACTAATTAATTATACAGGTTTTTCGATTCATAATTTGTTCCACTAGATATTACTAGCTAGCTATATGTACTTATTCTTATTGTACGTTTGATTTTGTAGACAGGTTGGACAGTATAAGTCATTCGTCAAAAACAGGTCGGCACTGGATGGCTCCATAGCAGAGACATACCTAATGCATGAGTGTGTTACTTACTGCAACAGATACCTCAAAGATCCACCACCTCCCACTGCCTCCGATCCCAGTGCCCACATCAATCTTTCTGTCGTCACCGATGTCGTCCGACCGTTTTGAGGAGTATTAAAGGAATCGTTAACACGGGAAGAACTTATTGAGGCGCATTATGTAGTGTTGCGAGACTATGACGAAGTTGAGCCGTACATGATGTCATACAGAGAGAGGCTTCAGGCGTTAAATCAAAATAAGAGTTCAGCGTGGATTGAGAAAATGGTTAAGAAGAAGTTTCCCGATTATTTCTTCCAATGGGTACGTACGTACGTCTCGGTATTTAGTAATTTATATACATATCGATCATGTTTGTAGAAAGTAAACCCTTATATTTGCCCATTTTCGCAGATGATTGATCTGCAAAAATCTGAAAACCACGGGGGGGGGTGGGGGGGGGGGGGGAGGGGTCATGGCCAAAGCACTTGCTAGCAGGGAAGCCGATTAAACACTATATTTATCCCGGATGTTTTGTGAATGGTGTAAAGTTCCATTCATTGGCCCGAGATGAAGGAAGAAGAACACAAAACAGTGGGGTAGCGATTGGGAAAGACAATGATCTATATTACGGGGCTCTTGTAAATGTGGTTCAGCTATGTTACGGGAATGATGTCAACGTTTTCCTATTCAAGTGCAGATGGTTCAAGCGTACAAAGGAAGACCTGGGACTATTATTAGTCGATACAAACTCAAGCTGGTATGAGGATGAGCCTTTCGCTCTCGCCACCTTAGTTAGGCAGGTGTTCTATCTCGACGATCCGAAAGTCGGTGAAGGGTGGAAAATAGTGAACCATATCTCTCAACGAGGAATATGGAATACAGAGACAATTGAAGGGACACCGGCGACTGAAGATGCTGCTGAACCAGAAAGAGACATTCCTGCCTATCAAGAGCCTAATATTTCTATCATCTCCGATATAATGGACCTGGTTCAAGATGGTGAACGGTTACCCATTCCTGATGGTTATACAGATCTAACTGAAGATGAGATTATCGATGCCATTAATGAGGTAGATGAAGAAGACGAGCAGGATGAGGACACGGACGAGGACTCAGGTTATTCGTCGGACGATGTTGAGTATGATGAGGAGGATGAGCAATCGGATACCGGGGATGAGGATGATGACGATTATGATGAAGACTACTTAACTAAGACGAGAAAAATTAATTGGTAAATAATTTATGTAATTATTGTAATATATGATGCATCATCGATCAATAATTAATATAAATATTATAAGGAGGAGAATGTATATATGTACGTAGATCTTAATATTTTTGTACTTAATTAATTAATTACACGCGTCCATGCTTGATCAGATCGGATCGACCGACGTACGTAAATTAAATTAAATTAATTAATTAATCCGAATTATATATATATCCTGGACAACGGAAAAATTAATTCCAGGTTTCTCCTTTTGGGTATTTTGGGCTTTGGATAGTCAAAAAGGTGAAAGCTTTCTATTATGTCCAAGAAGCTTCCTCAAGAAGCTTTCGTTCGTTTAATTATTTTTAAATAATATTTATGTGTAAATTGGATTATTGGTCCCTATGATTATTGCGAGAGATGAATGAAATAAATGTTTCAAAAATTATACTATATTATTCTATGATTGATTATGTCATGTGATAGTATTATTGTGAACACGAACTACGTATATGTTGTTTTAATTACGGCGTTAAATCTATATATCATGCCAGAAGGAAAGTTCATACATAAATACCTTGAGCTATCTCCCTTAACCCTAAACCCTAAACGTCGCAGATCGGATCGATCGATAAAATTTTAAATTATCAACTTGAATCAGAATAATTGAACGGACACACAAATGACCTTGGACACCCTAAACCCTAAACCCTAAGGCCCTAACCCCTGAATTCAGGGTTTTCACACTTGGACGACGGAGATGAGCTTCTCCGTCGTCCAGGTACTAACTAGGACGACGGAGAAGGTCATTTGCGTCGTCCAAGTGTAAAACCCTATACCCTAAACAGTAAGGCCCCCCTAACCCCTGAATTCAGAGTTTCTGAACCTGGACGACGGAGATCAGCTTCTTCATCGTCCAGGTTAGTACCTGGACGACAGAGAAGCTCATCTCCGTCGTCCAGGTTCAGAGACTCTATACCCTAAACAGTAAGTCCCCTAACCCCTGAATTCAGGGTCTCTGCACCTGGACGACGGAGATGAGCTTCTCCGTCGTCCAGGTTAGTACCTGGACGACGGAGATGATCTACTCCGTCGTCCAGGTGTAGATTTCGTAATTTTTTCTAAGACAACGACCATCTAGACCATCTTCCAATGCATATTCTTTTCGTCAAGACTTTAGAGTAAACAATTCTTGGTGTGTGAGCTTCGACGGTTCGAAAATCGGAGTTGCGAAATGTCTTGTATCCACGTTTCCGGTTTGTGAAATTCTCGGTTTTGCGGTTGACTGTGCCGATGAAACCCTTCACGAACTTATTATTTTCTGAAAATTATTGTAATTATATATTATGTTACGGCGAACGTATCCAACGGTTGTTTTGTCCAAATTCAATTTCGTTAATACTCTGGTGCAAATGAGCCTATACTTAATAGCACTTAAGTCGTAAAGATTAGTAGATACTTAACAAGTTTAAAGACGTAAAATTATTCGTCGTTTCAAATTTAACTGTTTATATATACGATGCGTTCATTGATATTTTACGACTATTTCATTCGAATGACAGATCGCCAAATTTCTTGCGAATTAATTTTTAAATTTTTTTAACGTAATTTTCACCTGGACGACGGAGAATGGCCATCTCCGTCGTCCAGGTCCAAAAAACATGGCGGTTCATTATAATTTTTAATTTTTTTTTTCATTTAAATTGCACTTGGACGACGGAGATGGTCATTCTCCGTCGTCCAAGTTGAAAAATATGGTGGTTCGATGTGCCGCCTTAATTTTCGGCGCCGCTTCAAATTTCACTTAGACGACGGAGAATCAATTCTCCGTCGTCTAAGTTCAAATTCATGGCGGTTCAGAACATCCCGCCGATTAATTGGGCGCCGTTTCAAAATTTTGAAACGGTCACTTAGACGACGGAAAAGCGTGTTTCCATCGTCCAAGTCCACTTAGACGACGGAAAACAGCGCTCCGTCGTCTAGGTGAATGCCTATATATAGAACAGTCCCCCCTCTCCTTTTCTCATTCCATCTCCTCTCCTCTTCTCCTCTCCTCTCCTCTCCTCTCCTCTCCTCCGGCCTTTCTCCTCCGGCAACGCTCCGGCGACTCAAATTCCGGCGTGGTTCCCCCTCTCCGGTGATATTCCGGCGGTTATCCGGCAAGGTAATAATTCTATTTTTTAATTAATTGCCATTATTTTTATTTAAGTCATTATTTAATTGGTAAATAGTTTTAAATAATTAGTAATTATAATAATTATTTAGTTGTTATATATAATAGTTGTAATTATAATAATTATTTAGTTGTTATTATTAATAATTAGTAATTATAATAATTATTTAGTTGTTATTATTAATAAGTAAATAATAATTAATAGTTGTAATTATAATAATTAGTAATTATAATAGTTTTAAATAATTAGTAATTAATAATAATAATTATTAGTAATTTTGAATTTTGAATTATTGTTAATAATAATTAATTATATTCGTAAATGAATAATTATTTTTAAATGCATGATAAATAATAATTCATTATTTTCATTATTTATTGTTTTAATTAATAGTATAATTTGTGATTATTATTGCATGTAATTAAAAATTATTAATTGATAATTATGTGTATTTTCTAGTAAATTGCATGGTAGTACGTCTTTGATTTAAATTTAGTACATAAGCTTGGTTTATTAAGTCGCACTCTTTGGAATAGATGGCGCCTCTTTTCCTAGCTTATCTCCCTAACCCCTCGTGATGTGTGGATTTTATCACCGCACACCATAACCTAAGTGAAGTTATGGACACGAGGTTGATGGCGGAGTTTGCAAAGGACTTGAGGGAGTGTAAATTTTCGAAAGATTGGCCGAATGTCGGACATGGTGTCTAGAAACGAGTTATGACTGGTGACAGGTTTTGGATCTAAGAAAGACGACACCAATAGAGTATATATCATTCATTTGGTTAGCCTCGGGGTGTTTTGTCGAAATTAGTCCTGCCTCTCGCGTTATCTCTATCCCTAACTGGCCATGTTTTTCGATTGAACCAAGGCTGATTAATTGAAAATTTACACTTTATCGCGCGGGTCGCACGTCCATTTAATGACCCAAAAAGCCAAGCTAGTGTACTCTATTTAAATCTTAGCCGCACTTAATTAGCGTAAATTTTTTTATATAATTATTATGGTAATCAGGTATTTTAACAACGAACTTCTAGGTTTAAATGGCTCCGTCCGGCAAGAAAAAAGCCCAACAGGAGGCAGAAGATGCTATGCTCCGCCGCTTGGCGGACCAAGTCGGTTGGGTTGAACAGGAGAGCAACGACGCCCTCAATCCGGACCCTTCATCTGGTCCATCGGCAGCGCCCTCTGGGAAATTCCCGCTCCCCCATTTATCTCCAGCGGTGATGACGACCCCTATTCAACTCCGACGCCCGATATTGGTTCAACATCAAGTACTCAGATGTCCTCGACCTCTGAATCTATCCTCTACAGCGTCCGGCGTAAACAAAGGAGGGCCCCGACTGACCCGGAACCGAAAAGGACTCGCGGTCTCGTTAAAGGCGGCAAAGCGGAGAAAATTTGCAAGGCGACCAGGAAAAAGATCGACTTGCCCTACGACGAATTCACCGGTGGCCCTCCCACAACTCAGCTAGCAAGTCTCTCGGCGCATAGCATAGGGTCAATTCTTCGTAGCCGGGTTCGTCTCACTGCCCCTACTTGGAAGGAGGTGCCGGATGATGAGAATGCGAAACTCTTTAAAAAACTTTCGGTACGTAATACGTACAATTTTAGTTATTATATAATATTGTTAATATTAGTTATAATTTCATAATATATACGATTATAATTTTCTATTTATTTCTGATAGGAACAATTTGAGGTGGATCCGACACCGGCGATGTTGAGGCATATCAACCAAACTGCCAACTCCATCTACCGTGATTGGAAGTACAGGCTCCATCAGTACATCGAAAATATCGGCCCCGTACCTACCCCCGTAGAGCTGCGTGGGGATAGAGAAGATGAGTGGCAGTGGTTGTGTAACCACTTTCAAGATGAAGAATTTAAGGTGTTTACTTTTTTTATTTCAATTAAGATAATTGAATTATTTTAATTTTAGTTACTTATTAATTTTTTAATGATTTAATTATGTTGTTTAACAGAAATTCTCCGAAGTCAACAAAGCCAACCGAGGGAAGAAGGACAAACACCATACTTCCAGCGCCAAGCAACTAATTCAAATAGCCAATGAGCACAAGAATAAGGGCTCCAAACACCCTTATCTCGATGCTAGCATAAGCGCGTACGTTACGCCTGGGCTCGATAATGAAGCGAGTCAATACGGCGTAAGTGATATATATATATATGTGCTTTTAATTGTAGTAATTATTATTTAAATATTATTTCATTATAATTTTTTAATTATTCTTTTGTAGGCAAGAGTGGTAGAGCGTGCGCAGGAAGAATTGGCTAACACTCAGCTTGCGTTCCCAGATTTGCCGCCAAAAGACCTGCCTCTTCTATAAATGGAGAGCCAAATTGCAATCGCGGATGAGGTCTACAGTCGTAGAGCTGGCAAGGAGGTTAGGGGGTTCGGACCTAAGGTGGTTCGAGATTTGTCGACGACCTCCGACTCATCATCTATGGGAGGTTCGGGGCAAAGAAGTACTCAGGTTGCGGCTGTCGAAGCAGCCATTCAAGAGGCTCGACCCGCACGAGAGGAAAATCAATCCATGCGTCAAAGACTTGATGAGCAACAAGCACAAATAACCCAACTCATCGCCCTCATGCAACAAGCTCGAGGAGAATGTCAACCTTCTCCGAACCCATACCCTGACGACGACGACCTCGCTGGAGGTGGGGGACTCGGCGGCGCATCTGCTCCTCCAGTGTCTTAGCCTGTAGTTTATTATATCGTTTCTTTCCGCATTCCGAACAATATTTTAATTTTTATGCGTTTTTCGATTATGTATGTACAATTTAATTTTATTATTTAATTAAGTAATTTCAAATTTAGTTTATTTAATTAATTTTAACATTTTTCATTATTTAAATTCAATTAATAATAAATTAAATTATTAATATTTAATAACAATTTAATTTTAAAAAAAAAAATTAAATAACCACTTGGACGACGGAGATGAAATTCTCCGTCGTCCAAGTGTTTACTTGGGCCGCGGAGAATGTGACATTCTTCGTGGCCCAGGTAAGCACCTGGACGACGGAGAATTCCATCTCCGTCATCCAAGTGGTTACCTGGACCGCGGAGAATGTGACATTCTCTGTGACCCAAGTAAACACTTGGACGACGGAGATGGAATTCTCCGTCGTCCAGGTGCTTACCTGGGCCACGGAGAATGTCACATTCTCCGCGGCCCAAGTAAACACTTGGACGACGGAGAATTTCATCTCCATCGTCCAAGTGCACTTGGACCGCGGAGAATACATTCTCCGCGGCCCAGGTAAGCACCTGGACGATGGAGAATTCCATCTCCGTCGTCCAAGTGGTTACCTGGACCGCGGAGAATGTCCGCGGTCCAAGTGCACTTGGACGACGGAGATGAAATTCTCCGTCGTCCAGGTGCCTGGACGACAGCACTTGGAGCACGAAAGCTGGAGGACGGAGCCTCCGTCGTCTAAGTACTTAGACGACGGAAAAACACACTTAGACGACGGAAATGCTCCGCGGTCTAAGTGCGTTTTTCTTGTAGTGACTCGGTTTTCGAGGGGGCCATGATGGGTTAGAGACCCCGACCTGGCACTTATATATTAGCTATTCATTTACGAGGGCCCCAGGATGGGTTAGAGGCCCTGTCCTGACACTTAAATATTAGCTACTCGTTTATGAGGGCTCCAGGATGGGTTAGAGGCCCTGACCTGGTTTACACATTCAGATATCATCTCGGATCAGAGGTCTCTAGACGCTGCCTCCACTTTACTTGCACCTTGAGATTTTACTTTGACTTACTTAGTGTTGTTTTATAGATTAGTATCAGTGGAAAGACATTCATGTATTTTTACCTTTTCACGTATACTCGAATAGTATTTTTCGTCCACTCACTCTAACGATTTTTTTTATTCTTATATGCCTTTCTCTGGGTCTTTTTGTTTTAAATCCCTAGATTTGCACGATTGTTAGTGGAGGTTGGGAGCACACGTAGATCGAGGCATAACGGTATCCGTTGTAGGATCGGATGTTGATCCTATGCGCTAGTAATTTATTTATACTAGTTTAGTATGTTTAGATGCTCTGATGTCAAATAGAATTAATGTATTCAGTGTTCAGAAATAGTTCAAGTAGTCTATTGTCGGGTGATTATTTTATTCCTTACCTCGATTTATGGATTGGTTTAAGTAGGGATTAAGAGTTGTTTGGTGCCGAATCCCGGTTTAGGTAGCTAAATCGGGTTTCGGTTCTCACAGTTGGTATTAGAGCATTAGGTTATAGGTTCTATAGACTATACTTGATTTTATTTGTTTTTGTTTTCGATTAAGCTCAACACCTCCGGAGTGATGGCCCGCCTGCAACGGATCCATATCGGATACTCACGGTGTTGAACGTCGTCGAATACGTGACAAGAGTAGGTATCAAAGGTTAGTAGGGAGATTGATCTACTTGTCACATACTAGACTTGATATTGAATATGTTGTAAGTGTTTTAAGCCAATTCATGCATGATCCCAGTGAAGAGCATATGGATGTTGTAATACGCATTTTCAGGTATTTGAAGACTGCACCTGGTAAATGCATACTATTTTCAAAGAACAATGAGTTTGGAGTTACACGATATACTGATGCAGATTGGAAAGGTGATAAAAGCAACATAGCATCTACATACTTATGGATACTTTACATTCATTGGTGGAAGTTACGTAACTTGGCGTAGTAAGAAGCAGAATATGATTGCCCGCTCTAGTGTTGAAGCTGAATACCATGGAATGGCACATGGATTTTGTGAATTTTTATGGATTCATAATGTATTGAAGGAATTAGGCTTCAATCTTCATGAAGCCATGGATTTGCATTATGACAATACCGCTGCAATTGAGATTGCTCATAACCCTGTACAACATAATATAACCAAGCATGTGAAGATTGATCGACATTTTATCAAGGATAATCTGGATAAGAAGATTATACGTTTTCCCTTTGTAGCTTTTGAAGAGCAATTGACAGATGTACTCACTAAGGGGTTGTCACACATTGCATTTGCAGACTATATTGACAAGTTGGGCATGATTGACATCTATCCTCCAACTTGAGGGAGAGTGTTGAAAAATATATTTCTATTGTAATTAGAATTAACTTTTGTAGATATGACAAGATTGTGTAGATATTTTTTTCTTTTAAAAAATTACTTATAAAACTATATATTAACTCTAAAATTAAAATAAATTAATTAATTAAATTTTCCTTAAAATACTTGTATATTATAAATGCAGAATACAAAAGCAGATCCCTAGTACTTGGTCTGCAACATGTAGGTAATACAAAAATGGTAGACGGTCAGGTCAATTGGGATATGCTCTTCACTGCAAAAATAATTAAACATGTACTACCTTATTAGCACATGTACATAGCCGCTTAATTGGCTACATGGTCCAGTTTACGTAGTCCCGTAGACACGTACTCAACCACATGTAAATGTACATAGTAGATCAGTACAACCACTAAACTCATATAAGAGCAAGTCCACCGTGCCAAAGATTGTTTTGCCTAGTTGTCACATTATTCTAGCTTCATTATGGAGAAAAGTCATGTATATTCAGTCATTTTATAGGGTAAATATTGAATTGGATCGTGACTCAGTTGTCATGTCACAACTTCAAAAATTGTCATGTTCCTTCTTCTAATTCCAATAAATAGTTTAACAATAAGGAAAATTTTGACTTTGACCACTGACCCACCAACGGGTGAAAAGAGCCATAAAAAAAAATGAATGATCAATCACTAACGTAATGCCCCGAAGTCCCAAGGATATAATCAGGCTACATGATCCGGTGAAACCATGTTGATTACTACAATATGCATCAATGCATGATAGATTGGGAAATCATTAAAATTAAACTGTGCATCATTTAACATAATTGAACTGTGCATATATAGAAAACTACGAGCAACTCCAACTAGCTATTTTCCTAAAATAGAAAAAAAAAAGAATTTTAAAGAATATTGGACATTTTTCACTCCAATAATTTTTTGGTCTCATTCTTTTAAATAGAGAAAGACATGAAAAAAAAGACAACATTCCTTAAATTTAAAGCAACCTTCAAAATTTTGGAGAAGAACCTATCATTAATATTTTGCGATTCTCAAGTCTCTCAAAGCTCTTTCAAGCACATTTTTGCAAATCTCAAGCAACCTTCAAAATTTTAGGGAAGAAGTTGTCATTAATATTTCACGATTATCAAGTCTCCAAAGCTCTCTCAAGCTTTTTTTTGCAAGTCTCAATAAAAAAAATAAAATATTTTATTGTTATGACAAGAAAGATGTAGTTATAATAAATGCATAAATTTTGAGATTTCAACTTTTACATAATTTTTTTTGGAGATTTCGACTTTTGCTTCTCCATTTTACAAATATTATGAGGAACCTGTTAAAGTTGCTCTAACTTTAAATCAAACATGCATGCATGTATACACATTATTGATCATTCATTCAATCATTCAATATAAGCTTTAATTTTGAGACAAGTACAGTAAAACCTCAATAATTTAATACTCGATTAATTAATAACTTTGTTAAAATAATATTTTTTGTCGATCTCAACTTAGGGACTTGAGTATTAATTTAATAATCGATTAATTAATAACCTCACTAAATTAATAAAAATTTTTAATCCTGAGGTTATTAATTTATCGAGGTTTTACTGTACTTACAAGATCTCACTACTATTATATATGCCCTAGCTATTAATTATTAGCATGTGCATATATTATATGGTCAGATCTATGTAAGTACTTGGCCCATAAGGGCATGCTTTTACCTACACTACTAGCATACGTACTATAGCCGACTAAATCAAGAAAAATAGGCGGACGACTTTTTTTGTCGTCGGCTATAGTACATTATAGCCGATGAAAAATTCACGTCGTTGGCTATAGTTTTCTGTTGTCGGCTATAATACTATAGCCGACGACATCATAGCCGACGACGTATAATGTCGTCGACTATAGTATAGCCGATGACATAAAATCGATTCATATACTATAGTCGACGACTATATGAATGTCGCAGGGTATAGTAATCAGGTTTATATTCCCACACTGCTGCTCCCCTCTGTCAAAAACCCTAATTTCTCTCTATTTCTCTTATCTCTCTCTCTCTCTCTCTCTCTCATACCTCCTCCTCTCCCTCCGCCGCCGCCCCTTCTGCAAAAAACCCCTAATGTCTCTCTCTCTATCTCTCTCTTCTCTCTCCTTCTCCCTCTTTCTCTCTCTCATACCTCCGAGTCTCCCTCTGCCCCCGCCGCGTCTCCCTCTGCCGTCGCCCTCTCCGTTAAAATTGGGCTGATTTAATTTGAATTTGTGAAATAAAATTTATAATTTTGTTTAATTTGGTGAAATTGTGCATGGTTAAGTTGTTGAAGTGATTATGGATGGTGAAGTGATTATATAGCCAGTTTGGTGAATTAGGAATTGTAGATCTGGATTTATGGGGATAAAAATTCAGATCTATAGTTTTTTTCCAGATCTGGGACTATAGCCAACGACATTCATATTCAATGTCGTCGGCTATAGTTTCTCCTTTCAAAAATTTTTGACGACGTGGAAAATAGTCGTCGGCTATAGTATGGCCAACAATCTTTTTTCAACGACGTTATAGCAGACGACCTGTCGTCGATTATAGGTATAACCGACGAAAATAGTGAACAGGCTGACGATTTTTGGTCGTCGGCTATAGTATTTATGTTGGTAGTGCTACAATGTCTGCATGTGTGACGACCCGAACCAGAATCAGTTGTGTGTTTAGCACGATTCTCGAGATTTGGTTATAGTCGCAGTTTTATGATATTATGTGGTTTGCCGATTCGATTCGCGACTATGTTTTCAGTCGAGAATTTGAGTTGAGTGTCTTCACGGAAATTGTAGAGTACGTGATTTCGAGCTCGTGGGCGGTTCCGGAAGATTTTTCCGATAACCGAGGAATATTTTATGATTATTTGAGGTTTCGGTATCCGACGAGTTTATCCGATTGCACTACCGGAATATGACTCCTTGCCGGCGACTTTTAAGTCGCCGGCAATGTTTTTGGACATTACCGGCGATTTTTGCCGGAAAAATCGCCGGTAATGTCTTTTTTTTTTTTTTTTACATTACCGGCGACAAAAAATCGCCGGTAATGTCCGTCGCCGGCAATGTTTCGATGGTAATGTAAAAAAAAAAAAAAAAAACGACATTACCGGCGACATACATTTATGTCGCCGGTAATGTAAAAAAAAAAAAAAAAAAAGACATTACCGGCGACATTAATTATGTCGCCGGTAATGTTTTTTTTTTTTTTTTTTACATTACCATCGAGGCATTGCCGGCGACGGACATTACCGACGATTTTTCCGGCAAAAATCGCCGGTAATGTCAAAAACATTGCCGGCGACATAAAAGTCGCCGGCAATGAGTCATATTCCGGTAGTGTTGTTTCGTGTTTATCCGAATCATTTCGTATATTCATTTTGGACCGTTGATTGACCCGAGGTGCGAGTTTAAGTATCGGAAATAGTCGTAAAATCGTCGAAAATTTCAGATTGAGTTTTGACTTGCTTTGACTTTCCTATTTTGGAAACTTTGACTTTCCTATTTTGGAAACTTTGACCATTGACCGTGGGAGGAGAACTTTCCGTTTCGGTTTCAACTTCCGGCGACCAAATTCCGGCCACCATCGGCCACGGGACAGGTACAGTTCGCTTCCTCTCATGATTTCGAGTGAGTCTAGCTTTGGTTTGATGGGAATTGGTGAGGTTTGGAGGGAGTTCGATTAAGGCCGAGTTGGGGAAGTTCGACGGTGACGGTGGCGGTGGTTCCGGCGAGTGTTGGTGGTGGGGCTGTTGGGGGTTTTACTCCCCACACCTCGGTGGTGCTTCCTGGTGGTTTGGTTTAGGACGAGGAGGTGTTTTGAGGTGAGTCCGATTAGGTTTTCGGTGGGTTAACCCGTTTGGATTTTGGATGAAATTGGCTATGTTAGAGGTTGAATTGGTATATGTTGCAGTTATAAAAGTGATTCGGTTTGAGATGGGCTTCCATTCTGGAGCTTCCTCGCCGTGAAATTTCACTGTTGACGGTGCGCCGCTGCCGGCGGCGGCGGTCAACGGTGGTCAACGGCGACGCTCCGGCGAGAAAAGTCAACTTTTCAGATTTCGACGTAATTAATGTCATTTTTCTCGTAATCGCGCCCTGATTATCGTCCAGAGGTTTTCGGGTTGATTTGGTTAGCCGATTTTCAGTCGAGGTTTCGAGTAGGGATTTCGGGATTTCCGTAATTCATTTTGTACCACATTGCATATTTCCGGGAACGGTTGGTTTCCGTGATTCAGTACAGGGTTGTGGACTATGATTTTGATCAGTTATGATTTGTGAATATTCAGGAGATCGAGATCGGGACCGTGATCGTGCTTCTGGGGAGGGATCTTCCGCTGGACCTCGAGTTTAGCGCGAGTGCGCATTACGCGAGTCTGTGAGTGGACATTTATTTTCACGGATTGATTGCGAGTCTTTTATTTATGATTTACGAACTTGAGCATGCAGATTGATTATGATTTTACGAGCATGTGTTTTACGATTATGCATATACGAATATACGTATACGAATATATACATACGTACATATTATGTTTTATGCATGTGCATGGAAAAGATTTATGATTTGGTTTACACAGAGTACAGTCACAGTATATGTTGTGGTATCGATACACATTGGCTTCTCGGCTGATCTTCGAGTACACTCCGGGAAGGACAGATATCCTGACCCGAGGCCTTTCTGGCTAGGAATCACGTGTGGGTCTGGGATCCCGTGATTCAGACTGTGCTATCGCGTGGTAGTCCATGAGTGATTCCGCGATTTTTATGTTGCATGCTCCGTACACGAGGGGAGTTAGAGTCTCCCTCGTGTACTCGGACGCGTGAGGAGTTAGAGTCTCCCTCGCGTACCATTTCTTACTTATGCATTTGGACTCGCATATGTTTTATATTATATATATATATATTCGGTAAAAGACATTTATTTTCGTCCACTCACTCTAACGTGTTTATTGTCTTTCCCCTGGGCTTTTCGGTTTCCGTGCCCAGTTGCAGTTTAGGTTTTGGTGTTTTCACGTCGCGGTTTGGAGGCTAGTGATCAGAGTTACCTGTGCTTTCCAGTAGGTTCTCGTTTCGCCTACTGATGTGTATATTGTATATGTTTCACTTTAGAGGTCGCTCTGATACATTCTGATACATTCTGATACTTGTTTATACGGATTTTCTCGGATATAGATATATACATAGTACAGTTTGTTTACTTTTATTGATTATATTGATGTTGAGAAATCCGGATGGGATTGGTGCCCACTGTTTGGCTTTTGTGGCATAGGATGAAGTGTTATTTTCAGGGTGCAGGTTTATGCAATTCCACGCTAGTAACGAAACTCTGCCGAAATTTTGAAAAGTTTTTGTTGGTTCGTATTTTCGGAAGGGTTTGATTCCGGTTTAGATAACTGAATCGGGATTGGGTCCTTTCAGCATGATCAATTAATCCCAATTTACAATATGGATGAAAGATCATGGAATACCTTTTGTTTCTCTTTTGCGGTTCTCTTCTCTATGCTAAGTAGGTAAATCAAGGCTCTGAGAGAGTGGCCGGAAATGACAGCAGTCGAATTCTTGACGTAGGCGAGGTGTACTGGACTGGTCTTGCTGCAGCCTTGCTGAAGACGATGATAAAGAAAGAGAAAGCATGGTTTCATTATCTTTCATGCTTTCTTGATCACTATCATTTACCTCAATTGTGCCATTGCTGAAATTTGCAGGTAGCCATTTATTATGTTTCACCGTTTGTATGTTGTTACCAACTTCTGATCGAAACGATTCTCCATTTATCATTGGAAGTTTCTGAATCTGCATATCAGAGAATAATGCTGATCATTAGGAACTCTAGCTTTCTTCAAATTAAAACCAGTGCACCACAAGCTAGATAACTATTGACACATTGCTAATCATGATCTCTAGCTAGCAACGTACATACTTGTTCTTTTATACGTGCTTATAAGCCAGAAATTTTAAGAGCTATGTAATAAGAAATTTGTAAAATTACCTCATGCTGATCAGGTAAGGGTTCATAGCTGTTAGAGATGAACTTTGGACTATAATTAGTACTATCGGGTAGAAGTTGATTGGAGCTTGCCTGGGGGCTTGCTACATTGATGGTATCACCCCAAGAAGCATTCAGAGAATGTCTTTTGCGTTTGTGACTGCAGCTTCCAACTATATGACTAGGAGGCCATCTCTTTTCTTCAAGAAATCGGCTAGCTTTAATAGGTTCACTAACTCTTGTCATGGCTTCCCTTATAGTATAGATGTGTGAGCTTCGAGTTGTGTTGCTCCCATACTTCTCCTGCCTCCCACAATTCGTTCTCCACATTGAAATCAACCTTGCCAATTGCAATAGGATCGATCAATATCAATTTCAAGGTCGGTACGTAATTATGTACGTACAGAAATTAATATATATATATATATATTAAATGTGTAATTGAACTATGGACACTGTTTTAGTGTGTTAACACAATTTACAATAAAACACATGTTTATAAAAGAACCATGAAATGGTAATTAAACTAATTTACTTCTTTAAGGTTGTAATACCAAGTTTAGTTTTCTCATAAGGAACAATACTAAACTTAAATAATTAAGTAACTTTTTATTTTACAGTCGTGTTAGATCAAATTAAAAAAAATGAATGGTCAACATTAAATTTTAAAATTTAAATAAAAAGTTACTTATTTAGATTTGGTACTATTTTTTATGAGAAAACTAAACTTTGTATTACAATTTTAAAGCAGTAAATTAGTTTACAATTTTATAGTTATTTTATACACATATTTTTTTATTATAAATTATATTTTTTTATTATAAATTGTATTAAAGTACTGAAGCTATATATACACATTAGATTTGATTAGTTGGAAAATGATGCATACATACCTTGAAGAGTTGGCGTTTGGATCATAACAATGCTGATGTTTAAATGGTGGAGAAGGAAAAGGGCTCCCTCGGTCATCAAGTCCGAAGTGCCTTCTGTGGGGATTGAACTTTGGATAGGATTCGACGTCAGTATGATCGATTCCTTGGGCAAACATCCCTATATGTGATTGAGGTAGAATTGAAAAACACGCATCCGCAAATTAATTACGGGTACACCTTTCTCTGAGCTTTTTATTGCCCTAGCTAGAAAGATTCGGTTCTCAATTTGAGAAACAGAATTGAACAGTTTCAACAAAGAATTCTCATGTAACAAACTAACAATGTAAAATACACTAACTTGCATATATTGAAACTTTGATGCTTAAGAACACTTGGACTCACACGCACTCACCGGGAATGCACGCAGATACATTTTTCTGAGTTAAAACTTTTTAGTTGATTGGTACTGTAAATAGCTAGCTAGCTAGCAAGTGTGTGTGTATATATATATAGCTTAGGGTTCTCTAGCTTGGAAATCTTAATATAGGACTTCTCTATCAACAAGAGTATGTATTATATATGGAGTTTTGATCGGTACCTCATCTCTATGTAAATGTTTGCGGCAGTTTTATCTAGTTTTCTTTGTCAAATTATAATTGCTGTACGTGTCTACACCGACGTCACGTACTGTATTCAAGAATTAAACCAACAGCCGGCTGAAGTACTGATACCAAGGTGCATGCATGGGTTCTGGTAACTTACCTTGGCCGGACTCATCAAGCTTCTTACTTCGATACATCTGATTGGATTTAAAATATATGACACGATTAGATCGACAAAACAAAAGGCCAAGATTAGTTCATATATAGAAGGAAGGTACGTACTGACTCATGGAACTCAGAACGTACGTAAATAAAACTTACCTGCAAATGACTTTTTACATGAGCAATGCTGAGTCCTCTCACATTCATCAACTGAAGAACTAATTTTGGAGTTGCTCCTGTAAACGCATAATCAAGTTGAATTAAAAAGAGAAAATGGAAAATTAACAACATTTTAAAGAGGTTTTTGTTCCTGTCAAGAGAAATGGCACATCACTGGGACTTTGCATTGTACCTTAAACCCTAGCTAGCTGAAAATCTCAAGTACGTAGTTCAAATCACGTACCCTGATAATTAACGGACAATTCACATACAATCCAAAAACTCTGCGCTAGTAAAAAGTTGAATAATAACCTAGCTAGCTAGCCTTTTCATTTTCTACATATATATAACTTAATTAGCTAGCTAGACAGCAATAATATAATTTACCATGTTGTCAAGAGCAAATGGCACATCACTGGGACTCTAGTAAAAACTAATTAAGAAAACGTACTTACTATCTTGTCCACCTAGCCTCTCGACAGCGTGCATGAATGCTAGATGGAGATCAGGAGTCCAACGAAGCCTCGGCATTTTGGATCGAACATATTGCCTGACTGCACCACTACTACTCGTTGCAGTCTGTTCATTCCTTTTGATACCTATAGCTTCATTTGTGTTGTTTGAAACATCTCCGGTACTACTTGCTTCCTCATTCAAGTCAAAGAGGAAACATGATGACTTTGGTGAAGAGCTTTTAGATTGAATGTCTTTACTTCCATCAGCAGTAGTGTTTTGGTCATTATCTGCTTCATCAGATATCTCGATCATCTCAGGTTCAGCCATATGTGCTTTCTTCTTCAGCTACTCCACTGTCTCCACTGACTTTTTGTAGTATGCATTTCGTTTAAACGTGACGCTTTTGCTAGCTATTCACGAATTACCTGTATATCGATCAACACGTACACGGCGAGATATATAATTGGCTTCATTATTATAAGTGGATCTCCATATATATCTACGTGACTACTACATGCATGCTTTATTACATTATTGGTGATATATATAGTGTATATATGATGTAATAAGTTTTTTAAAAAAAATATTCTAAATTCATACTTGACATTTCTCGTTCTTTTCAATTCGACCAGTAGCAGATTAACGAGTGATAATTAAGTAAAGACACTATATAGTATTTATTGACAAAGAGATGATAATAATCAACTCCTTTAATTTAATATAACCCTAGATGGGATGTGCTAGCTAGTTTAATTAGTATATACAGTAACATATTTATCAATTAAATCCCTTCGGGAAAACACATCTATCCTTTTAATCTTACTCAAAGAAAATTACCTTTAATATAATGATTGGCAAGTTAGAGATCAAAAACTGATATCTCTGATGATCGGCAAGTTATAAAGGATGCCATAAAATGTTTTAGGCGACCAGTACTGCTGCTAATCAATCCGTCTAAAATTAGAAGTTGATTACAAATTAGTGAATCGATCTGGCTTGATTATTTACTCTCGAAACTCAAATTTTCAAAATTGAAGCTCTTCACGAATTGAAATTCATATATCTATCCAGGTTTGAATATGACAAAGGCATAATCTAAGAATCTCACAACGTATATGCAATGGTTCCATAGAAATCTACATATACAAATCAAAAACGTACTATATGTAAATGAGATCAGCTTAAATGTGTGCATACATATATCAGCTAGCTATTCATTTATCAGACTTTACCATAATATATCTCGTTCATAAACTGATGGAGCTCCCTGAAACCATGTTTTCTTCAAAAACTAGCTGCAACCAGACTCGCGTACGTATAGATCGAAGAGTCAAGTTAAAGGCTTTAAAAGTACTCGCCCTCTCTAAACAAAGAGGTCCTGCATCACCAAATCAGATCCGAGACACCTTCTAAGTAAGCTACTGACACTAGACATGCGAATCAGAGAGATCAAGACGGAGGGCTAGGGAAAGAATTAAGACGGAGTCAGCTGTATACGAGAAAGAGAGAGAGAGAGAGAGAGAGAGAGAGTACTTAAGCGATTATGGCTATATGCCGTTGTTGATCATCACATTTCATATATTCTTAGACTTTAATTATTAATTAGGAGTATACGTATTTTATTTATAACAAGAGGACGACGGTCGGACTCAGACATACCATTAATTTGATCTATATAATTGCAGTACCAGTTCAACACATATTGAAATGAAAATATATATGCATTTGTATATTCTTTCACTACAAGACCATACACATCTAGATATGACCACTGACCAGAGACCATACACGTACGTACTGTTTTCGATCGATCAGCTGCAGCCTGTTGCAAATCATGTGACTTCTCGATCCACCCTTTTTCTTTTCTTTTTCACTGGTGGTGTTTAATTAATATATCAGTTCTCACTCTTTTTGTTTACCTCCCTACCCCGACGTGGTAATATTCAGTAGTTGACCTCTTGCTAGCTAGCTACTGTGGGAAGTTTCCTGATCGAATTAGTATATATAATTCTTTTGAAAAATGAATATTGGTACGTACGTAGCTAGCTTGGTCCAAGTAGACAGTGAGGAGGGTAAACCATCATCCTCATATATGATATATATATCCAGCTAGCTTGATTGGTTGATTTCAAACCTCCCCCGGCCATGCATACAACCAGACATTAATTTTCTTTTCCCCCGGCCCATATTTCCAAAACTATATATATATGTATATATCAAAGTTGTCCTCTTGTTCACTGATTGTTGAGCCCCAACAATTGTATCTTTATTTGTATACATATATTCTTAACCATCGTATATAATCTGTCTCTATCTGCAGTACGTAGTGTTGGTATATATATATATATATATTAAACTGGAACACAACAACCAGCAAAGCGTTCTTTTGCCCTTTCAATTACGCATGATCTTGTTCAGATCGAAGCAAAAAGTAGTTATGTTGGTAGAGCTCGCCGACAGAAATGTACGTAGAAACCTTTTAAACTAGCTAAGAGATTGCTGATATCGATCTCAGAGGTAGAAAAGCTAGTGGGTTCGATAATTATCGATAAAACAGATGTCTGCAGCATGTACTACTAAAACAGATGGATGAAATTAAATCATTTAAGAGGTTAAAATTAGAAGTGATATCGATCGAGGAAAACTTACGTACTATACTTTGACCCCAAATATGATATTCCCTCGTGTTGTCTCCTTCCTTTAACACTATCCCCAGCGTCCAAGTTTTTACTTTCCAAAGCATCTTAGATAGAATTTCCACAATTTGTCGTCATGACATAAACAACCAGACCAATTAATTGTTTAACTTTTTGTTGGGAAGACAAGAGCGAGCGAGGTCCCGAAGAGGCATGCATCATCTCAAGGAGTAGGTTTTGCTACAAGACACCCAGAATTGACTAGAAATGTGTGAAACTAGCTAGTCTCTCTAGCTGAAGACCAAGAGAGAGATCGTGATTCTAGCAAGTGAAGACAATTATTTGAACGATTAAACAAAGTTTCTTATATGGTAAAGAGAAGGAAATATGGTCTCGTGACATGTTAATTAACAAAATAAGATTTTTTTTTTGGGGGGGGGGGGGGGGGGGGGGGGGGGGGGGGGGTGTGGTAGGGTCTTAATCATCGATCTAATTATACTATCTATCTAGCTAGCTAGGGCATCTCATTTCGTTTCATTTCACAAACAGCTGGGGATGGCAAGTTGTTTTATTTTCATTTTCAATTCTCATCCGGTTTTGAGGTACGGTGAAGCTGGAGCTGAGACGAAGTCATGCACAAAGAACGTCCAAGAAGCCCTAAATAGACCTGACGATTAGGGCACGGATATTAAAAACTCTGTTAGAAACTAGGATCCAACGAAGTATCCTTACTATTGCGATTGACAACAGTTGCTGAGATCAAATCTTTTTAATCTCACTAATTTGAGTTACGCTTTCTAAATATATATAAGACTAGTTTTCATTTACATTCATAACATGCTCCCGCTCTTCTCGTGTGGAAATTTTATTCAGACCGTGAACCTCCTTTGTACACTTTATGTTGGAAGATTGTGAGGCACATATGGCTCATTCGGCATTCCACTTGAGAACCTGCTTTGAAACCAATAGAATTGTGATACAACTTTCACAACTAATTGATTGGCAAATAATTTAGTTATAAAGCTCAAATTACTTAATCACATGCGTTAGCTTCTCTCAGTGTTCGGGAAGACTCAAAAAAAGAAATTGTTAAAACATAAATGCCATAGAACTAATTAAGGCCAGGATTCTATTTTATTTTAATTAATTAGCCTGATGAAGTTCTGTATATGTATTAAGAATGTAATTTTTCGATTCAAGCTCAAGATTGCACTTATACTTTATACAGGTGAAGTTATCATGTGCTGTTATCTCACTATCTCAGTTTCGATGGAAAGAGAGTTGCCGCGAACATAGGCACCATATGGGATCATATCTCACCACAAAATGATTGTATATTCCTGTCAGTCACATTCACACACTCATATGTGCTTGTTTTATGAAAGTGTTTATGCATGTTAATTGAATATTAATCGAATGAATAATGAAATTACTTTTATTAATTGATATGGAATTTATATATAGGCATTATAAAGAGTATCTCAAATGATCTGGAATTTCTAGATTCTTTGTTCTAATCTAATTAGGATAATACACATATCCAGAAAATATAGAATGTATTTTCCTTAAACACTTCACTACGGGAGAAAGCGTCTTTTGCGATAGCGCGATATGTGTCGCAAAAGATAGGTTTGCGACACACATGCGCGTGTCGTAAAAGACCACGTTGCAAAAGATAAAGTTTACTTGCGACACAAATATGCATGTCGCAAAAGACCTATAATGTGCATCGTAAAAGATATCTGTGTGTCGCAAAAAACGTGTATGTGTGTTGTAAAAGATCTATCTAGCGTGTCGCAAAAGACCAATTAGCGCGTCGCAAAAGACCAATTAGCACGTCGCAAAAGATATTTTGCTTGTCGTAAAAACAAGTTATTAAACATCCATTCAAACCACAAATAGGCAATCAAACTTGCACATTCATTCAATAATCCAAGCTAATATCATTACAAATACATTAAGCAGTGCTCAAATTTGTTGCGAGGACAACTTTCCTTGTGTTTGGGCCTAAATAAAGAATTTCATTTTGGGCCTGGATGGCCGGGGTCTATGCGAGCGGCCCATTATAATTAATGGTCTTGATGAGGAGTCAAGTTATATAGTTTCTAGCGAGTTTCGCTAGAAGAAGACTTTGAGTTCTATTAGAACTATGTCTTATTAGCTGGTTCTATGCGGCTATGTTTCTGTCATAACTGTTTGATCTTATATAGAACTCTTGGAAGAGTTATGATGGGATTAGAAGATCTATGAGTGATTACGACACGTATGCTGGTGTTGGATTCAGACTGTGATTACAAGAGCAGAAGAATTTGACATTGAATGAATAACTGTTATTAAGCGAGTATATAAGGAGAGCAAGGATCTTATGAGAAGCC
The DNA here is from genome assembly GCA_946800695.1 of Geum urbanum. Classification (NCBI taxonomy): domain Eukaryota; kingdom Viridiplantae; phylum Streptophyta; class Magnoliopsida; order Rosales; family Rosaceae; genus Geum; species Geum urbanum. Next base: position 33,673,888 of record OX327000.1, on the reverse strand, counting down.
CCAGAATCAATCAATCAACCTTGCTATACGCAAACAAACCTAGATGGTTATCTCGTCCTCGAGATTTCTATCTTTCTTGCAACCAGAAAGTCTAAGTGCTTGTCACCTATCGAGTGAAAGTATTACGACTCTAAGGAAGCAATTGCAACCGGAAAGTTGAAAAGCGGCTCACTTGTAAGTTGGGAGCTTGAATACTCAAAGGGAGCGAGTGTTCTCAACACTCTGTTAAGAGATTGCTCTGCTTTGCACGAGAAAGGACGTGTGGAGTATCGATTTCAAGACTTAGCGAGAGATTCACATATCAAAGTCCTAGGTTTCTAGGCAAAAAGGACCTATTCGAGCAGGGTTGGTGCTCTTCCTGTTCTAATCGCTTAATATAGAAGTCAGGCGGCTGTGATCAGTCCATATTCCGTCAAGAAACGGTGGCACGCCAGCATACGAAGCACATACAGGATAGACCGGCCCACGCGGTTAAAACATCCGAGATAAAAGAGACTACTTCGCGAGAATGATCTCTTCCCGAGGGATATTTTTGCATCAAACATTTTGGCATGCCCAGTGGAACCTAATATCTCTTTGTATCTATAAGCGACAATTGAAGATCCTTATCGAAGGATCTATCCCCAGTGTCGCAAACATCCAAAACCGATTTACCGTGAACACACATCTACGGAGTGTCGTTCATTAAGTAATCAAGCGGTTGAGGTTATTTTCGCTAACAACTTAGACATCATGTCTTTCCAATTTTTGAGTGAGGCGGAAATAACAGGGTTTACGCTCGAACAATACCTGGCTTATGCAGCCAGGCGAGATGTTCACCAGGCTAATCACCAGTTGGTGCTCGAACAGAGAATCGAGCAACAGGCAGAACTTCTCACCACTCAGTTCCAATTAGTTGATACAGCAACAGTTGGATTCCAGGCACTACGGGCAGAGTTAAATCAGGATCGTGAGGAGAGAGAGGCCATGGGGGCCCAGGTGATTAGTTTGGTAGAAGGTCAAGACAGACTACGGATAGATATCGTTCGCCAAATGGAAAAAGGATTGGAGGAATACCGCCGATACGCGGCGACTCTATCACGAAGGGTAGACAATGACATAGGATCCTTAACCAAATCCGTATCCGACTTGGCCAAGAAAACTAGGCAAGCGGAGTCTTTTCCTCTTGCCTGGGAGCAGCGGTTAAATAAGTTCTTAGATGATTGTAACATACAACTATCTAAGATGCATGAAACTTACGAGACACCGTTTCCTCCGATGAAAGATGACCCCAACGAGTGGCGTTGGCCAAAATTTTACAAACACCAAACCTTCCAGACTTTCTTTGGTGATGACGATGTAAATGCGGCAACACACTTGGCCTATTTTACTCTGCAGTTAGGCCAATTTGTCGAAGATGAAGGACTCAAACTGAGAGTTTTTGGTTCATCATTATCAGGATCAGCCCTTGTGTGGTATACTGGAATCGAGAAGGGTTCGATCAGTGAGTAGAAGGATATGGAGGCCTTGTTCATAGATCACTTTGGAACGGCAAGGCCAGAGATTACTGTTGGAAAGCTGGCTTCCTTAAGCCAATTGGTGACAGAAAGTCCAGTCACCTTCCTGCACCGTTTCCGGTCAGAGTACAATCTATATAAGACCCCTTTGAGCAAGGAAGAGGTGGTCGAGATGGCCAAGAATGGTCTGGAGGACACGTTCCATAAGCTATTCTTAAACAGCAAATATTACTCTCTGAATGAGTTCATCACGGCTGTGACTAAAGCTCATAGCAACATGCAAGAGAGAGATAACAGAAGAAACGCGTCCAAATGGACATATAGTAGTCGAACCTATGATAAGTTGAAGCCAAAAACAGTGGCTTATATTGAAGGTTTAGACGCCCAGGAATCAGACTCTGAGGGTGATCATGTGGGTGCTGTTGACTTATCAACAAACAAGGTTATAAAACCCCGCAAGCTCCAGAAGAGTAGAGGTCCAATCAAACTCTCAACAGTGGCCTTCACTAAGCCAGAATTTGAGAAGTACACTTATGACGCCAACATGGCTCATGAAATTTTGGACGAGTTGTATAGTCTGCGTGTCGTCAAGGCAGACTTTGGACCACTTCCCACAACTGAGCAGTTAAAGGGTAAAAAATATTGCAAGTTCCATGGAGCATGGAACCACGTTACCAAGGACTGCATTAAGCTTAAAGATCAGATCCAGAAGTGGATCAATGAAGGAAAATTAGAATTGGAAGGGGCGTCCAAAACAGCTGCACTAGTGGATTCTGAGCCGTTCCCTCCTCCACAGGTCAATAAGGCTGAGGTAGAATGGATATCACCTAACAGACATCTTGAGGGTGCAGAGGCATGGAATCAACCATCATTATTAGCCTATTCATTCAGGATCTATATGATAGAGGAGTTCTTCGATAGGCTAAGGGACATGGGGCTGATCTCTTTTTACCCAGTTACTGAGCTTAGACAATTACGGTATACAGAGCCAGCCCAACACTTTTGCAGGTTCCACAATCACTTTGGTCATCGAACAGCAATGTGTTCGACCTTGAGAGATGAAATCCAGGGTTTGATCAATTGGGAAGTGATTGTGATCAACGACGGGGGCGAGATGGATTTTCACCCAAAGTATCTTCATAGAACACCATCTCCTCCAGTTACAACTCCTCCTGCCAGTGGTACTTCTTCAGGGAATAGTCAAAATAAACCGACTCACGTGAGGAAGAAGTCCAGGCGAAGGGCTAAGCGAAATATAGCGTTTGTCCGACCTAAGCGGACACATATAACATATGACGCGTCTTGGCGAGAGGAGATATTCAATAAGCTATGCCTAGAAGGAATAGCTGTGGTTCCTGACAATTGGGGAGCACCTAACCCACATCCAGAGGATGTTAAGGGTTTGCCTTATTGTTGATACCACCATAAATGGGGACGTCACACCACAAGTGCTTGTCGAGATCTGAAATTCAAGATACAGCAGTTGATTGACGAGGGAGTAATAGAAATAGAACAAAAGCCCTTGTCAAACTTGACCACCCCCATGCCCATGGTTGGAATGTTGGAATTGACACGTGACAAAACAAATAAAAGAAAACAGTCCAACGACCAACCAACTACTGGCGAGAATCCATCTTACACACCAAGGAATAAAGGAAAAGAAAAGGTGGATCCCAAGGCAGAATCGCCAGTAGCCCTTTGTGCACATTGTAAACTCAGAAGTAGACTGAAGATCTCTTATGAAGAACTAGCTCAGGCAGCCAAGTCTTTCCCAGAGCTATTCTCGAACACAGATCATCAGCCCCCACAAATAAGACAAAGGGATACTCCAACTCCCAAACGCTCGCGAGCAACAGACCAAGCCATTTTGGCTAAAACATCTGAGTCTAAAGTTGCAAGCACGCTCGCGAAGCCATATATTCCTCCAGCTTCAAGAAATATTACAAAGGAGGATGTTTGGTATATAAGGGAGAAAGGAAAAACCGTAGAGGTAACTCCGAGCAAGAGGAGAAACCTTCAACGACGCTTTGGTAGGGCCAAGAGAGCATTGGATTCTTATGAGGCTGGCCTCATCAAAGAAGAGGACCTGGAGTTTCCTCCAGAAGTGTTGCAAAGGAGATTGAACACCCTTGCAGCAAACCCATTGGTGGTCTTTGGGAAGAAATCTCGCGAGCCTAAGGTGAGGGCTCAAAGACCAGGGGTTTTTGAACGAAACCCAGAGTTAGGGACTAAAGGTAAAGAGCCTGAATCTACTCAGGAGATTCGTCGTGAGACTACAAAATAACAGCCAGTAAGGAGATGCCTCACTTTTGAGGAAGACACGATGAAAACAGTAGGGCTAAAGACACCCCCTAAGGGAACAGGGGGCATGCAGAAACAAGACACTCCAAGCAAGCCTCCAGTCTTGCAATGGAAACCCAGGCCTTTGGTGGTGGAAGAACAAGCGAAGACCCAAAAATTAATCCCTGCTCCCAAGGAGAAAACTCCACCACCACTTCTACCAGCAGCCATTGATCCTATTCCTAAGGATCCAATTCAGCAAGTGGCCCATCTTGAGGTAACTACAATGACTAACGAGGATGGACATTTGGCTGAAGATGATAACTACGACGACGATGAGCAGTTGGTAGACTACGGTGAGGATGAAGATCTTGAAGCACTTGCCTGTATCGAGGAAGATATTTCCACCATTAACATGGTGTATGTCTTATCTTCTAAATATGCTTTGTCTCCATCAGCATCAAAAGGTGAATCCAAGAACGTCAACAGTGTGGTACTACCAGATAAAGAACCAGAGCTACCAAATTACTCAACAATGGTTAAAGTACCAGAGTTGGATTCATCACACACAAAAGGACAGATGATGTTCTCCAAGCCTACCATTGACATGGCCATGCATATGCGACCGTTATATGTCACAGGACAAGTCCAAGGGATTCAATTGAATAAACTCCTAGTGGACTCAGGGGCAGCGGTTAACATCATTACTGTTAAGGCAATGGCCTTAATAAGTGTTCCCAAGTCTGCTATCCAAGAGACCTCGCTTAGTGTTAGAAACTTTCAGGGTAGCATAACTTCTGAAAATACGAACCAACAAACATTTTTCAAAATTTCGGCAGAGTTTCGTTACTAACGTGGAATTGCCATAACCTGCACCCAGAAAATAACACTTCATTCTATGCCACAAAAGCCAAACCGTGGGCACCAATCCCTTCCGGATTTCTCAACATCAATATATAAATCATAAACAGTAAACAGAACTGTAGTATATATATATCCGAGAAAATCCGTATAAACAAGTATCAGAACGTATCAGAGCAACCTCTAAAGTAAAACATATACAATATACACATCAGTAGGCGAAACAAGAACCTACTGGAAAGCACAGGTAACTCTGATCACTAGCCTCCAAACCGCGACGTGAAACACCAAACCTGAACTGCAACTGGGCACGGAAACCGAAAAGCCCAGGGGAAAGACAATAAACACGTTAGAGTGAGTGGACGAAAATAAATGTCTTTCACCAGTTGATATATATATGTTTAAAATAACATGTGCGAGTCCTAACACGTGCTAGTATAGTCAGAATCACGTGATCCCAGACCCACACGTGATTCTAGCCAGAAATGGCCTCAGGTCAAAGGTCTGCCTCCCCCCGGTAAAGACCTTGAGTCAGGAGTCACAGCCTCCCCTAGCAAATGCCTACCATCGGGGATCAGCTGAGAGGCGAGTGTATCGATACAACAACGTAACCACGACTGTATTCTGTGTAAACCAAATCATAAACATTTCGATACAAATGCATGAAACAGCATATAAGTGTATGTATATTCGTATACGTATATCCATATAAATATAATCGTATAATCGTAAAACACATGCTCATGCAATTCGTAATCTCAATACGCATGCTCAAGTTCATAAATCATATAAAAGACTCGCAAGATTTCCGTGAAGAGAAATGTCCACTCACAGATGAGCAAAACGCGCACTCACGCTAATCTCGTGGCCCGGCGGAAGATCCCTCGCCAGAAGCACGATCACGATCCCGATCTCGATCTCGATCTCCTGAATATTCACAAAAACATAATTGATCAAAATCATAGTTCTCAACCCTGTACTGAATCACGGAAACCAACCGTTCCCGGAAATATGCAATGCGGTACAAAATGTATAACGGAAATTCCGAAATCCCCACTCGAAACCACGACTGAAAATTGGCTAACCAAATCAACCCGAAAACCTCTGGATGATAATCAGGGCGCGATTATGAGAAAAACGATATTAAAAACGTCGAAATCCAAAAAGTCAACTTTTGGCCGGAGCTCCGCTGTTGACCGCCGCCGCCGCCGCCGGCGCGCCTTCAACCGTGGAGTTTCACGGCGAAACTTTCCAGATTTCAAGTTCACAACCATACGAACCACTTTCTCTTCTACCCCATTGGCCAATTCGAACCACAACCCTTCCAAATTCGACCAAAACCGAACGGAAAAATCCCCTCCGGTGACCTAATCGAACCCATCTCAAAACTCAACCATAACACAAATCAAGTACACCAATAGGCTCAGAGGAGCAAGGGGAGTCGGATCCCCCTAACCCCCACCACCGTGGCTCGCCAGAAACCGGCCAACGAACCTCGACGGAAACCTTGAAACCGACCCGATTCGAGTCCAACCAAAACGTGACCAATTTCAATCAAACCAAGTACCAATCAACTCGAAATTGAAAGGGGAAGCTAACCATACCCTTGCCGAAGTCGGAGGTGGCCGGAAAATAGGTCATCAGACGGCAACTCCTAAACGGGAAACTTTCCTTTTCGGTCAAACAGGTCAACTTGCTATTTTTGGAAAGTCAGAGTTCGGTCAACGGTTCAACAGTGTTTTACAACTAATTCTCGACTATTCCGATATTTATACTCGTGCCCCGGGTCGATCGACGATTTGAAATGGATAACCATCACGATTCGGATAAACTCGAAACAAAAAATCAGATAAACTCGTCAGAAACCAAAACTTCGAATAATCATAAAATATTCCTCGGTTATCGGAAAAATCTTCCGGAACCGCCCACGAGCTCGAAATCACGTACTCTACAATTTCCGTGAAGACACTCAACTCAAATTCTCGACAGAAAACATAGTCGCGAATCGAATCGACGAATCACATATACGATATAAAACCGCGACTAAACTCAATCTCGAGAATCGTGCCGAATACGCAGCAGATTCTGGTTCGGGTCGTCACAAATCTACCCCCCTTAAAGTGAACAGATGAGGATACTGTTCTCGCATACGCTGCTCGGTCTCCCAGGTGGCCTCCTCAACTAAGTGGTTCTACCACAAGACCTTCACTAGCGGAATCAAACGGTGCCTCAACTCCTGCTCACGACGATCGAGAATTTGCACTGGCTCCTCAACATACGATAAATCCTCTCTGATCGGCAACTGCTGTGGGGCTAACACATGTGAAGGATCTGAGATGTACTTCCGCAACATCGAAACATGGAAGACATCATGCACACGAGCCATCTCAGCCGGTAACTCAAGTCTGTAAGCAACAGCTCCAACCCTCTCCGTAATCTCATACGGACCAATGTACCACGGTCGAAGCTTGCCACGATTCCCGAAACGCACAACTCCCCTCCACGGAGATAGTTTCAGGAAGACCCAATCGCCAACCTCAAACTCTAAGCTCTTCCTCCTCACATCTACGTAACTCTTCTGCCAATCCTGGGCGATCTTTAATCGATCCCGGATAATTGATCTACGCATTTTATGCTTGATTCTTAACGTCTTTCTCTTTACATTTAGCTTTGTTTTGACCTTAGTACTATCATTTTTTACTTACTTTGTTGTTTTTAGGTTTTGAATAAAGGAGTACAATAAAAGAGGTGAAATGAAGCTTAAAAACGCAGCAATTGGAGGTTTCCTAATTCGCTTAGGAAAAATGGTATTTCCTACTTTGACTAGGATTCCTACTCGGGTTAGGAATGCAAATGGTTCGACAACTCGGAAAGTTTCGCGGAGCTGAAAAATGAAGTTTCCTAAATCAACTAGGAATGACGTGGCGAAATATTCGAGACGCGCAAAATGGTTGAGAAATGGTATTCGTAAAAGTTACTAAAATAGTATGCACAAATGGTTTCCCAAATCAAGAACGAATACATTTCTCCTACGTGAACCAGGAAAGATCAAGTCGGCAAACATTTTTGGAAAGAAGACATGGCCGAAATATTGGATATCCCACTTGCCATATTTGAAGATCAAATATCTTGAATATCTTGAAGAAATTCGGCAAGGAATATATTCCTTGGAGATCAAGAAAGAAATATCTAGAGTGGAATAAGGAAAGAAGATCTCAGAACAGACCTGTAACTTCAAGAGGCCACCGAAGTCGCAATTCAACTCTAAATATAGCGATCATATACCTCTCTGGAAATCTCTTGAAGTCCTCTTTCCAACGAGTCCAAAATCATAATTTTCTGAGCTCTAGAACTCCCGGAATACTCAAAAAAAGACAGGCTGTCAATTCTACCCGGGTAAACCAGGAATCCCTAGTTTGGAGAGGAAAGTTGGAATTCTTCACCTATAAATACAAGAGCTCGGCCTCATTCTCAAGCATCACTCATTCTAGATGCCTAAGCCTGCCAAAGATCATCTCCTCAACCTCCAAACACTCGGCCATCCCCTCAAAACTCGAAACACCACAAACTACACCCCGTAAACACTCTCCTCCACCTCAAGAAGGACTTCGCTCGATTTGGCTGGGAATTCTTGGGCTCGTCATCAACTAAGGAGTAGCTACACTTGAAGATTTGCGGTGCGATTTCACGGAGTCGAAAAGTGTAACATGACCCCTTCTTATTTTGTTTCGGTTTTTGTTTGGATTTCCTTTGTTTGTTTTTTGAGAACAAGTTTTGATATAAGGCTTTATATTTCTAAATTCTTCTAAGTTTCTTCCATGTGTTTTTAGCTTTGATTCGAATGCATGTGTGTGCTTATATGTTCTTAATGCTTGAAACTGTTTTTAAGTAGATACTCGATTTGGTTCTCTTTTAAGCATGTTTCACGAACTAATAACAAAGATAAAATTGGATTAGAGAGTTAGCTCGATTTGGTTGTTGTCTTGTTCAATTATAAGCATGTGTGTGTGTTTTGATTAAAGTTAGGAATTTCGTTGACACTTAGGGAATCTAGGTATAAAACGGCAAAGGATGAAGGAATGAGTCGATCACTTGTAAATATAGTAGTTAGGTTTATTTTCGGTCTAGTAACATGTTTAGGATTCTATGTTCTTGTTTGTTTTCTACTTGTCTATGAGTGAAGCATGTTAGAACTTAGGATTTCTCTATGTGTCTACTAACCATTTCCTGTCTTTAAATTCGTAGGAATTAGTAAAAAAAAAAACCTTTTAAAGTCCCCCCTTTAACCATAGCGTAAATATGCATGCACCCTCAATCCCCGGTTAAGAACGATACCCTATTTACCAATGCTACATCTACACCAAGGGTTTTAATTGTATGCATTTTTGTTAAGTGTTAAGTGTTTATTTAGTACTTAGTAAAAGCGTGTATCAATTTTGGCGCCGTTGCCGGGGATTGTAAAGAATTGTGTGTTTATGCTTGTAAATATGTGAATCTGTGTAAATAAGTGTGTATATATATATGTGTCGAATATAATATGTAAAGTGTCATACATGTCCATAATAAGTTTCATTCTAACCTTTTGTTTTGCAGCCATGTAAATAGGTACATATTAAAGGAAGTCTTCGATTTACATTGAGTACGCAAATTTGGTTGATTAAGTCTCACTCATTGGAATAGATGGCGCCTCTTTTTCTTTCTTATCTCCTTAACCCCTTGTGATGTGTGGATTTCATCACCGCACACCATAACCTAAGTGAAGTTATGGACATAAGGTCGAGGGCGGAGTTTGCAAAGAACTTGAGGGAATGTCTTTCTCAAAATTTTGGCTGAATGTCGGACATGGTGTCTAGAACGGGTTATGACTGGTGACAGGTTCTGGATCTAAGAAAGACTTGCATCAATGGAGTATATACCAATGATCCGGTGAGTGGATGAATACTTGTCTTTGAGTAAGAAATCTTTGGTAACTTGGTGTCTAGGAGGTGACGGTTTCTATGACGGGTTTTGGATCCGAGATCTCAAATCGGTCCTACCTCTCGTGGTCTCTCTTGCCAACTGGCCAAGCTTATTAAAGTTGCCCAAAGAAGACAAGGACTAAATCTACTTTCCATGATCGGTAAGCCTCGGGATGCATCGTCGAAATTAGTCCTGCCTCTCGCGTTATCTCTATCCCTAACTGGCCATGTTTTTCGATTGAACCAAGGCCGATTGATTGAGAATGTACATTTTATCGCGTGGGTCGCACGTCCAATGAAAGTCCTAAAGGCTAAATGAACTTATTCTCTTTAAATCGAGGGCGAAACTCAATGAACAAAATACTTGTGCATATTACTTGTAAATTTCGTGTGCATTTTAACTTGTAAAGAATTAACCACGTTGCATATAGTTTGCATAACCTGCCGGCGACTTTGTGATGCTCGGATTTCATCACCGGGTACCCTAACCTAAGTGAAGTTAGGGACATGAGGCCAAACGTATGGTCACGTTGCATCATGTATTTAGCACGTAACTTTGTGTGTTTTCTGCAGGTTTCTAACATTTTCTCTTATGCATTCACACCATCTTCACGTAGGATCTTATAAGTGTGCATTTCAAATCCTTTTAAGTGTGTTACATAATGCATCCAACGTGATTATGGTTATACTTGCATAATTTCCGAATGCATGTGTGTGCTTATATGTTCTTAATGCTTGAAACTGTTTTTAAGTAGATACTCGATTTGGTTCTCTTTTAAGCATGTTTCACGAACTAATAACAAAGATAAAATTGGATTAGAGAGTTAGCTCGATTTGGTTGCTGTCTTGTTCAATTATAAGCATGTGTGTGTGTTTTGATTAAAGTTAGGAATTTCGTTGACACTTAGAGAATCTAGGTATAAAACGGCAAGGGATGAAGGAATGAGTCGATCACTTGTAAATATAGTAGTTAGGTTTATTTTCGGTCTAGTAACATGTTTAGGATTCTATGTTCTTGTTTGTTTTCTACTTGTCTATGAGTGAAGCATGTTAGAATTTAGGATTTCTCTATGTGTCTACTAACCATTTCCTGTCTTTAAATTCGTAGGAATTAGTAATAAAAAAATAACCTTTTAAAGTCCCCCCTTATACCTTAGCATAATTATGCATGCACCCTCAATCCCCGGTTAAGAACGATCCCTACTTATCAATGCTACATCTACACCAAGGGTTTTAATTATATGCGTTTTTGTTGAGTGTTAAGTGTTTATTTAGTACTTAGTAAAAGCGTGTATCAATAATCTGTATGTCCTCCATCGTGGTTTTCACCAAATCAGGACCAATGAGCCAACGCTCGCCCACCTCACTCCAACACAATGGAGTGCGACACTGCTTCCCGTACAGGGCCTCGTACGGTGCCATCTCAATACTGGCCTGATAGCTGTTGTTGTAGGCGAACTCAATCAAGTGTAACTGCTGATCCCAGTTTCCAGGAAACTGCAACACACATGATCTCAGCATATCCTCAAGAGTCTGAATGGTCCACTCGGACTGCCCTTCAGTCTGATGATGAAAAGTTGTACTAAACCGCAACCTCGTGCCCAAAGCTCACTGCAACGCCTGCAAAAACTCAGAAGTGAACTGACTATCTCGGTCAGAAACAATCGACACAGGCACACCATGCAAGCGAACAATCTATGATAAGTACAACTTGGCCAATCTGCCCACTGAAATCTTCCCCGGAAGTGCAAGAAAGTGTGCGGATTTCGTCAGTCGGTCAACAATAACCCAAATGCCAGTGTTGCCCGCCGAAGTACGCGGCAACAGATAGACGAAATCCATCGTAATATGCTCCCACTTCCAAACCGGAATCTCAAGTGGCTGTAGTTTCCCTGCAGGTTTTTGCCTCTCTGCCTTCACCTGCTGACAAATCAAACACCGACTCACGTACGCGGCAATCTCCCGCTTCATGTTGCGCCACCAATAGTACGCTCGAAGTGCACGAAACATCTTCGTACCTCCGGGATGCATCGCATACGCTGAACTGTGGGCCTCATCAAGAATCTCCTTCTTCAAGTCCTCGTCTCTAGGTACACATAACCTGCCTCTGAACAACAACGTACCGTCGTCGCTCAATCGGAACTCTGTAGGCACACTATTCCGTATCATGGTCTTCTTGCCCAACAGGTAAGGATCTGAATCCTGGGTCTCTCGTACCTGATCAACCAGTACCGGTCGGACCTGAAAACTGGCCAACAAAGCTCCATCATCATCATACCCAAACACAGCACCTGTAGCTCGAAGCTCGGCTAACATCAACACTCTGGCCACACACATGTGAAACAACGAGGCTCCAGATTTCTGGCTAAGTGCATCCGCTACAACATTGGCCTTCCCCGGATGGTACTCAAACGTGCAATCGTAATCGTTGACCAACTCCATCCATCGGCACCGCCTCATGTTCAAATCCGGTTGCGTCCGCAGGTAGGTGAGGCTCTTGTGATCAGTGAAAATCTTACACTGAGCACCATACAAATAATGCCTCCAACTCTTTAACGCTAACACAATAGCGGCTAACTCCAAATCATGTGTCGGATAGTTGGCCTCATGCGGTTTCAGCTGCCTGGAACCATATGCCACAACTCTACCATGCTGCATCAACACACAGCCAAGTCCCAACTTCGACGCATTGCTGTACACAACAAACTCACCACTGTCGTCTGGCAATGTCAGAACCGGTGCGGTAGTCAATCTCTCCTTCAGGAGCAAATAACTCTCCTCGCACGCATCAGACCACTCAAACAAACCGTCGATAATAGCCTGCTAAACCCAAGAAACTCCGAATCTCCGGCACAGTAGTAGGTCTACTCCAGTTCAGCACAACCTCGATTTTGTCAGGATCAACACTGACTCCCTCGGCCGAAATCACGTGGCCCAGAAACTTCACACTATCCAACCAGAACTCGCACTTGCTAAACTTCGCGAACAACTGATGGTCCCGCAAAGTCCGTAACACTGCTCGCAAGTGCTTCCTGTGCTGGCCCACTCTCCTGGAATAGATCAAGATATCGTCAATGAATACAATCACGAACTTGTCCAGAAACCGTCTGAACACTCGATTCATCAAGTACATGAAGGCTGCGGGGGCGTTGGTCAACCCAAACGGCATAACTAAAAACTCATAGTGCCCATACCGCGTCCTGAATGCTGTCCTGGCTACGTCAGAGTCACGGATCCTCAACTGGTGATATCCGGATCGAAGGTCAATCTTCAAAAAGACTGTTGCTCCTTTCAGTTGATCGAACAAGTCGTCAATCCGTGGCAACGGATACTTGTTCCTCACTGTAATCTGATTCAGCTTCCGATAGTCGATGCACAAACGCATGGACCCGTCCTTCTTCTACACAAAGAACACTGGAGCACCCCACGGAGAAACACTCGGTCGAATAAATCCCTTCTCTAGCAACTCCTGGAGCTGCAACTCCTTCAACTCCGCAAGCGCCATCCGGTAGGGTGTCTGGGAAATCGGTCCAGTACCCCGCAATAACTCAATAGTAAAATCAATCTCCCGCACAGGGGGTATACCAGGTAACTCTGCTAGAAACACATCTGGAAACTCAGACACCACCTCAATACTACCAAGATCCGGCACTGCAGCTGTAGTATCCACAACATGGGCTAAGTAAGCAACACAACCCTTCTTCATCAACCGATCTGCCCTCATCGCAGAAATCAAACACGGTAGTGAAGTGTTCTTCTCGCCACGGAATAGTATCTCAGGTAACCCTGGTCGTCGAAACACGACCTCCTTCCTGTGGCAGTCAAACATGGCCCAGTGCGACTCCAAAAAGTCCATACCCAATATCAAATCAAAATCCACGGTATCAAGCAGTAAAAAATATGCTGCTAAACCATGGCCATCAATAAACACCTAACAATCTCGGTAAACCCAACCGATGCTCATAACCTCACCTGACGGATACAACACTCTCCACAACCCCGGAAGTGGAGATGCAGGTACAGTGGCTAATGATGATAGTCTAAATGATATGAATGAATGTGTGGCGCCCGGATCTAACAATGCAAGTACAGGAATACCAAAAACATGTAACGTACCGATAACGACCTCCGGTGATGCTCTGCCCTCACATAGAGTCATAGCATGAACCCTCGCCTGTCCGGCTGGTCGTCCTCGCTGGGGCTGTCCCTGCTGCCTACCCTGACCTGCAAACTGTGCTGGTCGCGCTCTAGAAGTGGCACCTCGCTCAACTCCGGAACTCTAGGCCGCCTGTCCGTCACCGCCATACAACTGAGGATACTCCCTCGATTAGTGACCCATCTGGCCACAACGAAAACAAGTAACAGGACCTCGCTGACATGTACCGGGTGATATCGGTTGCAAATGCTACACAATGGATAGTCTCTCGGTATAGGAAATGCGCCACCAGTACGTCGTGGATAACTAGAATCGCTGGAACTCCCTCTAGCCTGTGGTCGCTGTGGACGATCTCTCCTCCATAACGATCTCCGCCTCGGTGCACTAGCTGGTGGCCGATATGATCCACCGCCTGAGGATGAAGCTGAACTGGAAGTATCAGAACTCAGCCTCTTTGAAGTCCCTTGACTCGGTCCACCTTCCTCAAATCGTCTCGGCTGGTACCTCTGCTGTCTCTCCTGCTCAATATCCTCGCCTCAGAGTGCAGCACTGACAAACTCATCAAAGTTGTTCCGAGGCATCGTAGTCAGTGTCGCCTTGATGTTCAGATTCAATCCCAGCTCAAACCTACGACACTTGGCTTCCTCTGTAGCCACTATATCCCGCGCAAAATGAGACAAACGGGTAAACCGATCCCGATACTCAAGTACAGATAAACTGCCCTGCCTCAAGTTCGTGAACTCCTCGTACTTACGCTGCTGGGTAGCCGGATTAAAATACCTCCGCATAAGCAGATCACGAAACAATGTCCACGGAGTATCAACCAGAACTCTGTCGGTGCTAACCCACCAAAAGTATGCATCACCCTCAAGTAAACCAACTGCGGCTACTGACATCTGCTCAGGAGTAAACTGCAGACGCTCACAAACACGTTCAATCTGAACCAACCATGCCTCGCATATCTCTGGATCAACTGAACCCGAAAACACAGTAGCACCCGCAGTGCGAGCCTTGACCACAGGGTCAAAACGCTCTTCCAAACGCAGCACTCGCATCAGCAAGTCGCGCGTTCGGCGATCCTCATCAGGATCATCATCCCGATCAACACGGGGACCACGTCAAAGAGGCATCCTACTAATACAACACAAGCATTAGGTACAAGCAGAAAGAACATAATCATGAAACCGCAGATATTTGAGGACACACAACACCCGAAATATTGATGAGTACCGCTGGCCAGTCGGGTCATCACTCCAGTCATGTTGTGTCAACTCAAATACCCTAAGCGTCACAACTACAAGAGTCTACAGAATCTGACAACCTAATGCTCTGATACCAAGCTGAAAGGACCCAACCCCGATTCAGTTACCTAAACCAGAATCGAACCCCTTCTGAAAATACGAACCAACAAAAAATTTTCAAATTTTCGGCAGAGTTTCGTTACTAACGTGGAATTGCCATAACCTGCACCCAGAAAATAACACTTCATCCTATGCCACAAAAGCCAAACCGTGGGCACCAATCCCATCCGGATTTCTCAACATCAATATATGAATCATAAACAGTAAACAGAACTGTAGTATATATATATCCGAGAAAATCCGTATAAACAAGTATCAGAACGTATCAGAGCGACCTCTAAAGTAAAACATATACAATATACACATCAGTAGGCGAAACAAGAACCTACTGGAAAGCACAGGTAACTCTGATCACTAGCCTCCAAACCGCAACGTGAAACACCAAACCTGAACTGCAACTGGGCATGGAAACCGAAAAGCCCAGGGGAAAGACAATAAACACGTTAGAGTGAGTGGACGAAAATAAATGTCTTTCACCAGTTGATATATATATGTTTAAAATAACATGTGCGAGTCCAGGTAAATAATAATAACAAAGTACACGAGGTAAACCATAATCCTCCAGCGTACTGAGCATGCAAGTAAAAAAATCTCACGGGGTCACTCGCGCTAATCTCGTGGCCCGGCGGAAGATCCCTCGCCAGAAGCACGATCACGATCCCGATCTCGATCTCGATCTTCTGAATATTCACAAAAACATAACTGATCAAAATCATAGTTCTCAACCCTGTACTGAATCACGGAAACCAACCGTTCCTGGAAATATGCAATGCGGTACAAAATGTATAACGGAAATTCTGAAATCCCCACTCGAAACCTCGACTGAAAATCGGCTAACCAAATCAACCCGAAAACCTCTGGACGATAATCAGGGCCCGATTACGAGAAAAACGACATTAAAAACGTCGAAATCCAAAAAGATAACTTTTGGCCGGAGCTCCGCCGTTGACCGCCGCCGGCGGCGGCGGCGCACCGTAAACCGTGGTGTTTCACGGTGAAACTTTCCAGATTTCAAGTTCACAACCATATGAACCACTTTCTCTTACCCCACTGGCCAATTCGAACCACAACCCTTCCAAATTCGACCAATACCGAACGGAAAAATCCCCTCCGGTGACCTAATCGAACCCATCTCAAAACTCAACCATAACACAAATCAAGTACACCAATAGGCTCAGAGTAGCAAGGGGAGTCGAACCCCCCTGACCCCCACCGCCGTGGCTCGTCGGAAACCGGCCAACGAAACTCGACGGAAACCTTGAATCCGACCCGATTCGGGTCCAACCAAAACGTGACCAATTTCAATCAAACCAAGTACCAATCAACTCGAAATTGAAAGGGGAAGCTAACCATACCCTTGCCGAAGTCGGAGGTGGCCGGAAAATAGGTCGTCGGATGGCAACTCCCAAACGGGAAACTTTCCTTTTTGGTCAAACAGGTCAACTTGCTAGTTTTGGAAAGTCAGAGTTCGGTCAACGGTCCAACAGTGTTTTACAACTAATTCTCGACTATTCCGATATTTATACTCGTGCCCCGGGTCGATCGACGATTCGAAATGGATAACCATCATGATTCAGATAAACTCGAAACAATCGGATAAACTCGTCGGAAACCGAAACTTGAAATAATCATAAAATATTCCTTGGTTATCGGAAAAATCTTCCGAAACCGCCCACGAGCTCGAAATCACGTACTCTACAATTTCCGTGAAGACACTCAATTCAAATTCTCGACAGAAAACATAGTCGCGAATCGAATCGACGAATCACATATACGACATAAAACCGCGACTAAACTCAATCTCTAGAATCGTGCCGAATACGCAGCAGATTCTGGTTCGGGTCGTCACATCTTGCTCGTATTGACTTGGCCCCCTGGTGTTTATATTTTGATGGGTCCTGTACGAGTACCATGGCTGGAGCAGGGGTAGCTTTGGTCTCCCCACGCGGCCAAACTTATTCTTATTCTTTCAGGTTGGACTTCAAGTGCACAAACAATCAAGCAGAGTATGAAGCTTTAATCATTGGGTTTGAACTTCTAATAGATATGGAGATCAATGATGTGCATGTCTTGTGAGATTCCCAACTGGTGATCAGACAACTCGAAACAAAATACAAGGCAGGTCCAATATTAGAACCTTATGCGAGGAGGGCCTGTTACTTATTAAAGTTATTTACAGAAGTGGAGTTGAGTCATGTTCCTCGCGAGAAGAACTATGCAGCTAATGAGTTGGCTCAACTAGCAACGGGTATCAGTTTGCAAGATGGAGTACGTGAACGAATATTAAAGGTTGAAAGAAGAACCCTTCCATCTTTCATTGCACGACAAGAAGATAAAAACGAATGGTACGTTGCTACACTTGATCACATCGACAAGGACTGGAGACATGAACTCATCTCTTATCTCCAGAATCCTAATAATCTGGTTAACAAGCGGATTCGATTTTTAGCTCCCAATTATGTACTCAAGGATGCTGAGTTATATCGAAGGGGAGAGGAAGGCATACTATTAAGGTGTGTCTTTGGACGTGACGCTAAGCGGTTAATGAGAGAGGTCCATCTTGGGATTGCAGGGGCACACCAGGCTGGTCCCAAGATGAGATGGTTATTAAGAAGACATGACTTTTATTGGCCATGAATGCTCAGAGACTGCATCACATTCACCAAAGGTTGTGAAGAATGCCAGAAACATGGTCCAGTCAACGATATGCCCAGAATACCACTACAGCCAATAATCAAGCCTTGGCCAGCTCGAGGATGGGTTTTGGACTTAATAGGAATGATTCATCCTCATTCATCTGAAGGGCACAAGTTTATCATTGTGGCTACTAATTTCTTCACAAAATGGGTCGAAGCTCGACCTCTCAGGGTATCTTCTGCAAAGGCCATCCGCCAGTTCCTATTTGAAGATATTATTTGTAGATTTGGTATTCCTGAGAGTTTTGTTTCAGACCGTGGGGCTGCATTCATGTCTGGAGAAGTAGATACTCTAATGAAGGATCTTGGGATCCATTTTCTTCACTCTTCTCCATACTATGCCCAATCCAATGGTCAAGCTGAAGCGAGCAATAAAATCATTATTCATATCCTAAAACGGATGCTCGCAAACAATGCCAGACTGTGGCATGAAGAACTTTTTAATAATTTGTGGGCTTATAGGACTAGTAAGAGGACACCCACAGGTACAACTCCTTATGCATTAATGTTTGGGCACGATGCAGTCTTGCCTTTGGAGATCAACGTTCAGTCTTTACGCGTGATGGAACAACACAATTTGATCGGTGAAGACTATGTCCAAGCGATGTGGCAAGAACATGAAGACTTAGATGAGACACGTATACAAGCTTATGATAGTCTCCGTGCTGAGAAACAAAAGGTGGCTCGTGCCTATGACCAACGTACAAGGGGCATGAGTTTTGCAGAAGGAGAACTTGTTTGGAGAGTCATTTTGCCTGTTGGCGAGAAGACTGAAGGACGAGGTAAATGGTCAGAAAAATGGGAAGGATCATACATTATCGATCGACTGTTGGGCAAAGGAGCAGTATGTTTGCGAGATCGAGATGGAACTATACACGCGAACCCAATAAATGGTCGATACCTAAAGAAATTCATACAACCTGTTTGGGAGTATGAGGATCCTCCTACTATTGCTTAATCTAGTTTATTTATGCTCTCGCATAAGTAAACTACAGGGGCAACACATACACATATCGAGGATCATGTACATTATAATAGCCTATTTATGAGGTTAAAAAGTTAGGGCCTGTACTCGAGGCCAAATTTTTATATTTTTTATGGTCTTTCTTCCAAAGTCAAAGTTCATATTAGCCAGTTTTTGTGGCCTAAATTTGAGCAAACTATATATGAGTTTATCAATACAAATAACTTTTACACTTCAAATATAAAATTTTACATTCAGTACTTGGAAGAATACAAAGGCTTTGCGGCCTCAAGCTCTGATACCATATGCAAGAACAAACCTGAATCAACAACATAGAAAAGAAAATAATTTGTTCTTTCACAAGATCCTCTGCGTTATCACCATCTCCTGGGGAAAGTATATCAAATATGTACACTTGGAAACCAAGTTAAAAAAGAGATCGACCTCGGCGAGGAGATGGAGAGGATTTGAAACGCCAAGGCAGGCGGTGCATCAGATCAAAAGACTTTTACGCCTGCCTTGACGTTTGTTGCCTTCTTCCCAGGGTGACACTCCCATCTTTCCCCATCTATTACAGTCCACATTGAAGAGGCCTCCCCCCTCCAGTGCATATGGACACCGAGCGGGTGCATCGGAGGAGGATGAAGAGGAATTCACCTCGGGATTGTGGCTTCTCCCTTCTTCTACTGACACAAGTTGGGAGAGCCAAGGCAACGCCTGGGCATAGATATTGTTATCTAGTCCAGGTTTGGGCATGGATATTGCTATTTAAGGAACACAACATGGAAAGATTTATATGGAGGTTTATTTAGATGGGAAGACCAGAGCAAAAGAACAATGAGGTAGTTCATTCTCGCGAAAGTGTTGGTTCATAGCACAAAGGAAAGGGAAACCTTTTATAGACAGGAATCACACCAGTTTGGTTTCGTGAGAGTAACTACGCTTGAAAATAGAGAATACGTGTCCAGATAAGAGTGGACCTTGAAGACGGTTTATCTGCTCACAAGAAGTGCATGATAAATGAGGAAATCTTTGGGGCAGGTAAAACGTATTTCAAAGATTTTTTGATCGTTTGACGCGATACGGATTCTAAGTTTAAGAATTCAATTCCATTTATTGTTGAACGATCAAAATAGTCAAAATTAATTACAGCCTAAAACGAGGTTGGATCGAAAATTGGAAAAGGGCTTATTTAAGAAGCCCAAATTGGGTGTCCGACCCAATTCAGACTTTGTTGTCAAAATGATTAGAATACATAATTAATTTAATTGTTTGTGACAAAATAGATAAGGCCTATATCTGAGGCTTAAAGTGTTACAGTTGGAGGAGAATATTCTTCACTGAGATTTTACTTGTCTCAAAGGCCACCCAGGCTTGGTAAACTGCTTGTCGAGCATTATTGGCTTCCTCGCATGCTTCTTGTAGCAGTTGAGCTTGGTTCTCGCTTTCTATCACAACTTGGTGTATTTCGTCCCGACGCTTGGGGATGTCATTTCTCAATGCATTTATTTCGACATCAAGGGAAGCGAGTTCAGCTGCGAGGGCAGTTCTTCTAGCCTCTTTGGTTGTTAAAACCTCCTCTTGGCTGTTGCCTTCCTCCAATATTTTCTGGATTTTCTCTGTCTCCTTGCGAGTTTTTTGTTTCAAGGTCTCT
Organism: Geum urbanum; assembly: GCA_946800695.1. NCBI lineage: Eukaryota > Viridiplantae > Streptophyta > Magnoliopsida > Rosales > Rosaceae > Geum > Geum urbanum. The sequence continues at coordinate 33,653,462 of OX327000.1, read as the reverse complement.
GCTGCTTCATTTTTACGTTCAACCTCGAGCTTTAGATGTTGGAAAACTTCGTATTGGCTTAGGAGTAGAGATAGATTCTCTTCTAGTGTATCCAGGCAAGGAGCGAGTTCTGCTGGGGCGTTGGCCTTCAGGGTCTTCACTTGTCTTTGAGTGGATTGAATGTCTTTTGGGGAATCTAGGGGCTCAGAGAGAATTCTTCTTAGCGAGACGGTGGTGTCCGAGGAAGTATTCAGTGTATCCAGTTTGCTATAAATTTCTTGCAGCCTATTAAGTGATTCATAAACGTTGGGTAACTGAGGATTGCTTTCTCGTGATGAAGTTGGCTTTGGACTTTCTTGGATTTGAGTTTCAGGCTCTTCATCATTGACACTTGGAGGGTTGTCAGGCTGATCTTCAGTAGCCATTGTAAGTGGTTCGCCTGATGTGCTCGCTTGGTTCCTTTGACTGTTGGGGGTTGTCTCGTGAACATCTAGGTCCACAAGAACAAGTTTGGACTACAATATGAATAACAAGTCATGTCAGGACGTATTCAGAAATCATTAATCTAGAAGCGAGGGTACAGAGTTCTTACTTGTTGGGGAGACAATGGATGTGTTTCTTCAAGAGCTTGAATTTGTTGCTCTGGCGAGGAGGGACTCGGTTCTTCGCCTTCTGGGTTATTTTCGACCAGGACTTGTGGTTGTTCAGTTATGAGCTCTGGCGAGGGGATAATTTGTTACTCAGGCTCTGGAATGACTTGTTCATTCTGGATACTGGGACCTTCGCCAGAGGAGGAAGGAATAAAGCAGGCTTGAACTTCAAATTGCAGACGCCTGGAGAAGATATCAAGAGCCACAGGCTTTTTCTTCTCTTCCTCCTTGAGTTCTGCTCGATGGATTCCAGCTAGGATTTGGACTATGAAATCTTTGCAGCATTCTTTGTGGCTGTTATAGATCTTGGGATTTGTAACCTTATCTGTGTTGTTGAATATGTTGCTGGTTTCATCGAACTTCAGAATAAAAGCTTTACAGTTCCCTTCAGCGAGCCTTTCTCCTAGTGAGTCAATTATATAGTAGGCTTCGTTTTTAGCCTTGAGAACGAAGAAGTGGTCGTTCCAACTCACTATGTAGACTTGTGGCTTCTGGCTCTTCTGGACGTGTTCCCATAAACTATCAAAGGAGGGAAAGCCAGTCAGGGCTGTAAACTTTTCAGGGTCAAAATACCCAATGAAGGAATCATCGACTGAGAATTGAAGCAGTCTGATGTTCGCCTTCAAGATAGCTTCCAAGTCAAAATGCTGGTCTGGGTACTTGCTCGCAAGGGACTCGTCCTTGCATAATTCCTGCCACTCCCTTGAACCTTGAATTAGGAGGTCATCGAGCTGGGAGAGTGTAGGGGTACTATCTGGATTTGCACAAAACCAGTGTGCAATAGTGAAAGCTATAGTCGAGCAAGCACTGGACCCTGAGGCTTTGCTGCTCCTCTGATCAAAAGAGGCAAGGAAGGCTCGAGCAGTGAGTCTTAGTTGTTTGTCCCTGCTAACAACTTGTGAGTCCAGCCAAACCCCACTTTCAGTCTCTGGGGTCCTTAATCTAAGCTTCTTGGGTTTTGGAGACTGTTAAGAAATTGGGGTCAGTATCAGGATCAACCATAAAATCAGTTTGTTCTGGATGAATAAACAGTTTGAAATACTTACAGGGGATCCAGAACGTTTGGTTCTTTTCTTCCTAAATGATTGAATGGCCATAGTCACATCTGGTTCAGGGTTGTGCTGTGCAAGGAAGAAAGAAGTGGTCAGTTATGATCCAAGAAGTTGCTAATATATGTGGCAATTTTTGATAAAGTGGCCATGGAGGAGAACCTGTGCTGGGGTGTGGTTCGGCTAGTGCAGCCAAGTCTCTTTCAAGCGAGAATTTTTGGCTGAATTTATAAAAAATGGCAGCAAAGAAGAAGTCTGGTCCTTGGTTTCGTTTCTCTTCCCAGAATTGGGAATACCATGTGAGATACGATGGGGTGACCAACCTTGATATCGACAGTGGCTTTGTTATTGCTGGAAGCAGCACCAGTGGAAAGCTAAAGTGTTCGTCACGTACTTCTGCTGCAATAGGCTTGTTGTTTCCTCGCCAGAGAGTATACCTGTTAACAGAGCAGACGAGGGGCATAGGAGCATCCTGGCTGAGCCCAAACTGTCTACAGAAGTGGTTTGGGGCATAGAGCTCATATCCGGAGCTGGCTGAGTCTGGGATTTGTAGGTCCTGGCAAATGTTGAACTTAATGAATAAGTCCCTTGAGTGAGCATCTTGTTCAGGGGAGGGCATGAATCCACTTGCGAGGAGGCCAAGATGGCGACGACTCAAAATTTTCTCAACTGCAGTATGAGGAAAATCCTTATGCAAACAGAGATACTTAAAGCAGTCGAGATAGGACCATTGTTTAGTCCTGGGCATTGTGGAAACCAATGATTTGCCCAACAGCTCTTGATCTTCATAATGAGGGGTTGCTGAGGGGCAGAAGAAGGGGAAGTAGATTTGCAACCAGAATTCAACCATCCACAGTGGTCCTGATTGGTTCAAATCAAGCTTCGATAAGGATACTCGCCTGAGGCCATAGTAGATGTAGGCGAGGATGGGCTCAACCAAGCTTAGTTGTTCACCGTTGTAAAGACGTTCAGCGAGGTTGGTCCATGTCTTGATAACCTTTGCAGAGGTTGAACAGAACACATACTTCGATAGCCAATACTTCAGAAAGGCTATTCCTCCTTGTGGTGTTTTCTTTTCCTCGTGTGCAAAGTGTTTCACCCAGGAAGAGTAGGATGGAGGACATTCTGTGGAGGCTTGATTGGAGGTCTGGTTAGAATCTTGAGGAGCCCAGTTTTTTCCAGAGGCAGGAACTCCGAAGATAGTATAAAGATCAAGCATTGTGATGCTTACATCCCCACAAGGGAGTCGAAAACAGTTTGATGTGCAGTCCCAGAAGCACATGGCTGTAGCAAATGGGGCTTTGTTACCTCCAAATGGAAGAGAGAAGCATAAATCTATAAGCTGGGCAATTCCGGCTACTTCCCACCGTTCGATGTCTTGCCTACGGCGGTGCCGGTACCAAGCGAGGTCGTCATGACTTGAATGTGGCCACTTCCCAATAAGACAGAGAGTGTCTTTTTGAGTCCATTCCTTTGGGTCTGCACTAGGGTCTGCCTGGAGTATAAGGGATGAACTACAGATGGGTTTATGGAGGTATGTGAAAAGCTCTGGATTTAATGGAGAGTCCAGAAATGGACCAAGCAGACCTGTGTTTTCTATCGGGTCTACAGTAAGAGTGCAGACGGCGTCTGGGTTGTGTGATACGCGCAAAACATGCATTCATGATAACACAAAGTCGACCCTAAAAACAGCGATTACGCGCATTGCAATTTAAACCCTTCGTTTGTCATTTGTAATATTGGCGAGTAGGGATCGTTCTTTATCCGGGGAATTAAGGGCGTATGCATGGTTTCGTTATTATGCGGAAATGTAAATATTGGGGGGATTGGAAGTTGGTTATTTAATCTACGAATTTAAAGTACATAACATGCAAACACAACTAAAACTCTTAGGCATCTAACATGTTTTACTCATAGACAAGTTTCAACAATCAAGAAACTTAAAGTCTAATTATGCTTGCTAAAAATAAGAAGTTACACTATTAATTACATGTGATCAACTCATCTTATTAATCTACCCTTTTCATGCATCAAACCTTTGTGTAAGTTGCGAAATTCATAACTTATAACTAAGTACACATGCTTGACAATTGTGTAGGAATGCAACTTAGCGTATAAACATCCTAAACAACATACGATCATCGAAACATGCAAAAGAGAGGGACTTAGCGTATTTTCTAATACATGCATTCGAAGCTTTAAGATTGTATCAAACATGCATAAAAAGCTATAAATCATAAACACATGCATATTACAAATCGGTTTAGGCACATGAAACACAAATCTAAACTTGTTATTCATTTGATATACAAATCTAAACTTTCTAAACTTGTTATTCCAATACATCAAAAGATTCACATACAAAGCTAAAGAAATGAAAGTGAAGATCATGGTTACACTTTTTATCTTGAGTGCTTGATGAACTACGGTGGAGATGGACTTCCTTCACAAGGGACTTAGCGTATTGTGAGGGATGGAGGATGGTTTGCTTCGGCTTGGAAGGATGGAGGAACCCTAGCTTGCTTCGGCCTTGAATGGAGGAAGATGATGCTTCGGCTTGGTGTGTGAACTCTTAAGTGTTTAATGGTGGAGGAGTATTTGTGTAGAGCTTTGCTTAGTAAAATGAGTGATGGATCTGTTTTATGGCTGCCTCCTCCCTTATATAGGCAAGGGATTCATGCCTTCTCTCTTCCACCTTGCCTCCTCCATTTAATGCATGCAATGATCATTAAGGCAAGTCACACACTTAGTCACCATTGCCAAACCCTAAGCATGAATCACCTAGCTTGTCACCATGGCAAGTCATCTTTTCATTAAATGCAAAGCAAGAGTCACCTAGTGTAGTCACCATTTGGGAACCCTAAGCATGAATCACCATGTGTAGTCACCATTTGTGATTATTAGCTTGATAATGTTGACTTGCCCTTTCAAAAACAAGACTTTTCCTTTTCACCAAAAGCCATCCTTGCCGAATTGATTGGGTTTGGGCTTGATAATGGGCCGAAACAAAAGTTGAGAATTCGGCCCACAATTTGCTTTGTGGCCCGGCCCATTTTCGGAGGTCCAAAATCGCAAAAATCGCAAAATCGCCGAAATTCCTCCGAATTGCGTCGATATTAATCTCCACCGTAATGAACTTCAAAATAACAATTTAAATAAGGAAAACATAAAACTAAGATAATAACATAGCTAAACGTAAAGGGAAATGCGTTAAGAAACGAGCATAAAATGCGTATATCAAATTCCCCCACACTTAGACTTTGCTAGTCCCTTAGCAAACACTGAGTTAAACTAAGACTCTCTAAAAATTTAAAAGAAAGAACACAACTAAGCCCTTAGCTAAAATTTGTCTCAGAATTTTTATAAGTATATGGCGATGGCTCATATGAATTTCAATTTGTATGCTCAATGAATTCAAGAGATAATTGTGATATAATTATGTAATGAACAAGTAAGACATAGAGAAAACAATGGTTATGTTATAGCTGTGCATGCTTTGAATAAGGGTTTAATCAACTCACAAGGATGCACTCATCATATTTTTCACTCATGAAAAGGGTTTACTTAAAGTGTATATGAATTTAACGAAAACCATATGAATGAAGTTAATTACTTGCACAAATGAACCAAAACCATAAGCTTACTCATGCAACTTACTCTACTAATTGAAAGCTACTCATTTTAAGGATCATAAAGGACTTTTAGTGAGGTTGTAATGGGGTTAAGGCTAAGGCATTCGAAATTTAGATATGTGGTGATAAAAATGTTCCAACGACTTAGTCTAGCACCATATTAGTCCTCCATCTCCATTTGTATGTTACCATGTATACTTCAAGCTAATCTACCCTTTGAGCTTTTCGGACAGGACAAAGGCCATATTTTGTTCTATTTTTAGGCCTTCAATTTATCGTAAACTCCAAATCCGCAAATAAGGGGGACGTTAATCCAATTGGTTTCTACTTTAGAACACAATATATTGCCATGAGAGATAATAATTTTTCTCTTTTCATTCTCTCAAATATATATATTTTTTTTTCTTTTCTTTTTGGCAATCTCATACTTTTTTAGCTATTGGACAAGTCTTTCCCCTTACTCACATTAACTCTTTTAATCTTTCCTACCGAACCATAATCTTATGTGCTAGTTTCGAAAAATTCTCACCAAGTTTCCGGAACAAAGGTAAGGATATTCTATACTAGGATAAGTGTTTAGGTATATATGGTGATGAAAGAAAAGCTTAACGTGGGCTCAATTGGTTTATCTAGGGGTGTCGCAACTTGTGCGTACAAATGGGATACATGGATATTTGGCAATGTGGTGAAAAATCCTAAATGCCTTTAATCATTTCCAAAATCAAAGTATGTATCAACTTAAAAGCTTTGCAAATTGACATGAGTAAGTTCTAGTATTCTCTAGTTCATTAAAATCTATGGCAAGCAATTTAATGAGGCATATATAAGCTAGTAGCTACGAAATGGATGCATATTCACTCGAATAAAGAACAGATAGCTCAAAAGCTCACATAGGGTCCATATGATTAAAAACTTATTCAAGCATGCGATTTTCTGTACCATGTTTTGCAATGTATATCTACTACATGTTAAAAACATATAGAATATCTCAATTAGCACAAGAATTCGATGCATGTGATTCATACGCCATGTTTGTATCGATCAAATTTCATCATTGACTAGTTAAGGGCATCCTAAAGACTCTGAAAAACACTAATTTAGACACAATTAAATTGTAAACCCTTCCCCCACACTTAAACTCTACATTGCCCTCAATGTACTTAAAGAAAACATAGAATTTAAACATGGAGTATAGGATCTACGAAAATTTTAATCTAACACGTAAAAAGCCATTAAATTAAGTAAAAGGGGAGAAGAAATCAAATCTGTTGTCTCCCTATTGGGTTGCCTCCCAATGAGCGCTTGTTTTACGTCGTTAGCTTGGGACGTGATGCATCAGTTTGGTTTTGAAATGGCCGGTTCTTGGAGTTGCATCTCCTCCACGGTGTGCTCCGCAAATGCCTCAAAATATGGCTTCAAGCGATGGCCATTTACTTTGAACTCACTACCTTTGTCGATAGATCGAATGAGAACTGCTCCATGAGGTAGAACTTGAGAAACTACGAATGGCCCCATCCATCGAGAGCGAAGCTTTCCCGGAAATAGCTTAAGTCTTGAATTGAAAAGCAATACTTTCTGCCCTGGTTCAAAACTCTTCCCGCGAATCATCTGATCGTGGATCTTTTTCGTCTTCTCTTTGTAAATCCACGCATTGTCGAAAGCATCATTTCTGATTTCTTCAAGTTCACAAAGTTGAAGCTTCCGATGCAAGCCTGCGGCATCTCGATCGATGTTGAATTTCTTCACAGCCCACCATGCCTTGTGCTCTAGTTCAACCGGAAGATGGCACGCCTTCCCATAAATTAATCGGAAAGGGGACATACCGATGGGGGTCTTGTAGGCAGTCCTGTAAGCCCACAATGCATCGTCTAAGCATTGACTCCAATCTTTCCGGTTGGGGCGGACGGTTCGCTCCAAAATCTTCTTTATCTCACGGTTGGAAACTTCAGCCATTCCATTGGTTTGAGGGTGGTATGGTGTGGAAACCTTGTGTTTGACGCCATACTTCCTCATTAGTGCTTCCACCGTGCGGTTGCAAAAGTGACTTCCTCCATCGCTGATTAGAACGCGTGGCATTCCAAATCTACTGAAAATGTTAGTTCGTAGGAAATCTGCAACAACTCGCGAATCATTAGTACGGGTGGCCTTTGCCTCCACCCATTTAGAAACATAATCTACTGCGAGTAAGATGTAAGTAAAACCATTGGAGGGAGGAAATGGTCCCATAAAATCAATACCCCACACATCAAAAATTTCAACATTAAATATGTAGTGTTGTGGCATTTGATCTCTAGGGCCTAAATTACCGAATCTCTGGCACTTATCACATGCAGCACAATATGCATGAGCATCGCGAAATAAACTAGGCCAAAAGAAACCGCAATCTAAAATCTTAAGGGCTGTCCTCCTAGAACCAAAGTGTCCCCCACATGCTTCATTGTGACAAAAGTCTAGAATGGGCTTAAACTCACTATCCGGGATACATCTCCTAATTACTAAATCGGAGCATTGTTTCCATAAATAAGGCTCATCCCAGATAAAGGTTCTAGCATTATGCTTAAGTTTGTCACGTTGAAATTTATGCATGGTAGACGGAAACTCACCGGTAACTAAGTAATTTACAATATCGGCATACCAAGGAGTGTCCGAAGTAGTTACCTCAATTCCGAAGAGTTTTTCATCCGGAAAAGTTTCTTCAATCTCGACAGGCTCATGGTCACCTATCAAACGTGATAGGTGGTCAGCGACGACGTTTTCTACTCCCTTCTTATCCTTGATTTCGATGTTGAATTCTTGGAGTAGAAGTATCCATCTGATAAGCCGTGGTTTTGCGTCCTTCTTGAGCATTAGATACTTCAAAGCTGCATGATCGGTAAACACAGTTACTTTAGTTTGAAGTAAATAAGATCGAAATTTATCTAAAGCAAAAACCACGGCAAGAAACTCCTTCTCGGTGGTAGTATAATTTCTTTGCGCTTCATCAAGCGTCCGAGAGGCGTAATAGATTACGCAAGGCTTCTTGTCCTTCCGCTGACCCAAGACGGCTCCTACGGCATAATCCGAGGCATCGCACATGAGTTCAAATGGCAGAGACCAATCAGGGCTGCACAAAATAGGAGCGCTCGTGAGAAGCTCCTTCAACTTGTTGAAGGCAGCGTTGCATTCTTCATCAAAGACGAACGGGGTCTCCTTTTGCAGCAGTTTACACAAAGGGCGCGAGATGTGGGAAAAGTCTTTGATAAACCTACGATAAAATCCTGCGTGTCCAAGAAATGAACGAATCTCTCTAACCGAAGTTGGAGAGGGTAAGTGACGCACAAGATCTACTTTAGATTTATCAACTTCTAACCCTTTTTCTGAAATAATATGACCTAACACTATCCCTTGCGTAACCATGAAATGGCACTTCTCCCAATTAAGCACCAAGTTCGTTTCAACGCATCTTTGTAAAATAGTTTCTAAATTGTTTAAGCATGCATCGAAATCACTCCCAAATACACTAAAGTCGTCCATGAATACTTCAATAATTTTTTCAATGTACTCGGAGAAAATTGAGAGCATGCAACGCTGAAATGTACCTGGTGCATTACACAGTCCAAATGGCATACGGCGATAGGCAAATGTTCCGAAAGGGCACGTGAACGTTGTCTTTTCTTGATCCTCCTCCGCAATGCTAATTTGGTTGTAGCCGGAGTATCCGTCCAGAAAACAATAAAATGCATGGCCGGCTAATCTTTCCAGCATTTGGTCGATGAATGGTAAGGGAAAATGATCCTTGCGGGTTGCGGCGTTGAGCTTCCGGTAATCAATGCACACTCGGTGTCCAGTGATCGTCCGTTGTGGCACAAGTTCATTTTCCAGATTCTCGACGACGGTAATTCCCGATTTCTTAGGTACTACCTGCACTGGGGAAACCCAACGGCTATCAGATATAGGGTAAATAACTCCACAGTCCATGAGTTTAATTACCTCCTTTTTTACCACTTCCATCATCGGAGGGTGGAGCCGACGTTGCGCTTCCCGCGTAGGCTTGGTGCCTTCGTCAAGGAAAATCCTATGCACACAAGTTGCTGGATTGATTCCCTTGATGTCCGCAAGTGTCCAGCCTATTGCGGGTTTGTACCTCTTTAGTACACTCACGAGCTTCTCCTCATGTTCCTCTTCTAGCGCGGACGAAATAATGACCGGTAAAGTTTCATTCTCGCCCAAGTACGCATACTTCAGATGGTCCGGTAGTAGCTTGAGTTCTAAAACGGGAGCTTCTACAATGGAAGGAACCATTTTATTAGTACCAAAAGTAATTGGTATAGGAGGAGAAAAGCTTACTTTCCGTGGTGCGGCATTTAGGGCCATGGCCATGTCTTGGATTCGAGGTTCAAGCTCTAGTAAGGCCTCGAGAAGGCCGTCATGTCCAAGTTGAATGGCCATGTCGAGTTCATCCTCGTTGATGGTGTCGAGGTAACCTTGTGCTAAGGTATCCACAGGATCGTATGTCGAAATGGCAGCTACGCTCGACATTGGAAACTTCATCCCGTCCAGGATGTTGAACTCGATTCTTTCTCCATCAATCTCCATGGAGAAAGTGCCTTGAAACACATCAATCTTCGTTCTCGCAGTCCGCATGAAAGGTCGCCCAAGCAGTAGTGGCGTGGTGTTTAGTGGACTCTCTTCCATGTCAACTATATAGAAATCGGCTGGGAATATCAAGTTGTTGACTTGCACGAGAACGTCTTCTACGTATCCCCTCGGATACTTGTGGGTGCGATCGGCTAATTGGATGACAACACCATCTTGCTTGAGATCTCCAAGCTCCATCGATTCGAAAAGATAGTAAGGCATGACGTTGATGGAAGCTCCGAGATCAAGCATCACGTCTTTGAAGTGGTTGTCACCGATTACGCAAGGAACTGCAAAGCTCCCTGGGTCCTTCAGTTTTGGGGGTAGCCGACGCTGCAAAACCGCCGAAACGGTTGCGTTCACCTTCACGACCTCCTTCTCTCGAGTTTGCCTCCTCTGAGTGCATAATTCTTTCAGAAACTTGGCGTATATAGGCACTTGCTTTATGCACTCGATCAAGGGCAAATTCACTTGCACCTTTCGGAAGATGTCCAGGATATCTTCATATTGGGCATCCTTCTTCTTTGATTTTGATAATCTGCTTGGGAAAGGTGCAACAGCAAACGGAGAATTAGTAATCACCGTATTTGAAGGGATATGGTTTTTACCTTTGATTGGGGTAGGTTGTGGAGGTGATTGTGCCTTGGTGACATTAGGCGTCACCTTCTTTTTCTCGGCTTCTTGAATTGCCGGATCGATCTCATCTTCTTCTTCGTTGGTGATGTCCTCAATGGTGACTTCATCAAGATGAGATCGCTTGGTCTTTGGTTCCTCAAGTATCTTCCCACTCCTTGTGACTATAGCATTCACGTTTCTTTGATTAGGAGTGGTTTGAGGTGGAAGCCGACCGGTTTCCTTGATTTGGCCCATGAAATCAACAAGTTGGCCAAGCTGCTTCTTCACTTCGGTGATGTCGCGGCCATGTGAGTCAAGTGTCTCCTTTGTCTTCGATTGTCTGTCGAGGAGAACTTGAGTGGAGGCCGAAAGTTGCGACAACATCTTGTCGTAATCCGGATTGGTGAAGGTTTGAGATGATGAACCATGCTGCATCGGTGGCCTTGGTTGAAATGGAGGGCGTTGGTAGCTTTGTTGAGGTTGAGATGCTGGAGGGTTTAAAGTTCCCTCGTTGCTGCTCCATCTAAAACCTGGATGATCACGGTTGACATAGTTGTTGTAGTTGTTATACCTTTGTCCTCCCTGATATCCGCCGATGGCGTTAGCGTGCTCCGGCTCGCTTGCCTGCTCCTGCGCTTGAGGGCATTGGTCATTGTGGTGACCGTGTGTTTGACATATGCCGCAAACAGGCCGTTGAGTTGCCTTCGCTCTTGTCGTTTCGAGTTCTAAAACCTTCTCTAGCATATGAGCTAGTTTGTCGTATTTTTCGTCCGCGTCGGTTGTAGAACTCGCTTCACCGACTGCTCGTCTGTTGGACATTCCGTATTGTGCATCATTATTCGCCCGATTCTCTAGAAGAGCTCTAGCTTCGGTTTCTGTTAAGTCCATGAATGCACCGGTGGCTGCTGCATCCAGCAATTCCCTATCAATCGGCTTGAGACCATCGTAAAAGTAATTCATGAGATTGGTCTCAGAAAATCCATGCGATGGGCAAGTGGCACACAAAACTTTGAATCGGTCGTAGTATTGGCCGAAGGTCTCATCCGGTTTCTGTGTGATGCCAGTGATTTGCTTTCTCAAGACGGTGATCTTTGAGGCCGGGAAGTACTTCGCTAGGAACATATCCGCAAGTTGCTTCCATGAGGTAATATGGTTCGGCGGTAGTTCCATTAGCCAAGACTCGGCCCTGTCGACTAGGGTGAATGGAAATGCCTTCAGCTTGAAGAGTTCCGTATCCGCATCGGATGGCTTCATGCTGTTACAAACAAATTGGAATTGTTTAAGATGCTTGTTCGGATCTTCATTGGAAAGTCCGTGAAAAATGGGTAGTCGGTGGAGGAAGCCACTCTTTAGCTCGATATCCTTCATGTTTTCCTCCGGTTGTGGAAAAGCAATGCTCGAAGGCCCACTGCTCCATTCGGTTGAGCAGGTGCGCTGGCGAAGAGATTGTCCTGCATTGGCCATGTTGACTTCTTGTGCTTCTGCTTCTGAGTTGTGGTCGGTTGATGAGGCTAAAGTATGTTCGAATGATGAATGTGAAGACTCGGAAACGTCTTCGAGGATGGGATGATCCAGGATGTCAGCTCTAAGTCTCGCTAGTCTTTCTGTGAGTTCCTCAAACGTTGTTCTAGATGGTCCTGGATTCTGATCGGACATTCATTAGCCTGACATCCACCAAAGACCAAGTGTTAGTATCAACAAATAATTTTTAGATGTATATAGGAATACTAACCAAAATTGTAATGCATATTTAGAAAACAAGGTGATAACAAATAAAATAGTAAAACTATCAAAGCATACTATAAATACACACAAATACTTAAAAACTACTAATACACACAAAATTTATACAAAATTTATAATAGTTAAGACACTATATGTATTTTACTAAGTAATGCAATTGATTTAATCAATTTTAGGGGCTATGCACATGAATAAACTAAGACACATGTTTTCTGCAAATTAACACTATATAATGCTAAAACTAAAAATTTAGTTAGAACATATATAAACAAGGTTGAAATACAAGCAAACCATAATTCACATTGAATTTATGCACCACACATTTTCTTGCAATAAAATGCATTAAACAATAATCCTACGTGAAAGATGGAGTGAATGCATAAGAGAAAACGTTAGAACCTGCAGAAAACAAACGAGTTACGTGTTTAAAATATGAATGAAAAGAATGACCTCTTCTTCGATCTTATGCCCCTAACTTCACTTAGGTTAGGGTACTCGGTAGTGAAATCCGAGTATCATAAAACCTTAGAGAGGTTATGCAAGCTAAGTAACGGTTGTTAGTCCTTTACAGTTTTTAATGCACAAATAAACACAAAAATTTGACTAAGTTTTATTTATTTCCTTTGGTCCCGATGGTACGTGGTGCAGAGGCTCTCGACTGTGCAATGGGTCTCGTTCATCCGAAGATGAAGTCTGATTCCAGGAGGTCTAAGCATGCATAATCCGATATACCATCTATTTAAAGGATTATGTCGTATTAAGTTCATGTATTTATCCGTATTCGTATGCACTTATGATTTACAGAGAGTACGCGAATTGAGCATTAAGTAAAGTTCCTGGACGTGCGGCCCGCGCGAAAATGTATACCGACTACAATTCAGCTTAGTTACGTTTAGAAATGGTTAGGAGGAATAGAGATAACGCGAGAGGTAAGGACTAATATTTAGAACAACCCGAGGCTTACTCGTAAGAGTATATACTCCAATGTTGTTCCTAGAGACACCCCGAGGCTAACCAGTTACGGTATATACTCCAATGGTGTTCTATTGCTTAGATCCGAAACCCGGCACCAATCATAAACCCACTCACCATATCCAACAATCAGCCAAATTTGTGAGATAGTATATATTCTCAAGTCCTTAGTAAACTCCGCCCACAACCTCGTGCCCATAACTTCACTTAGGTTATGGCGTGTGGTGATTAAATCCACACATTTCACGAAGGGTTAAGGAGGTAAACCAGAAAAAGAGGCACCACCTATTCCAAAGAACGAAACTTAATAACCAATACTCGTAATCAATGTAAATCAATTTAAGTACGTCTATATTTTGATTGCGCCTAAGATTTAAAAGGAATACATGATTTAGTTACGAGTAAATCTCTTCGTCCTGCGGCCCGCACAAAAGAGTATACTAACTATTGTTAATTCTCGTAATTGTTGGAAATGACCAGTTGGGATAGATGTAACGCAAGAGGTGAGAACTAATTTCTGGGAACGACCCGAGGCTAACCAGTTAAGGTATATACTCCAATGTTGTTCTTAGAAATACCCCGAGGCTTACTCGTGAGAGTATATACTCCAATGGTATTTCTGTTTTCTTAGTTCAAAACCAGTCACCATTCATAACCCTTCTAGACATCAAAACCAACTATCACTCGAAATCACAAGATAGTATACACTCTCAAATGTTTGTAGACTCCGCCCACAACCTCGTGCCCATAACTTCACTTAGGTTATGGCGTGTGGTGATTAAATCCACACATTTCACGAAGGGTTAAGGAGATAGACAAACAAATGAGGCACCACCTGTTCCAATGAGATTTACTTAATAACTAAATGCTAGTACTCAATTTAAATCTAAGACTATCCTTTAACATGAGAATAAATTATGCAAGTGTAAAAACTAAGTATACTAAATTCGTATAAGTAAAAGTATGCATTGTAAACATGTATGTATAATTCTTTAAGTATAAACAAAAAAATGTAAATTTCTATAAGTATAAACAAGTATGTATTTCGAAAATTTAGACATGCTTTTAATCACAAATGTACAACGAAATCATACAAAAACATTCTAATTCCCCGGCAACGGCGCCAAAAATTGATACGCGCAAAACATGCATTCATGATAACACAAAGTCGACCCTAAAAACAGCGATTACGCGCATTGCAATTTAAACCCTTCGTTTGTCATTTGTAATATTGGCGAGTAGGGATCGTTCTTTATCCGGGGAATTAAGGGCGTATGCATGGTTTCGTTATTATGCGGAAATGTAAATATTGGGGGGATTGGAAGTTGGTTATTTAATCTACGAATTTAAAGTACATAACATGCAAACACAACTAAAACTCTTAGGCATCTAACATGTTTTACTCATAGACAAGTTTCAACAATCAAGAAACTTAAAGTCTAATTATGCTTGCTAAAAATAAGAAGTTACACTATTAATTACATGTGATCAACTCATCTTATTAATCTACCCTTTTCATGCATCAAACCTTTGTGTAAGTTGCGAAATTCATAACTTATAACTAAGTACACATGCTTGACAATTGTGTAGGAATGCAACTTAGCGTATAAACATCCTAAACAACATACGATCATCGAAACATGCAAAAGAGAGGGACTTAGCGTATTTTCTAATACATGCATTCGAAGCTTTAAGATTGTATCAAACATGCATAAAAAGCTATAAATCATAAACACATGCATATTACAAATCGGTTTAGGCACATGAAACACAAATCTAAACTTGTTATTCATTTGATACACAAATCTAAACTTTCTAAACTTGTTATTCCAATACATCAAAAGATTCACATACAAAGCTAAAGAAATGAAAGTGAAGATCATGGTTACACTTTTTATCTTGAGTGCTTGATGAACTACGGTGGAGATGGACTTCCTTCACAAGGGACTTAGCGTATTGTGAGGGATGGAGGATGGTTTGCTTCGGCTTGGAAGGATGGAGGAACCCTAGCTTGCTTCGGCCTTGAATGGAGGAAGATGATGCTTCGGCTTGGTGTGTGAACTCTTAAGTGTTTAATGGTGGAGGAGTATTTGTGTAGAGCTTTGCTTAGTAAAATGAGTGATGGATCTGTTTTATGGCTGCCTCCTCCCTTATATAGGCAAGGGATTCATGCCTTCTCTCTTCCACCTTGCCTCCTCCATTTAATGCATGCAATGATCATTAAGGCAAGTCACACACTTAGTCACCATTGCCAAACCCTAAGCATGAATCACCTAGCTTGTCACCATGGCAAGTCATCTTTTCATTAAATGCAAAGCAAGAGTCACCTAGTGTAGTCACCATTTGGGAACCCTAAGCATGAATCACCATGTGTAGTCACCATTTGTGATTATTAGCTTGATAATGTTGACTTGCCCTTTCAAAACAAGACTTTTCCTTTTCACCAAAAGCCATCCTTGCCGAATTGATTGGGTTTGGGCTTGATAATGGGCCGAAACAAAAGTTGAGAATTCGGCCCACAATTTGCTTTGTGGCCCGGCCCATTTTCGGAGGTCCAAAATCGCAAAAATCGCAAAATCGCCGAAATTCCTCCGAATTGCGTCGATATTAATCTCCACCGTAATGAACTTCAAAATAACAATTTAAATAAGGAAAACATAAAACTAAGATAATAACATAGCTAAACGTAAAGGGAAATGCGTTAAGAAACGAGCATAAAATGCGTATATCATTGTGTCGTTTAGCGACTGCCTTGAGCTGTTTGGAGAATTTCTTGGCGTCAGGAGTTTCATGAGGGATGGAAATGTCTTTGCGAGGAGGCATTTTGTCTGAGGAGTAAGGATTGACGGCGATGAGAAGGAAAGATTTGAACTTTTTGACTGAGAGAGTTAGAAAGTGCAGGGTTCTGAGTAGGTGAAAGGGTTTTGTTGAAAGATGAAATTTGTGGATATGGACTGGTGCTCTTATGGAGGTGTCAGTCGAGCGTCATACTTTTTCGAAGAGATGGTTGACGTGGCGTTCGAGTGATGGTATAGCGTTTCAAAGTCAATGGGCACATTGGTCAAGATATATTCAAGTCTTTTCGCTTGTTCAGAAAGTTTCCAAGTTCAAGACCTGAGGGGCAATGTTTGGGCCTAAATAAAGAATTTCATTTTGGGCCTGGATGGCCGGGGTCTATGCGAGCGGCCCATTATAATTAATGGTCTTGATGAGGAGTCAAGTTATATAGTTTCTAGCGAGCTTCACTAGAAGAAGACTTTGAGTTCTATTAGAACTATGTCTTATTAGCTGGTTCTATGCGCCTATGTTTCTGTCATAACTGTTTGATCTTATATAGAACTCTTGGAAGAGTTATGATGGGATTAGAAGATCTATAAGTGATTACGACACGTATGCTGGTATTGGATTCAGACTGTGATTACAAGAGCAGAAGAATTTGACATTGAATGAATAACTGTTATTAAGCGAGTATATAAGGAGAGCAAGGATCTTATGAGAAGCCCCCGAATCAATCAATCAACCTTGCTATACGCAAACAAACCTAGACAGTTATCTCGTCCTCGAGATTTCCATCTTTCTTGCAACCAGAAAGTCTAAGTGCTTGTCACCTCTCAACAGCATCCCATCAGTCATATATTTCAATACAGTCTTATCGGATATACAATCCTCGAAACAGATAGAGTAGCCTACCTGCATATGCCATAAAAAGAATCCACCATCATTAGGTACAATTCACAATTAGTCGAACCATTTCTTGAGACACCCTTACAGCAACACTCATAGCGGCAACTCGTCGTGGCTGTGTGCAACCAATTTGTACGAAGAAGAAAAACTTATGACCCACCTAAACTACACTCACAAAGGTTTAATATCAGTAATAACAGGTGCACCAAACCTTTGAAATTCCTAGTTTTTTTTAAATTCCTAGGTTGTATGCACCTATTCTGTAAGAATAACTTGCAGGCCACAAACTGTTGAACCTTTTCAACTACTATGAGAAAGTTAATAGGTCATTGTAGAATCAGGTCCATGCTCAGTATATATGTACAATCTCCCCACATTAGAGGGAGATTGTAACTACCTTTTATTAGCAACACAACATGATAGATGTGGATGTGTATGACAAAGGCAAATTCATTCAAATTCATACTTCAATGATAAAATTAAGAACAAGTATTGTGTTCATTGTATAATAATTAGGACTTCCAGGTGCCATCATCATAAATAAGAACATTATAGGAACAAGATTCTTGCAATGGCAATAGATTACAGACACTTTCTAACAAGGAGATACATAAGAGACACTTCAGTAAGGACAGTAGCAACTTGGAGCTTGTTAAACTTTTCAACACATTACAAGATATGTTTTATCAGCTTGATTTTAATAAAAGTACAAAGTAGGTACAAAATCTAGACCAATTTGGGAAGTATCACCATCACCAAAATGCTCTGAAAATAAACCAGGATGTGTTGGACACTAAGTTAGCCAAGGTGCATACATTAGTGAATTGTGCACCAAGCCCCTTTCTAAAATTTAATTCAACGCATCATCACACCAACTCAAAATATACAAATGAGCACTAACCGTCTAATCAAAACTCGCAATTGATTCAAGCTATCACATACATTTTTCCCATCAAAACATCCATTCCGACTGCCACCAGACCATTCGACATAATCAACATACTATAAGGTTTACTCGAGTTACTTGGTACAAGTTAGGGCTCCCACAAAGGCATTCAGCCAAAGCCCCAGAAAAGCCAGTTGTACCCTTGATAAACTGTCGCACTGTGTCACGATACGGAAAATTGAAAAAATGACAATTAAAATCAAAGTAGCATACACTGCAAACAATATACATACATAAATAAGTAATATAAAGTGCACTATGGAGAACTGCTAGTAGGTCACAGGATAGGAATAAGGTAAATTAAAGTTAAAGTTTCCCATTTATACATCTGACATGTAATATAATTTTGGTGAAAAAAATTACAAGCAGAGGTGTACAATGGAAACACCAAAATATTGCACATTGATGGTTATAAAATTATGATAAAAAAAAAGACTTTGAAATGATTGATTGTTTAAGAGCCACTACAAGAAGATAAATAAGACGTTAGGTTTTGCTGAAATATAGTTAACACCCCTAGTACCAAAAGTGCTGCTAAGATGTAAGACATTGGTATCAAATGGACAAAGGAGCAAACTTGTCAGATAGTTTTCTCAAAGAATACAAATTGTCATTACGGAGCAAATTCCAATGTTAAAAGGCATAACATATCCAGCTAACTGAGCCCTATGGCAGCTGGCCAAACTCCACATATTGTAATATTGCATTATTTATTCTTTATCTCCAGTTGATAAATTGAGACTGTGAGTATAAAAGTGAAGCATCTGAAAAATAACCTTCACATTCCACTCTAACCAAACACCCTAGTGAGGAAACATGCCAAGTTGGTACAGGCCTCCAGCATCCCATGCTTCAGCTATCAGCTATTTGAAATTTGGCAAAGAAAGCTGAATCAGTAATCTTAAAAAGAGTAAGCTAAATTCTTGTGCCAGAATCACTATCGCTCAGCATAAGTAGAAGAAACTGGAAGCAAACTGATAAACAGAGAGATTTTTTTGACAAATAGGTATGATGCATCTGAGGAAGGAAAAAGAATGTATGTTCATATGAAGGCAAAAGCTGATAAAAATAGTCAATCAAAAATATTGATTCCTACAATCACTCACTCCTAAATGATTACTTATATTGTTAGCCAACTAGATCAACTACCGTGTGTTTTTATAACAAGGCATAATGAAGTCAAGGCATGTTGGAAGTTTTTTGGGGAGCATGTAACTTTATTGTAATCAAACAGGCTACTCCCACTGGACATGGCCCGTGGAACTAACAAATATCGACAAAATACGAGAGGTGTGAAGTAACAACCTTCAGTCAACTCAGGAGAGTAATTACCTCATAGGTTTCACCCAAAAGTGCTCTTCTCTCAGAGTGACCAAGGATGACCCATGGAACAGTAAGATTTTTTAGCATCTCAGCACTGAACAAACACAGAAAATCAGCTTAAAGTTACACAACAACGATCACATAAGCGGAGAAAATGTTTCAATCAACATTAGAGATAACAATGCATATACTATATAAACTCGTTTGAATGTAACCAGCACACTTAGAACTTAATCAATTTATACTTCATTCAGATAAACACATAATCCTCTTAGTTAGATCCATTTATACTAAATCCGATATGTATCAATACATAGCAAGTGTATCAAAATTACTCAATTCAAGTTCAAGCTGAATTAAACACCTACTCGTAAATTGTAACACATACCTAACTTCACCAGTGTAGGCACAACCCTTCTTCACCCAGCAGTTTTGTGCAATGACTTGAAATTCAGGCCTCAACAAAGCTCTGTACTGTTGGAATAAACACATACGGAGGACTCACCACAACCTCTGCATACACAAAAATCACAAGTAACAAAAATCAAATCAACTCATAACAGATCACAGTTACTGAAACTCAAATCTCATCAACCAAACCATAAACGGCTGAAAAGTCAAAACGGAGTAAATCTGATTACGAAAACCAGAAAGCGGGCTGACCTACACAATCTGTCGATGGAACTTTTTTATCATTGAGCACGTGCACGATCTTCTTCACCTCATCGCTCGTTCCATTCTGTACACAACAGATCATAGATTCTAACCTCATCAACACTAATTTCAGTTGAAGACGACGATGTCGTTTTAGTTGGAGTTACCTCGGCTTGACTACCCGCGGATCACGGAGAATAACCTTCTTATCGTTCACCGCCATAAGCCATACCTCTGGGTGGCACGTGGATCCACAGCTACGGGGAAGATGACCAAAGCGACGGCTTGCAGAGGCTGAAGGAATAGGAGATCTGAGGTGAGCTGCCACCCCGAAACTTAAGGCTTTCGAGCAAATCTAGGGTTTCAGAGACGACGGAGGTTTGAGAGAGAGAGAGAGAGAGAGAGAGAGAGGGCAAAGTTAACTAATGGCATGACAATAAATATTTTGAACTATGGGGTTACTTTTAGCGTGTTTTTGTGTCGGAGGGGTTTGCGCACAGAGGTTTGCGCACAGAGGTTTTACTAAAATAAATTTTTCAATCAATATGGTTTAATTGAAAAAAAAAATGAAATCAATGTCTTTTGCGACACATTTTTAAAGCGCATCGTAAAAGACTCTGCGACATACATTTTGTTGTGTGTTGTAAAAGACTAAATTTTTGAGTCTTTTGCGACATGCATTAAAAATGTGTCGTACATGAAGAACAACATTTACGTCATACACAAAAAATGCGTCGTAAAAGACAAAGATACAATTTTTTTATGACAAACATTATAAGTGTGTCGTAAAAGACTATCTTTTGCGACATACATGAAATGTGTGTCGCAATTTGCGCGTCGCAAAAGATTAATTTTCCTGTAGTGCTTCCTCTTGCTTGTGTCGAGCTCCTAATATGAAACATAGTTGTCTCACTAAAAGCCTTGTCGGGTAAACAAAAATATTTTGGGCAAAACAAAATATTGGTCAAAGAAAAAAAGAGCATAACACCAACTGTAGATGATACTACTATGTGATGTAGATTCCTCTTGATATCTACCAAAACAACTCTCTTTGATTGCTAACTCAATATTGAAGTTCAAATAAGTTTCGCATTCCAATGTGTTTCTCAAAAGTAAATTTTGGAGGTGACTTGCTAAACAGTCTGCAGCATTATCCGCATAACTAATCTGGTTCACATGGATATTCAAGAATTAGTCGTTGCAGGTGATTGTAGAAGAACTTTGACGAAATGTGTTTTGTATTGTCTCCCTTAATGACACATAACCTCATTTGCTCAATGCAAGCAGCATTATCCTCGAAGATGCAGGTTGGTGTAGACGTAGTAGAAGCTAATCCACTAGACCAACAAATATGACGTATTACTAACTGAAGCTAGCCACATTCTTTAACCGCTTCATGTAGAGCTATTATTTCAGAATGATTCGAGGAAGTAGCAACAAAGTTTTATTTTGTAGATCTCAAAGATATCGTGGTGTTCCTAATGGTGAAAACATAACCAGCTATGATTTCAAAAATGATTCAAGAGATACTCCACGTCAGCAAATCCTACCAACACATCATTTAGTGTCTCGGAATAAGGGACTATTTATACTGAAATAAGGTGTCTCTAGATTCACAGTTGTGTTACTAAAGATATTTGAGAATACACAGCACTTCTGGAGTGATTGCCCGACCGACCAGCATATCTCCATCAATGCTCACGATGTTGTGTGTTTTTACATGTCTGAGAACTCATGACTGCATCCTTGGTGTTTTGTGGACTAATATGCTTTCATTCATTAGAATGCCTCTGATGCTAACCAACAAGTGCTGGTTTGGTTGGCGCGCTATATTCGTGATGATACTTTTGATCCTGTAACTAAGGCAAAGAAAGATGGAGCAACCTCATTTGCTAGTTCCACTAATCCAGAAACATGTGAGGCTTGGATAGTGCACGTGGAGCGAGAGTGTGATCATCTACACTTTATCCCAGAGTGGAGGACTAAGGTAGCTCCTGGGTTACTAAAGGGTGATGCTCACTTGTGGTGAGATAGCACTAGGAGAGTTGCAAGTGACAATCCATTGCCTATTTTCAAAGATTTGTATATGCGCCGATATTTCAATCAAGCTGCCCAACAAAGCAAGTATGAAGAGTTTACAAACTTGAGGCAATGGGAGATGTCAGTTCTTAAGTATCGAGACAAGTTGACCCGACTGTCTCGATATGCACTTGATATAGTTGCTTCTGAAGAGGTGAAATGCAAGAGGTTTGATTTAGGCCTGGATCTGAACATCAAGGTGAAGTGGGCAACCATGCCATGAAATGACTTTGATAAGTTTGTTAGCACAACTATTAGGGGTAAGGATGTTGAGAGAGAAAATGGGATAAAATTCCAAGCACGCCGCTTTGAAAAGGGTAGAGCCAGTCAAGGTCATTCGAAACAGATGAGTTCAGGCACCTCAGAATCAGGATCCCCTACGACAGACATACCTTTTAATTTTTCGTTGGGTAGTCATCAGTAGCATGGACGATAAGACTTCAAATGAACTCGAGCCCAGAGGCAATAGTTTAGAGCTAGCATGAGTGGATGAAGTCATAACTAGCGTTTGTCAATACCACCCACCACTACCAAGAGACCTTCAATTGTGTGAGAATTGCAATAAACATCATATCAACCAATGTCTTCATAGCACTACGGTATATTACCATTATGGCTAGGAGGGCTATTATATTAGGTTTTGTCCGCAGAGGTACACTTCTGATCACCCTATTTGCTCAGAGTGTTGATAGAATTTGAGGAGCCACTTCTGGTGTTGGAGCATCACAGAGTGTCGAACATCAAAATCAACAGGGTATAGGTCGGAGAGGGTGACCCGCTACTCAAGCTCAATTACACGCCATGGTCTTTAGGGATAACAAATGATAGCCCGAGGATACTCCTGATACGTGAAATATTTTCAATCTTTTAGTCACTAACTTACTAATTTTGGGGCAACACATTACCTTATGTTGATTACATTAGTTTGTCAGTCGATAAACATACTATACCTCTAGGGGAGGAAGCATATGCTTGACATAACAGATGAAATTTCGAGGACAAATTTTTATTAGGGGGGTAGATTGTAATGACCCGAACCAAAATGCCATGCTTAGTGTCTTGTAATTTGTGTTTATTAATGACTTTTATATCCGTCATGATTAGGACTTAACTTTCTTCTAGAAATTTGAAGAAGGTGTTATTTTGAGCTTGTGGAATTTTACAGTGAATTTTTTTCCGATACCAAAGCTAGTTTTTACGAATTTTTAGAATTTGCATACGAGTAAAAAGTAGTTGAAGTTTAATTTGTGGCGGTTTGATCTCAGCCTTCGATTTTGGCTGAGATCAAATTTGGGCCGTCAGATTTTGAGAGGAGCTTGAGGTATAAATATAGAATTAAAGAAGAAACCTTATCCCATTTTCTCTCCCTGACTCGACACGGTTGCACCTCACGACACCCGCGTCGTGCCTTACTCAACCCGACAACCCAACCTGGCAAATTCATTGCCATCATAGCAACTTTGAGTTCAACTCTAGTCAGGTTTAAATCCTCTTTTCCTCCTCTACGTAGATATGGTGGGTTTTGGTATGTGCAGGAGGCGAGGTGAGAGAATCAATGAGAGAAATATTGTTGGGGCATTGCGCCGTGGTTGGTGGTGCTACGATGGGTTTTGGGCGACGGGGGTTGAGGGGTTATGGAGCTCTCCTTCCCCTGAGTCAATTAGTATAGGCTGCAAGCTTTGTCGAGGCTCAGCGATAGAGCTTTGAATCCAAGAAGTTCGGTCGATGATTTGTTCCTCGCTAAATTTCGGAGCTCCTAGGAGCGAATTGATTTAGTTTCAGAATTTGAGAAAATTTGAGATTATGTTGGGTACAAGAGGAGCTTTTGATTAAGGTATGGGGCACCTCCATTGGTGGCGATAGCCGGTGAAGGAATTACCATATGTCATGGCAGTTTGAGCCTCACAGTCGCAGACTCTGGTTCCAGCGAAGAAGAGAGAGTTGTAGAGCTTGTCAAAGGTATTTTTTTTTTCGCCATCGGCGACGATTGCTAGAGTTGGCACAATAGCCACGCATCGCAGCGTAGCTCCAACGAGGCTGAAGCTTAGTTTTACGAACGAGGTTTCTGGGGATCTTTTTATACCATTTTTGCATTGTTTTATCGATATTGAGCAGTTTCTAGTTGGTCAGGAAATTACTACTAGGATTTCGGCGAAGGGACTTTTTCCAGACTGTAGAGCTAGCCATAAATTGTACGTGGACACCTTTCTTTTCATAGTTGTTATGCAAGTCTCTATGATTTGGTTATGATTAAGTTATTTTAGTTTCTCAGTTCATTTAGATATGGAGGCTATATATGTATTTTCAGTTTTCATTCATGCCGAAGGTTATATTATAGTTAGGTTCTGTTGCATCAATGCGTCGATTACTCAACTGATCCCCGAGTAGTTCCGGGTTGGGCTACGATAAAATTCTCCCCCTCCCCACCCACCTACCCACCCCCGCATTTGATTATCTCTGGCCCATGACAAACTCTTCAAATGATCATTGGTTATCTTTGGGCTACGACAAACTCCTTGCATAACTCATAGTGGCTAGAAGTCGGAGTACTCTAGTCATTGCCTCTATTGCTCTTATATTATCTTTGGGCTACGGTAAACTCCCCAGATGATATTTATTTATTCTTTACAAAATCGCATAGTATTTTTCTTATACACCAGTGGAAAAGCATCTAAGTTACTTTCACGACTTTTTATTATAAATAGTTATTACTTTTCGTCTACTCACTCTAACAGTTTTCATATTTTCTATGCATTTCCCTAAGTCTTTCGGTTTACGTTGCCCAGTTTGGAGTATATATCTAGAGGTGGTTGGTTCACATCAGAGGCTTAGAGATCGAGTCATCTACCATCATTAGTAGGTTCTCAGTTTAGCCTACTAATTGTATCATATGTAATTTAGATGTCGCTCTGATAACCATGTTTTTTTAGCTTTCGCTATATGTACTAAGTTATGATCAAGTACCTCTTTTAGTACTCTTTAAGTTAGTACAAGTGTAGTATCCTTTGGTTTCTCCAATAAAAATGTTGTGTACGTTGTACAATTTAAGTGTTTTGAGAAATCAGGATGAGAATCGGCGTCTCACGGTTTATTTTTAGGAATTGATTTAGAAGTGTGGTTTCAAGTGTAGGTTTTGGGTTTATCTAATTTTAAAGGAAATTATGTCAAATTTTAGTAGATTTCTTTGTGTTAAATTACGTTGTTAGGGCCTAATCTCGATTTAGCAATGAAATCGGGGGCGGGTCCTTTCACATCCCATTCGGGATTTCCCACTTCTCTCTTATTTCTTTGTAAGGAAAGAATAAACCCAAATCAGTGTATCCCTTCAAAAACTTGAAGATAAGTTTCACTCAATTCCAATGACGTAGCATAGGCGCATAGCTTAATTTAGTAATAACTTCACTGAGAAAGCAATATGTAGACGTGTACATTGAGCTAAATATAACTGATGAACGCATTTTATGCTTGATTCTTAATGTCTTTTTTTTTACATTTAGTTTTGTTCTTACCTTAGTATTCTCTATTCTTACTTACTTTGTTGTTTTAAGGTTTTGAATAAAGGAGGTGGAAATGAGATTACAACGCAGCAAATGGAGGTGTCCTATTTCGACTAGGAAAAATAGTCTTTTCCTACTTTGACTAAGATTTCTACTCGAATTAGGAATGAAAATGGTTCGAGATTTCTAGAAGTTTCATGGAGTTGAAAAATGAAGTTTCCTAAATCAACTAGGAATGATGTGGCAGAATGTTCCGAAATGCGCAAAATGATTTGGAAATGGTCTTCGCAAAAGCTACCAAAATGATGTGCAGAAATGGTTTCCCAAATGAAGAATGAAGATATTTCTCCTACTCGGACCAAGGAAGATAAAAATGGTGGCGGATCAAGCAAGTATATATGGCCAAAGATTGTGAGTATCAAGAATATCAAGTATATCTCAAAAGTGCCTTATTTGAAGATCAAAATATCCTACAAGATATGGTACCGGCCATAATGACTTGGAGAAGAAGAAATACAAGATTTGGAAAGATAAAGATTTCCCTACTCCTAGTAGGAAGAGGTAAATTTGCCTGTCAGCTCATCCAAATTCAAAATATCACTGAATCTGCAAATAAAATCCAAATATAGTAATCATATATGTCTTCAGAAATCTCTTGAAGTTATCTTTCCAATGAGTACAAGATCATAATTTTCTGAGCTCTAACAACTCCCTGAATACTCGTTTGAAGACAGGGTGGCAGATTTATCTAGGTACACTAGGAAAACCTAGTTTGGAGAGGAAAGTTGCAATTCTTCACCTATAAAAGAAACAACACGACTCCTCATTCATCATTACACATTATAGAAGCCAAATCTCTACTTTAAACACTTTTCCTCTCACACTTAGCAAAATTCTCCTCCAAAGCAGAGCATCTACCTCCAAAGCAGATCAAGTTCAATCGGCACTCTTCGTCTTAAACTTGAGAATCACCACTTGGCGTTCGCAGTGTTCTTCACGAAACAAAAAGTGTAACCATGAACTTTTCTACTTAATCTCCTCCTTGTATAGAATTTTGTTTAAGTATGATTGAAATAAAATTTGATAAAAGGTTTTATGTTTTAGATTTGTTTTAGTGTTTTCCATGTATTCTTAGTTTTTAGCTTTTAATTCGTATGCATGCTTATATGCTTAAAGCTTCTTAACATGTTAGGTGATACGCTCTTCGTTCCTCTCTTGTATGTTTGGTATTATTTTTAGATGATTAAAGTTGTTGCGCTCTTTGTTTACAATTTAAAAGCATGTGTATGTATTTTAGGATGAAGATTAAGAATTTTGTTAACACTAAATAAAGATGAGCATGAATTGGCTGGGTAGATATTGATGAGTGGAAAATCACCTCTTAAAGATACCTTATTCTCAATTAAGATATATCATTGTAATAATCAATTATAAGGGTTATCGAACACAGGGAGTTAGTGAAACTAAATCCCAACACTAGACTAAAATGCTGATAGACTCAACCATAATACACTAATAATACTACAAACCTAAGCTAAACTACTCTTAAAGATACAAAAATATAACATAAAGTACTAGACTCAGTGGTTGACTGCCACACCAAATTTGAGGGTATTCAGAGTTTATTTGGTTGCCAAAATAATTCGACGAATCTACAGCTAATGCAGAAAAATATAAATCTCAGGAAAGTAAATGTTGATGAAGATAAGATAAAGATGAATATTAGGAACTTCTCTCCACCTTAGCCAACCTATGATTTACCCTAACTATAATCTAGATAACTATGGATGACTGACTCCCATAATCGAGCCAATGTCAGTAGGACATCAATTATATTACACTCTCTTATTGGCCGTACTAAGCAGAAAGCCGGTATTGTCTTAGCTTGATCTTTAACTAATAGGTTGGTACATGTCAGTGTCCTAACCTAGTTAATCAAAGTCATTAAGTTCTAAGAGTGTTTGAAAGCCAACAAAGCTTCTAAGGTTAATATAGCGGTCGCCTTAACATCACTAAGGAATTCTTTCACACAGCAGCATGTTCTGTCTCTATTGAACATGTATTGATATAGCGATCAATCACACATCCTCGACTCTAGATCCTAAGCCATGAAACTAAGTTTGCAACCAAAGTAACATGAATATAGAAATCATAATTGGAAGAATAGTGGAACAAAATTCATCTAATAGTTATTAAGATCAAAAGGGGATCGAAATCGTAAGCATGTCTAGGGCTTCGATCAGCCCCTAACTAAAACAGTTTAGCTACTCATAGTCATAATAATACAATAGTAAAACATGATGGAGAAGGAGGATTAAACCAAAAACCCTAGAATTCTCAGTAGGGGAATTTCGATGAGTCGAGGTATTGGCTCGACGGGTCGAAGTCGCACGGTTGGTAATCCTTCGGTGTGGCTGCTCTTCTCTTCTTAGGCTTCCTTCTCTGAAAACTAACAACCTAATTTGTCCTTCAAAAGATGCTTATATAGGTATGATCTTGGACCATCTCCTTACCAACATAGGGTTGAGTCATCACTACATGGGCTTACCACATCACCAATCTTTCTTGCAATAGAATTCCCTTTTTATTGCTCTTTTTGTATTTTCCTCCAAATAACCTAAATTAACATAAACGTAATTAATTACTGAGAACTAAAAAAATAAACCAAGTATTTTTAGAATAATAAAGCACAAGAGAGTTGCATATTTATGCAACTATCAGATATAGTGTGTCGATCACTTGTATATATTAGTTTAGTGTTTTATTTTCAGTCTAGTAAGCATGTTTAGGATTCTTTGTTCTTGCTTGTTTTCTACTTGTCTATGAGTGAAGCATGATAGAATCTAGAATTTCTGAATATGTTGCTTACCATGTTTTATTCTTTTTTTTGTAGGTAATTAATCAAATTCTTATATACCCCCCTAAACTTAGCGTAATCATGCATGCACATTCAATCCCTAGTTAAGAATGATCCCTACTTACCAATGCTACATCTACATGAAATGATTTTAATTGTATGCGTTATTGCTAAATATTAAGTGTTAATTTAGTAGTTAGTTTTAGCGTGTATCAATTTTGGCACCGTTGCCGGTGATTGTAAAGTAAGTGTGTGATTTCGTTAGTGCATGTGTGAAATTGTGTGAATATTACAAAAGCATTTGAATAATAGTCAAAAAAATTACATACTTGTTTATAATCTATACGTGTTCATACTAACACATCTGTTTTTGCAGCCATGTAGATAAAACATTAAAGGAAGTCTTGATTTACATTGTATACACAAGCTTGGTTGATTAAGATTCACTCTTTAGAATAGATGGCGCCTCATTTCCTAGCTTATATCATTAATCCCTGGTGATGTGTGGATTTCATCACCATACACTATAACCTAAGTGAAGTTATGGACATGAGGTTGAGAGCGGAGTTTGCAAAAGACTTGAGGGAGTGTAATTATCGAAAGATTGGCTGAATGTCAGACATGGTGTCTAGAAACGGGTTATGACTGGTGACAAGTTTTGAATCTAAGAAAGACTAACATTAATAAAGTATATACCATTGGTCCGGTTAGCCTCGGGGTGTTTTGTCGAAATTAGTCCTACCTCTCGCTTTATCTCTATCCCTAACTGGACATGTTTTTTGATTGAACCAAGGCTGATTGATTGATCACTTATACTTTTGTAACGACCCGAACCGGAAATGGTATGTTAATTAGCTTGATTGCACATTTCAAGATTAGTCGCAGTTAGTCCTAATTGATCGATCTGGTGGCTTTGCTCACGACTTAATTATCAGACACGAATTTGGTTTGAGTTCCTTTGCGAAAATTGTAGAGGATTTGATTTCAAGTTTGTAGGAGGTTTCAGAGGATTTTTCGGTTAATCAGAGAATATAAAATGAATATTTGAAATTATCGTCGAGTTCGTCGTATTTATCCGTTTGGGTTTGAGTTCCGAATCATGAATCTGGTCGGTTTGTGACGTATAAATAGCGGAATAGACGTAAAAGTTGTCGAAAAGTTGCATTTGAGTTGTTGACCAGCGTTGACCGAGCCAGAACAGAGTTGATCGAGTCAACCGAGTTGACCTGTTGAGTTCACCGAGTCGTCGTCGAATTTCTTGCCGAAATACGGCACAGTTGCCAGAGATTAAGGTAGGGATTTGAAACTCTCTTCTTGGGCTATTGATTGATGTATATATTGTGATGTTTTGAGGTGGTTTGGACGGTTGATTTTGTAGGAGAAATTGGGCGGAATCGGGGGAAGGTTTTCCGGCGATTTTCCGATGGGGTTTTTGGGTGGAATCGGTTGGGTTTGAGTTGGGGATGAAACCCCTTGAGTTTGAGAGGACGAGGTGGCCCCACGGTGGTGAATTTCACCGGAAAAGTTTTCCGGCCGGTTTGGGATTTCTTGGCTTTCGAGGCAATTTTCGACCACGATGTTGGTTGGATGGTGGTGGGCCTTTGGGGAAAGATGTTGGGCTTGATGAGAGGAAGGTTTTGGGGTATTGGTCGCCGAAGAATGTCACCGTTAACGCCGTGCCGCCGCCGGTGGCGGCGGTCAATGGCGGAGCTCCGGCGAGGGTTGACTTTTTAGGATTTTAGAGATTTTTATACCGTTTTGCTCGTAATCGCATCCCGATCGTAATCGTGACATTTTTGAGTTGATTTGAGTATTCTATTTTGGGACGAGGGTTAGTTGGGTATATTTTGGGAATTTTGTTATCCTCGTCGATATTTCGAGTGATACGTGTTTCGAGAACGCGAGGTTCTTGACGTATTACCTCTGTATGTTGTGTTTCAATATATATTGATCGTATCCCTGTTATTCAGGTGATCAGGATCGATTGTTTGGCGAGGGATCTGTGACAACCCGGACCGGAATTGGTATAGTAGTCGGCATAATCTGCGAGTTTTGCGAGTAATCGAGATTTATCGTAATTAATCGGATATGTGGTTTTGATCACGACTTAATTTTCAGACACAAATTTGATTTGGGTTTGTTCGTCTGAAATGTAGAGAACCTGATTTCGAGTTTGTGGGAGCTTTCTGAGGATTTTTCGGATAATCGTGGAATATAAAATGAATATTTGAAATTATAGCCGAGTTAGTCATGTTTATCCGTTCAAGTTTGAGTTATCCGAATTGTGATAGAGTTGATTCGCGACGTATAAATAGCCGAATAGTCGTGAAGTTGTCGCAAAAGTTCAAAAATGGGATGTTTGACCGAGTTGACCGAGCTGGGCCGAGTTGACTGAGTCAACCCGTGGCTGACTCAGTGAGTCTGTGACTCGCCGTCGAGAGGGTCGCCGGAATACGGTGCGGTTGCCGGAAAGGAAGGTAAGGTTTTGAAGCTTGATGTTTGGGCTTTCATTTGATGTATGAGTTGTGATGTTTGGTGAAGATTTTGAGTTGAAATTTTGGAGGAAAAACTGTGGGATTTCGGGGGTGATGGACGACGGTGCTCCGGCCACGGTGGGGTGGCCGAGGATTAGGGGGGAAAGGATCGTGGGGCCACGGCGAGGCTTTTGGGAGGGGTCTCGAATGCCGCCGTGCGTCGTGGCCGGAGTTCCAGTGGTGGACCGAGTCGCCGGCCGATTTGAATTTCAAGGGATTTCGAGCGGTTTTCCGGCCGATTTAGGTGGAATTGGGTGATGACGTAGTAGAGAGATTTGTTGGGCTCAAGGAGGAGAGGAAATTTAGACTTTCCTCACCGGGAAATCTCTTCGGTGACGGCGCGCCGCCGCCGACAGCGGCGGTCAACGTCAGAGCTCCGGTGAGGCGTTGACTTTTTGAATTCTGACAAGTTTTATGCCATTTTGCTCGTAATCGCGTCCCGATCGTAGCCTTGAGGTTTTCGAGTTGATTTGGTTGCCGAATTTTGTGTCGAGGGTTTGTGTGGAGCATTTTGGGGCTTTCGGTGATTATTTTGTATCCGAGTTATATGGTTCCGGAAATGTTTGGTTTCCGAGGTGTGGTTCAGTGTATTGAGTTGTGATTTTGATCAGTGATATTTTGTGGTTATTCAGGGGATCAAGATCATATGTTGGGCGAGGGATCTTCCGCCGGATCTCGGGATTAACGCGTCTGCGCACTGTACTTATCTGTGAGTGGATATTTATTTCCACTGTCGTAGCGAGTTCTTGGTTTCAGTATTTATTTCCAGTATAGTATTGAGATTATTTATTATTTTGGAGGTATTGTTTTATGTTTTCATGGTGATGGTATTTACTTAGCATCGATGCATTGACTACTCGGCTGGTCACCGGTAGTCTAGTTCTAGGGTTGAGAGATTTCGTTGATGGCAACCACTAGGCTTGAGAGATTCGTCTAGTCTATCACCGTCGGGTTTGAGAGATTCGCCTGACACCTCCATTCATTTTAAGAACTCGCATTATCTTTATGATTATGTAAATGGTGAAAAGCATATGTTTATTTTCGTCCACTCACTCGAACGATTTTATTTGCCTTTCCCCTGGACTTTTCAGTTTTCGTGCCCAGTTTGCAGTTCAGATTCTGTTATTGCACGTCGCAGTCGGAGGCTTAGTGTTCGAACTACCTTTCTTTTCAGTAGGTTTCTTGTTTAGCCTACTGTTGTGTAATTATGTATTTATATACTAGAAATCGCTCTGAATACTCCGATGTTCATATTTTCAGATGATTTTTCTGGATTTATGTAAAGATTACAGTTTTTGCTTATTGCTTTATATTATGATATGATTTTGAGAAATCCGGATGGGATTGGTGCCCACGGTTTGGCTTTTGTGGCATTAGGATGAAGTGTGTTTTCAGGTGCAGGTTAATGGCAATTCCGCGTTATAGTGAAACTCTGCCGAAATTTCTATGATTTTTGCAAGTTCGTGTTTTCAGGAGGGGTTTGATTCCGGTTTAGGAAACTAAATCGGGGTTGGGTCCTTTCAGCTTGGTATCAGAGCATTAGGTTTTAGGTTAGACTTCTGTAGTTGTGATACTAAGGGTATTTGAGATTATACAGCATGTCTGGAGCGATGACCCGATTGGCCAGCGGTAACTCATCAATGCTTCAGGTGTTGTGTGTTTTCAAATGTCTGAGGTTTCATGATTATGTTCCTTGTGCTTTGTATATAATGCTTTTCTCTTATCATAGGATGCCTCCTAAACGTGGTTCCCGTGTCAATAGGGATGTGGATCCTGATGAGGATCGCCAGACGTATGACTTGCTTATGCGAGTATTGCGTTTGGAGGAGCGTTTTGACCCTGTGGTCAAGGCTCGAACTGCTGGAGTGACTGTTTTCTCGAGTTCAGCTGATCTAGAGATATGTGAGGCTTGGTTAGTTCAGGTTGAATGAGTTTGTGAGCGTTTGCGTTTCACTCCTGAGCAGATGACAGTGGCAGTGGTTGGTCTACTTGAGTCTGATGCATACTTTTAGTGGGTTAGCACCGATGGAGTTCTGGTTGATACTCCATAGACATTGTTCAGGGATTTGTTTATGCGGAGGTATTTCAACCAGGCTACGCAGCAGCGGAAGTATGAGGAGTTCACCAACTTGAGACAAGGCAGTATGTCAGCACTTGAGTACCGGGACAAATTTACTCGCTTATCTCGGTTTGCTCGTGATATGGTGGCTATAGAGGAAACCAAGTGTCAGAGATTTGAGTTGGGCTTGAACCTGAACATCAAGGGAACATTGACTACTATGCCTCGGAACAACTTTGATGAGTTTGTGAGTGCTGCACTCCGGGGCGAGGACATAGAGAAGGAAAGGCAGATGAGATTCCAGCCTCAACGATTTGAGGAGGGTGGACCGAGTCAGGGACCTTCCAAGAGGCTGAGTTCAGGCACTTCTGGATCGGCATCATCATCTGGCAGTAGACCATTTAGACCACCAGCTAGTACAGCTAGACAGAGATAGAGATGGAGGAGGGATCGGCCACAGAGACCACAGTCCAGTGGGAGTTCTAGGGGATCCAGCTATCCTCGATGTACCGGTGGCACTTTTGCTATACCGAGGCAGTATCCATTGTGTAATCTCTACAACAGGCATCACTTTGGTCCTTGTCAGCGAGGCCCTATCATTTGCTATCGTTGTGGCCAGGAGGGTCACTATGCGAGGGAATGCTTCCAGTCCACTGGTGTTGGTCGACAGGCAGCTCAGAGTTTAGAAGGGGATCGAGGTACTACTTCTGGAGCTCGATCAGTATAGTCTTCTGGTCAGGGTGGACAGCAAAGTCACCATCAGCGTGGACGACCAGCCGGGCAGGCCAGGGTTCATGCTATGTCCTTGCACGAGGGAAGAGCTTCACCGGAGGTTGTTATTGGTATGTTACATGTTTTTGGATATCCAGTACTTACTTTGCTAGATCCAGGTGCTACGCATTCATTCATATTATATAGACTGTCATCTTTAGCTACTATGTCTGCATCTCCACTTCTGGGGTTGTAGAGAGTGTTGTATCCATCTGGTGAGGTTGTGAGTATTGGTTGGGTGTATAGGGATTGTAAGATCTTTGTTGGAGGTTATGGGTTAGCCGCGGATTTATTATTGCTGGATATTGTCGATTTTGATGTGATTTTGGGTATGGACTTCTTGGAGACACATTGGGCTATGTTTGATTGTCACAAGAAGGAAGTTGTGTTTCGACGTCCAGGTTTTCCAAAGATACTGTTTCGAGGTGAGAAGAATACATCCTTGCCATGTGTGATTTCAGCAATAAAGGCCGAGCGGATGATGAAGAAGGGTTATGTTGCATACTTAGCTCATGTTGCGGATACAGAGGCTGCTGTACCAGACATTGGTGACATCGAGGTGGTTTCCAAGTTTCCAAATGTGTTTCCATAGGAGTTACCAGGTGTCCCTCCAGTTCGAGAAATCGATTTTACCAGGCACTGGACCTATATCTCAAGCACTTTATCGTATGGCGCCAGCGGAGTTGAAGGAGCTACTGATTCAACTTCAAGAGTTGCTGGAGAAAGGTTTCATACGACCTAGTGTATCATCGTGGGGTGTTCATGTACTATTTGTGCGGAAGAAGGATGATTCCATGCGGTTATGTATTGATTACCAGAAGCTGAATCCAGTCAACGTGAAGAACAAGTATCCGTTGCCACGGATTGATGATTTTTTTGATCAGCTCAAGGGAGCTTCAGTCTTTTCGAAGATTGATCTCAGTTCTGGATACCATCAGTTGAGGATCAGAGAATCAGATGTGGCCAGGACAGCTTTCAGGTCACGGTACAGACGTTATGAGTTCTTGGTTATGCTGTTTGGGTTGACCAATGCCCCTGTAGCTTTCATGGACTTGATGAACAGAGTGTTCAGGCGGTTTTTGGACAAGTTTGTGATCATGTTTATCGATGACATCCTGATTTACTCCAGGAGTGTGGGCCAGCACAAGAAGCATTTGCGAGCTGTTTTGCGGATTTTGCGAGATAATCAGTTGTTTGCAAAGTTCAGCAACTGTGAGTCTTGGTTGAATAGCGTGAAGTTTTTGGGTCACGTGATATCA
Organism: Geum urbanum; assembly: GCA_946800695.1. Classification (NCBI taxonomy): domain Eukaryota; kingdom Viridiplantae; phylum Streptophyta; class Magnoliopsida; order Rosales; family Rosaceae; genus Geum; species Geum urbanum. The sequence continues at coordinate 33,618,542 of OX327000.1, read as the reverse complement.
GCTGAGGGAGTCAGCGTGGATCCTGACAAGATAGAAGCCGTGTTGAATTGGAGTAGACCTACCACCGTACCAGAGATCATGAGTTTCTTGGGTTTGGCAGGTGGGGCTTTGTGCAGGATTTTTCACGGATTGCCTCTCCGCTTACCAAATTGACGAAGAAAGGCGTCAAGTTCGAGTGGTCTGATGCATGTGAGGAGAGTTACTTGCTCTTGAAGGAAAAATTGACTACTGCACCGGTTCTGACTCTACCTGACGATAACAGAGAGTTTGTGGTTTACAGCGATGCATCAAAATTGGGACTTGGTTGTGTTTTGATGCAACATGGTAGAGTGGTGGCGTACGGTTCCAGGCAGTTGAAACTACATGAAGTCAATTATCATACGCTTGATTTAGAGTTAGCTGCTATTGTTTTAGCTTTGAAGAGTTGGAGACATTACTTATATGAAGCTCAGTGCAAGATATATATTGATCACAAGAGTCTTACTTATTTGCACAAGCAGCCTGATCTGAATATGAGGCAACGCAGATGGATGGAGTTGATCAATGACTACGATTGCACCTTTGAGTACCATCCAAGGAAAGCCAATGTTGTTGCTGATGCACTCAGTTAGAAATCGAGAGCTTCATTGTTTCATGTGTGTGTGGCCAGAGTTTCCATGTTAGCAGAGTTGTAAGCTACGGGAGCTGAGTTAAAGTGGGATGATGATGGAGCCTTGTTGGCTAGCTTCCAGGTTCGACCGGTATTGGTTGATCAGGTCCATGAAGCTCAAAATGCGGATTCCTATCTGTTGGACAAGAAGACCTTGATTCGGAGTGGTGTTCCAACAGAGTTTCGGTTGAGTGATGATTGTACATTGCTATACAAAGGTAGATTATGTGTACCCAGGGACGAGGGTTTGAAGAAAGAGATTTTAGACGAAGCTCATTATTCTGCATACGTGATGCATCCAGGTGGTACGAAGATGTTTCGTACACATCGAGCCTATTACTGGTGGCGAAATATGAAGCGGGAGATCTCCGCATATGTGAGCAGATGTCTTATTTGTCAGCAGGTTAAAGAAGAGAGGCAGAAACCTACGGGAAAGTTGCAGCCCTTGGAGATTCTGGTTTGGAAGTGGGAGCACATTACCATGGATTTCGTGTATTAGTTACCACGTACTTCTGCTGGTAACACGGGTATTTGGGTCATTGTCGATCAATTGACGAAATCAGCCCATTTCCTTGCGCTTCCGGGGAAGATTTCTGTGGGCAGGTTAGCAAAGTTATATTTGGCGGAAATCATTTGTCTGCATGGTGTGCCTGTATCTATTGTTTCTGAACGAGATAGTCAGTTTACTTTAGAGTTCTGGCAGACATTGCAGCGAGCTTTGGGTACCAGATTGCATTTCAGTACAGCTTTCCATCCTCAGACTGATGGGCAGTCTAAGAGGACTATTCAGACCCTCGAGGATATGTTGCGGTCTTGTGTTTTGCAGTTTAGAGGAAATTGGGACCAGCAACTGCATTTGATCGAGTTTGCTTACAATAACAGTTATTAGGCCAGTATTGATAATGCACCGTATGAGGCTCTATACGGGAGGCAGTGCCACACTCTATTGTGTTGGAGTGAGGTGGGCGAGCGATGGCTTATTGGACCCGATTTGGTGAAGAGCACCACATAGGATATTCAGATTATCCGAGACAGATTGAAGATTGCCCAGGATCGCCAAAAGAGTTATGCATACGTGAGAAGGAAAAGTCTTGAGTTCGAGGTGGGCGATTGGGTCTTCCTGAAATTGTCTCCTTGGCGAGGAGTTGTTCGTTTCGGGAAGCGTGGCAAGCTTCGACCACGGTATATTGGTCCGTATGAAATCACGAAGAGGGTTGGTGCCGTGGCTTACAGGTTAGAGTTGCCTCCGGAGATGGCGAGGGTGCATGATGTTTTTCATGTTTCGATGTTGCGGAAATACATTCCTGATCCATCACATGTTTTGGCACCACACCAGCTTCCTATCCGGGAAGATTTGACATATGTGGAGGAGACAGTACAGATTCTCGATCGGAGTGAGCAGGAGTTAAGACACAGAGTCATACCGCTTGTGAAGGTCTTATGGCAAAATCATTCAGTTGTGGAAGCCACTTGGGAGACCGAGCAGCATATATGGGAGCAGTATCCACATCTGTTCTCTTAGAAGGTACGTAAATTTCGAGGTCAAAAGTTTTTTAAGGGGGGTAGATTTGTGATGACCCGGACCGGAATTGGTATACTAATCGGCTTAATCCACGAGTTTTGCGAGTAATCGAGATTTATCGTAATTAATCGGATATGTGGTTTTGATCACGACTTAATTTTCGGACATAAATTTGATTTGGGTTTGTTCGTGGGAAAAGTAGAGAACCTGATTTCGAGTTCATGGGAGCTTTTTGAGGATTTTTCGGATAATCGTGGAATATAAAATGAATATTTGAAATTAGAGCCGAGTTAGTCGTGTTTATCTGTTCGAGTTTGAGTTATCCGAATTGTGGATAGAGTTGATTTGCGACGTATAAATAGCCGAATAGTCGTAAAGTTGTCTCAAAAGTTCGAAAATGGGCTGTTTGACCAAGTTGACCAAGCTGGGCCGAGTTGACCGAGTCAACCCGTGGCTGACTCAGTGAGTCCGTGACTCGCCGTCGAGAGGGTCGCCGGAATACGGCGCGGTTGCCAGAAAGGAAGGTAAGGTTTTGAAGCTTGATGTTTGGGCTTTCATTTGATGTATGAGTTGTGATGTTTAGTGAAGATTTTGAGTTAAAATTTTGGAGGAAAAACTGTGGGATTTCGGGGGTGATGGACGGCGGTGCTCCGGCCACGGTGGGGTGGCCGAGGATTAGGGGGGAAAGGATCGTGGGGCCACGGCGAGGCTTTTGGGAGGGGTCTCGAATGCTGCCGTGCGTCGTGGCCGGAGTTCCAGCGGTGGACCGAGTCGCTAGCCGATTTGAATTTCAAGGGATTTCGAGCGGTTTTCCGGCAGATTTAGGTGGAATTGGGTGATGACGTAGTAGAGAGATGTGTTGGGCTCAAGGAGGAGAGGAAATTTAGACTTTTCTCACCGGGAAATCTCTCCGGTGATGGTGCGCCGCCGCCGCCGCCGCCGGTCAAAGGCGGAGCTCCGACGAGGCGTTGACTTTTTGAATTTTGACAAGTTTTATGCCGTTTTGCTCGTAATCGCGCCCCAATCGTAGCCTTGTGGTTTTTGAGTTGATTTGGTTGCCGAATTTTGTGTCGAGGGTTTATGTGGAGTATTTTTGGGCTTTCGGCGATTATTTTGTATCCGAGTTATATGTTTCCGGAAATGGTTGGTTTCCGAGGTGTGGTTCAGTGTATTGAGTTTTGATTTTTATCAGTGATATTTTGTGATTATTCAGGGGATCGAGATCGTTCGTTGGGCGATGGATCTTCCGCCGGATCTCAGGATTAGCGCGTCTGCGCGTTGTACTTATCTGTGAGTGGATATTTATTTTCACTGTTGTAGCGAGTTCTTTGTTTCAGTATTTATTTCCAGTATAGTATTGAGATTATTTATTGTTTTGGAGGTATTATTTTATGTTTTCTTGGTGATGGCATTTACTTAGTGTCGATGCATTGACAACTCAGCTGATCACCGGTAGTCCAGTTCCAGGGTTGAGAGATTCCCCTGATGTATCCACTAGGCTTGAGAGATTCGCTTAGTCTATCATCGTTGATCTTGAGAGATTCGCTTGACACCTCCATTCATTTTAAGAACTCGCATTATCTTTATGATTATGTAAATGGTGAAAGGCATATGTTTATTTTCGTCCACTCACTCTAACGATTTTATTTTCCTTTCCCCTGGGCTTTTCGGTTTCAGTGCCCAGTTTGCAATTCGGATTCTGGTATCGCACGTCGCAGTCGGGGGCTTAGTGTTCAAGCTACATTTCTTTTTAAGTAGATTTCTTGTTTAGCCTACTGCTGTATAATTATGTATATATATACTAGAAGTCACTCTGAATACTCCGATGTTCATATTTTCAAATGATTTTTCCGGATTTCTGTAAAGATTACAGTTTTTGCTTAGTGCTTTATATTATGTTATGATTTTGAAAAATCCGGATGGGATTGGTGCCCACGGTTTGGCTTTTGTGGCATAGGATGAAGTGTGTTTTCGGGTGCAGGTTAATGGCAATTCCGCGTTATAGCGAAACTCTACCGAAATTTCTATGGTTTTTGCAAGTTCGTGTTTTCAGAAGGGGTTTGATTCCGGTTTAGGAAACTAAATTGGGGTTGGGTCTTTTCAGGATCTTCCGCCAGACCTCAGAGTTAGCTCCGTACTGTGAGTGGACATTTTATTTTCACAGTTGAATTGCGAGTCTTGATTTATGCATTTTATCAATATATATTTATGATTATGCATTTACGTATGCAGTTACAAGTATGCACATATATGTATACATTTTATGCTTATGCATTTTACGATTATGCATGTGCATGGAAAGGATTTATGATTTGGTTTACACATAGTACAGTCTCGGATATAGAGGTAGCATCGATGCTTTGGCTTCTCGGCTGATCCCCGAGATGCTCCATGGGGGGACAGATATCCTGACCCGAGATCTTTCGGACTTATATTAATCACGTGTGGGTCTGGGATCCCGTGATTAGACTGTACTATGCGGAAGAGTCCATGAGTGACCCCGCAGGATTTTACGTGCATATTTATGGATCAGGGAAAATGTATCTGGTCAGGATTTTCATATGCATTGACTCGTTTTATGCTTTTATGAGCATATATTTGGGAAAGACATATTATTATTTTCGTCCACTCACTCTAACGGTTTTATTTGTCTTCCCTTGGGCTTTTCGGTTTCCTTTGCCCAGTTTGCAATTTGGGTTCCTGTGTTGCGTGTCGACTGCGGAGGCATAGAGTTCGGATCACACTTCAGTTTCTGTAGGTTGCTTGTTCGACCTACTTGATGTAAATGATGTATATAGGCGTTGCTCTGAATACTTATGTTTGTTTTCAGTTGAGTTTACTCCTGAATATTTCTGGATTTCTTGTAAATCTCCTGGCTTTTATTATATATGATGTTGAGAAATCCGGATGGGGAACGAAGCCCCATGACTTGGCTTTTGTAGAATATTCAAAGTGTGTTTCTTTGCATGTTCTAATAATGGTACACGTATTTTAAAGCAAACTCTGGCAAAAAAATTTAAGGTCGTGTTTTCGAAGGGGTTTGATTTCAGTTTAGGTAACTAAATCAGAGTCGGGTCCTTTCAACTTTTTCGTGCGAGTCACACGTCCATTTAAAGACCTAAAGATCAAGTGAGTGTATTCTTTTTAAATCAAAGACTAAACTCAACATACATATACTTGTACATAATACTTAGAAATTTTCGTGTGTTTATACATTAGTATAATTATTAAACTTGTAAAGGATTAACCACATTGTATTTTAAGCTTGCATAACCTTCTTGCGACTTTGTGATGCTCGGATTTCATCACTGGGTACCATAACCTAAGTGAAGTTAGGGGCATAAGGCCAAAAGATAGGTCACGTTTGCATCATGTATTTAGCACGTAACTTTGTGTGTTTTTTGTAGGTTCTAATGTTTTCTCTTATGCATTCACTCCATACTTCACTTAGATTCTTGTTTGATGCATTTGGATGACGATTTGAGTGTCTTATACATGAATTCAGTGTGATTGTTGTATGCTTGCATTTTAACATGTATATATGTGTGTTTAATGTTTATTTTAAGTCTTTACATTGTATATATGCCTAAATTTGCAGGAAACGTTGTATGTTGTCTCTTAGCATATTTCTAAGCCATTTTAACAACTTTGCATACTTTTTAGGATTTTTAGAGCCTTGCATTCACGTCTAAAATGTTTAGAGTGTCTAAACGTCATAACTAAGTGTTTTAGAGTGTTTTAAATCTTTTATGTCATTTTAGTGTGTTTTCGGCTTGTTTAAATTCATTGGCTTGTTTTAGTGTGTTTTTGTTATTTTCTCTTGTTTTCCAACTTTTTGGTTAGTATCTAGTATTCATTGTGTATTCTTTGTATACTAACACTTGGTCTTTGATGGATGATCAGATTTCTATGAATGTCCAACTCCAACTCAACTCCAAAAGTTGATCTCCGATCACTTACACACCATCTAACTCGTTTGAGATCTCAAGTAGTTCCAAAGGAGCAAGATCTCGACCAACCTCTCATTGAGGAAGGTTTTGACTCTCCATATTCATCCACTCACTCCACCCCGACCATTTTTCAGAAGAAGAAGAGCAAGACATGGCTGGTCTCAATCCACTTAACCCTTCCAACAATGAGAGGCGATCTCTTCGCCAACGTACTTACTCAACCAAATGGAGTAGCGGTCCTTCATACATTGCATTTCCAGAAGGACATCAAATTGAAGAGTGGCTTCCTATATCGATTGCCAATCTTCCATGGGCTATCAAATGAAGACCCAAACATGCATCTCAAGCAATTTCAGTTCATTTGCATGAGCATGAGGCCCTCGGAAGCCGATAAAGAACTCTTCAAGCTCAAAGATTTTCCCTTCACATTGATGGATAGAGCTCAAACTTGGCTATTGGAACTTCCGCCAAATTACATCATGACATGGAAGCAACTTGCGGACCTGTTCTTGGCTAAGTACTTTCCAGCCTCAAAGATCACTGTTTTGAGGAAGAAGATTACGGGGATAACATAAGCTTTGGATGAATCCTTTGGACAAAACTTTGATCATTTCAAGGTTCTATTTTCCACTTGCCCTTCCCATGGTTTTCCGGAGACCAACCTCATGAACTGCTTCTAGGATGGTCTCAAACTGATTGATAGAGGGATTCTTGATGCCGCTATGACCAGAGCATTCATGGACTTAGATGAGATGGAGGCACGTATATTGTTGGAAAACCGAGAAAAAAATGACGTTGAATATGGGATGGCTCTAAGGAAAACAGTAGCTGGAGCAAGTTTAATGCATGTTGCGAATGAAAAGTATGACAAGCTACCTTCTATGCAAGAACACGTGTTAGAACTCGGAACTAAGAGAGTCAAGGCAAGCCTAGGACCTGTTTATGGTATTTGCCATATGCAAGAGCACCACAATGACCAATTCCCTACAATGATGCAGCAAAACAATGAAGTGGAACAAGTGAATGCCATTGGTGGATATCAAAGGGGCCAACATTACAATTTTGGTAACTGAGATCATCCAGGTTTCAAGTGGAGCAGCAATGAGGGATGTCTAAACCCTCTGACACCTCAACAAGGCTACCAACGTTCTCCATTTTAAGCAAGGCCGCCAATGCCTTAAGCACCTATGCAACCGATGTAACCTATACCGCAAGCTCCTCCGGTGCAACAACAATTCATTAATCCGGACTATGACAAGCTGTTCGCCCAACTGTCTGCTTCAACAAAAGTTCTCTTGGATGGAAAATCCAAAATGAATGAAATATTGGATAGTCATGGCCGAGATATTTCAGAGACAAAGAAGCAAATGGGCCAAATCGTTGACTTCATGGGCCAAATACGAGAGACTGGACAACTACCTCCTCAAACACTTCAAAATCCGAGGAATGTGACTGATATTATTACAAGAAGTGGGACGACATTGGCATCTCCTTTTCCAAAGACAAGCAAGACACCTCATCACACCATTTTTGAGAATGGAGACTTAGAAGAAGATCCGGCCACTCAAGAGGCCGAGAAGAAGAAGAATGGCATCCCACGCCACTAAGGCACCTTCATCTACACAAACTACCCCAACGAAAGGTAATAACTCTATCCTTTCAAGGTTAATACTAATACATCATTTTCTTGTGCACCATTATCTCAAAGGTTGTCAAAATCTAAGAAACATGATCAATACGATGAAATCTTGGATATATTTCAGAAAGTGCAAGTAAATCTGCCCTTGATCGAGTGCATAAAGCAAGTGCCTATCTATGCCAAGTTTTTGAAAGAGTTATGCACCCAAACGGTGAATGCAACCGTTTCAACAGTTTTACAACGTCGGCTTCCCCCCAAATTAAAGGATTCGGGGAGCTTTTATATTCCTTGTGTGATTGGTGACAACAAATTTAAAGATCTCATGCTAGACCTTGTAGTATCTATCAGCGTCATGCCTTACTACTTGTATGCATTTATGGATCTCGGCGAGCTAAGCAAGACAATGTCATCATCCAACTAGCCGATCGTTCTCATAAGTATCCAGGAGGATACGTTGAAGATGTTCTTGTGCAAGTCAACAACTTGATATTTTCAGCAGATTTTTACATTGTTTACATGGAGGAGAGTCCATTGAATACCACGTCATTGCTACTCGGACGACCTTTCATGAGAACAACAAGAACTAAGATCGATGTGTTTGAATGAACATTTTCCATGGAAATTGATGGAGAGAATATCGAGGGTAACATCCTAGATGCCATAAAGGTTCCTACGGCAAGTGTCAATGCATGTTTTTCGTTGGATATGGTCGAAGATGTGGCACAAAAACACTTAGACACCATCGGGGAAGATGAGCTCGACATTGCCATTCAAGAAGGAGCGAGGCTGACTCGACTCAGGGATGAAGCCCTTTTTTGATGCCTTAATCAAGATTTTGGAGCCAAGGATTCGTGAAATGGCTATGACACTCACCAAGGCTCCAAAGATGACAACTAGGCCGCCACCTATTCTGTTGGCCTATGGTACAAATCAGCTTGTTCTCTCCATTATACAAGCACCAAAATTAGAACTCAAGGTGTTATCAGCTCAATTGAAGTATGCATACTTGGGAGAGAATGACACTTTTTTGGTTATCATCTCATCAACGTTGGAGGAAGAACAAGAAATCAAGCTAGTTTATGTGCTCTCAAAATATAAGACTGCAATTGGTTGGATACTCGCGGACATCAAAGGTATAAATCCAGCCACATGTGTGCATCGAATATTACTTGAAGATGGAGATAAACCATCTAGGAAAGCTCAAAGACAACTCTATCCACCAATGATAGAGATCGTAAAGAAGGAAGTGATCAAGATCTTGGATTATGGAGTTATCTACCCTATTTCAGACAGCCAATGGGTCTCACCCGTGCAAGTTGTTCCTAAGAAGTCTGGAATTACCATTGTCAAGAATGCGGAGAATGAGTTAGTGCCACAACAAACCGTCACCGGCCATAGAATTTTCATCGACTATAGGAAGCTTAATGGCACCACTCGAAAAGTCTATTTTCCTTTGCCATTCATTGATCAAATGCTCGATAGGTTGGCTGGTCACGCATATTATTGCTTCCTTGATGGATATTCAGGTTACAATCAAATAAGCATCGCGAAGGAGGATCAAGAGCAGACAACGTTCACTTGCCATTTTGGAACGTTTGTATATCGACAGATGTCTTTTGGTTTGTGCAATGCACCAGGTACATTTCAACATTGCATGCTTTCTATCTTTTCCGATTACATTGAAAAAGTTATTGAAGTTTTCATGGATGACTTTAGTGTATTTGAGAGGGATTTCGATGCATGCTTGGGGAACTTAGAATTAATTTTACAAAGATGCGTTGAAACTAACCTAGTACTTAATTGGGAGAAGTGTCATTTTATGGTTACTGAAGGGATTGTTTTAGGACATATTGTTTCAGCTAAGGGGATAGAAGTTGATAAAGCTAAGGTAGATCTTGTGCGGTACTTACTCTCTCCGACTTCTGTTAGAGAGATTCATTTTTTTCTTGATCACGTAGGTTTTTACCGAAGATTTATCAAGGACTTTTCCCACATCTCTTTCCCTTTGTGTAAGCTGCTTCAAAATGACACTCCCTTTGTGTTTGATGAAGATTGTCGAGCTGCCTTTGAAAGATTGAAGGAGTTACTCACAAGTGCTCCTATCCTTTGTACACCGGATTGGTCTCTTTCATTTGAACTCATGTGTGATGCCTCAGATTATGCCGTTGGAGCTATTTTGAGACAGATGAAGGAAAAGAAGCCCTACACCATCTATTATGCCTCTCGGACACTTGATGACCTACACCATCTATTATACAACAATCGAGAAGGAGATGCTAGTTATGGTGTTTGCATTGGACAAGTTTCGGTCTTATCTACTTCAAAGCAAGGTTATCATTTACACAAATCATATGGCTTTAAAGTATTTGATGACAAAGAAGGATGCAAAACCAAGGTTGATTCGTTGGATACTCCTACTTCAAGAATTTGACATAGAGATCAAGGACAAGAACTGAGTTGAAAACGTGGTGGCTGATCACTTGTCTTGAATTGTACATGCCACTACCACATTTGTGAACATTACCGGCGAGATCACCGGAGACAAGGCCGGCGACCGGAAAAGTCGCCGGTAATATTCATCATTACCGGCGACTTACTCCGTTGCCGGTAATGTCGCCGGAAAATCGCCGGTAATGTTTCAAAACATTACCAGCGACTCCAACCGTCGCCGGCAATGTCAAGCCGAACATTTACGGCGATTTTCCGGCCGGAATTTCCGGCGATTTTCCGGCCGGAAATGTGTGGCTCGACATTGCCGGCGACGGTTGGAGTCGCCGGTAATGTTTTGAAACATTACCGGCGATTTTCCGGCGTAAAGTCGCCGGTAATGTCTTCATTTCCGGCGACTTACTCCGTCGCCGGCAATTAATGTCTCTTATATTAGTCGCAGCTCGATCATTCATTCATTTTGATCGAAAAAAATCCAGAGAAATCGAAAGAAGGAAAACGTACGCTCTGAAATCGATCCTTCGGTATATTGTCAAAATTAAGACGCGCGTCGAAAACTCGATCACTCGGGAAGCTATATATATAGGTACGTGTATATATACGTTAATGTGTATGTATATATATATATATGTGTGTGTGTGTGTGTGTTGATCAAATCCAATTCGTGAGATATATATGAAATGTTGTTGATGTCACCGAAACGAGAAAACTGCTTGTACGTAGTTAATCTTATCTTGTGTCTGAATCAACGACTGGTATTATCGTAGTGCTATCGGAGCCACGCTTAACAGAGCCTCCTACCTAGTCAAATACGTTTTGAATTGAAAAAAGAAGAATACCATCATCGAGTACTGAATCGAATTAAGAGATTAGATCGATATATATATATATATATATGCATGCATGTGTTGATTTAATTAGAGTTGAATTGAGATATCGCGTCGATTATTAGTAGTGAATGTGTGTGTGTATATATATATAATTAATACGTAAATTTGTTCAGGATGGACAAGAGTTGGATGAGCCTCGAAAGATGGGATGTCAGATATCACCAGGGAATTAGGAGTTTTGTGGATTTTGTGAAGGCTAATTGTGGAGACAATACACTTCATTATTGCCCGTGTAAAGAATGTAAGTGTTTCAGCGATCGATTTCGTTTTCCTATTGATAAAGTCCAGAGGCACCTGAGTAAATACGGGTTTTGGGATAAGTAAACTTGTTGGATTTATCACGGTGAAACATCGTTAGCGGGTCCGCATGATCATGGACAATTTGGTGAGAGGGCCAGTCCACGCTATGATCATGGAGATTTTGCTGAGAGGGGCAGTTCATCCTATGATCCAACAGCGATGTTAATCAATGATATGTTTCCTCATGAGAGCGGTGTATTTGCTGATGAAGCACCAAATGTCCCTCCCGTCGTTGAGGGTTTCCCCCATATCGAGCCAGTCGAGCCATTACCTGGAGCTCATGTCAACTCAAGCGGTATGGACAAGTACAACAACCTGATTGCATTGCAACAGACTCCGTTGTACGACGGTTGTAGTAAGACTGTTCTTGAAAGTGTGATGGGAGTGATGCAGCTCAAAATGGAGAACAAAATGTCTGTCAAAGCTGTTGATTCTTGGTTGAAGTGGACTGCTTCGCTACTGCCACCCGGTCATCGTCTTCCTACCACTCATCATAAGGTGCGACATATCCTGAAAGATCTTGGGCTTTCCTACATCAAAATCCATGCATGCAGATATGATTGTATTCTCTTCTGGGGAAAAGATCTCGAAGACCTTGAAGCCTGCCCGATATGTTTTACAGAAAGGTATAAGTTGACTCCTGCATGCAACAAGAAAGTTGTGAAGATACTTCGATATTTCCCGCTTATTGATAGGCTGGAGTGGTTGTTCATGTGTGCTTTCACGGCCGAGGCAATGAGATGGTGGGCTGAGAGGAATTTGCCTGACGATGACACCCTTATACACCCTTCCGACGGAGAGGCTTGGAAGCACATGGTCAGGGAGTTTGATCATTTTGCAGCAGAGGTCCGAAATGTTTGGCTAGGGCTCTCATCTGACGGATTCAACCCTTTTGGCAACATGAGTCTTCAATACAGTATATGGCCAGTTATTTTGGTACCGTACAACCTTCCACCATGGATGTGCATGAAGAAGGAATACAATATGCTGACTCTGTTAATTCCGGGCCCAGGTTATCCAGGAAAGTGTCTCGATGTGTATTTGAGGCCTTTGATTGAGGAGCTTAAGTACCTGAGTGAATGTGGTCACCCCACTTACGATAGGTTCAAAAATGAGATGTTCCAGATGCATGCCATGCTTGTTGGCACCATCAGTGATTTTCCTGCCCGCGGTATGTTATCGGGCAACGTTACCAGGGGTTACAGGGCTTGTTCAGAGTGCATGACGGTTGATTGTTGCAGTCCTCATTGCAGTAAAATTGTTCAGATGCGTCACCGTTGTTGGCTTCCATATGATCACCCATTTAGGCAGGATCCAGACGCGTTTGATGGGACTGTGGAAACAGGTGTGGCACCCAGGCGATGGACAGGGGAAGAAATTTTGGAAGTGTTGAATGAATATGATTTTGGCCAGCTGAGCAATCATCCTGACATAGTGGCGTCAATTCAAGACAAGTCCGAAAGGTATAAGTTTTGGACACACAAGAGCATATTCTGGGAACTCCCCTACTGGCCCAAGTTGCCTATCAGACATTACCTAAATGTCATGCACATAGAGAAGAATGTGTGTAAAAGTGTGGTGGGCACAGTTCTTAACTTGGAGGGGAAAACAAAAGACATCCCTAAGGCACGTATTGATCTGAAAGCTATGGGACTGCGGAAACATTTGTGGTTAAGAGATAGTAAGAGAAAAATGCCGCAAGCTCCTTACACCGTCAAGCCGAAGCATAAGCATGAAATTTTTCGGTGGCTGAGTAATGTCAGGTAAATATTCTTATATATGACTATGCAGTACGGAAATTGGTTTGCCTTTAATTTTTACCGGATTATGGTGATATGCGAGAAATATAATTGTTGCCTATGGCTATATATATATATATATATACATGCAGGTATCCTTATGGCTATGCAGGAAATATAAGCAGGTGTGTTAACTACCGGGACAATAAGATGTACGGATTAAAGAGTCATGACTGCCATGTACTGCTTCAACGCCTTTTCCCTATTTTCATTCGAGGGTACCTGCCCAAGGAGGTGGTGGAGCCGTTGGTGGCCTTGTCAAGATTCTTTCAGAAGTTATGCACCAGGGAAGTTAAAAAATCAGATCTCAGGGAGATGCAAGATGACATAATTTTTATCATGTGCAAGCTTGAGAGGATATTTCCGCCAAATTTTTTCGACATCATGCCTCACCTAACGATCCATCTTCCTGAACAATTGTTGCTTACCGGTCCCGTACACTACACTTGGATGTATCCCATGGAAAGGTACATTTGGTTTGCCTCTGTTTTTATATGTAAAGTCTTATTTTTACCCCTTTTAACATGCACTTGTTAACTTGTAGACAATTGGGAGCCTATAAGGACTATGTGAAGAATAAATATGCACCTGAAGGGTGTATCGCTGAAGCATATATTGCGAACGAGTGTGTAACGTACACCAAACTGTATTTGGGAGCGCTTGAGGACCCCCAACAACAGATGCCGATAGATGAACCTCAGTTCAACCTTTCTATCATCTCCAATGACGTTGTAGTACAGGGAAGCTTGCCAAAGTCGTACAAGTTGAATGAAAATGAGGTAGTCATTGCCCACTGGTCGGTACTGATTAACTGTGAAGAAGTACAATATTGGAAAAACTATCATCTTCACTGCCCTGCTATTGCCGGAAATGTTGAATACCACAACAGGACGTTTGCAAACTACTTTGGTCCATGAGTAAGGGTATATGTGTATATGTCTTTATTTTTATTGCCATTTTCCTTATATAGCATGTGTGGACGTACGTGGTTTTGTGGTTTCTATGTTCATAATTTCTTGTGTGGTTTCTTATCGTTTTCAGATGAACCATGTAGCAGATGATGGTTACCCAGAGTGGTCAAACGAATTGAGGGTCCTTGCGATGAAACCGATAGCTTCAAAAGTTTACTCGATGTGTCAGGTCAATGGCGTGAAATTTATATGTGAAAATCGAGACGACCGACTGAAAACACAGAATTGTGGGGTGATGGTCCATGGTGGGCAGGATGGCGTTGACTATTATGGTGTCCTTCATTCAGTTGTTGAACTAATTTATGGGAACCGCATGAAAATGCACTTGTTCAAGTGTAGATGATTTGATATTAGCCCGGAGAACACAAGGATCGATCAGCACGGAACATTTTCGGTGAATACTGCTACTACCTGGTATGAAGAAGACCCTTTCGTTCTTGCCTCATCAGTAATACAAGTGTTTTACCTGGACGATCTTCTTAACAAAGTCCCGTGGAAGGTGGTTAACCATGTTGCTCATAGAAACATATACAGTGCTGCCACACTGGGTGATACTGCAGATGATGAGGAAGTTACTGCATACTAAGAGCCGAACGCTTTTGACATTCCGGAATCATCTACGATTCGCCTTAATAATGTGAGATCTGGGAGCGTGGTTCAAATTACTGGGGCAGAACTTCTCGATGTTAATCCATATGAAGTTGACGCTGATTCAGATGACGAGGAGAGGCACATATTGCCAGAGGTTACCTATGAAACCGAGTCAGACTCAAGTGATGACGATGATTACGATTATCATCCTTAGTACGTTAATGATGTCGTCGGAAATTGTAGACGGAAAATGTAGTCGGAAAATGTAGTCGGAAAATGTAGTCGGAAATCGTATACGGAAAATGTAGTCGGAAAATGTAGTCGGAAAATGTAGTCGAAAAATGTAGACTAAAATTGTATACGGAAAATGTATACGGAAAATGTAGTCGGAAAATGTAGTCGGAAAATGTAGTCGGAAATTGTAGACGGAAAATGTAGTCGGAAAATGTAGTCGGAAAATGTAGTCGGAAAATGTAGTCGGAAAATATAGTCGGAAAATGTAGTCGGAAATTGTAATCGGAAAATGTAGTCGGAAAATGTAGTCGGAAAATGTAGTCGGAAATCGTAGACGGAAAATGTAGTCGGAAAATGTAGACGGAAATCGTAGACGGAAAATGTAGTCGGAAAATGTGGTCGGATATTTTTCGGGAAATGTCAACATTACCAACGAGTTATAAGCAACTCGTTGGTAATGACATTACCAACGAGTTAACTCGTCGTTGGTAATGTCATTACCAACGAGTTGCTTATAACTCGTTGGTAATGTCATTACCAACGAGTTGATGTCGTTGGTAATGACATTACCAACGAGTTATAAGAAACTCGCCGGCAATGTTGTCTGGATAGAAACTACCCAGTCGAGCCCGAGCTTCATTCCTCATCCTCCTCTCCCTCTCCTCCTCCTTCGTTTGCCTCTACTCCTCCTTATCCTCTCCTCCTCTTATTTCTCCTCCTCCTCCTCTCCACCGATTCTCATCTCTTCTCCTCCTCCGATCCTCTCCTCCGATCCTCCTCCCCTCCTCCCCTCCTCTCCTCCCCTCACCTCTGTCGCCGGCAAAGCAGATCGGACTCCACCATGGCAGGTCCAACCCTCTCTCTCTCCCTCTCTCTCTCTCTCTCAATTTTTAATTATTTTTGTGTATGTGTATGTGTATGTGTAAATTAATTAGGGTGCTAAGTTGGAAATTAGGGTGATAAGTTGTAAATTTATATGCAATGTATATATATATATATCGTATATATATAGGTATGTGAAAATTATGTGATGTATATATAAGTGAAAATTATGTATATATGTGATTTGGATGAATATGTGATGTATATATATGTGAAAATTAAACCTAATTAAGATGCATGATGTATATATATGTGTGAAAAATGTGGAAAATTAATTAGGGTTTGTGATTTGGATGAATATGTGAAAATTTAATTTAATTAAGATGCATGATGTATATATATATATATCGAAAATGTATATATGTTAATTTAGGTGATATAGTTGTTAATTAATCGTATAAATGAAGGTGGAAATCGGGATCGGAACGGTTTAGAACCAAAACGGTTTTAAACCGGAACGGTTTGGAACCGGAACCCTTTGGAACCGGAACTGTTTGTAACCGGAACCGTTATGTTACAAACGTTTCCAGTTACAAAGAGTTCTGGTTTCTAACGGTTCCGGTTCCAAACCGTTCCGGTTCCGATTTGTTATAGAACCGAAATGGTTTGGAACCGGAACCGTTTGGAGCCTCAGTCTCCAGACGCTCAATCAGCAGACGTCCCTCCGGTGGCAGAGCCTCAGACGAGCGACAGTCAACGGGGGCATCAAAAACTCCCTCAATCCGAATGCCCCATATTCGCCCAGTGCCTACTCCCGTTTCACGGGAATCATCTGAGACACATGGTGGTGCTGGCGCCTCATCGTCCAGGCCTCGTCTATCTCCGCCGTCCGGTCTCTTCCTACCCAACGAGATTCCTGTCATCCCTGAATTCGATGATAGGGGGATGCCTGTTTATGTTGAAGGACGGCCGGAGTTCCTGACCGTGGAGGAAGCGTATAACTTCCTCCCGTTCGACCCCGTGTATCTTTGGAGTGTGAGGTGCACCAACCAACAAACGGACGATGCAGGTAAATTTTATTTAACATCAGATTGATTACTTAATTATTACTTAAGACTTGCGATAGGTTCAATTAATGATATCAATTTGTTGACATTGTATTATTAGGCAATTTCGTTAATGGGACTGGAAAACGGAAAGGGGCTAGAGGCACCTGCACCGGGAAGAGACTTGAGCAGGCCACCGGCGGAAGGAAAACGCCCATAAGGGCCAATGAGGATGGCGAGGTGATCGAGGCATTCGACACCACGCGCAAATATGTCAGCATGGCCGGTGCGATCGTGCGGGACAAGGTCCCAATGCTTTGGCCAGATTGGGAATCTGTGCCTATCTACGTGAAGATGCAAGTGCATAATGCACTCAGTGTGAGTAAAATCGTATTTTCATTACGTAAATTTTACATTTATTAATTAAGTCCGAATAAATATATAATTTTACCATTTATATATTCATATTGCAGGTGTGGTTTGACGTGGATGAAGTTCTTATTCACACGTGGGTAGAGCGTCAACTACATATGAGGTGATATGCTTCGACTTATTTGAATATATATCGAGTTAGATTTTTGTTTATCAAGTGTTTTAATATCTCTAACTTTTTTTCCTTGTTTTAATATAGGTATAAAGAGTGGAAGAACGAGCTTTCTTCCCATTACACTGTATACAAGGAGCTAGGCCGAGGTTCTACCCCTAGCGAATTCCGGTTTAAGGAGTACGAGTGGCTGTGGCTGATAGCCCACTTCGAGCACCCCAAAGCTCAGGTATGCATCCTTAATATATCTTACAAGCCTAATGTATCGTATCAGATTGAAATAGTTAGTTACTAATTTTTTTCCATATGCTTATCAAACAAGGCGATTTCGAAGACGAACCGGGCAAATAGATTGAAAAACACCAGGGCCCATCATGCAGGTTCACTCAACTACATAGGTTGGTCGACTAAGGCGCAGCAACAACAAGAAGTGAACCCCTTGGTGTATATTCATCAGAAGTTCTATCCGCAGTGCCCTGACGAAGCGGTAAGTCTTTCGCCTCTCCATGTATTAATAAAACCATTTTTCGATATTAATAGATTTTGTTAGTTAATACGTTGTTCATTTTCGCTTTTTAATTAGGCGAGAGTGGAGGAGGCGACCGCAGAAGTGACCATGAGTATAGCTCGGACTAACCTTCCTGACTGCTCCGAGGAAGAAGTCACCCAGTATGCCTCTCAGATCGATCCGCTTGATCCACCGATAGCGGCTCAGATCATGGCAAAAGCGTGCGGGACTGGAAAGAATACCTACTACTGTAGGGGAATGGGCTCGGCGGGCGAAGGAGTATGGAAAAACACTTCACAATACTCTACCGGGTCAAGAAGTTTAACTTCTAGTCGTAACCTCGCAGCGGAGCTTCAGAGGACGCAGAGAGAGTTGGAGGAGCAAAAGAGGCAGATGGCCGAGTACCAAAACATGGTCCAGCAGCAGACACAGATGCAGGCTCAAATGTACACATGGATGCGGACGATGTATGAGGCTCAGACTACCGGACAACCGTTCCCCACACCTCCCCCGGTCCCGGTCCCTCCGTTCCCTAGCTATCCACCACCACCACCGCACCAGTCAACGCCAGAGCAAGACCAAGGTAGCCACCGGAATTCAAATGAGTACATGGATTACTTCGACCCTGACCCGCAAGTTCCTCGACCCTGACTTGTAGTTGTAGTTAATTTTCGTATCGCCGTTGCTATTTGTACTGTACGTTGGACATTTATGTGTACTGTTGAACTTGTATGATTGTACGGTTTATGTCTTTCAATGCAGGTTCTGGAATTGGGCCCAATCCAGAACCGCGTTTTTTTTTCAAAATTTTTCCAGACATTGCCAGCGACATGGACCTCAATCGCCGGCAATGTCTCACATTCCGGCCACGGCGGGGCTGCCATTATCGGCGACGGCGTTTCCCGTCACCGGCAATGTTAATACCGGCGGGGGATTTCTGGCGACGTCATTGCCGGCGACTTGTCGCCGGTAATGACAATTCTGCGAAAAAAAAAGACAAGGCCGGCGACGGCAAGTCGCCGGTAATGTCTCCATTTCTGGTAGTGTATATGACAAAGAGGCTGTTGCAATAGAGGAGAATTTTTGGGATGAACACTCTTCGAAATTCAGGTAAGTGCCTCTGAAACTCCATGGTATGCAGATATAGTTAATTACTTAGTTTCCAATGAGTTTCCTTCTTTCATGCATAGTTCTCAATGTTAAAAGCTTAAGAGTAATGCTAGGACTTTTATTTGGGATGAACCTTACTTATGAAAACAATATTCTGACTTAGTTATTAGGATGTGTGTTCTGGATAATGAATTTAAGTCCATTCTTGAGTTTTGTCATAATAGTGCATGTGGATGTCATTTTGGTTCTAGGAAAACAACCCTTAAAGTGTTAGATTGTGGATTCTTTTGGCCTAATTTGTTTTGTGACTCTCATGAAATTTGTGCTAAATGTTATAGGTGCCAAAGATCAGGTAATTTATGACCTAAAGATCAAATGCCGCAAGTCTATGTTCTTAATGTCAAAAATTTTGATGTTTGGGGCTTTGATTTTATGGGACCTTTTCCTCCATCTAACTGTTTTACTTATATTTTACTCGCTTTTGATTATGTCTCGAAATAAGTGGAAGCAAGAGCCACCCATAATAATGATTCGCGACTTGTTGCAAATTTCCTTAAAGCTAACATTTTTACAATTGTAAAAATCGGGCAGACAATGGAACTTTCCGACAGATGATGCCCTAAAAAAATTCTTTAGTGTTTTCTTGTTTTTAGTTAGTGTATTTCTAGAGTCTAATTTAGTGTAGTAGATGAAAACTTGTCTTTTAGTAAGAAATCCTTGTGATTTTGTGTCTAGAAGGGGACGGTTGCTAAGACAGGTTTAGGATGTGAGAAAAGTCAAGCTCGAAAATCACTCCTACCTCTTTTTGTCTCTCTCGCCAACTGGCCATTTTTCTAGGGTTGCCTAAAGAAGACAAGAACTAAATCTACGTTTCTTTGAGTGTCTTGAGTCTTTTTGTTTAACTTTTTGTTTTAAAGAGTCTTTAGGATGCCCTTAGTTATTCTATGATGAAATTGGACCGAAAAGAATACATATGACATTGCAAATCACTTAAAACAATTTCTAATGCTAATTGAGATGTTTTGATTGTCATAACATGTAGTAGATATGGTTTGCATAAACATTGTATAGATTTTGCATGTTAGAATAAGCTTTTAGATCATATAAACCTTAAAGTGAGTTTTTGAGCCTACATTACATCTTTTGTTGAGTGAATTTCGTGCATCATGGTCTCAAAAACAGTTACATGCCTCATCTAATTGCTTGCCATAGATTTCAATGAACTAGATATTACTAGAAATTACTTATGTAGATTTGCAAAGTTTTTAAGTTGATATATGCTCTGATTTTGAATATGATTAAAGACATTTAGGTTTTCCACCACTTAACCAAAAAGCCATGTGTCCCTTTTGTACGCACGAGTTGCGACACCTTTAGAGTACCCCTTTCTGTCTACGTGAAGCTTTTTCATTTATTTACCACATATATATTTAAACACTCAGCCTAGTTTAGAGTTTCCAACCCTTGCTCTAAAAACTTGGTGAAGAGATTTCGAATCTAGTACAAAAGAAGCGGCGGAAAGATGATGAAAGAATACAAAGAAGGGAAGACTTGTCCAAAATCTTGAAAAAGTGTGATTACCGAAAAGAAAAAGAAAAATAAAAAAGAAAAAAATCGAGAGCATGAAAAGAAAAGAAAAAAAATAGTAAAATGCTCTCCGGAAAAATGTTCTAAGTGTGAAAGTTTAGACAAGTAAAGTTTATAATGATGATAGGCCCAAAAAGATGAAATTTGGCCCCGTTTTTTAAGTTTGACACATGAGAAAGGATGGAACTCGAATTGATGAAGTGTTGACTAATTCTTTTGAACGTTTTTACCACTACATACCTTAATTTTGAATGCCTTAGTCTCAGCCCCATTACAACCTTTCTAAAGTCATTTATGATCATTAAGTGGCCCCATTTTTTAAGTTTGACACATGAGAAAGGATGGAGCTCGAATTAATGAAGTATTGACTAAGTCTTTTGAACTTTTTTACCACCACATACCTAAATTTTGAATGCCTTAGCCTCAGCCCCATTACAACCTTTCTAAAGTCATTTATTATCCTTAAGATGAGTAGCCTTCGATTGGTTGAGTAAGTTGCATGAGTAAGCATATGGTTAGGTTCATTTGTGCAAGTAATTCATTATATTCATAAGGTTTTCGATTCAACTCATATATATTTCGAGTGAACCCTTTTTTATGAGTGAAAATATGATGAGTGCATCCATGTGAGATTGATTTAAAGTTGTTCGAAACATGCATAGCTTTAACTTCACCATTGTTTTCTTCCATGTCTTACTTGTTCATGACATGATCATATCTCTATTATCTCTCGAAATTATTAAGCTTTAAACTCTAAAATCTTGTGATTCCATCGCCATGCACTTAAAGAAATTTCTGAGATAATTTTAGCTAAGGGCTTAGAAGTGTTTTTAGTAATTAAGTTTTTAACTTTTCCAAATAAGGAGATTAGCTCCAACGTTGGATTTTTGTATGTTTTCTTATTTTTAGTCTTTCTTTTATTTTACTTTTTTGCTAGGGACTAGCAAGGTCTAAGTGTGGGGGAATTTGATCTACGCATTTTATGCTTGATTCTTAACGTCTTTCTCTTTACATTTAGCTTTGTTTTTACCTTAGTATTCTCTATTCTTACTTATTTTGTTTATTTTAGGTTTTGAATAAAGGATGTAGAAATGAGCTTAAAACGTAGCAAATGGAGGTGTCCTATTTCGACTAGGGAAAATGGTTTTTTCCTACTTTGACTAGGATTCCTACTCAAATTAGGAATATATGCAAATGGTTCGAGATTTCCAGAAGTTTCGCGGAGCTGAAAAATGAAGTTTACTAAATCAACTAGGAATGATGTGGTGAAACGTTACGGACGCGCAAAATGATTGGAAAATGGTCTTCGCAAAATTTACCAAAATGATGTGCAAAAATGGTTTCCAAAATGAAGAATGAAGGCATTTCTCCTACTCGGACCAAGGAAGATCAAAATGGTGGCGGATGAAGCAAGTATATATAGCCAAAGATTATGAGTATCCAGAATATCAAGTATATCTCAAAAGTGCCTTATTTGAAGATCAAAATATCCTACAAGATATGGTAGGTTCGGCCACAATGACTTGAAGAAGAAGAAATACAAGATTTGGAAAGATAAAGATTTCCCTACTCCTAGTAGGAAGAGGTAAATCTGCCTGTCAGCTCATCCAACTTCAAGATATCATCGAATCTGTAAATCAACTCCAAATATAGTAATCATATATGTCTTCAGAAATCTCTTGAAGTTCTCTTTCCAACGAGTAAAAGATCATAATTTTCTAAGCTCTAAAACTCCCAAAATACTCGTTTGAAGACAGACTGACAGATTTATCCAGGTACACTAGGAAAACCTAGTTTGGAGAGGAAAGATGCAATTCTTCGCCTATAAAAGAAAGAGCACGGATCCTCATTCATCATCACACATTATAGAAGCCAAATCTCTTACTCAAACACCTTTCCTCTCACACTTAGCAAAATTCTCCTCCAAGGCCGAGCATCCACCTCCTCCGCGGATCAAGTTCAATCGGTGCTTCGTCTTGTACTTGAGAATCACCATTTGGCGTTTGCAGGCTCTTCACGAAATAAAAAGTGTAACCATGAAATTTTATACTTCATCTCCTCCTTGCATTGAATTTTGTTTAAGTATGATTGACATAAAGTTTGATAAAAGGTTTTATATTTCAGATTTGTTGTAGTGTTTTCCATGTGTTCTTAGTTTTTAGCTTTTAATTCGTATGCATGCTTATATGCTTAAAGATTCTTAACATGCTAGGTGACACACTCTTTGTTCCTCTATTGCATGTTTGGTATGATTTTTAGATGATTAAAGTTGTTGCGCTCTTCGTTTATAATTTAAAATCATGTGTATGTATTTTAGGGTGAAGATTAAGAATTTCGTTAACAGTAAATAAAGATGAGCATAAATTGGCTTTGTAGATATAGTGTGTCGATCACTTCTATATATTAGCTTAGTGTTTTATTTTCGGTCTAGTAAGCATGTTTAGGATTCTATGTTCTTGTTTGTTTTCTACTTGTCTATGAGTGAAGCATGATAGAATCTAGGATTTATGAATATGTTGCTTACCATGTTTTGTTCTTATATACCCCCCTAAACTTAGCGTAGTTATGAATGCACCCTCAATCCCCAGTTAAAAACGATCCCTACTTATCAATGCTACATCTACAAGAAAGAGTTTTAATTGTATGCATTATTGCTAAATATTAAGTGTTAATTTAGTAGTTAGTTTTAGCGTGTATCAATAACAAAGCTCCAATCGCACTAAGATATGGTATCTTAGCTCCCAATACTTCCCTATCATCCTCTTTCAGACAAAACGGATCATTTTTGGGTTCCAGATTGCGTACAACCATCGGATTGCTAAAATGGTGTGCTTTGTCTATTTTTAATCGCATGAGCATGTTTTGGACATAAACAGACTGGTGAATGAGAATTCCACTAACTCGATATTCTAGCTATAAACCAAGGCAAAATCGAGTCCTTCTGAGGTCTTTTATCTCAAATTCGGATTTTAAGTAGCCAACCGTCTCTTTAATCTCATCAAGAGATATGATGTTGTTCATGTCATCAACATAGACGGCTATAATGGCAAATCCTGAACTTGTTCATTTAATGAACATGCATGGGTATAACTCATCATTCTTATAAATATATATATACACACATTCCCAATCAAGTAGTCACTTAGACTTTTGTACCACGTCCGACCAGATTGCTTCAATCCATATAGTGAACGTCACAATTTGATCACATGAGCAATTTGTGGATTAGAGTTACTTGATTTGGGTAAGACTATGTTGTCCGACACTTTCATATATATATATATATAAATTTATATATATCTGAATCAAGATCCTCATACAGATATGTTGTAACCATATCCATGAGCTGCATTTTAGTTTTTCGGACACTACTATACTGATTAAATAGCTCCATGACTAGAGAGTACGTTTCCTCAAAAATCAATTCCAAGGCGTTGAGAAAGTCCTTGTGCCACTAGTCAAGCTTTATATCACAATACTTCATTCTTCTCATTTCTCTTCTAAACAAAGACCCATTTATGTCTAACTGGCTTCATATTCGGTAAGCATAGCACTACCGAACCGAAAACTTGACTTTTTTTAAGAGAGTCTAGTTCAACCTGTATTGCATATTTCCATTTTGTCCAATATGCTCTACGTTTACAATCCGCAACAAAGCAAGGTTCCATTTCATCGTCATCAATGATTTCTTGAGCGACGAAATAAGCAAATGTGTCATCAACACACATGAAAGATCTATCCATAATAATGTACACACTTGTGTAACTTAATTAACGAGATTTTATTTATTTTCTGACATTGCCATTGACTTAGAAGCGTACCCTAGTGTTTCCAATACCAATTTTAGGATATAAATGTAGTCAGAAATAATCTCATGTGGTGGATTCACTGTGTTGATGATAAACAGATCATTTTGTGCCTGAATGACTTGCCTTTTAACCGGCAACTCATCATAACCTCTTTTTGGTCTCCCCTCTTACGAGTGGGAACCAAGGCCAATGCAACAGCCACATAGTGGGAAGGAGATGCTGCCTTGCCCGGGTATGGCGTGTACTTGCCCAATTCTGGGAACTTCCAACCATGTAGGAGTGTTTGCAACAAGTATTGTTGATCTCGTCACTTTCGTGATATTAGTAAAATAGTCATGCATCAAATCTATTACCTTCTAAATATCAAGAATACATTACACTTCAATCTCACTCTGAGATGGGCGGGGATCATGATGAGACATAGTGAGGACAGACCACGTCAATTCTTGACGTTCAACTGGAATAGAGTTATTCCTTTCTCCCCTTAATGGCAGGAAGTATGTCTCATCAAAGTGACAATAAGAAAATCTTGTAGTAAGAGATCTCCTATCAGAGATTCTAAATAGAAAACTAACGTTGGAGCTTCATAGCCAAAAAAAATGCCTAATTGTCTCGGGAGACCCAATTTCGTACGCAGTGGAGGCATAATAGGCACCATGCAACCAAAAATGCATTAGTGTGAAATGTCAGGATTATTGTGACGACCCGAACCGGAATTGGTATGGTAATCGACTTAATCTGCGAGTTTTACGAGTAATTGAGGTTTTGATCACGACTTAATTTTTTGACACGAATTTGGTTTGGATTTGTTCGTGGAAAATGTAGAGAATTTGATTTCGAGTTTGTGGGAGCTTTCCGAGGATTTTTCGGATAACCGAGGAATATAAAAAGAATATTTGAAATTATTGCCGAGTTAGTCGTGTTTATCCATTCGAGTTTGGGTTATCCGAATTGTGGATAGAGTCGAGTCGCGACGTATAAATAGCCGAATAGCCGTAAAATTATCGAAAAATTGCATTTTGGGCCGTTTGACCCACGTTGACCAAATTGGACCCGTGTTGACCCATTGACCGTGTGGGCCGAGTTGACCCGATTTGAAACTCGCCGTCTGACTTGCCGTTTCCCGCCACTTCCGGCCACGATTTTGGTAGGTATAGCTTCCCCTTGTGATTTGTAATTGTTTACAACTTGACTTGAGGAGAATTGATTACGAATTGAGGAACAACGAAGAACTTGAAATTGGGGAATTTCGCCGGAATCGAGTGGCGAATTTCGGCGAGATTCGGTGTCGGGATTGTGGGGGGAAAGGTTCCCCTTCACTTCACGATGCTTTCTGGGTGATTGGGCTTGATTTTGGATGAGGTTTGATGTGGTTTGGGTTGGTGACCGGAGGAGGAGTTCCGGCTTTGGTTTCGGGCCGATTTCCGGTGATTTGCGATGGACTGGAGGTTGTGGTAGTGTAGAGATGTGTTGGGCTCGAGGAGGAGAAGTAATCAGGGCTTTCCTCGCCGGGAAATCTCTCCGGTGACTTTTTGGATTTTTGTCAAGTTTTATACCGTTTTGCTCATAATCGCGCCCCGATCGTAGCCTTGAAGTTTTCGAGTTGATTTGAGTAGCGGATTTTAAGTCGAGGGTTTATGTGGAGTATTTGGGGGTTTTCGACGATTATTTTGTATCCGAGTTATATGTTTCCGGAAATGGTTGGTTTCCGAGGTGTGGTACAGAGTAATGAAGTGTGATTTTGATCAGCTATATTTTGTGATTATTCAGGGGATCGAGATCGTACGTTGGGCGAGGGATTTTTCGCCGGATCTCAGGATTAGCACGTTTGCGTGCTGTGACTATCTGTGAGTGGACCTTTATTTACACTGTCGTAGCGAGTTCTTGGTTTCAGTATTTATTTTCAGTACAGTATTGAGATTATTTATTGTTTTGGAGGTATTGTTTTATGTTTTATTGGTGATGGCATTTACTTAGCATCGATGCATTGACTACTCGGTTGATCATCGGTAGTCCAGTTCCAGGGTTGAGAGATTCCCCTAATGTGCCCACTAGGCTTGAGAGATTCGCCTAGTCTATCACCGTCGGGCTTGAGAGATTCGCCTGACCATTAGGCTTGAGAGATTCGCCTGACACCTCCATTTATTTTAAGAACTCGCAATATTTTTATGTTATATAAATGGTGAAAGGCATATGATTATTTTCGTCCACTCACTCTAACGATTTTATTTGCCTTTCCCCTGGGCTTTTCGGTTTCCGTGCCCAGTTTGCAGTTCGGATTCTGGTGTTGCACGTCGCAGTCGGAGGCTTAGTATTCGTGCTACCTTTCTTTTCCAGTAGGTTTCTTATTTAGCCTACTGTTGTGTATTTATGTATATATATATATATATATACACTAGAGGTCGCTCTGAATACTCGATCTGATATTATACTTTCATATGATTTTTTCCCGGATTTTCTGTAAAGTACAGTTTTGTTATTACTTTACTTTATGATATGATATTGAGAAATCCGGATGGGATTGGTGCCCACGGTGTGGCTTTTATGGCATAGGATGAAGTGTGTTTTCGGGTGCAGGTTAATGAAAATTCCGCGTTATAGTGAAACTCTGCCGAAATTTCTATGGTTTTTGCAAGTTCGTGTTTTCAGAAGGGGTTTGATTCCGGTTTAGGAAACTAAATCGGGGTTGGGTCCTTTCAATTATATCTAGTTACTAACTGGTACGCACTAGATGGTTGACAGGCAACGGGTCTAAAATGAATAAGCATAGTTGTATGTAAAAATTGCATATCCTCATATAGATATGAGTAAGTTGGTGCGCATCATTAAAGCATGTGCCACAAGCTGCAATCGCTTGATACGTGCTTCTACAAGATCGTTATGTGAATAAACATGGAAAATGAAATGTTTAACATCAATCCCAATTGATATGCAATAATCATCAAAAGACTTTTGATTAGGTGACTTAGTTAGTGAGCCTGGAGCTTAATGATCCGAGCGGGGAATTTAGCAAATACAGCATTCCTTGAGGATAGCAAATCGACATGTGACCAACGTGTCGATGATGCATCAACCAAAACCACAAAATATTTAAATAGTCTGCATTCTAGTTTGTTAGGTCCACAAATATCTCCTTGGATTCGTTATAAGAATAGAATGTTTTCAGATGTGCTACAGCAAAATAAGGTCATGCATGTAAATTTCTTAAAGAACAAGCTTTGCAAAATGAGCGGTGTGCATCAGATATTGCCATAAAGACATCCGGTGGGATGACTGTTCGAAGATTTTGTACCCCTTACACTTATGAACTATTAACTAACCCATAAATGCAAAGAATTATTCACCCATAAGTATACGGGGCAAGTTGTAATATTTCTAAGGTAGTTGAGTGTCGAACCCACCAAAATTAGTCACTATAACTCATTAACTCACAATGATTAACGCTTAACCTACAAACACAACTAGACACTAAATGAAAACTAAAATGAGGATGTGTGTATATCACACTACCAAGTCTTTTGGAGACATGGCATTGTAAGGGGTGATTGACTTCCGATGAGTGATTAAACGATTGTTGGTTGATTATATTAAAATACAAACACGAAGATAGCAAAAAAATTCAATAAGGAAAGATGGTTGACTAGGGAAATCCCTACTAACCATATGATGCATCAAACAATGTCTCAATTTATGTAATGGATTAAAGTCCGTTCACACAAGTTAATGTCCAAATTGTGACCTTTTGGGTCACGTTCAGTTTTGAACCCAAGTTCCTAGGTCATTTCGAACTCTTGATGACTTGAGCCCAACATTGAAGTATTTAGTGAACCGGAACTAAGATCTAAGCCATTTCGGGTTTATATCTTGATTGTATGTTACATGAGTGAAGCAAACAAATGTACTATGTGATAAATATGGAAGGTTCCCCTTCTCGAATCTCTATGTGAAAATTCGAGGCGCCTATTGGGTTACGAGTCAAGAGAATCTACTATTAGCCATAATAACCTTTTGGGTTTAATGTGTGCTTAACTAAAGCTCCACAAGTCTATTGAGACTCAAGGAGACTCTAGTCATTTCTTAGTGCCAAGGTAACCGAGTCTTAAGGTAAACATCTTAGAAAATACCATAATCATGTTTACATACTTATCTAGCCTTAAGTGAGTAGCTTATTCAATTAAGATCTATTTTTAGTCTCCTTACACATACATTAACTTATCTAGGGTTAACACATGCATAAATGAAACTAGACATAAAGCTCAAGCACAATAAACATCCACAATCACACAATAGCTCATTCACAACATACAATCACACAACATACACTAAAACCATAAAGTATACATAATCCAAGACATCATTTGTTCATCACATGGCTAGGGTTCTACCCTAGCCTCCCACATAAAACTACTCACTACTCATAACTAAATACAAGAGTTGATACATACTCAAAACAAGAAGAGAGTAGAAATAACCAAGGGTCCCCTAGCCAAAGCTTCACCAAGTGACTCCAAGTCTTCTAGCTCCACTTCTTCTCTTCAACAAGCACCAAGTCTTCAAGAGAACATAAAGTAAACCTTTAGGATTGCAAGGAGAAAGGGGAAGATGGATTACTTCCCACTCATTTGAATTCTAAAAGCTTAGCCAAACCCTAGGAGGTGAAGATGAGAGGAGGAACACGCAAACTAAGCCAAAGTGGTGGTGATATGGTGGTGAGGTTTGACTCTACCCAAGAAAGGGAAGATCTAGGTCTCTTATGGGGGTGGTTATGGAGGTGTTTTGGCCTATAAAGAGAGGAGAAGTTGTAGAAGAGAGTGCTAGAAGGTTAGTTGTGACAACCCGAACCGAAAATGGTATGTTTATCAACTTGATTTGCGAGTTTCGCGATTAGTCACAGTTTTGTCGTAATTGGTTAATATGGCGGGTTTGTTAACGACTAAATTATCGGGCAAGAATTTGATTTGAGTTCCTTTACGGAAGTCGTAGAGAATTTAATTTCGAGCTCGTAGGAATTTCCGAAGGATTATTTCGAGTTACGTGGAATAAGTTATGAATATTTTTGGCCGTTGGATTTAGTCATGTTTATCCATTTGGTTTCGATACGATTTGGACGATATGTGTACGGTATAAATACGGCATGAATACGTGAGGATTTTGGAAACTTTCCATTTTGGGAAACTGGGTCGTTGACCACAGGTCAAAACTGACCCATTTCAGGCTGAGTTTTGTTTGCCTTCGATGTGCCTTATTCCGGCATCTTTTGGCTGTGGTGTCTTCATAAAAGTTGTTGTGCTTGAGCTCCTCTTTCTTTTGATAGGTGGATCACTCAATTTGGTTGTCGAATGAAGAAGTTATGGCTTGTTAAAGTTCGGGAATTTCGGTGGTATTCCGGCAAGATTCGGCGGCGACGGAGGCAGCGGTGGCGGCCGAGTTAGGGGTCGACCCTATAGGGGTTTTGAAGCCCATGGAGAGGTGAGTTGAACCCAAGTGGTCTTGCACCTTGCCGTGGCCGTTGGTGGCCGATCAGAGTTAATGAATTCCAGCGAGGGTTCTCGACTTCAATGTGATTTTTGGGTGTTTTCCGATCACAATTGGGCTTATCTTTGAACTACAAAGTTGTTGGAAAAGTCGAGATATTCAAATCCATGTGTAGGTTGTAA
Source organism: Geum urbanum (assembly GCA_946800695.1). NCBI lineage: Eukaryota > Viridiplantae > Streptophyta > Magnoliopsida > Rosales > Rosaceae > Geum > Geum urbanum. The sequence goes on along the minus strand of OX327000.1, from coordinate 33,588,466 downwards.
TTTTCTAGGCCGATGAATTTTCCGGCGGCCGGCGCGCCTCCGTGCACGGCGGTTTTCTGGCCGATGTGATTTTCGACTAGTTTTATGTCATTTTGCTTAGAATCGCACACCGATCGCAGTGGTGAGGTTTATATTTTGAATTGAGCATCAAAATTTGTGGCGAGATTTTATAGTGTGTTTATTGGATTTTTGATGATTTCGTCGATATTCGAGTTATATGTTTTCAAGAATGGTTGGTTCTCGAGATGTGGTTCAGGGTTTTGAAATGTGATTTTGAACAGTGATATTTATGATTATTCAGGAGATCCGTGATCGTTCGTTTGGCGAGGGATTTTCCGTCGGATCACAGGATTAACGCGTTTTGCGCTGTACTTGTCTGTGAGTGGACATTTCTTTTCATTGATTGGTTGCGAGTCTTTTATATACGTTTTACGAGCATGAGCATGCATATGCGATTATGATTTATACGAGCATGTGTTTTACGTTTATGCATTTACGAATAAGCATCTACGAATATGCTGTTATAATTATGTATTACGAACATGCATTTACATTATGCTTTATACATTTGCATAGAAACTATTTATGATTTGGTTTACACAGAGTACAGTCTTAGTATATGTGGTTGTATCGATACACTTAGCATCCCGGCTGATCCCCGAGGATGTTTACCGGGGGGGACTGTTACCCTGTGTCGAGGTATTTTCCGGGTGGGAACAGATACCCTGACCTGAGGCCTTTCTGGCTAGAATCACATGTGGGTCTGGGATCCCGTGATTCGGACTGTACTAGCGCGGATGTGTCCATGAGTGACCCCGCGGGACTTTCGATGCATGCTCTGTACGCGTGAGGAGTTAGAGTCTCCCTCGTGTGCCATATTATTTTCATGCATTTAGACTCGCATATGTTTTTATAACATATATTATTCGGCAAAAGACATTTATTTTCGTCCACTCACTCTAACGGTTTATGTCTTTCCCTGGGCTCTTCGTTTTCTTTGCCTAGTTTGCAGTTTGGATTCAGGTGTCACACGTCGAGGTTGGAGGCATAGTATTCGAGCCACTCTTCCTTTTTTCAGTAGGTTTCTTGTTTGGCCTACTGTTGTGTATATATGTATATGCTAGAGATCGCTCTGAATACTCTGATGTTTATATTTTCATATGATTTTCTCGGATTTCTGTAAAGTTACAGTTTTGTTTATTGCTTTACATTATGATATGTTTTTGATAAATAATGGTGAGATGGAAGGATTGAAAGGTTAGCTTTGCCTTCAGATGATAGGAAAATGGTGAGATGGAAGATTGAAAGGTTAGCTTTGAATTAGGGAGACCATGATCCACTTATTTAGGCTTTGTAAGGCTAAAGTCCTAAATAAGTGATGTCATATGGTCCAACTTCTTCTCTTTCTCTCCAAATCAAATTGGTAAGCACAAATGGGTTGATTGGGCCTCTATTAGGTTGGACTTCATGTGATTGGGCCGACAATGGTGATCCGGCCAGCCATGGTGAATTTCGACGACTTCCAGTGAGGCTATTTTGTCATTTTCCAAAATTTGCTCCAAATTCTCTCATGGCCTCGGAAATGTATACGTCTTCTCCAATAAGTATCTAAAATGATGTATTAATGCATTTCTGAGCCAACTCCACATTTCCTATCAAAACAAGGAAATGTATTAAAAACGATGCTTTATTCTAAGAAGGAAAACATTAAGCATAAGGTTAGGCACATAATTAGAACACAATTATGGACCTAACAATGAAATACAATGCCGCAGCCCCAGGTGGTTGGGATTGTATTGTACTCATCTTGGAGACCGAACCTTGGCCGAGAAGAGTGGTATCTCCCCCTCCTCCCCCCCCCCCCCCCCCCCCCCCCAATCATGTCTGGTGGTTTTTTGTATTACCACATGCTTCTTTGCTCTAAAAAAATAAATGACCGTATGAATTTTTCAATATCTTGATCATCATATCTCGGTCAAGATGTCCTAGGCGATCATGTCAAAGCTTATATGAGTCAAAATCGCAAACAATGTGAGCAACTACGTTGAATTCAATGATCCGAACTATAGTAAGATAAAAACCACTACGAATAGTCATAAACTTCTCTAAAATGCATTTTTGGCCGCATACAAAGAAGGGTACACATAAAAACTCTTTCCCATTTTCACCGTATGTTTCAAAGTGAAAACTGTTGCCATGAATGTCTTTAAAACTGAGCAAGGTTCGATTGACTTTTGGCACATATACGGTATCAGTAACATGAATTCGAGTGCCATGGGGCAACAAGAATTATGCAGAACCACGCCTTTATATAATCGGCGATGAACCAATCATGGTTGTCACTGAGGATCTATAAGGCATAAAATCCATAAACAATTGCTTATTCCACATAATAGTGTGTGTAGTACCATTATCTGATAAGAATTCAATATTGCCTTCAGACATCTACAAAAGAATGTAAATTAATTAGTATTTGAACTCAAAACATGGCGAACACTTTAAGTGAATACTTAAAAAAATTTAAGGGATTGTAATCAAGATGTAATCCCTTATAGAGTGCATTGAGTATTGATGTAAATAAAAAAAGACAACATCAAATGGCGTAAGTGTGCATCGCATCACACTTGAGGTAGAGAATGCCTATAGGAAGAGACACCCCCCCCCCCCGACAACCCCCAATTGGTGGGGTTTTGACTTTTCAGGTAAAATGTAGTGCCATGTGGTATTGTGTATTATGAACCATTCATGCATCTGTAAGGAAAAAAAAAATTTCTTATCACTTTTATAAACCAGAAACTCGTTACTTGCCAACTACATTACATGAATGATGTTCTTATTCCAAAATGACTAAAAAAAAAGTCCAAATAAAACATGATTGTTCAAGCCAAAACTAAACTTGAAGAAAAAAAAAACATAAGTAACAACCTAATACATAGGCTTAATCAAATCTGGAGTCTACGCACATGCTTGATCTACGCATTTTATGCTTGATTCTTAATGTCTTTCTCTCTACATTTAGCTTTGTTTTATGCTTAGTAAATATGTTTGTAACTTAATTTATGTTTTTAGGTAGAAATAAAGGAGGAAATAATAAAGGAGGCGTTTCGGAGCTAAAAGCGTGCTAAGGAGAAAAGTTCTCAATTCCGGAGAAGAAATGGTCCGAGGAATGGTCTTCAAATGGTTACTAAAATGCATTCCCATATGGTGTCAAGAGTTGGAAACCAAATGCCAAATGAAATGGATACCAAAATGGTGGACAAAAAGATGAAGACATTTCTCCTGCGCGATCCAGGAAAGAGGGAATATGGTGGAATATATGGAGCAAATAATGGACGAATTTTGGGAGGATATTCCATAAAGATAAATACCTGATTTAAGGGCCAAAATATGTTAAAATATATGGTATATTCGGCCAAGGAAGCTTAGAGGAAAAGGAATGCAAAATTTGAAGATATCAAGATGTCCTACTCCTTGTAGAAGAAGAAAATCTGGGCTGCCAGGTCACCCAACTTCAAAGGATCACCGAATATTCAAATCAACTCCGAATTTAATGATCAAATATGATATTTTATAGCCCTTGAAGTCTTCTTTCCAATGAAACAAGAATCGGAATTTTCCAAGATCTGAAACTCCGGGAAAACGCGTTTGAAGACAGACTGTCAGATTTGCCCGGGTACATAAGGAAAGTCTTGTTTTGGTAGGAAAAACCCTACTCTTCTCCTATATAAAGGGGAGCTCGACTCATTCATTCTCATCTCTCATTCTAGTACTCAAAGCTCTGCCCAAAACACTACCTCTCCTCCCTTGCACCAAATCTGAAGAAGCCATCCCTCCAACGCCATAAACACCATCCTCCACCGAAATATTAGGGGAGTCCCGAAGTATTTCGCCATCTCCATTGAAGAGCAGCTTACACCAAGTAGTCTAGGGGAGTCCCGACAACAAAAAGTGTAACCATAACTCTTCTCTTATTTCTTTGTATTTTTGGCATTCTTTGGAGTGAAGTTGTAAAGGATTTTGGTTATATAATTCTAGTTAATTTTCTGCCATCTTTTAGTTCTTACGTTTTTGCTATACATGTTTATTCTATGCTTAATACTTAATCTGAATGCAGGGGAGTCCCGGTTTAGATTATTGATGTGTTAGGGGAGTCCCGAAGCACTTAATCACGAAATTAACATGAGTTATATAGTTGAGGACGTAGGCACTTTTAGGTTGCATGAAATTGGTTAGGTTATAAAGAGTTAGAGAAAAAGATGAGATGATCACATGTATATATTAGATAGGTTTTATTTTCGGTTTAGTAAACATGTTTAGGTTCTTTGATTCTTGTTTGTTTTGCTTGTCTATGAGTATAAAGCATGATAGAGTCCTAGGATTTCTAAGTGTGTTTTACTTGCCATTTTTTTGTCTTTAATTTCGTAGGTCATTAGAACACCAATTCAAACTCCCCCCATACTTTCTAACGTTTTCATGCAGGTGAACACCCTACAATCCCCGGTTAAGAACGATACCCTATTTACCAATGCTACATCTACACAAAAGGGTTTTAAATTGCATTTCGTCTAGATTGATTATTGAGTGTTAATTTAGTAGTCACTTTAGGCGTTATCAATGCTTTCTTGGTTTTTTCCACAATGAGATTGATGTCTATGTCATCTACCATCTCATAATCTCCCCTAGTAAAGTTAGCCTCTTGTGTCAAATATTGCTTATGTCTTTTGTAGATATTTTGCATCTCCTTGCTTGCAAGGTATTATTTGTGGATATGCTTAATATAACCACATTTAAAACATGGATATATACTTCATAGTTAAAGTAGAGTATGAAGGATTTCCTCCTTGCTTGAAACCAGAACCTGACTAGTTCTTATTCGAATTGCTAGGGCCGACCCCCTGTTTTCGGTGTCAAGACAGGTTGCGACTTTGGCCTTGGTCGTGACCATGGCCTCCCCCTCGTGGAGCCAAGATATATGGTTCTTATATGTAGTTCTTCTTTTGTTTTGGTGTCTATCCTCCAATATTATAAGTCTCTGGGATTTTCTTAGTCCCAGCTGGCCTTAAATTGTTGTTGAGAATAATCTCATGATGTCTCTCGCTTTTAGCTAGAATGTTCATGAGATCACTGAAAGTTTATACTCTTCTTTGTTCATACTCAAGCCGGTACTGATGAGAAAGTACGCTCATGGAAGATGGAAAGGTGTTCAAGGTCTTCTTTATCATGTCTTTACCAATCTTATCAATTGGAGATCCAACATTGCCTGGTTGTAAGCATCAATCTTTAGATTATCCAGCGGGCGTATGATTTCCCATTCAACTTTGAAAGTTGTGCAATCATGCATGTTGTTGAAACATTATTTCAGAACGTCCCATAAGTCCTTGAGATGTGTCTTTTTCAAATATTACTTCTTGCTTCTTGAGTGCTTGAGCTTTGATTTCCTCACTAAGTGAAAGGACCCAACCCCAGTTTAGTTGCCTAAACCGGAATCAAACCCCTTCGAAAACACGAACCAACAAAAACCGCAGAAATTTTGGCAGAGTTTCGCTACTAACGTAGAATTACCATACCTGCACGAGGAAAATACACTTCATCCTATGCCACAAAAAGCAAACCGTGGGCACCAATCCCATCCGGATTTCTCAATATATCAACAATAACGTAAAGTAGTAAATATATATGTACTTTACTGAAAATCCAGAGTAAAATCGTATAACATATACAATAGGAAGCTCAGAGCGACTTCTAATACATAATCATATACGCATACCATAGTAGGTAGAACAATAAACCTACTAGATGAAACAAAGTAGCTCGAGCACTATGCCTCCGACCACGACGTGCGACACCAGAGCCTGAACTGCAAACTGGGCACGGAAAACGAAAAGCCCAGGGGAAAGACAATAACCACGTTAGAGTGAGTGGACGAAAATAAATGTCTTTCACCAAGTAATATATACATATAAAATCTTATGCGAGTCAAATGCATGAAAATCAAATGGTACGTGAGGAGACACTGGCTACCACTCACGTACAGAGCATGCAACGTAAATATATCGCGGAATCTCTCATGGACTACCACGCGATAGCACAGTCTGAATCACGGGATCCCAGACCCACACATGATTCCTAGCCAGAAAGGCCTCGGGTTAGGATATCTGTCCCCCCCCCCCCCCCCCCCGGAGCGTACTCGGGGATCAGCCAAGAAGCCAATGTGTATCGATACCACAACATATACTGAGACTGTACTCTGTGTAAACCAAATCATAAATCATTTCCATGCACATACATAAAACATAATATGTACATATGTATATTCGTATACGTATATTCGTATATGCATAATCGTAAAACACATGCTCGTAAAATCATAATCAACTGCATGCTCAAGTTCGTAAATCATTTATAAAAGACTCGCAAACAATCGGTGAAAAGAAATGTCCACTCACAAACTGGCGTAACGCGATACGCGTTAACCCGTGATCCGGCGGAAAGTCCCTCGCCAAAAGAACGATCACGAACCCTTAAATAATCACAACGTCCAATATTCAAAGTCATAACTCGACAATATAAATCAAATCACGAGAAACCACCGTTCTCGGAAACACGTAATTCGAATACGACGAATCGTCGAAAATCCATATATAACACCTCAATACCTCGCTTTACATTCAGACGCTCAACTCGAAAAATGAACCTCCCCACTGCGATCGGGGCGCGATTTCAAGTCAGATGACATGCAACTTATCGAAAGTACAAAAAGTCAAACTTTGACCGTTGACCGCCGTTGACCGCCGCCCACGGCGGCGCCGCCACTGACCGGAGAATTTCACGGCGGAGCAACCCCTATTCCACTCAAAATCATCCACTGAGCAACTTTGTCAACTGCAACAAAGGCCAATTCTCACTCTAACTAGGTCAATTTCACGATAAACCGAATTGGAACACAAATTTCAAATCCAAAATTCTCCATCGACAAATCGAATTAGAACTCCATACTTACATGGTTAGAATCCTTGAGAGGAGAGCTACAAAACCCAGTGCTTGATTAAGCTCAATTCGAACGAAAATAGGGAACCCGAATTCACTCCAAATTTCCTCATTTTTGATCGGATTTTCCCTCCCCTTCGGCGAGCCACACCGTGGAGGGAGGCAGGAGTCAAGCTCGGGATGCCGAGGCGAAGAGGATGGGACCGGTTTTGGGCTCGGGGGTGGCCGGAATAAGCTCCGTCGCCGGCGAGCCGACGTCCTCCGTCGTGACTCACTCTCTCCCACCGTGTTGACTAGTCAACACACCAGTCAACCCATAAATGCATCTGTTGACTTTCCTGAAATAGCAACTCCACTATTTATAGCTTCCCAAAATGGAAACTTCGTAATTATCCATTTCGTCGAACTTTGAACACCCGTAACTTCCTCGTCGTAATTCCGATTCCGATAATTCTCGCGGCCACAAACTCGTCTCGACATATTCTTCAATAACCACCCGAAGTTAAACACATCGGCCAATCTGATAAAAAGTCAACGATTCACACCAACACATATTAAATCAACAAAATAACCAACAATCGGAAATAATCACAATTAAATCTTCGTAACTCGGAATAATGCTCCGGAAGTTCCCACAAGCTCAAAATTAAATTCTGAACAACTTCTGTGAAGGAACCGAAACCAAATTCTCGACCGGTAATTAAGTCGTTAACAGCACCACCATTTAAATCCGAACTTCAAATATTCATAATTAATTCCTCGGTCGTCCAAATAACGATCCGGAACCGCTCATGAACTCGTAATCACACGTACAACGACTCTCGAGAAGAGACCCAGCTCCAATTCTCGGCCAGTAATTAAGTCGTTAAGAAACCAGGCGAGTAAATCCATTATCGGAAATCTGCTATTAACTCATAATCTGTCGGACCCAGCTGATGACACTGCTCAATCTGTTTCGGGTCGTCACACTAAGGTTGACCACATTTAGGTCTCTAGGTGGGATGATTGTGTTGGTGTACCTCTTTCCAAATAATGTATTCTCCACATTAGATATCCAACGGTGATACTCTATTCCTTTTGGATCAAGGATGTCAAACTTTGGCCTAGCTGACTCAATAAAATACAAAGTAGACAAGGGAGATAATTAGTATCGAAAACATGATCACTAATTTCAAGTTTATAGAATAAGAACTGGAGCCAAGATATATGGTCAGAAAATCGATGCGTAAAATTCGCGGCATCATACTACACCCAATAAACTGTGGTGTACTCAGACAATCCCATATAATCGATTTCCCTTCTTTGTTGTCAAAACGTGACTTCCCAAGGACTGTCACAAAGTAAACTTCGATCAAGAGGGTGATGAAATCCCCTCCATACGATCTCATCCACAATTAGAATGGTCGGTGTAGAAGAAAGCTGATAAGCCCGACTAAGTAAAACTAAAATTTGAAGACAGAACTGTTTACGTCGAATGGTGCAAGAGCTAGTGGAGTGGCATACTTAGGCTATGGACGAATTATATGTAACGCTCATTTGACAGGGAATTTGGGAAGTCGAGCAATCTTGATGTTAGAGAAGATGTCAGTAGTAGGTAAAGGACTCCGCGTATATATGCAAACAGGGCGTGTTGGGGTGTCAGGTTTGCTGCTTGTGACTATCGAGATGGAGGCGAAGGCCTGTTGATAGATGTGTTATGGAGATCGAACTGAAGAAGCGGAGCGGGTGCAAGGACGTCAAGGAGGTGTGTGCACATACATGTGTAGGTTGCGCAAGCGTGGCGCATAGATGTGTGTTGGTGTCGATGTGCTACTGCGTAGGGGATTTGCACAAGGCTAGGAACTGCCGGCTTGCTCGTCGTGAAACTGTACTTATATTAATTGATATGGTGGTCTATATATAGACATTACAAAGAGTATCCCGAAGGATCTAGGATTCTTATATTCTCTATTCTAATTAAATTAGGACAAGACACATACAAAAATTACGGAATGTATTTTTCTTAAACACTTCTCTTATTATTTGTTGTAGTAGTAGTGGTTGGCAGAAGATACAAGTTTACTCTGGGTTTCAAGAGAAACATCAAGCTAAATCTCGTAATACAATTAGCTAAACATAACGTCTTGAATAGTAACAAGCTACACACTCCAATTAGCAAAGCTTGCAACATTAACAATTATTTTTGTTTTATACTATTGGTTTTTTTTCTTTTCTGAATTGACCGACAAAAAATGGTGTTCGATGAGATTACCATTGCACTACAACTCAACGACACACTAATGATGATTTATGTACTAAAACTTGAGATATGCATGCGTCTTGTGATCAATCTGCATCCATTGGTTAATTTATTTTAATTTTAATGTAATAATTCATAATCTCGGAAGGTATTGTCCTAAAGAATAAAGGAGTATGCCCTTGCCTACTCCAAATTTTTATTTTTGTCAAATTTTTCGAATTTTCATCAGTATATACAATTCGAACCCATAATTCTCTTTTGGAGTTATTCAATCGACCACTACATAAAAGGTCGTGGCTACACCCTGTATTAATTAAGAATCTTGACACTTTTCTTCGAGGACTCTAGTCCAGTCTTTCTGCTGAATTATGCAGCTTGTATCCATTACAGTGACAAAAATACCGATCAAAATTGAGGAACATATTAATTGACAGAGAAAAAAATTCCCATTCAGAACGAAATACGTAATTCGTGCAAGAATATCATTCCTCATCTTTCGGCGCCTATTCTACTGGTTTAAATCTGAGGCAGAGAAACAGGCTACATCGATACAATATTATGTACAAGCCAAATGCCCAAATTACATAGCCAAAAATTAATTATTGCCATGGCTTCAACAACTCATTTGCCACAGTTTCCCATCGCCACACCCAACCCCCCCCCCAATTTTTCCTACTGTGAGAAGCAATTTAACTAAAGACATATAAACAACAAAACAAAAATTCTCTCAAGTTCGAATAACAGGACCCTTGTACAGCCCTCTCCGTATCACAAAGTTGTCAGGAGGTAAATACTCTTCTAACCATGTCACTTGAATTGATGTATCTCCATCATACTCGAGTCCACCTTCATTCCAATCAAAGTCAAACAAAATGACACAGTTAAGAATCCTACCAGTAAAATGTCCATGGTTCAGTAAACAATACAAGTTCTTGCAAATGTAGTCATTATGGAGATAAGTAAAGTTCATTAATACCAGGCAGATCTTTTCTTGGTGACTTCCTGAAATAAGCGCAGTGTCGCCCATCTTCAGACGAATAAGGCGGAGCTAGGATGTCAAATATGGCACAGGGAGTTATAGCTCTAAAACTATGGAGATTGCCTCCACTTGTGGGATAAAGAACTGTCGCTGGGCAAGGGGCCGTCATGTCAACATCTTTTACCAGTTTTGCAGGTCTTGCTGCAACATGAAATATACAATGGATTTAAAAGAAGGTACACGAGATGGGACATCGATCGGAAGCACAAAACAAATATGACAAAGGTTGCTTAATCAATCCGCAAACAAGTATATCTAGCTCTGATTTACTTCTCACTAGAACCAAAATGTTATTGAATAACAAGAGGACAAGGTGTCAACATAAAAATTGTAGTTTCTACCATATATGTAAAACCTAATCAAAATACTGAAGTATCCACCAGATCCACAGCTGCCTCTTAATCACCCTGTACAAATTGCAACATTTCATGTACAGTTTCACAATATTCTAGAGAAAAACCAACAAGGGGTTTGTAGGAAAAGCAGTTGCACGAATTGAATTCATTGGGTCTGGGCATCTCACTAATTTATGGAATGAGCAGAGATGCAAAACAGCCCATTGCACGAACTGGCAATGCTGGTGTAGAATGAAAAAGTGTCATATGCGAAAGGCCTCGTTTGGGGTTGAATTTTTGGAATTAAAACAGCTTATTTTTAACTATTTTGATAGAATAAGTGGTAAAATAAGGAAAACTGCTTACTTTAAATTTTTAGTTCAAAAACCACGGTTAAAAATAAACAAGCGAAGAGTTGCTTATTTTGAACCGTGTTTTTAAATTTTTTAATATTTTCGCCTCAATCCCAAACTATGCCCAAGGATAGCCAAGCAGGTTTGGGGTTTTCTAGGTATCAAAGTGAAATTTATAAAGAGATGCAAAACAAGACATAGTATAATGATTTTCCATGACCATAAAAAGCAGGACCTGAGACCAAAACAACTCTTGACTTCTAATGAAAGCTGATAATGATGTTCCAAGCTGTATTTCCTTTGGTTGTTAAATTAGTGTTTTTCCTACTGTACATAATCATGTCATTTCAACCCTTGAGCATATATATGTCCATTCATATGTTAACACATAAATATCAATATATGAATACAAACGAGCGTGCCAAAAGAATTTCAGAATTAAATACTTAACTTAAACTAAAGAGGCCAGGGAAGTTGGTTTACATATCCTGTTGCAGTTTATCTAATGTATTCTAAATTTTCTCAATGTGTACAGAATTAGATTTAAAAGAGTTTATGAATAGGTATGTGAACATTCGCAAAATCAAATTAGGCTCAACTAGCAAAGAAAAGCTGACTAACCCTAAGAAAATAAATCAGAGATTCTGGGAAGAGACGCACCTTCTAATTCACTGGTAGATCCAGGTAAATCAAGCCAGTCATATGAATTAACACATAAAGTACCATATATAAGCTTGCTCAACACAGTCATTCCTGGATGATTGTGAAGAGGTATGATAGAGGAAGGTGGCATGCAAAAGATTCCCATCTATAAGAAACAATAATATTCATCAAAACCAGTAAGTATCTTTTACTTTTTCTCAGACTTCAAAATACAATCTAAGGAAAACATCGACTCTGCATGACTTATGGATTATGGAAAGATTTGAGTTGTAGAAGTCAGATGAGAAGATAATAATGGATGTCAATTCACAATCTCATATTCGTCAAGAACTATCAAAGCACTAAATACAGTTATGTGAAGCTATTAGATTACACTTTATGTTATGTATATACTATATACTACTGAAATTCAAATCTGTTCCCACATAAGAACATGAAATCGACCTTTTGATGCTTTCATAATTCTAGCATAAATCTATGTTAACAAAAAAAATTATAAAAAAAATAAATTCTTTTGTAGTTCATAACAGGTGACTTGGAGTCTACTCACAGAGAAGCTATCACATTCATGTAAATGCAAGTATTTGATTGGCGGCAGTGACTGATTGTCCATATTACGCTCAGGCATGGGAGCTGGCCAGTTGCGTACCAATTGTGCCTCTTGTTCTAGACCTACATCTGCAGGCTTCAGTTTCTCTGAAAATAACATTAAACACAATGTCAAACAGTGCAAGAAAAAAATACACGTGATATAAGGACTTACCAAAATAAATTACTATAAATAATGATATAAACCGTAGTACTAACAACAAAACCCACAGTGCCAGTACAAAAGATATTTATGGTCTGTATACATAAAGTAAATGACAGTGACAACGACTAAATATGACTACAAATTGAATTAAGTAGCATGATGCCCATAAAACACAGACGTGGATATTTTCAAAATTCAATATATGAATATACACAAGTCCTATTATCAAAGTCTCAGTTATTTATTATAAGTGATGGCAGAGTGATGATAAAACTACAACCACTACACAGATACACAATCAAAGAGAGATTTGACTAATATGCTCTGGTACCCAACTGTCGATACATATCTACAACTAAATGTCTCTCATTAAAAACTCATGTCAGTCACTGAGTCACATATATGCTCAACGTAAATCAGAAGTTTCCTTCCTGACTTGATGAATAGAGCTCTGACGAGGGACTTGGCAGTTTGAATGAGTCTGAGGAATCATCATTCAAAACCATAATTATTTCTCGTTTCTTTTTGTGTACTAATTATCCTCACTTATATACTAATCAGTGTCATCTAGTTCTACTTGCTTTAACGATAGATGAAACATCACAGTATGTTGAGCTATACAGAGATATTGGCAATGTAGGAAGACATGACCAAAAAAAATAGCATCCATTACCACTATTTCAATCTGAAGGGAATGCAGAAGCTTCCTGAAAAGTTGGTCTTACACATAAGTGATAAACTTTGAGAATCATTCTAAAAGTAGGTTGTACACTTTATATTTGTAAGCTCTCTCTATTGTATTAATTTTCTATCCAACTTTATTTCCTCTCATACTGGAATGTGTAGGAACCCGAGTACTTGTGCCTTTAGCAGAAGCAGCATCATTTATACAGATTTAAGTACTGTAGAATGTAGATAGATTTCATCTTCGGAATAACATAGTTTCTATAAATAGTTCTGTTGTATTGAAAACTATTGACAACTGAAAATGTACAAAACAGGTTCTTGACTATGCTGCATGCAACTACATGTGGAAAGCAATATATAATGTTAAGCATATTCCTTGGTAAAGAAAATCGTGTACTATGTACCGTGGTATTCTGTATAAGGCCATTATTGTAAACATAATGAACTTCAAATCTGTTTCAGTCAAAATCACATATTCCAGAAAATAAGAAATCACTACCACTGGAATATCTAATTTCAATTCTTTCTCATTTCACAATTCAATTTTATGTCGATTCATGGTGTTTACTATTCCAGGTACATATTACATACTTTTGTGATATGGAATCTAATTGTCAAAAATTCAATTTTATGTCGATTCATGGTGTTTACTATTCCAGGTACATATTACATACTTTTGTGATATGGAATCTAATTGTCTTATAAGCTAAGTAGCACGGAAATATATGATACGATATGCCGTAAACGGAAAAATCAAAATAAAAAAGAAAATAATAAGAAAAAGACAGTATTTTGTATTAAAATGTCAAATATACATTTACGTATCCAATAAAATTACAAAAATATGTATGCAATTTGGATACTTCGCACATCCAAACCGAATCAGAAATTGAATACTTCAAAAAGAAGTATCTCAAAGTATCCGAGGAGTATCGTATCAGTGTCAGTATCCGATATGGGATGCGAGTAGTTTAAGCGGTATCCGAGCTTCTTATAAATTATACGCATTTAGCTATAGATATGCTAGTCTTATAACAAAAGATGAAGTCAGGCACAGAACTACGTTGATCTGATAATATATGCAGGAGTTTGATGGCTACAAAAGTTTAGTGGTACTCTATCATTGCCTTATCTAACTAACAGCAAATTCCAGCTATTTGGGGTAAATAAAAAACATAAAAATACAGATAGAGAATATACAGGAGGTCTTTCAGCATGAAATCAGTGCTATTAACTATCGCCCATGGATTCCAATAGAATTTAAACGAGGCTTTTGTATTTTTCAGTCAATCAAAGGCACACAAATTAACAGAGATATAAAAAGAAATGATTTGTGATACATGTGAACGTTTCTCAGATGGTTTAGGCCACAAAAGATCAACATTTATTAGATTTTCAAGTTGTTGCAAACACGCAGGTGTTCTAAACTTCACTATAATTGCAGACCTCGGTTTATAACATAGCTCAGTTTGCATGTGACAAACTGCATGGCAATTCCTTCCTGTTTATTCTCGAAAAGCTAGTACAATCAAATCTTTAGGATATACAATCTAAGACAATTCACTCAAAGTAACAACTTGCTCACAAATATTCAAACCAGCAAAATAGTGCAACAGATGGAAAAAAACACATTTGGAAATGGTTGATATCATAAAGTAAAACTAGGAGTTGTACGTACCCAATTTGACACGAACTTTTTCAAGGGCTTCTTCCGAAAGAGGTCCATTGGGCAAAAGGTTTGATTTGCACATATTATAGAGTCTCTGAATGTAGTAAGGCATGGTGCAAAGACGGTACCAACTTAACTGGACGGACTACAGCCCTAAAGTCAGTAAGCTGATAACGTCTTCGCAACAACAACAAAAAAATTGATATTCAAATGCAGCGATCCGAAACCCAAAAGGCAGCAGGCCTTATAGTCTCTTATTCCCTTGTATTTAGAATGGCAAGCCTCTTGTTTTGCAACGCAGAGAAACAACAATTAAGCGGCATCGCAATTTACTTAAACCCTCTCTGCATCAAAAACAAAGCACAAACTCCTAGTTTTAGAAATAAGCATGAGAAAATGAATGAATCAAAATTAGCGTAAGCTGGTTGGTTTCAGTTACACAGTTGTGCTCATTATTCTTCTGAATTATAATCAAACACTATATTCAAAACTTGATAGTGGATACATACAAATAAATTCCAATTCTCGCAGCAAACAAGTCGAATATTAATAGCAGATGGAGAAGAATTTAAATAAGAGCAGAGTGACGGTGGATCGATCCAGAGATGAGAGTGAAGGTAGAGTAGAGTACCTGATTGGATAGATTGATTGATTGAGAGGAAGTGAAGAAGAGAGAGAGAAAGAGGATCAAAGTGTGAGAGAGAGATCGGTGGTGGCGAATATACACGAGGGGAAGAGATCGAGGAAGCAGTCGAAGGTTTTTGGAATATGTCTTTTTATCGATAATCATTATTACATTTGAACGTAGATAAAATAAGAAATTTGCTGAAACGGTATATGAAATATGACATATATCATTTTAATCCGTTGAGTTAATTTCTTTTTATATTAATTAAGTTATTTTTTCCTCATTTTCATAATTCGACTATTATCACCATAATCACTCGTAGAACCAAAATGATATATGTTCAGAGAATATTTCAGCTTCTCTTAAACAAAATTATAAAGCTCAAATTTACGTTTTGACTCGTTGCTTATATTTCCTTCTAATCTGTGAATATACCTAGCTTATCACCTTTTAATACGTATTTAACAGCTTAATTATAAATTACAAATATGTCTCACCGCTACCATGACAGGAACCACTGGCGGGAAAGCTCAAACTCCGATGACCAACATCACCCGCACCTCGATAAGGATAGCGCCCACGCGCCGAACAAAAAAGCAATCGGACAACACCTTAACGAAAAGAGTACGCATTAGTCCCACATCGAATAAACGGTAGGAACCCAAGCCCCAACTACCAATATATACCCATCAACTCAGCATTAAATGGTACGCATTCGATACTCAATCGTGCCGGCGGGAAAGCTCAAACTCCGATGACCAACATCACCCGCACCTCGATAAGGATAGCGCCCACGCGCCGAACAAAAAAGCAATCGGACAACACCTCAACGAAAAGAGTACGCATTAGTCCCACATCGAATAAACGGTAGGAACCCAAGCCCCAACTACCAATATATACCCATCAACTCAGCATTAAATGGTACGCATTCGATACTCAATCGTGCTGTTATTCTATAAAACTTGCATATCGCTTCTGACTTAGGCATCGGAGAGTTGAAGGCGGGCCGCTCCCGTCTCTCCTTGATCGTTGTTGATTTTAGCAACAAGAGCGAGTTGGATTCGGATAAAGCGAAGAGCGGTATTAGAAGCAAAGCAATAACGATATCATTCCAAGGAAAAGCAGCAACCTATCGACAACTATCTCCGATATACAATCTTGTTCAATATCCGATATCCATATCGGTGTCGGGTATTAACATTGGCAATGTCTGTGGGAATTGCACATTGGAAATTGTTTTCCCAACCACGAAGCTCACAACAAGCGACGAGCATGAACACCAGCCTAACACTAGGTATAACGCCCAGTATCATGCAGGGATTCCACCACCAAACACCGATCACGAACGAGCACGACGGTCAGCCCTTGGCAACTCAACGGCTAGGAAAGCAGCATGTACAAAATCAGGATATCACCAGCAACACATATGATTATATCGGCGATATAGAACATCGATACGAAATGGCCATGGAAAAATGTCTCGAGCTCGAAAAAGCCTGAGAGTTCGAGCACCAACGGTATGTCAGGGCCGAGGAAGGACTGAGAGTCGCGGAGAATCGCCGACTCAATCCAGAGTCAACGGCGGACTCCGAATACAGGGAAGCCCACGGGGTAGCCCGACAATGGGAAACAGACATCCTGTCACCATCTCGACCCCATCACCGAGAAGCACAATCACCCGTGAGAATGGGCAGGCTACAACACAATCTTGAGCCAGAACTAAACAACATCGCACACTTCCCAACGCCACCACCGCGACGGTACGGAATCATCTCGGCAACAGATAATCAGGTCGGCATAGGTATGGCGGCACGGATCTCCGACCTCGAAGCAATGATACGACAATTATCACAACCCGAAGCAAGCTACCTCGACCGAACACTCCCAGCAGTACACGTTGAACCATTCTCAACCGATATCATGCGCCGAGGATGACACCCGCTGGCCAAGGTCAAGTTGGAACGATACAAGGGAAAAACAGATCCATCCCTCCACATCGACATCTTCACCTCAGCAACAACCGGCAGAGGATACGACAACGCTACAAACTGTTACCTATTCATAGAAAGCCTCACGGGCGAGGCACTCAACCGGCTCTTCAGCCTACCGCCAAAATCCATAAAATCTTTTCCCGAACTTATTAAAGCCTTTCTAAAGCGATACATAACATCGGCCAGTTACTCACTAACTTACAATCAATTGCAGGCTATCCGGCAGGAACCCTCGGAGGGCCTATCAGCTTTCATCTCACGCTGGAACACCGTCATCACTAACTGTCGAGGCATCTCCGACGATTCGGCCTTCTATGTGCTCAGGAACGCCCTACAACCCGAGTCACTAACTTGGAAGCTCAACGAGAACCCGTCAATCACATACGGCGACCTACTCGACCGAGTGACATCGCACGCCCAACTAGAATTACAAAATTTCGGCTCCAACCCGACACCAACACAACAGGTAAACACATTCACTAACACCACAATAACCAATGTACAGAGCGCGCCTCCCGCACAAGAACCATCACGGGCGACGTCACCTCGACAAAGAAACGGACCACGTCACCGGGACCAACAAGGGTGGAAACAAGGAAGTCAAAGAACCGAAGGAAGTCAGAGGCATAACGGTGGCAGGAACAACTACAACAACTACGCCAATAGCACCAACGGAAAGCGGCCACGAGACAAAAGGACCAACCATGTGGCGCCACAACCGCAACCAGTTTTTAGCATACTAAACACCAAGTACGTCGACATCCTAGCAGCACACCCAAAACTGTTCACCTTACCAAAAAAATCATATCGAGCAACAGAATACAGAAACACGGGGAAATGGTGTAGCTTCCATGGAAACGAGTCTCACGATACGGAAAAGTGCCACGGCATCAAAAGAGCGGTAGAAGCACAGCTGGAGAAAAGGAACCTATCAACATTCAGAGCAGGAAACCACGTCCCACCTACGAAAGCGGTAGCAAACATAGACAACATCAGGAGGATCAACGCCATCATGGGCGGCAAATCCAAAACAGAACGAAGAAACGAGCGAGCAGTATGCAGCCTGTAGCAGGGCCCGGCCAAGGCCGCCAAGACCGGGTGAGGATCCATCACGTTCTACGAATCCGAGGAGCACGAACGACCACCGGTATCAGAAGACTACCCCTTCCTAATCGATGTCGTCATCGACCTATGCAGTGTCGAATGATGTCTCATAGACACAGGGTCGTCGGTCAACGTCTTATTCCACCCGGCATACGAGGCACTCGAGCGACTTCCATCCAAGCTCAAGAAGGACCACCATCCATTAGTAAGCTTCTCAAGCGATCAGATCCAACCTCTGGGAAGCGACTACCTCATAATCTCTCTAGGATAGGAAGGCTGCAAGGCCGAAACACACATCAAATTCCTAGTCATCGACGCCCCATCCTTCTACAACGCCATCATCGGGTGCAATACCCTAAACAGAATCAATGCCATCGTATCGCAGCGGATGTTAACGATGAAATTCCCAACGCCCAACAGTGTATGCACCATCAAGGGGACAACGTCCACACTCCCAGGATCACAAACAAGCGCCAACTACCCGACACGAGAAGTATGCGTGCTAAAAAGCAACAGATCGGAAGAAACTCCAGAGGACCCAAAAGGAGAGCCGCTCACGGCTCGCCCCGTCGAGAGGAATCAACAAAAGTCGTACCAATATCGGATGAGCACCCTGAACGGACGATCAGGATAGGAACCAACCTGGACTCAGCAACCAAAACCGCCCTTATCAACATTCTCAGATAATCCAGCACCGTATTCGCATGGTCTTACACCGATATGCCAGGAGTATCAACAAACATCGTCTCACACAAGTTAGGAATCTCGCCAGACATCATGCCCAAAAAAAAAAGCATCGAGCTTACAATAAAGAGCAATACACCGCAATACAGGAAGAAGTAACCAAGCTTCTCGACATAGGATTCATCAGAAAGGTCCACTACCCGGCATGGGTCTCAAACGTCGTCATGGTCAATAAAATCAACAACAAATGGAGGATGTGTGTGGACTACACCGACGTCAACAAAGCCTGCCCAAAAGACTCCTTCCCGTTACCACGAAACGACCAACTCGCAGACGCCACCAGCGGCCACGAACTTCTATCAACAATGGACTGCTACTCTGGATACAACCAAATCAAAATGAACCTAGTAAACGCCGAGGCAACATGTTTTATCACCGACCGGGGACAATACTGTTACAATGTCATGCCATTCGGAATGAAGAACGCGGGAGCAACTTACCAAAGATTCATGACAGAGCTACTTGCCCCTCTAGACAGTGACACGGTCGCGGTTTACGTCGACGACCTAATAGTCAAAAGCAGGCACCGGGAAAACCACATTAAAAATCTCAAAACAGTATTGGACACGCTCATCGATAGCGATATGAGGCTTAACCCGGTGAAATGTATCTTCGGAGTAACGACAGCCAAATTCTTGGGATACATGGTAAGCCAAAGGGGAATAGAGGCCAACCCAGGAAAGGTCCAGGCCATCCTAAACACAACACGACCCGTAACAAAGAAAGAACTCCAGGCGCTAACGGGAAAACTGGTGTCACTAGCTCGATTCATCTCACAATACACCGATAAATGTGACCCATTCTTCAAAGCGATAAGAGTCACGAAGAAGAAAGCGGTCGAATGGACTGACGAATGCGAAACGGCATTATCCACCATCAAGCAGTATCTTGCCCACATTCCATTTCTCTCAGCCCCAGTGCCAGGAGAAACCTTATACATTTACTTAGCCATCTCGCTAACCGTCGTTAACTCCGCCCCGGTCAGACGGGAGGCCGACACAGAAATGTCAGTCTTCTTCGCGGGAAAAAGACTGGACAAGGCAGAAGCGAAATACCCAGCGCTAGAACAATTGGCCTTTTTAGCACTCATAATATCGGCAAGACGCTTGAGACCGTACTTCCAATCACACATTATCCACGTTCTAATAGACCAACCACTCTGTCAAATTCTAGCAAGCCCTGACCACTCAGGGAGACTAACCAAGTGGGCAATATAACTAAGCAAGTTCGACATCAAATACCAACCAAGATGAGCGATAAAGGGACAGGCGATAACGGACTTCATAGCAGAACTCACACCGGCGTCAAACAACCAACCACATCCAACAGCCTGCACATCGCCCCCCACAATATTGGCACCCCCACCCCAACCGGTAGCGTCATCACACTGGAACCTGTACGTAGACTGATCAAGAACGGTGATCGCAGCAGGAGCAGGAGCAATCCTAACCGGTCTCGGCAGAACCTACGCCGAGTACGCCCTGCGATTCACATTCCCAGCATCCAACAACGAGGCCGAATACGAAGCTTTGATTGCCGGATTGCAACTCGCCCTCGACACAGGGGCCAAAGACGTAAACATATTTAGCGACTCCCAACTAACGGTAAATCACGTAACTGGGGACTTCGAAGCACGAGGAACGCAAATGTCGGCATACCTAGGATACGTAAAAGCATTATTGGGTAAATTCTCTTTTTATAACATAACGCATATCCCGAAGAAGCAAAATAGGAGGGCTGACACCCTAGCAAGACTAGCAACGACCCCATCAATCACGGCAAGAGGACACATAATGGTAGAAACACTGGAAAAACCAAGCATATCCAAGAATTTCCAGGAAGTATTTACACTAACGATAGTGGCGTCATCGGCAGCACCAGAGGAAGATTGGAGAATAGGCATAATCAACTATCTGACAGAAGGAACGGTACCAACCGACCGTATAGAGGCAAGGAAACTCGCTCAAAGGGCGGCATACTATAGCTTACAAAACGACCAACTATACATAAGCAAAAAGGGCTTCCCTATGCTCAAATGTGTCACACAGTTGGAAGGTCACAAAATACTAAAAGACATCCACGGCTGCAAATACGACAACCATGGCAGGCCAAACAGCATGAAACACAAACTCCTCCGCTACGGTTTCTACTACAAGGGAATGCGGCAAGACGCAAGGGATATCGCAGATCAGTGCCAAACATGCGCCCAATACGCTCACAGGATACGCGCCCCAGCAGCACCAATGTTCATCATCATCAACCCCATACCTTTCGCACAATGGGGACTCGACCTAATCGGGCCGCTAAAGGCATCGTCCTGCCAGTTCAAATACATCATCATTTGCATAGACTACCACACAAAGTACATTGAAGCAAAACCGCTCGTCCTCATAACAACAAAAAAAGTAATCAACTTCCTCTGGAAGGACATATACTGCTGATACGGGGGCCCGCTCACAATAGTCACCGACAACGGAAAGCAATTCAACAACGATGAAATAAAGAAATTCACCGGTGACTTAGGGACTCGATTAGTATTTGCATCGGTATACTACCCTCAGACGAACAGACAAGTAGAAGCGACAAACAAAAAAATAAAGGTCGGGCTCAAAAGGAGAATGGAAGACTACAACCACAAGTGGGCAGAAAACCTGTATGAAGTACTCTGGTCAATACGGACGACACCGACAGAAGCAACAGGAGCCTCACCATTCTCGCTAGTCTACGGAGCAGAGGCAATCCTACCATTAGAAATCACACACCGAAGCCCGAGATTGGAAGGATACGATAAAGACACAAGCGAAGACGGTCTAAACATGACCAACATACTCCGAGAAGAAGGACAAGACGACACCAATATTGCACTCATGGCGAACAAGCAGCTAGTCGCACGACACTACAACAGAAGGGTCAGGGCACGAAAGCTCCACGTCGGCGACATGGTCTGGAAGGAGGTCATTCCTAAACCCAAAGGGCTAACACCAATTTGGGAAGGACCTTTTAGAATCATCGAGAGCGTCACACCAACCACGTTCATCCTTGAAAACAATAATGGCCTCAGAACGCCTCACACGTGGAACATAGAGCACCTTCGATATTCCCACCAATAAAACAGGTTCTAAGTATTATGGCAATTATGGCGTTAAAAAAAAGGTTTTTACATCATACCGGGGACTAGCCTCACCCAAACAAGCGGTATCGCCACCAATGAAACAAAAATTCTTCAGACCTTTGTCATAAAAACAAAACGCTCTCGGGCCACAATACTTGCAAAAATCAAGAAGCATAGTAAAGCCCAACGAGGCACAAGTGGAGTAGCCAATTGGTGAACCACTATAAATATTTGTCTTTACTTATCGCTTATCGCTTAACATCGTTACTTATCGCCACTAAGTCGCTCTCGGTCTATATCCCGAATACCAGTTATTCTTGATATCACTTAGCCACTTAAAAATAACACTTGCAACAAACAAACGAATTTTCTTCAGATCTTTCATTGATTGGGCGATACCAAACCGCACTTAGAAAAGAATCTTGTTTCCATTCAAAAAGCCATTACGGAAAAAGTACAAGAACATTATACATGTGATACTAACAAAAGCAATAAAGCGCTGTTACAAAAATGCCCTGGGCCTCACACCGGGTCAGCAGTGCCACCTTCATACGGGATCACATCATGCTCAGCCAGACCAAATCGCTCCCGATACTTGACCGCCAGCCTCTCACTCCTTGCCTGAGAAAGAAGTTCAACATCACGAAAATGACGGGTTAGAGGGGTTGATGGAGACATACTAGGTGTTAAAGGATGAAAGCCGTTAAGAGTCATACCTTCAGAGACATTGCAGCGCTGACGATCAGCTTCCTCGGCCTCCTCCTACTTGATCTGGGTCAAGGCCTTCTGACTGGCCTCACGCCTCAACCGGCGTTCCTCATTGATACGATGTAGGTCAACGTGATACTTCTCGTTAACCCACCCATTCTTAAAGAAACGAGCCTGAGTCTGTTGCAGACTATCACTGAAGGTCTTACGCTGCAGCGCATCGAAGGCCGGGCCGGCCTTGAAATCCTCCACGACATCGGCCAACTCTTGCTCTCGCCGGTCTTCCAGCTCCTTCACCTGACTGCGAAGGGCGGTGACCTGACCCTCTGCAATCGCCAGCCGTGCTTTCAAGTTCTCAGCCTGCTGACGCTCCTCCTTCACCTCTAATTCTAGCTTCCGGCCACGAAGGAATGAGGCGTCCAAACACTCATCAGAGAGCTTCTTCTCACCCTCCAGAACCTCATACTTATGCTGCAAGGACTGCCACTCCTCGCTCGCCTTAACAAGCTCTTCATCCTTCTTCGACAGTAACCCGCTCACGCGAGCCAGTTCCTCAGAGGACGCAACCAAGGTGTGGCACTGATGACACATCAGCTGAAGAGAAGAGGCAAAGGATCGCAAACACTAATCTACACCATTGGCAATATCGGCCACGGTGCCTACGTTGGGAGGGAGGAGAGAGATGATCTCGGCCGAGTAGGGCGGCGGCCCTTTCCAATTGCTGGAACGGGCGATAACGACGCTACCGTCAACGGCAACGTTAAGATCACCACAGGGAGCACCGCCTAGCAAAGTATAAGGGGGAGGATCAAGGTCAGTAACCGAAGGACAGTCTTCTATATCAATATACCAAAGATTATCGGCATCACTTGTTTCGGCGGCCGCACCCCTGGCATCGCTGGATGGCACAACGATGGTCACCCTAGAAGCATCGGCATCGTCTGGCACAGCAATAGGAGCGCTAGGAGTTGCACCCGCCCGCCTCAACCACTTAAGAAGGGCAACCTTGCCCTCGGGCTTCCTCTTCATGCGAACAGGTGAGCGCAAAAAGGTCTTGGGCGGGGTAGTAACAACCCTTACGGACACGCTATTCCCAACCCAATCGGTCTGGGACTTAAGAAGAGGAGGGATATCTGTTTGCTCAGAGAGGCTAAGGCTCATCCCAGAACGGACATCCAGGTCGAACTTCTTGGCAGCGGTAGCCTCCTCTGCAAGTTGGGCGATGATCTCATCAATGTCGCCATAAGAGCTAGACATTTTTCGATCTCGCTTCTGGTTTTTATGGCCAACTACAAAAAGAAAAGAAAAGGGTCAACACCACGACAAAACAGAAGAATACAGAAACATAAACAGAACAAGTAACAAAACACAAACAACATAGCGGCATACTAAGCGTCTTGGCAAGATCGGTCATTTCCATAATCCGGTAATCAGCGAGGAGGTATACCACAACGTCGAAGAAGTACAACACTTCATTGCGTGTAGGGTAGTCTAGGCCAACTAGCTTCCACAACGTAAACATGGTGCTCAGGACTTGAAGTATTAACGGTGAAACTTGCCCCACAGCGCAGCCGAGTTCTCCGAATATATACTCGTGGAAGGGGTGCAGCGGAAGACGCACGCTATAACGCAGTTGAGCCCGGTCGAGAGTAATGAAGCCCTTAGGCGGCCTAGAAAATACTTCACCGGGAGCAGGGGACTTCAGGACAACGCTATCGCCGATTTGAAACTCGGACCTCACCTTGTCCTGCTCCACCATCGAAAGCGCCTTGGAAGGCTCATCGACCTCTTGGCCATCCCTCAAGATCCACAGCAGAGGCCCATCCAGTCCTAAACAGCGAGCTCCAGAGCTAGCAAAAGTATCGATATCGGGTCGAGATGAGGAAGACATGTCACCTGCGAAACAGTCACGGATAAGGTCAAACCTAGTGGTTCGCCAATATCGGGTCACCAGTCCGCAACTAGCTTCCCAGGCGACATACCCCCCCCCTCCCCCCCCCCCCCCCCCCCCGCAACACAGATATAAGCGAAACGTTAAAGCAAAAATGACAATCACAAAAAACACCAAGTATGGCGGGATATCGGCTATCACTCAAAAGACCAGGACCAAACACATCAAGCACCAGGGAAGCATATTGCAACAACCATCAAACCTAAAACCTAGAAAACCCAAAAATTCAAAAAAGGGGAGGGAGGGGGGATGGGGGAACAACAGAACTAGGTTAACCAAAAGAAAGGAGGAGCAAGCGATGACACCTTACCTGAAAATAAAAAGAAGAAGCATAGAATGAGGGCTTACAACGACGGCGCAACAGCAACAAACAACCATTGCACGACAGATGTGAGAAAAGAACGGGAGAATCTGTTGTCTCAAAGAGGAAAACGAAAAAAAATTCAGACGACAATAAGAAGAGTTCAAAGGAAACAGCAACAAGGGTTTATATATAAACAAATCGGCGAGATCGCAGCCGTTAGAAAAGACACGCCGGTCCGACAGATGGTCACACGTGGCGAATGCTGTCACCAGAATCAGAAGGGTCCGGAACGAGAACCAGTACGCACCGTTTCAAAAAAGTGCGACCCTCGAAGAAAAAGCAATCATCACTCTTTATGGCTATGACGGGTCGTTTGGGAACCCCGAGACCCCCTACGCAGACACGTGGCAAAATGATAAATGATGGCATTTAATGATCGCAGAGTAGATACACCTACCACATCGGCTAAAGAAGAACCATCCCGCTCGCCAAGAGGCATGCTACATGAAACATCCAGCTCACCGACATACACGCTACATAAATTCTTTATTCCTGATACTGATCTAGGAACTGCAAAGCCGCTTGGAGGAATGGACTCGGGGACTTAAGGGTTACCAATTCAAACGAGTTCCCCCTACCATAGTGCCCCCAACGGTTTGAGCTACCCGTAACAGCATAAAACAGCTACCGACCTGGGCAGGGCCGAGTGTTTGGGCGCCATCGAGCGACCCCCTCGGTCGATACAATATAAACTGCTCATCAGGAAGGAAACTTGGTTACCATTACTTATGCTACTTCGACAGAACGGTGAATTAGCTACTCACCGATCTCGCCCCTAACCAACTAAATCAATATTGATCACATGCACATGTAAAGGTACACCCATCGCCAAGCATCACAACCTCGGTCGCCGAGTTGGGGGACTGCATGGCATGATACCCGGCTCCAAAAAGGTAACATCATCGTTAAGCACGTATAGATGATTTCGCCGGTATCACTTCTTTTAACTCACCAACCAAGGTTAATCTCCTCGGCTGAGCGAGTTGGGGGACTTGTACATATACCTAGCTTATCACCTCTTAGTACGTACTTAACGGCTTAATTATAAATTATAAATATGTCTCACCGCTACCATGACAGGAACCAGCGGCGGGAAAGCTCCAACTCCGATGACCAACATCACCCGCACCTCGATAAGGATAGCGCCCACGCACCCAACAAAAAACCAATCGGACAGCACCTCAACGAAAAGAGTACGCATTAGTCCCACATCGAAGAAACGGTAGGAACCCAAGCCCCAACTACCAATATATACCGGTCAACTCAGCATTAAATGGTACACATTCGATACTCAATCGTGCTGTTATTCTATAAAACTTGCATATCGCTTCTGACTTAGGCATCAGAGGGTTAAAGACGGGCCGCTCCCGTCTCTCCTTGACCGTTGTTGATTTTAGCAGCAAGAGCAAGTTGGATTCGGATAAAGCGAAGAGCGATATTAGAAGCAAAGCGATAACGATATCATTCCAAGGAAAAGCAACAACCTATCGACAACTATCTCCGATATACAATCTTGTTCAATATCCAATATCCATATCGGTGTCGGGTATTAACATAACCAAAACGTCTTTTTCATTCATCGTCTCTTTGTTGTCTTCAATGTCTGAAATGGCTCATCAACGGTTTCTTGCTGGCTGGGATCGTCATCTGCAGGGCTCCCATCCTTTCTTCAGCGTTATCTAGTCTCCCTGATTGATTTGCAGCTTCAAGTTCTTACTCAAGTGCAACCGGTAGGATAGGAGTGGCGCGATCTGTAGTGGTGCATGGAGTATTCACAGGGCTAGCTAGCACATACACAAGAGTTTGGCGTGTCTCAGCCCGAGGTTGTTGTCCTCGTCCTTTGAGGGCGCGTTTAAAAGTACTGTCTTGGTCTTGTTTTGGTATTTGATGGTAGCTATCGTATAAGCCTTGGTCATCATATTGCTA
This sequence comes from Geum urbanum, assembly GCA_946800695.1. NCBI lineage: Eukaryota > Viridiplantae > Streptophyta > Magnoliopsida > Rosales > Rosaceae > Geum > Geum urbanum. The sequence continues at coordinate 33,561,212 of OX327000.1, read as the reverse complement.
CCATTGGGGTGAATCTAATTGGTGAGGGGCTGAATTTTGTTTATCAAATTTGGATTAAGAGGCCCTTGGGATATGGTACTGGGCCTCTTGGCCTTTTGACCCAATATGTTTTGTTGATGATAGTGGTGGGACTCAAACTGGAGATTTATGGTTGTCGTGGACTCATGGGATCCAAGTGGCCCTTTTTCTCTCGTTTGTTGTCAAGTTATTATGTTGGTCGTCGATGTTAGTGGCAACAAAATAAGAGGTCTTGATCGACTATGTTTTTTTTAAGAACCTTGATCTACTAGTTTAGGAGGTTAGAGTCGGTTTTTTGTTATTTTTTGTGTATTAAGGTGTATGGGATTTGATTCATTTCATCAATTATCAGGGTGCATCCGCAATAGTAGTCTCCCATTCACAACATAATTTGTGTGTTTGAAATTGTTTTTAAAATGGTTAGAAGGACTTTTGAATTATTAAAATTAATTAATTAAATAAAAAATCACAAAAATAAGAAAATAATTTGGTAAAATTATAGAAATATTTTGAAGCATTTCAGAAACACATAATAAGTGTTTCTTGATTTTAAAAATATTTTAAATTTTTTTAAAAGTGTTCTAGAACTCTAATAAGTAATCTGGCTCAATGGCTCAATATGATGCAAGGGTACATCAATTATCCATCATTTGATCACAACGTGTCTCAGTACCCAATATTTTAGGCGCAAAGCTAAATTATCGACAATTGTTATCCATTTATCAACAATTGTTGACACGTCATACCCCTAAATTTGGCTGATACCACCAACCAAGAAACATCTGCAATGAACTAATTGTTATAGCACAAGAGACTCTAAGAGAGATCCCAGAGAAAGATATTGGTCGAGAAAATCTACGTACAAAAATCCAAGTTTACCACACAGTGCTTGCATCTGAGCTGGCTATAACACTCTTGGACCCAAAAGAGACATTGATGTTGATTTTAGCATTCCGGCCTCCCGGAAAAGAAATTGATCAAAATCACAATTTCCATGCCTAAGAAACCCACAACCTATATAACCATATACCTTTTCATACTCCAAAGATACCTCTACTTTCCCCGCTACAAACTTGACCATTGTGTCCATATATGTATTGGAACTTATGAGACTTTAGTCCCACGTAGGAGAAATTAGAAAAATATGTATCTTTATTAAGAATTACACATGCAAAGAAGTAATTGTGATGAAAGTTAGAAGGTAGATTTTCACATGGATTTGTGGGTTTGGGCATTGGGTTAAGAAAAACTCAAATATATAAATCGTTAAAAGATGGATCTTGGGCTTTGTTGATTAAATTTGATTATAATTTTAAAAAATTAATATTTTAATTTTGAATTATTATTTCGAATAAATATCAAAAAAGGATAAATATCAAAAGAAGCGACAATTGGGATTACGATCATGACTTTTGATAGCTTTATAAGGACGACCCGAGGTCGTCATATGAACATCCAATTCTTCAACTTCGTCTTCGTCTTCTTCTTCTATATTGCTATACTGAGAAATATATAGAGTAAATTCATCAGGCTTCAAGTTCGTGTGCAAGAAATTGAACCAGATAATTATATCCTCTAGATAGACGTCTAGACTATAAGCACAAGTGGGGGTGAATTTCTCTCTTTAAGACACTACGTTGCAGGCCTCTATCTGATCAAGTTAGTGAATTTTTATTCCGTCTTTGTTCTTTGTTATTAGTTACAATTTCGATTTTATTTATATATAAAGGTGTCGATTACACCTGACTATTAATCTCTCTGGATATCATTATAGAAACTTGGACAGAGAATTATGAATGCACATAAGCCAAAATAGAGTTTGCACTCCAAATTTTCCTCTGGAATACTGCATCACACCTTGATTGCCATATTACTTTGCAAGAGTGGAAACAAAATTCAAATCATTAGAGGAGAGAACACCACATGCCTTTTTAAAGAGATCAACAAAGGTACCTTGTCGTACATTCACAACAGCCTTGAATTTTGAAAGGATCTAAATAAGCTTAATATGGGAGAAAAACCAAAGGTTGTGCACAACCGTTTCAGGAATTAACTTGCAGCGAGGACAGATTGGAGAATAAAGTATATGGCGATGATGTAAATAAGCATTGCAAGGCAAAATATTATGGAGAGTACGCCATATAAAAATTCTTACTGTAGATCATTGTTTCAATTTCCATAGAAAATACCACATCAAATCTGGAATACCGAAAGAGGTTCCAACTCTATCAGAATTGATAGAGTGCATGGAATGAGCTAAATGGTATCCACTTCTAATAGAGTATAACCCATTTCTACTGTAATGCCACAATAAAGAATCAGCAACTGGGACAATTGGTATTGGGATAGAACATATAGCAGCCATTTCATCCTCCCAAAATAAATGACCTACCTTCTCAAAATTCCAATGACCAGTAGGAGAAATTAATTTTGAAACCTTTGCATGACTAGCTAATAAAGGAGGAGACTGAATTTTGAAAGACAAACCTCTCGGAATCCAAGGATCACGATAAATACAAACTGAAGACCCATCACCAATACGCCATCTAACATCTTTTAAGAGCAGGTTTCGTCCCCAAAGCAAAGACTGCTATATTAGAGAGCTTGATCGACCAACCAAAGCTTCAAAAAAGTTTGAATGTGGATAGTAATGGGTTTGATAACAACGGACAAGAAGTGACTCCGGAGTGCAGTAAATACATCAACATTGCTTAGCTAACAAAGCTTGATTAAAATTTGTGAAGTCACGAAGACCAAGCCCCCCTTTTAACTTTGAAGTACAAAGCGCATACCACTTTAGCCAATGAACTCCTTTTCAACCTCGAGGTTTACCTCACCAAAAGCGGCTAGATATTTTTGAAAGTTCTCTACTCATATATTGTGGTAATTTGAAAACACTCATCAGATACGAAGAAATGGCTTGCACCACTGATTGTAACAAAACATGTTTACCAGCCGAAAATAATATCTTTTCTTTTCAACCATTAAGTTTATGCCAAAATCTTTCCCTTACAGACTTGAACAACAAACATTTACCCCTTCCAGAAAAAGTAGGTAGTCCCTGATATTTGGCTTGACAATTTACAATAGGAATTCCCAGAAAAGTACTCATAATCAGTTGCTTTTCCCTGAAACAGAAGAATTGAAACAAATTGCGAACTTTTGGAGGTTGATTTGCTGCCCAGAAGCACTTTCATAGAGCTGAAAATAATTCAAAAGAGTTTGCTCAATATGATCAGTAAATAGCAAGAACAATAGTCTGTCATCATTATAGAGCGAATGAGAAATAGATGGAGTCGTATGCGCTACTTTAATACCAGACAAAAGCCCCTCAATCTCAACTTTACGAATTAGAGTTGAGAATCCTTCTGCCACCAGGATGAAAAGATAAGGTGAAAGAGGATAACCTTGATGTATACCACATGAAGGAACAATATGTCCAAGAGGAGAACCTTGCCATAACACTGAAAATGTACAGTAATAACACAGTCCATAATTCTACGAACCCATTCAGTATGAAAGCCCAATCGTAACAACATAGCTTCCAAGAAACATCATTCCACCCTGTCATAAGCTTTTGCCATGTCTAATTTGATTGAGGTTGCTCAAATATCACCTTCTTAAGTGTTGTAGATAATGAGTGACTTCAAATCCCACCATAACATTGTCCAGGATATTGCGTTTAGAAACAATAGCACTCTGTGTCAGAGAAACCACCACTAGGAGAATTTTTTTCAACCGATTAGCTAAAATCTTTGCTATTAACTTGTAGAGGACATTGCAAAGACTTATAGGACGAAAGTCACTAACCATAGCGGGAACTGACACTTTCAATATCAAAGCTATCAAGGTATAATTGAAAGATTCAACACTGCAGTGACCATTAAGCACTTGAAGACACAACAAAGACTTCATTCCCAATAACAGGCCAATATTTTTGGTAAAACAAAGGGTTCAACCCATCTTCACTAGGTGTTGTTGAAGCTTTCATACTAAAGAAAGATGATTCCAGCTTAGCTCTAACGAATGACTGCAATAATCTGTGATTCATCTCACTTGTGATACGAACAAGAACTGTAGAAAGTAGCTCGTCCATTCTAACTTCTCCAGTCTTGGTGAACAATTGAGAAAAATAGGAACAAAACATATTACCAATGCAATCAAAGTTATCTTGCCAGACTCCATTACCATCAAATAGACCATAAAAATATTAGTATGCTTGCGACCTGAAGCACATTCATGAAATTAACACGTGTTTTAATTTCCCCACCTCAACCACTCCACTCTACTACGTTGTCTCCACATGATTTCTTCTTGTTCTTGCAAAGTAACCAGTTGATTCTCCAAAGTTAGTACCATATCATCATCAGAAGAAATACTTTGGTTGTGATACAAATCATCTAGACGGCGCCGACCAGTCCGAATATGACTACAAATATTTCCAGATGAACTTCCCCAAATTGCAAGATCACTAGCACAAGAGGACAAAGATTCAACGACATTTCTACCCACAGAAATAGATGAGGACCAACCCTGTCAAATGACTTGCTTGCAATCTTCTCTACCAATCTAGGCATCCTCAAATTGGAAACGTTGCTTTCTTTTCATCCTTGCAGCAACCCATTGAATCTCTGTAAACAACTCAAAGATAAGAGGACGGTGATCATATACTTTGGTGCATAAATGGAGACATCTAGTATAAGGATACAAAGCTTGAAATTCCATATTAGGATAACCACGATCAAGTCGTTCTTCTATTAAATCAGGTGCAGAGTGACCATTAGACCAAGTAAAATGGATAGCCTTCAGAAGGTATACAAATAAGACCACAATCTGCAATAGCTTCTCGAAACCGCAACATCTAACAAAATGATCTCTATTGCATACCCATTTTTTTGTGAGCCGCCAATAGTTCATTAAAATTGCCAGCAACAAACCATTACGATGTCACAGAAGAAGCAATGTGATGGAGAAGCTCCCAAGAATGGTGTCATAGGTGTTCTTTCGGATCTCTGTAAAATCCTATGAATCTACATAGTCCATTTTCATCACACAACAAACCATCAATATGACCAAGTGAGGAAGTAAAGCAATCAAATTTCCACTTCAAATGCCATAATAACAATAATCCACCACCTCCAGAAAGGGATCTACCAACAGCTTCAAAATTCAAATTTAAAGAAAAAGCTAACGATTGCATTTGACTGAAATTTAACATAGTTTCCATCAACAAAAATTACATCTGGATTATTTTTCCTAATCAATTGATCTAAAGAGTGGCGTGCTTGCAATCTCTGTAAACCGCAAACGTTCCAGCAAAGTGCCTTCATAGTTAACTTGACTTATTGCCTTTAATAGCTTTGACACTACCATGTGTAGTGGTATGATTATGAGTTAAGGTTTGGGGACTAGTATGCTTGCCACAAAGGAGTAAAGAGGTTGAGGGTGAAACAAGGGGAGTATCATGTACGGCTGTATTAGCATAAGTCGATAAGATCTCATTTGAAGAGGAAAGTGTTAGATTTGGATGAGAACCTGCAAAAATAGGCGGCGACAGTTGGTTTGGTGATGATTCGACAATTACTTCTTGGAAAATGCCAGGTAATGAAAGTGCAGCTGGGCCTTTAGTAAAATTGGAAGGTCTAGTTGGTATAATCGATGAATCAGCTTTCTTCTTTTTGTCAACTTGGGCTTGTAAAGAGTGGCCCATTACAGAAACTGATGCACCAGCCTCTTTGAATTGATTAACAACATGAACATCAAAGTCCGACGAAACTGAACCACCTCCTTCGACAATCGGAGTGACCAGAAAACCCTTCCGTTTAGTATTAGCTGCAACAGGCTTGGTCTGAGGAAAACGGCGTCCTCCATCTTCTTGATAATTGAACTCTGGATCTTTCCGTTGGAAGGGAAATTCATAACTGTTTGTCGGATGATATTGTCGTAATGGAAAATCTTCAGTCCAATGAACAAGAATTCCACAATAAGCATAGAAACGAGGCAGACATTCATATTTGAATTCTAATTCGCATTTGCCCACCCCAAGAATTGTCATGGATGTCTTCCGACATAGAGGTTTGAAAGCATTTAATTGAACTCGAATGCAAAGAGAAGAAGCGATACATTGAATTTTTTTATCTTGCTTGTTATTAACATACTCACCCAATTGGTTTCCAATGTAGATGGCCATCTTCTCATGCATATGAAGCCATGGCTGTTTGTAAACGTGGACCCATATGACCACAGATGACATAGTAGATGAGTGAAGTGAAGATGAATCATTAATCATTTGTAGAAGCAACAAATTGCCTACAAAATTTCAAGGTTCACGTTCTAAAACCATCTTTAAATCAGATGGATGATCAAAATGAAATAAGAACGTGTGATCATCAATTGGCTTGATTGCCAAACCCACTGTAAATTTCCACAAGTTTTTCATTGTAGACATAAAATCATCTCTACGAAAACCTCTACCAGTAGCAACTTTTCCAATTAAACATAAAGACACATCTAATGCTTGATCAGATAGAACAGATTTAGGAGGTAATAAACTAGATGATTCCAGAGGATTGAGTGAAATTTGTGGATCTGGATTATTAGAACTGGATGCCATCTTGAACAGAAGAGAAATATTGGAAACAAAAATGAAATATACGATTGTTCACATATATAATAACCAAAACGGTTGTGGGGGTGGAATTAGTCTGATGGGATTGTGGTGTTGGTTCATGTGATTATGCAATCAATAGTATAGAAAAAAACCATTCATGAAGAATGATAATTCAGACATAACAATCCCAAATGGGACAAAAATAACTGCGCAGAAAATCCAGGCACAATCCCTTGGAAGAAGGGAGAAATTTATCAAGGAATTTGTATAATGACATGTCAATTGACTCCACTCAGATGAGATTGGATGCCAACTTCTGGAACTCCCGAATGTCATCATCACCGACATACTCAAATACCGTTCAGATTCATATAATTTGCTACTAGCTCATGTCCTCCCTTGCATGAAAGAGAAATATAAAACGCTCTCCCCTCCTATGCCGAGATAAAGAGTCACTCATGTAATATTTAGAATCTAGACTTTGATAGCATTTTATAGTCGAACATCAAATTGACCTCAAACATTTTGGCCAAGACCTATGCAAAAAAGAAAAAGAAAAAGAAAAAGAAACTATATGGCAGTTAGATATTCGCTGAGTGCAAAAAACCATATGTGGATTGTCCGGCTGCCACCGGTGCTGGCGTCGAATTTGTTATAGCCCAAAATTGGCCCAAACTTGTGTCTCGGCCCATGTTGGTGTTGTGAACCATTTAGAGGCCCAAATGCTAGTTATATAGTGTTTTACAGTCCGTTGTAGAGGCATTGATGAATATTGAAGTTTACTTTTAATTTCATTTCTAGCTTAGCTTTACTTTCCTTTTCGTGTTATTCTTCGATGATGTTTCAAAGTTATGATCCTGACGATTGGGGTCGTAACACTTCTGGCAGCGTTATCGCGCTGTTTATGCTGCCGAACAGGAATATTTCATTCCTTCGGGGCAGTTTAGTTATGTATTATTTGTGATGTCATTGTCTTAGTTGTCGATCAGGATTGACAAAAAGTTGTGGGTTGTAGGTTTTGGTGCTTACACGCCGAGCAGTTACTGAAGATGGTCGAAAATGCAGGTACGATGGACGGTGAACTTTTCAACAACGAGGTGGGGTCTGGAAGGCAGGCCTTCACTCTCAAGGATCAAAGTTTGGTATCGCCTGGTTCTTAAACAGTACATATGGTATTGTTTGTAGATCTCAGATCTGTAATCATGCATGATATTCTCGAAAAGAGGTTCATAACGGATGTGTTAGGGGAGGACGATCAATAATGTTGGCAGCGACAGTGCCGACAAACCTATGGCATCTATGCAGAAACTAGAACTTCTTCTTTCTGGTTAGACTAGATTCTAGTTGGGCTTGGGGGTTATCTCCGACCCTAATTGTTTTATGTTTATTGACTTTTGTTATGTGTTGATAATAATTTTTCATTGGTTTTTAATAGGAATAGTCGGGCGATATGCATAAGTACTATTGTGGAAAAGCCATACGAGCCTTGTTTGTTTTAGTAGGGATGCGTTTCATAATCCAATAGACACTTCTTCCTAATTAAAGTAGGATGAAATGAACTACCGCTTATTTAATTGTCGTTTGGCAATTTAGTGGAAAACCGTTTAATCTGTAATGATGTGTCATCTTTGTGTTCTATTTTAGTTGTTATGTTGTCACTATTATAAAACATATAGAGTTGCTTGTATCACACTCTCAACCAATTGATGCGTGCTTGAACTCATATGCGAAAGTCTTATTATCATTCAAGATATTCTTGTTGTACTCGTTGTCACCGGTTTAGGTTTGTCCCTCCCCTCGAATATGTATTCAACCGTTTTGTTAACAAAAATTTAAGGACCACCGTACCGTTCTTTATGGAAAAAAAAAAAACACATATAAAGTTTGTGAAAAGAAATTACAAAGAAAATATCAATGTTCAGAAACGATTTTGCACACAAAAAAAATCGGTATAAAACAAGATTGAGGCGCACAGACCCGTGGCGTTGCAATTTCCAGAGCTTGAAACCTAACCCCAAAAACTCCCTCCCTTCGCAATCTCACATATTCACATACCACTCGACTCTAGATCGATCAGGGCAGGCAGCCATGTCAGGAATCGGACCAATCTCACAGGACTGGGAACCCGTCGTCATCAGGAAGAAGGTCCCCAACGCCGCCGCCAAGAAGGACGAGAAAGCCGTCAACGCTGCTCGCCGCGCCGGCGCTGAGATCGAGACCGTTAAGAAAGGTTTTCCAATTCACACCCCCCGCTCTCTCTCTTTTCTATCGAAGTATTTGTGAACCAAATTATATGGATGAATCCTGACTCCCGTAGTTTGATAACCTAGTTATGTGACTTGAAACGAATAATCTTTGATGCTCGAGTTCACTACTTGTTAATTTTGAATTGGATTATATATTAACGCGTGACATAGACATGATAGTTTTCATTTGGTCGATGCTGAATTCAGAAAATAAGAATGATCGTCTGGGCTCCATCGTCTTGACTAACGTGGTTAATTGTATCTCTTGTTCAATTTGTTCCAGCATTTGTTGATTTGTATAGTTGTATCTAGCAATTAGGTGAGACTTAGAGACAAATGATTCTTCCGTAGCAGATTCTTTTATTTTCTGTGTGTTGTTTACCACATCTGATAAGTTTTTGAAGTGCTGACTGTACTGCATAAAATAAAGCTCCTTCGATTTTAAACATTTTTGTACTATCCTTTTGCAGCTACTGCTGGATCTAACAGGGCTGCCTCCAGCAGCACTTCTCTAAACACAAGGAAGCTTGATGAGGAGACAGAAGTTCTTGCTCGTAAGTTCATCTTTTCACCACCCTATGCATACATGGAATTTTTTTTTTTTTTGTATGTGAAATTGATATAACTTTGTTGAAGCTAATAAGAGTCTTCTCTGAGATATTTTTGATTTTTCTATACTGTTTTACCTGCAACCTGTTCTGTGTGTGTTTATCACCCGAGACCCCAATGGTGCAAGCCAGCGAGCTGCCCCTATATGTTTCAAGTGTTTCCCTCCATGAATTTTGCATATTTCATATCTATTATACAAAGAGTGTTCATAAATTACTCCTCGAGTTTTGTTTTCTTTAGACATTTGGTTTAACTGCAAAATAGATGGTACAAATTGGCAATAGCCATAAGCAAAGGAGGGGGATACATTAGTGAATCAGTCTTCCTAATATCCCTTGGTGTCATAAGCCATTGACCTGTTCCCTCTGATTCATTATCCTTCTACAATTTGTGCTCATACTCTACATCTCGAGCTTTCTCTCCTTCTGTTCCCTCTCTAATGATAGATTGCACCTGTTACCTGTTATACAGGCCAAACAATGTGGTATTTTGTTGGAATCTTGTATCCTGCTTCTGAAATTTCTGTTTGACATGAGAGTTGAATTGAGAAAAAGGAGTGGATGATGATTTTTCCTAGAGGTGGAATGTTGCAATTGTGTGATAGGAAGATTGGAAAAGGATGAAAAAGATTTGATTTACACTATATACATCCTTCCCTTATTGCTTTATGATTATGTGTTCTGTTTGGTAGGTTGCCTGATCAAATAATATGTTGATTTTGATTTTTTCCTACTCTTGTGTCCTTGTGGGTTCTTTTTGTAGCCTGTTTGCATGTTCTTACCTTGGAATGATCCATCTGCTGGCCGAAATTTTGAGATTGGCCTTTGCTCTTATAGGGTCCATGCATCTGGCATAATATCTGTGATGCTGGTCCTTGTAGACCCCTGTGTTTTATGTGGCTGTTTGTGTTTGCAGTTGTCCTTGTTACAAGCTCTAAATGTGGCTTAGTGTTTGAACCCTGGTTACATTTTTGGTCGAGCTAAAATATTTTGAAGCAATCCTCAAATGCTCTATTTATTTTTTATTTTCTGTTTTCATATGCTGAGTCATCTGTTCTGTTTATAGATGAACGTGTCCCAAGTGAGCTGAAGAAAGCTATTATGCAAGCTCGAATGGATAAGAAGCTTACCCAGGCTCAACTTGCTCAAGTAATTTACTCTCTCTCCTCTCTCTCTTTGTCCCTCTCTCTCCACACACACACACACACACACACACACACACACACACACACACACACACACACACACACACTTAAATAAGCGCACACCCTATGGGTGTGATGTTCAAAATAATTGAAACATAAAATCTGAATAAATTAATTAATTAAAAAGTTAAAGTAAATTCTGAGTAGTTTTTTTTATACGGTAGATTCTGGGTAGTTAAAAACACCTGCAGAAAACAATTTTCCTGTGATAATTCTGACTTTTCTTTTATTTGTTGAATTCCTATATTACCCTCTAGTTATTAAAGCAGATTAAGGTAAAAAGGTTAAAATTGGAACAATCGGCCAAATTGGGGAAACAGCCCCATTTCCTTTAAAATATAGTAATAGATATAATTATATAGATTTGGTTGGTAAATATCTGGATTTATTTGCAGATTATCAATGAGAAGCCTCAAGTCATCCAAGAGTATGAGTCTGGGAAAGCTATACCAAACCAGCAGGTAATTGGCAAGTTAGAGAGAGCTCTTGGAGCAAAACTGCGTGGAAAGAAATAAAGAAGCATGGAAAGGAACAGAAGACTCTTGGTTGTTAAGTTTGAACTAATCATGTTTTGCACTTCAGTCTGTAGTTTGAGTTTGAACTAAATAGTCTTCACCTCAGTCTGTATTTATTTTCAGAGGTCTGTGTTTGGTGCATCAAGTACTTGGTTCCTTAAGAATGTTTCCAGAAATGACCAATATGCAAACAGCAGCAATGTAGTGTTTGCATGATTGAACCCTTATTTTCCTCAGTTTTTCTACTCGCAGGGTCGTGTCTTTTGTAAATCCTGCCTTTTGTTTCCTATACAGTTACTATTAGACTATAACTCTGCTAGCTGTCAAAGGAAAGACAAAATCAGTAACCATGCTCAAAATGGCTGTCGATTCTAAACTCTTCAGGGGAATTTATATGAAGGGCCAGTGACCATCAAGTTACTTTGGAGCACGTATTTTGGCCAAAAAGTCGTGCAAACGTTTGTATTCATACATATTAGTAGTAATAATGGTAAAATTAACGTATTATATGGAAAAATTATGTTTTTCGCTCTGGAAAAATATTAGCTTTTGTCATACCTCTAATTCACCCATGGGTTTCATGCCTAATTGGTTATTGATGCAAGTGAACTCACCGCTGAATATTTTTTAGTTAAGAAAAAATGCTAACTTTTTTATTGACAAAACTAAACTCAAACAAGTATTCTCTCTATGTTATGGAAGTATACTATCTTTGTTATGCAAGTGTACTAAGATACATGATTTTGTTAATTGTACTAAGTGTTTGCAAGAAAGATACCAAGTGTTAAAGATAAGGAAACTCAGCATAATAAACAACCCATTTTTCCACCTTCCGGGCGGTAGTCCGCCTCCTAGGGAATCAAATGAGTATGAACAAGTAAGAATAACCCACTTTCTTCCTCCTTCTAGGCGGTAGTCCGCCTCTCAGGGGAGTTTAATGGGTTTTTATGAACATATAAATAACAAATTGAAACTTGTAGTGGGAAACCATAACTTATTTATTCCAACATAATTACAGACTATAGATCCAGAGCCTCACTATGTGGTAAACAACTATAAGTTGTTTAGCCACTCATAGTAGTAGATATACTTACTTGGAAATAGAGAAGCTGGACAATTTGCTTCCATTCTATCTCTCGATTCACACTTTACATTTAGGCAATTCTACTCAAATAAATCTCTTCTATTCTGATTTTCGATACCTAGAATTAAGACTCAAGGCTTCATTTATAGGAAGCGGAACTCAAAACATAATTGAAATATGCATAATTAACAGTAGCTCCACTAAAGATAATGACCCCATACTGATAAAGTTTCTGCTTTCCTCCATTATCTTCTTTCAAAAAGTGGATTCCTTCATGGTAAAAGATGTTCCCCACTTAAGAAAAAGATGATACGACTTCCCATGCCTTTACATGTCATCATGTATCTCTAAATTCTCCCTAAGATAAGGCTCTTCAAATTCAATTGTTCTTCTTGTTCCATTCTCTTCCATGTCAGTATCAACATACATCTTGCAGTGTCTTTCTTTCTCGATCTTTTGAAGCCATTGGGCACATGCAAGATTGGAATCAATTTCTTTTCTCTTGAGGGCAACAAACAGATCACTAGTTACGACCTCTGGATGTTCGTAGCCAATGACAGTTATTTTCTCTTCTGAAGCAAGAAAAGTAATCTATTGATCTTCTTCAATTATTTTCTTGATGTATTCCGATGCCATGGCTTTCATCCATGGGATACTAGAATTTGGAGCTCCATTATATCAAACACAAGCTGGTTCTAGATATTGACCTTGGATGATCCTGACATAGTGATATGGAAAAATATACTTTAGTTCTCCATTGGACTTTTGCACCCATTTTAGAGGTGTAGATCTGAACTTGAGTCTAAGAATGCAGTTGGACTTCCTTACATTCTTGACTGTATTACAAATGATAGCTGGTAATCCCTTAAGATCATCATTTGTTTTTGTCCACAAATTATGAACAAAGCTATTTTCATCTAGCCATAGTTTATGCTCTTGTAGATGTTCACTTTGAACATTCACCACATATCTTCCTAGGAATAGTCCAGGAACTATGAAAAGAGTATCAGGGAGAACTGATTTGGTTGAATGTCTTCCAATGATGTTATGGAATTCGAACCATTATGTCTCTTTTAGTGCCTGAATCGGCACCTTAGCACTTTTAGGGGTTCTGATGTACTGCACCATTGGTTCATTAACAACGCTTTGCTATTTTTTCTTTTGGCTCAGTTCTTCAGCTAAGGCATTCATGGCATCTACCATAAGCTTTTTATCTTGTTCCTGGAAGGCAAACATTAAATTGTCTAGCAAAATCTCCTGGTGAAATGCTAGACTTGGGTTAGTCTAAAAAACTGATTCCGAGAAGGTATTCAGTTGATAATTGAATATAACCCTGTAGGAAAAATTCTTCTTTTTGGCAAAGCAACAACTATTAACGGTCTTCATAAGCCTTTACCGTATGTCGTTTGAGACGAGCTAGCCAATCCTTTATCTTGGAATTGGTCAGTTAAGGTTGGTCTTTTAGGACACAACTAGAAATTTTTAAGAACGTTTTTAATGGACTCTTCCTGTTGTTCAGGTTCTTTTCCTAGTCTCCTGCTCCTAGGATTCCGACATTCGTCACTTTTTCATTTCTTTGAAACATCGATATTTCTCTTGTCAAAGCGTATGGGAGTTAGTTCTTGTTACCTGCAATTAATTTCACATCATATTCATATTGGTTGAGAAATAATTGCCAGTTAGCTAATCTACCCCTATCAGCAGCTTTATCAAACTTGAAATTTTTGAAGTTTTTTACTCTGCCGCAATATGTTCTCACAATGAATAACTTTCCTAAGAAGGCAGGGAAATTTCCATATGTTTTTTTTATTGCCAGAATTTCTTTTTCCCTTATAGGATAATTTTGTTATGTAGAATTAAACTTTCCACTGTAAACCTTTAAAGTTTTCTCATTGTTAGGGCATGACGCTCTCCCTAGCACTGCACCTGCCCAGAAGTTATCACTAGCATCAGTTTGAAGAATGATCTCATCATTTTCTTCAGGTTGATGTAGTGAAGACAAGGTCTTACAAAATTCTTTGATTTGCCTAATGACCTTTTTGTCATTGTGACAACCCGACCATTGTCGAAAATCATCAAAATGAATAAATAAATAGGTAAATCGAGGAAGTACTCGATCCAAAAATAATTTTGGACCAATTTAATCGAAGAACATATTAGTCAAGCTGGTTACAACAAAACCGTTGAAACGATATACAACAAAACTAATTTCTTTGTCGACCGCACCGCCACTGGTGGCAAACCTTGTCACCACCACCCACCCACTGAGACGATGAAGCCTAAACTTTGATTAAACCTTACAACTATGTTCGTTTCATCGATACGAACCTAACGACATATAACTCGACACATTTCCGGAAATAATTTTCTGGCCACGCGCCTGCCAGCGACTACCATAGACGGCGATGATTGGCCCACCGTTGGAAATCTCTCGTCGAGCACAACAATCGGTCCAACAACATCAAAGACTGATTCGGCTGAATTCTGACCGAAATCCACTCGAACGCACATAAACCCTAACCTCGCCGAAAATCCATTTCGGCAATGTAACTTTGTTGTCAAGCCACGGCTGGGCTCGAGGCTCATTCCAATCGACTCGTAGGATGAGGGGATCAAAACCCCTCTATCCTTAACAGTCAAAACCACCAGAAATCGTCGTGTCCGGTGGACGCCAAACAAAATTATCGAAATCGATTTTGATTTCCTTGCTTAATCTTATAATAAAAAACAATAACAACACATAAAGAAGCTCACAGGCTCTCAATTCGTACTTGAATCGTGGCCAGAGAAGTCGTCAGCGTCGGTGACGAAAGAACTTGAAAACCCTAAACCTTCTCACCGTTGATTCATCCTCCACCGTACTCCATTGTCGAAGATAAACTCAAGAAAAGAAGCACGATGAAGAGGCCGTTCGATTATGACTGGAATCGAGGCCGGAGGTGGCCGGACTACAGACATAAACTGCAGCGATTTTTGCCCCTGAAAAACAGTCAACGGATCCAATTACCTGAAATGGAAAATTACCATTTTCATTTATGGAAACTAATATTTATACTATGATATTTACGGTAATGTAACTTTTGACAAACTTCTGTTGATCATAACTTTTACGTCATAACTCCAATTTCGACGATTCTTGCGTCTATGAACTCGTCTTAGTAAATTCTACGACTTCCATCTGAAGTCAAGCAATTTTGTTAATTTGATATAAAGTCAACTCTAAAGCTTTTAATATTTACCGACGGTAAAAATATTTTACCATAACCACTAAATCGAACTCGAATTATTCATAAATATTAATGATTATATAAAAATGTTGAGTATTACAGTCATCTTCTATAAACTTCTAAGGTCTCTTAGAACTTGTCTTTGGGGACAGTATTGCTGTCAATCTAGCAATTTTAGGAAGAAAATATTTTCCATAATTTATTACTGCTAAAAATCTATGTAGACTTTTAGCGTTAGGAATTTTATCTAGAAATTTTCAGACTTTTTCTAAGATATGAGGTTGAAGCTTGATCACCTCATTTCTTATGTTAATCCTCAAGAAATCAATTTCATCTAGAATGAGAAAGATTTTCTTTTCTCCCAGAATGATTCCATGTTACACTATGAGTTTGATTACCTCATAGAGATGATTCATGGTTCTTCCTTACTCTTTGAAAAGAATAATATATCGTCAATATATACAACATAAAAGTCTGCAAGTTGTTTGAATATGTTGTCCATTTTCTCTGGAAAATGGATGGAGCTTGTTTCAGCCCAAATGACATTACTAGCCATTTGTAATGTTCCTGTGGAGTTCCGATGGCAATTAGGGGAATGCTATCAGGATGCTTTTTGACTTGTCAAAATCCTGATTTTGCATCGAATTTTGAGAACACCTTGTCTCCTCTGAGCCTGTAAATTAGCACTCTTGCCTGTGTTATTTGGTAACCGTATTTTACGATTTTCTTATTGACATCCCTAAAGTCTATCACCATTCTTACTTTTTGAAATACCCCAAAAATTAGTATAATAATTTAGATTATTATATGACTTGTTAAACTTAGAATTATCATAATTTAGTTTAACTTTAGAGCCATTAGAAATTCAATAACAAATTGTCTAGCGAAGACAATATATAAAATTGACCTTTAGAGAAACATTAACAGAGTGAAGCAAATTGTCCAGTGGATACTCAAGTTCAAGTCAGGTACTCTCTGGTCTTGGGTTCGAGACCACGAAACTAGATTCGTGAACATTTCATGCTGTAGGTTAGTAAAAATAATAAAAATATTTTTATTCCAAATAGCCAATTTTCGGAAATGGAATTTTAGTGAAATGACCAAATTCTCCTTGTTTGTATTTGTTCTCCGAATTGAACTTTGTGTTTTAAGATGACAATTTTTACTTTTAGAAGTCACGCTTATATATCAATTCGATACTAATTTGGTGCTAATTATTATTGGTTTATGTGTTTTTCATTTTTACACTTTATTAGTAGAATCACACATTTTCTTCACACATCAAATTATGTATTGCATTCACATGAATACATACACATTTCAATCTGATTTCCAACAACATTACTATTATTTTTACAAATAAAAATTTACCCTAAAGAGTAGCCCAACTATTCCTTATCTTGTGAAAGTCAATAGAAATGGTTGTAAATTAAATTCTCATGTCTCCTCTCAAGGCCTATATATACATCCCCTTTAATACAATCTGATCACACACCATTTAAATGAAGTTTCACCAATCTAAACTCTCCTAAAGTTGCAATGCAACACACCTAAAGTTCTATACCAAAAATCTTCCTTTTAAGCATATTTTAGTAACTCTTTCTTTTCTCTAAGAAGGCCATTTTGAGTTAATAAAATATCTTATTTACCTACTGAAATTTTTGAGTAAGTACATGAGTACATTCCTTTACTTTTTTTTATCTTTAGGAATACATCAAAGTGCATGGCTAAGAATAAAAGGGAAATAATGAGCCTTAGTGTAAATTTAATATTTTTGTTTCTGTTAAAGTTTTAATTTGTCAAATATTTTTATATATTTAGATTCTAAAGATACATTATTCAAATTTGAATTTTGAATCACTCAAAAAGGTTAAGTAATGAGAAAGTTATGGCTAAAATAAGTTTTGCTATTTTTTTCTTAATCTTGTTCGAAAACTCTTAAGATGTTCTTAACTTGAAATATTCATATCTCACTCATTTCTTAACCAAATTTAGTGTCCTTTATATCAAAACGAAGCTTACGAATTCAACTATAAATATGGAAAGTTTTCAAAAGGAGATGACATTTTCCTTTGATGAAGAATGCCAACGTGCCTTTGACAGATTAAAGTAGGTTCTGACTTCTGCTCCCATTCTTTGTGCCCCGGATTGGTTATTGCTCTTTAAACTTATGTGTGATGCATCAGACTATGCAGTAGGAACTGTTTTAGGGAAACGTATGGACAAGAATTCATATGTCATATCCTATGCTTCTCGGACTTTGGATGAAGCTTAGATGAACTATACAACAATCGAGAAGAAGCTACTTGCTGTAGTGTTTGCCTTAGACAAATTTTGATCTTATCTTCTTTAAACTAAGGTAATCGTATACACTGACCATGCAGTATTGAAGTATTTCATGGCAAAGAAAGATGCCAAGCCAAGACTTATTCGATGGATTCTACTTCATAGAGTTTGACATTGAGGTTCGAGACAAGAAAGGAGTTGAGAATGTTGTAGCAGATCACTTGTCACGGATTATGAATGACACTAAGGAGGACGTTGAAATCAAGGAGTGTTTTCTAGATGAGAAGCTTTTCAGAGTTCAGACTAGTTCACAGGAATTACCTTGGTATGCTGACATTCTAAACTATCTTGTTACAAGAGAATTTTCAGCTGACATGCCAAGAGAAAAACGTGATCACTTGAAGTATATAGCACACCAGTATGTCTGGGATGAGCCTTACTTGTGGAAATATTATGCTAATGCATTGATTAGAAGGTGTGTCTCAGATGGTGAGCATAGATCGATTCTTGAGTTTTGTCACAATGAAGCTTGTGGAGGACACTTTGGATCGAATAAGATAGCTTTGAAGATATTAGAGTCAGGTTTCTTTTGGCCAACTATATTCAAGGATGCTACAGAGTTTTGTGCTTCATGTGACAGATGCCAACGCAGTGGAAATCTTGGACTAAGGGATTAGATGCCGATGAACTATGTGCTCATCGTTGAAATCTTTGATGTTTGGGGGATTGATTTTATGGGACACTTCCCTACCTCCAACGGTTTCATCTACATCTTGCTTGTTGTGGACTATGTTTCGAAGTGGGTTGAAGCTAAAGCTACACGCACTAATGATTCAAAGGTTGTTGCAGATTCCTTTGTACTAACATCTTTTCTAGGTTTCGCATGCCTCGTGTACTTATCAGTGATGGAGGGAGTCACTTTTGCAACAAGACAATGGATGCGTTGATGAAGAAATATGGAGTTACTTATAAGGTTTCAATCCCATATCACCCATAGACAAATGGCTTAGATGAAGTTTTCAATTGTGAGATCAAGAAGATTCTGGAGAAAACTGTGGCACCTAACAGAAAAGATTGGAGTCAATGATTTGATGATGCTTTATGGGCCAATAGGACTGCTTACAAGACACCAATCAGAATGTCAGCTTACAGATTGGTTTATGGGAAAGCATGTCAATTTCTGGTGGAGTTGGAGTATAGAGCTTATTAGGTTATGAAGAGGTTCAATGTTGGCTTTGATGAGG
The DNA here is from genome assembly GCA_946800695.1 of Geum urbanum. NCBI lineage: Eukaryota > Viridiplantae > Streptophyta > Magnoliopsida > Rosales > Rosaceae > Geum > Geum urbanum. The sequence continues at coordinate 33,542,169 of OX327000.1, read as the reverse complement.
CTGGACTCCATCGAAAATTACAGCTGGATGAACTAGAAGAAATCAAGAATGAAGCTTATGAGAGTTCTTGGATCTACAAGGAGAAGACTAAGGCATTCCATGACAAGATGATCAAGAACAAGCCGTTTGAAGTCGGACAGAAAGTACTGCTATTTCATTCTCGACTTAAGCTATTTCCTGGCAAGCTCAAATCACGTTGGATGGGACCTTTCATCATCATGCAGATTTTTCCTCATGGTGCCATCCAAATCAAGCATCCAACGTCAGGTTTTGAGTTTAAAGTGAACGGTCACCGATTGAAGCCATACTTTGATGCTTCCAAGGAAAACGATGCGGAGGAGATGGGCCTCAAAGATCCTGCCGTTCCATGCACCTGAAAAGAGCATCATGTTTAGGCTGTAAGACATTAAAAAACAAGTGTTTGTTGGGAGGCAACCCAATAGAGGATCGACGCTCAGATTTGCTTTCTTTTCTCTTCCTCCTAATTGGTTATTTTGTTAGTGTACTAATTAGTTAGTTATTTATATCTCCATGCTTGATTCTATGTTTTTACTTGATTACATTGAGGACAATGTAGGATTTAAGTGTGGGGGAGGGGTTTACACTTTATTTGAGTCTTTTAGGATGTCTTTAACTCGTCTATGATGAATCTTTTTTTGAGACAAAATCGAGTTCATAGCTTTCATATTACTAATTTATGGAATTCTTTTGTTAATAGAGATGTTTTGATTGCATTGACATGTAGTGGATATAGATAGTAAAACTTGGTACATAATTCACATGCTAGAATAAGTTTAAATCATTTGAACCTATGAGAGTTTTTGAGCTAAATTCATGCTTTCTTTGAGAGTGATTTTTTTTTGACATATATAGGATTTTAGTTTCAAAAATATTTACATGCCTCATATGAATGCTTGCTGATCTACGCATTTTATGCTTGATTATTAATGTCTTTCTCTCTATATTTAGCTTTGTTTTGTGCTTAGTAAATATGTTTTTAACTTACTTTATGTTTGTTGGTAGAAATAAATGAGGAAATAATAAAGGAGGCGATTTGGAGTGAAAAGCGTGCTAAGGAGGAAGTTCCTAATTCCGGAGAAGAAATGGTCCGAGAAATGGTTATTAAAATGCTTTCCCACATGGTATCAAGAATTGAAGACCAAATTCCAAATGAAATGGATGCCAAAATGGTGGACAAAAGTTGAAGACATTTCTCCTGCACAATCCAGGAATGAGCAAAAATGGTGAAATATATGGAGCATAAATGATGGACAAATTTGGAGGATATTCCATGAAGATTTATACCTGATTTGAGGGTCAAAATATGTGCAAGGATATGCTAAATTCGGCCAAGAATTATTATGGAATAAGGAATGCAAGATTTGAAGATATGAAGATTTCATTTTCCTTGAAGAAGAAGAAAACAGGGCAGCCAGGTCATACAATATCTAAAATCCGTAGGAAATTCAATTCAATTCTAAATATGGTGTTCCTTATATGGATTTTATATCCCTTTGAATACGCTTTCCAACGCAACAAGAATTAGAATTTTTTAAGGTCTACAACCTCGGGAAAACGCATTTTACTACAGCCGGTAAGATTTCCCCGGATTTGCTAGGAATCATTGTTTTGGAAGGAAAGGTCCCCATTCTTCTTCTATATAAAGGAGGGCTCGACTAGGGTTTCAACATCACACAATATAGAAGCCAAACCTCTGCCTCAAACATCTTTCCTCTCATACTTAGCAAATTCCTCCTCCAAGGCCGAGCATCCATCTTCTCCACGGATCAAGTGTAATCGGCGCTCTTCGTCTTGCATTTGAGAATCACCACTTGGCGTTTGCAGTGCTCTTCACGGAACAAAAAGTGTAACCATAAGCTTCTCTACTTCATCTCTTCCTTGTAATAGATTTTGTTTAAGTATGATTGTAATAAAGTTTGACAAAAGGTTTTATGTTTCAGATTTACTTTAGTATCTTCCATGTGTTCTTAGTTTTTAACTTTTAATTCATATGCATGCTTATGTGCTTAAAGCTTCTTAATATGCTAGGTGATACGCTATTCATTCCTCTCTTGCATGTTTTGTATGATCTTTAGATGATTAAGTTGTTGCGCTCTTCATTTATAATTTAAAAGCATGTATATGTATTTTTGGTTGAAGATTAAGAATTTTGTTGACACTAAATAAATATGAGCATGAATTGGCTAGGTGGATATAATGTGTCGATCACTTGTAAGTATATTAGTTAGTGTTTTATTTTCGGTCTAGCAAGCATGTTTAGGGTTCTTTACTCTTGTTTGTTTTCTACTTGTCTATGAGTGAAGCATGATAGAATCTAGGATTTCTTAATATGTTTGCTTACCAATTTTTGTTCTTATTTTCGTAGTTAATTAAACCAAACTTTCAAACTCCCCATACCTTTTATTTTATGTTTACAAATGTTGTCATGCATTAGTACCCTCAATCCCGGTTAAGAACGATCCCTACTTATCAATGCTACATCTACAGAGAAGGGTTTTAAATTGCATACGTGTGAGATATGTGTTGAGTGTCTACTTTGTGTTAATATTTGATGCATGTTTTACACGTTATCACTTGCCATAGTTTTCAATGAACTAGAGATTGCTAGAACTTACTCACGTTGATTTTCAAAGCTTATAGTAAATACATATTCTGATCTTGGATATGATTAAAGGCACTTAGGATTTTACCACCACTTTTGTCAAATTTCCATGTGTCCCATGAGTGCGCACGAGTTGTGACACCCCTAGATAGCCCATTTGAGCCCACATTAAGCTTTTATTTCATCACCATGGTGGCGTTGGAGAAGAGGAGGGTGACAAAATTGAAAAGATGATGGAGCCTAGACCAAGTCTTTGGAACGTTCTTAATCACCACTTATCCAAATTTTTGAATGCTGTAGCCTTAGCCCCATTACAACCCTTGAAAGTCTTTTATGATTCTTGAGATGAGTAGCATTTAAGCTGTGGAGTTAATCACATGAGTAAGCATATGGTTTGGGTTCATTTGTGCAAGTAATCAGTTCCATTCATGAGGTTTCGTTGATCTTTATATACATATCCTGAGAGAAACCTTTTTTTTTTCATTAGTGAAAAGATGATGAGTGCATCCCTGTGAGGTGATTTTGAACTTTCTAGTGCATGCATAGCTTTTAAATTATCATTGTTTTCATCTTAGTCTTATTTGTTTGTGCATGAGAATGCCTTTATTAACTCTTGAATTCCTCGTGCTTAAAATTTGTGATTTTCCATGAAATTTTTGAAATTAATTAAAAGGGCTTAGTATTATTTTTGTTTTGTTTTCAACATATACTTGTGAAAAACATGGAAATTTTTAAAGTGTTATATGTTGAAAAGTTTTGAATCTTAGTTTAGTGTTTGCTAAGGGACTAGCAAAGTCTAAGTGTGAGATAATTTGATCTATGCAATTTAGGCATATTAATTAATGTATTTTCTCTACATTTTTACTTTGTTAATTACTTAGTATTTTTAGTTTTGACTTATTTTGTTGTTTTTAGGTGTAGAACAAAAGAGACTGAGTAAATGAGTCTATAAGATGCTAAAACGCTACAAATAGGGAGAAGGATTGGTTTGAAATACCAAAGGAATTCGGCATAGAAGGAAGAAGAAAATTAAAGAGAAAAATAAATCATTTGTTGACTAGGAAAACTTTTCCTATGTTTACTAGGAATCCGGAAGGATTTTGAAGAAGAACAAATGAAAATGGGTTTGATTAATTGGAAGACCATTTGATGGCTCAAAAATGAAGTCCAAGTCAGCCAATTTTGTGGAGCACAAGATATGGTAAGTAAAGGATTCCCAAGCCAAAAAGAAGAAAGAAAAATGAAGAATAAGGAAAAAAAATAATCTGCCTGTGCAGATTAGCTAACTTTGAACGTTGACTGGGAACATCTCAGGAGGTGTTAGATGAATATTAACCTATGGTTGGAAAGCACTTCGAGTTTTTTTTCCAACAAGCTAAAGATCATAATTTTTGAAGGTTTGTAGCTCCCGGAATGTCTGTTTGAGTGAAGAAAGGTCAACCTGCTCGGGACAATACTCAAAATGCATTTGGGCTTGCCATCACTGATCAATTTGGCCAAAACATATGGGCTAGACCTTTGATATGTTTTTCTTGCCCAACAAGAAGAAATAAATCAGAAAGCAAACAACTTGGTTGACAAGAATGAAAAGCTTGCAAGAAAAGAGAACAATAGCTTACAAGAAATGACAAGGAGAGAGATATTTCTTTTACTTGAAGAAAAAACAATGTTTTGTATTTTGGCCTATAAATAGAGAGGTATGACATCAAGTAGAGATCATCACTGATTCCTAAGCCTAAGCTCAGCTAAAATGTCTTCTCCTCCCCACAAATTAAGATCTCATTCTCAAGGAGCCGACTACACCATCACACCATCGCATTTTCATTCCCACCGACGTGTAGGGGATCCTGTGCGTCATCCATCAAAGAAGTGTAGTTCTCTTGGGTATCCATAGGGGATCCTGAAGATATAAAAGTGTAACAATGACCTCTTTATTCTGTTGTCTCTTTTTGTGTATTAAACTTATATATATGTTTTAGATAATTTTATTTCGGTTTTATGAATTATATGTCTTTCAATAAATCTTTCATGTGTTCTATTACTTTTATTCGAAACTTGCATGTATATTTGGTTCTTAAATACTTTGATTTTAGATATAGGGGATCCCGAGTCTAAATCAATGGTGTAAAGGGGATCCCGAGCACAAAATATGATAATATGCATGTGTTATGAGAATTTTAGTGATAGAATTTCGTAGGTTGTTGAGAGATGTATATATGCCATGATTGAGTGAAGGTGAGGAATAAGTTGATCACTTGTAAATAATTAATTAGGTTTTGTTTTCTTTAATTTTAGGTAATTAAAATCAACTCTTTTTATCCCCCCCCTTTATACACAACTATTACATGCACCCTTCAATCCCCAGTTTAGAACGATACCCTACTCATCAATACTACGTATAAACAAAAATGTTTTAAATTGCTTATGTGTGAATTATGTGTTAAGTGTCTACTTTGTGTTAATATTTAATGCATGTTTCACGCGTTACCACCTTGTGTTCTCAACACCCACCGAGGAGATTGCTCTGCTTAGCACTAATGGAGTGTTGGGTAACGATTCTCATGGCTTAGCAGAGAGACACAAAAACATCAAGTCCTAAATTACTTGGGCAAAATGATTCATCGAACGGGGTTAGTGCTCTCCTCGTCCCAATCGCTAATTAGATATACAATAGCAACGAAACAACGTTCAATGTTCTGCCTTATGGCAGTGTCGACACTTCAAGCATACACCGGAGCAAGAAAATTACAGTTTGAGACTTCTCCAGCACCCTGAGAATTTTGCAGCCAAACAGAGAGTCCAAACATAGAACTCTAACACACCCCAGATTGATCACTCGATCAAAAACAAAGTTAGAAAAAAAAAGGCAAACCCTAACAGTATTGTTTCAGTAAAAGTTTAAAATTTACATACAAATCAAACTACTTTGGTTGGATTGGAGATCCAACATCGAAATATGACAATAATTTAATTTAAATATGGTTGGAGTATTTCTAGTTGTATCGAGGCTTGTTATAGATAAATCACAACACCTTAAAGGTGATTAAGCTGGGATAATGTATATCGGTACAATTACGGACCCTATGTGCCACGCTTGTCATATTTCGTCATGCCAATTTTTCAGTATTTTGTTTTATGATGAGATTTGTCTCACAGTGCATGAGGGGGATTTACAGTGACCATAAAAATGTATACTTCCGGTTAAATTTATTTTACGAGCGTACAAGCAAGGCACGTGTATTGTAAATGTATAAACGTAATTTCTCAAATCAATCACCCATTTTGATTGAATCACAAACGCAATAAAGGAAAACGAGAGGAAAAGATGAGCAAAACTATGTTGATTGTTAATTCATGTCGTTATTTGGATACATCGATGCATATATATATATATATATTTTGACATGACGAAAATTAACCGTGACTACAGTACTAGAGTTCCACCGGATTCCCGGCCTGAAAAAGAGAAACCCTTAAAAGCGCACCACGCACAAGGTAATTCTAAATAACCCAATCAAAACAAACCAGAGACGTCAAGACTAAAAAAATTTGAAGACCCCTCCTTAGCTAACTGAGCGCCATGTCTAAAAAATAGATCCCGGAAGCAGAGGTACATGAGACGTTGCAAAAGAGGATGAAGAGGTTAATGGTGAATGCACTGGAGAAGCTGGAAGAGCCGCTTCACGTCTTCTTACAAGAGGAGCGGTTGCAGTCCGTTCCTCATCCACCGGGTAAGTACCAACTCCATTATGCGCTGGATGAACCCTCCGAAGTCCCACAGTCTTTGAGCCCCAAACCGCCAGCTTATGATGGGAAACAACTGTCATAGAAGGTGAAATACCCTTCTTCTTGCACAATTGACTCTTAGGGCCCAGACTTTTCACCGACATCCAGGCTCCAAGCTTTTAACTCTTCTTCCTTTCTTGGACCACTTCAAAATCCGGTTCTGGCACTCTACTTGTGCCTTTAATATGTTCCATCAGAAGGAGGATATCATCCACATCAGCCATCGTGACCTTCTAAATAATCGCATATGTAACAACCTCACCTACAGGTAGAGAAACTATACTCGGGCCCGAAGTCCAAGCAGCCAGTAGAGTAGAATTATCGGCAACTATCTCTTGCTAGTCGCTGGTACCACCACTTAGCCCTGCAAACACTGTGGGCTGCTTATCAATGTCCCACAGCTCCGACTCGGGTCGAACCTCATAGTCAACAAAAACATGTGCTTCCATATGTTTCCAATAAGCCAAACAATTAATAATTGATGTCGTGGTCAAAGCTACCACAACCTCGGCAATATCGTTTTAGATTCAAATATTCAAGATCACAATCTATCCAGGCCTACAGACCAAGATGCAAATTCAACTTGGTTGCGATCGGCTTCCTTAAATCAACCTCGACAAATATGCGCATATCACCAGAAGCACACAAACTAGCCTGGTCGAAATCAATATACCTTCCTAGAAAGTTTCCTAGGGTAACCCACCAATGCCATACTGTAAAAGGACCAGAGAGGTCTCCCCGAGTCACATGAATCCGGATCCAAGTTCTTGTCACTGCTATCGGAATCAACTCCACCGGGTCAAAGCCATTGTAAGGTACTGCAACAATGGTTGAGTTCCCGTAAGGCCAGGGACTGCGGGAGATGGCTAAATGGAAAACTTCCTTGTTTCGAAATCGAGCGACCATTCGATTTGGAGAATGATACTCGATTTGCGTCGAACTAGTGTGAGATATGCCACACCAAAGCTTGATAAGCCAATGCTTGAGGGATTTAAAACCCTCGCCAAAGAATTCATTCGGACCAAAAATTCAAACTACAGCAAAAGAAAGGTCATTTTATTCTTCGTCGGCACCATATGAGAGATCAATATCCTCCAGAGCTTGAGTAGACATGACGAAGGAAGAGAAGAGGCTTAGATATTCTGGGAGCCGAGACAACACGTGAAGTTTGGAAACCGAGAAGAGATTAGAACGAAGTAAGGTTTTAGGGTTGTGAAAGTAGCAACATAGCTATCAAACTAGTTTTGTCTAGACATTTGTTCTTACCTAGAGATTTGTCTAGATTAAGCCATACACCAAATTGCGTAATTGGCACCTTAGATGTATTATCTTATGGAATGAATTTTTGGGAACTTCTTTCCCCTTTCTTTCTGGTAGAACCTTTCACGTTTGGAAGTTTTGTATTTCCACCAATTTTGAAAATGGTGGTTCATGTTTCTCCTAAGAAGTCTTCTTCTTCCATTTTTACTTCTTGATAAGGAAAAACTCTTCTTTCCCTTTTGAATATAAAACTTTCGATCTCTTTGATCAAATATTTCAATCGAGAGGGATCTTTACACTCCTTTAATTCCTCATAAAGCTTGAAGAATTTCTCTGATTTTGGTCTTTCAGATTTTACCATGCTGATATCTCTTTCTAATTTAGCATTCAAATCTTCTTTCATTACTGGATTTGTTTCTTCTCTTATTGAAATTCTGATACTTCTAGTACCTTTTTCTCTGGAAGAGCTGTATCTTTTAAGTGATCTAGAGCTTTCACCTTTTAGGCTTTCAAGGGATACATCACTGTTCCCGTGTCCTTCAAATTTTAAGTTGACGTCTCCAGTTCTTCTATTTTCATAGATTGTTACTCTTACTTTTTCTGATTTCTCTTTAGGGCCAGCCAATTTTCATTCCAGTGGAAATGTTACTTCATCCCATGTAACCTTGTAGATCTGCACATAATGATTTTTTAGATTTGTGAGGAATCCAATAGTAAGACCAAGAATATTTGTTTTTTTGGTCCTTGATTCTAGTGTTGTACTCATTAGTTTATAGTAAATTCTATTAACTATAGCAAGCTCTTACATGCCGTCTTCATTGAAGTGTCATCTGCTTTGACTCTCAGCCTTAAACAATGAGCTGCATCAGTCAGGCTTGTTCAAAAGTTTTGGAAACTGTTGAAATATGCAACCTAGTTGCATAACGATGCTTGAAAGATTCCTAGTAGACTTTTCTGGAAACCAATCAGTCTATTGCCTTGTAAGACACATAAGACTGAATAATTTATGCATTCTATGACAAGTAATTTTATGTCATCTTGGACTGCTTCACTGTGCATAAATTTGAAGTTTCTTTTTCTGGCTTTAGCAACTTCTTCAGGTATTACTAGGAGGAGATCTTTTTCTCTTGTGGTTGCTGGAGTGGTCAACTCAAGTATTTTGAATTGATGGCTATCTAACATGTCAAAATTTCCTCTTTTGTAAATCTGATTGAATTCAAATTGTGGGATTGTAGAATTTCGAACATTTTCTTCAATTTCATTGAATTCGAATTCTTCAGAATTAACCAACTGTGTTTTTTTTCCCAAAGATACTTAACATATTCATATTACGAATATCTTCAGTTTTGAATTTTCAAAATTTGATGCTTGACATATTTTTTGCTGGCTCTAAAAGAATCGGTATTGGTGAAGGACTCCCTTTGGAACTTCTAATGGTTTAAAGTTATTAGTTTTTCTTATGACTGTTCGAGGTGGACTGTTACTTGACGATTTATGTTCTCTGGATATCCTTTGAAAATAGTCAAGGATCTTCATTTATTGAAAATTTAGTTCCTCGATTTTACTATTAACCTTTGTTAATAGGTCTCTCTTATTTTTCAGGTGATTTTGGATATAATACAGTTTAGTTTCCAATTTCTGTAATTGGTTACTAATCACCGGAAGAACTTCCAGATACTTTTTGTATCTAAAGATTTTAGATAGAGACTCTCGATGCCTTGCATCAGCAAGATCTAATAGAGAATCTAGTTTCTCTATTATATTCTCAGAAGTTGTTCCCCATCTTTGGGAATTTGTTGAGCTATATAGCAAGCTCTGATACCAGTAAATTGCGGATCTAACCAACAAGCTCAGATATATAGTTTATGTAAATGTTGTTCAAATTTAGCTTTATCTTTTAAACTACCAACTAAAAAAGATTCCTCTAGAGCAATTTTTCTTTTAACTCTTGCTCTATTTGAAGGAAAAACTTTTCTTCTTAATTTTTCTAAAAATATAATTTTTTTATTTGCAATTGTTAATATAGTCTCACACTAATTTAAGTTTTCTTCCTAAATAGCGAGTGATTCAAAAATGAGAAATTTTTATGGTAAGAGATAATTGTTTACCTTCGAGTATTGATGATATATCTTTTAGCTGCATGTGTTAAAATAAACAAATAATGAGCCCATTACGCTTTCGAAAAGAGATACTATTGTATTAGCATAATGATATTATCTATGACATGCATTATACTATCTATCACATATAAGGATACTAATTATATTGACAGGGTAAATGAATAGTGTAAAATGCAAGTGGATGAGTGAAATACAACAAGTGGGTGAATGAAAATACTAGTTTGGTGACATTTGGATAAATATTTGATGTATAAGTGACATTTGGTTCGTTAATCCTAGGGGTGGAGCCAGGAATTGATATGAGGGAGGCCTAAGTTTTTATTCTTATACAAACTTGAAAAAAAAAAAAAAATTAAACTCAGAAAGCATACCATTTTATAGTGAAAAATATACTAAACTGAAAAATTGAAAAGAATAAGCCATTTTTTGTCCAAAAAAAATTGAGAAGAAAAAAAAACTTATAAAGAAAGACAATTTTTAGGGTGAAAAAATGAAAGAAAAGAAAATACTTAGAATAATGTCATTTTTTGTCCAAAAATTTATTGAAAAGAAAACAAAATATGTCAAAAGCTCAAATGTGACGAGCACAAAACTTGAACACATGACTTCTAGCACACACTTCAAATGTTTTATCACTTGTACAATTTCAAAACTCATATAGCTAATGCTTTACCCTGCTAGCTAGGGGTGTGATTCGGGCGGTTTGGTTCGGTTTTTGCTAAAAACCATAACCAAACCGAAATATTTTTTTCGGTTCGGTTTTTTAATTTTTAAAAGAAAAACTATGATTATTCGGTTCGGTTTTTTCTTTCGGATTTTTTTCGGTTTCGTTCGGTTTTTTACATAATGCATAAAAAACAACTTTTGAATAAATAACTAAAAAATTGCCTATAAAATTTCTTTTTTGAGTTGTCTAACATTTTAATTAGATTCTATGAGAGAAATTGAAAAAATTTGTGCATAAAGAAATTAAGATAGGAGTTTAAGGTTTTTATTTTGCATATATTTATATAATATATTACAAAATTTCCAAAACGATATCTATTTATACATACTTTGGTTTTTCGGTTCGGTTCGGTTTTTATAAATTAAAAACCATAACCAAACCAAATATTTCGGTTTTTTCGGTTTAATTTTTGTCGGGTACAGTTTTTTTCGGTCGTGGCTCGATTTGGATCGATTTTTTTTTTTTCGATTTTCGGTTCGAATGTCCCACCCCTATTGCTAGCCCTTCATGGCTCCGCCCTGGTTAACCCTTATATGAATGTTGGATGACTTGCATCCCTTGGGAGTCTTTAGAATCACAGACGACTTTTCCAGTTATATTCGGGTATAAAGGATACACAAGCTGTACCTGTACCATAGAGAACACATTTACATCAAGAACAACTTTGAAATTATTTTTCTTCACATCAACAGATTTACAATATGAACCACCAATCCTTATTATCGGTATCCCACTTTGGATAAGCCTCCACTTATGAGTACCAAGACAAATGAAAACAAATGAAAAAGACAAAGCTACAGAAGCACGCTGTCTTTGTCTGTCTGGCCACCAACCAAGGGCTGCTATTTGCAAATTGCAATGCACACGTGTTTATCTGACCGGCATCTCAATATTCCGGTACGGGCAGGTCCTCGTCGGCCGGCGGATGCGAAAACCACTCTCCAGTACTCTCGTCCCTCACCATCCCTTTATTCTTCTCAACCCACCACATCGCCGGCACCCCACACTCTGCCTTTAGAAAATCACACGACTTGTTAACCAAGGCCACACTTCTCTTCACCCTGAGCTCGAACTCACCTTTCTCTCCACTCCACCCCGCCACTAAATGAAGCATGGCCTGCAAGTTGTGCCAGTCCCCCGGGTCTTTCGAGTCCTTCAAGTAGGGGGACTTCCTCGTATCAATCACAAGATCTGTCCCTATGTTCCTGTACCCTAATAGCCTCCCAGGGTAGTGAGGAATCACATCTATGCCGTTCTTCACGTGCAGAATCTTGAGATTAGGATGCTTGGCTATTCTAGTCTTGAAGGCTTTGTTTCCGACTTGTGGACATCCGAAAACGAAAGCCGCCACGGGAATGTCGTCGGTGATGATCCCGTTCTCTACTAAGTCGAACGCGCTGACTACTGCGAGACTGGCCCCGAGGCTGTGTCCGGTCAAAGCCACGCTCAGCTTCTCTCCTTTGTACTTGTCTTTCAGCTGAGTGATTGTGGTGGACAGCTGGGCTCTCGCGCTGGTTTTCGTGAAGGCCGAGTTGGCGTCGGAGGAGGTGTACATGGATAGCCACCCTCTCATTACTTTCGGGTCTTCGTCTTCGTCGTCGTCGCTGCTACTAGGACTGCTGCTAGTAGCAGCGACGTCGACGACATCATCTTGATTGTTGTTGTTGTGGGGATTGAGGAGGGCGTCGGCGGACTGGAGTTCGGCGCCCATTACGTTAATCCACTCGTAGTTTCGAGTCGTGCCGCGCCACGCGACGTAGATCTCTCTCCGGCCGGTGGTTTTGGAGTGGGAGTCGGTGGTGACGGCGACGTAGCCGATCCAATTGGACTCGCGGTCCCAAGACTCGCGGGACATGGAGTGGAGGAGGAGGGCCTCAGGGACGCTGACCTGGGCGGTGGCGTAGAGGAAAGAGGCGATTTGGTAGTTGGGGGCGTCTTGGAGCATGACTTTATCGAAGAAGTTGGAGTGGCCGTAACGGCTGGAGCCGGCGTACTTGGAGTTGGCGTCGTTGTTGAAGGTGTCGTAAGTGGCTTGGCAGAAGTCTCCGCAGCGGAGGATGAGGGTGCGGAGGTGGAGGTCTAATGGGTCCAGGAGGTTCGTCCAGTTGTTTAAGCCGAGAAGCTCCGCCCATGGTGGTGATTGTGGTTCATTAGTGCTGCTCTGGGTTTGGGTGGTGGCTGCTGCCATGGGTTCAGAGACTGAGAGATTCTTCTTCGGCGCTTTGGAATGGTTACCACCCATTTCGTTGAGGCTTAGAAATGGTCAGGGGATTATAATTGCTGTACTGCAACTTGCATGTTCCTTGGTTCTTATTGGGAGGGAGAAGAAGACACCGACTTTTCTTCCATTTTGGAGGCCAGTCTCCAACTTTAAACAAAGACCCTGCGCAGACGAAACAAAAAAAACAACACCTTGTAGGGATGCGGGTTCGTTGGCTGTGACCATTTGAATTTTTTTTCTTTTTTTGATCGGATAATTTATTTTTGTTTCTGCACTTACTTTTTCTTGACATTAATTGGAAAAATATTATTTTGAAATGGATCGAGTACTCATTGGGAAAGACCTTTAGTCCCTCACTCCCTCTCAATGTTTGTTATTAGTCATTTTGAGTTTAAGATTCGAATTTTTTGGTGGGGCAAGCAAGACTAAAATAAAGAAAATAGAGAAATTTTTTAATGAGGTATGAATTGTTGGAGATGTAAAAAATTTACATGAGTAGTAATTTTAAAAAGACTCATAATAAGGTATGAGTCCTCGAAGATTGAAAATCTATCGTTAAACTCATGTTTCTTTGGACTTTTAAAAGAAGGGTCGAGCTTATTAGCATTAGTCTGATTCACCTTTGTAAATGAATTACTTTATCAATCACAATTGGGTGTTCAAGACAACTTTAATCATAGAAGAGTTAGTCGGGGGAGTTGGAGCCATTTTGGCTTCTCCTCATTACTATCATTTAACTTGCAACTCTCTAATGAGTTCTATATAAGAGAGCTATAATGCATTTTTAATTTATTTAAACTCCTTATATAGATTATGTTTAAGTTTCATTTGAGAGAACTAGAATGTTTTTTGGTGGGGTCAACAAGAGAGCTGAGTTGGTTTCATAGTTAAATCTAACTCTAATTCCAGCTTCAATTCTGTATTCCAGCTCCCCTTTTTTGTCCATTAGAGATCAAAAAAATTGGATGTGGTTCAAACTCTAACTCTAAATCCTTTGTTGGAGTTGCGTTTAAGAATGTAGTAAATTTCTTAAGTTTGTCTAAATGTAATAGAGCTCAATGTTGGTAGGCTCGACAAAGACTTTTCAAAGAGTAGTGTTTTTGTCTGGATTATAAGTCTAAGAATTATGAAGTTATGTATATACTATGTACCATTCAAGTGGTGAAGGAATTTAAGACAAATTCATTAAGAAAAACGAATATATATATATATATATATATGAAGAGAAATTTTAGGTATGATATTACAAGGCCAACTGATTCAGTCCATAATGAAATGATTTTGGTGTGTTTATTTTTTTTTATAAAATAAATAAGTAAATAATCTAGGCATGATTTCGGATCGAACTAGAATCGAGCGCTTTTGTTTAGTTATTGAATGTGGTGCATGTTTGTTTGACAAAAAATAAACCAAATGATGGTGGCCCAGTTCCGTTCCAGATCTTAGTTTATGAGAAATCCAATAACCGAAAAGAACCGGAGCTTAAGTGAGGTATGGGGAAACTGTCTACGTGTTGGCAGTTTATTCGTTGTGAAACAATCCTACGTTACATAATGGTGTCCCAAACACACTTAATTTCCCCCTGTCATATGTGCAAAGCTCTCTTTTGTGAAATTGTATTTTTCACTAGATTGACAAAATTATTTATTTTGTCTTTGACATCATTAATTGTTTAGAGTACTATACAAGCCTCATGTGTGCAAATAACAACTCAATTTCCCTTGAAAAAAAAAAACTCAATTAAAGATTGTTTGATCAGTTAATCATCACATAATTTAAAAACTAACAAAGTTCGTATAGCTCAAAATTAAATTGAATGTGGTGATCAGTTGACTAAATTATCTTCCATTAAAATGATCTTTTGCTTTATTTTTTGAAAGAATTCTGATCTAGATAGAGACTGATGCATATTGAAGAAGAAGAAGAAAAAACAAAATTCTAATTCTCGAACTCGACCAAAATTATGCCTCTCGATAAGCCTCTCTCTCAAATTTTCTTTGTTCTTCCAATTTTTTTCCCAGAAAAACCTATATAAAATCTAGTTGCCCTAGTGCCTAACCATCTATCTAGCTCACTTAAGGCCATCTCTCTAATCTCTGTACCCTCAAACCCTTAGAGTTAATAGAAAAACCCTAAAACTTGGAGAAAGTATCACCGCCGTCGAACACCACCGTCGACACCAACCACCGCCGGCCTCCATCCTTTTTCAACGAAGCCCACAAAGTTTCAGAAGTTGACAAGATTTCACGACTTCCAAGGAATCATTTCAGAAGAACTTCTTCTTCATCAAGTGTACCGATCATACCGAGCACAATACCTGTTGAGGTAAACATTTTCTAAACCGTCTATTGATAGATCTAGGCCAAACTTACTTACCGAAAAACCCTAGATCTAGAATTATTGGAATTATGATATGAGTTGTGAATATTACATGTTGTTATCCTAGTTCCTATGGACATATATCCATAGAATATAAGAGACAGTCATGGGGGAGTCACGGTTTGAAAAAGAAAATAAAAGAAAAGAAAAGGAAAATCGATTATATGTGACTATTGTGTCACAATCGTTGGGTGTGGTTTTTACCATCGTTTTATAATCGATTTTATGACCATGCATCATGTATCACGTTTTTATTCAATTAAACTTGAAAGTTTTGTGATCGTAAGTACTCGATCGTTTCTAATAAAACATCTTTGTGTGTTTTTGTAGATGAGTTCGAATGAGCCTGGAAGGCTAGAATTCCAGATCCTTGACCTTGAAGGTAAGGAGTACTATCATTGAGTCTCTGATGTAGAGAATACATTCATTGAAAAGAGACTTACTAACACCATCAAACCCACTGGGTCTGGAACAAACCTCCTTCCACCTAATGAAGAGACAAAATCTCAAGCCCTCATGTTTCCGAGTCGTCATATTCACCCATCTCTGAAGAAGCATTATTTGAATCAGACAGATCTCATGGTTTTGTGGGATGTTCTAAAAAAGAGGTTCAATAATGTGCATAATGCATAGCTTTCTGAGTTAACTGCAAAATGGAACAACACCAGAATTGTGGATTTCCCAAAGATCAACGTTTTAAACCAAGGTATGCTCGATCTGCAATCTGAATTAAGCTTTTGTGGTGTGGAAAAATCTGAGGAAGACATGATTGAGAAGGCGTTACAAACCTTCCCTACATCAATGAGTCTTCTAGCTCATCAATATCGGATTGAGTACGAGCAAGAGAGGATTAATTACTGAATTCAGTGATCTCATTAACAGTCTTGCGACTAAAGAAAAGCATCATGAGATCATCTTGAATAATAACTCAAGACCAGCTGGTACTAAAAAGCCTGAGAGTTATAATACGGGAGGAAAGGCTCGAAAAGGTAAAAATGCTGCTCGTTCAGAACCTTATAATCGTAGTGGACATGCTCCACATGGGGGAAGAGGAAGGCGTAGGCGTGGCCAAGGCTGCAACCAAAATATGACTTAGCATAGAGATCAGAACGCCCATTCTCAAAAGAACCAGTCTAGTTCAGTTTCTGATGGTCAACGGTATCAACAATCTGGCAAGCTTGGTTGTTTTAAGTGTGGCTCTACTAGAAATATGCATAAACAGTGTCATGCTAGTAGAGAAATCCATAATATCTACAAGAAGCACAAACAATATTTGGCTCAAGAGTCGAATTACATTGGAGATTATGAGATGGAGGTTGACACAACCTAGTTCTAACAGATGACAAGGGAAAGAACTTGCTACCATGGATTTTGATTAAGCCTATGTAAAAGGCAGTTGTCTCTGTAATCTTTCAAGTTTTAGTTTCATTTTTGGCTTACTTTTCGGTCAAGAATTTTTAAAGACATTTTTCTTTGTTTTATGAATAAAACACATCTATGATGTAATTTTTAAATATTTCTCTATTTTCGATATATGAAAGTGTTTGAGAATGTTCTATTTCATACGATTCTTATGTATGGTTCGATGTTTACATATATATGGCAAAAGCAAGCCAAGATACCATTTTGACAAAGAAACAAATGTTGAAAAACAACTTGAAGAAGTTTACAAAGCAAATTCGACCCGTTGAAAAATTGAACTAAACAATTTTCAACCCGTCGAAACCATGCTTCTGTCTAAAATTTGTTCAAATTCGACCCGTCTAAAATATTGAACTAAACAATTTTTGACCCGTCGAAGCCATGCTTATGTCTGACATTGGTTCAAATTCGATCCATCGAAAAATTGAACTAAACAATTTTTGACCCGTCGAAGCCATGCCTCTATCCCAAAATTTGTCCAAATTCGACCCGTCGAAAATTTTCTCGACCGGTCGAAATTCTGGTGTTAGAAAGTCACAAGTTATTTTGGGTTTCCACGACCATTCGAGGCCTTTCTTCAACCAGTCAAAAATGCAACCCGGATGTGATGTTTTTAGTTGAGTTTTTCATCTGTTTCATTGGCTTATGATGTTGTTATTACATTGGTTTATGCCATACCATATCAGCACTCAACAAGGGTCACAACCTTCCCAAATCTTCAAGTGTATACTTGAAGTGTGCACCTCGTCTTTTCTACAAAGACTACTTATTTACATTTATTTTGTAGATGTATCAAGGTGAAATTGAGTGTCTAGCAGATAGTGGTACTACTCATACCACTCTGTGGAATAGGCATCTGTTCGTGGATCTTTTCCCATACAAATCCTCAGTGACAACCATGATTGGTGCAATGCCCGTTATTCAGGGGCGTGGTAGTGCAAAGTTTCTGCTACCCCATGGTACAAAATTATATATCACTAATGCCTTATATGCACCAAAGGCCAATCGAATCTTGCTAAGTTTCAAAGATATTTGTGCCAACGGATTTCACTTGGAAACCTATTGTGAGAATGGAAAAGAATTTTTGTGTATAACCTCTCTTGGTTGTGGCCACAAGCGCATTCTAGAGACGTTTTCGATAATTCGTAGTCGTTTGTACTTAACCACAGTTCATATTATTGAATCTAATGTCATCACTCACACTGCTAGGTGTGATTTTGATTTATATAAGCTTTGGCATGTACGATTGGGACACCCAGGTCGTGATATGATGATCAAAATCTTGAAAAATACTCATGGTTATCCATTCTTTAGAGCCAAGAAACTTGTGGGATTACTTATTTCCATCGGTTTCGATGGTAAGGATGAGACTACCTATCTCAATCCTAATTTGGTCTCCACGACAAGTATAGCACATTCCCAGTAACATACTGTTTAGGCATTGTGCGTTATCCCACCAGATTCTTATGTTGCCATCTCTGATACACATCGCTCGTTCTGCAAAGTTGACGGATCGTCATTCTTTTGTTTTTGATAACAATGAAGATATTCCATTCTTACAAAGGATCCAAGGTGATATTTGTGGATCTATCAAACCTGAATGCGGACAATTTAAATATTTCATGGTTTTGATAGACACATCAACGCGATGGTCACACGTTGCTTTGTTGTCCACAAGGAATGCTGTGTTTGCAAAACTCCTAGCTCAAATCATTAAGCTCTAGGCTCACCACCCAGACCATCCAATCAAGTATATTAGATTGGATAATCCAGGAGAGTTTACATCAAAGTCATTTGATGATTACTGTATGTCTCTTGGGATTGATGTTGAACATCTTGTTCCCACGTTCATTCTCAGAATGGTTTTAGAAGAGGTTCATATCAAGAGGTTACAGCTTGTGTCTAGAGCTTTGGTAATGCATACAAATTTACTAGTCTCTGCTTGGGTTATGCAGCGTTACACGGAATAATGCTTCTTCATTTTAGACTTGTTACCCGTTAACCATGCAGTGCGTACCAGTTGGTAACTGGATATGAGCCTGATATTTCACATTTATGTACTTTTGGTTGCGCGGTCTATGTACCTATTGCACCTCCACAACGTACTAAGATGGGTCCTCAATAAAGATTGGGCATTTATGTTGGTTTCGAATCACCCAAGATAATCCGTTATCGTGAACCTTTGATAGGAGATCTATTTACTACTAGATTTACAGATTGCCAATAGGATGAGACATATTTTCCGCCGTTAGTGGGAGATAGGAATAGTTTTATTCTAGTTCAACTTCATGAATTGACGTGGTTTGATCCCACTATGTCTCATCATAATCCACGCACGTCTCAGTGTGAGATAGAAGTGCGTAGGATACTCGATCTTCAGTAAGTGGTAGACTCCATGTCTAATTCATTTGCTGATATTGCTAAAGTAACGAGATCGGATATACATGCTGCTAATGTTCCTGTAAGGTTGGAAATCTTTGTAAAGGGATTCGTTAATAGAAATACTAGGCAATGAGGCATTCCTCCTACTCATGTGGATGGTGTTGCTTCAGCCTCAGCTCCCACCAGAAAGAGGGGGTGACCAAGAAAATCCATAGATGAGCCACATGTTAAAAGGCAAGCCATCAAGGCACTAAAGATCCACTTATCATCAACATTGTGAATCCTTCACATGAGATTGTCTCTGATTATGGTTATGTCCTTGAATCATAATTGACATCTCTGGGGGACTTCCAGAACCTTTTGTGATATCGGAGAACCCAGAAATCTCATTTAGAACAAATGATGTGCACATTCTTATGGATAGATCATCCATGTTAGTTGATGATATATTTGCTTATTCTCTTGCTTAGGAGATTATTGATGATGATGAAGTGGAAACCTGCTTAGTTGATGAATGTCAACGTAGAGAAAATTGGCCAAAATGGAAGGAAACAATCTAGGCTAAACTAGACTCTCTGAATAAATGGCAAGTTTTCGGTCCAGTTGTGCTATGCCCACCGAATGTTAATTAGCCCATTGGACATAAATGAGTCTTTGTTCAGAAGCGTAATGAGAATAATGAGATCTTACGTTATAAAGCTAGACTTGTAGTGCAAGATTTCTCTCAACGCCCTGGAATTGATTATGAGGAGACGTATTCTCCAGTTATAGACATCATCACCTTCCGCTACCTGATAAGTTTGGTAGTGTCCGAAAAACTTAGTATGCAGCTGGTGGATGTAGTTACTGCATATCTCTATGGGATCTTGATTCAGAGATATACATGAGAGTGCTAGATGTGATTGTTATTCCCAAATCAAATAACTCTAAACTACAGAGTGCTCATGTTATAAAGTTGAGATGTTTACTGTATGGATTGAAGCAATCTGGTAGGATGTGGTATACACGCCTCAGTGACTACTTGATTGAGAAGGGATATAAGAATGATGATTTATGCCCATGCGTGTTCATTAAAAGAACAAGATCATGATTTGCTATAGTAGCTGCCTATGTCGATGATATGAATATCATCGGAACTCTTAAAGAGATAAATGAGTCTGTTTGCTACTTGAAATCTGAATTTGAGATGAAAGACCTTGGTAGTACTCGATTTTGTCTCGGATTAGAGCTAGAACATCGAGTTGGTGCAATTTTTATTCATTAATCTACTTATGTCCAAAAGATGCTTAGGTGATTCAATATGGACAAAGCACTGCCTGTTAGCACACAAATGGTTGTTCGCAGTCTAAACCCCAAGAAAGATATGTTTCGTCCTGTAGATGATGATGAGGAGATCTTGGGAGCTGAAATTCCATATATTAGTGCTATTGGAGCTTTGTTGTATTTAGCTCAGTGCAGACGTCCAGATATTGCATTCTTAGTAAACTTGTTGACAAGATTTTGCTCTGCACCTATGCAACGTCATTGGAACGGAGTGAAATAACTCTTCAGATACTTGAAAGGTTCCATTGACATGGGTTTATTCTCCCCTTACAAACAATACCTAGAAAAGCATGAAATTCTCGGAAAAGAGAAAGTTGAAGCGAATTCTGGGGATTTCGACCCGTCGAGGATTTTCCTGGACCAGTCGAAATCTGCACCCTGGACCGACCAGAGTGATTCCCATGACCCGTCGAGGGATTCTCTCGACTTGTTAAAAAATGGTCATGTTTTGAACAGCTTTCATGCTATCCCATATTCCAAAACACCGGTTAATGTGTTGGTTGGATTTACTAATGTTGGGTACTTCTCTGACCCACACAATGGTTGTTCACAGATCGGTTATGTTTTCACTATGGGAAACATGGAAATTTCTTGGAGATCAACAAAGCAAACCCTTGTTACTACTTCCTCGAATCATTCTGAGATGATTGCTTTGCATGAAGCAATTAGAGAATGTGTTTGGCTTAGGTCAATCATAGGTCATATTCGAGGCCCTAGTGGATTGAAATCTATTGTTACTGATCCCACTTGCATCTTTAAGGATAATGCTGCATGCATTGAACATATGAAGTTTGGTTTCATTAAGGGTGATAATACAAAACTTATATCGCTGAAGTTTTTCTTTAATCAGCAACAACAACAGCTGTTGAATATTCATGTGAACCAGATTGGTTTTGTTAATAATGCTACAGATTTGTTTATCAAGTCACTTCCTAAATCTACTTTTGTGAAACATGTGAGAAGCATTGGAATGCGTAGGTTATTAGAACTCCTAGACTGAGTTTACAGTCAGGAGGAGTTACATTTCTGTAGACATCAGGGGGAGTCTGCCTCACATGTAGTAGCTTTAGTAGTTGGTGTGTTGCACTTTTTTTCCCTTAGACCAAGCTTTTTGTTTTACCCATGAGGTTTTTGTTTTCTTGGCAAGGTTTTTAATGAGACAACAAGTCATGCATCATTCTTATGGCCATTGACACAAGGGGGAGTGTTTACGAAGATTTATTCTCCATTAATCCCGGTGCATGTCTTGTCCTAGTTAGATACAGATATTGATTAGATAGATACAGAGAATCCCTATTATATCGGGATAGTTATTGTAATAGATTATATCAGCCTGTATATAAGGCATTCTATCAATGAGAATAGTAATTACTTTCTGTCTATTCTACTTTCTCCTGCAACAGATTGTATTAACTATAATGCATGTATTTAAGACCCATTATCAATGAATAAAGATAGAGTTTACAATCACAATTATTGCGTATTCTACTATCATTCAAAACATTATCAATAAATTATGAGTTGATAGTCATTACCACAGAAAGAATAAACCCTAAACAGAAAATCTCACCGCCAGTAACCAACCATCACCGATCGCCGCCACCACCACTGGTAGCCACATGCTCCTCTGTGTCACCTGCAAGCATCTTCTCCAAATTTCGATAAGATTACTTGATTACCTAAGTCTCGCACTAGGAGAGAGTTTCCACCTTGTCGTCAACAAACTACACTTGTAGATATATCGAGCATAACATCAATTGAGGTAAAATTTTCAAACATCCTAATTTAGAGATTACTCTCTTTGATATTTATCCTAAAACCTAGTTCTATCGGAGTTTTTTTGAAGTCTTGGTGCCTTAATTTCGATTTCTCCAGGAACTCGGGTTCCGATCTTCTCTTCTCTCATGGACAAGCTGTTTGAGTATGTTTCTTTTAAGGAGTGTGACCTTTCTATCGGGGAAGCAAAAGTGGAATTGAATTATGGGTTTGCTGTAATTCAAGTGTTCTCCCCAAAACCTTTGTCGGATACCACTACAAAGTCCCTTCAACTATGGATGGCCCCGTCTTTAGCAGGGACTCTTGCGATCTAGCGCGATCCGGATATGGTGTTATACCCATGATCGTTTCATGGGATATTTCTAGGACATTGGTGCTGTTTGACGAGCTGTTGATCGAGTTCCCTAGTTCTTCCGTTATAATACTGTAGTTGCGGAAGAATGCATATAATCTTTGTGGCTAAGGATCAGGTGTTGGTGCGGGCTAATGTGAGTGGTGGAGACCTCATGGGTGGTGGTGAGAGCAAGCAATGGTGAAAAGTCTAAGGTTTTGCATAGGGTGACACATTGATTATGATTGAGACCGTTTGGAAGATGGCAAAGAAATTTGGTTGTTCATGGAGGTAGATCTTCACCGTCTGCTGGCAACCAACGTATGCTTAGCCCTCAGAGGCTATTCTTTGGTCGTATTTGATATTAAGTATATTACTCTTCGAGGTTATTGCATGGGTTATGGCAGCTTTAATCTTACCATGGAGGGTTGTCCCATCCAATGCGTTAAGCTAGAAGAAGCTGAGAAAGAGGCAACCTGGGCAAAAGAAGAAGCACAGGGTGAAGCCACATGCGCCGCCACCACAGGACTTTTATTTCTGAAAATGTGTCGAATTATATATCGTTAGGTTCGTACCAACGTTGTGAGCATATTTAATGTGTTTAGGATTTGTCATCCCAGTGGGTAGGGAGTGGTGACTAGTGTCGCTACATGTGGCGATGCGGGCGATGGAGAACTAGATGTACCTTATATCGTTAAATTCATATTACTGTATTGGGTTGATAAGGTTTTCAACTTGTTTCGATTGAGTTTAATTTCAGTCAATTATTTACTTGAATTATTCAAATAATTTATTATTTTAACGATTTTTGACAAGGGTTGGGTCATCACAAATGGTATCAAGATGCGGTTCAACTCTTGGACTCCGCTTTCGTTGTTTTTTGTGTTCTAGAGTTAGTTATGGAAGTATAAGTTTAGAAATTTTGTATTGGTGTTTATGTGATCGTGGTGAAGATGGAGTTTGCTGGTTATGGACTAGAAGTGGTTACGCATTGCCATTGCAGGACTTGAGGTATGCGGTTCTGTACTTCTTGACGTAGATACACAATTTAGTTTATCAATATTCATTTATCGATATATTATCAATATTCATTTATTGATAATTTTTGATAATTTTTTATTGTTACATTTTTGATAATATATTGATTATATACATTGTGCTAAAACAAACGATATTCGAAAACATAAAAATTGGAACCGTTACAAAGGTAATGGAACAACAACATTAGTTGTCAATTGAAATAAAAACGAGATAATATTATAACGATAATCAAAGTGATACAAGTTGAAGCATGTGATTAGAACGACAATGGAAAATATTCTATCGTATTAAACTTGTGATTATTTGTACAATTTGTAGAAGTATATGAAATTGACTTTGCATATTTTCATATTGATGCAAATATATGATTGATGATCACTAGACTTAGTTAGAATCCAATGAGATTCATCGGAAATTACAGAGTTGAAACTGTTACGAAACGATTGTGACTAGAAACGAGAATTACTATACCAGAAATTAAAAAGGTGATTGTACTATATATGATTATATATGAGATATGGATAGGTTGCCATAGATTGGTGGGGCCGCCAGGCTGCGGCTTGGTTTAAAATTATGATTAGGGCCCATTTTTTGGCGTATGGTTAAGTAGGGATTGTGCCTCCTTGGGGTACAAGACCCAAAATAAATTCAGGTGGTGTCCTCGATTTCCTTAATTCATGGGGTGTTCTCGATTTTATTAACTCAAGAGTATATATATATGAGATTACCATCTTTAGATGGGGTGTCCTCGGTTTCCTTAACTCGAGGTGACATATTATATGAGATTATAAATTCGTCTGTGGGCGGGGGTGTTCTCGATTTCCTTAATTCGAGAGTATACGATATATGACGATATGATTTGAAACGTTAAACGATAACTTGAAATGTGAAATGATTTATTGAGATTTGAAATGTGATACGAGCTTGAGACACAAGCCTTGTGACTTGTGATTTGCGCTCACGAGTTGAGCGATATATGATATATATTTTGAGCTCACAATGCGAGAATTGCAATGTGATACTTGTCTGCCCAACGGACATGACGATATAATATTAGCTCAAGGATATCATATAAACCTGAGATGATTTGGACTTGAAATACAAGATTAAGAAATTGATAATTACTTGTGTGAAGAGTATGATTATATAATCTAAAATTATTTGATGATTATGAGAATACAATACGGTTTGAACTCATGAAACGAGTACGAGTACCTGATTATACGAATATCCGTGTTTACACGGTCTTATAAACATTGATTAACAATTTTATCGCAACGAGATTGACGACATATCAGTAGAGGTTTCTTCCAGTTACAGGTACTGTTTACTATTCTTTACGGATTATTCCTTGATTTATTTTGGAGTATTTGAGATTTCTTTTTATAAGAGTTATTGAATTTGATATGTGTAGTTGATTGTACTTGAGCATTTCACACCAATGCTTCCAAATCCACTGAGTTGCAATAATAGTTATAGTGGCAAGCAGGGAAAAATGACTTTTTTCAGAGCCCGCTATTGGCGCCTCACTCATTTTAGCTTTTATGATATATAGTTTTTGATATGTCGATATGTGTTAGTGGAGAAATTCGGATGAGCATTGGTACGTGGCTCCCAGTATAGGTTGGAAATTGTGATTATAGAAGTGTATTTGGATAGTTTGCAGGTTTTGGGTAACCTTATTTTAGGGCAGACTTTGCCCAATTTTCTGCAAAATTATTTTGCGATTTTAGTTTTATAATTTCGAGGATGAAATTATTTTAACGAGGGTAGATTGTAATACCCCGACCTTTTTATATAATCTCTAATATTTATGAATACTTTGAGTTCGATTTAGTGCCTGTAGTAAATATTTTTTTTACCGTTGGTAAATACTGCGAGGTATCGGGTTGACTTTTTATCAAATTGTCGAAGTTGATTGATTTTAAGTAGAAATCGTAGAATTTGTCGAGACGAGCTCGTAGACGCAACAATCGTTGAAATCAAAATTACGGCGAAAAAGTTACAGTTAATGGAAGTTTGTCGTAAATAATTTTCCGTAAATTGGAGACTATATATAGGACTTTCTGTTTTGGAAAGTTAGTAGGAATTCTGGATGGTTTACTTTGAGTCAAACCTCCTTCCCGTGGAGAGAGAGAGAGAGAGAGAGAGAGAGAGAGAGAGAGAGAGAGAGAGAGAGGACCCAATCCCGATTCAACTAGTAAATCGAGATCAAATCCTAACGATTCACATGAAAATAGGAAAATTCTATAGAAAATTCGGAATAACCTCCCCGTAAATAGAGGGCTACCAAAAACCTACACTGAAACAAAACACTTCTAATCACAAATCTCACAAGCCAAACCGAGAGCCACCAATACTCATCCAGATTTCTCAACTTATCACACTACTTACATTAGGTACTAAATTCCAGAATATACAAAATCTACTGTTTATTTATGAACATAACACAAACAGAAGAAAACTAGAGCACAGTATTCAAAGCGACATTTAATTTACATATTATATAAACAAGTAGGCTAGGTCAGGAAGTTACCAGGGAAGAAGAGCGACTCGAACTCTAAGCCTCCGAAAATGACATAGGACCATAGGATAAAAACTACGAACATGGCAACGAGAAACCGAAAGGCCCAGGGAAAAACATTTAAAACATGAAAACTGTTAGAGTGAGTGGACGAAAATCAATGATCCAACAAACACAAACGAAAAACTTATTTATGTCTATCCACCAATATTGTATTAAGATAATTAGCAAGTTTAAGTACAATAGAAAGACAGAAGATACATCAAGAAGGAGTAATAGTCATCTAATCCTCCTTGAGTATCGTGCAGTGGAGGCGTCATCAAGGGTCATCTAACCCAAGACGACAATTAGTGAAATGATAACTAGAGTAACTAGACCTTTAGTTACCTAAAATCATCAAGAGCCACCTAACTCAGACGACGAGAATACCGGGATAGAGCCACCTAACTCATCCCGAAGCTACTCGAGGATTGGCCAAGTAACCGATGCATCGATGCAATGCTAAATATCTGTAATAATGTCTAGCCTCCAAAACTAAAAATCAAAGCTAAAACTAAATGTAAATATAATCTGAAAAAACTCGCTAAACGACTGTGAAAATAAAATATCCACTCACAATATGCTGCTAACTCAGGGGTCCGGCGGAAGTCCTTTCGCCCGATTCTCGATTACGGTCTCTTGATAAAAAATAACAAAATTATTCAATACAATATTTCATTAAAGTATGTGAATCTAGCATAGAAACTACCCCAAAAACCCGCAGATCAAAAATAGGTTCGGGGACCTGCTTCGACGACCCACAAAATACACAACTAAACAACTTTTCCTTCTTCGCTGGAGTGCGATTAGACGGTATTTTCCTTCCTCATACATCTGAAACCACCACCACAACCACGAACCACCACCTTCGGCGACCGCCACCAACGGCGTTGCCATACCCCTCCAAACTTTCCTCACGATACACTCAAACTAACCCCTAACCTCACTCGCTCTAACTTGCCTTGAATCGTCGGAAAACAGCCATAAAATCTGGCGATTCGAAAATCATCCGAAATCGGGTTCCCAACGTCGCTCACTGTTGAACCTCAAATCCATAGGGGTTTGACACCAACATGAAAACTCCAAAGTTTCTTCCAAACCCCGTCGCCTATAACCTATTAGAGTGCCGTCGCCGTTGGCAACAACCCCCACCGATTCAACCCGAATCGGGTTCTCTCAAACACAGCTTGAATCACCAAGTTAAAGCCATAAACAGAAAGCAGATGGATAGAGAAATCAAGCTTGACTGGAGTTGACATTAGAGGTGGTCGGATGGCGGCGAAGTCGCCGGGTCTGGTTATCGGATCGGGTCGGATGGCGCGGGTCTCACCTGGGCTAAACGAGTCAGCAGTTCGAGCCTAAATTGTTTCTCTGTTGGGTTTGGCCGAAAAATTCCCTATTTATACCCCAACCTCCTCACTTAATCTGACGGCCCAGGCTTAATCTAATCCAAATCAAACGGTCAAGATAAAATTGACCAAATTTTTTTTCCTTTTAATAATATCTCATGCCAACTTTCGATAATCACAAGAAATAGTTCGCTTATCCGAAAAAATTCCTGAAAATTCCTAAAAACTTGAAATAAAATACTCTACGACTTCTTTGAAGAAAATAAAATCTAATTCTCTCTCAGTAAAAAAGTCATTAATTAATCACTTGATGCGACTAATTCTCGATAAACCTAATTCTTGCCGATTTATGCGTAAATTTTGGTTCGGCTATTTACAAATGTACCCCTCTAATAAAAATTTCTTCCTCGAAATTTACATACTTGCTAATCGAAGAGATAGGGGTATTTCTCTCGCATATGCTATTCAGTTTCCCACGTGGCTTCTTCAACTGCATGGTTTCTCCATATAAGTTTCACCAATGGAATTGTTTTGTTGCGTAGTTCTTGCTCTCTCTGATCAAGAATCTGAACTGACTCCTCCACATACGATAAGTCTTCATGTATTGGAAGTTGATAAGGTATAAGAATATGAGATGGATCAAAAATATATTTTCATAGCATAAACACATGGAACACATCGTGTACTTTAGCCACTCAGAAGGTAGTGCCAACTTATACGTTGCCGCACTCACTCGTCCAATAATCTCGTACGGGCCGATGTAACATTTATGGAGTTTGTCAATACTGGCCTGGTAGCTATTAGTATAGGCAAACTCTATTAAATATGGTTGTTGATCCCAACTTCCTTTGAACTGCAAAACACAAGATCGCATCATATCTTCAAGATTTTGAATTGTCCTTTATGATTGACTATTAGTCTGAGGATGAAAGGCAGTACTGAAATGTAATCTGGTCCCAAGCACCATTTGCAATGCTTTCCAGAATTTTGATGTAAACTGACAATCACGATTAGAAAAAATAGACACCGACACGCCATGCAGCTTCACAATCTCCTTCATATACAATTTTGCTAATTTGCTAACTGGAATTTTCCCATGAATGACCAGAAAGTGAGCATATTTCATGAGGTGATTTACAATCACCCAAATACTAATATTGCCCTCAGATGAACGAGGTAATTGATACACGAAATCCATAGTAATATGCTCCCACTTCCAACTGGAATCTCTAATTGTTGTAATTTTTCAGAAGGTCTCTGCCACTCTGCCTTCACCTGCTGACAAATAAGGCACCTGCTCACATAGATTGATATTTCTATCTTTATATTACACCACCAGTATTAGGCTTTATGTGTTCGGAACATTTTCGTACTACTCGGATACATGGCATAGGCTGAACAATGAGCTGCATCAAGTATTACGTCTTTCAGTTCTTCATTCATTGGAACACATAATCTTCCTCTAAATAATAAGGTAACATCATTTCTTAGCTGAAACTTTGTTGGTTCGCCATTCTGAATCAAATTCTTTTTACTCAACAGATAGGAATCTGCATCCTAAGTCTCACGCAGTTGATCAACCAACACTGGTCGTACTTGAAAACTAGCTAACAATGCTCCATCATCTCTCCATTCCAGTTCTGCTCCCGTACTCACAATTCAGCTAAAAGTGATACTCTTACAATATGTATATGAAATAGAGAGGCTCCAGATTTTCTACTAAGGGTATCCGCAACTACATTAGCTTTTCCCGGATAGTACTCAAAAGTACAGTCGTAGTCATTAATCAATTCCATCCATCTACGCTGCCTCATGTTTAGATCTGGTTGAGTACGTAAGTAAGTGAGACTCTTGTGATAAGTGTAAATCCTACATTGTGCTCCATATAAGTAGTGCCTCCAACTTTTCTGTGCCAACACAATGGCAGGAAGCTCAAGAACATGTGTGGATAATTAGCTTCATGGGACTTCAACTTGTTGGAACCATATGCAACGACTTTGCCATGATGCATCAAAACGCAGCCTAGACCCAATTTTGAAGCGTCACTATAAATGACACATTCCTCGTTGTCGTCAGGTAATGTCAACATTGGTGCCATAGTCAATCTCTCTTTCAACATCAAATAACTCTCTTCACAGGTATCAGACCACTCAAATTTGACCCCGTTCTTCGTCAATCGGGTAAGTAGAGCTACAATCTGCGAAAAGCTTTGTACAAAACGGCGATAATAACCCGCTAAACCCAAGAAACTGCTCTTATCTCAGTTACACTTGTAGGTCTGCTCTAATTCAGCACCGCTTCAATTTTATATCAACACTAACTCCCTCAACTGAAATCACATGACCCAGAAATTTCACACTATCCAGCCAAAATTCACATTTGCTAAACTCTGCATGCAACTGAGAATCCCACAAAGTTTGCAAAATGACACGTAGATGTTTCCTGTGCTGCATCACATCCTTGGAATATAATAAGATGTCATCGATAAATACAATGAAAATACAATGACAAACTTATCCAAGTATTGCCTGAAGACTCGATTCATGAGGTCCATAAAAGCGGCTGGGGCATATGTCAAGCCAAATGGCATGACAAGAAACTCATAATGCCCATAACGCGATCGAAAGGCTGTTTTATGGACCTCTGATTCCCTAATTCAAAGCTGATGGTATCCTGACCTTAGATCAATTTTCAATAAAACTGTAGATCCTTTTAGTTGATCGAACACATCATCAATCTACGGTAAAGGATACTTATTCTTCACCGTAACTTGATTCAACTTCCGATAGTCAATGCACACAGCCTCATCGAACCTTCTTCCTTACAAACAACACCGAAGCATCTCAAGGTGAAACTCTTGGTTGAATAAAGCCCTTATCAATTAACTCCTGCAATTGAACTTGTAATTCCTTCAACTCTGCTAGAGCCATTCAATAAGGTGCTTGAAACATAGGACCAGTACTTTGAAGTAACTCAATGGTGAAGTCAATCCTACTCATCGGAGGCAAATCAGGTAAGTCCTTTAGAAATAAATCCGGATACTCTCAAACCACTGGAATATCTCCGATACTCGGCGCACAAACTTATGTATTGATCACATGTGCCAAGTATGCCTTTCAACCTTTCTTTAACAGTTTCTTCGCTTTCACTGCCGAAATCAAACAAGGTGGGGAAATATTTATTTTGTTGTGAAACAAGATTTCTATAATACCTTGACTTCTAAAGACTACCTTCTTTTTATGACAATCAAAGAGTGCCTAGTGAGCCTTCAAGAAGTCCATCCCCAAAATTACATCAAAATCTACAATGTCTAACAACATAAAATCCGCAGCTAACCCATAACCTCCTATGAATATCTTGCAGTCCCTATACACCCATATGATACTCACAACCTCACCGGATGGATATAATACTCGTCACATTTGAGGAAGAGGAGAGGCATGTATAGTGGCCAAAGATGCCAATCTATACAACATAAATTAATGCGTAGCTCCCGGATCAAGTAAAGTAAGAATTGGATAACCAAAAATATATAACTTAACGATGATAACCTTTGGGGGAGCTCTACCCTCACGTAGGGCCAATGAATTCGCACGTGCCTGCCCAGCGGTCGCCCATGCTGGTTATGGTTCTTCTGAGTAGTCTATCTTGAAACTGGTGCCGTACAAGCTCCAGAAGTGGCACCCTGATCTCCACCAATACTCTGAGTTGCACACCCAGTATATGTGCCCCTATATGGACACTCCTTAGCGTAGTGACTCACCTGGCCATAATTAAAACAACTTGTTACGTTCTAATGACACTGACCCAAATAATGTAGATTACAAGTTCCGCATAAAGGAAAGTTCCTAGGCACCAGTGAAGGGAATAAAGGCCCACTAGATCCACTAGAACTAGCACCCAACTGTTACCTCTGTGGTCGATTCCTCCTCAAATCTGGTCTTCTACTTTGTCCAGACTTACCACGAGAGAATCTGAAAGAATCACTTCCTGAAGATGATGTTGACCCTGAAGTGCCTGAAATTAGCCTCTTCGAAGGACCCTGGCTGGGTTTACCCTCCTTAAAACGGCGAGTCTGAAACTGCAACTGTCTCTCCTTTTCTACATCCTTGCCTCTGAGTGCTGCGCTAACAAACTTATCAAAGTTATTCCGAGCCATGATAGTCAAGGTCCCCACGATATTCAGATTCAGACCAAACTTGAACCTTCTGCATTTGGATTCTTCAGTCGCAACCATATCACGCACAGATCAAGACAAACGGGTGAACTTATCTCGATACTCAAGCACTGACATCCTCCGTTGCCTCAAGTTTGTGAACTCCTCATATTTATGCTGCTGAGTAGCTTCATTGAAAATATCGATGCATATATAATTCCTTGAAGGTAGGCCATGAGGTGTCAACAGCAAGCCTCTCGGTACTGTCCTACCAGAAATAAGCATTTGACTCAAATAACCCTACAGCTGCCAGTCCTCTACACAACAGTAAAGTGCAGACGCTCACAAACTCACTCAATCTAAACTATCCAAGCCTCACCTGCTTCAGAATCAGTGTAACTAGGGAAATTGGTTGCTCCAACTTTATTTGCCTTTACTATAGGACAAAAATGCTCATCTAAACGTAAATCTCACGCTAGTAAGTCTCGTGTTCGACGGTCCTCATCCTAATTTTCAACCCAATTGGCGCGGGCTCCACGTCGAGGAGGAATTCCTATGAATAAAAACACATTAGTAACAAAACACAAAGGATGCAATCATGAAACTTCAAACATTTGAAAACACACAACACCGTGAGCATTAATGGGGATCTACCAGCCGGTCTGGCCATCGCTCCGGAAGTATTGTGCATTCTCAAATGTCCTTAGTAACACAACTGCAGAAGTCTACATAACCTATAACCTAATTCTCTGATACAACCTAAAAGGACCCAATCCCGATTCAACTAGTAAGCCGAGATCAAATCCTAACGACTCACATGAAAATAGGAAAATTCTATCGAAAATTGGCATAACCTCCCCGTATATAGAGGGCTACCAAAAACCTGCACTGAAAAAAAAATACTTCTAATCACAAATCCCACAAGCCAAACCGAGAGCCACTGATGCTCATCCGGATTTCTCAACTTATCACACTACTTACATTAGTTACTGAATTCCAAAATATAAAAAATATGTTGTTTATTAATGAACACAACACAAACAAAAGCAAACAAGAACATAGTATTCAGAGCGACATCTTATTTATATATTATACAGACTAGTAGGCTAGGCCAGGAACCTATTAGGGAAGAAGAGTGACTCGAACTCTAAGCCAACGACGATGACGTACAACCACAAGATAAAAACTACAAATAGGGAAACAAGAAACTGAAAGGCCCAGGGAAAGGGATACAAAACATGAAAACTGTTAGAGTGAATGGATGAAAATCAATGATCCAACAAACACAAACGTAAAACTTATTTATGTCTATCCACCGATATTGTATTAAGATAATTAGCAAGTTTAAGTAAAATAAAAAGACTGAAGATACATCAAGAAGGAGTAATAGTCATCTAATCCACCTTAAGTATCATGCAATAGAGGCGTCGTCAAAGGCCATCTAACCCAACACGATAATTAGAGAAATGGTAACTAGAGTAACTAGACTTCTAGTCACCTAAAATCATCAAGATTCATCTAACTCAGGTGACATGAATTTCGGGGTAGAGCCACTTAACTCATCCCGGAGCAACTCGAGGATCAGTCGAATAACCGATGCATCGATGCAATACTATATATCTGTAATAATGTCTAGCCTCCAAACTAAAAATAAAAGCTCAAACTAAATGTAAATATAATTAGCAAAACTCGCTAAATGATTGTGAAAATAAAATGTCCACTCACAATATATAGTTAACTCTGGGGTCCCGCGGAAGTCCTTTCCCCTGATTCTGGATCACGGTCTCCTAATAAAAAATAACGAAATAATTCGATACAATAATTCATTAAAGTACATGAATCTAGCATAGAAACTACACCAAAAACCTGCAGATCAAAAACAAGTTGCAGCCTCACCGGAGCTCTGCTGTGGGACGGCGGCGCATGGCTCCCACACTCCACCTCCGGTGACCTTCTCTGACGACCCATAAAATACACAACTAAATAACTTTTTCTTCTTCCCCGGAGTGAGATTAGGCAGCGTTTCCTTCCTCATACATCCGAAACCACCGCCACAACCGCGAACCACCACCTTCGGTGACCACCACCAACGACGGTGCCACACCCCTCCAAACTTTCCTCATGACACACTCAAAAAAATCCCTAACCTCACTCACTCCAACTCGCCTGGAATCACCGAAAAATAGCCCTGAAATCCGGCGATTAGAAAATCACCCGGAATCGGGTCACCGCCGTCGCCCACTGTCGGACTTTGAAACCATAAAGGTTTGACACCAAAACAAAAACCCCAAAGTTTCCCCCTAACCCCGTCGCCTATAATCCTTCAGAGCGCCGCCGCCACCGACGATAGCCCCCACTAATTTAACCTAAATCGGGTTCCCTAAAAAACATCTCGAATAACCAAGTTAAACCTATAAACAGAAAGAAGATGGAAAGAGGAATCAAACCTGACCAGAGTTGATGTTGCAGGTTGTCGGACGACAACGAAATTGTCGGGTCAGGTTATCGGGTCGAGTCAGATGGCACTGGTTTCACCTGGGCTAAATAGGTCAGCAATTCAAGCCTGAATTTTTTCTTTGTTGGGTTTGGCCCAAAAATTCCCTATTTATACCCCAAGTGCCTCACTTAATCCGACGGCCCATACTTTCTCTGATCCAGATCAAACAGTCAAGATAAAACTGACCAAAAATTAATTTCCTTTTAATAATATCTCAAACCGATTTCCGATAATCATAAGAAGTAACTCTTTTATCTTAAAAATTCTACGAAAATTCTTACGAGCTCGAAATAAAATACTCTATGACTTCTGTGAAAGATATAAAGTCTAATTCTCGCTTGGTGAAAAGGTCATTAACAAATCACTCAATGCAACTAATTCACGATAAACCTAATTCGTGTCGATTTACGCATAAGTTTTGGTTCGGGTCGTTATACAGAGAGAGAGTTCTTTCTTTCCTTATTGTGTTGTTATTGTTGTTGAGACTCTTGGTTGCAGGTTGAAACCGTAAACCGAGGGAAATCAGATTAATTTTTGATCGATTTTATTTTGGCCTACGCCGGAAACAGAGGTTACCAGTGGTGTACGTTGGCGAGGATAGATGGGTTTTTCTTCCCTCCTCGTCCCGAGTCTATTGGTACTAGCCTCAAAATCTGACATGGCTCGAGGGCAGAGAATTGATGCCAGAAAGAGTTTTCGGCCGAGATGTATCGGGGCCGATTTCGTCTAATTTAGCCAGATTTGGGTGAGGGTCATTTGAAAGAATATATTGGGCTCGTCCAGAGCTTTCAAGAGAGGTATCAATCTCCGCCACCGGTGGTGGCGCATGGGCTTTAGAAGGAGGTGCATGACCATAATTTTATTTCCGAAAATGTGTCGAGTTATATATTGTTAGGTTTGTATCGAAGCTACGAGCATATTCATGAGGTTAATAATGCATTTAGGCTTCGTTGTCTTAGTGTGTTGACAGTGGTGACTGGTGTCATTATCCAATGCGTTGCAGACGACGGAGAATTAGATGTACCTTATATCGTTAAGTTTGTATTACTGTATTGGGTTTGTCGATAAAGTTTTCGATTTGTTTCAATTAAGTTTAATTTTAGTTGAGTATTTACTAGTATTATCTGAATAATATATCATTTTGACGATTTTTGACAAGGGCCGGGTCGTCATAGTTACAACTTGTGGCACGGGCTTTAGTGATGCACACCAATTTATCGATTCCTGCTTGGGGCTATGAAATTTTACATGCAAACATGCTTATTCATTCTAGACCAGTTGCTCGTCAACCATTTAGTTCATACCAATTGGTAATTAGATATGAGTTTGACATTTCACACGTACACATCTTTGGTTGCGCGGTATATATCCCTATTATGCTTCCACTGCGTACAAAATTGGGTCTTCAGTGACAATTAGGTATTTATTTTAGTCATAAAGCTTCAATGATTGTCCATTATTTAGAATCTTTGACATGAGATCTTTTTACTGCAAGATTTACAAATTGTTACTTTGATGACACATATTACCCATCGTTAGGGGAAGATAGGAATGGTTATGTTCCAGTTGAACATCAAGAATTGATGTGGTCAAACCTCACTAAGTCTTATCATGATCCTTGTATATCTCGGAGTGAGATAGAAGTGCGGGCGTATTCTTGATCTTTAGAAGATAGCAGATTCGATGTCTGACTCCTTTACTGATATCACGAAAGTGACGAGATCAATAATACCTACTACAAACACTCTTGCGAGGTTAGAAGTCCAAAGAATTTGGAAAGTTAACGCAACACCTAGGAAAGGTAACATCTCTGATGCCCATAATAGAGGTGTAGTGTTGGCCTCGACTTCTATCAGGAATAGGGGGAAACCAAGAAAATCCATTGATGAGCTGTAGGTGAAAAGGAAGCCATCTAGGCACAAAATGATCTATTTGTCATAAACACTGTGAATCATTTACATGAGATTGTTCCTGACTACAATTATGTCCTAGAATCATAATTGGTAATATTGGGGGACGCTTTAGTGTCAATGGTGATGTCAAAAAATAAAGAAATCTCATTAAGTATCACAAGTGCGCACATTATTATGGATGGATCTTCCATGTTAGTTTATGACACATTTTCTTATTCTGTCGCTCAAGAAATCATTGACAATGATGAAGTGGAACCTCGCTCTATTTTGGATCGGCAATGTAGAGCAGATTGACCAAAATGGACCTGTGCAATTCATGTTGAACAAGACTCTCTTACAAAAAGGCAAGTTTTTGATCTGGTAGTGTTATGCCCAACGAATGTTAATCTGGTTGAACATAAATGAGTCTTTGTTCGGAAGCACAATGAGAAGAATGAAATCTTGCACTATAAAGCTAGAATAGTGGTGCAAGGATTTTCTCAATGCCCTAGGATTAATCATGCGGAGACATATTTTTTCGGTTATGGATATCATTACTTTCCACTACTTGGTTAGTTTGGTAGTGTCCGAAAAATTGAGTATGCAGCTTATGGATGTAGTTTTGTAGCATATCTCTATGAGGATATTGATTCAAAAATTTACATGAATCAAGTAACTCTAAACCATGAAGTGCTCATGTGATAAGATTGAGACGTTCACTATATAGATAGAAGCAATCCGGTCGGATGCGGTACACACGTCTAAATGACTACTTGATTGGAAAATGATATAAGAATGATCAGTTATGTCCATGTGTATTCATTAAACGAACATGTTCAGAATTTATCATTGTAGCAATCTTTTTTGATGATATAAACATGATCGGGGCTCTTGATGAGATTAATGAGACAGTTGGTTACTTGAAATCCGAGTTTTAGATAAAAGACCTTGGTAGGACTCGATTTTGTCTTGGTTTATAGCTGGAACATCGAGTTGGTGGAATTCTTATCCACCAGTCTGCTTATGTCCAAAAGATGTTTAGGGGATTAAATATAGACAAAGCACACCCTCTTAGCACATCAATGTTGTTCACAGTCTAGAACCCAAAAATGATCTGTTTCGTCCGAAAGATGATGATGAGAAACTTTTTGGAGCTGAGATTCTATATCTTAGTGTAATCAGAGCTTTGTTGTATTTAGGTCAGTGTACACATCCATATATTGCCTTCTTAGAGAACTTATTAGCTAGATTTTTCTCTACGCTTACACAACGTCATTGGAATGGAGTAAAATACAACTTCAGGAAATATGAATGGAGTAAAACACATCTTCAGGTACTTGGAATGGAGTAAAACATATTTTCAGATTTCGCTCTGCGCCTACGCAACGTCATTTGAATGGTTATGTTTTAACCATAGGGAACACGATGATTTCTTGGAAATTTACAAAGCAAAACCTTGATGTCATTTCCTCGAATCGATCTAAAATCATAGCTCTACATGAATCTATTAAAGATTATGTCTAGCTTCGGTCAGTAATACACTATATTCGAAGGTCTAGTAGATTATCATCTACTACGACTGCACCAATTTACATCTTTGAGGATAATGTAACTTGCATTCAGCAGATAAGGTTGGGTTTCATTAAGGATGACAATATGTGACGACCCGGAACAGAATCAGCAGAGGAATCAGCT
Source organism: Geum urbanum (assembly GCA_946800695.1). Taxonomy (NCBI): domain Eukaryota; kingdom Viridiplantae; phylum Streptophyta; class Magnoliopsida; order Rosales; family Rosaceae; genus Geum; species Geum urbanum. The sequence goes on along the minus strand of OX327000.1, from coordinate 33,504,626 downwards.
TAATCTACGAGGTTGTCGAGTATTCGCAGATTTACGACAGTTATTCGAATCGCCGAACTTGTTAACGACTAAATTATTGGCCGAGAATTGGAGTTGGGTCTCTTCTCGAGAGTCGTTGTACGTGTGATTTCGAGTTCGTGGGCGGTTCCGGATCGTTATTTGGACGACCGAGGAATTAGTTATGAATATTTGAAATTTCGATGGAAACGGATTAATATGACGAGCTACTTAGCGACTAAATTATCGGACAAGAATTTGGCTTCGGATCCTTCATGGAGGTTGTTCAGAATTTAATTTCGAGTTTGTGAGAACTTCCGGAGCATGATTTTGAGTTACGAATATTTAGTTGTGAATATTTCCGATTATTGATTGTTTAGTCGATTTAATGTGTGTTGGTTTGAAGGGTTGACTTTTTATTCGTTTGGCCAATGTATTTGACTTCGGGTAATATTGGAAGAATATGTCGAGACAAGTTTGTGGCCGCGAGAATTATCGGAATCGGAATTACGACGAGAAAGTTACGCGCGTTTGAAGTTCGTCGAAAAGGAATATTACAAGTTTCCATTTTGGGAAAGGCTATAAATAGAGACCTGCTATTTTGGGCAAGTGAGAGACTTTCCATTTTGGGTGTTGACCGAGTTGACTGAGTCAACTCGGTGGGAGAAGAGGAAATGCGACGTGCTTCACGGTGGCGACGGTGGTTGTCCGTTCGGCCACCTCCGACCACGGGGAAGGACCTGTTCGAAGCGCCTTGGCCACCCCGTCATGCTTTCGGCCTCCTTTCACGGCAAGGCTCGCCGGAAAGAGAGAGAAATCCGACCAAAAATAGAGGAGAAACTTGTGAATTCAGGTTCCATGTTTTACACCGATTCGAGCTGAAATTTTGGGTGGGCTTTGTAGCTCTCATCACTAGCAAGCTACCATGTAAGTTTGGAGTTCTAATTTTGATTGTGGAAGGAGAATTTTGGATTTGAAATTTGTGTGTACATTCGGTTTTTCGTGAAATTGACATGGTTAGAGTGAGAATTGGCCTTTGTTGCAGTTGACAAAGTTGCTCAGTGGGTGATTTTGAGTGGAATAGGGGTTGCTCCGCCGTGAAATTTTCCGGTCAGCGGTGGCGCCGCCGTGGGCGGCGGTCAACAGCGGTCAACGGTCAAAGTTTGACTTTTTTTTGGACTTTCGGCAAGTTGCATGTCATTGACCCGAAATCGCGCCCCGATCGCAGTGGGGAGGTTCGTTTTTCGAATTGAGCATCCGAACGTAAAGCGAGGTATTGAGGTGTTATATACGGATTTTCGACGATTCGTCGACTTTGAATTTCGTGTTTCCGAGAACGGTGGTTTCTCGTGATTTGATTTGTATTGTCGGGTTATGACTTTGAGAAATGATTATTGTGATTATTCAGGGGTTCATGATCGTTTGTTTGGCGAGGAAGTTTCCGCCGGATCACGGGTTAACGCGAGTCTTGATATACGTTTGCGAGGAAGTTTCCGCCGGATCACGGATTACTGTGAGTGGACATTTCTTTTCACGGATTATTTGCGAGTCTTGATATACGTTTTATGAACTTAAGCATGCATATGAGATTTCGGATTACATGAGCATGTGTTTTACGATTATACTTATACGGAAATACGTATACGAATATATATACACTTATATGTTGTTTATTGTATTTGCATTGAAATATTTATGATTTGGTTTACACAGAGTACAGTCTTGGTTACGTTGTTGTATCGATACACTTGCCTCTCGGCTGATCCCCGATGGTAGGCTTTATTCCAGGGGAGGCTGTGACTCCTGACCCGAGGTCTTTACCGGGGGGAGGCAGACCTTTGACCTGAGGCCATTTCCTGCTAGAATCACGTGGAAGTCAGGGACTCCGTGGTTCAGACTGTACTAGCACGGTGTGTGTCCATGAGTGACCCCGTGGGATTTTTACTTGCATGCTCAGTACGCTGGAGGATTATGGTTTTACCTCGTGTACTTTGTTATTATTTGAAAGGACCCAACCCCGATTTAGCTCCCTAAATCGGAATCAAACCCTTTCGAAAACACGAACCAACAAAAACTTTTCAAAATTTGGGCAGAGTTTCGTTACTAACGTTGAATTACCATTACCTGCACGCGGAAAATACACTTCATCCTATGCCACAAAAAGCAAACCGTGGGCACCAATCCCATCCGGATTTCTCAATATATCAACAGTAAAGTAAAACAATAAATATATATATACTTTACTAAAATCCGGTATAAAATCGTATAACGTATTCAATAGGAAGCTCAGAGCGACATCTAATACACAATCGTATACGCATACCACAGTAGGTAGAACAATAAACCTACTGGATGAAACAAAGTAGCTCGAGCACTATGCCTCCGACCACGACGTGCGACACCAGAGCCTGAACTGCAAACTGGGCACGAAAACCGAAAAGCCCAGGTGAAAGACAATAAACACGTTAGAGTGAGTGGACGAAAATAAATGTCTTTCACCAGTTGATATATATGTAAAATAACATATGCGAGTCTAGGTAAATAAAATAACAAGTACACGATGTAAAACTCATACTCCTCCAGTGTACTGAGCATGCAAGTAAAATCCCACGGGGTCACTCATGGACACACACCGTGCTAGTACAGTCAGAATCACGGGATCCCAGACCCACACGTGATTCTAGCCAGAAATGGCCTCGGATCCGGGGATACGCCCCTCACCGGTCTGGTTGGGGAAACGCCCCTCCAGGCGGCCTACCATCGGGGATCAACCGAGAGGCAAAGTGTATCGATACAACAACGTAACCACGACTGTACTCTGTGTAAACCAAATCACAAACATTTCGATGCAAATGCATGAAACAGCATATAAGTATATGTATACTCGTATACGTATATCCGTATAAGTATATCGTATAATCATAAAACACATGCTCATGCAATTCGTAATCTCAATACGCATGCTCAAGTTCGAAAATCATATAAAAGACTCGCAAACAATCCGTGAAAAGAAATGTCCACTCACAGACTGGCGTAACGCGTATCGCGTTAACCCGTGATCCGGGGGAAAGTCCCTCGCCAAACAAATGATCAAGAACCCCTGAATATTCACAATGTCCAATATTCAAAGTCACAATCCGACAATTCAAATCAAATCACGAGAAACCACCGTTCTCGGAAACAGGTAATTCAAATACGACGAATCGTCGAAAACCCATATATACCACCTCAATACCTCGCTTTACGTTCGGACGCTCAACTCGAAAAACGAACCTCCCCACCGCGATCGGGGCGCGATTTCGAGTCAAACGACATGCAACTTGCCGAAAGTCCAAAAAGTCAACTCTGACCGTTGACCGCCGCCGTTGACCGCCGTCCACGGCGGCGCCACTGTTGACCGGAGAATTTCACGGCGGAGCTACCCTTGTTCCACTCAAAATCACCCACTGAGCAACTTTCATAACTGCAACAAAGGCCAATTCTCACTTTAACACATCCAATTTCATGATAAACCAAATTGTACACAAATTTTCCAATCCAAAATTCTCCAAATTCAAGCAAAATTAGAGCTTCAAATTAACATAGTAGCTTCAAGAGGATGAGAGCAACAAAGCCCATCCAAAATTGCAGCTCGAATCGATCAAAATCATGGAACCCGAATTACCTCATTTTCCTCCATTTTTGATCGGAAAATCCTTCCTCCTCCGTGAGCCACGCCGTGCGTGGTGGCCGGGGGAAGGCTCGAGAGGTCGGGGCGAGCAGAACGGAGTAAGCCCCAAGCCACGGGGTCGCCGAAATCCGGTCGCCGGCGTGGAGTCACCGCCACCACCGTGAGCTCTCTCTCAACTCGGTCAAACCGAGTTGACCAAGTCAAACATTAAATTTCAGATTTTGACTTTCCTCTTTTAGCAGGTTACTATTTAAAGCTTTCCCAAAACGGAAACTTCATACTTATCCATTTCGACAAACTTCAAACGCGCGTAATTTTCTCGTCGTAATTCCGATTCCGATAATTCTCGCGGCCACAAACTCGTCTCGACATATTCTTCAATTATCACCCAAAGTCAACCACAACGGCCAATCAGATAAAAAGTCAACCATTCAAAGCAACACACAATTAAATCAACCAAACAATCAACAATCGGCAAAATTCGCAACTAATTCCTCGTAACTCCAAATCATGCTCCGGAAGTTCCCACGAACTCGAAATTAAATTCCGAACAACTTCCGTGAAGAAACCAAAATCAAATTCCCGTCCGATAATTTAGTCGTTAAGTAGCCCATCATTTAAATCTGAACTTCAAATATTCATAACTAATTCCCTGATCGTCCAAATAACGATCCGGAACCGCCCACGAACTCGTAATCACACGTACAACGACTCTTGAGAAGAGACCTAGCTCAAATTCTCGGCCAATAATCAAGTCGTTAACAAACCCTGGTGAGCAAATCCGTTATCGGAAATCCACGTCGATACACTAACTCGCGAATTGAGCTGATTCCACTACTGATTCTGTTCTGGGTCGTCACAAATCCAGCCCCCTTAGAAAAATTTCGACCTCGAAATTTCCGAGTCTGCCGACTACAAGGTAGGAGCGCTGCCTCTGCATACTGCTCAACTGACCAACGGCAACCTCAACTGAACAACTCTGACACAAACTCCACAATAAGAGATAATTCCGTGCTGGAATCCCTGTACCCTGAAATCACAAATCTGAACTGGCTCCACACAATAGCTAAGTGTTCCCGCATAAGGAACAAGTAGGGTACACAACATGTAGCAACCCTGAAACATAGTTCCGCCACGCGGAACACAACACACAAAGCCAACACTATAGGCGATGTCGAACCATACGGCATAACACAAACTCGCATATGACCACATCTGGATCAAAACAACGTGGCCAACACAACTCAGTCCACACACATCAACATAACTCACACACTCATCTCAACAAAACTCAAACATCGGACTCAAGCGCATATCAGCCTATTTCCGCTAATTTGACAGTCTGTGGTAACATACTCCACAAAATCAAAATCAGACATCAACTCAAACTCAATCAAATCAAACTTGCTCCAACACTACGGAGCACAACGTCGTCCACAAATGACATCAAGCAACGCCGATATCACAGTGGTCAACAAACTGGTACTGCAAGCAATCTCGAACAGCTAAAACTGCTGGTCCCGAATCCTCTGGAACTGCAACACCGAGGTCCACAACATGCCCTCCAAGGCCTGAATAGTCCTCAAAGATCGCTCACCAATCTGAGGATAAGAACCGGTACTAACTCGTAATCTGGTCCCCAATGCTCGCTACAAAGCTCGCCAACACTTAGTCGTAGCTGATTACCTCGATCGGCGAACTGGGACAAAAATACACCACATAGATGGACAACTTCCATCAAACACAGCCACGACAGCCTGCCACTGAAATCGTCTCCGAATGTACAAGGAAACGTACTGAGTACGTCAGACGACCTACAAAGGCCCAACAACTGGTATCACCAACCAAAATGCAAACAACATACACAAACACAACAACAATCGCCACGTCTAATCGGAACTCTTCATTGGCTGACACTTCTCGGCAAGTCTCTGCCTCCTAGCCATCGCCAGTCGACAAATGTGACATCTGCACACACAAGCTGCTACATTGCTCTTCATGTTGCGTCACGAGTAGTAAACTCAAAGTATCTGACACTTCTCCGTACCACTAGCGCCAAATGCGCGTAAAACAATGAGCTTCACATCATCATACTCAAACTCAGCTCTCGTAGCCCATAACTCGGCTAACACGGAAATTTGAGCCACACACACACAAAACACTGAAACTCCTGACTCTCGACTGAATGCATCAGCAACAGCATCATCCCAAACGGATGGTCAAAGTACAACCACTAGCCTTTTTCGAACAAACTCAAAGGTGCAGCCATAGTCGATAGTCAATTCCCTCCATCTACACTGCCTCAAGCCCAATTCTGGCCGAAAATGCAAGTGGATGAAACTCAATGGTCGATGTACATCCTACACCACGCTGCACGCCATAGCAATAATATCTCCAACTCTCTGGTGCAAACACAAGGACAACTACACCCAAATCATACATAGGATACGTATCCCCATAAAGTTTCTACTGCCTGAAACCAAGAGTCATCGCTCTGCTACACACCAACAAAACATAACCACATCTATACCTCGATGCATCGCCATAACCCACGAACTCGTCACGATCGTCGGGTAAGGTCAACACCGAAGCAACGGTCAACCATCCTGCAGGAGAAAGTAACTCTCCTCGCATGCATCGAATTACTCGAACTTGACGCCTTCTTCGTCAATCCGGAAAGTAGAGTGGCAACCTGGGAAAATCCTGCACAAGCCGTCAGTAATAGCCTGCCAAACCCAAGAGAAACACCGGATCTCTGGTACAATGGTAGGTCAACCCCAAATCAAAACGGCTTCTAACTGGTCAGGATCCACGCCAACTCCCTCGGCTAGCATCATACAGCTCAAAATCGTTACGCTAATCGGCCAAAACTCACACTAGCTGAACTTCACAAACAGCTAATCGTCTCGCGAAGTCCACAAAACCGCTCGCAACTGCTCCAGGTACTGGTCCACACTCTCGGAGTACATCTGGACGTTGCCACGAACATGACCGCAACTCGTCCAGAAACTGTCTGAACCCATGGTCCATCAAGTCCACAAGATCAACGGGGCATTGGTCAACCAAACAGCGTGACCAAAAACTCGTAATGCCTGCAACGAGATCCGAAAATCATCCAAGCCACAACTGACTCATCAAACCTCAACTGATAATATCCAGTCCCGAAATCAAACTTTGAAAAGACTGAAGCTCACACAAGCTGATCAACCAATCGTCAATCCGAAGCGGAGGATACCCACTCTCCTCTGAAGCGAACCAAGCTTCGGTACTCAATGCACCATCTCATCGAACCATCCAACATCCATGTAAACAATGCAAGAGCACACAATGCAAATACGCGGGGTCGCATGAAATCTCCTAAAACCTCCTCCAGCAACTCCTGGAGTCGAAATAATAGCTCCATCAGCTCCGCTGGCTCCGAACGACAAAACATCGGTAAAATAAGTCCAGCGCCTGGTACAAGCTCAATGGTGTAGTCAGTCTCCCAAACTGGGGGAACACCTGGTATCTCCTCCAGAATACACCTGGAAACTCAAAAACCACCCCAATGTCACCAATGTCAGGCACAACAACCGTAGTATCCACAACATGGGCTAGGCAACAACACAACTCGTCTTTACTATCCGCTCGACCATCACCACGAAACAGCATCTCGGGGAAATCTGGTCGTCGAAACACAGCCTCCTCCTCGAGGCACCCGAACACAGCCTATTGCGTCGTCAAAAGTCCGTACTCACAAACACACGAAAACCACGATGTCCTGCTATAACAGATCCGCGGCTAACCCATATCCTCCAACAAGGATCTCGCAACCTCCGGATGGATACAACACTCTCCAAAACCTCGGAAGTGGAGATGCAGGTACAATAGCCATGAACATCAAACAATGGTAACCTCGGAGAAAAATCTGTTCTCAAACAAGGTCAAGGCACGAACTCCAACATGTCCAACTGGCCACACACATCAACTGCGACTTGCTGACTAACTCGTCAAAAGGGTACATTGGTCAGACCGCAGGAACAACATGAGGATCTCCTCGTAAACTCTGAGCTGCCGAACCACAACAACAGCTGGCTGAGGGCGCTCCCTCGTAACGTGACCCTTCTGGCCACCGAAACAGCAACTGAAAGAGCTCCACAAACACATGTCACCGCAACACCTGCTGCGTGAAAGGATCACCAACGATCACCCAAACTCATACCACAGGAGCAAGTCCGCTATTCTGCGATCTCCGCCATCGACAAACGGATCAGCAGAGGATCCTCAACAATAATCGCAAGGACCACAGCCTGATGAAGTCACTGATCCCGAAGTGTCAGAACTCAACCTCACCAAAATCTCGACTAAATCCATTTTCCTCAAACCGTCACATCAAAAACCGTGTACATCTTTTCTTCACAATAGCCTCGCCACTGAGTGCAGCACACTATGCTCCTCACGGATGTCTCGAGGCACAACAATCAAACTCTCTCTGATGCTCAGGTTCAAACTCATCTCGAACCTCGTACTCTGCTTCCTCTGAAGCCACATAACTCACGCACATAGGGACAACATGTGAACAATGCATCTCTGCCTCAGGTGGGTAAACACTCCACATTCGAATGCTGGGTAGCCTGATAACACCATCACCGTTTACACAACACTCTGAATGTAGGCCATGGAGTCGCAACCGGAACTCACACAATGCCAGCCCACAAAATACAACAATCTGACTCAGGCAAACATCTCTGCCACAACTCTCCGCTCTGAGGCCACATATAGATGCTCAAATACACATCCCCGGGCAAACCGTGCCACACAAATCTCTGAACCCAGAATACTCACCCAAATCCGCTGTTTTCTGGCAATTCACGCGTCGAATGATCCTCAATAGGATCCACAACCGAAACGACACGGAAAGCACGTCAGGAGGCATCCTAATGAATACAATATCGTTCACAACAAGTGGAACGTAATCATGGAACTTCAAATATTTGAAAGCATACAACACCCGGAATTTGATGATTATCCGCCGGCTGGTCGGGTCACCATTCCAGTCATGCTGTACATTCTCAAATATCCTTAGTAAACACGACTACAGAAGTCTACAGAACCTACAACCTAATGCTTTGATACCAAGCTGAAAGGACCCAACCCCGATTTAGCTCCCTAAATCGGAATCAAACCCTTTCGAAAACACGAACCAACAAAAACTTTTCAAAATTTGGGCAGAGTTTCGTTACTAACGTTGAATTACCATTACCTGCACGCGGAAAATACACTTCATCCTATGCCACAAAAAGCAAACCGTGGGCACCAATCCCATCCGGATTCCTCAATATATCAACAGTAAAGTAAAACAATATATATATATATATATACTTTACTAAAATCTGGTATAAAATCGTATAACGTATTCAATAGGAAGCTCAGAGCGACATCTAATACACAATCGTATACGCATACCACAGTAGGTAGAACAATAAACCTACTGGATGAAACAAATATCCGTCGGCCGGTCGGGTCACCATTCCAGTCATGCTGTACATTCTCAAATATCCTTAGTAAACACGACTACAGAAATCTACAGAACCTACAACCTAATGCTCTGATACCAAGCTGAAAGGACCCAACCCCGATTTAGCTCCCTAAATCGGAATCAAACCCTTTCGAAAACACGAACCAACAAAAACTTTTCAAAATTTGGGCAGAGTTTCGTTACTAACGTTGAATTACCATTACCTGCACGCGGAAAATACACTTCATCCTATGCCACAAAAAGCAAACCGTGGGCACCAATCCCATCCGGATTTCTCAATATATCAACAGTAAAGTAAAACAATATATATATATATACTTTACTAAAATCCGGTATAAAATCGTATAACGTATTCAATAGGAAGCTCAGAGCGACATCTAATACACAATCGTATACGCATACTACAGTAGGTAGAACAATAAACCTACTTGATGAAACAAAGTAGCTCGAGCACTATGCCTCCGACCACGACGTGCGACACCAGAGCCTGAACTGCAAACTGGGTACGAAAACCGAAAAGCCCAGGTGAAAGACCATAAACACGTTAGAGTGAGTGGACGAAAATAAATGTCTTTCACCAGTTGATATATATGTAAAATAACATATGCGAGTCTAGGTAAATAAAATAACAAGTACACGAGGTAAAACTCATACTCCTCCAGTGTACTGAGCATGCAAGTAAAATCCCACGGGGTCACTCATGGACACACACCGTGCTAGTACAGTCAGAATCACGGGATCCCAGACCCACACGTGATTCTAGCCAGAAATGGCCTCGGATCCGGGGATACGCCCCTCACCGGTCTGATTGAGGAAACGCCCCTCCAGGCGGCCTACCATCGGGGATCAACTGAGAGGCAAAGTGTATCGATACAACAACGTAACCACGACTGTACTCTGTGTAAACCAAATCACAAACATTTCGATGCAAATGCATGAAACAGCATATAAGTATATGTATACTCGTATACGTATATCCGTATAAGTATATCGTATAATCATAAAACACATGCTCATGCAATTCCTAATCTCAATACGCATGCTCAAGTTCGAAAATCATATAAAAGACTCGCAAACAATCCGTGAAAAGAAATGTCCACTCACAGACTGGCGTAACGCGTATCGCGTTAACCCGTGATCCGGGGGAAAGTCCCTCGCCAAACAAATGATCACGAACCCCTGAATATTCACAATGTCCAATATTCAAAGTCACAATACGACAATTCAAATCAAATCACGAGAAACCACCGTTCTCGGAAACAGGTAATTCAAATACGACGAATCGTCGAAAACCCATATATACCACCTCAATACCTCGCTTTACGTTCGGACGCTCAACTCGAAAAACGAACCTCCCCACCGCGATCGGGGCGCGATTTCGAGTCAAACGACATGCAACTTGCCGAAAGTCCAAAAAGTCAACTCTGACCGTTGACCGCCGCCGTTGACCGCCGTCCACGGCGGCGCCACTGTTGACCGGAGAATTTCACGGCGGAGCTACCCTTGTTCCACTCAAAATCACCCACTGAGCAACTTTCATAACTGCAACAAAGGCCAATTCTCACTTTAACACATCCAATTTCATGATAAACCAAATTGTACACAAATTTTCCAATCCAAAATTCTCCAAATTCAAGCAAAATTAGAGCTTCAAATTAACATAGTAGCTTCAAGAGGATGAGAGCAACAAAGCCCATCCAAAATTGCAGCTCGAATCGATCAAAATCATGGAACCCGAATTACCTCATTTTCCTCCATTTTTGATCGGAAAATCCTTCCTCCTCCGTGAGCCACGCCGTGCGTGGTGGCCGGGGGAAGGCTCGAGAGGTCGGGACGAGCAGAACGGAGTAAGCCCCAAGCCACGGGGTCGCCGAAATCCGGTCGCCGGCGTGGAGCCACCGCCACCACCGTGAGCTCTCTCTCAACTCGGTCAAACCGAGTTGACCAAGTCAAACATTAAATTTCAGATTTTGACTTTCCTCTTTTAGCAGGTTACTATTTAAAGCTTTCCCAAAACGGAAACTTCATACTTATCCATTTCGACAAACTTCAAACGCGCGTAATTTTCTCGTCGTAATTCCGATTCCGATAATTCTCGCGGCCACAAACTCGTCTCGACATATTCTTCAATTATCACCCAAAGTCAACCACAATGGCCAATCAGATAAAAAGTCAACCATTCAAAGCAACACACAATTAAATCAACCAAACAATCAACAATCGGCAAAATTCGCAACTAATTCCTCGTAACTCCAAATCATACTCCGAAAGTTCCCACGAACTCGAAATTAAATTCCGAACAACTTTCGTGAAGAAACCGAAACCAAATTCTCGTCCGATAATTTAGTCGTTAAGTAGCCCATCATTTAAATCTGAACTTCAAATATTCATAACTAATTCCCTGATCGTCCAAATAACGATCCGGAACCGCCCACGAACTCGTAATCACACGTACAACGACTCTCGAGAAGAGACCCAGCTCAAATTCTCGGCCAATAATCAAGTCGTTAACAAACCCTGGCGAGCAAATCCGTTATCGGAAATCCACGTCGATACACTAACTCGCGAATTGAGCTGATTCCACTACTGATTCTGTTCTGGGTCGTCACATTATTATTTACCTAGACTCGCATATGTTATTTTAAACATATATATTAACTGGTGAAAGACATTTATTTTCGTCCACTCACTCTAACGTGTTTATTGTCTTTCCCCTGAGCTTTTCGGTTTCCGTGCCCAGTTTGCAGTTCGGACTCTGGAGTCGCACGTCGTGGTTGGAGGCATAGTACTCGAGCGGTCTTATTTCTTCCAGTAGGTTTATTGTTCTACCTACTGTGGTATATATATGTTTATACGTTGTGGTCGCTCTGAGTAATCCGTTGTTGATGTTATACGATTTTTTTAACCCGGATTTCAGTATAGTGCATATATATTTACTACTTTACGTTATTGTTGATATATTGAGAAATCCGGATGGGATTGGTGCCCACGGTTTGCTTTTTGTGGCATAGGATGAAGTGTATTTTTCGCGTGCAGGTAATGGTAATTCCACGTTAGTAATGAAACTCTGCCGGAATTTCGAAAATTTTTTTGTTGGTTAGTGTTTTCGAAGGGGTTCGATTCCGGTTTAGGGAGCTAAATTGGGGTTGGGTCCTTTCACAATACAAAACATATTTCGCCTAAGTTCTTCCACAATCAACAACAGCAATAGATCTTGAATATCCATGTGAGCTAGATTGGTTCTGCGGATAATGTTGCGGACTTGTTCTTTAAGTCACTTCCAATATCTACTTTTGAGAAACATGTGAAGTGCATTGGAATGCGACATTTATCTAAAGTCTAAGATTGAGTGAGCAATCAGGGAGAGTCATTTTGGTAGACATCATGGGGAGTGTACATCACATGTAGCTAATATGTTGTACTTTTTCCCCTTCGACCAAAATTTTGTCTTGCCTATAAGGTTTGGTACTTGGCAAGGTTTTCAGTGAGACAACAAGTTATACATAATACATTAAGAGCTCGACACAAGGGAAAGTGTTTAAGAAAATTATACTCTATATTTTGGTGTGTCTTGTTCTAATTAGATTAGAAATATAGATTCTAGCAATCTCTTATTATTCGAGAACATTGATTGTAATGACTGTATATAAGTCCTCTTATCAATAAATAAAGATAGAGTTTACAATCTTAGTTATTTCATATTCTACTATCCTTCAACATGATACTTATTTAAGAAATTATATTTTAAAAATTGAACGTACCCTATCCCAATTTTACTATATTTACATCATTTTAAAGAAAATTTCTATTGAAGCGTCAAATTTTACTTATTAGACTTACTTACTCTTCACACTTCTTCTATTATTTTTATGATATGAAATTGATCACTACACTCTTCCATTAAATTTTCATTTTAATCTTATTGTTATAATTCATCTGTATTGAAAAGAAAAAAGATGTATTCTTTCAAAAAAGAGAGAGAAGTTTATAAGGATTTCTCACAATTCAACCTTCTTAACAGACGTGTGAAAAATTAGAGAAGATGCTCATGGGGTTTTTTCGTGCTGTAGTTACGGTGCGTCGTACATAGTGAGTCTTTTTCTTTGCCGGTCTCCTCCGATGTTGCTCCTAAGACATTCTCATGGACATCGCGCCACGGCCTCCTTTTTCGTGGTTAGTTGGGACTGTGTTCTAGCGATTTTTTTCCGGCATCTACTGCTTTGGTTGGTGCATCGCCAGGGGAATAACCACTCACAAATGGTGGAGAATCTGGTGAGCGAGGATGCGACCCGCACGGGATCGCATGAAGACCTTGTCGGTGGTAGCAAGATTTATGTCCAGTCGTCGCGTCTTTTGGCGGCGACCTGATGCGGATGATGGCGGTGGTTTCTCCAGGCTGAGCATAGGCGATGGTTTGCGGCGTGGCAGGGTGTGCTACGCCGACACTACTGCTCTTCTCAAGTCAATCGGGGGATTATAGTTGGTCGGGGTTTTATGGCGGCACGGGTCTCGGCTGCCAAGCGGCAGCGGATCAAGCGGAAGGACTCGGTGGGGCTGGTTTAGGCTCCTAGGCATGGGAAAAATTCAGGGCCCATTGTTAGGGGCGTGTGGTTGTTAGGGTTTCAGCTCCCTAACCACCTTGATTGGATCTTCTTTGGTCTTAACCTGTTGGGCTGGACCTAGGGCTTTTAAGGGAGCTGGTTAGGTCCAAATATGGCACCATGGTGGGATTTATATATAAGATCTAGGTTGTTCGGTGTACCTGCGAACATATTGGTGTTGCGGTAATCGATTCAGTTGTGAGATATACCTACCACAATTGCATACTCAATGGTACGGAAAGTCTTTTCAGTATGGTCTCATGATTCATTTGAGATATAAGTAAGCTCGAGAAGGATGAGCTTAATAGACTTGTAGCATGCATGCACTACCAGAAATGGAGACATTACCGGCGACCTGCCGTCGCCGGCCTTGTCTTTTTTTTTCGCCGGAATTGACATTACCGGCGACTTGTCGCCGGCAATGACGTCGCCGATGATTCCCCGCCGGTGTTGACATTGCCGGCGACGGCGTCGCCGGCAAACGCCGTCGCCGGTAATGTCTCGGACATTGCCGGCGACTCAAGTCGCCGGTGATGTCTCGGACATTGCCGGAAGTCGCCGGTGATGTCTCGGACATTGCCGGAAGTCGCCGGTGATGTCTCGGACATTACCGGCGATGGCGTCGCCGGCAATGGCAGCGCCGCCGTGGCCGGAATTTGAGACATTGCCGGCGACTCGAGTCCATGTCGCCGGCAATGTGGGAAAAAATTTTGAAAAAAAAACGCAGTTCTGGATTGGGCCCAATTCCATAACCTGCATTGAACCGGATAAACCGTACAATCATACAAGTTCAACAGTACACGTAGTAAAGACAGTCATACAAGTTCAACATAAATGTCCAACGTACAGTACAAATAGCAACGACGATAAAAAAAATTAACTACAACTACAGGTTAGGTCCAGGAACTTGCGGGTCATCAGGGTTGAAGTAATCCATGTACTCATTTGAATTCCGGTGGCTACCTTGGTCTTGCTCTGGCGTTGACTGGTGCGGTGGTGGTGGTGGATAGCTAGGGAAGGGAGGGACCGGGACCGGGGGAGGTGTGGGGAACGGTTGTCCGGTAGTCTGAGCCTCGTACATTGTCCGCATCCATGTGTACATCTGAGCCTGCACCTGTGTCTGCTGCATTTGGTACTCGGCCATCTGCCTCTTTTGCTCCTCCAACTCCCTCTGCGTCCTATGAAGCTCCGCTGCGAGGTTACGACTAGAAGTTGAACTTCTTGACCCGGTAGAGTATTCTGAAGTGTTCTTCAATACTCCATCACCCGCCGAGCCCATTCCCCTGCAGTAGTAGGTATTCTTACCAGTCCCGCACGCTTTTGCCATGATCCGAGCCGCTATCGGGGGATCAAGTGGATCGATCTAAGAGGCATACTGGGTGACTTCTTCCTCGGAGCAGTCAGGATGGTTTGTCCGAGCTATACTCATGGTCACTTCTGCGGTCGCCTCCTCCACTCTCGACTAATTGAAAAGGGAAAATGAACAACGTATTAGCTAACAAAATCTATTTCCATCTTCAAAAATAGTTTTATTAACACATTGAGAGGCGAAAGACTTACCGCTTCTTCAGGGCACTGCGGGTAGAACTTCTGATGAATATACACCAACGGGTTCACCTCTTGTTGTTGCTGCGCCTTAGTCGACCAACCCATGTAGTTGAGTGAACCTGCATGATGGGCCCTGGTGTTTTTCAATCTATTCGCCCGGTTCGTCTTCGAAATCGCCTTGTTTGATAAACATATGAAAAAAAATTATTAACTAACTATTTCAATCTGATACGATACTTTAGGCTTGAAAGATATATTAAGGATGCATACCCGAGCTTTGGGGTGCTCGAAGTGGGCTATCAGCCACAGCCACTCGTACTCCCTAAACCGGAATTCGCTAGGGGTGGAACCTCGGCCTAGCTCCTTGTATACAGTGTAATAGGAAGAAAGCTCGTTCTTCCACTCTTTATACCTATATTAAAAGAAGGAAAAAAAGTTAGAGATATTAAAACACTTGATAAACAAAAATCTAACTCGATATATATTCAAATAAGTCGAAGCACATCACCTCATATGTAGTTGACGCTCTACCCACGTGTGAATAAGAACTTCATCCACGTCAAACCACACCTGCAATATGAATATATAAAAGGTAAAATTATATATTTATTCGGACTTAATTAATAAATGTAAAATTTACGTAATAAAAATACGATTTTACTCACACTGAGTGCATTATGCACTTGCATCTTCACGTAGATAGGCACAGATTCCCAATCTGGCCAAAGCATTGGGACCTTGTCCCGCACGATCGCACCGGCCATGCTGACATATTTGCGCGTGGTGTCGAATGCCTCGATCACCTCGCCATCCTCATTGGCCCTTATGGGCGTTTTCCTTCCGCCGGTGGCCTGCTCAAGTCTCTTCCCGGTGCAGGTGCCTCTAGCCCCTTTCCGTTTTCCAGTCCCATTAACGAAATTGCCTAATAATACAATGTCAACAAATTGATATCATTAATTGAATCTATCGCAAGTCTTAAGTAATAATTAAGTAATCAATCTGATGTTAAATAAAATTTACCTGCATCGTCCGTTTGTTGGTTGGTGCACCTCACACTCCAAAGATACACGGGGTCGAACGGGAGGAAGTTATACGCTTCCTCCACGCTCAGGAACTCCGGCCGTCCTTCAATATAAACAGGCATCCCCCTATCATCGAATTCAGGGATGACAGGAATCTCGTCGGGTAGGAAGAGACCGGACGGCGGAGATAGACGAGGCCTGGACGATGAGGCGCCAGCACCACCATGTGTCTCATATGTTTCCCGTGAAACGGGAGTAGGCACCGGGCGAATATGGGGCATTCGGATTGAGGGAGTTTCTGATGCCCCCGTTGATTGTCGCTCGTCTGAGGCTCTGCCACCGGAGGGACGTCTGCTGATTGAGCGTCTGGAGACTGAGGCTCGATGCTCAACTTCCGGTTGCACGGCTCTTGATCGTGCAGCTTCCTCCTCAGCTCGCGCCTCTAGCAAGGCTCTCGTGCGAGCACTCATCATTGGCCCACTGGGCGTGTTGCTAACTGCGGGCGAGGAGGAAGCTTGACTACTGTTCCCTCCACTATTTCGGGAACCTCTCCGAAGCCAATTAGCTGCAAAACCTCCTGGCATGGACGCCGTAATAGTCATGGGAACTGGGGTTCTAGAACGGTTTGGAACCGGAACGGTTTGGAACCGGAACGGTTTGGAACCTGGAACCGTTATATTACAAACGGTTCCGGTTACAAACAGTTCCGGTTCCAAACCGTTTCGGTTCTATAACAAATCGTTGCCGAAACGGTTTGGAACCGGAACCGTTTGAAACCGGAACTGTTTGTAACTGGAACAATTTGTAACATAACGGTTCCGGTTACAAACAGTTCCGGTTCCAAACCGTTTCGGTTCTATAACAAATCAGAACCGGAACGGTTTGGAACCGGAACCGTTTGAAACCGGAACTGTTTGTTTTCAAACGGTTCCGGTTATAAACAGTTCCGGTTTCAAACCGTTCTGGTTCCGATTTGGTATGGTTCCAATATCACCTATTATACGTTAAATTAACAACGTACTATATCACATAACTTAACATATATACATACATCATTTCCGGCTTTAAACTTTTCACACATATATACATCGATCATGCATCTTAATTTCACCTTAATTCGTGCATATATATATACATCACATATTAATCCAATTCACCCTAGCTAATTAATTTTCCATATTTTTCAAACATACGTATATATATACATTCCATATATATTAATTAATTTTTCACATATATACATCACATATATTGCTCCTTCACCCCACAATTATCCACATTTTTTTCCCACAATTTTCATACATACCTTAATTACATTTTACAAATATTGTCCACATGCATACATATATACATCCCACAATTATCAAAAATTAATTAATTAAAATACAGAAAAAAATATTGTGGAATGAGAGAGAGAGAGAGAGGGAGAGAGAGTGAGCTCAAACCTGCCATGGTGGAGCTCGACCCAACTTTGCCGGCGACGGAGGTGAGGGGAGGAGGAAGAGGAGGAGGGGAGGAGGAGAGAGGGGAGGAGAGAGGGGAGGAGAGGAAGAGAGGGGAGAGGGAAGAGAGAAGAGAGGATTGAGGAGAGGGGAGAGGGAAGAAATTCGAGCTAAGAGAGGGAAGAGAGAATTGAATTAGGCCGAAGAGAAATGGGGAGGAGGAGCTCGAGCTCGAGCTATACCGCCACCATTGCCGGCGAGGTAGGTCAACGTCGTTGGTAATGACATTACCCACGAGTTGCTAAGTCGTTGGTAATGACATTACCAACGACTTAGCAACTCGTGGGTAATGTCTAGGTTTGTCGACTATTATCCAATCGACTAATTTCCGACCATTTTCCGATTTCCGACCATTTTCCGATTTCCGACTAATTTCCGACCAATTTCCGATTTCCGACTACGTTCAATTTCCGACTACGTACAATTTCCGACTACGTATAATTTCCGACTACGGTTCCGATTTCCGACTACGTTCAATTTCCGACTACGGTTCCGATTTCCGACTACGTTCAATTTCCGATTTCCGATTTCCGACTACGTTCAATTTCCGACTACGTTCAATTTCCGAGTACATATTCCGAGTACATTTTCCGACTACAATTTCCTTAAACATTTTACTACGTACATTTTACTACGTACATTTGTCGAGTACAATTTCCGACTACAATTTCCAACGTACTAAGGATGATAATCGTAATCATATTCATCACTTGAGTCTGACTCGGTTTCATAGGTAACCTCTGGCAATATGTGCCGCTCCTCGTCATCTGAATCAGCGTCAACTTCATATGGATTAACATCGAGAAGTTCTGCTCCAGTAATTCGAACCACACTCCCAGATCTCACATTATTAAGGCGAATCGTAGATGATTCAGGAATGTCAAAAGCGTTTGGCTCTTGGTATGCAGTAACTTCCTCATCATCTGCGGTATCACCAAGTGTGGCAGCACTGTATATGTTTCTATGAGCAACATGGTTAACCACCTTCCACGGGACTTTGTTAAGAAGATCGTCCAGGTAAAACACTTGTTTTACTGATGAGGCAAGAACGAAAGGGTCATCTTCATACCAGGTAGTAGCAGTATTCACCGAAAATGTTCCGTACTGATCGGTCCTTGTGTTCTCCGGGCTAGTATCAAACCATCTACACTTGAACAAGTGCACTTTCATGCGGTTCCCATAAATTAGTTCAACAACTGAATGAAGGACACCGTAATAGTCAATGCCATCCTGCCCACCATGGACCATCACCCCACAATTCTGTGTTTTCAGTCGGTCGTCTCGATTTTCACATATAAATTTCACGCCATTGACCTGACACATGGAGTAAACTTGTGAAGCTATCGGTTTCATCGCCAGGACCCTCAATTCGTTTGACCACTCTGGGTAACCATCATCTGCTACATGGTTCATCTGAAAACGTCCATATATTAATACGTACAGAAGAAATTATGTCATCTTGAAACCACAAAACCACGTACATACATACATGCTATGTAAGGATATATATAAAAATAGACATATACTTACCCATTGACCAAAGTAGTTTGCAAACGTCTTGTTGTGGTAATCAACATTTCCGGCAATAGCAGGGCAGTGAAGATGATAGTTTTTCCAATATTGTACTTCTTGACAGTTAATCAGTACCGACCAGTGGGCAATGGCTACCTCATTTCCATCCAACTTGTACGACTTTGGCAACCTTCCCTGTACTACCACGTCACTGGAGATGATAGAAAGGTTGAACTGTGGTTCATCTATCGGCATCTGTTGTTGGGGGTCCTCTACATTTTCCAAGTACACTTTTGTGTACGTTACACACTCGTGCGCAAGATATGCTTCAGCGATACACCCTTCAGGTGCATATTTATTCTTCACATAGTCCTTGTAGGCTCCCAATTGTCTACAAGTTAACAAGTGCATGTTAACTTACTTAAAAAATAAAAATTTACATATAAAAACATAGGCAAACCAAATGTATGAATCATTTGTACCTTTCCATGGGGTACATCCAAGTGTAGTGTACGGGACCGGTAAGCAACAATTGTTCGGGAAGATGGATCATCAGGTGAGGCATTATGTCAAAAAAATTTGGGGGAAATATCCTCTCAAGCTTGCACATGATAAAAATGATGTCATCTTGTATCTCCCTGAGGTCTGTTTTTTTAACTTCCCTGGTGCATAACTTCTGAAAGAATCTTGACAAGGCCACCAACGGCTCCACCACCTCTTTGGGCATGTACCCTCGAATGAAAATAGGGAAAAGGCGTTGAAGCAGTACATGGCAGTCATGACTCTTTAATCCGTACATCTTATTGTCCCGGAAGTTAACACACCTGCTTATATTTCCTGCATAGCCATAAGGATACCTGCATATATATAGATAAAGCCACATATATGGACCAATTATATTTCTCGCATATAACCATATATACTCCGCTAAAAATTTAAGGCCAAATTCCTACATAGCCATAAGAATATATACCTGACATTACTCAGCCACCGAAAAATTTCATGCTTATGCTTCGGCTTTACGGTGTACGGAGCTTGCGGCATTTTTCTCTTACCATCTCTTAACCACAAATGTTTCCGCACACCCATTGCTTTCAGATCAATGCGTGCCTTAGGGATGTCTTTTGTTTTCCCCTCCAAGTTAAGAACTGTGCCCACCACACTTTCACACACATTCTTCTCTATGTGCAGGACATCTAGGTAATGTCTGATAGGCAACCTGGGCCAGTAGGGGAGTTCCCAGAATATGCTCTTGTGTGTCCAAAACTTATACCTTTCGGGCTTTTCTGGAATTGACGCCACTATGTCAGGATGATTGCTCAGCTGGCCAAAATCATATTCATTCAACACTTCCAAAATTTCTTCCCCTGTCCATCGCCTGGGTGCCACACCTGTTTCCACAGTCCCATCAAACGCGTCTGGATCCTGCCTAAATGGGTGATCATATGGAAGCCAACAACGGTGACGCATCTGAACAATTTTACTGCAATGAGGACTACAACAATCAACCGTCATGCACTCTGAACAAGCCCTGTAACCCCTGGTAACATTGCCCGACAACATACCGCGGGCAGGAAAATCACTGATGGTGCCAACAAGCATGGCATGCATCTGGAACATCTCCTTTTTGAACCTATCGTAAGTGGGGTGGCCACACTCACTCAGGTACTTAAGCTCCTCAATCAAAGGCCTCAAATACACATCGAGACACTTTCCTGGATAACCCGGGCCCGGAATTAACAGAGTGAGCATATTGTATGACTTCTTCATGCACATCCATGGTGGAAGGTTGTACGGTACCAAAATAACTGGCCATATACTGTATTGAAGACTCATGTTGCCAAAAGGGTTGAATCCGTCAGATGAGAGCCCTAGCCAAACATTTCGTACCTCTGCTGCAAAATGATCAAACTCCCTGACCATGTGCTTCCAAGCCTCTCCGTCGGAAGGGTGTATAAGGGTGTCATCGTCAGGCAAGTTCCTCTCAGCCCACCATCTCATTGCCTCGGCCGTGAAAGCACACATGAACAACCGCTCCAGCCTATCAATAAGCGGGAAATATCGAAGTATCTTCACAGCTTTCTTGTTGCCTGCAGGAGTCAACTTATACCTTTCTGTAAAACATACCGGGCAGGCTTCAAGGTCTTCGAGATCTTTTCCCCAGAAGAGAATACAATCATATCTGCATGCATGGATTTTGATGTAGGAAAGCCCAAGATCTTTCAGGATATGTCGCACCTTATGATGAGTGGTAGGAAGACGATGACCGGGTGGCAGTAGCGAAGCAGTCCACTTCAACCAAGAATCAACAGCTTTGACAGACATTTTGTTCTCCATTTTGAGCTGCATCACTCCCATCACACTTTCAAGAACAGTCTTACTACAACCGTCGTACAACGGAGTCTGTTGCAATGCAATCAGGTTGTTGTACTTGTCCATACCGCTTGTGTTGACATGATCTCCAGGTAATGGTTCGACTGGCTCGATATGGGGGAAACCCTCAACGACGGGAGGGACATTTGGTGCTTCATCAGCGAATACACCGCTCTCATGAGGAAACATATCATTGATTAACATCGATGTTGGATCATAGGATGAACTGCCCCTCTCAGCAAAATCTCCATGATCATAGCGTGGACTAGCCCTCTCACCAAATTGTCCATGATCATGCGGACCCGCTACCGATGTTTCACCGTGATAAATCTAACAAGTGTACTTATCCCAAAACCCGTATTTACTCAGGTGCCTCTGGACTTTATCGATGGGAAATCGAAATCGATCGCTGAAACACTTACATTCTTTACACGGGCAATAATGAAGTGTAGTGTCTCCACAATTAGCCTTCACAAAATCTACAAAACTCCTAATTCCCTGGTGATATCTGACATCCCATCTTTCGAGGCTCATCCAACTCTTGTCCATCCTGAAAATTCTAACAATTTTACGTATTAGTTATATATATACACACACATTCACTACTAATAATCGACGTGATCTCTCAATTCAACTCTAATTAAATCAACACATGCATGCATATGTATATATATCGATCTAATCTCTGAATTCGATTCAGTACTCGATGATAGTATTCTCCTTTTTTCAATTCAAAACGTATTTGACTGGGTAGGAGGAGGCTCTGTTAAGCCTGGCTCCGATAACAATACGATAATACCAGTCATTGATTCAGACACAAGATTAACTACGTACAACCTGTTTTGTCGTTTCGGTGACCGTACATCAACAACATTTCATATATATCTCACGAATTGGATTTGATCAACACACACACACATATATATATATACCACATATACGTATATATACACCTACGTACCTATATATATAGCTTCCCGAATGATCGAGTTTTCGACGCGCGCCTTAATTTTGACAATATACCGAATGATCGATTTCAGAGCGTACGTTTTCCTTCTTTCGATTTCTTTGGATTTTTTTTGCTCAAAATGATTGAATGATCGAGCTGCCCCATCCGGCATCAAATATAAGACACATTGCCGGCGACGGAGTAAGTCGCCGGAAATGAAGACATTACCAGCGACTTTACGCCGGAATCTCGCCGGTAATGTGGCCTAGACATTACCGGCGACTCCAACCGTCGCCGGCAATGTCTAGGGCACATTTCCGGCGAGATTCCGGCCGGAAAATCGCCGGTAATGTGCCCTAGACATTACCGGCGACTCCAACCGTCGCCGGCAATGTCTAGGGCACATTACCGGCGAGATTCCGGCCACATTACCGGCGACGGAGTAAGTCGCCGGTAATGATGGACATTACCGGCGACTTTTCCGGTCGCCGGCCTTGTTGGCCGGAATCTCGCCGGTGATGACTCATTTTCTTGTAGTGATGTTTACTAACATGGAATGAGAATCGAAAATATAAGAATGATTGTGGGAGGAAAGAATTCCGACATTTTCTTTCACATATTAGAATTGGAATGGAGGTGTGTTCCACTTTCTTTCAAGAATGATTCTCAATAAATCTAAAATTTTATTCCAATGGGGGATAAGTTTAGAAATCAACCCTCCCCAAATTAATTTTTTTTTACCCAAAATGTTCTTATGCACGTAATTCTCTAGGGTTGTATTTGCTGCCTAATTTGCACGTAAAATTATTTCTTTTAGCTTCTTTTTTAGTAGCTAATCATATACTATTTATAGAACTAACATTGTTTAATTTTATATCAATTGAAAACTTGCTTGCTTGATTTAAATATGACATATAAATATATACCATATGAAATTTATTTGCTCACTTATGGTCGTACGAAGCTTAAATGTTACGCATACACACTGTGTGGCAGCCAGATGTAGTGTTATATGCACTATCACTTTTTAATATTTCATATTTTTTTTCTTTATAAAATTGTTACGTGAATTAATATTTAAGTTGCATGTGCAGGCAATTGCGAGTTTTATTAGCTACTAGAAGTTTCGACATATCTAAGCACCAAAGTGGAGTTTAAGTTGGACTTGGGCAAGAAGTGAAGTCATATGGGACATATATGCTAGGATCTGAAACAACCAGGAATGAGAACTGCTTCAAATCCAGAGACTATATGGTATCATAGCCGCATATAAGATTATTAAACCTGAGAAAAGGATGTGTTATTCTAAATTTAATGTTCAATTTTTGATTTGTTGTTTCATTTTTTAATAATTATGTAAAATCATAATAAACAAGCAATATCTGATCATATAAAGAAATATCTTAATTTCTTTGTACTATCTTAGAATCCGAATTTTACTTTTTTTGGGTTTCTTCTTCTTCTTCTTGATCGCTATTTACTGTGAGCAAGAGTTTTATGACTTCTGTCTGTTCTTCTAAACATCTCAACCATAACATATCTCTCTATCGATCACTGCTCCCTCTCACTTGACTACTACAGCAACGACGTCATTGAATTCGATAAAGATAACACCGCCAACTCCAACTTCAAAGATTATTTTGATTCAGTGTTATTCATACATATGTGATAGATTTTTACTTTTTACTTAATCAATTTTCCAAAACTAAATTTAAAAATGACGATTGGATGGTGATTTATGTATGAGAATTGTAGAGCAAGATGACGAGCACGAGAATGCAAGAAGAGGAAAAAAGATATACCCAAATTGAAAGAAGAAGAAGATGAAGAAAAAGAGGAACCCAGAAGAATCGAAGTAAAACCCAGATTCTAAAATCTAGACATTAAAGACATTAACCGATTATTTAAAATACTTATATTTGAAATAATTAATTAATTTTCATTAATGGATTGTTATGATAGAGATAAGGGTGGGACATTGTAACCGAAAACCAAAAAAAGAGAGCCGAAACCGAGCCGCGACTGAGATACAAACCGAACCCCAAAAAAATCAAAACAAAAAAAATCGAGAATTTGGTTCAATTTTGGTTTTTGAATTCCAAAAATCGAATTGAACCGAAAAATCGAAGTATGCAAAAAACGACATGGTTTTGAGTATTTTGTAATATATTATATAAATATATGCAAAATAAAAAATTTAAATTCATAAAATCATAATTTCTTTATACACAATCCTTGTCAAATTCTATCATCGATATGAATCAAAATGTTAGACGACTCAAAAAATGGTCTTTTATAGACAAGCTTTTAGTTATTTTGTTTAAAAAGTTAGTTTTTTATGCACTATGTAAAAAAACAGAAAGAAACCAAAAAAATATGAAAAAAAATGATTCAAACCAAACCGAATACTCGTGGTTTTTCTTTTAAAAATGAAAAACCAAACCAAAAAAACCGTGTCAGCTTGTTTCCAACTAACGTGGGTGCTGCAGGTAACACCACAAGAACCGTCATGCAACCCAAAAAAATTGAGTTGCGAGCAGCGGAATGACCCGGATATACATGCAGCCTAGCATATGTTGTCGAGTCCAAAAAAAATCAGATCCCCGATAGGAGGAGGAATGCTCAAGCTTTTTGTAAATGAAAAAAGCTTGAGATTGAGAGAGAGAGAACTGAGAGTGACGGGATTAGGATTCGGAGGAGTTCGTACAACATGTGAAAGATCTCCTTGGGATCACATTTCCTTTTATGGAACCTTCTCTCCCTTCCACTAACGTGTGGTGATAGCAAGGTAGTTTGCAGTTTAGGTCATGAAAGATGGAATCAATAGCATATTTAATAACATGGAATGAGAATCAAATGTATGACAAAGACTACGAGTGGAGAAAATTTTAACGTTTTCTTGCATACAAGGAAATTAAAATAGAGGTGGGTCTCACTTCTTTTATAAAAAGTGATTATCAAATAAACCCAGAATTTGATTCACTTTGATATTTTGAGTAATAATCTTATGTGAATGTAGGTAAATGACTCGTAAAAGGCTAAAGTATGAAGAATTTTCTAACGCGCGGAACACAGGCGAGGAAAAAAAGGGTTTTGTCGCGACATTCGTCTGGCGGCCCGACATTGGCACTGGCTTTGGGCTCGTCAATGTCTATGGTTGCTGTCAGACGGGGTCGAAAGTGCGGGTGGTCAAGAAAATAGGCGAGGGTCGGCGACTGGCCTGGTCTCGGCTCGGAAGGTTGTGTTGAGTTGCTCTGTTTGGGTTGCTTGGGTTCGGGCGAGTTGGGATCGGTTTTGGACCGAGGAGAGTTGTGGGTGGCGGGGCTGGTGTTGGCTGGCCTAAAAAAGATGCGGTGCGTGGCTCGAGGACGATGGTGGGGCTCGTTTGTGGAGGTGGCGATTGAGCAGAGTGAGATTGGCCTGCCTCCGGGTCAGCTCGAGTACCTGGATCGGCTTGACATTTGTTTGCCCTAATAAAGTTTGGATTTGGAATCATTTCGGGATTGACCCAGACCATTTTTTCTTTTTTATTGTTTGATTTGTGGTGTGGAGGGCTACAATAATGTCCGGAAGCCTGTTTATTAGAAGATGATGACTTGTTGAAGACGAGTTAGAGTGTCGCAGTAAGGCTCACAATGCGGTTGGCAGTTGGGTCCTCTGGTCGGGTTTTTGGTGGTTTTCAGGTTTGAATTTTGCATATTGTTTGGGTCAAGTACGTAGGTGTTCAGGTTTTAGGTCATGTAGCTCGATTAGGAGGTGGGGTACCAAAAATATTTTTTTAGTTCAGAGGCCTGACAACCTTTCTTGCCTTACCTCTATTTGTTGAGCTATTTCTTCATTGTTCTAACTTAGGTTACTCTAGGAAGTTCATTTTATCAGGCCGATGAATTGCTGAACTTCTTGTGATCTATTATTCTCATCAATCAATGACCAAAAAAAAGAAAGAAAGATAAATGGCTTGTCTAAGTTTGTTGACAAATAGGAAACTACTTGGCACCATAAATGCATTACTTGCCTACGTTCAAATACAATTTATTGTATGTGATGCTGAATTATGCTTATATCAACCTGGGGGGGGGGTGTACTTTAATTAGTAATCCAGCTAGTTTTGATTATGATTCCGTATAGCAAGTAAACCTATTAATTGTAATTATTTTTATTTCTATTCTGATTCCATATTCTCATTTTGATTCCTTTTTATATCAATTTTGGTTTGTTGATTCTGATTCATGATAACTCTCATTTCAAGTAAGTAAATCTGTCATTAAAGAGTAGTGCTTGTTTCTGGTGTTGTTTTTCTGCTCTAGTTATTACATGGTTGCTTATCAATTATGTTTATGTACAAATTGGGCTTGAAGGTCTTATTAATGATACCTTTTTTCGTCAATTCTCACTACATTTCTAATTTTCTCAATACACCTCCAATCTTTATTTTAATTTTTCTTATAAAAATATTACATCAAATTTTCATCAATGATCAAAATGATACAAAAATTTGGTTTATATTCCGAAAAATAACTTATCACATGATATAAAAATAAAATTACAATCAAACTTGAATTAATCTAAAATAAAATGGTATACTTTTACAATGTGGTAATACAAAATTGGATTGACTGTAAACATATATCCCTCAGAATATTACAAATAACTCATTCATAATATACTACTTTATTTGATTTAGGAAAAGTTTAATAGAGGTTACATATAAACTAAGTGAAGACGAGTACTACATTATCGTATATCCAAAATATCAATAAAAATATTTGTTCAACTTGCACAGCGTTCAACATAAAAAGAAAAAAAACTTTAAAATGGCATGGAACTACAAGAAATACACACTTAGGCAAAGAAATAATTTCGTCGCCCAAAGTCGTGTTTTTCATTGCCCAAGTACTTAGGCTACGAAACTTTCGTCGCCTAAAGTTTGTCACCTAAGTAGCATCTGAGGCGACGAAATATATTTCGTCACCTAAGTACTTCAATGTCAAAAAATTCTTTCTCTAAACGACGACAACGTAGATTTTATGACGAAAATCAATAATCGTCGACTAAGTTTTTCTATGTAGACAACAACTTATTTTCGTCGTCTAAGTGTCATCACTTTGACGATGACTAGTGGTCATTATCTAAGTGATCCTCTCCAACGGCGACCTATTCTTCATCGTCTAGGTCTAACCACATAGAAGACAAAGATCAATGTTCATCGTCTAGGGTTTAAACCAGAACAACGAACTGTTCGTCGTCTTAGTGAATGACTCTGGCGACAAAACAAGGATGTTTCACCATCTATGTTCAAATTTATATATTCATTAAATATATAAAAAATTATGTACACTGATCAAAATAATACAAATGAAAAAACTACGAAACAAAACTGGGGATAGACACACCGGCGAGTCCTCCACCGCCACTCAGATCATAGTTGTTGAGGGGGGGGGGGACACTCGTCATCAGGAATGGGCAATCCCATGCTCCTACACATCGCAAAAAAGGCGTTCATCTTATTGTTTTGCACGTCCAGCTGTTGCTGCATCGACCTCGTCTTCTCCCAGGCCTGATCAAACGACTTCTGTGCCAATCGACCTTGCTCAAGGGCAGCTTGGAACGCCTCGGCATCCTCCCTACCACGCCTAGTCAACGATATGGATGATTGAGAAAAATCTCTATGGACCTCCCGTCTAAGCCCACGAACCTCCTTGCCAGCTCAACGGCCGTAAAAAGCATCATCAATAGTGATCTGGATCTCCATCGATAGAGAAAGTAGCTCTTCAGGCGGCATCTCTGGGTTTTGCAGTTGATTCTTCGCTAATTGCTCCTGGGCCATTTCTATCAACCTCGCCTGGAATTAATCATGTGAACAATACTTAAATATTAATTCGTAAAACAAAATTGCAATAATTTCACCTAAAATTGAAGGAAACCAAAGACCTGCAGGAAAGAAGACACTTCGAATAACCAATTCCAACAACACAAATTTACCGTGGGCACCGATTCCCATCCGTATTTTTCAAGTTGAAAATCATCATTTAACCAACTAAAACATAACCTAACTCAAGTTCAAAATCATATTCCAAGAGCACAACGAACTAATGCAATGTAACTAATAACTCAATTTCTTAAAAATACAATTAACGTTATACTAAATTTCGATACAGTTTAGAAGTACGATTAGAGTCAATTTATTTACGAAAGATGAGTTACTTACCCCGCGTTCGCTCGCTTTATTAACAACCCTGGGCTTGACATAAGCTGTGATGCTAACATCCAGAAAACAGTTCTTCGAACACGCATCTTTGTGCTCCTTTGCGGGTTCGAGCCAGAAGAATGGTGGTTTGTCTTCTTATCACGATTTGCCTTATTAGCCTGCGACCTTGTCTGTTTGACAACAAAGATCATTAAATAATAAATAAATAATTAAAAAAAATTATTCAATTTTCTCAATTTAAAGGAAATGAAGACGAACCTTATACTTGTCGGAGTCAAAGTGTCAGACCAACCATTTCTACTTCTCTTCCCTTTGTTCCGCAGCTCTTGTGGGATAGGCGAGGCACCGTGTCTAAGATACTACTTGTGGAGGTCGTGTTTCTAATCCTTGAAAATGTTCGTGGTCATGACATCGATGTGCTCCATCATCTCAAGTGTGCCATCGATTTCAAAATGTACCTCGGAAAATAAATAAAAAATTAGACACCTGTACATTATGCCTTTATGCTTTGTAATTAATTATAAAAATAAATAAAAATAAATAGTATTACCGAGAGTTCGCGGTACACCCTCAACTTTTCGGCTTCTGGTAGCTTATTCCACGAAGGGGCAACCATACCGATGTTGTTCTGTATGATTGAGTCAATGTTGTGCGAGGTCAAACTGTCGAGCTACGAAGATGGAGAGCCTCGGGTGATATCATGAACGACAACTCGATCTTCTTCCTCGTCGACTTGACTATACACTCGCCTTTGGCACCCTTCCGGAGTCCCCGAGTCCTTTTGAGGACCGAGTCTGATGGCTACCTTTTGAGCTTACGCTAGACGCAGTATAGAATCGATTCATCGACTGACTCTTCCAAACCTTTTGACACCACTGCTGAAGCGGTGATGGGTGACTCGTCTGTATAGGCACTGGCCGGCTCATTTGGAGCATGAGAGATTTGGCCAATCGCCGGAGCCGAAGATTTGCCGCCAACCCATTTTTTGTGCAATGGATTGGAGTTCCGCATCCCTCTCTTCTTGCGTTTGCCTCTTCCTTGCCGACATCTTAATTAAGTAGCAAAAAATAAAAATCATGATTCATCCAAATTACGTCATTCTGCAAATTCTTATACATATCACCATATTTATCAAATTTTATCCATATACAGATATTGTGACGACCCGAACCAGAATCAGATGTGTGTTTGGCACGATTCTCGAGATTTGGTTATAGTCGCAGTTTTACGATATTGTGTGGTTTGTCGATTCGATTCGCGACTATGTTTTCAGTCGAGAATTTGAGTTGGGTGTCTTCACGGATATTGTAGAGTACGTGATTCCGGGTTTGTGGGCAGTTCCGGAAGATTTTTCCGATAACCGAGGAATATTTTATGATTATCTGAAGTTTCGGTATTCGACGAGTTTATCCGATTATTTTGTGTTTATCCGAATCATTTCGTATATTTGTTTTGGACCGTCGATCGACCCGAGACTCGAGTATAAATAGCGGAATAGTCGAGAATTAGTCGTAAAATACTGTTTGACGTTGACCGGTTGTTGACTTTCCAAAAATAGAAAGGTTGACCGTTGACCCGAGGGGGTGAGTTTCCATTTTTGGCTTCACCGTCCGACGACCACTTTCCGGCCACCTTCGGTCACGTGACAGGTACGGTTAGCTTCCCCTTTTGATTTCGAGTGGATTGGTGTGTGGTTTGATGAGAATTGATTGAGTTTTGGAGGAGAACGAATCGGGCCGAACTGGGTTTAGTCGCCGGAGTTGGTTGGCCGTGTTCCGGCGAGCCACGGTGGCCGTATGGTTGGGGGTTTGACTCCCCTTGGTCTGGGGATGCTTCCCATGTAATTAGTTTTGGGATTGGTGGAGGTTTTAGGGCAACCCGATTAGGTCACCGGAAGGGAATTCCGTTCAGGTTTCGGGCTGAAATTGACATGGTTCCGGTGGGTTTTGGACTTTGTGGTAGAAGGGAAAATGGTTCGCCTTGGTTTGAACTTGTGATCTGGAGAATCTCGCCTTGGGATTTCACGTTTGACGGCGCGCCGCCGTCGGCGGCGGCGGCGGTCAACGGCGGCGCTCCGACGAGAAAAGTCAACTTTTCAGATTTCGACGTAATTAATGTCATTTTTCTCGTAATCACGCCCTGGTTATCGTACTGAGGTTTTCGAGTTGATTTGATTAGCCAATTTTCAGTCGAGGTTTCGAGTGGGGATTTCGGGATTTCCGTAATACATTTTGTACTGCATTTCGTATTTCCGGGAATGGTTGGTTTCCATGCATCAGTACAGTGTTGTGGATTAAGATATTGATCAGTTATATTTTGTGAATATTCAGGAGATTGAGATCGAGATCTGGATCGTGATCGTGCTTCAGGCGAGGGATCTTCCGCCGGACCACGAGTTTAGTGCGAGTGCGCATTTCACGAGTCTGTGAGTGGACATTTATTTTCACGGATTAATTGCGAGTCTTTTATAAATGATTTACGAACTTGAGCATGCAGATTGATTATGATTTTACGAGCATGTGATTTATGATTATGCTTATACGAATATACGTATACGAATATATATACATATACGTACATATTACGTTTTATGCATGTGCATGGAAAGGATTTATGATTTGGTTTACACAGAGTACAGTCTCAGTATATGTTGTGGTATCAATACACATTGGCTTCTCGGCTGATCCCCGAGTACGCTCCGGGAAGGACAGATATCCTGACCCGAGGCCTTTCTGGCTAGAATCACGTGTGGGTCTGGGATCCCGTGATACAGACTGTGCTATCGCGTGGAAGCCCGCGAGAGTCTCCGCGATATGTTTTACATTGCATGCTCTGTACGTGAGTGGTAGCCAGAGTCTCCTCACATATTATTTGATTTTCGTGCATTTGACTCGCATATGATTTTATATGTATATAAATTACCTGGTGAAAGACATTTATTTCTGTCCACTCACTCTAACGAGTTTATTGTCTTTCCCCTGGGCTTTTCGGTTTCCGTGCCCAGTTGCAGTTCAGGTTTGGTGTTTTCACGTCGCGGTTTGGAGGCTAGTGATCAGAGTTACCTGTGCTTTCCAGTAGGTTCTTGTTTCGCCTACTGATGTGTATATGTTGTATATATGTTATACTAGTGGTCGCTCTGATACATTCTGATACATGTTTATATGGATTTTCTCGGATATACATATATACATATATTCCATGTTAGTAACGAAACTCTGCCGAAATTTTAAATTTTTTTTGTTGGTTCGTATTTTTGAAAGGGTTTGGTTCCGGTTTAGGTAACTGAATCGGGATTGGGTCCTTTCAGCTTGGTATCAGAGCATTAGGTTGTCAGATTCTGTAGACTCTTGTAGTTGTGACGCTTAGGGTATTTGAGTTGATACAGCATGACTGGAGTGATGACCCGACTGGCCAGCGGTACTCATCAATACTTCGGGTGTTGTATGTCCTCAAATATCTGCGGTTTCATGATTACGTTCTTTCTGCTTGTACCTAATGCTTGTCTTGTATCAGTAGGATGCCTCCTCGACGTGGTCCCCGTGTTGACCGAGATGATGATCCTGATGAGGATCACCGAACGCGCGACTTGCTGATGCGAGTGCTGCGTTTGGAAGAGCGTTTTGACCCTGTGGTCAAAGCTCGCACAGCTGGTGCTACTGTGTTTTCGGGTTCAGTTGATCCAGAGATATGCGAGGCATGGTTGGTTCAGATTAAACGTGTTTGTGAGCGTCTGCAGTTTACTCCTGAGCAGATGTCAGTAGCCGCAGTTGGTTTACTTGAGGGTGATGCATATTTTTGGTGGGTTAGCACCGACAGAGTTCCTGTGGATACTCCGCGGACATTGTTTCGTGATCTGTTTATGTGGAGGTATTTTAATCAGGCTACTCAGCAGCGCAAGTACGAGGAGTTCACTAACTTGAGGCAGGGCAGTTTGTCTGTACTTGAGTATCAAGATCGGTTTACCCGTTTGTCTCGATTTGCGCGGGATATGGTGGCTACAGAGGAAGCCAAGTGTCGTAGGTTTGAGCTGGGATTGAATCTGAACATCAAGGCGACTTTGACTACGATGCCGCGGAACAACTTTGATGAGTTTGTTAGTGCAGCTCTTCGTGGCGAGGACATTGAGCAGGAGAGACAGCAGAGGTACCAGCCGAGACGATTTGAGGAAGGTGGACCGAGTCAGGGGCCTTCAAAGAGGCTGAGTTCTGATACTTCCGGTTCAGCTTCATCCTCAGGCGGTGGATCATATCGGCCACCAGCTAGTGTACCGAGACGGAGATCGTTATGGAGGAGAGATCGTCTACAGCGACCACATGCTAGTGGGGATTCCAGTGGATCCAGTCATCCTCGACAACTTTTTCGCACACCTGCTACACCGAGGGAGGCTCCGTTGTGCAATTTGTGCAATAGGTATCATTTTGGATCATGTCAGCGAGGCACCCTCAACTGTTATCATTGCGGCCAGGTGGGTCACTATGCGAGGACGTGTCCTTAGTTGTTTGGTACTAGTGATCAGGCGACCCAGAGTTCTGAAGCTGAGCGAGGAGTCACCTCAGGAGCTCGACCAGCACAGTTTGCAGGTTAGGGTAGGCAGCAGGGACAGCCCCAGCGAGGACGACCAGCCGGACAGGCGAGAGTGCATGCTATGACTCTACGTGAGGGTAGAGCATCACCGGAGGTCGTTATCGGTACGTTGCATGTTTTTGGTATTCATGTACTTGCATTGTTAGATCCGGGCACTACACATTCATTCATATCATTTAGACTGTCATCATTTGCTACGGTACCTGCATCTCCACTTCCGGGGTTGTGGAGGGTGTTGTATCCATCAGGTGAGGTTGTGAGCATCGGTTAGGTTTACCGTGATTGTGAGGTGTTTATTGATGGCCATGGTTTAGCAGCAGATCTGTTACTGCTTGATATTGTGGATTTTGATTTGATATTGGGTATGGACTTTTTGGAGTCGCACTGGGCCATGTTTGATTGCCACAGGAAGGAGGTCGCGTTTCGACGACCAGGGCTACCTGAGATACTGTTCCGTGGCGAGAAGAACACTTCACTATCGTGTTTGATTTCCGCGATGAGGGCGGATCGGTTAATGAAGAAGGGTTGTGTTGTTTACTTAGCCCATGTTGTAGACACTACAGCTGCAGTGCCGGATCTCGGTAGTATTGAGGTTGTGTCTGAGTTTCCGGATGTGTTTCCAGCGGAGTTACCTGGTATACCCCCTGTACGGGAGATTGACTTTACTATTGAGTTATTGCCGGGTACTGGACCGATTTCCCAGACACCGTACCGGATGGCGCCTGCGGAGTTGAAGGAGTTGCAGATTCAGCTCCAGGAGTTGTTAGAGAAGGGATTCATTCGACCGAGTGTTTCTCCGTGGGGTGCTCCAGTGTTGTTTGTGCGGAAGAAATACGGGTCCATGCGTTTGTGCATTGACTATCGGAAGCTGAATCAGATTACAGTGAGGAACAAGTATCCGTTGCCGCGGATTGACGACTTGTTCGATCAGTTGAAGGGAGCAGCAGTCTTTTCGAAGATTGACCTTCGATCCAGATATCACCAGTTGAGGATCCGAGATTCAGATGTAGCCAGGACAGCATTCAGGACGCGGTATGGGCATTATGAGTTTTTGGTAATGCCGTTTGGGTTGACCAATGCCCCCGCAGCTTTCATGGACTTGATGAATCGGGTGTTCAGACGATTCCTAGACAAGTTCGTGATTGTATTCATTGATGATATCCTGATATATTCCAGGAGTGTGGGCCAGCACAAGAAGCACTTGCGAGCAGTGTTGCGGACTTTGCGGGACCATCAGTTATTCACGAAGTTTAGCAAGTGTGAGTTCTGGTTGGATAGTGTGAAGTTTCTGGGCCACGTGATTTCGGCCGAGGGAGTTAGTGTTGATCCTGACAAGATCGAGGCTGTGCTGAATTGGAGTCGACCCACTACTGTGCCGGAGATCCGGAGTTTCTTGGGGTTAGCAGGCTATTACCATCGGTTTGTACATGATTTCTCCCGGATTGCTACACCACTGACCAGATTGACGAAGAAAGGCGTCAAGTTTGAGTGGTCTGATGTGTGCGAGGAGAGTTACTTGCTCCTAAAGGAGAGATTGACTACCGCACCGGTTCTGACATTGCCAGACGACAGTGGTGAGTTTGTTGTGTACAGCGACGCGTCGAAGTTGGGCCTTAGCTGTGTGTTGATGCAGCATGGTAGGGTCGTGGCATATGGTTCCAGACAGCTGAAACCGCATGAGGTCAACTATCCGACGCATGATTTGGAGTTAGCCGCTATCGAATTAGCGTTGAAGAGTTGGAGACATTACCTGTATGGTGCTCAGTGTAAGATTTTCACTGACCACAAGAGTCTCACCTACTTGCGGACACAGCCGGATCTGAACATGAGGCAGCGCCGATGGATGGAGTTGATCAACGATTACGATTGCACTTTCGAGTACCATCCGGGGAAGGCCAATGTTGTGGCAGATGCACTTAGCCGGAAATCTGGAGCCTCATTGTTTCATATGTGTGTGGCCAGAGTATCGATGTTAGCCGAGCTTCGAGCTACAGGTGCTGTGTTTGGGTATGATGATGATGGAGCTTTGTTGGCCAATTTTCAGGTTTGACCTGTACTGGTTGATCAGGTACGAAAGACTCAGGATTCGGATTCTTACCTGTTGGGCAAGAAGACCACGATACGGAATGGTGTGCCTACAGAGTTCCGATTGAGCGACGATGGTACGTTGTTGTTCAGAGGCAGGCTATGTGTACCCAGAGATGAGGACTTGAAGAAGGAGATTTTGGACGAGGCCCACAGTTCAGCGTATGCGATGCATCTCGGAGGTACGAAGATGTTTCGTACACTTCGAGCGTACTATTGGTGGCGCAACATGAAGCGGGAGATTGCTGCATACGTGAGTCGATGTCTGATTTGTCAGCAGGTGAAGGCGGAGCGGCAGAAACCTGCAGGGAAACTACAGCCACTTGAGATTCCGGTTTGGAAGTGGGAGCACATTACGATGGATTTCGTCTATCAGTTGCCGCGTACTTCGGCGGGCAACACTGGCATTTGGGTTATTGTTGACCGACTGACGAAATCCGCACACTTTCTTGCACATCCAGGGAAGATTTCAGTGAGCAGATTGGCCAAGTTGTACTTATCTGAGATTGTTCGCTTGCATGGTGTTCCTGTATCCATTGTTTCTGACCGAGATAGTCAGTTTACTTCTGAGTTTTGGCAGGCTTTACAGCGAGCATTGGGCACGAGGTTACGGTTTAGTACAGCTTTCCATCCTCAGACTGACGGGCAGTCTGAGCGGACCATTCAGACTCTTGAGGATATGCGCGCTGAGATCGTGTGTGTTGCAGTTTCGTGGAAACTGGGATCAGCAGTTACATTTGATCGAGTTCGCCTACAACAACAGTTATCAGGCCAGTATTGAGATGGCACCGTACGAGGCTCTGTACGGGAAGCAGTGTCGCACTCCATTGTGTTGGAGTGAGGTAGACGAGCGTTGGTTTATTGGCCCAGATCTGGTGAAAACCACGATGGAGGACATAAAGGTTATCCGGGATCGACTAAAGGTCGCCCAGGATCGACAGAAGAGTTATGCAGATGTGAGGAGGAAGAGTTTAGAGTTCGAGGTTGGTGATTGGGTCTTCCTGAAACTATCTCCGTGGAGGGGAGTTGTGCATTTGGGGAAGCGTGGCAAGCTTCGACCACGGTACATTGGTCCGTATGAGATTACGGAGAGGGTTGGAGCTGTTGCTTAAAAACTTGAGTTACCCGCTGAGATGGCTCGTGTGCATGATGTCTTCCATGTTTCGATGTTGCGGAAGTACATCTCAGATCCTTCACATGTGTTAGCCCCACAGCAGTTGCTGATCAGAGAGGATTTATCGTATGTTGAAGAGCCAGTGCAGATTCTCGATCGTCGTGAGCAGGAGTTGAAGCACCGTGTGATTCCGCTGGTGAAGGTCTTGTGGTAGAACCACTCAGTTGAGGAGGCCACCTGGGAGACCGAGCAACGTATGCGGGAGTAGTATCCTCATCTGTTCAATTGACAGGTACGTAAATTTCGAGGTCGAAATTTCTT
This sequence comes from Geum urbanum, assembly GCA_946800695.1. NCBI lineage: Eukaryota > Viridiplantae > Streptophyta > Magnoliopsida > Rosales > Rosaceae > Geum > Geum urbanum. The sequence goes on along the minus strand of OX327000.1, from coordinate 33,467,622 downwards.
TAAGGGGGGTAGATTTGTGACGACCCGAACCAGAATCAGATGTGTGTTTGGCACGATTCTCGAGATTTGGTTATAGTCGCAGTTTTACGATATTATGTGGTTTGTCGATTTGATTCGCGACTATGTTTTCAGTCGAGAATTTTAGTTGGGTGTGTTCACGGATATTGTAGAGTACGTGATTCTGGGTTTGTGGGCGGTTCCGGAAGATTTTTCCCATAACCGAGGAATATTTTATGATTATTTGAAGTTTCGGTATTCGACGAGTTTATCCGATTGTTTCGTGTTTATCCGAATCATTTCGTATATTAGTTTTGGACCGTCGATCGACCCGAGGATCGAGTATAAATAGCGGAATAGTCGAGAATTAGTCGTAAAATACTGTTTGACGTTGACCGGTTGTTGACTTTCCAAAAATAGAAAGGTTGACCGTTGACCCGAGGGGGTGAGTTTCCATTTTTGGCTTCACCGTCCGACGACCACTTTCCGGCCACCTCCGGCCACGTGACAGGTACGGTTAGCTTCCCCTTTTGATTTTGAGTGGATTGGTGTGTGGTTTGATGAGAATTGATTGAGTTTTGGAGGAGAACGAATCGGGCCGAACTGGGTTTAGTCGCCGGAGTTGGTTGGCCGTGTTCCGGCGAGCCACGGTGGCCGTATGGTTGGGGGTTTGACTCCCCTTGGTCTGGGGATGCTTCCCATGTAATTAGTTTTGGGATTGGTGGAGGTTTTAGGGCAACCCGATTATGTCACCGGAGGGGAATTCCGTTCAGGTTTCGGGCTGAAATTGACATGGTTCCGATGGGTTTTGGACTTTGTGATAGAAGGGAAAATGGTTCGCCTTGGTTTGAACTTGTGATCTGGAGAATCTCGCCGTGGGATTTCACTGTTGACGGCGCGCCGCCGTCGGCGGCGACGGTCAACGGTGGTCAACGGCGGCGCTCCGGCGAGAAAAGTTAACTTTTTAGATTTCGACGTAATTAATGTCATTTTTCTCGTAATCACGCCCTGGTTATCGTACTGAGGTTTTCGAGTTGATTTGATTAGCCAATTTTCAGTCGAGGTTTCGAGTGGGGATTTCGGGATTTCCGTAATTCATTTTGTACTGCATTTCGTATTTCCGAGAACGGTTGGTTTCCGTGCATCAGTACAGTGTTGTGGATTACGATATTGATCAGTTATGTTTTGTGAATATTCAGGAGATCGAGATCGAGATCTGGATCGTGATCGTGCTTCAGGCGAGGGATCTTCCGCCGGACCACGAGTTTAGCACGAGTGCGCATTTCACGAGTCTGTGAGTGGACATTTATCTTCACGGATTGATTGCGAGTCTTTTATAAATGATTTACGAACTTGAGCATGCGGATTGATTATGATTTTACGAGCATGTGATTTACGATTATGCTTATACGAATATACGTATACGAATATATATACATATACGTACATATTACGTTTTATGCATGTGCATGGAAAGGATTTATGATTTGGTTTACACAGAGTACAGTCTCAGTATATGTTGTGGTATCGATACACATTGGCTTCTCGGCTGATCCCCGAGTACGCTTCGGGAAGGACAGATATCCTGACCCGAGGCCTTTCTGGCTAGAATCACGTGTGGGTCTGGGATCCCGTGATTCAGACTGTGCTATCGCGTGGAAGCCCGCGAGAGTCTCCGCGATATGTTTTACATTGCATGCTCTGTACGTGAGTGGTAGCCAGAGTCTCCTCACGTATTATTTGATTTTCATGCATTTGACTCGCATATGATTTTATATGTATATAAATTACCTAGTGAAAGACATTTATTTCTGTCCACTCACTCTAACGAGTTTATTGTCTTTCCCCTGGGCTTTTCGGTTTCCATGCCCAGTTGCAGTTCAGGTTTGGTGTTTTCACGTCGCGGTTTGGAGGCTAGTGATCAGAGTTACCTGTGCTTTCCAGTAGGTTCTTGTTTCGCCTACTGATGTGTATATGTTGTATATATGTTATACTAGTGGTCGCTCTGATACATTCTGATACATGTTTATACGGATTTTCTCGGATATACATATATACATAGTACAGTTTGTTTAATGTTATTGATTATATTGATGTTGAGAAATCCGGATGGGATTGGTGCCCACGGTTTGGCTTTTGTGGCATAGGATGAAGTGTTATTTTCTGGGTGCAGGTTATGGTAATTCCACGTTAGTAACGAAACTCTGCCTAAATTTTAAATTTTTTTTGTTGATTCGTATTTTCGAAAAGGTTTGGTTCCGGTTTAGGTAACTGAATCGGGATTGGGTCCTTTCAGATATCATCACCAAATTTATCCAATTTCATATATACAAACCATTTTCAATATCCACATCCAATATTTAATATTTGCCAACTTTATTTAAAAATTATAAAAATCCACATTTCATATCCAATATCCACATAAAAATTTCATTTATATATATAGAAATATAAATAGAGAGAGAGGAGAGAGAGATACCGATGAGGTGGTTGAGGGGATGGAGAGGCAGGGGCGTGGTGGATCCTATGGGGCTGTAGAGGGAGAGAGAATCTGGGCATGGGGAGAGGGAGAGGCGATGGGGAGGAGAGTGCACGATGGTTTCCGCTGAGAGGAGAGAGAGAGAGAGAGAGTGAAATAGGGGGGGAATCGGCGCTAGAGAATCCAGCGAGGAGAGGAACGAGGTGGCTGGCGTCTATGGTTTAGGTTTGAGAGAGAGAGAGAGAGAGAGATAGAGAGAGAAATAAGGTTGACCGAATTGCGAATATATCGATGGACTTAGGCAATGAAACTAATGGTTTCGTCGCCTAAGTTGGCTTAGGCGACAAAATCAACAACATTTTTCGTCCAAGTTATTTTTAAACATGCCCAAAAAATTTGGGGGCAAAAAAATGGACCGCCAAATTTTTTGTGTTATGCGATGAAAATGCATGATTTCGTTGCCTAAGAAGTCACTTAGACGACCAAACGATGTCATTTCGTTGTCTAAGTAATATTTTATTTAATATTTTTTGAGATATTATAAAATTAATTTTTGTCTATCTGCTTAATAATATGACGAAATTAGCCGTCAGATATAATCATTACGTTTATATCATAGTTTTAAAAAAAATACGCAAATTAGGTAGAGTTTGGTATTTGATCGATACAATATGTTTTGTGAATATCGACAAAAGTTTAAAAGATAGAAACAATTGTAGATATTAATAATCGTAAAACCTTTTCGATTCGACGTGACGGTCATTTTGTAATACGTCGAAACTTTATATATCAATTACATTTAAGTTAATTGAAATTTGATTCAAAATCTAAATTGATGAGTTAATACTTGTTATCCATGTCATCTACTAATGTTGAATAACATAGGTCTTCATATGTTTGTATATCCATATTAACAAACTCGAATTTCGATAAAATAAATATATTCATCACCATTTAATATGTGAGTACGTGAATTTTCATTCATTACGAAGTTCGTTAAGGGTTTCATCAGTATAGTCAACCATGCATGCATATATATATATAACCAAATTAATTAATTATTTTGACCGAAACGAAAAAGTATGTTGATTAAATTTAAGAATCTTCATGAATCCGATTTTTGATCGATTAACACAAAAGTGGAGTTCAGATTATGAAAACCTACTTACACGACGAAAGAGGTCATTTTTCGTCGTTTAAGTAGCACTTAGACAAAAAAAATTTACCATTGCTTCGTCCAAATGTGACTTAGATGACGAAATACCTATAGGCGTTAGTGTTAGGATTTATGGTTCACCTAGATGTTAGGATTTAAGGGTTTTAGGGTAAAGGGATTAGTGTTAGGATTTATGGTTCACCTAGATGACGAAATTATATAGGCGTTGTCTTGTACGTAGATGACGAAAATACATAAGTTCGTCATCTAAGATGTCATCTTTATAACAGGAAATAATTTTGCATTTGTTGATTCTAAGTCATTCCTGTTAGTCGACATAACTTATATTTAATCATATTTCTTAATTAAATATAATTAATTAAAAATTAAATATAATTAATTAAAAATTATTAAGTATTTCGTATATGTAAGTTAAAAAATATATCACTCATCATCCTCATCCTCATCCTCATCATCGTTTGAATCATCTTCTTCCTCACTATCAATTGAATGCTCTTCATCATCATAATCTCCATCATCTGAATCGTATCTGACATCGTCATCGTTGTCGTCATCCTTCATATTCTCTTCATGGACATTCTTCTTTAAATCATGAATATATTCTTGAGTAAAATTTGTGGCACCATCAGGCATGAGTAAGTGTTCGTTAGACCTAATCAGTTCCCTTATGTTGGGGATGATAGAAGTATTAGGCTCTTGATATGCATTATCATTCTCTGCTTCAGTGTCATTCGCTAATGTCCCTTCAAGTATGGTGACACTCCATATTCCTCGGTGAGAAAGATGGTTAACAATTTTTCATCTTTCACCAGCTTTTAGATCATCTAGATAGAACACCTGCATAACTAAGGTGACAAGAGCGAATAGCTCATCCTCATACTAGCTTGAGTTTGTATCTACTGATAAAAGGCCCAAATCTTCATTCGTACGCTTGAACCATTTACACTTGAATAGAAAAACATTGATCTCACAAGAACCTCGTAATATACATCAGCGACTTCCCCAACCACAATCCCACTGTTTTGTGTTTTTCTTCCTTCATCTTGATCCATTGAATGAAACTTTAAACCGTTGAAAAAATATATGTCATAAATATAGTGTTGATGAAAGGACCCAACCCCGATTTAGCTCCCTAAACCGGAATCAAACCCTTTCGAAAACACGAACCAACAAAAACCGTAGAAATTTTGGCAGAGTTTCGTTACTAACGTAGAATTACCATTACCTGCACGCGGAAAATACACTTCATCCTATGCCACAAAAATCAAACCGTGGGCACCAATCCCATCCGGATTTCTCAATATATCAACAGTAAAGTAAAACCATAAATATATCTATACTTTACTGAAATCTGGAGTAAAATCGTACAACATAAAAAACAGATTACTCAGAGTGACCTCTATTGTATAAACATAGAAGTATGCCACAGTAGGTAGAACAATAAACCTACTGGAAGAAACAAGGTAGCTCGAGCACTATGCATCCGACCACGACGTGCGACACCAGAGCCTGAACTGCAAACTGGGCACGGAAACCGAAAAGCCCAGGGGAAAGACATGAAAACTGTTAGAGTGAGTGGACGAAAATAAATGTCTTTCACCACGCAATATATATGTTATAAAAACATATGCGAGTCGAAATATAAATAAATCAAATAGTATACGAGGAGACGCTGACTCCAACTCGTAAACAGAGCATGCAAGGAAAATCTCACGGGGTCAATCGTGGACACATCCGTGCTAGTACAGTCGGAATCACGGAGTCCCTGACTTCCACGTGATCCATAGCCAGAAAGGCCTCGGTTCCGGGGTACTGCCCCTCGCCGGTCAGGTAGGGGTACTGCCCCTCCTGGTGGCCTACCATCGGGGATCAGCCGAGAGGCAAGTGTATCGATACAACAACGTAACTGAGACTGTACTCTGTGTAAATCAAATCATAAATAATTCGATGCAAATGCATGAAACAACATATAAGTGTATGTATACTCGTATACGTATATTCATATAAGTATAACCGTATAATCGTAAAACACATGCTCATAATAAACATAATCTCGTATGAAATCTCATGCTCGTAAAACCATAATCATGCTGCATGCTCAAGTTCGTAAAACGTATATATAAGACTCGCAATCAATCCGTGAAAATAAATTGTCCACTCACAGACTTGCGTAACGCGATACGCATTAACCCATGATCCGGTGGAAAATCCCTCGCCAAAAGAACGATCACGAACCCCTGAATAATCACAATAATCATTTCTCAAAATCATAATTCGACAATTCAAGACAAATCACGAGAAACCACCGTTCTCGGAAACACATAATCCGAATACGACGAATCATCGCAAATCCGATATGTACATCTCAATACCTCGCTATACTTTCGGATGCTCAACTCGAAAAACGAACCTCACTGCGATCGGGGCGCGATTTCGAGTGAAATGACATGCAATTCGTCGAAAACTACGCCGGGCGAAAAATCGCCGCTGCCTCCGGCCACCGGAAAATCCAACCTGCCAAGAAAATTTCGTGCTACACATGGTTTCAAAGATCTCGACGATTACAACAACTTTCCAGTTATAAGTTAAGGCCAATTTTGACCGGAAAACCTCCAAAAATCAACCCAAAGTTTCAAACCCTTACCGGAATTTCAATTCAACGGATCTCTCTCCTCCGGCCACGGAAACCCTCAAGACCACTTGGAAAAGCTTCCTTGGCTCGAGGCTAACAAAAGCCCTCAAAGAGGAGCCACCAACTCGGCCTCCACGCCGCCACCCGAACACCACAAAACTCGCCGGAATTTCACTAACTTTGCCGAGCCATAACTTCCTCCTCCGGCCACCTCACGGGACGATCCACCTACCAAATTGAAGAGGAGCTCGAGCCCAACAAGTTTCGTGAAGGAATCCCGGCCAATAGTGGCCGGAAAAGGGTCCAAAAATCACCAAAACCGAACAGAAAACATATGGTAAAATGGGTCACCCATGACCCATGGTCAACCCAGTCAACCAAACAGAAATGGAAAGTTGACTTTCCCAAATAGGAAACTTCTATTTATAGGCCTTCCCAAAATGGAAACTTCGTAATTATCTTTTCGACAAACTTCAAATACCCGTAACTTTCTCGTCGTAATTCCGATTCCAATAATTCTCGTGGCAACAAACTCGACTCGACGTACTCTTCAATTATCACCCAAAGTCAAACACATCGACCAAACAGATAAAAATTCAACTGTTCAAACCAATACATATTTAAACCGACTAAATAATCGACAATCGGAAATATTCACAACTAAATCTTCGTAACTCAGAATAATGCTCCGGAAGTTCCCACGAGCTCGAAATTAAATTCTCTACAACTTCCGTGAAGAAGTCGAAACCAAATTCTCGTCCTGTACTTAAGTCGTTAAGAGCACCACCATTTAAATCCGAACTTCAAATATTCATAATTAATTCCTCGGTCGTCCAAATAACAATCCGGAACTGCCCACGAACTCAAAATCACACATACAACGACTCTCGAGAAGAGACTCTGCTCCAATTCTCGGCCAATAATTAAGTCGTTAACAAAGCTGGCAACTCAATCATCAGTCGGAAATCCGCGATTATGCAATAACTCACGAATCAAGCTGATCATACTGCTGATTCTAGTCCGGGTCGTCACAGTTGAACTGGCTTATGCACCAACAAGTGCTTTTTCCATGACCACCAACCCTCGTGGTCACCAGATTTTTCCAGATCAATCATCTGCAAAAATGTTAAGAAGATATATAAATGTGTATTTAATTTCTACCAAAAATTTAACATAGTTTCCCCTAAAAAAAAGGGTATCTAAAAACCTGCAAGCAAAAACTAAGGCAATCCATTTCGCATAAGCAAATACCACATGTCATTCGAATTTACCGTGGGCACCTATTCCCATCTGGATTTCTCAATTTTCTTAAAAAAACTAATTAATCACAAACCTATGTACATGAATGGTTTAAATTAATTAAACATACGTACCCATTTGAGGAAATAATTAGAGAACTTCTTCTTAAGCTCTTTTTCAACCCAGTTATGACTCTTGTTCGGTTTGACTATCTGAATTTTCTTCCAGTAAAACTCCATGTATTGGTCGACCTCATCACAGTCTTGCAACACTACCCAAAGCGCCTAAATAAGTTCTTCTTTAGTTAATATTTCATTTAATACTTCTCTAAACGGTCGTACAACATCTGTAATGACTAAAAGATTATTGCTGGTATTTCGATTGGAGGAGGTGGTCTGGACTGGATCCTTGAGGTACCTGTCGTAGTAGGTAACACACTCGTGGATTAGGTATACCTCTGCTACGGAGCCATCCTAGGTAGAGTTATTTTTGATGAGTCCTTTATACTGTTCGAGTTGTCTACAAAATAGTCAACAATTAATTATATGAAGAATAGTAGAAACACTTGAAAAAATATATGTAAATGATGAAAAATCGGTTATAAATAATTGTACCTTTCTTGAGGATACATCCAAGTGTAGTGGACTGGACCAGAAAGCAGCACTTGTTCGGGAAAGTGGATCATGAGATGAATCATGATGCCAAAGAAAGCAAGAGAAAAATCCTCTCTAATTTACAAAGGATGTATACAATTTTGTATCGTAGTTCGATCACATCTGACTTATTCCACTCTCTTCCGCATAACCTCTGCTACCATCTACACAATTCTACTATTAGTTTGACAATGTCATGAGGTAAATATGATCGAATAACCATTGGAATCAGACGTTGCAACATAACATGATAGTTATGAGTCTTTAGACTAATGAACTTGTATTGCTCAACGTTGACAGCACCAAATATATTCGCTACGTAATTAGACAGATAATAAACACTTTTAAACCAGTTGAATACAATATCCCTTGTGCAGGCTTCACTATGTATGATACATCTGACATCTTGTTGTACACACCATTTCTATGCCTCTTTAACCACAAGGTACGGCAGAGGTTGTGAATTTCAAGATCTTTTCGGGCTTTGGGAGTATCCTTAATATTGAGCTTAATACCGAGAATTGTTCCCACCATGCTGTCACACATATTTTTTTTCTATGTACATGACATCTACGTTGTTCTTGAGTTTCAACTTCGTCTAGTAAGGTAGTTCAAAGAAGATACTTATGTGGTGCCAGTATTTAAGCTCATATGGAGGGACCAGATTAAGCTTCTTCACATCATCATTATTGCTCAACACACCAAAATCGAAGTCGATTAACCTCTCAAAAATCTCTTTGCCAGACCATTATCTGGGTTGCGGATCATCCTCTGCAGTCCCGTCAAAATCATCCTTAGCCTGTCGCCAAAAGTCTGAGTCTAACATTTCGAACCTCTGCTGGAAAGTCTTGAAATTCACTGTCAAATTTTTTAAAAGCCTCCCCATCTACCATGTGTCTAAGCACATCATCGTCTATTCTCTGTTTCACGTACCATCTTATCGCATATGTTATGTATAGAGACATGTACAAACGCTGCAGTCTAAGAATCAACAAAAAATACCACAACACCTTCACAGATATTTGCTTCTTCGAACTCCTCCCTTTCCTCGGGTTCAAATATCTGCACGGGTTCAAATATCTGCACTGGTTGTATACAGGACAGTAGTCCAAATGTGCATATTTTTTGTAAAATAGCACACAATCATTTATGCACGCGTGAATTTGCTTGTACTTTAGGCCGAGATTGCTCAAGATCTTTCTAACCTTATAATGGGTATCCAGAAGTTTGTGATGATCAGAAAGGCAAGCTCTGATATTTTGTTCTTCACTTTTATCTTAATATCCTCCATTACATATCGCAACACATTCTCTGGATATTTAGGGTACACCGGAGTCTGCGCTTGAAGTAGCATCATATTGTACTTATCCATCTCAGTAGTGTTAATGGCCAAGGAAAGGGGGGGGGGACTGTATCATAATGAGGAGTTTCGTAACCTCCTTCTTCATATTGGTGTCCACCATGACTAAATCCCGAAAAAGCATCATGGACCAAATCCATTGTGGGGTTCCAAGAAGGAGCACCACTACCGCTGGATGAGGCACCCTGATAACTGTACTCTAAGCTGAAGTCTGGTCCTCAGCTGAAGTTTACTACTTCACCGTGTTCACTCCACGTAGTGTAACTCCACATCATACAGTGGTCATATAAGTGTTGAGACATAACATTAATCTTCACAAACTGATGGTTAAGACATTTTCTGCACGAACACCTGTAACATTTTTTTCCCTGACCATGTTCCAGTGCAAACAACATAAACTCTCTAATTCTGCCCATATACGGCGTATCACTTGTATTCACAACCTGTATCCAACTTTTATTCATATTTCAATGTAAGTTAATAATTATCATATTATATAATTTTTTAATCAACAATTAATTAAGCTAATACACTATATATATAGTATCAAATGACACATAACACAATCAATTAAGTAGCATATATAAGCTATAATCAATCTTATACTATAATTAATCTAGCTAATATTATATTATATTATTAACTTTATATAAATGCTACAATTTACATATTATATATATAGATATATATTTCAACTAATTATTCTAACCTATATTAACTATTACCTTAACAAAGCCCTAAACATACAATTACCTTAATTAAACTATTAATTAGCTTTACAATTACAATTAGCTTAATTAACAATATATTAAACATACATGCAATTAATTAAGCTTAACTATCTAGCTTAAACCATTAGCTTAACAATAAAAAAACTAATTAGATTAATCTAACATGTTTTAACTAATTAATCAAATTAAACATACTAAATCTAGAGGTTTAAAGGGATACTTAATTCTTTCAAAAATAACTAAATCTAGAGGTTTAAATATAGTTAATTTTCCAACTTTTTTTTACTTTGAATTGGAATGGATTTAATGTCTTTAAATCTCTTTATATCCATTCCAAAGTCGAGAAAATTTGGTCTGGATGGTGAAGATTCCAGAGATGCAACTATGTAGAAAAGCGCAAGGATAGAGGAAGAAACATATCAACTCTCAACACCTTTATTTTTAAGGGTAACGTGTGAGACGTTAGTTCTCATGTAAAAAAAAATGTAGACACAAATAAAATCATGACTACCCACTGAAGGGCAACGTAAGAAAGAAACCATAGTGTAGACAACCTAAACAACTGAAATCCCCTAACATGCCCAAATATTGTACCCTAGCAATAAGTATCAGAACCAGTAATCAATGACGTAGCTAAACATAGTACGATAAACAATACGTACCCCATTTTCATTTGTAAGTTCAAAAATTTATATATGAACAACGAAGTCCAAAAAACTCAAAAACCTAAAATTCCATTTGAGAGGAGATTTCGTCCAGAGCTGATTCTAACTTAGATTTTCTAGTTCCCAAATTTGAACGACACACTTCTCTGCAGCCCAATTGCCCAGCTCCATAACAAGCCAAAACCACCAGCCCATGCTTACAAGACCAAGCCACACCAAGTTTCCAATCGAAGCCCATACTATAGGCCCAATCCCTATAGCAGTTTCAGCACCGGTCGATGACTGAAACAACTGATCACAACATATAACGCGACAGACCTTTCACCCAGGCAGATCGCCGGCAGCCAAAGACGTCCCCCACCGACGATCGACATAGACTTGCTTCCCATGGCCGCCCATACTGGAACACCGTCGACGACTCCACTCCCCGACCGAAGCGGGATTGAACTTGAAGCATAGTAGATCTTCACTCAACATCAAGCTTGTTGTCCCATCATCCCAGATCAAACAAGGAGGTCGAACACGTCGGAGAAGGCCTTGATCAAGGTCACACAGATTGGCCTGCCTCTCCTTCTCCCCATCTTCGATAGAACATGTTGAGATACGATCATCATCCCTATAAGCTGACGAAAGGAAAGAAAAAGAATTTTGCACCACCATTAGAGCACGCCAATGACCTAGGAAGCACCGAACGGATTTGGGCACAGTTGTGTTGGATTGAAGATCTCACGTCAAAATACGATAATATTAAATATAATTTAAATATTGTTGGGTTATTCTTAATTGTACCGAGGTATTTTATGGATAAAATCAAATCCTAAAAGGTGGTTCAGTTTGGACAATATCGGTATAATACAGATTCCACGTGCTACACTTGTCGCTGTTCAAGGTTGTATCAAAGCGGATTCTTCTCCAACCGCGTCTCGAACCCCTTAATTGGGCCTACAAAAAATTGTTGTGTTGCCTCCCGCTAAGTATTGGGCATTCGAAACACTGTTGTGTTGACTCCAGCGAAACATATAACCAAGATTTCAATGTGAATTTCAGACTTGGTTTCACGTGAGGGGGCATGTTGAATTGGAGATCCCACATCAAAATATAACAATACTAAATATAACTTAAATGTGGTTGAGCTATTCCTAATTGTACAGATGCCTTTTATGGATAAAAGCCACCATCTTAAAGGTGGTTAAGTTGGAACCATATCGGTATAATGTGAACCACATGTGTCATGTTTGTCAATGTTCAACTAGTTGAACCGCTCTACTAAAGCAGTTGACTGGTACGACCACCAGAGACAAAATTGTAGAGCTCTAGCTCTACTAGTGTTTTTCATTTAAAATGTGCACATCAACTCTGAACGCTTCGTTTCGTACGTTTTAAATCATAATTAATGTTATTGACAAATATAATGATCGTATTCTTTAAATTATATTCCTTAAATGTAATTCTTTATCAACAAGCAATAACTGTATAAGTTATATTAGAATAATATTAGAATAAATTATCATAAATAATACAATAAATTATTTCAGTTATATGTTTTTATATATAATAAATTATATGGTACTTTAAATTATATGTTATGTTCATATTAGTATCCGTATATAGAAATATAGAATCACTATATATATGTATATATCTATCTGCCTCTTCAGACAAAAGAGTTAGCACACATTGTATAAGGTGACTACATTACTCTCAAAAGATGGCGAAGACATCCTCCCTGTTTGTATGCTTGTTTGTTCTCCTTATTGTTGTCGAAGGTCAGTAAGCTAAGCATGTCGCTCTCTCTCTATATATATATATATATATATATAATAATAATAATAATAATAATAATAATGTTAGGCATCTATATTCAATGCTTTATTCGTTTCATTTCAAATAGTTTATTTAGACTTTTTAGAACCTATATATTCAATCTGAATTTTAGAGATGGAATCGTAGGTCTGGAACAAGGCAATTCTGAATACATGACAGAGATGCAACCACCATCCCAGTCTCCATTTATCTATCATTTAGACTGTGAAAATGACCAGCAATGTAGCGGAATGAATTGTAATGGTCCTATTCCTTGTTGCCGTGGTGGTTTCTGTGCTTGCAATATTTGTTGATTGTAATATGTTGATCAAGTTTGTGTGTTTATGATGTAATAATGCGATTACCGCATATTTTATTAATAATTAACCTACTACATGCATCTATTTTTATCCTACCTATTACTTGATTAGCTCTATATGAATTCAAATGAGCATCTCTAATGATGTTCTTATAGTTATAATAGATATGTTAAAAATATAGCTAAAAATTAAACTTTCAAAGAAATTTGTGCTCCGATCATGTTAAAAAAGCAAGGAGTACGAATTCATGTTTTTGATAAATAAATCGAGAAACTGACAATAAAATAAATTTAATTAATTATAATTAGCCTCATTTCATACACGCGTGTTAAAACAAAAGAAGCATGCAAAGAAATAAAAGTAGAAACGCGCCGAATCCCACATCGGAAGGTGAGGAAGGAGCGTGTCTCTAAGCAAGTGTGATTAAGAGAGGGTAATTGATATCTACTGTATTAAGCATATTCATTCCTATTCTTTCGTCTTTTGCATCGATCTACTGATTTAGGCATCAGAGCATGATAGATGGGGTAACCCGCCTTCACTTCTGACGTCCATCTTTCATCTTAGACCCCCAACTCAATCAAGTGTGCCCACATCTCAATACGCCCATCTTCCTCTTTTCTCTTCCAGGTGTTTCCTAGTCTCTGCTTGGATTCTGGTGCAAACATTTGATGCTGTCTACAGGTTTTTTCTCCCCCTTCTTGGTAAAATCTCAATCCGTTCTTCTCTAGCTTTGGATATGAACCCTACTCTCGGTTACGCTACCTCAGGAGTCCAACAGTTGGGTGGGTCTGAAAATATGCCTTCGGCGTCAGGAATAGGACAACGAGCGGTTTGCCCGCCAGGAACTCCTGATAACCCTTGATGCCCTGAGTTATGGCCGCTCTGATTATGCCCCAGCTCCTCATCCTATGGATGCCAAACGCACTCCGTCTGTTATCCTCATCTCTTCTCCGCTCTACAACCCGATGTTCCCAGGTCCACCCCCACCTCCCAGCCTAAGTTGCCTATGATATCTCTGCCCATACATTTTCTCGATTGGCTGAATTAGAGGCAGAGGTTCGCTAGAACCGCATCACCCACCATCTAAGCGCAGATATGCTCTACACACCTCGCGCTACTCCTTTCTCAGCATCCATCATCAATGTTGGGTGTGACCCCCATGCAAAGGCCCCTAAGGACTCGCGCTACTCTGGGCGAAGTGGCCCAGGGGCCCACTTGGATGAATTTCTATCTACCACTGCTGGGCGTCACCTCACTGATGCCACCCTTTGTTATCTCTTCCTTGAGACTTTAACAGGGGAATCTCTCAAATGGTTTTTTGAGCTACCTGAGGGTTCCATTGATTCATTCGCCGATGTTTTTCTCAAACGTTACAGGTTGCAGGGTCGATACGATACCACCAACACTTTATTTGTTGTCAAACAGGCTGAGCACGAATACTTATCTTCATTCGTCAGCCGATTTTGCACGGCTTCCCAATCATGCGGTCATCTGGACAAAAAAAATAGCCGTGGCCACCCTCATCCAAGGGTTAGCTCATTCTCCTTTCAAAGAAAAGATTGTCAAATGCCAGCACTCTTTAGATTACGATGAGCTCATGGATTTGGTTGTAGAGAATGCGCAGATTAGCAAGTTCGTAAACGGTGGCCAACCACGCCTACATACCAAAAATACTACGCCCACCCCGCATCCCAAGGCCTCAAATTAACCCTAGTTCAATAGACAGAAGTTTGCTTATGAGGACAGGAGAGACACTCCACTTGCCCCACATCATAACCCTCATCACAGGCGCAATCCACCACGGACCATAACAGACAAGAACGACTGCAAACTCCAGCCCAGCTGGTATTTATCGTTGCCAATTCCACATATGCTGAAATCCTCGCAAACAACAAGACACCCATTGATGTCCCACCCCGCCTAAGTGGCGTACATCATCCCTACAGAACACTTGCAAATGGTGCAATTACCACTCCAACGAGTCGCACAACATAAAGGAATGCTTCACTCTAAATAATATCATTCATAAGTTATTTGATGAGGGTAAACGGGAACAGTACAAGGCAGGCGGCCCACCATCCCGTCAAATATCGCTCATCGAACGTCGGGGGATGATCAGCATAATTTTTGGTTGTAAGTGGAAATCTTGTTAAGCCAGAGAAATATTCAGCCTATCCACGGACAATAGTGCCAAAGTTCAGATGGGCTCATGGGACCCAATCACCTTTTCGGAAGAAGATGCATATGGTGAGTGCCCGATGGACACCCCATTCATCGATGCAGTGGTCGATCGTTTCAAAATTCAACCGGTTCTGATCGATTCGAGAGCAACAGACAATATTATGTTCAAACCTGCCTACGACCTACTACACCACCCAAAAAACAAGTTAGTTTAGGACAATGAAAATCTGATGGGCTTTTCAGGCGACGTAGTCTATCCCCTAAAATGCCACTTCATGCGTCTCTGCTCAAGCAAGGCCAGCACACCTCAATAAGAAATCACTACCAACTTTTTCATCTGCGATTTACCATCTTCATAATATATCATATTGGGGCGCCCCGCCTTAATGAAGATCAAGGCCATTATAACTCTGCCCATGTTATATCTCAAATTTCTGACCAACTTCGGCACCGGCTCTGTGCGTGACACCCAAATCGTTGATCCCCGCACTGGTAATATTGTCCGACAAGAAATTTTGGATCTCAAGGATAGTGACCCTATCACCACAATCCTTGACGATCCAAGGGACAGTGTTAACTCCGTCCGCCCAGTCGGCGATAAAGACAGTTTGATCGTTGCCCAGATGGATCCCACCCATCCTAAGTGGGATTCCAGGTTTGGCTTTGATAAAGTAAGATCCTCACGATCCGGCATTCATGCATTCAGAAGGATGGAGGCACAAGCGAGAGGAAAAATGACCATTAATTTGACTTTTTGGCAAAACAAACCGGGCATAGGCAGCTCCGTACGATCCCTCCGCAGTCGCAGCTCTCATAAATCACTTATACAGTATAGATAGAAAGAAGTTGCTCGAAGGACCATTAAAATTTGCGCTTAGTTATGCCCCGATATCGCTAGAGCTCTTTTCGCCCTCCTTCAAGAGTTCAAAGAGGTATTCGCATGGATGTATGCTGATATGACAGGAATCTCCACATACCTCATTTCTCACAAGCTCAGCATAAATTCAAGTGCCCATCCAGTCAAGCAAAATAAACGCGCTTACGATAAGGAATGATACGCTGCAATGCAAGAGGAGGTGGAGTGCCTCCTAAAGATCGGCTTCATTCTCCCAGTAAACTATCCTAAGTAGATTTCGAACACAGTAATGGTAAAGAAGAGTAACGTAACATGGCGCATGTGTGTAGATTATACCATGTTAAACATGGCGTCTCCCAATGATAGCTTCTCATTGCCCCGCATTAACCAGCTTGACGATGCTACAGCTAGGTATGAACTACTATTAATGATAGACGCATACTTCAGATACAACCAGATTAAGATGCACCCGGACGACCAAGAGGCAACTATATTCACCACAGACAAGGGGATATATTGTTACAACATCATACCGTTCGGATTAAAAAATGCGTGATCCACTTATCAACGATTTATCAACTTCATCATGGAGGAAGTAGACGGAGACATCGTCGAGGTTTATGTGGACAACATATTAGTCAAAAGTGTGACCGCTCAGGGTTATGTTGCCAACCTCTTAAAGGTGTTTCAGGTCTTATTGGCTCGGGGTGTCCGCCTAAATCCTCCCAAGTACACGTTTGGTGTTACAGCCAGTAAATTTCTAGGTTATGTTGTAAGCCAAAGAGGGATCGATGCAAATCCAGCCAAGATAAAGGCAAGTGTAGACATGAGCGTGCCATCTAACTAAAAAGAGTTGCAAAGCTTAATTGGAAAACTAGCCTCCCTGACATGCTTTATATCACATTATTTGGACAAGTGCAAGTCGTTCTTCAAAGCACTTCACTTAACCCACAATAGCGAAATGCAATGGACACCAAAGTGTGAAGCTGCCTTCATCAATCTTAAACATTACGTAGCCTCAATCCCTACTCTGTCCTGCCCAGTTAAAGGTGAAATACTGTACTTATACTTGGTTGCCTCCGAAACTGCCGTCAGCTCCACTAATATCCGGAAAGAGAGCAACCAAGAATTTCCAGTGTTTTATATGGGCAAAGGCATGATGAACGCCGAAACTCGATACCCAACCCTGGAGAAGGTTGCATTGGCACTTGTCACGGTCGCAAGACGGTTATGCCCATATTTTCAAACATATAGCATTCATGTGCTTACTACCTAGCCTCTTCGGCAAATCCTCTAGTCACCTGACCACAGTGGGTGTTTCAGAAAATGGGCTATTGAGCTCAGTGAGTTCGACATCGATTACAAGTCCTGAACCATGCTCAAAGGTCAAGTAGCCACAAATTTCATTGGGGAATGCATAGGTTTGGAGCCCGCCCAGCCAGTCATAACCACCACAGGCAAAACCATCACTTTACCCACCCAAACTACTCGAAAATGGGAGTTGTACGTGGACGGAGCCAAAAATCAGCTAGCAAGTGGTGTTGGGGTTATTCTCACTGGCCCCATAGGCATTTACATGGAGTACGCTCTCTGATTTGATTTCCTCACCTTGAACACTCATCATTTATTATATCTGGGTGCTTAACAAATAAACCACTTGAACGAGCCAATGATTGACCATCATGGGCGTTATCTCTCTAAACGCTACTCTATGAAGTAAGTGTAATGTGACTACAAACTCACCTATAAGTGACACTCCTTGTTTGGTTCGAGTAGTCCATATTTTTATTTTTGAAGCAATCTGCTCAGATCCATCCACAGTAATAATGTTTTTATGGCCAAATATGGAGCGCTCAACAAATGACACCTCACAAACAAAACTAGGCGATGTTGTACATCATTCGTCCCCTTTATAGATTGAACGGATCATTCTTTTCTGTGGAGTTGAAGGGGACTATGGGTACACCCAATTGCTCGGTAGGTGAAGTTAGGCATGTATGAAATGAGCGAGTTAGTTCAACTCCCCATTCAAGAATGACCTTGACATGGGAACTTGGATGACTTATTACCATACGCGCTTCAACTTGCTACATTTAATACACGCGTGTTAAAACAAAAGAAGCATGCAAAAAAATAAAAGCAGAAGTGCGCTGAATCCCACATCAGAATGTGAGGAAGGAGCGAGTCTCTAAGTAAGTATAAAACAAATTAATTGTGATTAAGATAGGGTAATTGATATCTATTGTATTAAGCATATTCATTCCTATTCTTTTGTCTTCTGCGTCTATTGATTTAGGCATCAGAGTATGATAGATAGGCTAACCCGCCTTCACTTCTGTCGTCCATCTTTCATCTTAGTAGCCCATCTTCCTCTTTTCTCTTCCAGGTGTTTCCTAGTCTCCGCTCGAATTCTGGTGCAAACACTTATAAATTTCTCCCTCTTTAGATTTAGGAGTTCCTAGTATCCTGTTTATCTTAGGAGTGCAATATGAAGTATGGTTGGAGAGATACATCTAACTTTTTCTCTATGATTTGACTAATGAGCTGCTCCAATAGGGAACCCCATTGAACATGCTCTTAATTCTATTAAAACCAATAATGTGAGGCACATACAATTACCCAATGACCATTCATAAAAAAAAACTTTATAGAGATCATTTTATTAGCTACATAAGATATGAGAACCCGACTCCGATTTAGAAGGCAACATCGAGATTGGGCCCTAACGACACTATTAATTAAGGTGTTGTAACGACCCGAACCGTGAAATGTGCACATATTGGTGCGAGCCGTAATTATTGTGAATTAATCATACTCGTGGGTTTGTTCACGACCTTATGGGGGTTTTGTAGCCCTTGGGATAGTGAGTCTATCCCAAGTGGTCTCGGCCTTTGCCGTGCCCGGTGGTGGCTGATCGGAGAAATTGAATTCCGGCAAGGTTTTCGAACTTCACGGTGAGTTTTGAACCTTTTCCGGTTAAAATTGGGCTTAGCTTTGAACTACAAAGTTGTTGAAAATGTCGAGATCTTCAAATTGATGTATAAGTCGAAGATTTCTGGGTTGGTGAATTTTCCGGTGACCAGTGGCGGCGGCCCCAAGCGCCACCATGCGCGGCGGAGCTCCCGCGATGTGAGATTTGTGGCAAGTTTTATGTCGTTTTGTTTGTTTTCGTGTGGCAAATGCAATTGTGAAGTTTTAAGTTGAATTGAGTGTTCTATTTTGGGACGAGGGTTGTTTGGATGTATTTTGGGTAATTTGCTATCCTCGTTGATATTTCGAGCGATACGTTTTTTGAGAACGCGCCGTATGTTGTGTTTCAATATGTATTTATCATATCCCTATTATTTAGGTGATCGTGATCAAGTTTTTGGCGAGGGATTTTCCGCCAGACCTCAGAGTTAGCTTCGTACTGTGAGTGGACACTTTGATTTTCACTGTCGATTTGCGAGTCTTGATTATGCATTTTATGTTATGCATTTTACGAGTATGCAATTATGATTATGTATTTTTACTTGGAGGCACATATATGATTTGTTTTACATGGATTATAGATATATGGATGCATCGATGCATTGGCTTCTCCGCTGATCCCCGAGATGCTCCGGGGGGGGGGGGGGGGGGGGGGGGGGGGGTTATGACAAACGCCTGACCCGTGATTATATGGCTCCCAGAAAGGTTATGACAAACCCCTTACCTGGTTGAGCATGATTGTAACTTTGAGGAAAATGTACTAAAGTTACGGCCTCCACATTTTATTCAGTATCCAGGAAGGTTATGACAACCACCTTACCTGTATTTGATGATTTTAGACTCGCATCATGATTCATGTTTATATTGGTGAAAGGCATATTGTTATTTTCGTCCACTCACTTTAACGATTTCATTTGCCTTCCCCTGGGCTTTTCAGTTTCTTTTGCCCAATTTGCAGTTTGAATTTCGGGTTTGCACGTCAACGGTGGAGGTGTAGAGTTCCAGTCGCACTTCTGTTCGAGTAGGTTCTTAGTTTGACCTACTGGTTGTATATGATGTACATAAGAGTCGCTCTGAATACATATGTTATGTTTTCAGTTGAGTTTACTCCTGAATATTTTCTGGATTTCTTGTAAACCTTGTGGTTTATTGTCACATATGACGTTAAGAAATCCGGATGGGGAACGGAGCCCCACGGTTTGGCTTTTGTGGAATATTCAAAGTGTGATTCTCTTTGCAGGTTCTAATTTTGGCTCACGTATTTCAAAGTAAACTCTGGCAAAAAAATTTTTAAGGTCATGTTTTCGAAGGGGTTTAATTTCAGTTTAGGCAACTAAATCGGAGTCGGGTCCTTTCAGGTGTTTACTAATAAATATATAAAAAAATCTCAACACTGAATTTCACAAGTCTCAAAAATTATTTAAGCAATAGCCAATACTATTCTCTTAAAGGATAAAAAAAAGAAATTTGACACGAGAACGATTAAACACTTCTAAAACATCTAACATAACTAGCTATTACTCGAAGGATCAGCTGTGGATCCTGCCAAGGGAAACGGTTATGCCTCACACTCCGTGCGCGCCCAACCTCAGCTGAAACTTTGCAACCTGGGCGTTTGAAACCAAATGGCCCAGTGAAGGAGATTACAAAAACATAAAATTGTTAGAGTGAGTTGACAAAAAAATATAATGTAAGAAAACATGTAAAAATAAAGTTATGTCCTTCCACTGAAATTTTCTATGAAAAACTGTATGCGAGTGGTGTATAAACTCATGTTGTTCTCAATAAGTAAACGAAAATAATGACTGCCTTGAAGACGACAAAATTAAAAAGAAAGCTGAAATCCAACTGAAGAGTGCTAAATCTAAAAATTAAAGATTTGAAACTAAAATAAATCAATTATGGTAAGGACGCAGGGACCTAACATCACTGGTCATCCAATGTCGGTTAGAAGCCTAGCTTCCATGGCGACATGTGACTAACGTGACACACAAAAATATCTGGAATAACTGTGAGATCAAGCCGACACTCTAGTAACTGATAACTCAAACAATATAGGTGTACCTAGGGAAGATGGTGATCAAGCGGTCTAGTTAGTACCTATCACCTAATTTCGTCTATGGTCTAGCTATTCTAGACAACGTAAGTCACTCAATGATCACACAAGTGACTTGTATGCGTATACGCTTAACTTCCGCTTGAACTAGGACGACTCTACATGGCGGCACGTGGTCTCACGTGCCACCACAAGCGGCAGCGCGTGGGCATCATGCGCCGCCACCACCAAGCCCCTTAAAAAACTATAACCCATATATCATTTTAAAGATCTCATTAAACCCAATAACATTCACAACACAACTTATACCAGATTCGGGATGGAAGTGGTCGAAATATACCTCAACAGATTTCGAAATTCGTCGAAACCCGACGTTACACGTCCAACGTCCTCCGGCCGAGTCGTGGTGCACGGTTCGTTACATTCGCTTCCTAGGACGACGAGCTTCAAAAGTCCTAAGGAATCGTGGCTGAGGGACGTCGGAGGAGTCACCAAAGACTAAAGGTGACGCTGCCGAATTCCTCCTCCTTCTCCACTTCGAATCTCTCGATCTTGACCTTGCATGCATGAATAGTTTGAGTGTATTAGGACAAAGAGGATGATACAAACTCCCTTTTTCAATCAGTTTTGAAGAACACGGTGACCGGACAGTGAAATTCTGACCGGGTCAAAATTCGGGTCAGGCATGGCGACCAGGTTTTGTATCTGGTCGAGGGAAATGGTTCTGACAACCTGGGGTGGATTTTTGAATTTATACCCTAGGTTGAAATAAATCAACAGCCTAGATTTGATCTATTAAAGATCTAACGGTAAACAAAATTTGACCACTGGTAGATTTTTAAATAATCACTTAATACTCCACACTTCTAAAATTCGTAATAATTAGCTCGAAAATTCAAAAATATAAAATAAAAATACACTCGAGTTCGTAATAATTCTCTCTACGACTTTCGTGAAGAAAGTGAATCGAGAATAACAACTACAAAAATGTCAATTTTTAAATTGTAACTATATTAATAATCTCGATAAACGCACTAAAACTAGATCGACTCGTTAATAAGCTCGGTGAACAAAGATCAGTGGGATAACCTTGAATGGGGCTGTTACATAAGAAGTTGGAGCTACATAAATAACCTACATAATATAACCAAAGCTTTACCCACAAGGTCATTCTAGAACTAAGTATGTGGGAACACTAGAACTAAGTATTTCAACAATATACTAATATTAAATACAATAAAATCATTTACAAAATACTCACACATATAACATACAACAATACAGTTACAAACTAGTGCTCAGAGACCGAAATTAAGTTTCCATAAGCCATGACTAGCTTGAAATTTTTATATTTTTATGTGTGAAACACTAAAGAGTACGTGACTTAGAATATAATTTGATTTATGCGACAATTGATGTTATAAAGAAACTTATTTACTTTACTAGGGGTGATCGAGGGCGAGGTAGAGCACAAATGAAAGTCAGACGGGCAAATAAATCAAGATTGAGCATATCCACACATTCCATAAAAGCAACGTACTCCGAAAGGGCAACGATTCCCGCATCTCCCACAATTTAAACGACTGATATTAGTATTCACGCAAAATCCACGACAGCATTGTAGTCTAAAGCGGCACCTACGTCCACAAAACATGCAATTATTCACATCCGAACTCACTTCAACACACTGGTTTCGACAACACCGCCATATGCGGGGAAACTCCCACGGCCGACGACATATCCATGGTCTGTTCCGGCACCCTGTGTCTCGTGGGTCTTGTGGTCGCTGCCCCGCCATAACTTCATTTAAAAACGGCGATGTAGTTGAGTTGTAATCGATCTTTTGCAACACTTCCGATGAAATATCATGACCATTTGCTATTGCAACTAAGGTAAGTGATAATAAAAATACCGAAGTGAAAATCTCCACCTTGCCGAGCAACATTGTTTCGAAATGCAGCACGACTTGAAGAGGGGAAGGACATATGTATACTGTTATGATCTGTATATAGAGAGGGGTAACCAATAAGCTAGAAGTTTTCAGTTTCATTATTTAATCCTTTGCTCATGCTTTTCTTGCATGGGTTTATTATTGTGGTGGATGGAGCTGGTGTGAAGAGATCAAACAGTTATGTGCGAATGAACGAGTTTTTCATACTTGATTTTGTAGTTTTGTGAATTCCAACTAATCTGAATGGACAAACGACGTGAGTAAAATTTGTACCCTCATTGGTTTCTTGCTAGTTAAGCTATTCCGTCCATCATCATCACATTATAAACACTAAGGTAAGCATACATACTCTGCATGTATAACATTTTTATGTTTTAGTTTTACTGAGTAATTATAAAAAAACAAAAATAAAAATTTAAGGAAATGAAATAATTTTTTTTAAAAAAAAATTACTTATGACACCAAAGTAAAAAAGGTCCAATTTATGACATTTTTTTTTTCAAAAAAAACCTAGCTGACATCATTTTGTCCAAAAAATATCCAAAAAATTATAAAACTCACTTTTTATACCGATTTTGCCCTTCTTGTCATTTTTGTTTGGAAGTGACTCTCTTTCTCTCTCTCTCTCTCTCTCTCTCTCTCTGATCGCGATCGCGATTCAGAAATCGCCGCAACAAAAACTCTGTTCGATCTCGACATCATACGACAATTCAAACGTTGTAAGTTTCAAAATCTCGGTCTCTCTATCTCACCGACACTCGCTATCTCTCGCCATCTCTGTACAGAAATTGATGACTTCATATGTTCAGTTCTGTTATACATCCAATTTTCACTATATTTTTCTATATGATAGACAATTTGAATTGTTGTGGCACGAATCTGTTTCCATTCGTAGTTTTATTAATCGATTTCATGATAGTATTGATTACTTTACTCCTCAAACTATATGCATTGCGATATCGAAATCTACTTAATTAGGTTTGGATCTGATTTTGGTTCTAAAAATGTGTTTAAGTATATTAACAGTATCTGTCAACCTATCTATTTGAGTATTTGTCAACCTATCTGTCAATGTATTTGTCTGAGTATCTGTAACTCTATTTATTCTGTTAAAAGTAACAGACTTTACTGTCAGTTAACTCACTACAAGAATAACTCACTTAGACGACGGAGAGTTTCCGTCGTCTAAGTGAGTTTTTCCGTCGTCTAAGTACTTAGACGACGGAATCTCCGTCGTCCAAGGTCCGTGCTTCAAGTGTTGTCGTCCAAGAACCTGGACGACAGAGAATTTAATCTCCGTCGTCCAAGTTCACTTGGACCGCGGACATTCTCCGTGGCCCAGGTGAGAACCTGGACGACGGAGATTAAGTTCTCCGTCGTCCAGGTTCTCACCTGGGCCACGGAGAATGTTACAATATTCGTGGCCCAAGTAATCACTTGGACGACGGAGAACTGAATCTCCGTCGTCCAAGTGCCTATTTAATTTTTTTTTAAAATTAAATTGTAATTAAATATTATTAATTTAATTTATTATTAATTTAATTTAAATAATGAAAAATGATAAAATTAATTAAATAAACTAAATTTTTAATATTACTTAATTAAATAATTAAAATTAATTTGTACATACACATCCAAAAAAAACTCATAAAAATGAAAATATTGTTCGAAATGTGGAAAGAAACGAGATAATTAATAAACTACTGCTAGCTAATAAACACACTGGAGGAGCAGATGCACCGCTGCGTCCCCCGCCTCCAGTCGGGTCGTCGTCATCGCGGTATGGGTTCGGATGAGGTTGACATACTTCTCGAGATTGTTGCATGAGGGCGATGAGTTGGGCTATTTGTGCTTGTTGCTCGTCAAGTCTTTGCCGCATGGATTGATTCTCCTCTCGTGCCAGTCGATTCTCCTCTCGTGCCAGTCGAGCCTCTTGAATGGCTGCTTCGACGGCCGCAGCCTGAGTCCTTCTCCGCTGCCCTGAACCTCCCGTAGATGAGTCGGAGGTCGTCGACAAATCTCGAACCACCTTAGGCCCGAAGTGCCTAACCTCCTTGCCAGCTCTACGACCGTAGACCTCATCCACGATTGCAATTTGGCTCTCCATGGATAGAGGAGGCAGGTCTTCCGGCGACACATCTGGGAACGCAAGCTGAGTGTTAGCCAATTCTTCATGCGCACGCTCTATGACCCTTGCCTACAAAAGAATAATTAATTTATTATAATGAAATAATATTTAAATAATAATTACTATAATTAAAAGCACATATATATATATATATCACTTACGCCGCATTGACTCGCTTCATTATCGAGCTCAGGCGTCACGTACGCGCTTAAGCTTGCATCGAGATAAGGGTGTTTGGAGCCCTTATCCCTGTGCTCCTTGGCTATTTGAATGAGTTGCTTGGCACCGGAAGTATGGTGTTTGTCCTTCTTCCTCCGGTTGGCTTTGTTTACACCGGAGAATTTCTGTTAGACAACATAATTAAATCATTAAAAAATAACTAAAATTTAAATAATTCAATTATCTTAATTGAAATAAAAAAAAGTAAATTAACACCTTAAATTCGTCATCGGCAAAGTGGTTACACAACCACTGCCACTCATCTTCTCTATCCCCACACAGCTCTACGGGGGAGGCACGGGACCGACAGTTTCGAAGTACTGATGGAGCCTGTACTTCCAATCTTTGTAGATGGAGTTGGCGGTTTGGTTGATATGCCTCAACATCGCCGGTGACGGATCCACCGCAAATTGTTCCTATCAGAAATAAATAGAAAATTATAATCGTATATATTATGAAATTATAACTAATATTAACAATATTATATAATAAGTAAAATTGTACGTATTACGTACCGAAAGTTCTTTGAAGACTTTCGCCTTCTCATCATCTGGTACCTCCCTCCAAGTAGGGGAATTAATTCGAACCCGGCTACGAACGATTGACCATATGCTATGCGCCGAGAGACTTGCTAGCTTAGCTGTGGGAGGGCCACCGGTGAATTCGTCGTAGGGTAAGTCGATCTTTTTCCCGGTCGCCTTGCAAATTTTCTCCGCTTTGCCCCCTTTAACGAGACCCCGAGTCCTTTTCGGTTCCGGGTTAGTGGGGGCCCTCCTTTGCTTACGGCGGGCGCTGTACATGATAGATTCAGCGGTCGAGGACGCCTGAGTACTTGCCGTTGAACCGGTACCGGGCGTCGAAGTTGAAAAGGGGTCGACGTCATCACCGCTGGAGATAAATGGGGCAGAGGGAATTTCCCCAAGAGGCGCCACCTCCGAACCAGATGAAGGGTCCGGATTGAGGGCGTCGTTGCCCTCCTGTTGAACCCAACCCACTTGGTTCGCCAAGCGGCGGAGCATGGCATCTTCTGCCTCCTGTTGGGCTTTCTTCTTGCCGGATGGAGCCATTTAAACCTAGGAGTACGTTGTTAAAATACCTACTTACCATAATAATTACAAGCGCAAAATTTACGCTAATTAAGTACGGTTAAGATTTAAATAGAGTACACTAACTTGGCTTTTTCGGTCGTTCAATGGACGTGCGACCCGCGCGATAAAGTGTAAATTTTTAATTAATCAGCCTTGGTTAAATCGAAAAACATGGCCAGTTAGGGATAGAGATAACGCGAGAGGCAGGACTAATTTCGACAAAACAACTATTGGTGTCGTCTTTCTTAGATCCAAAACCTGTCACCAGTCATAACTCGTTTCTAGACACCATGTCCGACATTCGGCCAATTTTTCGAAAATTTACACTCCCTCAAGTCCTTTGCAAACTCCGCCCTCAACCTCGTGTCCATAACTTCACTTAGGTTATGGTGTGCGGTGATGAAATCCACACATCACGAGGGGTTAAGGAGATAAGCTAGGAAAAGAGGCGCCATCTATTCCAAAGAGTGCGACTTAATAAACCAAGCCTATGTACTAAATTTAAATCGAAGACGTACTACCATGAAATTTACTAGAAAATACACGTAATTATCAATTAATGAAAACAATAAATAATGACAATAATGAATTATTATTTATCATGCATTTAATAATAATTATTCATTTACCAATATAATTAATTATTATTAACAATAATTATTATTACTATTATTTAATTACAATAATTATTATTTACCAAATAACTATTATAATAACTAATTAATTAAATAATTACAACCAAATATTAATTAGAATAATTATAATAACTAAATGATTACTAAATATTAATAATAACCACTAAACATTATTATAATTACAATAATGAATTATTTAAAACTAATTATTAAATTATATTTAGAAATTAATTAATTAAATAAAAATAATGTTAATAAGGTAAAAAATAGAAATTTACCTCGTCGGAGTAATCGGGAATATCGCTGGAGTTGAGTCGTCGGAGATGAGATACCACACCGGAAAATTTGTCATCGGAGCGTCGCCGGAGGAGGAAAATCGCCGGAGGAGAGGAGAGGAGAGGAGAGAAGAGGAGGAGAGGAGAGGATATGGAATGAGAAAGGGGAGGGGTGCTGTTCTATTTATAGGCTTTCACTTAGACGACGGAGCACTATTTTCCGTTGTCTAAGTGCACTTGGACGACGGAAACAGTGTTTTCCGTCGTATAAGTGACGGTTTAAAAAAATTTGAAGCGGCGCCAATTAATCGGCGGGACGTTCGGAACCGCCATAAATTTGGACTTAGACGACGGAGAATTAATTCTCCGTCGTCTAAGTGGAAATTTAAGCGGTGCCAAAAATTGAAGCGGTAAATCGAACCGCCATGATTTTCGACTTGGACGACGGAGATGTCATTCTCCGCCGTCCAGGTGAACACCTGAACGTTCACCTGGACGACGGAAAATGGCATCTCCGTCGTCCAAGTGTAATTTACATTGAAAAAAAAAATAAAAAACAAATCGAACCGCCATGGTAATTTTCACCTGGACGACGGAGATGTTCATTCTCCGTCGTCCAGGTGCA
The DNA here is from genome assembly GCA_946800695.1 of Geum urbanum. Taxonomy (NCBI): domain Eukaryota; kingdom Viridiplantae; phylum Streptophyta; class Magnoliopsida; order Rosales; family Rosaceae; genus Geum; species Geum urbanum. The sequence goes on along the minus strand of OX327000.1, from coordinate 33,439,579 downwards.
AATTACGTAAAAAAAAATTTAAAAATTAATTCGCTAGGAATTTAGCGATCTGTCATTCGAGTGAAATAGTCGTACAATATTGATGAACGCATCGTATATATGAACAGTTAAATTTGAACCGCTGAATAATTTTACGTCTTGAAAATTGTTAAGTATCGACTAAGCTTTACGACTTAAGTGTTCATGAGTAGAGGCTCATTTGCAGCAAAGGATTAACGAAATTGAATTTGGACAAAACAACCGTTGGATATGTTCGTCGTAACATAATATATAATTACAATAAAGGACCAGAAAATAATAAGTTCGGGAAGGGTTTCATCGGCACAGTCAACCGCAAAACCGATAATTTCACAAACCGGAAACGTGGATACAAGACATTTCGCAATTCTGATTTTCGAACCGTCGAAGCTCACACACCAAGAATTGTTTACTCTAAAGTCTTGACGAAAAGAATATGCATTGGAAAAAGGTCTAGATGGTCGTTGTCTTAGAAAAAATTACGAAATCTTCACCTGGACGACGGAGATGCTCATCTCCGTCGTCCAGGTGTATAGACCCTGAATTCAGGGGTTAGGGGGCCTTACTATTTAGGGTTTAGGGTTTGTGAACTTGGACGATGGAGAATGACCATCTCCGTCGTCCAGGTGTAAAAACCCTGAATTCAGGAGTTAGGGCCTTAGGGTTTAGGGTTTAGGTCGTCCAGGGTCATTTGTGTGTCCGTTCAATTATTTTGAATCAAGAAAAAAATTAAAAAAATGATCGATCGATCCGATTTGCTAGATTTAAGGTCGAGGATTTATGGAGATAGCCAAAATACCCAAAGGCGACAACCTGCAATTAATTTCTCCATTGTCCAGGATATATAATTCGGATTAATTAATTAATTAAATTTATTTTACGTACGTCGGTCGATCCGATATATCTGATCGAGCATGGATGCGTGTAATTAATTAATTAAGTACAACAAGTCGAAGATATACGTACATATATACATTCTCCTCCTTATAATATTTATATTAATTATTGATCGATGATGCATCGATCATATATTACAATAATTACATAAATTAATTACCAATTAATTTTTCTCGTCTTAGTTAAGTAGTCATCATCATAATCCTCATCATCCTCGTCCCCGGTATCTGATTGCTCATCCTCCTCATCGTACTCAACATCGTCCGACGAATAACCTGAGTCCTCGTCCGCGTCCTCATCCTGCTCGTCTTCTTCATCTTCTTCATTAATGGCATCGATAATCTCATCTTCATTTAGATCTGTACAACCATCAGGCATGGGTAACCGTTCACCATCTTGAACCAGGTCCATTATATCGGAGCGGATGACAGAAATATTAGGCTCTTGATAGGCAGGAATGCCTCTTTCTGGTTCAGCAGCATCTTCAGTCGTCGCCGGTGTCCCTTCAATTGTCTCTGTATTCCATATTCCTCGATGAGAGATATGGTTCACTATTTTCCACCCTTCACCGGCTTTCGGATCGTCGAGATAGAACACCTGCCGAACTAAGGTGGCGAGAGCAAAAGGCTCATCCTCATACCAGCTTGAGTTTGTATCGACTGATAATAGTCCCAGGTCTTCCTTTGTACGCTTGAACCATCTGCACTTGAATAGGAAAACGTTGACATCATTCCCGTAACATAGCTGAACCATATATACAATAGCCCCGTAATATAGATCATTGTCTTTCCTAACCGCTACCCCACTGTTTTGTGTTCTTCTTCCTTCATCTCGGGCCAATGAATGGAACTTTACACCGTTCAAAAAACATCCGAGATAAATATAGTGTTTAATCGGCTTCCCTGCTAGCAAGTGCTTTGGCCATGACCACCACCCCCCGTGGTTTTCAGATTTTTGCAGATCAATCATCTGCAAAAAATGGAAAATTAATATAAGGGTTTACTTTCTACAAACATGATCGATATGTATATAAATTACAAATTAAATACCGAGACGTACGTACGTACCCATTGGAAGAAATAATCGGGAAACTTCTTCTTAACCATTTTCTCAATCTACGTCGAACTCTTGTTTTGATTTAACGCCTGAAGCCTCTCCCTGTATGACATCATGTACGGCTCAACTTCGTCACAGTCTCGCGACACTACCCAATGTGCCTTAATAAGTTCTTCCCGTGTTAACGATTCCTTTAATACTCCTCTAAACGGTCGGACGACATTGGTGACGACAGAAAGATTGATGCGGGCACTGGGATCGGAGGCAGTGGGAGGTGGTGGGTCTTTGAGGTACCTGTTGCAGTAAGTAACACACTCATGCATTAGGTATGTCTCTACTATGGGGCCATCCGGGGCCGACCTATTTTTGACGAATGACTTATACTGTCCAAGCTGTATACAAAATTAAACGTACAATAAGAATAAGTACATATAGCTAGTAATCTCCAGTGGAACAAATTATGAATCGAAAAACCTGTATAATTAATTAGTTGTACGTACCTTTCTTGAGGATACATCCAAGGTACTGGACCGAACCAGAAATGAGCACCTGCTCGGGCAGGTGGATCATTAGGTGAATCATGATGTCAAAGAAAGCAGGGGGAAAAATCCTCTCTAGTTTGCAAATGATGTGCACAATTTGTTGTTGCAATTCCACCACATCTGACTTCTTTAATTCTCTGGCGCATAATCTCTGCCACCATCTGCATAATGCCACTATTGGTTCTACGACGTCCCGAGGCAAGTATGGTCGAATTACCACTGGAATCAGACGTTGCAGCATAACGTGATAGTCATGTGTCTTTAGACCAACAAACTTGTGTTGCACCTCGTCCACTGCTACAGTTATAGTAGCTGCATACGTAGCTGGATAACGAACACCCTTTAAACCAGTGAAATACAGAACGTCGAAGTGTCGGCTTCACTGTGTAAGGTGCAGCTGGCATCTTGTTGTACACTACTTTCATATCCCTCCTCAACCACAAGGAACGATGTAGATTCATAGATTCTAGATCTTTGCGCGCTTTAGGAGTATCTTTAGTCTTGAACTTAATACCGAGAATTGTTCCCACCACGTTGTCGCACACATTCTTTTCTATGTGCATCGCGTCCAAGTTGTTCCTTAGCTTCAACTTTGACCAGTAAGGGAGTTCAAAGAATATACTCTTATGATCCCAATAGCTCAGATGATGTGGAGGAATTGGATTGCATTTCTTTACATCCGCGTCATTGGTCAACACACTAAAGTCGAAATAGCTCAACCTCTCTAAAATCTCTTCGCCTGACCAACTACGGGGTTTAGGATTGTTCTCTACCGTCCCGTCGAAATGAGCTTCATCCTGTCGCCAGGGGTGGTCGTGAGGAAGCCATCTACGGTGACCCAAGTAACACACCTTCCCCGCGTGCCAACTAGAGTTCACGTCGTCCAAACATATAGGACATCCATTATATCATTTTGTCCTGCAGGCTGCCAACATCCCATACGCTGGAAAATCGCTGATCGTCCACATTACGGCAGCCCTCATCGTGAACATCGTGTCAGTGAATTTGTCATAAGTTGGGACTCCATTTTCCCACAACAGTTTCAGCTCGTCGATCAAAGGTCTGAGGTAGACATCTAAGCACTTCCCTGGAGATTTAGGACCTGGAATTAGTGCAGTAAGGAAATTAAATTCCTTGTTCATGCACATCCACGGAGGCAAGTTGTACGGCATCAGAATAACTCGCCATGTGCTGACGGCGGAGCTATTACTTCCCCAAGGATTGAATTCGTCTGTAAATAGGCCGAGTCTAACATTTCTAACCTCTGCAGCAAAGTCTCCAAATTCTCTGTCGAAATGTTTGAAACCCTCCCCATCCGCGGCGTGTCGCAGGACATCGTCATCTATTCGCTTTTCTGCGTACCATCGCATCGCCTCTACTGTGTGTAGAGACATGTACAGGCGCTGCAATCTGGGAATCAAGGGAAAATATCGAACAACTTTCACAGGAATTCTCTTTTTCGAACTCTTCCTATTCACCTGGAATCTGCACTGGCCACATACGGGACAATAGTCCAAATCTTTATATTCTTTGTAAAATAGCACACAATCATTCGGACATGCATCAATTATCCTGTACTTTAGGCCGAGGCTGCTCAAGATATTTCTAACCTTATAATGAGATTTAGGAAGATTGTGATCATCAGGAAGCAACTTACATATTTGCTCCTGAATTTCGTCAAAAGCACTCACTGACATTTTGTGCTTCACTTTTATCTTCATTTGCTCCATCACATATTGCAACACATTCTCTCGACATCCAGGGAACACCGGGGTTGCGCTTCAAGTAGTATCCGGTTGTACTTATCCATCTCACCGGTGTCAGTGGCCAAGCTAGCTGCGGGGAATGTGTCATCATGCTCATTAGTGGTACTGTAACCTCTGTCTTGGTGTTGGTGTCCACCATGACTACATCCCGGAAACGCATCATGGACCAAATCTGCAGTTGGGTTGCAAGCTGGGGATTCGGCACCACTGCCGCTGGATGAGGCACCATGGTAACTGTACCCTGAGCTGAAGTCTGCTGCGCTCTACTGCTTCACCATGCTCGCTCCATGTAGTGTAACTCCACATCATACCATATTCGTACAGGTGTTGCACCATAACATTAACCTCTACATACTGAAAATTAAGATATTTCTGGCACGGACACCTGAAACGCTTCTTTCCCTGACCATGTTCTATCGCAAAATTCACAAATTCGCTAATTCCATCCATATACCGGACATCACATCTATTCTTCAACTTCATCCAGCTCTTGTCCATACTGCTAAAAAATATTATAATTAATTAATTATTACATATATATATATATTAGTCCATTAATTTACGCTTAATTATACGTACTCGATCTACATCGATCCATCAATTACGTACGTAATTTAATCTGTATATATAGCTAACATCCATGCATGTATGCACGTTTTCACTAAATATATATTAAGCAAATTTTAACTGCATACGTACCTGCTGGCCTTCTCGATATCAGTTAATTAAGCTAGCTAGCTAGTCAGCGGAGATCCCTGATCCTGATCCTTCTCCCTTCTCCTTCTTCTTCGATCTTTAAAATTTCCCGCGGGATAGAGGATCGGATGGAATGAAGAGAGTTTGGCATCAGGCTTATATAATGCTTCACTTAGACGACGGAGGTGTCGGTACGTCATCTAAGTGGAAGTTACTCGGACCACGGCGTGTCGGTCCGTTGTCCAGGTGATCACCTGGACGACGGAGATGGTATTCTCCGTCGTCTAGGTGATCACCTGGACAACAGAGAAGACTCCGAGGTCCAGGTGGTCACCTGGACGACGGAGATGGTATTCTCCGTCGTCTAGGTGTACACCTGGAGGACGGAGAAGTCTCCGAGGTCCAGGTGATCACCTGGACGACGGAGATGGTATTCTCCGTCGTCCAGGTAGTACTTGGACGACGGAGAAGTCTCCGTCGTCCAAGTGTCACTTGGACCACGGAACAATTACGTTTCCGTGGTCTAAGTGCTGTTTTCTTGTAGTGACTAAAGCATTTACATGCGTTTCTGCAACTCTTCTGTAGGTATGTTCAATGGCAACAACACCTTCTCCAGTCATTGTGAAATATATTCATGGTCGAGAAGTATGATGGATATTTGAGTAACGATATCACATTTGTTGACATTGTGGATATAGTCCGTCAACGATTCAAATCACTCAACAACACAATCTTGACGTACAAATACTATATCCCATCAGTTGATGAACACATTTTCCTGGAAACTAATCGTGACGTATTTTTTATGATGCTTTCTATCCAAAAACTCAATTTAAAATATATTGAGATCAGAATCACTGACCTGAATGAGATAGAACTTCAAAAACTCATTTGAGTATTTGCTGCAATATTATGTCAAGCTAAAACATGTATACGCTTCCTCTTTCCAGCAAACAGCAAACATCAGTTCCAAGCAATCGGCGGTCTAAAGCAATCATAATGAAAACTCAAGCCAGGATGTGCGGATGGATGGCTGCATGGAAATAAGTAATGTTGCAGACGTCAGTTTTGGATGCTTTCGAGAAGAGGAGACAAATGATTACTTTGAAAAAACCATGGGCCAAACTTATACAAGAAAAAAGGGCAGAAATTCTTAGGTGGGGTGATTGAGTTCAGTCTGAAACTCAAAAAGTACTCAATCAAAAGTGGATTCAAGTTCATATATGAGAAGAATGAACCCACACGTGTAAGTGTACACTATAAATACAAAGGACACGATAAATGCAATTGGTTTGTGAAAGCAAGACTATTCTGGGCGAATGGATCATTTTACATCACTGAAATCAACAATGATCATGCATGCAAAGAAAAGGTCCGGAAATAGACCAGTGAGATGATGAGGTCTTCTATTGTCAGGTATAATACCTTTTTCTAACATCACTAGCTACTTCTCCAACAAAAATCTATCTAAAGATATTGTTTTCTATACTTGAAACTTATCATTTATTCAATACTCAGCTCAAATGTTAAGGACAAACTGTGCATTGATCCCAATAAGGGAGCCAAGGCCTTACAGACAGAAATCAGATAGCGTTTTGGCCTGAAAGTCTCTTATATGATGGTGTGGTATGGCAAGGAATTGGCAACGAACTCACTGCATGGAAACGAAGCAGAATCATACACAAACCTTCTCTGGTTCTGAGACGAATTTATGAAGACAAATGTTGGCTCCAAAGTTGTTGTAGATATTGATCCAGAAACACAAAGGTTTCACCACCTTTTTGTGTCATTCGATGCCTGCATGAGTATTTTTTATTCCTTTTATAAACTCCATTTCAGTACTTACTCTGCAACTAGCTAAGAACCTTACCTTTTTGTTTCTTTTCGATTCATTTCAGGACTCTATCCAATTGCACTTGCGATAGTTTATGCCAAAAATGACAGCAACTGGAGGTGATTCTTGATGAACCTAAGATATGAGATAGACAAACACAGCATAAACCAAGAAATTAATACTCGGAGGAAAATAACATTCTTCTCCAATCGTCATAATGGAATTATGAATTCTCTTCCATAGGTGTTCCCCAATGATGAGCATGTCTACTGTTTTCGACACTTGGTTGCTAACCTCAAAGATAACTACAGAGCACACTCCAAGGATAGAATTTATGAACTCTTCATGCAATGTGCATAGGAAAGAAGTGAGAGGCAATAGGAGTTCATTTTTAACCAGCTTAAGCTAGAAGGCGGATATGGAGAGATAACATAATTCTTCAAGGATCTCCCAAAAGAAAAATGGTGTGTTGCATTCTTCGAAAGAGATATGTATGGCGAAATGGCAAACATCTCAGAAGAAGTCAAGCGGAAGGAGTTGATAATGAAACACGTTATGGAGAATGTGGGAAGCCAGTATTATTTATAGAGAACGAACCAAAATATCTTTTATGGCTGAAGCGGTTTATTCCCGCGTCTTTTCAGTTTTCTTTCTCTTTTTACGACAAGACACTTCATATCTCTCTCCCTCTCTCCTCCTTCTCTTTTTACAACAAAACTCTTTCTCTCTCATTGTTTCTCTTAACAAGCGTGCATAACAGGATTAAAAAATATTAAGGGACATTAATACGCAACCCTTCATCCAAAAAAGAAGAGACACAACTACTCCATCAACATAATCTTTCACTCTCTATAAATAAAAGGTGCACTGAACATAACTCCTTCATAAAACAAAAACATTTCTATTCACTCCTCCTTTCCTTCTGTTCAAAAGATAAAATGGCTAACACATCAAAGAACCACAAGTCTAAGAAATCCAAGAAGGAACCCGAGGAATTTGTTGAAGAGATGGTTGAAGAAATGGTGAGGGAAGGCCAGGAAAACGAACAACGTCGCCATTGCTGTAAAGAAGAAACTGCTCCACCACCAAATATGCTCCAACAGTTATCCACCAGGATGACTAACCTTGAGGATGGCCTCAAGGATCTCAAGGGAAAATAGAAACTCATCAAGGAGAATTATGAGGCAATCCTCCACCTTCTGAGAAAAATTCTTAAACACGCTGCCTCCCCCACCATCAGGATTCGATGGAGCAAGCAGCAGTAACAAGATGAGGCATTGAAGATGAAGAATTGCAGTTTATTATGTACTTTTTCTAATTTATTGTATTTTTTTCAATATTATAAATGAATCTATTTTAGTTAAATGAATGAATGGTGTTGTTTCATTTTTGTCCATCAATTCTGTCATTTTCAAAATCTAACTATCTCAAGTATCTGTTCTTGTAGATACTCAAACAGATACCCAAACAGATACTCAAGCAGATACTCAAAAGCAGGTACAGTCACTTAGTAATATGATCACAACATAAAAATAATATTACGCAGACAAATACTCAAGCAGATAGTCAAAAAAAAGGAAACAAAGTCTATGAACAAGGTCATTATAAAATAGTCCACAGAAATATAAACATGCACATACAAAGTATCTCCATAAGCAGATACTAAGACAAAACACACAAGAGCATAAGATTCATTAAGCCCATTCATTAAAAGGGACCATAATCATCATAAACAAAAGGGGCCCTAAACAAAAAGAGATCAAAGTCTGAACAAGGTCATTACAAAAGAGTTTTACTCCAAAAACATCCATAACTAACCACAAAAATAGACGTTTTGGAGTAGACAAAATGAATCACATTCTCTAAATGCCAAAAACAAACTAAAAATAACATAATATAAACATGCACATACTAAAAAGGACCCAACAACTAAAACCCATCACTTCTCATCACCATCCTAGAACTTGAGCACAACATCTGTAAGCACTTCGATCTACTTCTCCACATCCTCCTTCGTAGCCAACGCCTCGTCGACCTTCGCAGCTACCACATTGAGCTTGTCCATCTTCATGATCACCCCATCAACTCTCCATGAAAGACCACGGAGCTCTTGCAAACATGCTTTAAAGTTGATTTATAGAATATCCCTTGTGTGCCGAAACTCTTCGGACATAGTGGATGACTGTGGCTGAGATGGAAGCTCTTCCATTGGGAAATGGGTGGTTGAGGAGGAAGGGCCGGAGTGAGCCATTTGATTTTTGGTTTGTGGTTTGGGGAGAGAATGAGCTTAGAGGATAATTTTCTGCAAGAGAAATTGGGGTTTCGTTTAGGGTTAGGGTTTTTAGAGAAAAGTGTTTAGAGAAAGTGACGGGGCTAGGGGAGATACTTTCCTATTTATAGAGGCTAAGAAGACGGCCAGTCCTCTAGAATACAATAGAAAAATGACATGTCGTTTATTAACCACCATGGGTATCTGTTTAGGTTGCTGTCTAAATATATGTCTGAGTATCTGTCTTTAAGGCTGGTTTATGAACTGTTGTGTTTAAGTAGCTGTCTAAGTATCTGTCTACGTAGTTGTCTATATATCTACCATTTGGTTGGTTTATGAATGATGCGTTTCATTACCAAGTACACAAGGATTTGAGTTGGTTCTGTGTTGAAAATTAGATCAGCGAGTGCACAAACAAAAATTTAATTTTAAAAGTCTTTATTCATTGATTCAATCATTCAACATTGATTCCAAACCAAACACAAAGTGTCAGAGACAGATATCCAAACAGATATTCAAACATGTACTCAAATAGATTCTCAAACATGTACTCAAATAGATTCACAAAAGAGAGAGTGTCATATGATTACATTCATAGTACTCTGAGTAGTAATTAACAAAATATAGTCATTTGGTTACATTCTTAAACCCTACAAACTAACAACATTGTTCACATAATGGTCACTACAATAAAATATACACATTATTAGTTACTGTCCTGTCCTGCGCTACTTCTTGATCTGGTTCATTTCCTAAAGCTCTTTTCTTCATTACCCATAATAGTTTATGATCCATAAAAGATTTTAACATTCTGGCCTTGAACCGAGCCACATCCTCATTTTTCAAATTTTGCTTTATTTGCTTGCCTATAGCTAGTTGATACATGATGTAACAAACAATAGTTTCTCAATCAAGGCTAGCAGGTTGTTGAGGACTGTTGGTGATGGAGTGCACAGGTATTTTGTGAAAATCCAGCTTCTGATCTTTGACCCACTGAATGTTTTTCCTTTCCTTCTCTTCTAAAGTGATTTCCTTCATCTTCAGTTCCTTGTCCATGTTCTGATTGTCATCTGCCAATATTCTAACATTCCGTGATAACATATCATCACTTTTGTCTCTCACTGAATCCATCAACATAGACACTAATCGAACCTGCATCAATATCGAAAATAATCTGTCAACCTATCTATAAATTGTATATACTAACCATCCAGGAAAAAAAAGGTAGAATAAACATTACCATTCTTAGTGCCTCCCGAAAGTGCTGGTTCTTCATCAGCTTATAATTTCTTTTGAGTGAGTCATAGTGAGACCAGCATGGCACACTTTTATCAAAAACCAGAAGGTGGAAATGGTTATGGGAAAGGATCGGGAACATCAGCTTGCCACTGCTACCCAAAACCTTGAACAGCTTCTCAAAAAGAAAATCATGAATCAACTTTATTTTTAGATCTGAACTAAAGACACTCTGTGGAAATACAAAAATTAAACACACATAGGATTAAAAAAATTGAAGGATTACATGAGCCAATGTGTGGAAAGCATAAGGACTTTGATCTCCCACATCATTCGTTAATTCTCCAAGAATAGTGGAATAGCAATTCAAAACAAAGTTCAAGATCTCATTGCCTTCCATAATCTACTCAATATCCTTAATGTCGAAGAAGTAGGAAGACTTAATATCAGTCCAAAACATATCTTTGTCCCCAAAACAAACTAGCAGAGCATAATTAAAACTAAAATGAAATATTACTATGAAAAAAACTAACATATACTCAGACAAAAACAGTAACAGATACTCACTCAGCATTTTTCCTCTAGTACCAAACCAAATCAATCTGGTATCTCTCTTCCATGTACTGGAAAACATCACTTTCAAGAAACTGTACCAATTTCTTCACCTCATCAGTCAAAGTCACATAGATTATTCCTGGCTTGCCCCTGATCTTGTTGACCGGTTTCACTATCAAAGATGAAGATACGTCGACAATATCAAACTCTCCAATCTGCACTATCTCCACCCTGTCAACATTTTTTGTCCTTCTTGTAGTCTGACGCTTTGCATTGACTTCATCATTGGGTGGACACCACCAGAAGATCTCGTCCTTCTTGAAGGGTTTCCTGGACTTATCATTTAAAATCTTAACATACAAGCAGAGATAAATATTTTCTCTGTTGAATCTCACACTAGGCCCACAAATTTTCTTGGTAATCAAATCCGTGTGGGGGACTGACGGAAGAGGAGGAGGAGTCACCAGGGTTTCCACTACATCTGGAGACAAAATCATATTAACAGGCAATGCCACTGGACTAGGAGTGGGGGTAATCTCTATACTAAAAGATGGTGCAGACTTTACCCGTTAGAAACTCTTCTTCGTTTGCGACAAATTTCCTAAAAGAGATACAAGAATAAAAAAGGATTCAATGAAAGTTACAAAATTTACAAAAGACAGATACACTACATTTCTAGAGCAGAAACACACATACTCAAAACAGACAGATACCCAGTCAGATACCCAAACAGACGTAGATACATAGACAGTTACATATACAGATACTCAGACAGATACCCAGACAGTAATATAGTTATTTCAATTTTGTGCAAAGGAAAATCACCCAATAAAAAGTAGTGCTTAAAATTAGGCAAATTATAAAAAAATAAAATGACTATGATCTATTGTTTTCAAATGTCAGAATAGGTACCAGCTACTACTTTTGCAAATGCAGAAACATTCTTCATCTTCTCCTTGTCTTTGACAAGCTACTCATTGGTGAGCTCAAACTTTTGCTTTGCATCTTCAACTTCTTTCTTTTGTTTCTCAAGCTTCTCCTTTTGACTTTAAAGCATCCAGTATCCTCTGGAGCTCCTCATTCGCTGCTACAGACAATTTAAGTGCTTCAACACCATCTTCAACTTGCTTCTTCAATTTAGTATTTTCTTTAGAAGCACTTTGTATCTTCCCTTGAGCTTCCTGGAGTTGAAGTTGTGCTCCACCGAGACTCTTTATCAGCATCCAGCAGTTTCTTCTCAGCAGTCATATTCTTTGTCCTCAATACTGCATTCACATCCGTAGAATCATCAGTAGTTGCTAGTCGCTTCTTAAGAGACTTAATCTCTCGGTCCATAATACCCGAATTAAACTCAAATTATTCCTTCTCCTTCTTTAGAGCAGAAACCTGCATTTGTAGCTAAACAAATTGTTGATCGTTGGAACCAGATTGATTTGCAGCACGTTGATTTGCTTTCAAGTCCGTATTTTCTTTCTTTAAAGAAATCAAAACTTTATTCAAAACTTTAATAACAACCACAAGAGCTGCATTAGATTTCTTCATTTCTTGGATCTCCACATCCTTCTGCATGTTACTATCTTGCAACTGCTCACCAAATTCTTCACTTTCCTTCAATTGCAAATCATTCTCCATAATGATGCCTTTCAACTTCTCAGCATACTCTTGAGTATCTTTCAACTCAACATCCTAGGCACGCAACTCAGATCCATACGTGGCATAGTCATCTTCGGCCAAATCATTGATACTTGACAGGACATGAATTATATCACCATCAGCTTTATCAGCTTTAGTTTTCTTGGTCCTCGAATTCATAAAGTATCTGGTCTATGAAAAAGAGATCCATACAGCTATTTAGACAAATACACAGAAGACAACTATTTATCCATAAGACAGATACCTAGAAGACAGCTATTAACAACAACAAACAATAGTTACACAGATACTCAAAACAGACAGATAGGCAGTCAGGTATTAAGATAAATACCCAGACAAACACAGATATATAGACAGTTACATATAAGGATACTCAGACAAATACCCAGATAATAATATAGTTATTAACAACAACAAATAATAGTTAGATACTCACCCTCAGCATTTTCGAGCTTCTGATGTTTCAGAAATGATCCATAATATCACTGAGGCTGTACTTGACCATGCCAACCTTTGAATGCTCCTTGCCATCTCTTGGTTTGAAAATATCAAGGATTGAAGCAAGATAAAACTGATACAAAAAACAACAATGAAACAAATCAGGGACAGATACTCAAGCAAATACTCAAGAAAATTTACCGGAATAATAATGCTGCAAGCACCAATATTAATCACATTGCTTCTCTCAGGCTTATTCTCATCCTCATCATCATCATTATCTGCCTTCACCACCTTTATCTTCCCTGCCTTCTTCTCCTTCAGCTTCTTTGCTTCCTTCTTCTTCATGGCTACTTATGGGACAACGTTCTTCGCATAAATGTCTAATACATAGAACAGGTTATCGAGGACAACAGTTGCCCATGCAAACTGTTTCATTAGTGCAATGATGGTCACACAATTTGTAAAACCAATCGCCAAAGTTTCTTTTGAATTAGGCAGCAGAACACAAGCTAGAAGAAGCAACACTAAAAGAATAACACATTCACCAACCCTCTCTTTGTCACCAAATATTGTCTCTAACAAACTACATATATGACCATTGCCGATTTCCTTGCCTCCAAACAAGTTATGCAGCCACCCTGAAATCTTCACTTTCTTGTCGTTCAATGGAATTGGTCTTCCTTTCGTGCTCAAACCCAACAAAGATGCGGCATAATCAGGAGTGATATGGTGAACACGAGACAGATAGAAATGAAACTCCCTATTCTCCTTCCTGTATGCATCAACCATATAAGCAATTACATCATTCGACTTCAAGCAGTCACATTCATCAATATCACCGTCAATGAATGCTCGGAGTAGATCATTGAATGGTGTCTCCTTTAACCTCTCCTTCACATCTTCGCTGATATTATCCTTGTTTTTAGTAATGAACTTCTGAAAATACGGCAAATAACACTGAAACTGACACTTCCAGTTCCGTTCCACCACCTGAACAACTTCAGGCTCATCCACTACTTGTTGTTGTTGTCTAACAGGTATCGAAACTGACACATCATCAACACTCGCTGTCTCTAAATCAAAATCAGAAGTTGATTCAGAAGACTCCACTTCTTCTTACCCTTCCCCTTCCTCTTTATCTCCTCCTTCTTCATAACCTTAGTCTTCTTCTTCATTATATTCTTCTTCTTCCTCTTCTTCTCTTTCTTCTTCTGCTCTTCTTGCTTTAAAGTTTCCCTAATCATCTTGACAAGATGATCATCAGAAATAGCATAACTAGATGAAGAAGACACTGATCTTCCCTTGTTCCTTTTAGCTTTTTTCAAATCCTTTTTAAAAAAAACCTACTCCTCCTCCTCGGAAGAAGAAGGCACATCAGATTCTGACGATTCAACATACTCTCTTATTCTCTTCCTAGATGATGTAGGCCTTCTTTCTACTTCACTGTCTGATTCTTGCACTACTCTATTGCGTTTCGACATTGATTATAGAATAACTGCAAATGATCAACATACATATAATTAGACAAAAATCAAAAACAAATATCCAAAAATAGTAAGATAAACAAATACCCAAACGGATACTTACAAAAGATGTACATAAAAATACCTTCTACCACAAACACATCCGTAGAAAACTAGTACAACAACCAAAAAACAAAATGAAAACCTTAGAAAAGTGTCAACAACAACAACAACAACAACAACAACAACAACAACAACATTTAAAAAACATGAAAATGATACACAGAAAGATACCCAAACAGATACACAGACAGATACCCAGGCAGATACTTCGACATATCCACACAAAGGCCTTCAATCACAAACACAATAACAACAGCAACTACTACAACAAACAAATAGCATTTCGAATACATTACATCAAAAACCTACAACAAAAATCATGAAGAAAAAAAAGCGAAAAATTACCAAAAATAAACTGAAACCACGAAAAGGAACATGCAAACAACAACCTTTCATAACTTTATAGATGAACAACAAAAAGGAAGATGCAAACTCCTTAGAACAAACAAAAATAAAAAAACCATGAGTTTCGAAAAGAGATTCTTACGAAGAACTCAAGATGACGAACTAAAATGAGACGACGACGGACACAAAAACAAGCGACGACGAACGAAATGGTGAAACGACGATGGTGAAACAAACACGACGGGAGCGAGAGTGAGAGAGAGTACAAGATCTAAGAACGAAAGAGAGAGAATGAAAAGTATATAATTAGTATGCAGGATTAGAGAGTGGCAAATAATGTAAAAATGACAAAAACGCAGGTCTGTTACAAACTTAAAAACAGAATGGGTCTTTTTGAGATAGAAAACATATGCTGGGTTTTTGAGGAAAGAGAAAGTCTAAACTGAGTCTTTCTTTTATTTCTCCTAAAAAAATTTCCTCTTATCTATTACAGTTGCTTCTACCTAATATTCAGGGAAGTTTTTTTTATTATTATTTTTTACAATTCTCGTTGCTTCCTTCTACTTTTTCTGGGTAGTTGGGCAGTGTTTCCCTTTCTTTTCAATTTCAATTTATTGATTTAGTCTACAATTTATACAATTACATTATTAACCCCAACTTATTAACTGTTAAGGAGAATGACAGTCAAGGACAAGATAAGAAATAATATTACTCATAACCCAACTACAACCTGATTTAGACAACAAAGGACTGGGCCTGAAGCCCAAATGTAGTAGCAGCTATACCCAGTCTATTAAATAGCCAAAAAAGACAATTTTACCCTCCATATATATTAAAAACCCTACCTCAAATCAGAAACGCACACCTCTCTCTCTCTCTCTCTCTCTCTCTCTCTCTCTCTCTCTCTACCTCCCTCATCCTCCTCCTCCTCCTGCAAATACACAGTAGCAGTCGCGACATCTCTTCTTGGCTTTTGTCTCCGGCCTCCGCCCTTACCCTCATCAAGCTGCCTCCAAGCGTCGTCGACCTCTACTCAGCCTTGTCCTTGGCTCTCTCTCACTCCTTGAGATAACCAAAACATAGAAGCAGCTTCAACCGCGCTTCGTCGTCATTGAAGCCTCACGCAGCCGAAACAGTTAGACTGCATGCCGCCGTCGTCCCACCGCATTGTCTCGGTTTGACCTCGCGACTTTCATGTTCGGTCATCGCACCTCGTCACCGCTCCTCGATGCCTTTCTGCAGTCGCGCTCACTCTCCCACCTGTTTCCGTGAGTTCGCCATCTCTGTCATGACTCTCCCTCGCGTCCTCCCAGATTCTGCATCGCAATTTGTCGGCCCCATGCTCTCATCTCTGGAGCCTTCCTCAGCCCCACGTCTCACGAGCCCACATTGCTACTGCAACCTTTCTCGCTGATGAACACAGACGAATTTAGATCTTCGGGTTCAACTTTGAACGCTGCTCAATGCATAGCAGCAGCTCACCTTGTGCCGCCACAATCTTGATTGGTTGCGCCACCCCTCCCAATGTCGCTTTGCTCTCCCTATGTTCACTAGCAGCAGCTTGCCTTCACTTTGCCGCGATTGGTGTTATTTTTCTTAGAAAGTTTGATTTGTGTATTTTTGTGTGAATTTTTGTGAAGTTTGTGGATTTTTTTGTGAGATTTTGGACATTCATTTGGTAGATCTAACTTTGTGTGATTGTTTGTTTGTTGTTTTCTATTGAATTGTGCTGATTTTTCATTAGCAAAACTACAAGGAAGTTTTCATTGAGTTTTCACCATGTGAGGCCTTCCTTGTTTGTGTGATTTTGTTTGATTTTGTTTGCAGTCATATATTTTTCAGTAGCAGTGTCATATTTTTTAGTAGCATTGTTAGTTAATTCTTTAGTAGCATTATTATTTTATTTTTCAGTAGCAATGTTTTCGATGTTTCTATAGCAGTGTCGTATTTTTTTAATTTTCAGTAGCAGTGTTTTCGATATTTCTGTAATAGTGTCGTATTTTTTTTCAATTATCAGTAGCAGTGTTTTTTTCTTTCAGTATTAGTATTTTTGAGACTGTTAATGCGTTTGGGGGCTGCTACTGTGTTTTTGAGACTGCTACTACATTTTCGGTTTGAGGACTGCTACTGAATTTTTTAAAATTTTCAGTAGCAGTGTCGTTTTTTTAAATTTTTAATAGCACTATTTTTAAAAAAAATCAATAGCAATGTTTTCGATGTTTCTGTAGCAGTGTCGTATTTTTTAAATTTTCAGTAGCAGTGTTTTCGTTGTTTCTGTAGCAGTGTCCTATTTTTTTTAATTATCAGTACTAGTGTTTTTTTTTCAAAAAAATTCAGTGTAGTGTTTTCGAGACTGTTAAAGCGTTTGATGACTGCTACTGTATTTTTGGGGCTGCTACTACATTTTTGGTTCGATGACTGCTACTACATTTTTTGTCCGAGGACTGATACTACATTTTTGGAACTGCTACTACATTTTCAGTCTCAGGAATACTACTGTATTTTTGGGACTGCTACAACATTTTTGTTCAAGGAATGTTACTTAAAACTGAATACATAAAAAAAATTGAATGAACAAATATCAGACTAAAAAGTATTAAAAAGAAAAAAAGAAAAATTTTTATAAGTAATTTCGGATAACATAATTTTTTTTGAAAAGAAAAAAAAGTATTTTTTATAATTAATTTCGGATAAAATATTTAAAAAATATATATTAAATACACACAAAAAGGCAAGGCAAGGTATAAAAATAAATTTATACCTGCCACATGACAGCCTATAAGTAACTTGTCCTTATTTGTAAGATTTTGTCATTCATTGTCTAAAATAAGGGACATTGTCCTTAAGTGTATTTGGCTCCTCCATATTGTCTTTTAGTGTAGTTTGCTCTAACTATTAAAGATTTTTAATATTTTAAGGGCTTTTTGGTAAAAAAAAAAAAACTTTTTTGGTTGACAACACCCTCTTTCTTTGAATATAGTATATATGTATATGTTAGACCGGAGAGATTTTTGTCCACCGGTTGTAAAACTTCACAACCGTGCATGTTTCCCATGCCTCAATATAAGCCGTCGATTTCATCATGCTATTTGCATGCTCTCCGTAGTAGATTAGTCAGCTTGAAAGAGGAGCGACTTGAAGCCTCGTCGTTGAACCAAAAATCTCCGATACAACCTTGGAGGTTGTGGAAGACAACGAAACCAATGCTAATTGTAATTCTGATTCTTCTCCCACGCTTGTGCCAGGCTCATCAGGGAAGTTGAACCTTAAGAGTTTGAGAAACTGAAACAATAAGTTTAAGTGGAGACACCCGGAGGTTAAGACCAATGTTATCGATTATCTAAGCAACAATATTACTATACGAGATCCAATACAATACTCAACTACAATACTCAATTAAACTCACAAAATAGGAAATTGGATAGAAAAAAAAAACAAATTAGAGGTACTCACAACCGTGTAGGCTTTGGGTCGTAAGAGTTGGGTTCTTGTTCGACAAATCCAAAAATGAAAAACGGAGATTTCTAGACCGGTTTTGTTGTCTTCGACAACCTCCAAGGTTGAATCGGTGATTCCTAGTTCAGTTTTAGGGTTTTCAGATTTGGGGGCTTCCATTGGAGATTGACTTGGGAGTTGAGTGAATATCCAAAAATAGAAGTTGATGAGATAAAAACGGCGAGGCTTCAAGTCAACTAATCTGTTACAGAGAGCATGCATATAGCATAATAAAATCGAAGGCTTGAATCGAGACGTGGGAAATACGCGCATTTGTGAAGTTTCACAACTGTTGGACATGAGTGGTTTGCATGAGGTCATTACTCATTTGTTAGCGTATGTATGCTGTATGTATGCTGCACCTACTTTTGCATATCTTTGTGGGTGGAAAGTAATGGAATATAATGCTTTACATGTATCTCATATGGAGACCGAATCAGCTGAAGCCAATTAATATGATATGTCCCAAATGGTCCCACCATTAATATATATATTCGCCGCCCTTGTGTTTTCATACTAACATTAGTTTGACACGGTTATCTTGACTTTAATTTTTTGTAGGAAAAATTGCCGAAATGGGTACAAAAATTTGCCTAAATCAATCATTGATGTTCACTATTGGGGAAGAGATCCGAGGCGACAAAGTTTTATGGTCGTCTCGGATCATTTTTTGGTCGCCTCGATGAGATGTGACAAAGTCTTTGTCTCCAACACCTCGTCGTCTGAGATTGGTCCCTTCACTATTGGAGCGACGAAGATTGATAAAAGTTCGTCGCTTCATTTTAACTAACGCGACAAAGGCAATCTTCGTCGCGTCGAATTTGTACCGTGAAGATAGGAGTTGTCGCTCCTCTGTTCGAGGGACCAACATTGGTGAAAGTTGGGCAACCAAGGGCAAGAATCTAAGCGACGAAGATTGATCAATCTTCGTCACCTCATTTACACTGAAGCGACGAAGAATGATCAATCTTCGTCACCTCATTTACACTGAAGCGACGAAGAATGATCAATCTTCGTAACCTCATTTACACTGAAGCGACGAAGATTGATCAATATTAACGTACCAAGTTACGATAGTTCACAATTTTAAAGCACACTATATGATAAACGAACTCATTCAACCACAAATCAAGTCATATAGAAAAATAAACCACAAATCAAAACGTACACAGTTTATACAAACCCTAAATACTATTGTTCACAAAGTAGACTCATGGTCAGAGACGGCGTTGTAGCTGGATTGCGTGCCAGGAGCAAGTGGAGGAACTGGAGCTTGTTGACTCCTAGCTTGGATCGATCGCATGAAGACCTCCATTTGTTGCACCCTTTGCGCGCCTCCTCTTCGACTTCAGCGACCTCCCTTTTCAAGGATTGGGTTTCCTCTACATTGCCGGTCACCCGGGCCCCTCCTCTGGGTTTGGGGTCGCGTGTGACTGCACGCCCCACCCCTGTCACGTCAAACAAGAACAAATAAATATGTTTGAATAGTACACAAAAAGTGAGCAAAACGTAAATCGAGATAAACAACCACAGATTTTATAGTATTACCTCTTATAGAGGTCCCGGGCATTGAACCCACCTCTTTCTCTATGATATTTATTTGTGTATCAAGAGGAAGAGGATGGTCTCGGGAAACCACATCGCCATCATCGGCACCCGCTGCACTATCTTGTTGCGACAAGACTTCGTCGAGTCTTCGCTTCACTGCCGCCTGCTCAATTAAAATATATTAATTAAATAATATTACAATATGGTAAACAACAATAATTGTAATAACGTAACGTAACATATTTTCGCTCACCACTTTCTCAGCCGCATTCTTGTCCGGCTGGTATACGTCAATCCAAGTCTGGACGGCCGGCGCTCTATGACCCCCCTTCTCCAACACCTCGCTTCAGTATGAGAGGGCGAGGGATCCCGAATGATGGTTGAGCTGCTGCTCCTTGTTCTTGTTTTGGTTTCCTCGATTCCGTTCGCACAGTTTCTGGCACACAAAATAATCATTTAAAAATAAGAATAGATAAACATGTAAATTTTAAATCGTTGGCGAAAAACTGTGCGGATAGTTTATGAAGCTTACCAGGTAAGCAGGGTCTTCGAAGTGGCATTTTAACCACGCCCATTCTTCTTCCCTCCCTAGGAACTCGACAGGAGTCTCCTGGCTGACGTAGAGATAATGCTGATGGCAATCATGCTTCCAATCCTTGTAGATTGTTTGTGCCGTCGCATAAATAAAGTTCCACATCTCCACATCGGTCACCGGGATGTCATAGTTCGTCTAGCACAAAAATTTAAAATGAGTTAATTAAAAGTTATAATTACATAAACTGTAAAGTAACAACCTAAGCTAAGCGCAGTAAGTATACCTCAATACCGGTATTGACGACGTCGCGTTGCAGATCGCTAAGTGACAAAAAGGTAGGCGCAAGCATTGAAACTTTGCAGCGTATGATGCTACCAATGTCTCGGGACATCAAACTTCTAAACTCTCTCGTCGCAGACCCCCGATGCCTCGTAGAGTATTCCACCTTTAGTCGCTTATTGTTGTTCATCCGGACGAGGTACTCAGTCTTTGTCCCGACAACGATCCCGCGCTGCGCCGTCGTTGCGTTTCCGGTTGCCATTTCCACCATGTCTGGGAGTTTGGTCTTCTTACATCGGATGCTGAAGGCGGGAGGGCGCTCTGAAGCAGTAGTGGCGTTGGTGTTTTCCACTAATGAAATGGTGTCCTCAAGCATTAGGGCCGGCGTGAAACCCCCTAAACCCTCCGAATGATGTCCCGACGGGGTCCCGGATTGTCCCGTGGGGTAGCCCGACACGGAAGGACCCGCTCCACTCAATGCTTGCCCCGCCGCCTCCGCCGCTGCCACCGCCGCCGCTTCACGAAGCTGGAGAGCCGCTTTCCTCTTTTGGTGACTTGTACTTCCGGGAGCCATTCTGTTAAAACATTAAGAAAATGTTCATGTAATACAGAAATGTACATATACCGAAGCGACGAAAAACTATTCTTGGTCGCCTCGAACATATATGAAGCTACGAAAATTTGTTATTGGTCGCCTCGAACATATGAAGCGACGAACTTTGATATCTTGGTCGCCTCATTTTGTGTTATTTTTACAAATTCAAAAAATAGAAATAATTTTTTCAAATACATAATGTATAATGTATGCTTTAAAGAAAATACGAATTTAGTTTTCAAATTCATAATAATATATTTTTAGTCCTCTCAAATACATAATGTATGCTTTAAAGAAAATACGAATTTAGTTTTCAAATTCATAATAATATATTTTTAGTCCTCTCAAATACATAATGTATGCTTTAAAGAAAATACGAATTTAGTTTTCAAATTCATAATAATATATTTTTAGTCCTCTCAAATACATAATGTATGCTTTAAAGAAAATGCATTTTTTTAATTCTCGAGTATGAACTGGGGAATGTGTGCACTTTAGGAAGAAATTTATTAATATAAGTACATAAAGAGTCAACACTTGTGTCCGACCATCCATTTTCATTTTTCATTTCTATTGCATCTAATATGGCACTCAAAACAGTTTCCTCACTGCCTTCATATAATAGGGTCTGTGACTCATTCAATAATCTATCGTACTTTTCATAATCATCGTCTACCATGTCATTGAAGTTCATGCTAGAATTATCTTTCACTAATTGTTGGGGTGCATCTGCATGGTATCCAGGATAATACGGATATGCATCATGTAGAATCTCCAACTGCGGGTTCACTGAAGGACCGACACCACTAGAAGGACCGACTTTGTCTTGAAGCCACTGTCTTCGTTGACTGAGCATTGCCGGTTCACTAGAAACTTCCCCGTGAAAGTGCCAGACAGTATAATCCGAACTCAAACCACTGTGTGATAAGTGATGATACATGGCATCCATAGTAACCTTGAATGGACCGTTCTTACAACGTTTGCACGGACAGAAGTGATAATCGGCTCCGTTACTATGTCACCGGGGCAAAATTCATAAACTCGAATATGCCTGTGATGTACGTTGGATCAGCATGAGGATATGTCATCCAAGTTTTGTCTGGGTGTCTTTCCATGTTTCCTGTCAACATAAACAATCAATATGAATAAAGTTACCACATCACAGTTACGATTCAACCAAAACCCCACACTTCTTCTGCTTATGCCTCCGGGTTGGGTCCTATCCCCTTCAAGGGAACACGACATTTGTCAACCCTTTTGCACCCATGCGTTTCAGCTCCAATTTAGGGAAATTTCGGCAGCATCTCCCTACAGTTCCCCGAGTGCACACATATCTAAACAACATAATTTGTACTCGGGGAACATTGAAAGGAGACACTGTCGAAACCATATCCCAAAACTAAAACTGAAATCACATGAATAGCAAAATGATCAACAAAGTCATGTTCACCTAAAGTGTCCAAAAATGGGACAATTCGAGAATCAACAACTCAACTCGATCAACTAGATGAGTTGTTGATTCTCAAATGGGAGTTCTAAGTTGCTAAACACTATAATTATATTTAACCATATACTCAATTTCATGATTAACCCTAATAACACTACTAATTGAGACCAATACACCTAATCTACACTAATCATAAAAAATTTCACTAAATTTAACCAAATTTCAAACATTATTCATGAACCCATAACATGATTTATCATAATTCAATGATTCAAACACTAAAACTACAACATAAGACCAAATTCAATTCAACTTCAAAAATTTCACATAAACTTCATTTTCACTTCTAAATTAACATGTATTATGGTCATAAAGAGGGTTAAAGAGATATAAATCAAATTAACCTTACTTAAGAATCAAATGAATGGCAAGAACAACCTTCTTTCTCAATTTCCTCAAATTTCTTCCAAAATCGCACAAGAACAGCTCCAGAACACGAATGAACTATTTTCCCAAAATTTCAACTTTATGAAGGGTTTGACTTTAAGAAGGAGAGCAGATTCAGTTTTAAAAAAATTGGGGCGACGAAGATTGATCAATCTTCGTCGCCCCAATTTTTTTCGAGGCGACCAAGAATATTTTCGTCGCTTGGAATGTAAAAAAGTGGTCACCTCACCATTTTGAAGCGACAAAGATCAATCTTCGTCGCCTCAGTGAGTTGAAGCGACGTAAGTAATTTCTGAGGCTACCATTCCATTATTCGTCTCTTCATTTTAATTGGGGGGACGAAGAAACTTAACTTAGTTGCTCCAAAGCTCTCCTCCAGTAGTAGTTTTCTATATATTAGTTTCGTCATGGAAGTTGTAACTTTGTCTCTCACATCGGCCACTCTTTCAACTAACTTAGAGGGACAAGTGGATAATTTGCACCTAAATGAGATAAGAAAAAAAAAACCAATCCTGTAGATCATTACTCCTTGCGAAGCTGTTATTTTATATTTTCATTCTTAATCCATGATTAGAAGTCAGGAATCCATGAACAAGCAATCAACGTAAAAGAGCATCTCCAAGTAACCTAGCTCTGAGTTTCCCGGAGAATCAGGAAACCCTGCGGCGCTAAAGGGTTGAGTTCCTATTGAGAGTTCCTATTGAGAATGGCTTTGGTGGTTGGTCGCGTCCGTTCGACGATATCAAGCGCCGGTTGTGTATGGCGTTTGTCGAGTTCCATGTTTGTCTCCATGGATCTAGTGTCCTCGACAGTTGCCCTCCCGGCAAGGCGTGAAACTCGCTTCCAAGGGCGGAGGATCTGTCTGGCGAGTTGGTTGTGGCAGGTGCAGGGCACGTTTGGACGGGAACAGAGCGGGATAGATCTTTTCTCCATCGTGAAC
This sequence comes from Geum urbanum, assembly GCA_946800695.1. NCBI lineage: Eukaryota > Viridiplantae > Streptophyta > Magnoliopsida > Rosales > Rosaceae > Geum > Geum urbanum. The sequence goes on along the minus strand of OX327000.1, from coordinate 33,415,399 downwards.
GAGGTTGTTGGTAGGCAGCGACCGACGAGGGCTAGACTGAAATACGTGACCAGGGCATCATATTGGAGCTGCTACACTCTGGCTAGGTGGTATTGGTGACAGACTAAGGCCGGGCTTGCGGTATTTTGTGGCAGCAACGACGAACATGGTTAGGTTTGCAGCGGATGCCAAGGCTTGGGTCAGAGGTGGCCGGGTGGGCCGAGGGACAACGGCGGCTTGGTGTCGCGAGCCGATGCAGAGAAGAAGGCTGCGTGAAGGCTGGACAACGATGGAAGCGTATCTTCACTCTCCCTCATGGTCAACATGGTCAACAGGAGGCCAGGACAATTTTTGGACTTTTGGGCCTACGGACATGGCCTAATATGGGCCTGTGGATGTGTTTTGAGAGTGCTGGTTTTTGTGGGTATCAGATCTGGGACCCAGGAGCTTCTATTACTGTCGGTCAGATTTGAATGATGCAACTCGTTCAAAGTTAGCTCCCTCATAATTGAGTTTTCTTTCGATCCAAGGCAAGGATTTGGCGACGATGGTGGTAGGCTTCGTACTCGATTTCCAGGGCCTAGTGACGGTATATGCAGGTATAGATTAAAAAAAAAACCAAACATGTCGAAGAACATCAAATTTTGTTCAACCACTGATTCCAGGACTGAGTACTAGGACCATCCCTAGCGAATGCAGAAATTCAATTATCATTTTATTTTTTCATATTGTCTTTTTAGTTTCAGTTTCGCTTTTGCACGAATTTAGTTTTTAATGTATTCTATTGTTTCATTTATAAAAAAAGGGGCAAATTTCAGTTTACATACCTGTGATTGGTACGATCATCATTTCAATACCTATACTCTCAAACCTATTCAGTTTGTCGGTCTGTTAAATTTTGTTATTAAGTGTCTACATTGACGCCTACGCGGATGTTTCATGTTGGATAATTGACTCCATATGAGGTTCGGTGCATGAGAAATATATGAAGTACCCTTACCTTATGAAATTGTGAAAAAAAATGTATATTTTAAACAATTCTAAACCTAAACTTAAACTTGATATTCTTCTCTTCTATTTTTCATTTGTGAAATAAAAACAAAAATGTTTACATTTACATCCACCACAAACATACATAGATAGTATTACACTTTAATCACAAATTTAACTAAAACAACAAATGGACAAACATGTCTACGTACATTAACGTCCAACACATGTCTACAAAATTGTAGAACAACAATGACAACACTTTAGCTCTAACCAACTTCGCAAAAGATTAGAGCTAGAAACTAAATGACATGTCACAAGGTTTCAAAAACCAGATGAAGAATAGAAGGAAAGAATATGAGGTTTAAGTAATGTTTAGAATCGTGTGAAATATTTTTTCATAATATCATAGGACAAGGGTACTTTGGATATTTACCACGCACTAGAGCCCACATAAAAATTCCTTTTTCTGGGGGTAAAATGACGAAAGTCCAAAGCAGCAACTCCAACAGTGGGGAGGTGAATCGAAAGTTGTCGTCAAACAAACCCCGTCTGAGCTGATTTTCACCGAAACATGGCTTTGATCGATGTCACCAAATCTTGCCTCGATTCAATTAGCCTGGTAACTATCGCCTTTCTCGGTCCAATTCAATCATGTTCCTGTGCTTCGCAATCGAATCTATTGCCTGCAAAATCTTCCTGTTTGATTGTTGTTAGCTATCTGCATATTGTTTCAGGCCTTCAATTATTACCGAATTTCGCTACTGAGTTTTTGTATGTCCAAATTCTGAAATTATTTTTAATTATCAAAAGTTTTGTAGGCCGCATTACCTATATGCATTAAGCAATTTGATTTGCACAAGTTTTTCAGTTTAAATGAATTATAGAGGAAATAGTAGATACTAATCAGTAGTAAAACCTCAGTTGATTGTTGTACTTTCTTTTGTTGGTTTTAGATATCAGAGCATATAGAAGGTTCTGTTCTTTACCTAGATGCTGGATCCACTGAGAGCTTCCAGCTCATGGGAGCATTTCCACTGCTACTCAACCATGGAGTACGTGCGATATGCAGTTTGGAAAGTATGTCTTCTCTTGATGCGGTAAGTCGGATTTTCGTAGGCCTTTATAAGTTTTTTCTATTGTTGTTTTGCTCTTTTAAGTTTCTTTCGTGGGATATTGCTTACACTAAAACCAGGCATGTTCAAAGTTTAGCTGCTACAGCAAAAAGATTCAGTCCATTTGATCTTAATTAGTCTATTATAAAGGATTCATCTTCCGCCCCGTCCAACTTTTAGTCATCTACTGAATTACTGCAAATTGTGTTGATAAACTTTTATATTTTTCCCTCACTACTCTTATTGTTAGAGGACTGGCATATGCCTAAACACCTATCAACAGAATTTGAGTATCTAATCAATTGCTGTATTAGGAATTCAGTATCAAGCAGGAATGAGTAAGAATAGTGCAGGTCCATTTCGTTTCAATCATGCTTACAAAGGCACCTAAATATATTATTACGGTGTTTATCCTCTTTGCTTACTGTATGCTTGCTCTATTTTTCAAGGTAGTTGATTGGAGTGCAAATTGCTATCCGGATAGGAAAGTTGTGGTGGTAACATCTCGTCTGTTAAGTGACGCACATCGATACATATTACGTTGTCTCAGCACTCATCCATCTGTTCGTTGTTGTACTATATTCACATCTATCTCAGAGGTAATATAACACATCCGTTTCTTTTATTCTTCTCCACATACTCGTTTTGTCACTTGTGCACTTGTTTACTAGATAAGTAGATTCAGATATTCTTCATATATTTAAGATAAAAAGAAGTCCGGGGATTTCAGATCTTTTTTTATATTAATGTTTTTTGAAAAGTTAATAGCTGGTCTTGTCTTTAAAATGCAAAATATTGGAACCTGCACCGTGATGATGCTCGTGTAATGTTCAAACCTGGAAATCTCCTTTACAGTCTTTAAAAGTAGTAGTTAGTTAATATAGCTATGATCTGGTTGACATTCTTGCCGTGATGATGCTTGTGTGATGTTCAAACCATTAATTGAGTTTGGCATCTGTTTTTAATCTTTTTATACTTTGGCAAAAATGCTCCATCTTGTTCGATGTGGATATATGGGCATTCTTTTGTTTCTTTACTGACCTTTTAGGGGTTGGACTACAAATAGAAAAAATACAAAAATGAAAGAACTTCCTAAATGAACCGTTCAATTAGAACGATATAAACGATAGATATATAGAAAAATACTTTCAATTAAATATTGGTGTGTTGAATTTTGCTTGAGTTCATTCTTAAGTCTCCACTGAAAAATTGAATGACTTGTATTTTAACTTGTTTTTTTTGGAACTTGAGAATTAACTCAATTTCTGCCCACGTCCTCCGGGTGCTGCCTACTGCAGCATGTCTGCCCCTCTTTTATGTAATTAGATTTATTGATTAGAGTTAGGCTGAGTTTGTCCTAGAGTCTGTACTTTGTTTCCTTTTCCAGTTCTTGCTCGTGTTTGTAGTTGTATTGTGTGAGCTGAATTTCCCCTTGGCGCCTTTGGGATTTGATCCCTTGATGAAAGATCCTTTTCCAAAAAAATAAAATGAAAAGAAGTTCAAAGAAGCAGACATAGATTAACATCAGTTAAATCAAAACTGGATTTAAAGAAATGTTTACTTTTTCTTTTTTGTTAATCCCTAGCCCACCCATCCTAGAGGCCAGTAGAATTGAACCCACGACTTCTAGAGTCATGGTTAGAACAGCTAACCAATAGGCCACGACTCACCTGCACAATCACAAAAATTATTGTTATACAGGAATTGTGAATATTGCATATGAATCAGGACAGAAGCAACATGGCAGTAAATAGATATACGATAACTAGTTTAGCTGCCTTGTCACTTCTGGACGAGACATCATTTTGCTTTGCCGGAGAGTAAATTGCTTTGTCTGCTAACTGTTCCTTTCTTGTGATATTTTGGTACTTTGGATCTTGTCTTTTGGTAGTCACCAGTGTCTTTAATTGTCTATTATGTCTCAAAAGTCATAGTAGTGTCTGTTTCCCAATAGGATTTACTTCACAATCTGGAGGATCATCTTTTCATTCTTTTGTATTGCATTCTATATATGCATGGTGTATCCACATTGAGACTCTACATGGTTCAGCCTCTATGTGTTATTAATTTATATTTCATATGACACAGAAGAATCTGCAGCTTTAAACTGTATTCTGCTAAAAAGTTAAAAAAGAAGAAGAAGAAGAAGATGAATTCAAACATAGTCATGATTTCATCTGTCATGTATACACTGCAAGTGTTCATTATTCCATGCTGATGGTTAAGTTCATATGCCTAGGGCTGCTGAGAATCATCTTTACAGATTGTGCAATAACTGCATTTGCATCTTTCAAGTATGTTTGAGTTAGTCTTATAGAATGCTTTGGTAATTGCAGATAGCCCATTCAGCCTATCCTGATTCACCTCTGGGACCAGATGCATTTCACGAATATGAATCCTTGCTTGTCCAAGATTATGAGGAACTTGTCAAGAAAGGTGAGAAGGAACCAACACAGCCAGGTGGTAGCAACTTAAAGGATAATATGAATTTGGGAGATGAAGGACTGTCACACTTTTCTGGTGAAAAGGACATATGTCACCCCAGTGCAAGTGCTAGAGATTCTTATGAAGAGAACTTGATTGTTGAGACAGAAGAAGTAGGGAACAAACTGGTTGTTTCAGTGCGTCACTTCCCCATGATTTTGTGTCCTTTTTCACCGAGAGTCTTTGTTTTACCTTCAGAGGGATCTATTGCCGAAGCATACTTATCATCCGAACATGAGGATGCCCTTAGTCCTGGATTGCCCTCCTTAAGTACTGGACTGCTTTCTGATGGTGATGATACTCCGCCTGGGGCAACTCTTACAGCAAATTTCCTTTACCATTTTGCTGCCAAGGTACTGTGCCTGCCACCCTATTACCCATATCCATCTGTATGTTACTTGTCTACGTGTTTCCTTTATTTGCAACTTTGTTCTTGAAATTGCACTATTACAAGTTCATAACTCTAGTCTTAGAAATGATGACTGACACTCATTTTATAAATGATGGAGTGTCCAAAATTGTGTATTAGTGGTATCTAGTATATTGAAGTCAAATTGACAACTAGATGGCCACATAAGTCACTTCCCATGTGATATAAAGGGTTCTTTAGTATCGTTCCTGCCTAAAGTTCATTATAGAGAATTTGTTCCTGAATTTTGGCCTTTTATGGTAGAGAAGTAATTCATGTATCAGCTGCACTATTAAGTATTATAACTAACAAAATAAAATTAATATGAGTCAAGTCACAAGGATAATCTGAATTGTAATCAGCTATTATGCTGTATGGTACCACAATGAATCAATCTGCCTAGGTGATTCTGTTATCGTTGCTGTTGTTTGCTATACCCTGAGTCCTTGACTGTGGTCTCAATTATCCAGATGGACCTGAAGCTTGAGATATTTTCACTCGGTGATCTTTCAAAAACTGTGGGAAAGATGTTGACAGACATGTCAAGCCTTTATGATGTTGGTCGTCGTAAAAAATCAGCAGGGTTGTTACTGGTTGACCGTACACTAGATCTTCTAACTCCATGCTGTCATGGAGATTCTCTTGTTGATCGTGTGTTTTCATCTTTGCCTCGTAGAGAAAATACAGCTTCCCACACTCACATTAAACCCTCACAAAGCCAACTAAAACAGGGACCTTCTTACCTGGAACGTCCTTCTCTTAATGTTCAGATACCACTTACTAAAATTCTAAGCGAAGAAGATTGCAAAATAGACAACTTTCGGCTATTAGATAGCATTGAAGCCTTTCTCTGTGGGTGGGATTCTGGAAACTCTACTTCTCAAACTTTAGATTTGATCAATTTGAAGAGTAAAATTCACAATGAGAAGCCTCCTCAGTTAGAGAATGAGGTACTTAGAGGGTCTTTTGTTTCAACTGAAAGTTTCCGAGGAACACCATATTTGGAGGCCCTCCTGGATAGGAAAACCAAGGATGGGACCATTCTGGTAAAGAAATGGCTTCAAGAAGCTCTTCGTCGGGAGAATATCACCGTGAATGTGAAATCTCGTCCTGGTTTTGCTACAAAGTCAGAGCTGCAAGTTATGACAAAAGCACTGGCTAAATCCCAGTCATCATTACTGAAACACAAAGGAATTATTCAGTTGGCTATGGCTGCACTGACTGCACTTGATGAATCTCATTCTTCCAGATGGGAAGCATTTAGCAGTGCAGAGAAAATATTAAGTGTAAGTGCTGAAGACACAAGCCAGAGTCTTGCTGTGCAAATTGGAGACTTTATCCACAAGAATGCTCTACTGGGATTGCATGGCCATAAGAATGGGAAATTAGGGGGCTCCCAGGGGGTACTTTCTTTTCAGGATGCGTTGCACCTTCTGATTACAGGATATATATTAGCTGGTGAAAAGTTCCCAACAGCTGGGAATAATGGCCCCTTCTCTTGGCAAGAGGAGCAACTCTTGAAAGACTCAATTGTTGAAGCAACTCTTGAAAATCCTTCGATAGCAAAACTGAAGTTTCTTCATGGTCTTATGGAAGAGCTTGAGACCAACTTAAGCAGGATGAGAGCAGAGGAAAGCAAGGGGGCATCTTCAGAGCAAATAGATATTGATGATCTTGATGATGATCAGTGGGGCAAATGGGGCGATGACGATGACGATGTTGATGATACAGTAAATAGTGAAGGGAAAGTGTTTGATGACAGGCAGTTGAAGTTGGAGTTGCGTGATAGGGTGGATAACCTCTTCAAATTCCTTCACAAGTTATCTGGTTTGAAGAGTCGAAGCATACCATTGAAGGATGGGACTTTGGATTCAGAAAATAATTTCGGTGGAGATCCATATGCTAGTAAAGGATTACTTTATAAGCTCCTAACAAGGATATTGGGCAAGAATGATGTTCCTGGTTTGGAGTATCACTCTTCTACTGTAGGGCAACTCTTTAAGAGTGGGTTCAGAAGATTTGGCCTTGGGCAGGTAAGTTCTAGCCCCTATCCACATTTCAGTTTAGTGCTTGATGGATGTTACAATAACTTCCTTTCTGATTTATCCAGGCAAAACCAAATTTGGCCGATCAAAATGTTATCATGATTTTTGTTATTGGAGGAATCAATGGTGTTGAGGTCTGTATTTTTGACTCATTCACTTATTGTCTTTCACAATTTTCCTTTACCGCCCCACAAAATCTATCTGGTTATTCCTGTTGTGCATTTTTATACATGTGACATGTTATGATATCAGTCTATTCATGTCAATTCCACATGGAGGTTCATTTAATATACGAAAACAAAATAGAAAATAATTGAGAAAGAAACATGACATTGTGCTTGCATTGTGTATAACAAGGTTCGTGAAGCTCAAGAGGCGTTAGCTGAAAGTGGAAGACCGGATATAGAATTGATTATTGGTGGAACAACTCTCCTAACTCCCAACGACATGCTTGAGTTGCTACTGGGGAAGTCCAGTTACTTATGATGCTTTTATACTTATAGTCTTGAGTGCCATAATATCTGTAGAGTGAGAGCAATATATAGGTGTAATATTTTCATTCTTATGGGTCAAAATGTAGGTGTAATGTGTGGCATGTTTTAGCTACCATTTTAAGTGCAATAAACCTTTAGTTTTCCATTGAATGTGTTAGAGAATGTGAATGGAGAATTTGAGGTCTTGCTAAGTGGGTTATAAGAATTTGGGCTATTCTAACTATTGTCAATTGTTTTTGGTATGAAACTCCAGATTACTTTATCATGGTATCATAGCAAGTTCATTCTCGTGTGATGCCGAATGGGTCACACGTGTTCACCGCCACTCATATAAATTGTCCACATGTTTGGCTTGAGATATCACTACACATGTGCTGGCGTGTTAGAGTGAATGGAGAAAAGACTCACATTGGAAATGAGAGACCTTGTTAATGGGTTATAAGAATTTTGGTTATGTCAATTGATTTTGGCACGGAATCTTAATTACTTTATCAGAAAGCATGTCATTGATTAAATATTCAGCTTTGGGAAAAGCTCAAATAGACTAGTACAACGTCTTTTGGTGTCAATTAAGCAGTGCAAGTATGAGGAGATCTATTATGTCAATCTGTTCCTTTGGAGTTTTCAAACGAACAGATTATTATTTTTCATTGGGTACAGGATACTTCATATCAAAAAGGGCAGAAGCCAAAAGAGATCAGCACATCCGTGTCTTCACCTGTTACAATATAGCAGAACAGTACTAGACAGATTGAACTATCTAATACAACACAACTTTTATTTATTTATTTGAAAAAATATAATGTGTATTAATGCAATTGGGATAACAAAGAGTATAAAGTATAATTTACAACGAAAGTACCAAGTACGGGAGTAATAGACACTCTCATCTCCGCCTAAAGTGAAAGTCAGGATACATAAGACGATGTCAATTAGTTAGACCCGTTACCTGAAGTTAACACAGAATGAACATTGGCTCCAAAAAAAACATCTAAAATAGAACCTCATCCAAAACAATCGATCTTGCAACCAGAAAACAAAATTGCAAACACGACAACATGACCTCATTAAAACCTTACCGGATAAAACCCTGTGGGAAACTTTGTGCCGAGGAAAGAGCACCACAGCAAAGTCGTAAAAATGTTGTAGACGTATGTAACACACTAAAAAATCAAAACACAACCAAAAGGTGCAGCTGAAGGAAAGTCTATTGACCTGATGCAGGCCAACCTACACACAATGTGTGTGTAAATCGAATAAATATGCAGCATAGGCATTCAAACAACCTAATGAATCCCAACCAACTAGGATGCTGGGCATGACTTATGGTTTCATCCACATAAAAACATTTCATTCACTGTCACATCACACCTCACACAAAAACCGTTAACATCCTTCACGATGCAAAGTAGAATTTCTCGAGCACCAAGACCAACCAAACCTCGCATAAAAGAAAAAAGAGTAAGAATAGTATTTTATTATGAAATAATTAAAGTGAAGTAGATATAATAATTGAAATTATACGAAAGTACAAAAACAAGAATGGTCGATGAAAACACAAGAACAAAAAAATTGAAATACTGCCTTGAAATTAGACACTATCTCTTCAAAGCGAAGAGAGAACAATAATAAACTTCACATAAACACGATCAAAACTGTCTGGATATAATCCAAACATAGTCTGTTCTAGAAAGAAAAGCAGCACAAGCAGGGCAGATGCAGCCTTTGGCAGTCCAGGTTGCAGCCCACCCAATATTTTGGCTAATCAAAAATATAAAAATATAGATATACAAATACAAATACTTATAAAATAATATGAAAAAACAAAAGAGAAACTTATTAGTCATTGCGTCAATTAATACTTAAACATTGTTGCACAAAGCTTATACACAGTCACTATGTATCTCTATTTTATCTATAGTGAAAGACAATATGTTGGTAATGTTGATAATGATTTAGTTTTTGTTGAACTTAAAAGTAAACGAATTATGGAGAGTGAGATATAATTAATTATTATTAACATAAAATTTTTTATTCTTGAGAATAATTTTATGTTTCTCTACCACCGCTGTAATTTATTCTTATATTATAATAATAAAGATACAAAGATGAGTCTCTAATATGGATACAAACCTAAAAAAAATGTGCATCCAACAATACAGCCCATCCTGTTTCAAATTCCAGAATTCACCCCTGAACACACCCTCCCGTAGATGGTCGCATTTGATATTGTTCCGATCATTCTAATATGTTCATTCTTTTGTTACCGGATAAAGTCTTTGCTTGAAAACTATCAAAACTGACTAAAATGGGCATGATTTGTGGTGACTATGAACAGAGCAGGATTCAGATCCAAATCTCAGTGCATCTTGCATGACAGTTGACCAAAAAAAGAAGAATCGGTGGTCGGGCGGCGTAAAAAATGACCGCCAATATCGCGGCAGTTAAGAGATAGACATGCCTCTCTCTTATATGAGATACTAGGTGGCCGCCCGCCCCGTTGGGGCGGTGTTACCACTACTGTTTGGGTTAAATATTCATCTATTTTAATACACTTGCCTCTGCGCGGAATTGTTGAAGTCCTTGACTTGATGTCGAAGAAAGAAGCTTGACAGCTACTTGAGTTTGATCTATGCAGACATGAAAAATGGTTCCGAATCCTCCTCTACCAAGAATCCTCTGTCCATTGTTAGTTATCTCGAGGATCTCCGCATATGTGAAATTCTTTTTTGTTGGCTCTACTTCCATTGCAGCAACTCCTACGAATTAATGATCCAACATTCAAACTGTAGTGAGCACTCAGCTATGAACTGTAGGAATGACTCATAATTATGTGAATGCTAGCTTGACTCAGCATTAAACTTGCACATGGTATTTCAGTTCAACAACTACTTATACAATAATAAAAATATGGGAATGAAGTCTCACCAGGAGGTCTAGGCTGTCTTCTTTTCCGGTAGCAGAATAAAAGTAATACAGCTAATGAGATGATTGAAACTCCTACTATTGACACTGTTATTGGATTAAGTAAACTCTTCTTTTTTTTCTTTTTTTTTGCAAGAAATATTTCCAGATAGATTTGGATTATCACACAACCTGATGAACATGATAGGCAGCAACAATAGTTAGGATTTTATAGTAATAGCTATCTATAATTTAGGCTATATTTTTTCTGTATAATATATCTTCAGTCTCTACTCTCTACAGACAAAAAACTTGAACAACCAATATTACTTACTGCAGGACTTTCAATGCAGACAAAAAATATGGAATTTGTCCGGCTAAGTTGTTGTTTGATAAATCCCTGTGATCATGAGAAGCTCAGTTAATCAGATGTTGACCAGACAATTGGAATTGGGAGAAATGAAATTCTATTTCTCATATCAAGTGGCTTATATATGTCTACATTCACACAATTTGTAACTCTGTGAAAATTGAAATGAGAAATAATAAGAGATTGCATAATCGAGGCAGTGGCCTCATTACTCATATAGATCAATTGGGTCTGACCTCAATATCTACATCAAAACACACACAAACCAACCCAACAAAAAAATCAAAACCAAAACAATAAAAATAAAAACTTGATAGTTTTCAAAAAGAAATGAGAAGAAAATTACTGGGTCTTGTAGAACGGGTTTGCTATCATCTTTGGCCGGAACGAACTGAGGCTTTGTGGGCTTCTTTTTTTCTTTTCTAGGCACCATTGAAAACCCCAAAGTCTGAAGCTTTCATCGTCTCTCTCCGGTGATCGATTTTGTCGGAGAGGAAGATTGCAGGAGATCGAGAGCGACAGAGAGCAAAGTTAGCCCAGAAAAGATGGAGATCGATGTTGGTGACTGATGAGGAACTGGTGAGCCTCGGGTAGTTGAGGTATGAGGTTGAGAGAGAGATCGAGAAGTTTTTGTAAGATAGGAGAGGGGAGTGAGTGAGGATGAGGCTGAGGTTGAGCCATTGAGGGAACAGAGAGGAAAAGATAGGAGAGTGATATGTGTGTGTGAGATAGAGGAGAGTGATGTGTGAGAGAGAGGAGAAGAAATAGTCGCACGCTTGACAGTTACCTCACACGCTTGTACACTGTTCTATCAACAGTCTAGCAACAGTGCACCAGCTTTATTATATAGTAAATAAATAGTTGGTGGAGAGCCCAGAGACCAGGGTTCAAATCTGCAAAATCAAAGACCCATGATTTTAGCATTTATTACTTCTGCTTATTGACAGCCTACAATACCAAAAAATACATAATAAGCCTAAGCAAATTCTGATCAAGTCAAAGAAAGTCAAAGAGATAACAATGATTCTCTCAAATCACGTAGCAATATCAGAAATACACTGAGAAAATCTTGTGATTAAGCGATCAAAACCAGCTTAAGCTCATGGATGTCATGCAACAATGCTTAGTATCCACTATCAATCACTCTATCAAGCATACTTACTCTATCTGATATAGTACTACAACATCTGGTTGACCAATATGTACTGACACCACTCTCTCAGATGCTATTATGATTGGGTTATAATAGCATGTTCAGTGACAAACAATAAGTATTTGTTCAACCCAACATAATATCAAATTTATGCATATTTAACAATGAAAATCACCTACTCACAGCGTACTATATGAGATGCCATCAAAATATATTAAATTTGCAACCCAGATAACTTCATATGAGAATTGTAATCAAAATATATTAAATTTGCGTCTACTGGATAACCACATTTCAACTGAAGAACCCGACATTGTTTAAAGTAGCACTGGTTACAATCTGCTCACTTTTGGAAGTTACAAATTTCATAAACTGAATATGGTAACATCTTCAAACACAATACAGACGACTCAAATTCTCTCAAGCTAGCATCTTATTAGTTACACCTTCTTTCAATTAACAAAAATGAAAACAGATGAACTAAACTTACATGGGTAGGTGTTTGTCCTCGGCAAGAACAACATTGTTAGGCTTGATGTCATATCTGTAAACAAAGATTAGTCAACTACTAAGGTCTCCCATTCCATGAAATACATGTACTTCACAGTCACAGACATCATAAGACAAAATCAATAAAATACCATCTATAAACGTGCATGAACCATTAAGTAACTCCTAACATATAAGACCATGTCAACACTACTCGAAGCACCACTATTCTCTAAAACTGAATTCCTAAAAACAAAACATAAAATTAAAATGTCTAAATTCCTAAAACTGAATATCATAGTCTAGGTGTTCATATTTGTGTTGGTCCTAGATGTTTCCAAAAATTCAACAAAGTATGTAAAATATATTATATTAAACCTAGTTCTGATGAAGTAGATAACACTTTGAACTTGAGGAAAAAAAAATCAGGAGAGAGAGAGAGAGAGAGAGAGATAGAGAGAGAGAGAGAGAGAGAGAGAGAGAGACCTTGGACTCTTCAGATATGGTGGAGATGCCAACGGAGAGGAGATCGAAGCATAGGAATGACTCCGATGACTCCTGTGCGGTAGAGACGAAATATTTGTAATTATAAAAAAAATAAAAATTAATACAATTCATTGATGTATCAAAGCAAAATCGAGCGAGGGATTGAAATGTACCATTTTGTCAATCATTGATATGAGGAGGCACTAAAAGAAAAGAAAAAGCAAGATTAGAGAGATGAAGATTGGAGCTAGAGTTGAGAGAGGTGGGGAGAAGAAGAGACCTAGGTTAACATGGACAGAAACTTCAAAACGGTGAAAATTACTACACCAAAACTTGGGAGAACTCAGCACAACATTGTTTATTCATTGGTTACAATATATTTCTTGAAAGATGAATGTATTTATGCATATGTATATACTGTGTAATTATGAAATTGTTATATATTTTGAAAAATATCCTTGTAAACTATATTTTTTGTATAGTTATTCGGTATATCGTTACTATTATTTATCATAATCTTTAGGCCTTTTTTTGATGTAACTCTGGATAATGCAACATATAATTGTCTGTGACTAAAAACTGGTTCAGTTAAATAGATTCCGACCTGGTTTAAAGATTGACCCTGACTTTTGTTAATTGTCATTGCATAACAGACTCTAACAGGAAATTGTCGTCTTTTAAATATAAATGGCCATTTAGTTTCATTTGCAATCAGCACAATTCTTGGAATGTATACTTTTTCCCCAACATTAGTCCCGGTCAATATTTTTGCCTCAATTACTTTTTCAAATAATTTGGTTACAATTAACCGTGTACCATTGCACAAACCCTGTATTTGACTTAAATTTCTTAACAACATAATTGGCATACCTACCTTTAGAATAAGTTCATGTGACGGCAAACCGCTAAATTCAAGTTTATTCAAAAATTCTATAGGATATAAAAGGCTGTTATCACTGTAGGTAGCAGAATTAGATGAAATTGAATCAGAACTAAAATATGTTCTCTTATCACCAGGTAATAAATCAATTACATATCTATTTATTTCATGTACAGTTGCATTTCTCGGGGTGACAATAGCCCGTTCTCTCAAATAATTGACATCATTGTATTTACAATCAAAATTTGGATAAGTAGCTGTAAAAATTGAGCAGATAGGATCAAAAGTTGAATCAGTAAGTAAATCCTCAGGTATATGAATCCAAGATGTATCATGATCATTTGTTGGAAAATTTGATTGTAATCTACCATCTCCTATCTGTAGTATCCATTCAGAAATATTTTGAATTTCAGTTTTTTCAACGCTTGTTAATCCAGCAGACGACAATCTCATATTTTCAGTTAAACAAAAAACTTTTAGTGAAGGCCACAAATATGAATTATTTAAAGACGCCTCAATAATATCTCCTTTACTTCCTCCTTCTATAACAGGTAAAGTTTGCCTAAAATCTCCACCGAACAAAAATGATTTACCTCCAAACGGTATTTGTTTCCTTCGATCCTTAGAGTTTTCTGACAAAATATCACGAAGAGTTTTATCCAATGATTCAATAGCACATTTATTGCACATGGGAGCTTCATCCCAAATGATCAATTCTGCCTTTTCAATTAATTCTGCGAGTTGTGTTTGTTTATTTATCGAACATGCCAAATCTTTATCTACAATAGGTTTTATTTTAAAACGGGAATGAGCTGTTCTGCCTTTTGGAAGTAATAACGAAGCAATTCCTGACGAAGCAACGGCCAAAATAATTTTTCCTTCAGATCTCAGCTTAGAAATTATAGTATTCCACAAAACAGTTTTTCCTGTCCCGCCACTGCCATAAACAAAAAATGATTGTTCAGTTTTTTGTTCCACGGCTTTAATCACTTCATCATATATTATTTTTTGAGACATTTAATTTAGTAAAAAATTCATAATGTTCCTGTTTAAGTGCCTCACAATCAAAATCTAATTCCTCTCTCATCAATTTATTATTCAACTCTTGTATCTTTTCTCCTTTTGGCATTGGCAATTGATGTTCTTTTAGTGAAGTGGATGCCATGTTGAACAATTTTTCAAGTTCGTATAAGACACTATTTTTTAAATCATCCTCATGTATGTTAAGGTTGGGAATGTTGAATTTCGATCGCATTTTGTATACAATATCGTCAAACATACTCAACCATTGTGCATCAAGCAGAGCAAGCGGATTCGAGACTTCACAAAAAAGAATAATAGTAACAAATAATTGTCTGATCTGAGAAGATGTTGCAGTGAACGAAGATTCAAGCAATGCATTAATCCATTCTTTATCATCATCTAGTAATCCGAGTGCCCGCCATGCTTCTTGAAAAGTAGAGTAAATAATCCCGTTAACAGTTTTTATTGAATCAAAATTGCGACATCCTTTTTGAATATTTAATAGTATTCGTAGATAATACAATTCACCAGCAATCGGTGGGACATGTGCAATTCTACCAATAACATAATACTGTTTTCTTGGACTCCATACTTTGTCATCCCAAACAAACTTGGAAGGAAACTGAGCATAAGTTAATTCTCTTGCATTCTCATAAACAGTGTTTGCATCAAACCAAGCCGTGAGCATAGTACATTTGGCATCTGGATTTTCCATTACTTGTTCAACAGATTGCCCTTCATTGAAAAAAAACATTATGCTCATCTGGTAAATGAATTTTTAAATACTGCACTGCAGGATATCTGGAATGAATTGAAAATTCAAACAATCGCCACACAGATTCATAAGGATTTAAATACCGACAGTTCAAGTAATTTTGGATTTCATCATTCACATTATCTTGAACCAACACTCGAGCTCTATCTGGATCTTTGTTTATATACTTAAATAAATATTTTATTAACATGGACTGAGAGCATGATTCAACATTTATGTGAGCATTATACCTCAACAACAAAATTGGATTATACGGAACAATAAAATTATTACCAATGTGAATTCCATTTTTAACAGTAAACCTTGACTCATCATCGCGCCTTCTATACTGAGGAGCCTTGATTGCTTGAAATTTAGTATCAGAAATGTATGGCTTTGGGAAGGATTTTGTACATTTACCATCTCTCATGCACGGGGATTGTTTGTTTAATTTCCCGCAAGGACCATGTATCATAAATTGACTCACTATCTCAAAAAGTTTAGGATTAATGTTTTTATCAGGTAATTCAGCTGAAATAATAGAATCAATATCTGTGGATGTGTAACATTTGTATTGTCTCTGAAGCCAAAATAATAAATGAGCATGAGGCAAACCTTGTTTCTGAAATTCAACTGTATAAACATGTGCATCAACAGTTCCAAAAGGTTTTCCGGATTTAATAAATTCAATCATATCATCCAATTTAATTTTAAAAATCCGAGAAACAATATCAGGTCGGTCTTCAGGTTTGTACCCCGGTATCTTTTCAAAATATCTGACAATTTCTGGCCATTTGACGTTGCAAGTGAAAGTTATGAACAAATCTGGATTGCCGTAGTATCTGCAAATTGCCATCGCATCTTGATAATTTTTCAACATATCTCTGGGACTACCGGTGTGACTACTTGGAAGAAAAATTCGTTTTCCCACGTCTGAACATTGTGTCACACCGTTAGCAACAGAGGTGGATAATTGATTCCATTGTTCACACCTCAATAATGGTTGATGATTTCTTATATATTCCAAGCGATTTTCCTCAACAGTTGCATATGCATCAACCAAATATTGCTGAAATAATCTTCCACCTTTAAGCAGAGTGCATGAATCATTTTTCCTATCATGGACTTGAAAACAAATTAATTTTATCATTGTCAATTTCTTTCTTTTCCCACGTTGTTTTCCTGCAACCGATTGTAACAACATATCTATTTTATATCCATCCTCGCCATATGGAAAAAGTAATGGATATTGCAGTGACATTAATTTTGGATGTATTTTGGATATTCGTTTCAATAGTCCATCCTCTGATCGAATAATGATATCCCTGTTAGAATTGAATTCTCCAATATCACCAACAATTAAACCGGCAATTTCAGAAGCACTTGGTAATTCGTATTGTTTACCATCAATAGGTTGTGGATCAAGCAGAGTCATATTATAATTAGACAACAAACCGCTTTCAAACTCATCCATCACTGATCGAAACTTCTTAGCCAATTCATTCACCTCATCAATCATGCTTGCTAACTTTTCAACAATGTCAGCATCAATTTTTTTATTTTCATTATTTGGATCAATAGCCTTAATACGATTTGAAATCTCGTTACCTGTATCATAGACATATAATTGGGCAAACTTGGGACATTCACCTTCAAAAGGTAACACAGATCCCATCTTGTGATGCATTTGTCCACAGATTTTAAATACATATGGAGCGCTGCCATTGTTGATTTTGTACTCAATTTTTGCACCCATAGAAGTGAAAGCAAACATAGAATTGTAAACTCGAATATTTTCACGAAACAATATGCTTTCTCTTCCATTGTTCGGATTCAATAATTTTTCAAGAAATGATGGTGTTGGATTTGATAATGAGAGTTTAATTTGTCCTTTTTCACAACAGTTTGTGTAAATTGGTGTATTTCTAACCATCTTCTTCAGTGCTTCACCCAACCAAAAATATGCACCACAATATTTGCATTCATTGTTGCAATCACCAGAATCCTCGTAATGGACAACCAAACCTACAATTAAAGTGAGCATAACTTAATTTCTATATCTGTTATCATTTGACGAATATAAAAAAATGGAATGTGAAGTTCACCTTGACGGCTTTTTTGATACGAAGCTTGTCCAAAAGAAGTTAGAGTGGCGGCAAGACCTAATTTTAAACAAAATAGTTGTTATTGCTATGAAATTATCAACAATTACTACAGTAAAAATTTACAATATTAATAATATGATACATACTTGTGCCCCCAGTTGGAAAGGAATATGATAATAATGTTGTTTCCTGAGTTGTCAAGTCTTGCTCAAAATTTTGTGGATCTTCAAAAAAAATTGTTTTCTTTGTCCGCGATCTCTTTGTGCTGACACTTTGAACAGAAGGTGGCCCACTAAAATTTTCAGAGTCTTCAAAAAATTTGAGCCTCTTGGTTGAACAGGTTTTTGGCGGCATTTTCTGCAAAAGCTATGAGTGATTAATATTTAAATATGTAAATTGTAGTTATACTTTTATGAATAACACAACATAACAAACTAATTAGAATCCAAGCGGTCACATCTATTATCCTATATCTAAATCTATACAAAAAAATGTGACATTCTCATCTCCTTTCTATATTTTATCAATTTACAGGGAAAAGCAACAATTTTAAAACAAACCTAGCAAGCAAGCAAGATTAGAAATTCAACAAAAGTTATTTTAGTTCTGATTGACAAACAAAATCGTTCAAACATGATTCAAACATATGAATGAATATATTAACTATTAGTTCTCGAAAGTGTTTGCTCTTGTTATTATCTTTGGGATCATGAGTTCGCTTGAGTTGATAAGGTTCGATTATGTTTGATTACGTGAGTTAGATTGCTGATTACGTGAGTTCGATTGGGTTTGATATTTACACATATAATAAGGTGATCATCGATATAATGGCAGTAAGTATTTATAAACAATAAAATGAGTATGTATACATTATACTTTGCCACTAATTATGAAATACACCACATACACAACTCACAAATGGCAACAATCATTCTTCCATGACAATTAGAATGACTGAAATTCAAACACGGAACAAAAAGCTTCAACCTTTGTGCACGAATCCAATCTCAACTCCACATACAAAACAAACCCAAATCAGATCTCTGGGTTCAAAACAAACACCAGAACAAAACCAATTTTCCAGCTAAACAGATAAAAACAATTGGCAACAAATTATCCAGAAACCAAAACAACGCTAATGCAGCAGAGAATCCAAAAATTTCATAGGTCATCGATTACATTCATGACACAAATAACACATTTTTTATCCGAAAGTTATCAACACCAAAAAATCAATATATTCAGAAAGTAGAAGAATTACGAACCCAATATAAAAAAAACAGCACAACTAATCAAATCCTCAAGTAGGTAAACACAATCGATCCCAATCTACAATTTGTATCGACTAAAAATCATATCTCAAACCCAAATCTGTACACCGATTATATAACATGAGACATCCAACATAAATCGAAGGAAACAAACAGATCTAGCAACCATGTCGCAAATCCAATAAAATAAATGACAATCCCTGAAGATACCAAAAAATTAACTAAATAGGTTTCACTTTTATTATTCAGGGCCTTTGTGATCCAATATATCACCCTGCCACAGAATTTCTGAAAGCAAGTCTCGACATATACAGCAAAGTCTTTTCTATAATTGACTGAGGTCATACGTATCACTTGAATAGTGATCAACCTTTCAGAAAGTAGATGTACAAATGTGAGCACTGGTTACATGATTTGAGAGTTGAGCCACCCAGTGTATCTGTCTTCCAAGGGTTGAGGAAGGTCCTAGTGGTAAAGGGTTACATATGGTTCAATGCATGCACATGAGGTCATAACTTAGTCTGAATAATAAAATGAACTGCATATTTTAGATGGATAAGATATCAGAACTTATGCACAGATGCATATCAAATTCAAATCCAATGAACCTCAGAGGACAATGAATTTGAAGAGGATACCTTTTTCCAAGGTTTGTAACAAAAAGGCAGTCCTGAAAAGCAGATGGGAAAAGATAGCTTAGAAAAAAGAATACCTTAGATTTGTTGCTGTAAAACCACTGAGTGAAGAGTAGTAAAGTTGCAGTATTTGACTCTGAAGCAGTTGAGCTCGAGCCTGTTTCAGTCTCTATACAGAAGAGCACCAAATCAGAATCAATCAAAATATAACTCAAGTAAATCAAGAAATTAATCAATCAAATTTTAGCAAATCATGACTTCTAAGACCCTATACTGTAACAAAATATATGCACATATTTCAGAAGCAACAGTTCAAGTAGAAATTGTTATGCTTATGAAATTCGAGTTACGTACCCAATCAGATTTCATCATTAACACAGCATAAAAACCCCAACCCAACTTCAAGTGCACCAAATCAGAATCCATACCAACATCGAAACTAAAGAAACAAATTGATAATTATAGCAAAACGATTATAGATAGAAGCCTCACCTAGACCAAGCTGAAAAGACGAAATCCTAAATTCTCGGTTCTCAAACCAATCAGGGGCAACAATTCAAAGCAATTTCACTACAAATTCAATTTACTTAAATATGTAAAAGATCCGGTCGTCAAATTCAAGAAATCAAAGTAGTGTAAGGATTGCAACCGTACATAGAGTTTGATCTGCCAGGGATTCTCAAACTGGAGTCGCAAAGCATCAAGCGAACCTGGGAAAAGAAGCAAATGTCCATAAGACCCAGAAACAAAATTTAACTGTGAAGATGAAGAAATTGGTTACCCACCTAAAGCAATAGCTACCAAAGCAGCAGTTCCAATAAGCTATCGACATGATTACATTCCTACTATTTTCATATTGATGTGGCCATAAAATATAAAGAAGCTATCCATATAATTTTGCACTCCATTGACTTCATTTTAACCCAAATTCAGTTTGGCTCCTGACCAAAGAAACACTATTCTCTAACCATTCATGAAACCCAAATTTACACAGAAAAGTAAAACTCACACAACTCTTATATAGTATTATCTGATATGAGCATATATACATTTCTAGCATATCAGCTACAAATATTAATGGGGCTGCTCATGATATTTCAGTATTTCAATTAGGTATATGTATATATATATCAATTAGAGAGGACCAAGACATTATGTTTTTTATTCTAAACAGTATCTATTTCCTGTGTAACGTTTAAACAAAGAAAAAGAAACCTCCTTCCATCACATGGTGTTCATCAACAGAAACAACTGAGATCGAGTACTCCGAGTGGGAGGGGAATAATCAAAAGTAAACTCGGGGCTAAGTTTAGAAGATGACATCCATACCTGAACGACAATTATGATTGAAAACAACGGAGGAGAGCAAGCACAGAGAGAATAACAGCAAGGCACACCAGATGCTATTTTGCATAGAAGCTGTAAATCCAAAGAAACCAACTTGAGCGTGGATTCCATGACAACATTAGCAAACCCCCTAACTCACAGATTACACTTGTAAGTAAATAAAAGCATAGACCTTGGATTTCAATTATAAATACATGTTTGACATGAGACAACAAAATGTACAACGGAGTAACCAAATCCAAAAACTGGCCAACATCAATAATTAATCTCGCCATTCAGAATATAATGTAAAATATCAGCAACAGAAGTTGAAAAGATTAGTCTTTGAACATCAGTAATTAAATCCAGCAACAACACTGAAATGACGATTAAATTTTCTGATCATCGTAAATCGACTAAATAGACATGACAACATTACGCTTACAACAACAATATGAACCGACACAAATACATGCAAACAACTAGGTGTGTTTCCTGATAGGCTAATACATAACAGCCACACATTCACTCAATGTAACAAATCAAACATTCACTATGCCACAAAATCAACAATATCAGGGAATCAGACGGAACCATGATCACCAAGATTGGAAAGCATACTCATCAGGGAGAACTCATGAAAAGACACCCCATATGTAATCATTGTGTCTGTCAATTCAAATGGTTTCAACCAAATTATTCAACCCAGCTAGTTTCAATTTATTTGTTTGCAAATAGTTTTAACCCAGATAAGAAAAAACCCAGATAGTTTCAACCAAATTATTCAACTTAGACTGATTCAACCCAGATCGTTCCAACACATAGATTCTGGAATCCAATCCATGAAAAGATAATTGAATGACGAAAATTGATCACAGGAAAGGGAAACAAAATTTCATACCTATGTTACCACGATCTTCTTCTTCAATGCTTCAAACTCAAACCAATCGATCTATCAACAATAATATGCAGGAGAAGCCAAGTTGCACACTACTTAGATGTGATCCAGATTTAGTTGAACGGAAAAAGAATAAACGAAGCTGTAAATCACCGGAGATCGGAGAGACTCGCCGGAGATGAACTGACCGAAGTCAAAACTCGAACACGTTTTTTCGGAGATCTCAAATAGACGACGTTTTCCCAATAAGGGGTTGCAAGCTCGGATGCCGATTGTTGTGAGGGAGGCGAGAGATAGCCGCAAGCTTGGATGCCGATTGGAGAGCAGGTCACTTTGACGCACTGAGAAGGAGACTGGGAGTTCAAATGACGGAGAGAGGGATTACGGATCAGCAGCGAAATTGATTTTGTTCAAAGAGGCAGTCGATTTTGAGGTTCGGGAGGGAGAAAGGGAGGTGCAGAGAGCGTACGGGCCTGGTTCTTCTTCCTACTCCTTTTTTTTCTGCCCTCCAGGCCTGGTTTTGTTCTTCTTCTTCCCACTTCTTTTTTTTTTCTGCCCTCCAGTTACTAAAATGCCCCCCCCCCCTTAGGAACAGTAATTTCAGTGTAAGTTACAGTACAAAATGTACAGTGAACCCAAGATTGTTTTATAGTAAATATATGTCAGTTATTACGGAATGAATGGCTTGTTTTGTGTTTGTTTGAATTTAAACTGGAAACAAAAGCTTGAGGACATGGTAACAGATTGCACCAACAAGGAGTTCCCCAAAACTCTGATGCTACGAACAAAGCAATATATTTCACGTCTCAAATCAACAATCATTTATCAGAAACCATTTTAAAAGGTGAACCAAGAACATGCTTGTATTTAGCTATTCGATCATTCGACAAATTGTGTGTGATTGATTAGGAATTCACATTCAAAACAAAACCAACATTGTCAAATCTTCCATGACATTAATTATCAAAACTCACCAAGTCACAAACATAAGAAACACAACCCTCCCTTCAAACAAAATATAAAAAGACAAAACGCAACTTTAATGTCTTACAAAGCATCGTAACATAATGACACATGAAAGAAAGAAACCATAAGATAAGAATATTCACGCTCCAATTATCCTCCAAGATCATCTACTGTTGAAGTAGTTATTAGCTTCAATCAAGGGGAAAACACATCTATGCATGCCCATCCACATCATAAATACTATCACTGCTAATATGCAGGTGATGACTGTTTCAAGTGTCCAGATCTAATCTAATTTCCCGTTAATTCTTGGCAGCTTCGGGTACATATCACCTGAAGGTATAATACATTCGTCACCGTTGAAGTAAACTATCCTGGGAAACCCCCATCCATTGGCAAATGAAAATTTCGATTTTATTTTTTCTGAAAAGAAATTATGACTGTATATTTGCATTAGAACTGCATTCCAAGACAATATCATTGAATCTTTTGGGTTTCGTCGCCTAAATGTAAAAAGTTTGCGGTTTTTTTTTCGCCAAAATTTTTGTCAAAAATGTTTCGTCGTCTAGGTACTTAAACGACGAACCTTAGGCGACGAAATTACTTCATCGCCTAAGTGAGTTTTTCAATAACAAAGACGAAACAGAAATTCACTAACTTGATCAGATAGAGACCTGCAACACAGTGTACTAAGACAGAAATTCGCCTCCACTTGTGCTTGCACTCTGGACGTCTATCTAGAAGATACAACTATCTGGTTCATGTTCTACTACACGAACTTGAACCTTGATGAATTTATTTTATGTTTTTCTCAGAATATCGATATGGAGGAAGAAAATGAAGTTGATGAAATTGAATGATCAATGACGACTCGAGGTCGTCATTTTATTAGTGTCAAGCGTCGTCTTTTCAAAAGTCGCGATCGTTATATCAACTATCACTTCTTAAATTATTAATTTTTCAAAATTTAAATTCGGATTTAATCAACAGAGCCCAAAGGCCCAAGGCCCATCTTTTAACATTTATATATTTGGGTTTTCCTTGGTAACCTAAGACCCAAACTCACACATCCACTAGTGAAAGTACATGTCTACCTAGTCACTCAATTACTGAAAGGACCCAACCCCGATTTAGTTTCTTATACCGGAATCAAACCCCTTCTGAAAACACGAACTTCCAAAAACCATAGAAATTTCAGCAGAGTTTCACTATATCGTGAAGTTACCATTAACTTGCACCCGAAAATACACTTCATCCTATGCCACAAAAGTCAAACCGTGGGCACCAATCTCATCCGGATTTCTCAAAATCATATTATAATGTAAAGCAATAAGCCAAAATTGTAACTTTACAGAAATCCGGGAAAACATATGAAAATATAAACATTAGAGTATTCAGAGCGACCTCTAGTATATATGTACATAAATACATAACAGTAGGCTAAACAAGAAACCTACTGAGAAGAAAAAGTAGCTCGAATACTAAACCTCCAACCTTAACGTGCGAAACTAGAATCCGACCTGCAAACTGGGCATTGAAAACAAATAGCTCAGGGAAAGACATATAAACCGTTAAAGTGAGTGGATGAAAATAAATGTCTTTCGCCGAATAATATATGTTATAAAAACGTATGCGAGTCTAAATGCATAAAATCAAATGGTACATGAGGGAGACTCTAACTCCTCACGCGTACAGAGCATGCATCGAAAATCTCGTGGGGTCACTCATGGACACATCCGCGCTAGTACAGTTTGAATCACGGGATCCCAGACCCATACGTGATTCTAGCCAGAAAGGCCTCAGGTCAGGATATCTGTTCCCACCCGGAAAATACATCGGCACAAGGTAATAGAGTCTGTTCCCACCCAGAAAATACATCGGCACAGGGTAACAGTCCCCCCCCCCCCCGGTAAACATCCTCGGGGATCAGCCGGGATGCTAAGTGTATCGATACAACAATATATACTAAGACTTTACTCTGTGTAAACCAAATCATAAATAGTTTCATGCGAATGTATAAAGCATAATGTAAATGCATATTCATAATACATAATTTTAAAAATATATTCATCGATGCATATTCGTAAATGCATAATCGTAAAGCACATGCTCGTATAAATCATAATCTCATATGCATACTCATGCTCGTAAAACGTATAATAAAGACTCGCAACCAATCAGTGGAAAGAAAAGTGTCCACTCACAGACAAGCACAGTGCGTAAACGTGCTAATCCCGAGATTCGGCGGAAGATCTCTCGCCAAGCGTACGATCTCGATCTCTTGAATAATCACAAAATATCACTGATCAAAATCACAATTTAATACTCTGAACCACACCTCGGAAACCAACCATTTCCGGAAATATATAACTCAGATAACAAAAGAATCGCCGAAAATCTTAAAATACTCCACATAAACCCTCGACATAAAATTCATCACCCAAATCAACTCGAAAACCTCAAGGCGACGATCGGGGTGCGATTACAAGTAAAACGGCATAAAACTTCCCAAAATCCAAAAAATCAACGCGTCGCCGGAGCTCCGCCGATGACCGCCGCCGCCGGTGGAGCGCACCATCACCGAAGAGATTTTTCGGTTGGGAAAGCCCAGAATTCAAGTCCTCCTCGAGCCCAATACTTTCCTCAACTACATCATCCTTCAATTCCACTGTGATTCACCGAAAAACCGCTCGAAACCTCCATGGATTTCAAACCGGCTGGTGATCGGTCCATCACCGGAACTCCGGCCACGACGCACGGCGGTCCACCAAATCACTCCCAAACGCTTCGCCGTGGTCCACCAAGCCTTTCCCCCCCAAACCCCGGCCTCCACCGTGGCCGGAGCACGGCCGTCCGTCGCCCCCAAAATTCCTCCGTTTCACATTCAAAATTTCAACCCAAAAACTCCACCATACATCACAATACATACATCAAAAGGAAGTATAGATCCTAAGCTTCGATTCCCTACCTTTGTTTCCAGCAACCGTGCCGATTTCCGGCAGCCACCAGGACGGCGAGTCACAACTCAGTGAGTCAACACGGGTTGACTCAGTCAACTCGGCCCAGCTCTAGTCAACTCGGTCAAACAGCCAATTTTTCAAACTTTTCGATAACTTTACGATTATTCGGCTATTTATACGTCGCGAATCAACTCTATCCGCAATTCGGATAACTCAAACTCAAACGGATAAACACGACTAACTCGACGATAATTTCAAATATTCATTTTATATTTCTCGATTATCCGAAAAATCCTCGAAAAGTTCTTACGGACTCGAAATCAGATTCTCTACGTTTCCCACGAACAAACCCAAATCAAATTCATGCCCGAAAATTAAGTCGTGAACAAAACCGCATAACCGATTAATTACGATAAACTACAATTACTCGTGAAACTCGCAGATTAAGCCGATAATATACCAATTCCGGTTCAGGTCGTCACAAATACTTTTTCTTATGCGTAATCCTTTATAAACATCACATGTCTTACAATTTCTTCAATGTCTCACAAGTCCCGATACAAGACTGGCTTCTAACATTTGAGAAGAAAAAAATACTTAGCAAGATGCATCGCCATCCAACTGCATAGACATTCATATAACTCTTATATATATGTGCTGCATATTTTGCATATTTACCTTTTAAATTATGACTTGCACAGTTTTCTAACAACTCCACATCTGATCCTAGAGTCCCAGACAATCGAGACAAATAACCAACATGCAGAATTATTAACAGACCACACTAAGCAGCCTACACGAAACTACACGGATCGCCTACACGAAACTACACGGATCCTTCAACGAATAGAGCATGCATTTGAAGTAAATAAAACAGATCGAGACTTTTCTCCGAAAACAATCCTGCAATTACAAATTTGATAATCAAGAACTAACAATTGAAGCCAATCGCAATAGCCGAGTTTGCGGCAAAAGGGGGGAAAATTCTACCGAAAGTGAAGCACAAATAATCGCTTGATTTTTTTTTTCCGATAAGCAGCGCATAGTGTCATATATTGAAACTTGTCGAGTACATCAACACACTTAGAATAATCTTCTTTCATTTAAAAAAAAAATCTATACCAGATAATTGCACCACTTGGTACGTTATCGAAGGAGAACCAAAACGAAATCCCTGAAAACCCAAAAAAAGTCCAACCAAAGCCACAAGTCAACGAAACAAAACCCAGAAAAAAAAAATCATCTCTGCCGCCGCATCTCCGCCGATAACACTGACAACGTCGAGACATCCCTCCAAAAACCGCCATGGTGAGATGAAAACAGTCCGGCTATCACCCAAACCCAAATCCACGTACATGGATTCGAGATCGGACAGCCTTCGAATAGCGCCATCGTTGTTTTTGTACCAATCTTCTTTAGCTCAAATAATCCCTTGATGATTGAATGAGAGAAGAGAAAAGAAAAGAGTGAGAGAATTACATGCGATGAAAATTCGTTGTAGCATCATTTTATTCATGACATTGATGTGCTAGCTTGTAAACTGTAGCTGTATCGGTTGTCTGACTAGTACTTGTGGTTCATTTCCATTACTTAGACTTGCAATTCCATTCAAAAAAATTAGGCGTGTATGAATTTCATTCTCATTTACTGTTTGAAATGTTGGTGATCGCACATGAGTGTGTGTGTTAAATGGCTAGTATGTATCAATTGTATTCCTATTTCAGTTAACCTTTAAGAAGGTGTAGATTAGCATTCAGGGTATTTGATCAGTTCTATGTCTAACCACTGTATGCATGTGACTGAGTGTTACGCTTGTGGATATGGACATGTTGTCCTCCTTATTTGCTCTTATAAATCATAACTGTTGTGTACTGTATTTTTGCTTCTGTTTTCAATCTTTTCTTAGATCGTTTTAATAGGAAGGTATGAAAGAAGAGGAGGTATGGGAAGTGAGAGAGGAAAATGAAGAGAAAACAAAAACTAAATTGGGAGTTTTTTTTTGTTTTTCTTTACTTTCAAATATCTTCTATTTCCTAATCATTCTCCTCGCTTCTCTCGTTTTCTCCTTCTTGCTCTCCATAGTGAAATACTTAAGTCAATTACAAAAGGCTTTATCTTGATAATAGTGTTCCTAGGTGTTTAGATTGTTTATTTCATGCTTATATTTTCTAGTGTCATCTTTATGAGTTATATTTGTTCGCTGCGGAAAGTTAAACTAGCAATTTAACATGAAATTATACCTGATTGTTGAAGTGCAGGCAGTTCGTGATAACATGACTTTGCCCCACGGTAGCGGAAAGGTAATCTAATCTCGGCTAATCAGTTTTGAGTATTTTTTTTCCTTGGATAGAATTTTCCTGGTTGCCTGAACAGTAACTATTTTCAGGTAGTCAAAGTTGCTTTTTTTGCTGAAGGTGCAGATGCTGAAGAAGCTAGAGCTGCTGGAGCAGATATTGTTGGCGGTATTGATCTGGTGGAGGAAATTGCAAGTAATAAACCAACCCTTACCTCTATTAATATATTTTATGCTGCCGGTCTTTATATATTTTATCTCTTCGGGGTTAAGTCAGAGATAGGAAGAGCCTCACAATTCAATTTATTGATTCAAAAGAAGAGAAATTACATCCAGAAGATGGGATGCAATGCTAGCAGTAAAAATCCTAAAAAAAGAATTGATTCTCATGTCTGCTTAATATACCAATAGTTGATTTTGAGATATCAGTAATTGTGATTATTGGTTTTAGTGTTAAGCTATTCCTCTTAAATGGTGATTAGTCAATCATACATATTCCAGTTCATGATATGAGCTTGTATGATGCAGGCAGTCACAAACTCAACGTTGACAAGTGTTTTGCAACGAACGAAATGGTCATGCATCTAGCGAAGGTTATTTTCTTTCTCCAGTGGGGATTAGTAATACAGATTACTACAGTTAGTCAAGTATATAACATTAAATGTTCTGCAGATAGCAAAGATTCTTAGGGAGCGTGGTTTGATGCCTGACCGAAAAGTAAGTGCAGACATTCACTAATATGATTGTTATGTTATATATCAAATAGCTAGGTACTGTGACCAATGACATTGTTGGGGCACTACAAAAAGTTAGACAAGGGCATATCGAGTATAAAATGGACAAAACATCTATTGTTCATCTGGGACTTGGAAAGGTAGCATATTCTTATTCCATAAAGGATCTAGTTTCTATGTACACTAAATGGCTGCAGAAAAATCTAGGTTTCCTATTCATTTGTTTATCTATTGTCATCACTCTCTCCTAAATGAAGTCATCTGATCATCATCTATACAGGTAAGCTTTACAGAGGAGTATCTGTGTGCCAATGTTGGTGCATTTATGAGTTCGCTTTTGCTGGCCAAGCCTACAGGTTTAAAAAAGTGTAAGTGGCATTTCCTATTCTTGTATTTGTTTCCTGTGGGCTAAATCAATTTTTAACGGTTAAAGTTGATATGGAGTTGAAGTTAATTTGCAAACTGGGACTTGAGCATTCTAATAGAGATATGATTTAATTATGATGGTCTATCGTTGCAACTTGTAAACGAACAGTTACCCAAAATGAACTGCTAGTGCATGAATGTGTTGCATTAGACCTTAATAGTTACCTCTAGTATACTATTTTATAAACTTGTATCACTTACTCAAAAAAATAAATAAACTTGTATCACATTACACCCAACTTTATATCTTTGCTATATGCAACCCTGAACAGTTTATTACATGATGCTTGTATCAAGAAAATGCTGCATTATTTTCTTCCTTTCTCTTTTTGTTTCTCAATGGAAGTGTCCCTTTTCTAAGTGAGTTGAGTTAGACTAGGATAAATTAAGTATGGGTTGTATGTATTTTCTGTGTTGTATCTGTAAAGGAATCCTTCCATCGAAACTTCAGAAAGCACATTCTTGGATCAAGAACAAATTCAACAACTGCAGGTGTATCTAATGAAATTCATCCTTTCTAACACCTAGTGCTACATAACATTTAAGAATCTTTTCAAGTAGACGTCGGCACCACTTTGTTGACTCATACTACCCACCTACTTGTATTCTCTCGCGTTTTTTTGTTTCTACTCAACCGATTCAGTTTTAATCATCCTCTGTTTAGAATTGAGATTCTTGATTTGAACAGCAGCTATTCTGCGTCCATGTGAGCCTTGGGACCAGCATTAAAATGTATAGAATGCGTTAATATAGAAGTGCCACTTTAGCTAGAAGTAATTTGTCATTATCACAGATTCTTTGATTTGCTGCCATCAGTTTCTAGGGTAACCATTCCTTCACGTTGTTTGTTTTTGCTGGTTGACTGTAGTTGTGATAGCATTAAGTGGTAGAAGTTCTTGCAAAAGAGGACATTAGGCAGTATTTAAAGATTTCTTCTTCTTCTTTTTAGTACAGTCTAGTTTATTAAGATCTTACATGTTTTTCATTGTTTATGGTGTGACAAGCCATTTATATCCAGAATGTATATCCATTTGCAAACTCGGATTAATTTTAATTTCAGGCAATTGTTTTGCTTGTACTTTTGTAAGACTGTTATTATTGTCATCAGTTATGGAAATGCTATTTGAGATTCAAAATAATCGCGTGTCTTTAAACGGTTGACAAGAATATTTTTGCTCTTATTTCCACAGCTTCCAAATATGCTGGGTACATCAACTCATTCCACATATGTAGCACGGTAAGCTCATAACCCATTACCTACTGTGTTTCCTAGTTCCTTGCTCTTTTTTGGGTTCACATTCTTTGATTGGCCTAACCCTTGCTGAGTTTATATCTTATCCATTCATATTGTGCAGATGGGTTGAGCATATCCAGTTTCAGTACAGTCATTATCTAAAGCTGCAGATAACTACAATAAACTGCACATCAAGGCATGATCTCTGCGTACATTTCCAGCCTAGATCAAGATACTTTATTTCTCTTGTCCTTTTGAGAACTGATGGTGGCTCTCTTGGTCTTCCTGTTTCGGCAAGGTGTTGAACTAATTTAAGGGAGTAGTAGATCTGTATGGCTAGGATCCCAGTATTATCAATCTAGTTTTCTTGAAACTGTTTCCATAATCTTCAATGTTTGTTTTAAGGTCAGTATAAATGTAGTGCCATTGCCTTGTTCTTTTTTCAAAGGGAAGTTTCAAGCAAGAAGGGTGTGTCTGTTTTGAATCGACATTCTACTTTTCCGGGGTCAAGTGTAATTAACTGTTCCAAATAATAATGAAATTTTTTTTAATTTCATTTTGCGGGAATTACCTCGATCACGGATAATTGGATATTACAGACCTTGCATCAAGTCGAATTTGTTGATCCTATGGTACATTTGTTTACATGGAATGGAAAACGTCAAGAATTATAATGAACTGGAATCAGACAAGTAATTAATCGGACAAGTCATTTGGATACACACTGGTATGAGAGTGAATATGAATGATTCTCACTTTCTTCTGCTAATTTATGCAACTCTCAACTCTAGTCTTTGGCATCTCGGAATTTAATTCCTCTTTTGTTTTGTACTTAAGTTTTGGATAATGTCAAATTATTTTATTCACTTGTCGAGAGAAATGAATTAAAATAAAAATATGAACGGAAAAAGGAATTAAAACGTTATCAGACAAAAATAAATGTGCAATAATTGTTACTGTTTTCCGCGCCACAAATGAAGACAGATACATATAATTTCACTTCCACAGCACACTGCGCTTCTCTACCGTCTGCTACTCACTTGCGCTCTAGGGTTAGGGTTTGTCACTCCGGCCAATTAGATAAAGATGGAAGGAGCAGATGAGTACAGAAGAAAAGGGCGCCATGTATTGGTCGCCATTGTTGTGCTTGCTTCGCTGGCCGTGGCTTCTCTACTCGTCGCTTTCAGCTACTACTGCTACATTCGCAACAAGGTCTCCAAGCACTTCAAGAATAACAACATTGGTAAGAATCTCAGTAGCCTCTGTTTTTATAACCAAGAAAATTGCTATTTATGGGTAGGGACTGATATTATTGTGCTCTCAAATAGCTTTATTTAAATTTAAGCCAAAAAAACACTTGTTTTATTTTCTTTATTGCATGTGATTGGAGTAATTGTATTGAGATGGAATTTTGGTTGATGGGTATTTGTTTTGGAATTTTGAAGGGGATGATGACTTGGAGGACAAAGGAGGGTTAGCAAATGTGAAAACAGCTTCCAGTGATGGAGTTCAGGTTTTCACGTTTAAGCAGCTGCATTCGGCGACTGGTGGTTTCAGCAAATCGAATGTGGTTGGCAAAGGCGGGTTCGGGTTAGTCTACCGTGGGGTGCTCCACAATGGGAGGAAAGTTGCTATTAAGTTTATGGATCAAGCAGGAAAGCAGGGAGAAGAAGAATTTAAAATGGAGGTTTGGTCTTATACATCTTGCTTTCTTAGTTTTCGCTATAATGGGTTTCTAGGAAAGTCACAGGTTAGAGTCCTAGAAGCAATCGTTGGGGTCAAAAGATAAGTAATTTTCTTTTGGAAAATGAACAATTAACTCAGTTTTGTAGGCGATAGCTGTTTGTTCCCATGTCAAATCACGGAATGCTGTTATTTCCCATTGCTTACCTGTTTTCTCCTCTGTATGACTGTTGGAGAATTAGATCAATTTGTGGGTTTGTTATGATAATTTTGTCTGCGATGGACTGATGGGTAGATCAATTACAAGCAGGTAGAGTTGCTCAGCCGGTTGCATTCGCCATATTTGCTGTCACTGGTTGGGTATTGCTCAGATAACAGCCACAGCTTGTTGGTATATGAGTTTATGGCAAATGGTGGATTGCAGGAACATTTGTATCCTGTCAGTGGTGGTAAGTTTAAAGTTTCAATTGATCATGAGTTTGAAGCTCTTCATGTACCATGCTGATTGCGTAGTTCTCTTTGCAGTATTGCTAGGATTCAGGAAAGAAAATGTTATGAAAACCTCAATTTTCTCTGCGATTCATGTCATGTTCTCATATATCTGTATAGTGTGAGTTAAAGCCATCACTTGATCTTTCTGATTGCATATTTGTATTTTGAATTCTTCTCTACCTCTAGCCTGTTTTTCCAAAACTATTAAACTTTAAAATTGTACGTGTGCATTCATGTACCTTTCAGTTGGGAAAACCTGAAGGCCCTAATATTTTTGTACCTCTATTACAATTGGCATTATTCCTGTATACCATTGTGCTGTTACTTGGGCTCCGTAATTGTGATGTAACACGAATTCAAATTTGTACAGATTCAGATTTAGAATTTAGAGGTGAGGGGAGACAAATTGACTGATAGAATACGGATATTTGTAGGACAGGCTGACTGACAAAAATGAGAGTATAAATAAGAAAAGTCTTGAATCCTGATACCTAAGTCATGTCCCTGGGTAGCAAGAAACATACTTTGAATCAAAAGCGTGAAAAGTAAAAAGCATAAAGGGACTACAGCATACCTTGCATCAGACTCATTATTTCAGTTGCTTCTGGGTTAACCATTTGCACTAACTTCTTCAGGTCATAATGTGCTCTCCAAAAAGTTAGACTGGGAAACCCGGTTGAGAATAGCTCTTGAAGCTGCAAAAGGTCTGGAGTATCTCCATGAACATGTTAGTCCCCCAGTTATTCACAGAGATTTTAAGAGCAGCAACATTCTCTTGGCTAAGACATTCCATGCCAAAGTTTCTGATTTCGGATTAGCCAAACTTGGATCTGACAAGGCTGGAGGTTATGTTTCCACCAGAGTGTTGGGAACACAGGGATATGTAGCCCCCGAGTAAGAACTTCAAAACTTTTATCTCCAATCATATCCATATCATTCCATCTTCTCTTGTTGTGGATTTGTTGTTTCTAATTCACAGTTACAATCTAACTAGTAACTATACTTAACAATGTAGTTAAACATGTAATTTCTTATCCAGGTATGCATTAACAGGGCATCTGACAACCAAGTCAGATGTTTACAGTTACGGGGTTGTGCTGTTGGAGTTGCTCACAGGCAGAGTTCCAGTCGATATGAAGAGACCTTCTGGAGAAGGTGTTCTTGTTTCTTGGGTGGGTTTACTGCACTCTTCCTGCAATTTAATGATCCTTTGTTAAGATAAATGAGTGCAATTTTTTTTACCTCTTTGCTTTGGTCTATCATTGGCTTCTTTCTTTCCCATTGTTTTGGCTTTTGAACATTTTTTTAGCAACTGCTATATTTTTCTGCTTATTTAGTCTTCTCTTTCCTTTCAATGATATGTCCCGTTACTGTAGGCTTTACCACGGCTGACAGATAGGGAGCAGGTTGTACAAATTATGGATCCTGCGTTGGAGGGTCAATACTTGATGAAGGAGGTCATTCAGGTTGCAGCGATTGCTGCTATGTGTGTGCAACCAGAGGCAGATTATAGGCCACTGATGGCAGATGTTGTACAGTCACTGGTTCCACTCGTGAAGATTCACAGGCCAACCTCAAAGGTGGGCAGATGTCCTAGCTCGCATGTAGCGAAGTCACCTACAGCACGGCTTGGAGACAAGGAAGATGATCAAAGTAATTGAAGACAAGCTGACAAGCAAAAAAAATTTCTCTGACAGCTTCCTTAGGTAGCTTAGAGTTTAATGTAATTTCATCTTTAGTCCTTTAGGATGTTGTAGTCGTAATGTTATCTGAAGAGGAATCTAATGTTATCTGCACTATGTAGTAGTGTAATTGCCTGAGGCTAGTGAAATCTAGATGATGAGTAAATACTCTCTGGTCATTGACTGAGCAGCTCAATTAGTAATGGGAGTATGGGACTGCCTGGCCTTGTTTCGAATCTATATATCTCCAGCATCATCCCCTTTCTGCTTACCAAAGTATTTGTTTCTGTTTGCATATCAGGAGTTCTCGTTTGGTCCCATTGGTTGATCGGCAATACATGCTTGGACTCGCATTGAGCATTGCCTTTTACAGTTTGGATGTCCCAAGAAATGGATTGACCTAATAATGAATTGCATTACAACTGTGACTTATTCTATTTCTCTCAATGGTGCCCACAAAGGCCTCAACCCACTTTTAAGCCACGGAAGGAGATCCTCTTTCTCCTTATGTCTTCATTCTTTGCATGGAGCCCATGATCAGAAATTTGAACGAGCTAGCGAAGAACTCCAAAACTCAGGTTGGTATTCTTTCTTCTTCCTGTGGAACTAGGATTAGTAATTTGATGGCATGGAGAGGCATTTTAGAAAGTAGGGAACTTATCACTCAGGGCATGCGCTGGATTGTGGGAATGGCAAGGATATTAACTTCTGGCTTTTTAACTGGATCTTTTGTTTCCCTTTAATCAACTTATTAGATCGACCACACAGCACAACTTGTCAATACACAAGAAACGGTTAGTAACTACAGTACTAGTATTGCTGGAATGAAAATAACTAAATGCAATTCTTCCTCCAGAAGTTGTGGCGAAAATTGTAGCTATCCCCTTGCAGTACGCATTATCCAATGGGATAGCTACAATTGAAAGAAATTTTAATCTTGCAAATCCTGAAACTATCACACAAAAGAAAGAACCTCAGCTTATTAGGTGGATTCCACCATATGGTAATTTTGTCAAACTAAACTTTGACGGTTCTGTGCTAGCAAGAAATCAAGGTGCGGGTGGCTTTGTGCATGATAAGGGATGGCTCTGGTGCTCCTATTCTGGCTTCAACCAAGAAATTTCAGAACTCGGATGTCATTCACTTTGAGGCTTTGGCAAGCTGCGGTGTTTCATGGTGTCAAAAATATTCAAGTGGAGGATGACTCTAAGATCGATTGAAATTGATAGCATTAATAATTGTTGTGATCCGCATTGGAGAATCAAGATAATAATCCTTGACATTAGACACCTTGTCTCTACTTGTACCAGCATCACCTTTAGACACATCTAGCGAGAAGCAAACTTTGTAGCAGGCGCAATCGCCAAACTAGGATACTAAAAGCTAAGGAAGCAGACATTAATTTGGGTGCATGGCCTTCCCCTCACTGAGTTTCAAGCGGCTCAATTTGATATTAGTAGTATAGGTTGCCTTCGGGGGTAGTAGTTTGTCTTAGGCTTATAATTTTATTCTTCAAAAAAAAAGAAAAAAACCCTACAACTTGTGAGTGGACAATTGACTTAATAATTGCATGCATGCATGCGTATGCATCTTGGTTTTGCTATGATGTTTCTTTGTTTTTCAGATTTTCAGCGTATGGATTATGGAATATATGATCAATTATGATATTTCAGCTGTCATGTAATGAGAGGTTATGTATTTTCAATTTAGATACATGTTCCAATTAAATGTTCCATGCATGCACTATACATTACCTCCAATTAATGGGTTCTAGAGTGATAGGTTCATTCAATTCCTTCTGGTCGATACGAGGTGGCTGGAGTATTGAGTCGTTTGGAAATGGAATTTTGAAATCTCAAAAAATTTTGAAAATCCGGATTTGTAAATATCAAATGATGAAATTTAGTGAAAGGAAAGGATTTTCAAACGGACTTGTTTGAGTAAATTGAGAATTCAAATAAGATTTTTAAATCTTGTTTTCTTATTCTATTTTTCAGTGTACATTTTAAAAAAAAAAATTGTGATACCATGTTTTTTTTTCATATCTTCATTAAGAGAATAAAATACTTATCCCAAATACTTACTAATAATATTGCAAGACATAAATACTCATTTGTTACAAATCTTATTAGTCGACATAAATAATATATATTACAAGAAAATCATACTTCAAAATTTTAAAGTTCTAAATCTCAATATTCATTACACATTACTATTATACATAACATAAATACATAACATAAATGCACTATTATGATCTAAATCTTGGATGCATGATTCAAGAATTCTGCTCCAATATTGCTTGTTCTTGTTGCGCTTGTTGAGCACGATATATTTGATAGTCGGCAAACATTTCCAACGCCAATTGATCACGAAATGCGATTCACTCATTAATAGGTTCAACTATAAGAATCTCGGGTTCATTAACTTCAATGGGCATCATTAGCAACTCCATATCAACTGAATCTAGAAAATGCAACTGTTCAGCTTCTAACAAAAGATCATTGTATTTTTCGGCTCATATGAAGTTGTGCAACACACAACAAACATTAATTATTCTAACTTGTGTTTTAATGTCAAAAAAAGAAGATGTTCTTAGTATGCTCCATCTTTTCTTCAACACCCCAAATACTCATTCAATTACATTCCAAGATTTTGAGTGACGAATATTGAAAAGTCTCTATAATTTTCGGGGCGGTTTTTGACTCATTCTTTGAGGTATCTAGTTCCTCTATAAGGCGCTAAAAAACCAGGTCCATTCGTGTATCCCGCATCAACAATGTAGTATTTATCTATAAAAAATTATACTATTATCAACTTAGCTATCTACTAAAAATTGAAAAGTTGTGGTTGATGTTGGAAACATACCAGTAGGAATAACCAAACGATTGGCTCTAGTCAATGCATCTCTAAGAACTGAGAATCTGATGCTGATCCTTCCCATCCAGACAATACATAAGCAAACCTCATGTTTTGATTGTAAACTCCCAGAACATTAGTAGAAATATCTCCTTTCCTATTTCGATATCTCGTCACAAAGATATGAGTCTTATCCAATGCTCATAAACAATTCTAAATTGATAAAAAAAAAAGTAGTGAGTTATGTACTTGAGAGGAATAGTTAATGAAATTTTCTCAAACTATCAGTTTAATTAAAATTACCTACAACTATCTCCATCTCCTCATGGCAGCACCTTGAAGAGCACAATCATGATGCTTCGAATAATCCTTACTGATTCTCAAAATCGCACGCAACACACTATTGAACTACCTACTTATAGTTTCCTTGAAACGATAAAACTGAAGATGAATTGATCCAAATTTCACATCATGTCCAAGGATGTATAGGAACATCGCCACAGATTCTTTAATGGCAACATATCTTGTTCCTTGCAATCCACCTTTATCGTGTAAGACTTGACAAAGTCTATGAAATGCACTATTGCTAACCCTCAAATTTTTCATGCACTCAACTTCGGATTCATTATATAAACAATTCAAAAATCATTGCCTTTGTTCATCCCAATCAGGTAAAAAAGGCTCTCTTATTATAGTTCTAAATTTACAGTGGTGCCAAGCTACTATTGATGTCAAAAATTCCGACACGGCAACCAAATAAGCTTTCATTTTCTCCATCATTGCTTCCTTCTCCTCTTCTTCTACTCTAGCACGCTTACGACAGACATTCATCCTTAATTCTTAGTACCTAGATTTACAAGTTCAAAATCGACTTGGGTTACGAAATACACATATTGCATTTACAAGTAAGATAATATAACAGTAAGTGGTAGTGAACCAAAGCAGTAACAAATTTCACCATAAACCAACTTAAACTATGACCATGATGGAGATACTGAAAAAATAAAGATAAACCCCCATCAAGGATATCCAAAATCTAATATCAAGAGAGTAGGAACTATTATATATCTTTGCACATGATTACTAAATGATATACTGTTAAAACTCAGAAAAACCATTTGGAAAATAACATTTCTGTGATCGATTCACAATGTCAGAAGGAACAATATGACAAGCAGGAATTTGCTTCAGATGAGGACTCAACAAAGTCGACCAATAGATGTGTTGTTTTAGTGCTAACTTATGGAGAAGAACTTGACCAAATGCAGACCTTTTTTTTAAGTATTTGACATTGTTGCTAGAATCCTACCAAGTACTAACGGATCAATCCCCTTCTCTACCCAAAAAACTGATCAATACCCTTCTTTAATCGATGATAGTGTTCTTTTATTTCAATTTCATTGCCCTTCCGATAGTAATTTAGTCATTGAAACATAATTTCCATTAACTCTTAACATGATCAGATCACTACATCCTCTTCTCTTTTGTCTTCTATTATAAAGGAAAAGAAACATAAATTAAACTGCAGAGTCTGCAAATAGTTTTTGCAAGCAGATCACTTAACTAAAAAAGCCTTGCAAGATTTTCAACATTTTCCCTATAAAGCTACTGGATATAAATCCAAATTCTTAACAATAAAAAGCTAATAACTTTGTGGTCCAAGCAATGCCATCATGGTTATTCAGGGCAATGATACTTCAGTAAAGTACAAATATTACTTCACTGGTCACAACTATACTTGGAAAAAAAAATTAAAGTCACAACTTGTCAATCATTATTTTTGTTTTTAAAATAGAATCAAAAGACACCAGTCTTTTTATGCTTAGACTCAGTATACTAATATAGGCGTGAAGGCCACCATATCTGGTAAAGTATTTAAAACAAAGCTAAGAGCAAAAGAGGCAAGATCACCCAGAGACTGAGAGACAAACAAAAGTACTTGCCTTTGAAGATGACATACACACTTACTTATCAACCTAACTAAAACTCCAATACAAATAGCACTTTAGAAATGACATAGTGCAACAATATTGGCCAGCAAAGTGCAACATATGATCAAACATTTCCAAACACATAGTAATAATAACAGTATGAAACAGATGATAAATTACTTTTCATGAATTCTGCTTCAGTATAGCCCAAGTATGACTGACTCCCAACATGAAGATCAAGAAAGACTAACTTAATAAAACCCACGATTGTAATTACAAGTCCACCCAAAAATAGTTACAAGTATGACTGACCACATTTGGCAATCACTGAATGAGTATTTCCTCTCTAAAAGCCTGATGTACCAGAGAGTGGTGGGAGTATCTCGCAGAAAAGTGGTTCCAACAAAGACACCACCACTTCTTAATACACGAGTGCTTTCAACAAACTGAAAACAATGAGAAATAAGCATGTAGTGTATTAGTTACGGAGGCTACATTACATCCATACACATGTTTAAATTGATCTAAGTTGAATATATAATGAGACTTGGTAGAGCATGAAGTTCAGAGGAGAATAGAGGTCAGCCAGGGTACATGGATATATATCAACCTATTTAGCAACTCCAAAATGATACAAGTCTAGCTATAGTTAGATGAAACAAATGTGAACTCCAAAATGATACAAGCCGAGTTGTAATTAGAAGAAACAAATGTGATCGTACATTATCTCAATACAACTATGACTATAACAATCATAAAACTTTATAAAGCAAAGTATACAACACCAGAACAATGAGAATAACAATACCAAATTTAACTTATCTAAGACTAATTTCATTTTTGGTCAGCTTAGAAAGGCGAAAAATCATGCATAACAACCCTTCCATTCCATATGAAATTTGAAAGAAAACAACCCAATTCAAACAATGAATAGAAAGCAAACAACCCAATTCAAAATCAAGAAACTCAATTCGTAGCAAACAATGATATGAAATCTAGAAACCCAATTTGTAACAAACAAGCACTCGAAATCTAGGAACCCAAATTATAGGAAACAAGGATATGAAATCTCAATCTCAGAAGTCCAGATACATAGAAAATAAATCCCTGAAATTGGAGATTGAGAAATACAGATCGCAATAACAAAACCCTAGATTACAGAGAGGAGCCCAATATCCCAGAACGAACCTCAAGATCGACAACGATCGGAGATGAAATCGTGTGTTCTTGGTCTGGTCACATCTCTCTGGCGAGAGATTTTAGGATTTTGAAATGTCTTAATAGGTAGAATCACAAAATCCCGTATTTTGTTCTTCTCCGAAATTCCTTCTCAAATCCTGGTATTACAAGATTCTTCTTCTTTATTTTATCAAACAAGTAATTTCACAGGTGAGATTTTGAAATTCCTTATATTGGTCAAATTTCATGTTTTAATTTCGTTGCCAAACCAACTTTTAAGGTTCCGCTAGATATACATTACACAGGTGGTGAGGTTTGTGCTATGCTTACACTGTAGAAGGCGGACACATATGCTTAATTATACTCTCCCACCATGCACCTTTTATCTTATCGGGCAGTCAATGATAGTCTACTACTAAAGTTTCCAGATTCTCCACTACACATATGTGTGTGTATGAAGCTCAAAGCCTTGATATATAATGGAAGACAACTAGCTAGGTATCATTATTCGTTCTGGAAAACCAACTAAAAAAGTGGAGTGGGTTTGTTGGGACGACGTGTCAAATATCAACAGTACGTAGTCGAAGACTAGAACATTGACCCCAAAAGTACTGCTATTTCGTTCAAACTACGTGTGTGTGCATATATATATATATAAATATATATATATATATATATCGGTGAGTAGACTGAGTACTAAGCGACAAACTATATTGCTATATGTATATGTTCTCAAGAAGACTAATACATTATGTAATTGTATATATATATGTCGATACCTGATTGTGTAGGGAAGTAGAATTTGTCATTATCTTTGTATTAATAGTAAATATATGTTTTTCTTATGTAATTCTAGATTATAGTTGTCATAACATATTTGTATTATTGACAGCATAGGATCATAGTTATATGTTGTATATAAATTGTTGTATATATTCCTACTACAATATTAATGGGATAATTGATTCCAGTCCATTTGTTTTTTTGTTTCTTGTCCGTCTTTTTGTTTCTTGTTCATCTTTTCATGGTATCAGAGTAGGAGTAAGATCCTGACTCTATTTTGACCGCACTCTACTTTCTTGTGCAGCATTTCATCAGTTCTCTATGTCATCATGGTTTGTGAAGCACAACGAAATTGACAAGAGATAATTCAATCTCTCATCATGTCTGGTATTTCAAAAGTACAACTCAGTCAATTGTTATCTCTCGTGAAAATCAAAGAAGATGAAGGTGTTAAATGCCAAGCATCTGCATCCGTCATAAAACCAACTTTATCCGAGGTTTTATCTCGCCGATGGATAATTGATAGAAGTGCCA
Source organism: Geum urbanum (assembly GCA_946800695.1). Taxonomy (NCBI): domain Eukaryota; kingdom Viridiplantae; phylum Streptophyta; class Magnoliopsida; order Rosales; family Rosaceae; genus Geum; species Geum urbanum. The sequence continues at coordinate 33,373,833 of OX327000.1, read as the reverse complement.
CATATCATATTGTCTCATCATCAAGCTTGTTAACTCGCAGTACCAAAAATCAGTTATTGCCTCCAGTATTATTACCAAGTGGTGAAGGAGCAAAAATAACCTATACTGGATCAGTTCCATTGAATAGATCTTACCATTTACATAATGTGTTGTGTGTGCCAAATTTTAAATTTGATTTGATGTCTGTAAGTCGTCTTACAAGATGATTCGGTTGTTCAGTGACATTCTCTCCTTATTGATGTGTTTTGTAGGATCTGGTTTCAAAGAAGACGATTGGTTTAGGTAAGCATCGTGATGTCCTCTATTATTTGACGGCAATAGCGACGGAGAAAACCATATCCAACACACCCAATCAATCAACTTGTCATCTCATCATGCCACCAACAAACCTTTGACATCGTCATTTGGGTCATGTTTCTACACGTCCCTTAGATTGCATTGCTAAACAATTTTTAAATGTCTCCATTAAGTCCGATCATATTTGCGATGTTTGTTCACTTGCAAAACAAAGTCATCTCTCTTTCGGTACTAGTTCTATTTCTTCCGTTAAACCATTGATTTAATTCATTGTGATATTTGAAGTCTTTATAAAAATTCCTCTCTCACTAGTGCCCATTATTTTCTTATTATTGTGGATGATTATTCTCGTTTTATTTGGTATTTTTAATGAAACATAAACATGAAATCCAATCTTTGATAAATGAATTTTTCTCTTTTGCATCAACTCAATTCGCATCTAAAATTAAAAAGTGTTCGTAGTGATAATGGGCTTGAATTTCTTTCCCTTCAGAATTTGTTTAAAGATAATGAAGTTGTTTTCCAATGCTCTTGTGTTTACACGCCCCAACGAAAAGGGGTAGTGGAATGTAAGCATCGTTATATTCTCCAGGTTGCACGCACTTTCCGTTTTCAAGCTATCATTCCTCTTAAATTTTAGGGAGAATGTGTGCTTACTGTTGTTCGTGTCATTAATCATCTTCCCACTCCACTTCTATCCTTTCAAACACCTTTTGAATGTCTCTATTCTAAACCTCCTTCTTTTTATCACCTTCGTATTTTTGGGTGTCTAGCTTATGCTACAAATGTCAATGTTACACATAAAATTGCACCAAGAGAAATCAACTACGTTTTTATCGGCTATCCAGTTTGTCAAAAGGCGTATAAGCTTTATGATCTCTCAATTCACGAAGTTTTTACAAGTCGCGATGTTATATTTCATGAGATATGTTTTCCCTATAAATCCTCTTCTGTCGAGCCCATTTCAGATCAGTGTGATTCTTTGGTCCTAATTTCTCCATCTCATTTCAATTATCTAGGCGCAAATCAGCCTTCTAGCCTAAATACCTATTCGAGCCCATCTCTCTCTCTAAGTCAACTCACTATTCATCAACAGTCGACCCAGTCTCAAAACACGATGCCACTTGTGTCATCCTTGATCTGTCCACCATTGTCCTCCTGGCCCTGCCCTTCTCCGCCGTCCCAGCTTCACACGCTGGAGTCGGCATCGCCTCTTCCTCCACTACCTTTGGTCGAAATCGATCCCACTTCTCCATCTCTCACACAGTTTACAACAAAGCTCATCGTCACTTAATCCCGACCTCCGCCGGCTCCAATCAATCTTGATCCTCTCCCTGTGTTGACCACCATTCCAACCACTACTCCTCTCCAAACTTACACTTGTTGCCAAAATGCTCCATCACCATCGCCAAAACCTTCTTCACTTCCTCTCTCTTCTCTTGACCTAGTTGCGCATGTCGTGCCCCATCTATCATCTCTCACTCTAGATCCATCTCCTTCATTTGTTCCCAACCATCCACCTCCACCTACACCTCCACCAGAACCTCTCTGTCGCTCACATAATCCACCGGGGAAATTAAAGGACTTTGTTTGTTCTCACATCACTCATGCTTGTCCTAATCAATCTGATTCCTTGCTTCCAGGTCCTAAGAAAGGTATATGTTATCCCTTGGCTAATTACGTTTCTTACCATCGCTATAAACTTGCGTATCGTTCTTACATTTCTCAAATCAGTCAAGTCACTGAACCTTGAACTTATTTTGAGGCCTCTATCTGTCTTGAATGGCAAGAGGCGATGCAGTCTAAATTACAAGCTCTCCAAGCCAATGGTACCTAGACCTTGGCACCTCTTCCGAAAGGAAAAAAACTGATCAGTTGCTGGTGGGTCTATAAAACTAAATGTTGTCCTGACGGTTCCATTGAGAGGTACAAAGCTCGATCAATGGTCAAGGAATTCACACAATTAGATGGTGTCGATTATCATGATATATTCTCTCCCACAACCAAAATCATCACAATTCGGTGTTTCCTTGCCCTGTCAGCGACTCAAGTGTGGTCCCTTCATAACGTCTTCCTTCATGGTGATCTTCATGAAGAAATCTACATGTCTCCACCACCAAGACTTCGGAGACAGAGAGAGAAAAACTTGGTGTGTCGACTTCATAAGTCGTTATATGGATTGAAACAAGCATCACGACAATGGTTTTCCAAGTTTTCAAAAGCTATTAAGGATGTAGGGTATGTACAATCTTGAGATGACTACTCTCTATTCACCAGAAAAAAAAAGAAAAAACAAATCTTTTACTGCTCTCTTGATATATGTGGATGATATTTTGATTATTAGGAACGATCCTGTCAGTATTACTGCAATTAAAAAGTTCTTGCATAGCCAATTTCGTCTTAAAGACCTTGGTAATTTGAAATATTTTCTTGGCATTGAGGTATCTTCTTCTAAGAATGGGATTTTTATTTCACAATGCAAGTATCTTTAGAAATCATTGAGGATGCAGGATTGTTAGGTGCAGTGCCTATTGATACTCCAATGGAGCGAGGGTTGAAATTGTCAGAAAATAGCGATATGTTGAATGACCTGGGTCGTTATAGAAGGTTGGTTGGAAGGTTGATATATCTTACTGTTTCGAGACCAGACATTACATATTTTGTCCATGTATTGATTAGATTCATGCACCAACCTCGAAAAGATCATATGCTAGCAGATTTGCGTGTTGTGCGTTATTTGAAATCAGCGCCTGGCCAAGACCTTTTCTTTTCCTCAACTAGTGATCTTAAGCTTCGAGCCTATTGTGACTCAGATTGGGCAGGATGTCTACTTACGAGAAGATCTACAATAGGGTACTGTGTATTCATAGGTCCCTCATTGATATCATGGAGGTCGAAGAGTCAGAAAATAGTCTCTCTTTCTTCAGCTGAGGTAGAGTATATATTGTGCAATGACAGGAACTTGTTGTGAATTGACGTGGCTTCGCTATTTACTCAGTGACTTGGGAGTTTAGCATCGAGAGGCTGCATTGTTGTACTGTGATAACAAGGTTGCATTACACTTAGCAGCGAACCCTATTTCTATGAATATAGAAGGCATATAGAAATAGATTGTCACTACATAAGGGACAGGATTCTAGATTGATATGTAATGACAAGGTTTGTTAGTTTTGCAAATCAGCTAGCTGATGTTTTGACTAAACCTTTGGGAAATGAGGATTTCATGCTTATGGTTCACAAGTTGGGAGTGCATGACATCCACTCTCCAACTTGAGGGGGAGTGTAAGAAAGTAGAATATGCCATTATCCTTGTATTAATAGAAAATATATGTTTTTCTTATGTAATCCTAGCCTAGATTGTAGTTGTCATAACATATTTGTATTACTAACAGCACGGACGAAGCCAGGATTCTCGGTTAGGCAAGGGGGGGGCTAAACGAAAAGTTTAAAAAATAAAAATAATATATTAATTTGAATAATTCAAAATATTAAAATTGTGCTTGTAAAATACTATCTATTACAAGGGTAATTGTCCTCGTTGAGGTTTCATATCCTGAAAACGTCTCATAATAACTTCATCGTCAATAGTAAGAAAATGTCTTTCTCAATATAAGAAATCAAACAATCATTCATCAACTCATCACTCATTCGGCTGCATAATTAATTCTTCACAATATTCATTGCAGAAAATACTCTTTCCGCGCTTGCTGTTGCAACACGTAGAATCAATGCCAATGTCACAAGCAGGTAAACTAGTGGATATGTTCTATCTTTCATTCGATGAACTATTTTCTCTGTAAGCTCAGTAATTCCTTTCAAATCAAAAAACTCAACTTTGGAATGTATATCTATTATATAGTTCTCAAGTTGATCATCAAGTACCTCTATCTCATGTTCAGAAAAATCTTGTGGATAACACTGGGCAAAACGAAGTAACTTTTCTTTATCAAAAGCCGAGAATGAGTTACTTAGGTTCTAACTTGACATACAAATAAGCTGCTCTGTGTTCTTCTCATTGAATCGATCACCTAACTCTTGAAATTGTTTATCTATGACAACATAGAATAAATCAACACGATAATGATGCATGTTTGTTATAACCTGAGCATTTCGCTTTGATTTTCCTATAGCTTCAAATCTATCCTCCATGCTTATAACTCTTATCTGATGATTCTCACAAAAAGAAGAAACTTATATGAGTAATTCATCCCACTTGTTCTCCCTCAACGTCTGCAATCGCTCGTTGCATACATTAACTAAGTTCATAGCATTCACAATATCTTGATCTTTTCTCTGCAATGCTTTTGACAAATCATTTGTAATTTCAAGTATTTTTCTCATAAGGTATAGACTAAATATGAAATCATATGATTGCATATAATCCATCAGGACCCTTGCTTCTAGTTTTTGAACATAGCTTGCTCCCCCATCAATCCTTATAACTTCCAATACTGTGATCACAGATTTAAACATTCTAGATAAGCTGATTGCTGTATCATAATGAGAGCTCCATCATGTATCACTAGTTCGTTTAAGACTAGTTTCCTAATTTAAGCCTTGCCCACTTGAAAGTTCATGATTATTTAATGTCTCTAAAATGTCATCACCATGTTTTTCTTTGAGAATATCTCGTCTTTTGGCCGATGCTCCAACAACATTCACCACGTTAGCAACTAATTCAAAAAAGTCTGAAATATCTGTGTAATTCTTAGCCACGCCAACCAGAGCTAGTTGCAGCTGCTGAGAAAAATAATGAACGTAAAACGCACATTCATTCTCCTTTAAAATAAGTACTTTCAAACCATTTAACTTGTCTCGCATATTACTTGCTCCATCATAACTTTGACCCCGCAATCTAGAAATGCTTAATCCATGTCTACAAAGAAAATCATTAATAACTTCTTCGAGAGTTGCAGCATTGGTATTGATAACATGTTCAATCCCCACAAAACGCTCAATTACTTTACCACCATCCATATAACGAAGTACAAAGGCTATTTGCTCCTTTGAAGACATATCTCGAGATTCATCAACGAGAAGGGCAAAGAAAGAATCACCAATTTCACTAGCAATAGTAGTGGATATTTAAGCTGAAATAACACTACAATATCCTTTTGAATATCAGGTGATGTCAACTTCAAATTTTCTGGAGCATTCTTGAATGTAACGGTTTTGAAATATTCATTATAACCACACAACCATTCCAAAATTTCTAAAAAATTTCCACGATTATAAGAACTTTCAGACTCATCATTACCACGAAATGGAAGCCTTTGTTTTAGAAAAATTCTTACAACACCAATCGATGCAATTAGGCGAGTACAGTAGGCAATTCGATCTTGGTCTGTATATTTTACCAAAACAGTCTCAAGGTGTTGTTTTTGGTTTGATAAAGCATCACAATTACTCACAACCTGGTTATGAGTAATATTTGATCCTCCAAAATGTGATATTAGCGTTTGCTTCTTCTTCCAATTATTGAATCCATAACCAACACCAACAAAAGTTTTACCACCGCCTTGTTCTCTAACAGCTGGTTTGAAAAGATAACAATATAAACCAAATGCAGCATCCTCTTTAATACTGTACTCTATCAATAAGGAAATTCAATAAACCAATCACGAATAAACCTTATTTTCTTCTTTTTTTCCCCATATTTTGTGAAATGAAAAGTATGATTTTTAGGTCAACAAGAGCCTTGTTGTAGATAATATCTTTGAACTTCTTCTTAAATGTTAGGATGATAACTTGAAATTAGCGAGCGTTTAACAGGATCAGATGGATACTTTTCTATAATATCTTCAGCGTGAGATTTTTTCAAATTGTTATTATTTTTCTTTTGAATTTTTGTGGGTGGTTGCTCATCTAATGTTGGAGTAGAAGAAGAAGGTTTTTTTTTTGAAGTATCTCTCCATATCTAATGAACTTAATAAAAATAATTGTATTTCAATCTCAGGTCCAGCTTTCATAAAGAGAAAAGAGACCATAAAATCATAATCCTAGTAATTGATTGAATCCTAATTAACCTAGTATTTAGACTTCATTATTAAAATAATATATAAAAATCATATTCCTACAAACTAATATTGAATAAGTCTACACGTGATTGAAGTTTAGATATACTAAAAATAAATTATAATGATTATATTATGTAATAGTAATAGTGCACTATTTTTTTTTCACACCTACTGGGGGCCGGGCAAGCCTACCCTAACCCCCGGGTAGCATGATTGTAGGGATCATATATAGGCTGTATGTAAATTGCTATATATATTCCTACTGCAATATATTTGAGATAATTAATTCCAGCCTATTCTTTCTTTATTTCTTGTCCATCTTTTTGTTCTTGTTCATCTTTTCGTTAGTCTAGCTCATTATATATATAGGGCTCTTCCCCTAAGGTATATCTTTTTTGGGTCATTTTTAGGTATAAGGCATTACACAAATTTTTCGATCATATTTTAATATCTTCACCGTCCAATTATTAAGTCTATATGAGTAAATCATTTCTGTAAATTTTCAACCAAAATGGTGATCATTAAAGTATCGAACTATATTAAATCAAGGGACGGACTAAATATATCAAACCCAAATCGTTTATACTTATAAACATCAATTGCAGTTTTAAATACTTAAATGATCACCATTTTGGCTGAAAATTGATAGGTTTGATCTACATATTAGAACTTAAGATCTGAACGGTTGAGATAATAAAATATAATCAAAAAGTTGGTGTAATACCCTATACCTGAAAATTACCAAAAACAGATATATCAATATAAATATATATATATATGTGTGTGTGTGTGTGTGTCGGAGCTTTCGTCGATTACGTATGATTGAGCGGTATGACTATGGACTATTTGGACATGGACGTACATGGTGGATAGGTATATAATTAGTTTCTGTCCAAATCTGTATTATCTAGCTAAATATATATGGAGGCCGGATATATGTAGTGGTAGAAATCATAGAAGTAGTCAAATCTAAGCTTAGGATGCTGCAGTTTGTACTATATGCATGACTGGCCACGAGCAATTCAATCCATACGTACAGCGTCGACGGTGGTATTTGTCAATTTAATTATTAGCTTTTCTCCAAATTAGTTTGTCGACATAATTCCTATATATAGTGGCGAATCGATCTTACCGGAAGGCTTCGATTAATTGACAACATATGTTCTAGCAAACTACTAGCCAACTTACAAAGTAAACTTAACTTGATAAATAATTTCTTAATTATTTAGGACATGATAATTATATGAGATTATGCTTTAATTTTGTCAACATTTTCTACCCTAAGATCGAAATTTGAAGAATTATTCAATGAATATCCAACAACTGGCATGGCAATTATTTGATGTATATACATATATAGGCATTATCTTGCATCCAAACTGATGTCACGTACTGTATAGGTATATATGCATACAAGTCTTCGCATGCATGTAACAAAGTCTACATTAAAAAAAAACAAATGCAAAAAGTTCCTTGGTCGTCGTCACTATGAAAATCATATATATTCTAATCTAGCTGTGGAATCGAAACGTTGAACTGTTCATTAAATCAAGATTCTAATTATAGCTAGACGACTCTGCATATATAATCTCAATTATATTGAAAAAGTTCGATCTCGATAATCCAATGTGCTGGAACATTAAAGATGAACACAGACCTACATGTGTACAATTCTACGTAGTAGTAAATTAAATACCAAATAAATGAAATATTTCTATGAAGTTTAATTTTAGGAAATTGCTATATGTAGTAACTGTGAGCATAAAGGAGATACGAAATGCATATATATAACTCAACGTTGTACACATTTGATTTATGAAGAAGCATATGAACTTGAAGGTATTATTATTATTATTATCTTTTGAGCCCTAAAGTAATCGATGATCGATAATTAATCAACCTTCTACATATGCAAATTCTAAAGCAGGTGCTGCTGGGTACCTTTAATTTGCTTTAGGGTTTAGCGTCTAAACCGTAAACCGTATATGAACCATGCAAAACTCTTGTTTGAGATGATGGATAAGGACTAATTATAATTCAAGTAAGTCAACCCTGCCTTTTCATGTTTTTTTTTCTTTTGGCTTGGATAGGTGCTTTTCATTGTTTGGAGCTTAGCTTGCTTCCATGATCTGATGTTAGACGCGTTTTAGCAGCTAAGTTTGAATTTCAAACACATCGCATGCATGCACGCATAATCTCGCTCTATATATACCTTCCCTTTGTTCAATCCTGTACCTACACCACAAAGCCAATACAACAAGCCTGGCCAGCTAAAGCTTTAACTTGATTCAATACATATAAATTGATCATCGATCGTCTATCGTCTACCTTCACCGAGATATATATACACACATATATAGCTTGCTAAACTGAGCATGGCCTCTATAATGTCATTGCTTGCTACTGCAACAGTACTAGCAGTCTTCATCTTTGGGTGCTGCACTACTGTAAATGCTCAGCTCTCTCCCACCTTCTACTCGAAAACTTGCCCAAAACTTCCAAACCTTGTTCGCACTGCCATGCAAACAGCTGTTAAAAATGAGGCCCGCATGGGTGCCTCCATTCTTCGCTTGCACTTCCACGATTGTTTTGTTAATGTAAGACAGACTCTTGATCAATTAATATTGTCTGCCTTCTTTGTAAATGACTAGCTAGCTAGGTACCTTAATGTGCATTTTCATTTACTTGATTGTGAATTTCGACATGTAGGGCTGCGACGGTTCGGTTCTTTTGGATGATACCGCTTCCATCAACGGCGAAAAGAATGCATTCCCGAACCGGAACTCTGCTAGAGGTTTCGAAGTCATCGACACCATTAAAACTAGCGTGGAAGCTTCTTGTAATGCTACAGTTTCCTGTGCAGATATTTTAGCTCTTGCAGCACGAGATGGAGTCGTCTTGGTAATTAATTAATTTCTTGTGCAAAGTGCTACCACTACTTTAGACCCTCATTGTCAACGATGTTCCCTCCTTTCATCGATTCCGTGTTCTGATCATGCATGTCGACAAATCCTTTTACGTACATGTTTTGAACATCTCAGATATAGCTTCATAGCTAGCTAGCTAGTCAATGATTAATCAAATTCCCTATCCTTTTGAAGTTTGCATGGTCAACGTAACTATCTCAGCCTCTAAAACTATATACTTTTACGTACTTCATTATCGATCTCAAGCCCAAAATTCTGAAAATATACTACTCTCTCTTTTTGGCAATAGCTCGGAGGAACCTCCTGGACAGTACCACTAGGGCGCAGAGACGCAACAACAGCAAGCCAAAGCGACGCCAACAGCAACCTGCCATCTCCTTTCGCAGACCTAGCAGCTCTCATCTCAAGCTTCTCCAACAAAGGCTTCACTGCAGCGGAGATGACCGCACTCTCCGGGGCACACACAATAGGCCAAGCTCAGTGTTCTTCCTTCAGGACTCGCATCTACAACGAGACCAACATCGATGCCAGCTTCGCCACAACTCGCCAGGCAAGCTGCCCCTTTAGCTCTGGCGACACCAACTTGGCTCCCTTCGACACCACGACGAATAAGTTCGACAATACCTACTACCAGGCGCTTGTGGGACGTCGTGGGCTACTTCACTCCGACCAGCAGCTGTTTAACAATGGGAGCCAGGATGCTTTGGTAAGAAGTTACAGTAACAACGCTGCTGCGTTTAATAGGGACTTTGCTGCGGCCATGGTGAAGATGAGTAAGCTTAGTCCTTTGCTCGGGACAGCTGGAGAGATCAGGAAAAATTGCAGACTCGTGAATTAATTAATTGAAAATGTTCGAACAGTAATTCTATTTTCTTTATCTCTCAAGCTAGCTTCTTCGCTTACTGCCGAGTAAATTAAGATTGTACAACGTAGTGGTAAGTAACTGTATGTCATTGGACAAATAAAGCATTTGTGTTGGATTTATACGATCATATGATTCGTACGTATCTCTACAATTGTACGTAATGACGGCAATAAGTATGTAGTTTGTACGTACAGTATATGTACTGGTTATACTGCGTTCCGGTCACCACGAGAATAATAGGAGGATTTGAATTCCTCTTTCATCACGCAAGTAATTGGTACATGAATTGTCACACCCAAATTTTGGTCTAAAAATTATTATAAATAAATCAAAATTTAGAACGTGAAAACTTACTTTAAATATCTTAATTTTTTTTTTCTTTCTCTCAACAACCCGAACTCAATCAATGTCAATAAAGATTCAAAGTTTAAATCATATATTACATTCCATTTCACACCCATACACTGCAAAATTTGTGGTAGCTGTTTTTATTCAAGGAATCTTCAGACTACATGGTATGCCTCAAACTATTATATCTGATAGAGATCTGGTGTTCATGAGTCAATTTTGGTATGCATTATTCAAGGCTCATGGGACTAAATTATGCAAAAATATTGCATACCATCCTCAATCAAATGGCCAGACTGAAAATGTGAACCGATCTTTAGAGCAATATCTCAGATGTGTGATTAGAGAACATCAACAATCTTGGGTCAAAGCTTTAAGTTGGGCAGAATAGTGCTATAATACCAATTTCTATTCTGCCATTGGCATGACACCTTTTCAAGCTGTGTATAGTTATGCTCCTCCTAAAGTTCAGATTTATATCCCTGGTTCTACTGTTGTGCATGCAGTGGATGTGGAATCAAGGACCATAGATTCGCTAATTGAAGTGTTGAAAAAGAACTTGGTTAAGGCACATGAGAAGATGAACCTGTTCTATGACAAGAAACATGTGAAAAGGAGTTTTGAAGTGGGAGATTGGGTTTATTTGAAGCTCCAATCATAAAAACAAAAATCAGTGGAAGTGAGGACAATTCCTAAGCTAGCTCCTAGGTATTATGGTCCCTTTATTGTTCTGCAGAAGATTGGATCTGTAGCTTAAAAGATGGATTTGCACGCCTCAGAAAAAATTCATCTTGTCTTTCTTGTTTCCTTGTTGAAGAAGAAGCTGGGTACCTCTGTGATCACTCATTCCCATCTGCCTCCTCTTATTGATAAGTCTAATCCTCGTTGGTATCCAACTAAGGTTTTGGAAACTATGATGGTGAAGCATAAGGGAAGTGTTGCATGCACCCAAGTGGTTAGTTCAATGGCTTGGCTCACCTGTGGAGGATACTACTTGGGAATTTATTGAGGACATTATGGAGCGTTACCCAGATTTTCAAGCTTTTCTAGAAGTCCAAGCTTGAGGCCAAGCTATTTTTGAAGGAGGCAGGAGTTGTTAGGATTTATAAATAAAGTCAGCATTTTATTTTCATGTTTTGACAAGGACTCATGAATGCTACTTGTCGTTTGAACGGGGGAGAGTACTGACATTTCGTAGTTTAGCCGTTAGAACCTGTTAGCCATTGATGAATGGTTAATCAATTGGGGACACGTATCGTGCATCCTACAATCGGTTTATACTATATAACTATGTAATGAAACAGTGCTAAGGCATGAATGAAATCCCTATTTTTTCTATCTTGTTCTTTAGCTAGCTTTCTGTATTATCTTTAGATCTTGATCTCTCTGCTAGCGTTGAAACCCTAATACCTAATAATGGGATTTTTTTTTTTGACAAAAGAGAATTCGATTAAGGAGAGAAAAACTAACCACCATCATCATGAATGCCAAGAATAGACCCTCGGGTTAAGTGATGGGGGGAATCAGAAATAAGCAGATTAAGAAAAGAGGAAGAAAGATTGACAAGCCAATCATTAGGACACATCCTCTTGTATGCTAAAGCCACAATACAATCAACAACCATATTAGCCTTTCTACTGGTCCAAGACCAGTTAATTTTAGAAAAGAAATGGACCATAGTCGTAATTTGTGCGATCAAATGCGTAATAGTCTAGTTCGTCACAAGGTTGGGAGTCTTGATAGCCGAGATGACCTGAAGGGAGTCAGATTCCACATGAAGAAAGGAAATATTGAGAGATAAAGCCAATTTGAACCAGAAATAAGCACTCCCCTAAAATTACAAATAATAACCGTAGTACCACCAGACATGGTAGAGGAATCCCAGGCCCTATCGGTATTCAATTTGAGGGAGCCATCCGGAGGAGGTAACCAAATAGAATAGTGATGAACCAGAAGAGAAGAGTTGGGGTGATTCCTAATAGTAGAAGAGCGATTGATGTATTCCTGAGCAGAAGAAGCTGCTTGTTTAAAGATTAGAATGGGATTCGGGGTAATCTGATTAAACACATAAGAACACCTGTGTTTCCAAATATGCCCAAATAAAAAATAATTTTAGTAACTAGGTTATGGGCACCCTCCGAACCAGACCTGCTAAAGACTAAAAAAGGCTCCAACCACTTATCCAAAGAGGTAATATCACATAAATTAAACGGAATACCAAGAGGGTGGCCAAACTACAAAATTCTAGTCCAGGGGCATGCAAGCAAAACATGCTCAATAGTTTCACGAGCTTCCGAGCAAATATGGCATAAGTCAGTTCTCCCAATATGTCTACAAAAGAAATTCGCATTAGTGGAGATACAATTAGTGAGAGCTCTCCAAAGAAAAGTACGAATCTTATGGAGACATTTAATTTTCCACACTAGCTTCTAGAAGGAGGGTTGAATAAAATGTGAATGATGGGGGTACGGACTGGGGATATGGGCATTAAGACCGCGAAGAATATGGTAACCCAATCTAACAGTATAATTTTCATGATTTTCAAGAGGCCAAATAAGCTTATCTGGGAGAGAGGGATAAGTGATTGGAATGCCTAGATGACAATGCGCTGAAAATTGGAGATGGGGGGAAAGATACGGCTTAAATTCTACCGCTAATGCTCATAATCAATAAAATCCACAACCTTCGGATTATCTAGGTACGAAGAGTCAGAAAGGTGTTTAGACTCATTGGTAGGAAGCCAATTATCAGTCCAAAAGTCAACACTTTTACCATCACCAATCTGCCAGATTAGCTTCATTTTGGATAATGTGTCTAGCCCCTAGAAGACTAGACCGAATCCAGGAAGGGGAAGAGCCTTTAGAAGCCAAGAGAAAAGAGTTATTTAGAAAATATCTAGCTTTAAGGACTTTAACTCAAAGAGCATTAGGATTATGGATAATTCTCCAGCATTTCTTAGTAAGCAAAGCGTCATTAAAATTTTCAAGGAAGCGAAAACCCAAACCTCCCGCATCCTTAGAGTTATAAAGGGATTCCCAATTTTTTCAGTGAATGGCCGAAGAGTTAGTGGATCCTCACCATAACTTAGCCATTAAAGAGTTAAGTTGGGTACATAAAGATTTGGTGAATTTGTAACAAGCCATACGATAAGCAGGAATAGCGGCAACAACAGATTTGATAAGAAATTCCCTACCCGTATAAGATAAAGAAGAGGATTTCCAATTAGCCAACTTCTTAAGGACCTGGTCCTTAACGTAACCCAAAAAGCTACATATGATCGGCCCCACACTGTAGGGAGACCGAGATACTTACCCGAATCCCATACCACCTTCATTTGAAGAATAACACTAAGGACATGAGACACTATGGGATGGACATTAGGGTTAAAAAATAAGGAAGATTTCTTATTATTAACAAGTTGACCAGAGACACGACAGTAAGTTTCAATAAGATCAGAGAAGATTTCGCAATTTGCTAGATTAGCTTTAAGGAAAAAGATCGAGTCATCCATAAAGAGAAGGTGACTTACCATAGGACTATTTAAGCCATCTTGGACACCTTGTAATAGGTTTGAAGTACACATCTTCTTAGTCATGGAAGATAAAATGTCATGAATGAATAGGAAGAGATAATGGGAAATAGGATCTCCCTGACGAATAACTCCAGAAGAAGAGAAGAAAGGCCCAGGCTTCTCATTGACAGGAACAGAGAGAGAGACAGATCAAACACAAGTCATAATAAGGGTTAACCCACTTTGGGTCAAAACCTAACTCGAGAAGGACTGCTTCCAGGAAGGGCCACGAAACACGATCATAAGCTTTGGACATATCAAACTTCATAGCCAGGTTACCATCACTACCAGATTTTTGAAGTTTTAATTTATGGAACATCTCATGAGCAATGATAAGATTATCCTGAATCTGGCGACCACCAACGAAGACCGATTGATTTTCTGAAATAAGGGTAGTCATGAAAGGTTTAAACGATTGGCAATTACCTTAGATATATAAGATTTTGTAGAAGAAGTTGTAAAGGCCTATTGAACGAAAATCAACAGCCGACTCCGGGATAGGAATCTTAGGAATAAGAGCAATATGAGTTTGATTCATCGAATCTAAGATGGAACCGGAGGTGGTGCTATTGAAAATTGTGCTGAAAACGACGTCATTAATAATATCCCAATAATGTTGGTAGAAAATACCCGAAAAACCATCCGGATCAGGAGCCTTGAGTCCACCAAGATAAAAAAAATAGCCGATTTAATTTCAGCCAACTCTACTAAGCATAAAAGAGAGCTATTCATATCTTGGGTAACTAGCTTATCCATAAAGCCAAGAGCGTCCGACATGTCAAAACATGGATCAGCTTTAAAGGCGGATTGGAAATGGATATTAAGATGCGAAATTATATCAGCTTCATTCTTTAACCAACAACCATTATAATTTTTTAGACGCAAATTTTTGTTAAATTGTCTCATTTGGAGAGGAATAGTGAAAGAAAGTTGTGTTATCATCACCCAATGATAACCAGTTTACTCTAGATCTTTGCTGCCAGAACATTTCCTCAAGATTCCAAAGGGTGGCTATTTTTTAGTAATATCCGCAATTTTTCCAACAAAGTTGGGATATGTACAATTTTGCAGGGAGCATAATTCAAATTTTAAAGCAGATAGTTGATTCCCAGAATTTGGGAAAGCAGATTTTGCCCATAATAACATAGCAGAGCAACAAGAATAAAGATTACTCATCAGTTGAGACGCATAGAAAGGGCCCAGAAAGTAATTTCAACTATTCTTTACAATAGCTCCACATTCTGGTTTGGAGAGCCAAACTTGCTCAAATTTAAAAGATCAGGGGGATTTGGATTCCTCGGGAATAGTGTCAAGCATTATTGGACAATGGTCAGACCCCATTCTATCAATATGGAAAACTTGAGAATGAGGAAAAGTAGTGATCCACATCAGGTTACCAGGGGTCTATCAAGTCTTTCTTTTTTTGACAAAGAACCATGATGATAACATAACCAGGTAAAAGTCGGGCCATTAAAGCCAAGGTCTTGGAGATTAGAGTGAAGTAAAAAATCTCGGAAAAGGTTTAGGCGCCAAAGCGAATGAGGAATACCTCCCCATTTTTCCGAATTCCAAAATAATTCGTTAAAATCACCTAAACAAAGCCACGATATATTAGTTGGAGAAAACCAGGAGTAGACCAAATGCCAAAAGGTATTTATTTTTTCATTGATATCTGGGGTTCCATACATCCAAGTGATATTACTATTCAGAAGGGAAACACACGTGCATATGAATAAAATTGACAGAATTTGAAATAAAGGAGATGGGGATCAGAGAATTCCACAAAATTGCGAGGCCACCACCGGTGTGGACAGGTTCCACAGTAAAATTGTGATCAAAGTAAAGTGTCTTCTCCTAATTCAATAGAACATTCTTAGGATTCCTAGTTTCCATAAGGAACAGAATGTTAGGCCTCTTGCTCTTACAAAGATGCTTGAGGGAACTTCTTGTCATGTTGGGCCCTAGCCCTTGATAATTCCACGAGATGAGCCTCATTCTGGCTCGGTGCCTGCTTCCGGCCAGTCACATGCACCGATTTTTGGGGACCTATGGGTTTACCATAGCAGTAGCAATTCCAAGTTCAGGAACCAGTGGATCTTCCACCATAATAAGAATAACTAGATTTTCAATGACAGGAACAGTAGTAAGAGGGATTGATAGAGGCTCCCTAGGATCTTCAAGAATGGGATTGAAATCCATAAAGTGAGTAATCTGAGCCCAAATATCATAATTTTCCTCAAAGGAAGGATTCATGTGAATTGGCACAGAGAAATTACCTCCTGGATGCACATAATTACTCCCTAGATTCACGAAGCTAGTATCAAGGACATAGCCCTAAGTAGATTCCAGGATAACTAGATTTTGGTCACTCACAACTAGCTCTTGGTTTTGGATTATGCTTCCCCATCTACCACTCATAAGACATTACTGGATACGGGATCCCCTTTTGCCTTTGGTTTTGGAAGATTTCATCTTCTGACGAGATTGAGGAGAGGAAGTAGGCGTGACATCTTGGGAATCTACCTATGATTGATTAGAAGAAGAGGGAGCTCGACGCTGCATTCTTTGGAGCATGCAATCATGAGCTCGGGATTTGAAGCTAGGACGAAGTGGATCATAGCCCTCTTCAATTGAAGCCACGCTAGGCAAGTAGATATTCCGGGTTCCTTCGACGATGTAAGAGCCACTGGAGAGAGCGCAACAGTAGTGTGCTCATGAAATGTCGTTTCATCCTTACTCAGAGCAAATATAGAAGATGACTCCCTATTGACAAGAGAAATGGGCTCCAAAACCATTGGGCTTTTTCCTTTGGTCAAATCTGGGCTTTCAAAATTTGGTGATCCAGCCTGAGTTAAATGGGCCCTAGATACCCTCTGGTTTTGGGTTTGCATAGAGAGGCCACCAATAGTTTGCATGGATGTCAAGGTCTGGTCAGAGGTCGAGATTTTATCACGGGTAACATGCAACAATGACCTAGGAATCACACCGTCTCCTAAACTCTTATCAAAAGGGAAAGCATGTTGGATCACAAAGTATAGTGTACCATGGACAGCATCGGAGGCCGAAAATAAATTCAAATCAACCTGAATATAGAGGGGATGAACATGAAAGTTTGGAGGTGTCGGCATAAGAGGATTCGAGACAACCTGAACTTCCATGAAGTTCACCACAACCTCTTGTTCAACGGCAGTTGGTAACAGGGCAAGAGGTAAGAGATTTTCCCATCCAAATTCCTTAATGATATTGTGAGGAGGCTCCATAACCCTAGTAGAGTGGGTTAAGATATTTGGACCCAAATGATGGCGTCTTGGGAAAGTCGGGAGTCTACAAGCTCGTTCTAGATGACCAAGATGGCCACAATGGATACAAAAGGAGAAGACCCTCTCGTATAGGAATTCCGCCTAAACCGCATGCCTTTGGAACCAAAATCCGGGGATGATCGGGTTCCTAGTATAAAAGTATACACGAATACGAAGAAGGGATCTCCACTGAACAAGATGTGTTAGATCTTCGATGACCAAAAGTTGGCCGGCTTGAATGCCGATTCTTCGAGCATTTTCCACGGTCATTTGAACCTTTGGTATGCCATGGACTTGTACCCAAACTGCCATAAGATGGAGAGGAATATCAATAATATGCTCAGCAGCCGGCCAAGGGTGAGTGGTTACAGAAAAACCCATGACTAACTTGGGCTCTGGTAATGAATAACAGCTTCAGTTTTAGCATTGGTCGTGATACCGTACGTGTTGTTGTTGTGAAGTCTTTCAATGATAACATCACCAAATCCTTCCCAAGAAGGAGTAAGAATGTGGATTACGACATTGATATTAAGTAGGCAAACAGCGATCATATGCGCAACAAATTAGTTTGGAAGAGCTACAGACAGATCGGCTCTAACCAAGTCAATGAAAAGGTCATTGTGGTCTTGGACAATATGAGGGTCCATGATAACGCACAAAGGGCAATGAAATGTGGGAGGGAAAGCTAACTGTGGAAGTAAAAGAGACTTGATATGAACAAAGAGAAGGAGGCAATGTTTAAGGAATGAAAGATATTCTCTATCGAACAATTTGAGTAGGGAATGAGAATGAGACTTGGTGGGTTGAAATATAGAAACAGAACATCTCAAAAACCTACTATAGATAGTAAAAATCATAACTGCAAAGCACAGTTTAGTTGAGCTAAATAAAGGCAGAAGAGGGGAGGAAGGTGAACTGAAGAGAGAAACACTAGGGTGAAGGAGTAGAGTACTTAAACCAGAAGTGACAGCCAACTTCACTAGAAGTAGACCTAATGAACAAGAAGGATGGCACAATCTAGAAGAAGATTATAGCAATAACAAATAGCAGAAGATAGGGAAACAAATCTAGTGCTCCGGGAAATAAGAAGAAAGGATATAGGGAGAAGCAATGTGGAGATTTGCACAGGTGCTAGCTGGAAGATTTGAAAGAATAGAAAAGCTAGAAGTTGAGAGGCCAACGTAAGGAGGTGAGGGAAGCAATCACACTAGACTATCCTACAACAAAGGGTAGCTCAATGGAGTAAAAGCAAGCCAGAAAAGCAAACAAAATTGCAATGGGCAGGGATTTCGAATCCGGGGAAGATACAACAAAGGATAAGCCAGCCTTATAGAGTTGAAGTTGGGGACGTAACACTACCAAAAAAATGCATTTTGCAAAGGCAACTTGCCTTCCTGAATAGTGAAAATGTCGTAGCAAATACTCTTTTGCGACGGCAAAATGAGTATTTGCGATGGCATCGTTTTCGTCGCAATAGGTGGTGACGCAATTGCTAATAACGACGGTTTTTACTGTGATATGTACTTATTTACCGTGACAAAATTTTACCGTAGTAAATATTTTCTTTTTACGACGATAAGTTTGCCATCGCAAATTTGTTGAGCGTAGTGTTGTTGTTTGGTTTTTGCGACGGTAAATTGCCGTCTCAAATACTGGTCCCATAACAACAAAAATTGCTCTATTTTTTTGCAACGGCAACAAGACCATCACAAAGAAATGGAGCTAATCAAATGTGCTAATTTGCAAATGTACATTAAGACACTTTTATCATTCAAAAAGTCTATAAATCTATTCAAGTTCACATGAGTTTACTGTACAAAAAGATAAAAGCTCTTCTTCAGCTATTCATAAAGTCTACTACTTTCTACCACTTGTGGCCACCGTCCAGGTCCGAGTAGACTCTCTAAGTTACAATATGAGTCATACATAAGTAATACTACAAAATTACATACGTTTGTGTTGCTCACAACTGGCTATATGTCCATAAGCAAGCAATGAAATTAAAATTTGAGCCTCATCTATCTTTCAACCAACCTTGTTGACAACAGAGTTCACCAATTCACTTCTTTTAGCCTTTGTAGCCTACTTGGAGATAGCTCTATCATTTTAGCCTTCCACAATGTAGAGACATTTTACTTATAGTTAAGGATACAATCTAGCACCAAGATAAGAGCATATAATAACTATAAAATGTCTAAATCTTTTAACCAATATAAAATCAAGCTATAAAAATACAAATGTTGGTTAGTATATATTGCAAGGTAATGCAGGCTTTTAGAAACAAATACAATAATACACTAACTCCAAATTTTCAGTCTGCATGGATGCAGTTCTTTATATATGTGAAAAGATAGGACTTGATCCTATTTAAACCGGGAACTAGACTTAGGAGACATGCATAAATTTAGCTAAAGAACACTTCGATTTAATTCTTTCAGTCAAAGTAAAGTGAATGCGATATATAGAAGTTAATATCATATTGTTCTAGATGAGCCCTCTACTAAATTGCGCAAGATGTCTTCTAGCTACTAACCCAATTCAAAGAAATTTATAACTACCCTGCCCCAAATATGTAGGGAATTGACACTCTGGCACACATCATTAACTTTAAATCAATATATAGAGCAACATTAATATTTCTTAGCTCTTGCCTAATTAAAGAGATTCCATGCCTACTTACAGTAGATGTATGGAGTATCGTGAATTTTTTTCTCAATGCAATTTTTAACAAAAATAATATTCTACACAATTGTTCTTGACAGATTTTATTGGAAAAAAAATAAAAATAAAAATTTAGGGAAGCATCCAGCCCCAGTAACAACGAATTGAAATAGAAATATACAGTACCTCATCTCCTTCATCTGCATATGGAGTACTATTGGGCACATCCTGCAAACTGGGTTGCCTGATTGGAACACCCTCATTAGCCATAGTTTGGGCAGACAAAATCTCAAGTCTCAATTCAATATTTAGCTCCTTCATAAAAAAAAAGACAAATCAGTAAACATTGTAATAGGCAATATGGACTAGTGAAACAATTATGAGCCAAACACTAGATCAATATATAAGAAATCAAGTGGCCGGTAACCGAGCATTGTGATTTCAAACCTTACCTGTATTTTTATGGACTTGCACTGATTTACAACATAAATTGTACTCATGCATTTACAATGATGAAAAAAATGCAATAGAACTAGTTGAAAATATTCACTTCAATACAACATACAGAAAAACAAAAACAATACCCCGAAGGTATCTATGAAAAGAGAAGATATGATGAAGTTTACCATCCAACAATGATTTCCTTAGAATTCACCTTTTGCTGAAAAAACAGCATATTGTGATGGTATTCAAAATCCAAAGCAACCTGCAAAAACATGTCAAACCAATGTGAGAGGAATTTCAATTACTGTAGGACTAAATAAAGATACAACTCAGAAAGAAATTAACATCCAAACAAAGTTAGATCAAGTAAGCATTAGATATCCCGAACTCAAATATCTTCAAATTAATACATCCCAAATTCCTAATTATATAATTGAACTGAAACACCTACCCTGAAACTCGAAAAGGTCCTAATAAAAAGTAAACAAACAAGCTAGCTGGGATGTGTGATTTACCTTCAACCCTAATTACAAAGTGATTCGCAAAATAGAATTTAGTACACAGCTCATGTGATAAGTCAGATCAAGTAAGCAAACCTACACACTTGTCACACGAAGAGCCAGACAGGGACGGTGAAGGCGTTGGGCTGAATGGAGCGGCTTCTATGGAGGTGCTAAATCTGAATTGAAGTAACAAAAGCAAAAAAGATTCGAACATTTTGAGCAATGAAGCCAAGTTCTAAACCAAACAAACAGATTAACATGCCATATAGCCCTATAAATATAAACACATTTTCTAGCATCAGGGGTTCAGTAAGTCATGAAACTTGGTCATTCTAAATTTCTAAAAGCCTCATAATCTTCAAATCATGGTAATTTACCCCATAATACTTCAAAAAAAAAAACCAAAACCAAAATAAAAGACTCAAACTTTATGAACATTCAAGCCAAATTCTATAGCCAAACAATGTCTATACATAGCAGCACATATAGTTAAATGCATTATCAAGTAAAACAAGAACAACCTTAAACCCATGAAAGAAGAAGTGTCATACCAGTTTAGGGGCTCTAGTCCAAACCCCATTGTCCTAATCCCAACGTGACCTTAAGAAATTGCGCCCTAATTTCAATAAATCTGCCAGCTCCTTAAACCCCACCATATACTTATCCCCCACAACACTCATCACCACCCCAAGCCACCACGCATCCATGTAAAACGCCTCTACGACGTCGTTCAGCTCAAACCACCTCTCTTTCTCCTCTTCTTCCTCCGGAGGCTTCGGCCTGAGCAACGACACGGTGATCCACTCTACATGAGGTTTGGTCAGGCCGAATGGAGCGGCCTCCGCGAAGGTGCTGAATCTAAATTGAAGACTGAAGTTTGGGGTTTGACGGACGAAATCAAAGGAGCTCGATGGCTGAGGGAGATGGAGCTCGAGATCGACGAAATCTAGGGTCGAAGAAGGCGAAGCGGTGCAGATTGAGGCAGAAGCACTGCGGCCCAGTTAAAGATTGAGGGAGAAGGGAAGAGGTTCTAAAGCTGGAGAGATGGCGTACTGGGCTAAACTATATGGCGTAGCCCACTCGCTTGCTGCTAAAGGCCACCGCGGCGAGATGCGATCTAGGCTAAACTAAAGGCTATGTTGGAGAGAGGCGAGTGTCATTTTTGAGAGAGAGATAGAGTGTTCGACTTTTCCTTGTTATATCGACCAAGCTATTAGGTCAACTCCATCAATGATTTTATTAGTCTGCCTTTCTTTTATTTTTATTGTTTTTTTTTTGGTTTAGGGATTAGGATTTAGAATGTAGTGTTTAGGGTTTTGGTCTTTTTTTTACACGAAAAGATAGATATGAACCCCATGATAATGCATTTGAGGTACTTGGTTTCAACTTTGTTTTGGTGGAGTAGCAAATCACGATTTACTCTTAAGAACAATATGGTCACAATGTTCGACTCATGGATCGAGGTCAAATTCAAATCGAATAGTCCTAATTTTTTCACGACATGTTTAGATCAGTCTGATCGTCTCATCTAACGGTCACATTTGCATAATGATTACTTGTTAGTGATTTAGTTTTATAAAAGCTTATTTTTTTCATATAACCAATTAACACTACCAGAAAAAGCCACTTAGGCGACGGAACTGTTTCGTTGCCTAAGTAGGTATTTCCGTCGTCTAGGTACTTAGACGACGAAATCTCCATCGTCTAAGTACCGTTATCTAAGCACCGTAGTTTAGGTATTTAGACAACGAAAATTGGAATTTTCGTCGCCTAAGTTCCACTTAGACGACGGTTTTAGAAGCGTCGTCTAAGTCCACTTTGACAAGGCATGTTTTCGTGCTCTAAGTATATCCTTATACGACATAATCAAATTTTCCATCGTCTAAGTGATATTACTTAGACAACGGCAAATTTGATTTCGTCATCTAGGTGATAGTACTTAGACGACAGAATCATTGATTCTGTCGTCTAAGTAGTAAATATTAATTTTTTTTAAATATAATAAATATAATATATTAAACATTAAATTAATAAATGAATTTAAATAACTAATAATAATAAAAAATATTTTAAATATAAAATTCGTACAAAATTAATAAAATATTGTTCAATTCTGATCAAGATCATAAAAGTACATAAAAAAAACTTAGCTAGCGATAGTAGAAGGTGTATAGGCCCCGCTGATCCCACCCCCACTCGGATCGTCGTCGTCGGGTCCTGGAAGAGAAGGAGAGCCAAACGGGTGACAAACAGCATCAGGATCTAGGCCTAGCTTAATTGATATGATGCACATTAATTGAGGCATATGATCCATCCTCGCTTGAGCTGCTTGACTCTCCTCCCGAGCCATATGAGCGTCCTCCTAAGCCCTACGAGCGTCCTCCTGGGTGGCTAAGGCGTTGTCGTTGGTCACTCGAACTTGCTCCTGGAAAGCTTGCATTTGCTCCCATCCCGCCGCATTCAAGCGCTGACTCCCCGATGATGTGGACTGGCTCATATCTCGCTCGACTCCCCATCCAAGACCATGAACCTCTTTACCAGGTCGACGACTGAAGACTGCATCTGCTATTTCTATCTGAGACTCTGTCGAGAGAGTAAGCAGCTCCTCAAGCGTGATCCCTGGACTCTAAGACTGCATATCCGCAATTCTCTTGTTGGCCAATTGTTGCAACCTTTCTTGAAATGAACATGAACAATATATATATATGTCCCCAAAAAAATTGACATAATTTCTCTTAAAAATTGATGAAACCAAAATCTTGCACGAAAACCAAAACACTTCCAATAACAGCAAAACTAAATCTCATTCAAATTTCACAAGTTCACCATATGTATCTCACATGCACATATGTACCACACATGCATATACTCAATTACCTATGTATCACACAAATAATATCCTCATTTATCAAGTTTATCTCCTTATGCACAAGTGAAGAAGCAACAATAAAATTAAATATTATTACTTTGGAAAAAAATGTTACTTACGGCGTGTTGAGTGCTGAGATATTTGGTCTGTCCAGGTCTATTGTAAGCAGAAATGCTGTCTTCTATGAGTGGGTATTTCGAACCCTTTTGCAAGTGTTCATGCGCCAGGTTGAGCATTTTGCAGGAGCCCGATCTGTGGTGCAACAACTTCTTCTCCCGATTAGCTCTGTTTCTCTATGATTGCGTCTGTTACACAACAATTTAAATTATTACGCAATTAATCATTATTCAACAGAATTTTTCCCAAAAATTGACACGAATGTGGAGGAATATGAAATACGAACCTTATACGGTTCAGACTCAAAGTGGTCTTTCAACCACTCACACTCATCTTCCCTTCCCTTTTTGAACTCCTTCGAAAAAATTTCAGGGTTTGCCTTGTACATCTTGTGCAATGCACACTTCAAATCCTTGAAGATTTTGTGATCGATTTTGTTGATGTAGTTCGACCACCATCTCTGGAGTCTGTTCATAATTAAAATTGTTCTAACAAAAAAAAATTAAACAATTAGAAACAGTAAACACTAGAATTTGTAATCAATTATGAAAAAAACTATAATATTAAATATTTTTTTACCGTGAGTCCGCGGAACACATTCATTTTGTCCTTGTTGGGGAGCTCTTCCCAAGTAGTGGCTATCATAAGTACGTGAGAACATACAAAGTTTCTGATCTGGTGAGCTGTCAAACTAGTCAGCCTCATTCCTTCACGACATCGGGTGAATGCATTTAGAGGCACATCGATCCTCCCTCATGCTGATGTCTTTGCTACGCTCTCGACTTTGCTTCCATTGAAAATTCTCCGAATGCGTTTAGGGGATGGAAGTGAGGGGTCCCTCCTGTTTCGCCGTCTCGCACTAACGATAGTTGAATCTTCATCAAAAGATTGAGGCGTCTATGACGTTGACCCTGAACCGCCCTGATCACCTACAATGTCGTCAATTAGAGGAGCGTGCGGAATCTCCCCTTCAGGCGCCGAACTCGTACCCGACTCATTGGAGGCTTGATTCCCCCAACCCATCTGTCATAAGATAGATTGATGCCACAATACTTTGTCTTTTGTCGTGCGCCTTTTCGGCATCTTAACAATCTTCAACAAAAACCATATATACAAATTTTTCTAATTACCACATTAATAATACATTCATATATATATATATATATTCACATCAATACATATATAATCGATCATCACCCACATTATCCAATTAACACATGAATAATTAACACATATATTTCTATATATATACACATTAACACATATGAATTAACATATCTATATATTAATTAACACGGAAATTCAATATACATATCCATATAATCAATTATCCAATTGAAAACATAAATTATCCAATTATACATATCTAATTAAATATATCAATTATCAATATTATACATATCTAAATATATTTTTATATATATATAAATATACACAAATATATCTAAAATATATATATACACACAAATTAATATACAAACTTTATCTAAAAATATATATACAAAATTTATCTAAAAATCTATATACACAAATATACACTATTATACACAATACATATGTACACAGTATATATATCTATATACACGATATATATATAATCGATCGGTGATGGTTCAAGAGTATACCGAGAGAGGAAACGGGGGTCACCGGAGAGGGTGAGGAGGAGCCAACTTCGAAGCTTCTCTGGCCGGAGAATTGGAAAGACACGGATCGGTGATCGAGGGGGAAAGTTTTTTGCCCCGTTTTGATGGCCAGGCGGAAAAACTGAAGTGAGAGAGAGAGAGAGAGAGGAAAACTGATTGGTTTTATCATGGAAATATCCACTTAGACGATGAAACCATATGTTACGTCGTCTAGGTGCTCCACTTAGACAACACAACCTTACTTTGCGTCGTCTAAGTGGTTTTTGAAAGCCACAAAAAAAATGGGCGGTTACTTATCACCCGCCATTATTTTTGTCTTAGACGACGGAACCCAATGGTTTCATCGTCTAAGTGGTCACCTAGATGACGGAACCCTATAGTTCCATCGTCTAGGATAGTGTTTTTAAATTACTCACCAAATTTATCGACATCTAGGATATCGCCAAATTCGATTGGTCTCCAATTTGTCCATAATTAAATTAATTATTTAATCGATTATCGACGTCTAAAATTTACATTAATTAATTAATAATATACATCAGTTTTATATAATCAACCATGCATATATACATACATGCATCAAAACTACAAATGAACCAAACTTGGTCGATCAATCAATCACTTTCGTCATCATAGTCTTCATCAACATCTTCCTCTTCACTACTCTCAACTGACGGCTGGTCCTCATCATAATTATCATCATATCCGAGGTCATCTTCATCCTCCAGCTCCTTATCTTCATATGCATTATCAATCGTAAGGTCCGTGATCTCCTTTTCAGTAAGATCTGTTTCCTGATCAGGCATGGTAAGAGTTCGTTAAGGCAAATGAGTTCCCTTGTGTCTGGGATGACAGAAGTATCAGATTCTTGATATGCACTGACATTATCCTGTTGAGTATGAATCAGTGACACTCCATATTCTTCAGTGAGACATATGGTTTACTATTTTCCAACCTGCACCAGTTTTCTGATCATCCAGATAGAACACCTACCTAACTAATGTGACAAGAGCGAAATGCTCATCCTCATACCAGCTTGAATTTGTATCGATTGATAAAAGGCCCAGATCTTTCTTCGTACACTTGAACCATTTACACTTGAATAGAAAAACGTTGATACAATTCCCATATAATAACTTAACGACATTGACAAGAACTCTGTAATATACATCGTCGCCTTGTCTGACCGCGATCCCACTATTTTCTGTTCTTCTTCCTTCATCTCGGTCCACTAAATAAAACTTTACACCGTTAACAAAATATCCAGAGTAAATATAGTGTTGAACCGACTTACAGGTCAACATGTGTTTTTCCCATGATCACCACCCATTATGGTTAGAGGATTTTTGTAGATCCTCCATCTACAAAAAATGTGAACATACAAGATGTAATTAAGAATATATATATATATATATATATCTACCAAAAGTTTGCCATAACTTCCCCTAAAACTAAAGGAAACCACATATAAACCTTCATCTAAAATTTGACCAAAAATACTACGAATCCATTAATTAAACACCAAATTAAATAACAAATTAGTTAACTAATTAATCCCTAGTGTGGTTCCAGATATATATATATATATATATATCAACATCAAATTTAAAAAAGGAAGCAAAAGCCTATATGCATAGTTTAATAATTTAAACATACATACCCATTGGAGGAAATAATCAAGGAACTTTTTCTTAAGCATTTTTTAACCCAGTTAAGACTCTTGTTCGGTTTGGCTATCTGAATTTTAGTTCTATAAGTTTGCATGTAACCAGTAACCTCTTCAGAGTCTCGCAACACTACCCAATGTGCTTCAATAAGTTCCTCATGACTAAATATTTCGGTTAATACTCCTCTAAATGGTCGTACAAGATCTGTGACGACTGAAAGATTGTAGGTAACAAATGTATTGGAGGCGGTCTAGACTGGATCATTGAAGTACTCACTGTAGTAAGTAACAGACTCATGCATTAGATATGTTTCCCGCGATAGAGCCATCTGGGGAAGACCTATTTTTGACAAATCCTTTCTACTGTCTGAGTTATCTACAAAATAGGCATTAGATTATTAATTCACATCGATCTTTGTAAGAAAAGAGATATATAAATGATGAAAAACGTGTTTAAAAAAAATTCAGTACTACTCCATATTTTACCTTTCTTGAGGATACATCTACGCGTATTGGACCGGACCAGAAAGCACGATTTGTTCGAGAAGGTGGACCAAGAGGTGAATCATGATGTCGAAGAAAGCAGGGAGGAAATCCTCTCTAATTTACAGAGGATGTGGACAATTTCGTATTGAAGTTTGACTACATCCGACTTCTTCAACTCCCTGGTGCATATCCTCTGCCACCATCTGCACAATGCAACTATTGGTTCAACGACGTCTTTAGGCAAATAAGGTCGAATCACCACTAGAATCAGACGTTGCAGCATAACGTGACAATTATGAGTCTTTAAACCAATGAACTTGTGTTCCCCTACTTTGACACAGACATATATGTTGGATGCATAATTAGACGGATACCATACACGCTGAAACCAGTTGAATACAACATCCCTCATTGTCGGCTTCACTGTGTAAGGTGCAACAGGCATCTTATGTTAAACACCTCTTCTATCCCTCTTTAACCACAAGGGATGGCGTATAGTCATAGATTCCAAATCTTTTCACTTTTTAGGAGTATTCTTAGTCTTGAACTTAATACAGAGAATAGTTCCTACCACGCTGTCACACACATTCTTCTCTATGTGCATGACATCTAAGTTGTTCTCAGCTTCAATTCTGACCAGTAAGGTAGTTCAAAGAAAATACTCACATGGTGCCAATATGCTAGATATTGTGGAGGGTGTGGATTGAGTTTCTTCACATCATCGTCATTGGTCAACATACCAAAATTGAAGCTATTTAACCTCTCAATAATCTCTTCACCGAACCACTGTCGAGGTTTATGACCATTCTCTACTATCCCATCGAAACAATCCTTATCATGTCGCCACTGGTGATCATGAGGAAGTCATCTATGGTGACCAAGTAACACATCTTTCCTGCGTGCCAACTTGAGTTGACGTCGTCCAAGCAGATATGACAAGCATTGTATCCTCTGGTTGTGCAAGATGCACACATCCGATAAGCAGGAAAATCGCTGATGGTCCACATTACCGCGGCTCTTATCAAGAACATTGTATTACTGAACTTGTCATACGTTGGAACTCCAGTTCCCACTACAATTTCAGCTCGTCAATCAATGGTCTGAGGTACACATCTAAACACTTTCCAGGAGACTTAGGCCCTAGAATTAACAGAGTAAGGAAATTAAATTCCTTGTTCATATACATCCAGGGAGGCAGGTTATACAACATGAGGATAACTGGCCAAGCGTTGTACGTGCCATCGTTAAAAGGATTGAACCCGTCTGTAGAAAGTTCTAGTCTAACATTTCGAATCTCCACTGCAAAGTCTAGAAATTTTCTGTCGAAATGTTTAAAAGCCTCCCCATCTGCTACATGTCTGAGCACATCGTCTTCTATTCTCTTTTTCGCGTACCATCTCATCGACTCTGTTGTGTATAGAGACATGAACAAACGCTGGAGTCTGAGAATCAACAGAAAATATCGAAGCACCTTCACAGAAATCTTCTTCTTCGAACTTCTCCTATCAGGGTACTTCTATCTGGAGTGGTTGCAAACAGGACAGTAGTCAAACTCTGCATACTCCTTATAAAACAACACAATCATTTTTACAAGTGTGAATATGCTCGTACTTCAGACCGAGTTTGCTTAAGACACTTTTTACCTTGTAATGGGAACCTGGAGGCTTGTGATTGTTAGAAAGCAAATCACATATGTGTTTCTGGATATCGTCAAAACTTGAATCCAATATTTTGTGCTTCACTTTGTACTCCATTCTGGTCATTATGGCGTGCAACACAGTCTGTGGACATCCATCGTACACTGGGGTTCATGCTTCAAGTAGCATGCTATTGTACCTATCAAATTCAATAGTGTCAATTTTCGAGAATAAGGTAAGGATTGGGTCAACATTAGAAGTATCAAATCCTCCCCATTTGTGTTGTTGTCTACCATTTTGACTGAATTTCGTAAAAGCATCATGGACCAAATCCATAGAGGGGTTCCAAGAAGGGGAGCCACTACCGTTGGATGAGGCATCCTGGTAACTGTACCCTGAGTTGAAGTCTACTACTTCACCGTGCTCACTCCATGTAGTGTAACTCCACATCATATTGTGCTCATACAAGTTATGAGCCATAACATGAAACTCCACAAACTGATGGTTAAGACATTTTTTGCACGGACACCTTAAACGCTTCTTTCCTTGACCATGTTGCATCGCAAATGTTACAAACTCTCAGATTCTGTCCATATACTTCTCATTATTTCTATTCGCCAACTGTATCCAACTTTTGTCCATATTCCTGTGTAAGTAAACAAAACTTTAAAATTATCAAATAAACCATTGTTAGAAGTTAATAGAAAATTGTCGTTGAATTCATACAATTTTTAATTAATTAACAACTAATTAATTAATTTGTCTCTAATTAAAATTATTTAATTATGAGATTAATATATCGATCAACATATATATATATGCATTTCAAGCGCAATATTGTTCATCAATAATTAGTTAGGTAGCACACAATTAATTAAACAAAATAGCTAGCTAGCTAGGTTCACATTATGGAATAATATTTATATATATATGCAAACAAATTAAAACCGTCGGAATGATCAATTCACGGATCAGAATTATTAGTACCGACCAAATCGAATATACGTACGTACCTTAATTCGTCGATAATTAATAGTCGGCCGGTTGACGTCGTCATTGATCAAAATGAAGTGATCGAGCTATCTAGAGGTAGGCTAGCTAGGCTTATATATATGTGTGTGTATATTATTTTATTTGAGAGAGCTAAATGAAGAATTTGAAGCTGAGAATTGAGAGAATGACGAAGAGATGAATAAGAAGCTGATTGATATAGATAATTGAACTTTTTTACTTAGACAACCCAAGTATTAATTTTCCGTCATCTAATATATCACTTAGACGGCATAATTAAGTAGATCCTTCGTCTTAGTAGTTTCTTATATGACGCCTAAAAATGGTGTGGTCCGTCGTTTAAGACTCCACTTAGACGACGCAAGTCTATATGTCGTCATCTAAGTGTTGTCTTAGACGACACAAATCTATTACATCGTCTAACACAACACTTAGATGACGACATATAGACTTGCGTCATCTAAGACTCCACTTAGACGATGCAAATACATTACTTGTCGTCTAAGTGTTGTCTTAGATGACGTAATGGATTTGCGTCGTCTAAGACCTCTTAGACGATGGAGATGGTAAGCTTCCGTTATCTAAGAGCCTTTTTCTGGTAGTGTAACAATATAAGTAACAATACCAGTTCTATGTAGAATTTTAGAAATAAGAAAACTAAAGTGATCTAATAAGAAATTTGTCCATACACATGTATTAACCTCGTAATAAAATGGACCCTGCAAAAAAATTAGCATTGTCGAACTTCGTTTAGACCGTGGTCAATGAGGTCAAATATGACAAAAAGACTAAAATAACATTTTTGAAGGATTTTACTCCTTCCCCTATGGGGGGAGTAGCTATGTAGACTAATTTTGTCAATTTTTTTGACATGCTAAGAGGAAGGAGTAAATATTGGATATTGAGGATATTTTGACACTTCAAAATATGGATATTTCGACAAAAATATCGAGAAAATATCAATATTAAGGAAAATTTGAGAAATATTATAGAAATTTAAAAGCTATAATTAGTGTATTTTCTTTCATATCTTTTGACCAAAGAAAGTATATTTAAATAACAGATGATAGAAAGTATCAAAAAGTAACGTAACAAGGTAGGCTGGGTAGTTGGATATGTACTTTGGTGGCCTGAGATCGATTCTCGGTGGTGTTTCATGTGTTTTGGCTTAAGGTTTACTTCTGCACCACAAGATCTGAGTTTGGGCCTTCCATATTTGACACGATTGTAATCAGTTTCCTGAAATCTCGCCAGAACATTAATATCGGCGATATTATGCGAAAATTTCGCTGAAATATCGGCGAGATTTTTGATTTTTAATTCCTTGGATAAGAGAGATATGAACTCACAAGAATGCCTAAGCAAAACTTGCTTTCAAATTAATTTTTTACGTCGTGGAAAATAGAGTTTTCGTCTAAAGCACCATAGGGTGACAATGTTTCAACAAACCAACAGAGGTCAAATTCAAGTCACACGATTATAAGTTTTTAATAACATACTTAGAATATTCTAATCCTCCCATCCAACGGTAATTTTCGCGTAAAAAAATTATTTGTCGGTAAATTTGATTTTGCGACGGCGATTCTTTTCCGTCGCAATTGACGAAATTTTTTGCGAGGGCATGAAAGTGTCGTCGCAATTGATGAAACCCTTGCAACGTCGTGAAAGTGCCGTCGCAATTGATGAAATCTTTTGCGATGGCACCGGTTTGCCGTTGCAAAAAGTATTCACATTTGCGATGGTTATTTTGCCGTCGCAATTGATATGTATTCTCAACGGCATTGAATACCATCGCAAAAAAGCGTAGCAAAATTGAGTTTTTGTTGTAATGTAGAAAGTAGCAAGTAGCAAGATAGGACAACAGGCCTTGATAATAAGATCAAGAGAAAATCCGAAGATGGATTGGATTGGGCTCTAGCAGAACTAGAGAGAAAAATTCTCATAAGAGAATTGGAATGCCCACTCTTTGTTTGTTCGCTCTCCAAATGTGATTTAGTTGGCCGGGTCTACATAGGCGTAGTTAGCATAAAATAAGGGGTGTCAAATGACACTTCTCAACTTTTGGATATTCATCTTTTGTATAAATAATTTTATATTTGGTAGTGATTTAACAAAATAAAACTAATTTTAACATTTTTAAAAAATTTAAGATATCAGTCTGTTTTATACTATTACCCAATCCAATTATTCCTAAACTCATTAAGATAAACAAAATACTTTTACTTAATCTAAAATTTAAAAGCTTTATTAGCTTATTTGATTGATAAATATAAACTTATTTTTAGTGTACATTCTGACTCTCCTATTCTCTTTTTTGTATGGAGGTGAGTTTGTTTATTGTTTGTTAAATGTATTGCTCCCTTGATTGCTCCCTTCCCTCACCAACTTGATCAGTGGAAAATTTGGACCGTAATAATGGGAGACATTGAGATAGGCACTCGATCTCCTGAACAATATTTGGTCCTAGCTTCTTCCTCTTTGTTTTTCTGTTGAGAAAGAGAAGACTTGCATGCATCTATAAAGCCCTCATCACATGTACCGATCGAGGGTCATGAACGTATGGGAAATGTTAACCTAATGAGAAGAGGAGATATAAAGCCCTAAGCTAATGAGAAGAGGAGATATATGTAATCGGTGGTTCTCTAGTTTTCTTCCATATTTCAATCCATTAGCCATGTATGTAATGGATGAGTTCAATTAATCAAATACTAGGAGTTTCTTAGCTAAAATATAATACATCTGCCCAATCCAAAAGGGATACAAAACAATCGTGTATCCTCTGTAAAATAAAACAACGGTTTGTAGTTCTATGACGTACTCTATGAGAAGACTATGACTATGGGTCTCTGCTTCCTTTCATACAACCAAACAAGCTAGAGGAATGAATATATTGATTCTTGACACAGCGCGCAGACTGAGCGAAAAAGAATAATTGAAAAATATTTAAACGATTGGGAGAGAGAGAGAGAGAGAGAGAGAGAGAGTGTGTGTGTCGCGATCTCACATCCCATGGGTATCGGTCCAAAAGCATCAACAACAACACAATGAGCCACTGAGGCCACGTCACCACCACCGCACTCCGATATGGACTCCGATAAGGTACTCCGCTCTCCCTCTTTCTCTTCTCACATTTCACATCTTTGAGCTCAGCTCGCTTGTTCGATTTACAATCTCGTCGTCCTCCGTCTCTCTGCGGTTTCTGCTCAGCTAGGTTTAGCTACTTAGATCGTCATTGATTCGCCCTAAAACCTCATTTTTGTCTCTGATTGGAACCGATCTGCAGTCTTATGTGTGTTTTTGAGCTCACAGTTGCTCGCCGGAGCTTCTCTCCCGTCAGATTTTGTGCCTGTGATTTACGTTTCCTGTGGGATTGTGTAATTTTCCTTCATTTCTATCTGTGATGAAGCTCCTAGTAATAAGGTTTTGGTATGATAGATGAGGTCAGAATATGCTTTAGGAAAATTTCGAGAAGAAATGGTTCAAAATGCTGGATTACTTTATAAAACTGGATAGTCAAGTCTACAAATATGTTATGTTGATTAAGATGGAAAATTAAAACTGGAGCTGACTGACTTCTGGATTGATCGCAATATCGTAACCGTTTCGCTGCAAATTTGGGGGTTTTACTTAGCTGTGATCTGTTTTGAAGAAGTTTTCCCTGGGTTAAGATTGATGTTACGTATTTAATTGGATGAAAACTTATAGGCAACTGCTTGAAATCCTCTGAAACCTTTGCTTCATTTCAAGGTTGTGAGGATTTACTTCATTTGTTACTAATTGTTGGTCTTTGGAGGCTGCTGTGCTCTAATAGTCTATCTTTCGTGACTGCTCTGTAACGTTCGCAAACTTTTTCCTTATCCTTCCCACTAGGAGGAGTATTCTTCAAAGTAATCTAGTTTGCTTGAGAAGGTTAATGTTCATAGCATGTGATGCTTTCTTGTAGTTTAGGGTCATCTGCTTTTGCTTTCAGTTGAAATTTCTTTTGTGATCTTTGCACTTTCACCTTTCCTGAATCTCACATTTTGAATATCCATTAGTTTGTGACAGTTATGTTGCATCGTTTGAGTCTCTTTCAGGTCTGCTTCTACATATCAACTTTTGTTGTAATCATTCCAATGAACATCAGTTTGCTTGGCCTGTCATTTAGTGTACATTAATCTTATGATTTGGTAGGACACAGGCTTGACGCATATATTCCCAAAGTAAAATGGTAAGATCGGGATGCATAATTAGAGATTCACATAGCATGTAGTGCATCATGTACATTAGCATAAAGAAGGTTCTTGCTTTGAATATTGTTTGTGAGTGAATATTTCAGTCGGTCTCTCGGTTAGAATTATAGACCCACAGAGCCTAGCTGAACTAAATACTAAAGAATGAGAGGTGTGAGCATGGTATAACTATGAAAGTCATCCATGTTTTATGTGGATTCTTTGTATAACCATTTGGATTGGAATTACTCATGATGGCAAGCTGGTTTGAATTGCATGTAAGCAGGACTTTTTCCTGAACAGCTGCCCAGAATGCCAATCCTTAAATTTTCATAGCAAGCCTGCATTTTTTTTTCCCGTATTGACCGTGTTGTTGCTTAAATTAGGAAATGGCTCCTGTAATTGAGGGAAATGATGCAGTCACTGGTCACATCATATCCACGACCATTGGTGGGAAAAATGGCGAGCCCAAACGGGTAAGTATTATATTGACCCCTCCAATTATGATAGCTACCTTTCTTACCAAATTCTTTGCTCATCCTCTTCAACTCCTTGGTGCGAAATTTAATGCTCTTTTCTCATCATGATCAAAAAAATCACTTGATGTTAGAGAATATGAACTTTATGTTAACTTATTGCCTGATCAAGTTTAGTTCCTTGTGGTCCTAAGAGGTGTTAAGGATCGGATTTATGTTTAAGATCAGTTTTATTGCCGGGGAATTAATTGGTCTCCTGATTATTTCGTATTCTAAGGTTTTTTTTAATTTGTGCATTGCAGACAATTAGTTATATGGCAGAGCGCGCTGTAGGTACTGGGTCATTTGGAATTGTATTTCAGGTAAAATTTCAATTTCTTGACACCAAAGTGTTCTTTTCGCATTTCACTGTTGGAGTCTGATTATTTCTTTTCAGGCAAAATGCTTGGAAACTGGAGAAACAGTCGCCATAAAGAAAGTGTTGCAGGACAGGAGGTATAAAAATCGAGAGTTGCAGTTGATGCGTTTGATGGATCACTCAAATGTCGTTTCCCTGAAGCATTGTTTCTTCTCTACAACAACTAGAGATGAGCTTTTCCTGAATTTGGTCATGGAATATGTACCCGAGACTATGTACAGGGTTCTGAAGCACTACAGTAGTATGAACCAAAGGATGCCACTCATCTATGTGAAACTTTATACATATCAAGTATGAAATTTTCTCTCGCCAAACTTTTTGTTTCTTTTGTTTGTCTTTTCTTTTGAACTTTTGTTGGATATGGCTCAACGTAAATTGAAAAACCATCAAAATCAGATTTTTAGGGGCCTTGCGTATATCCATACTGTTCCTGGGGTTTGCCACAGAGATGTGAAGCCGCAGAATCTTTTGGTAAGTGCTATCTGTTTATGTCTCTTACTCCAAAGTTCCTACATTGCTCCATAAATGGGAATAATACTTGTGGTTTGCCGATGTACATGGCAGGTTGATCCCCTCACGCACCAGGTTAAGATTTGTGACTTCGGAAGTGCAAAAGTATTGGTATGTTTCTCTTAAGTCGTATTCCAGTTTATGTCTTTATATTTTAGCATTGCAGTCTTACTGGGGGCATTGATTTAAAATTAACTGGGTTCCTACATGTGCTTTTTGCTTTAATCAGGTCAAGGGTGAAGCAAACATTTCCTACATATGTTCTCGCTACTATCGGGCTCCTGAGCTCATCTTTGGTGCAACGGAGTATACAACATCGATTGACATCTGGTCAGCTGGTTGTGTCCTTGCTGAGCTCCTATTAGGCCAGGTTAACTTCTTTCTTATCCTTGGTTAAGTCAACTACAGGATTAACTATGTATTACATTTTTTTCTATAAGAACTATGTATACTTCTTAATTAATAAAACCATTTTGACTCTACAGCCGTTGTTTCCAGGAGAGAATGCAGTGGACCAACTTGTAGAGATTATCAAGGTCAAGCCTAACAGCCTAAACAATAAGGATTAGTGGATAAATATAATATAAATGCTTACTATTCAGGTGCTTCTTGCAGGTTCTTGGTACTCCAACCAGAGAAGAAATTCGATGCATGAATCCAAACTACACAGATTTTAGGTTCCCTCAGATCAAAGCTCATCCTTGGCACAAGGTAAGCATATATATATATTTTTTTGTATCAAAAAAGAAGATGGTTCTTAGAGCTATACAGGGAAAGAATGCAATAAGCCAATGGGCTACACGGACCCCGCACATATTGGCTGCATGCAATTTTATTTCCCCTGACCAATTACTGTCTATCTATTCTGGACCAGTTAGAAACCTTTTATCGTACATTTGGTTGTTTATTTACCTCCCCTTTGCTTTTGGAAACATACTCCTGATGATGTATGATCTACCCCGCATCACCTGATCTGTGTTTTTCCATACTTACTCTGCTGGCCATTAAACATATAAATTTGGATTAGATTACCATTGTTGCTTAAATCACTCAGTGTGTGTGTTTTATCTTCCTTCAGTGTTCTAAAGTTTATGAATCTATCCATTTCTTCAGGTTTTTCACAAGCGGATGCCACCAGAAGCAATTGACCTTGCTTCACGCCTTCTTCAATATTCACCAAGTTTACGCTGCACTGCGGTGAGTAGGAGTTGTAATCAGTGCTCCTCCTGCTGCTCTATGCATTGTCGTGTAATTTTTTTTAATTTTTTTTATGAAGATTTAGGCAGAGCTACTTTAACTGCAACATTTACATGCTGCAGTTGAATACACCTTTTTTCTTTGATCAAGTACTTTAAGCTCAGAAAATGCATTATTTGCAATGTTTCGCACTTGACACTGCTATTACAGCTTGAAGCATGCACACATCCATTCTTTGACGAACTTCGTGAACCCAATGCTCGACTTCCAAATGGTCGCCTGTTGCCGCCTCTTTTCAACTTCAAACAAGAAGTGAGTGTTCAATCATTGTTTTATGCTTATCACGAAATGATAAATGAAGCTTGCTAGTCAGATTTTAGTATCTATTGCTTGTTTGTAATGGCTCTTTGTTACCGCAAGTCAGATTTTAGCATCCATTGAGTTTGGTTGCATAAAGGTTATCCAAGTGACTGAATGTATAGCATACATATAACAGAAAATAATTTCATCTCTCAACAAAAATTAACTTGCAGTTAAATGGAGCATCACCTGAACTGATCAATAGGCTAATACCAGAGCATATGCGGCAGCAGACTGGTCTCGGACTCCAACACCCAGCAGGTACTTAATGTAAAGTCATGAAACCAGGAATCATCTCACGTACTATTTGATGGAGCATCGCAAAATTGGGCATGTCTGTGGTCTATGTAGCACTGAGCATTTTGGCCCCCATCACAAGATGTATACATATACTGTCTCTCAGGCTTAATGTGGAAATCAGTGATCCCGTCTACTATGTCAATTTTAGCCTAAACATACTGTCTTACTGCATCTGTACATCGTTTTGATTGTAAGGATTCCAGAAAACCAAGTGTATAAGAAGGTGATATTATTTAAATCATGATAGTAGGGGCTGTAAAAATCCAGCAGGACCCGGAGGGGATTAATAGTAGTGCGGCTTGTATTTTTACTTTTGAACATTGTGGTATCTACTGTTTGATGTACACATTATTACTATTTATCCACTCTTAGGGTGGTTTCATTATAAGCTCAGTAAAATTGAGTAAGATGTGGATGTGAATAGTGTACTGTAATTTTCTTGCTCAATGTTTTGGTGTTATCCTTTGGCACGGTAGGATTGAATCCATTCTACCCGATTGCAATTTCTCCTCCTTCATTTCTTATGTTTTATTTAGGGAATTTATTTGCATCCAAACTTAGTTTGATGTGCTTGTTCAAACTATACTCATATGCATACATTTTAATTCTATAATTTTATAATCAAGACCACTTAACATATAGTTTAGCTTGGAAAGATTATGTAACACAAAAATTCAAAACAATCTCTTAGTTTAGCTTGTAAAGATCATGTAATACAAAAATTCAAATGAATCAAAAATCGTTTGTACATTCAATTTTGTAAAATAATTTAACAGTTGTTATTTATTATTACCATAACCATTCATCTATCTATATGTATTTTTTTATTGATAGGTAGTGGGAAAAATTGGCAATCAAGTGACCTGATTATGTAATTTGCTATTGGTACAATTAGATAGACAATTGAATATCTGTTTCGATTCTTTTTTTAGGAGTGATCTTCAACAAATGATTTATAAGATTAGTGATGTTAATTTTAAAATCATAAATTAAAATATGTGTGAGTATAGTTTGAACAAGCTCATCCAATTAAGTTTGGAATAAGTATTCTTTATTTAGCAGTTAAATGCACATTCCATCAAAATTTCTTCTCTATCACCTCCAGTTACAACTTATTGGATCCCCTCTATTAGTTTCTATAAATAACTAATATTATTACTATTTATTTTCAATTCATCGAGCAAGTGAGAAAAATAAATTGACCCTAACCTGGTCTATTCACAGTCGGATTGGATGGGGTTAGTTGTCTTAGAGGGTTCAATCCGTCACTAAACAATGTTACAAGGGTTAACGGATTGACAAGTAAATGACCATTTTTTTTAATCGTGCGAGTTTGATCACTTGATCTCGGGTAAAGATTACATGACATGTTACCGCCCCGATTTGCTATACAGAGATTATTGTTCTAGTATATATGACATTGTTCATCTTGAACACAAGAATATGCTAAAGCCCTAAAGATATCAACTAGCTATTATACTTTGATACTCCCAGGTGAAAAAGTTCATACAATCTAAATTTATTTCCGCAGGCAAAATCACATGTTTGATTGAAGTTTTGTGGTTCTTCTACTACGGGGACTAATCCCCAAAAATGGGAAAGAATCATAGAGAATGAGAGAGCGCATTAAATGATGTTTCACTCCTTCCTTATAGATAAACAGAAACATGAGAAAACTAACAAAATGAGTATCTGGTAGAGTTCCTAAGCTCACTGAAGATACAAGCTGCCCTTGTCTCTATGTAGATTTTGTTACTTCATGTATAGCATTAGCCAGATATCCAACGTTGCCCGTTGTAACACCCGCCATGCTGCATATATCAAACATATTACGTGAGATATGTTTATCTTTCAATAGAGGAAGGGAACTTGAGAAAAAAGGAAACTTGCCTTATTCGACCATCGCGAGTCAAATAAATATGAAATTCATTTGTCAATCGATCAACCTGTTCAGTAGTCATCCCGCTGTAGCAAAACATGCCAATCTGTTTGCAAGACCAGAAACATTGTATAGAATATTTAATTACCAAATAATCTGAATGTAATCAAAACACAACAACTGTACAAGCTGAACTAAGCAAATACATTCGGGAAAGAAAAACTAGTGAAAGAAGAAAAAAAAAGGGGGGATGCAATTGCGTAAACACAGCATATATTGACACAGCAATTCCAACAGACCTGGTTCGTTATGTGCTCCCAAGATAAGGGTGACCCCAGTTTCTCAAGATTTTCTCGTAGGGCAGTTCGCATGCCGATAATGCGATCTGCCATGCCCTGGAGAGACATGAAGAAAAAGAAATAAGCGATCAAGACATACTGAAGTACTCATAAAAGAATAATGTAAGAATAACCTAATCTATGTTGGGACTCTGGGGAGACAAAATATCAACGAAGTCATTGAATTCTAAATATCAACAATTAGATTTTCATATTAGGCGATGGGGATCAGCCTGCATCTCTTGTCTGGGAATTTTATACATACAGACATATATTGTGTCTTTGTGCCAGTATTCTGTTGGCTTCCACTTTTACAAAGGAAAAGGTAACAAGATATGATAGAAAGTGCTAGAAGAACTGAAGTGTATCCCAAAAACAGGATAGGGAACATGTATGCCACCTTTTAATTCTTCTGTTTACCATTCAGGCTCGTACCAGTTAAAAAAATATAGAGTTGGTTAAGTTTGAACTTAACGTTACTAATGCAACATAATTGAGGCTCTCTGAACGCTGATCCCATTTTTCCAGCATTTTACTAGTTACTAGCATCTGAAATTGAAAGCTGGCTATCAAATGCAAGATTTCATGAAGTAGCAAAGGCAATATTTTAAAACTTGATCACATTCCTGACCATGAGGAGCAACAAGCTTTACCCCTTTCCACTTAATTTATGATTAAAAATAAGATTCTCCTGCTAGGCATTTGGTTAGTAATCGCAACCAAGATATAATAGTGAAAAGATGCAAAAATTACCTTAACTTCTCGGAGCCACAAATTCTTCAAGTCAGGATCACTAAGGATAGTTGATACTATAAGTGGTCCATGAACAGGTGGGTTACTATACATGGGTCTGGCAAGCTGCTGCAACTGACTTTTTACAGCCACCGCTTGTTTTTCATCCTCGCAAAGCAAGCTACACATACAAAGAATTGCATCAGCATAAGAGTTGTATAAGAAGATCCCATGTTTTCTCAACATCAGTAAAAAGGAAAGATGACAAAAAATAAATTGATAAACATTCTAGCTAAAGAATATTGTAAAGCCATGGCTATGATGCTATAAATAATAATCCATGAGATCAGAAACAATTTTCGAAGGAAAAAAGTGAAGTCACATTTGCATTCTAGAGCTGCTTACAAACACCCTTATATAACATTGATCACCCTTATAATTGGATAATAAGATAAACGGATGGCATGAGAGAATCAAGCTCAGAGAAGGATTATAAGAAGGATGTACAGAATCAAGGATGTTTATTATTTTATGTTCTTTCCTTTTTTCTTCTATCTTTCTTTGGAGAAGGGGCTCCTTCAGCCAGTGTGATAAAAAGCAAAGTAATGAGACCTGAAGCTGATACTTTCTCTAAGATTGGACTAACTGTTCATAAATGAAGATTACCTAAGGCATCCTACTCTCTGGCCGTAGAGTCCCATATTTTTTGCATAAGACTGAGAAATTCCAATCAGATGACCATCCTCAAGAAAAATTCTGATTGCTTTTGCATCTTTCTCTGGGTCGCCACTAGCAAAACCTTGATATGCCATGTCAAAGAAGGCAAAATGACCTTTACCCTGAATGATTCATTAATTGATATAATTGAGTATTTTCAAACAGTACTGTACTTATTCTTAAAGAAAAGTGAAATAAACAAATAACATTCTTAAAAGATTACCTTGATTTGGTATGAGATCTCTTTCCATTGTTCCTCTGAAGGATCCACTCCAGTGGGATTGTGAGCACACGCATGAAGTAGAAAGAATGAGCCACTGGGAGCATTCTAATAAAAACATTTATGGTTAATTGGTAGGAAAAGGAACACGATTTCAACAAAGTAGAAAGACTACAAAAGGAAACTTAATCAAGTGAAGTGAAGTATAATGTATTTTTATATATTCAAATTAACTTGAGTATTTGAATATTATATTTATACCTTTATGTCATCAATCAGTCCTGCAAAGTCCAACCCCTTGGTCTCTGGATGATAGTAATGGAAAGTCCTTTGATCGACATGGGCATCTCTCCAAATGTTATGATGGCTGTTCATATTTTATCATCAGAAGTTATTCTCAGCGGTTTCAGAATCAATGACTTTTGGAAAGAATATATACATGTCTATATATATTTATAACCTCTTAAAAGTAATTCCAAATAATGCTTACTTGGCCCATGTTGGCACCGGTATATAGATATGAGAATCAGGACGAAAACGCTTTTGAAAGTCTGCAAATAGACGACATGCACCTGTCCCAGATAGAGATTGCACAGCTGCTATTCTTTTATCTTTGAGGAATCCTGAATTCTCTCCATACGCCAACTTCAATGTTTCCTCCACCATCTTCACACTGCCTCCCATAGGAAGATATTCCCTGGAATATAACCATGGAGTTTAAACTATCATCTTTGCCAGTCACTCATTATCTTCCCCATACAAAAATGAAAAAATAGTAAAACAATGTTGTAAAAAGATTGAGACAGAGAATAAAGTTAAGGAAATCCTAGCATGTAGAATCAATATCAGGATTTCAGATCATCATGTTGGCACTGGCCAAAAGAATCAAACATTAAAGTAAATATTAACGGGACCAGTGTTAAGTTGTCTGCTTGAAATCTACTGTTATATATTGAGCATTTCTTTAAATCCCAGAGCTTGCTAGATAAGGATATAAAATCTATAACAAGAATAGTGCATATATGGAATAGTATCTGTAACTAAACTGCAGTAGTGAAGTTAAATAGAAAGACAGTTCCACGTACATGTTCAAATTCCCGGCGATCCTCCGCTCAGCTTCTCTAACGCATTCCAGAACAACCGGTTTTCCATTGTCATCACGATAAGCACCCTTTAACGTACAATCCATAAAAGAATGATAAATGAGACAAAACAAAAACAAAGACATAGTAGCTAAGACAAAAAAAACTGATTAAAAAAATGGGTCAGCAAAAGGAAAGTAGTAAACAACGAATTGACTGAAACAGTCGAGTGTTGGAACCCACTAAAGCTGAAAACTCAAGTACTTGACTTCTTCTTCTGCTGTTACAAAAGTACAAACTCAGACCTGTGTTTCGGATTTGCATCATGATTACTTTTTGTTTTCCTTTTCTATCCCTCGAGCTTATCCAGAAAATAACGTACATACCAGAAACAATCTGGAAATTTCGGAAATCAAAGAAGAAGAAGAAGAGAAATGATCGAGAACTCACGACTCCGACATTGACTTTGTGAGGAGAAGGATCGGCGAGGAAAGCTTCGGTGACGCCGAGAATGGGATCTTTGGGAGCTGGTTGGACACTCCGCCACCACGAGGACATGGAACGCTCGCCGCCAAACACAGCTGCTGCTGCTGCGGTGGCGAAGGAGGAGGAGCTCCGTCGCTGGAAGAGTTTGGTGGAGAGAGCCATGGACAGACTTAGATGACTGACTTGGAAGTAGAAGCAAGAGAGCCCAATGGATCGGAGAGAGAAGAGAACTAGAGAGGTGGACTAGCTTGGACATATATATATATATATATATATATGCGTGTTTGGGTGTTGGTGTAAATTTGTTGGTTTCAACGCCCTTGAAGTGCGTGAAGTTTGTTCTGCTTTTTTCAGGTGCTGACGCTTAGCGTGGCATGTTCTGCATTCCCATCTTATCCTCTTTTTCTTATTATTATCAAATTTATACAGTTGTTTACGAAAATATTTTATAATTGTGTATCTATCAATTAAATCATGCATCTATATAAAGAGAAATATTAAGATAAATAATAGAAGATTCTACACTTTCTCC
This sequence comes from Geum urbanum, assembly GCA_946800695.1. Lineage (NCBI taxonomy): Eukaryota > Viridiplantae > Streptophyta > Magnoliopsida > Rosales > Rosaceae > Geum > Geum urbanum. Next base: position 33,330,014 of record OX327000.1, on the reverse strand, counting down.
TCCCCATTTTTTCATGTTCTCCATTTTCTCTCTATCTCTATTCTTCCCAATTTATAACACGTTATCAACACATTTACTCTATATTTCTAACTCGATGATGAACAAAGAAATTTTTTGGTACAATATCGATCTTTGCTTTGACCAATACTCTGATCTATGAGTTTATATGTTTTAAGGTGATGAGAAGATATTTTATTCTTACTACCACTCATGATCGATGAGTAATCTAATCTACTTGTAATCTACATATTTTTGTTTACAACTTTTTATATTAGTGAGTTTGAAGTTTCACTAATAATACCCGAGTCTGAAGTTTCGAGATTATGAACCTGAAGTTCAAACTAATATTAGACCTGAAGTTTTAATAGCATGGCATAAACCCTAAAGTATTGTGCATGTGATCTATTGTTCACTATATTCAAACCTGAAATTTCGATATTTATTTTGTTATAAACTTGAAGTTTCATACAACACAATGGGATCTTAATATTTTCTCTCTTTTCTACAGGAAAAGATGACAAATTTGAAAAAAATTGAATTTTGTCACTCTTGACATCTTTGGAAAGAATTACATGTTATGACCCTTGATGTTAAAGTGCACTTAAAGCTCAAATAAGAGATTTTGAGTATAATAGGTATTTGAACCAGAAGTTCATATTACAAATAATATTAGAACCCGAAGTTCTAATTTTGAGATCTTAAACTTGAAGTTTCAAGTACAAATAATTCCCTGATCGATCCCATCCATATGCTTAAAATGCATATGATGAAATTGTTAACATTTTAGGCCGAATGTGTAGGTTATCAACTATGATAATATATATGGTATATCATAAGATTATGGGTTAGATTTTTTTTTGCTTCACTACAAAATAGATTGATCAAATCATTGGTAGATTGTGAAGCTTGTGGAGGATTTAGGGACCTGAAGTTCCTAATTTACATTGAAAAAAATCTAGATCCGAGGGGATTCAAGGTTCTACTATATTTAGAAGCAGTATAAGTCATACTTAGTACACCACTAATGTGATGGTTGTAACTTCCATTATCATTGCATATTATGTTGAGTACGTAATTGACGTAACGGTTTTGTAACCGATGTAACGGCCATCTACCATCATTTCTGTATTCATTATAGGTTGATCGCATCCTCTTATAAAATAGATGTGAAACCTTGCAATAAAATTTAGACCTGAAGATCTATGATTATATCTGAGGGCCTGAAGTTTCTCATAATTTATTTGGTTACTCAAACCTGAAGCTTTGAGTGTAAAAATACTGAAAAGCCGAGGATTCAAATACCAAATTTTAGAACATAAAATTCTACTATTGAAATTCGAACCTGAAGTTCGAGTATATACAATAACCAAAGATTGAGACCTAAAGTTCTCAAAATTAATTCTATTACAAGGACCAGAAGATCCTTTACATTTTTGCAATTCAATGCGAAATATATATTTCTCAATCCCACAAGGACTTGAAGTTCGTCAATATTATTTGAGATTTCTCTTTATCGAATATATAATTTATTAGTCGAAACTTGAAGCTTTCTGACTATATATTTGAGGATAATATGAATTTATCATATATTTGAGGATTAAGTAGACCAGAAGCTCTATCAAATTTTTTCAATAAAAGGACCAGAAGTTCCCATGTTTATTTCTAATGCATAATTTTATTCAATTTCTTTTATTGCATTACATGAATTTAATTATTTATTCATATATTTATCTTCATTATAATTATTTTGTTCATATGGACCGGTAGTCCTAAATATTAAAACTCGAAACTCGAGTGCATTTTGGCCTGAAGTTCAAAATGCTTATATGACTTGGAGTCCATAATAAATCGTATCTATTTGTCAAGCCTATATGACGCACCATACCTGAAGTTTGGTTACATCGCTATAAAAGCAAGAGATTAAGGCTTTTTGATGTTCAAAGATTATTATTGATCTTTGACTATGATGCTTATAAAAGCTAATGTGACTATTATCCTAAGAGGGATAGATCTTTATTGATAGCTCCGGAAGAGCTTAAATCATGTTACCTATGTGACATATTTTTGGCCAAAATGGGTGCATATTGATGTAGATGAACTAGTAGTTTATTAGATCTACTACAATATATAAGATCATCAAAATGTTCAATGATATCATTGTTTGAGTATAACTCATAGTGCTCGCTAACTAGTGATTTGGTTTTTCAACCATTATTTATGCATATCCTTTGCGACTTGTCACTTTAAATTGGTGTGTGATATTATCCACCATGTTTATTTGATTTAGAGAAAAATCTCAATCAATTATGCGCAAATTATAAGTGACAATTAATTTTGACCAAGTATATTGCTTGGGCTCGCCACCCACCAACGATTATAAGGAACATGTTATCATTGCATGCATATCTTGCGAATGGTCAATATGATAGTCTTCCCACCGTTAGGGGGAGTATAGACTAATGGAACAGTGTGAAGTTGTGGAATATTTTCACTTGGTCCAAACTATAATCTCCTACAATGGAGATTTCACATGCCCTACCATGTCTTGAGTAGACGTCGAGTAAATGATCCACATTCTGAAATTAATTTCTCTATAGAGATGATTTCCCTAGAGTGTGACACAGATATCCGATCATAATGAGCTCGTTAAACCTGGTGCATGCATATACGAATATGTGAGATTGAAATTTGATGATCATGGATATTATTTATGCTAGCTAATGAGAGATCATCAAGGGCTTACATACTATGTTTCATTTTACATGTCGACGAAATAATATTACTTGCCAAATTGGAAAGAGACAATTCCAATACTAAGCGAAACATGATGAATTCTTGGACCTTATTAATATGACACAATCTCTTTAGTAGAGATATGAGATTATCAATGTTATTCTCTTAAGTGACAATTTTTCTATAAGTACCGTGTCGATATTAGCGAAAGACTTATGACAGGTTGTGAGGGTATATTGTGCAGATATAAGGCACATAAGAAAGTCTCAAACATTGTGTCATCATAAGCAACAACTTATTTACATTCATTAGAGGATTCAAATTGCCCGAATGACAACTCTATGATTAAACGAGTTTATAACTCACTTATGGAATAAGAGTCTAGATCTTATACATACTCATTTATATAATCAATGTGACTAAATCAAACTTGACTCAATAAGTAGTATCATTAGACTATGAAATCGATTTTAATTTGTGATCATAATGTTGCAACAGATTCTAACTTTTCGCGAAGTTATGAATTCATCAGAACTCCTGAATAGCCTATATGAAACTATCAATACGTGTATATGTTAATATTTATGGCTAGATACGCCGTATTAACTTTGATAGTACATGTTTATGTATTTTCCTAATGTCTTAAAGGTTTCAGATTACAACAACACTTATGGTAAGTGGTTACTGAAACATTTGTAGTTTTACCGTGCTACTTTTAACTTGTTTATTTTGCAGGATTCGAAGTTGACGATGAGCCCCCATATGCATGGTACCCTAAGCTTGCAACGATCAGGGGGAGATTCTCATCAGGGGGAGCATCTTGAAATATGCTACCTTGGACATAAGTGCGTTGTACTCTTTTCCTTCGACCAGGGTTATTTTTCTCCCACTAAGTTTTTGTTACCTGACAAGGTTTTTAAAGAGGCAACACTAGGTACGTCCAACACCGTATTATTCATCGATAGACATCCAAGGGGGAGTGTTGTAAATATTATATTTATATGGATGTCTATACAAATACTCAATAGTTGTGTATCTATCATGTAAACCATGTCTCTATATAAAAAGGCTTATTGAGATGAATAATAGAAGACTCTACACTTTCCCCTCCCCATCTTTCTGTGTTCTCCATTTTCTCCATCTCTATTCTCCCCAGTTTATAACTGAAACTGTTTTTTTTTTGTTTATAAAACAAAACCAAACCAAAAATCACAAAAAATAATATAATCCACTTTAACGAGATTCGAATTCCTCTCATCTTCTTTTAGAGAAATATCATATGGTCAGTCACTATATTAAGGACAATAATTTTTAATATATGGACAAATTTCTAGTTTTTCATTCGTTTAGATTCAATAGAGATAAAATGTAATATATTCCTCATTTTTTCTCTTAAATTTAATCGTGCAGACTTCTCTTTCTCTTTCTTTCTTGACATGAATTGTTTATTAAACAAGCTCTCTATTATATTTTTACAAACTAAAGTTGAGAGTTGAGAGTCACGTTGAGAGCATGGCGATATAAGTTGCTGGATTTCGTAGGCTCAATAGGAGAAAAGAGCGGCAAAGGCCGAGGATGATGGTGCAAATGGTATGTGGGTTGATCCGTCGATTGTCACACCAGGTTTTGAAACTCTGGTGGGGGCCGCAAGCTTAGTGGAGGTCGTAAGGTCCTCACCAACGACAAAGAGAGTGGGAACCGACATGGATGGTGGTGCGGTTCCTAGAGAGATAATGATCTTTGAGGCGGGGCATGCTAGCCACGTGGCAGGCATGCAGAGCATCAGTTAGACAAAATGGGACAAGTGTCCTCCATGCAGGACAACTCTTTATTTGAGTGGGGGGACATTGAGTTTGTCTGATTCTTTGCAGGTTACAGATTCGAATAGTACCACACTCTCATGCCTACTTGGGGCGTCTGCCAAAGCCCTTTCGGGTCAGACGGGCGTCTCAAAGGCCACAGTTTCTTATGTTAGGTTGGAACGACAACGAGTTTCTCATCCGTCACATGAGTATGGTATTGCCTCCCATGCAGATGGAGTACCATTGGTAGACAGGAAGCGGTTTGTTTGGGATGACACTTCTCCGCCAGTGAATGGGGAAAATGGAGGGAATAAGAGGGCACTGAAGTATGAGTTCCTGTAGAAGAAGGTGGCGATGGATCCAGTGACACTCACACAGATACTAGTAGAGGAGCAGCAGATGACTTTAATATAGTTTGGAGTGCATAGTTAGATAGAATGCGGGGCCTCTAATTTCTTTAGTCTTTGTTCTACACCTAGACTGTTTAGCTATGTTTGCTACCCAATTGTCAATGAAATAGCATAGGTTACTTGTGGAAAATTCTTTCTATCGTGTTGTTGACCAACAGACTCCTTTGTAGCTTAGCAGCTCCTTATTCTACTGTTTCACTTTTTTTTTCTTTTCTTTTTAAAAAAAGGTTATATATTCAGGATTCGTTGTGACCCTTCATTTGAAAGATCATAAGCCTTACAGTGTTCTCTAATCAAAATTTGAAAATCGAACCTTCCGGCATACTTGAGCAAAAACATTTGGGTCCAGTATAGATCAATTTCGACATATCAGTTTGAACAACCTGAGAGGAAAAAATATATATTAGGTTCGAGAGTCAGCTCTATAATTTTTTACTCCTACTAATCCCTTATTTATACGAACATAAGTTCATCCACATTGCCCCATCGTCTACTAGCTGATGTACTCGCACTCCACAAATTCTAAAGTCGGTTCCCAGCCGTAAATTTGACATTGGTGTCAAACCCATGTTACCTAGCTCTACAAAGTATCTAACATTAGCCTGCTTGCTCTTATCTTCCTACGCCTGGCCCCAACAAGGACTCACTTTCGGCCTTTATGCAGCTGGTCCCCTAGCCCTTAGGACATACTAGCTACAATCCTAACCGATATGCATGTTGGATAGGATCGCCAAAAGTTGTGAGTTCCCGGGGAGAAATTTTGAGTGCCAAAAAATAGAAAGTTCATATTAAAAAATTTAAGTAAAGAGCAAATGATGATTCTATCCTTTGAAATATGACAATTGTTAAACAGTGACAAGCGTGACATGTATGATATAAGGTTCTAAAATGGACGTCCCCAACACTGAAAAATGCAGACCAAAACAATCTTAGCCATTCTTTATATAAACAAGAACCAATGACAAAGTTTCTGAAACTTAAGAGTACACTGATGGCATGTCGGATGGCATGTGACCTATGTTTTTCCAAAAATTCTGGCACATAGTTTGTAGAAATGTCTGTGATGCTGTGATGAATTTTTTGGAGACTGGAAACTATTCCAAGCCTTAAACTATACACACTTATTCTTAATACCGAAGACAAAAGAAGCAAAGACACCAAGTCAGTTTAGACCAATTGCGTTATGTAATGTGGTATATAAGATTTGCTCAAAAATTCTTGCCAACCGACTAAAGGTGATTTTACCTGAGGTCATTTCACCAATACAGAGTGCATTCGTACCGAGGATGATATCAGACAATATGCTAGCAGCAACGGAAGTCACTCATTTTATGGATCACTTGGTAAGTAAGAAGGATGATTTTTTTTTCTTTGAAACTTATATTAGTAAAGCATATGATCGTTTGGAATGGAAGTTTTTAGAAGCGGTGATGCAAAAGTTTAGTTTTCACAAGAAGTGGATTGATATGATCATGACATATTTATCTATAGTTAGGTATTAGGTGTTAGTCAATGCATTTCCCACTAGATATTTCACTCCTACAAGGGGTATAAGGCAAGGAGATTCCTTATATACTTACCAATTCTTGTTGTGTGTAAAAGGCTTATGAAGCATGATACATGAAGCAGTGGATCCGGAAAGAATTAGTGGTTTGAAGAAGGGTACAAATGTTCCGAAAGTGCATCATCTATTTTTTTTCAGATGATAGCTTCCTCTTTAGTAAGGCAACAGTAGAAGAGCGTGATCAATATCGGGTTATTATTCATACTTATGAGCTTGCGAGTGGTCAGAAGGTAAACTTACAAAAAAAAAATTGTGTTACTTTTGGTAAGAATGTGACAGAGGAAAGAAGAGAAGCCTTGGTTGCATGACTTGGTGTGGTTAGTGTTCCGAGTATAGAAGAATATCTTGGTATGCCAATACATGTGGGGAGATCAAAGATGGAATTGTTTTGTTTTCTAAATGAACGTCTCACCAAGAAGCTAGTGAATTGGAAAGCAAGTCAGTTAAGTGTTGCGGGAAAGGAGATACTAATCAATTTGGTAGCACAAGCAATGCCATGATATGTGATGAATTGTTATTTATTTCCAAAGGGTTTGTGTGATGACTTACAACAAATATGCTCGGATTTCTTTTGCGGAGACACCAAAGCAAAGAGGAAGATACATTGGAGATCGTGGGACTGAATGAGTAAATCCAAGCTTGGGGGAGGAATGGGTTTCAAGAACTTGTATGCACATAATCTTGCAATGCTGGCAAAGCCAGGGTGGAGAATTTTAAATAATCCAGATTCACTTATTACAAAAATATACAAATCTTTGTACTCTCCCATAGGGAGCTTCTTGAATGCTCAAATGGGGAGTACACCTTCGTATACATGGAAGAGTATACTGGAAAGTAAACCTATTTGACAAGTGGGTTTGTATTGGAGGGTAGGTAATGGAGAAAGCATCAGTATATGGGACAAAAATTGGGTACCAAACCAACTTTCTATACACTGTCGGAGGCTCAAGGATCAATGTACAAGAAGGTGTCGCAACTTATTGTGCATGAAACCAGCGTTGGAATACACTGGTGTTACATCGCTATTTCCTCAAAGAATGGTGAGTAAAATAGAAGCATTTTAATTGGGACATAGAGATAGAAAAGATGTGCTTAGCTGGACCTTAGAGAATAATGGCTTATATACATTTCGTAGTGGATATAAAGTGGCATATGATTATATGTTGGGGAGTCATAATGCGACATCTTCTCGAGGTGAGATATATCACAGATTATGGAAAGCTATTTGAAGAGCTAATGTACCTGGAAAGGTGGCCATTTGTATATGGAGGGCAAGTCAAAACATCTTATCAACAAGGGAGAGACTATCTACGTACGAAGGGGAATGATGGAGAGCTATCATGTGTAGTATGTGGACACAGAGTTGAAACGGTGGGACATGTACTCTGTGAATGCCCCACGGCTTCGAAATTACTTGAGGCATCACCCTTTTTTACAAAGGTAAGAGTTGGTCCTTCTTTTAGTTTCAAGGAGTGGTTGATGGAGAAGACGATGGGGATCTCTAAAGATGTGTTTTCTCAATTAATGATGAGCACATGGGTGACATGGAAGAATAAGAATGAGAAGCTATGGAATAAAAAAGGCGAAGAAGCAGAACAAATAGCAGCTAGAACTATGGCATACTATAACCAGTTTGTTCAAGTAAGAGGGAGACAGGAGATGCGACCAGAAAAAGCCAAACGCCAAGGATGGAGAGCCCTAACAGTGGGTTCTCTCTTGTTGAATGTTGATGCTGCATTCATACCAATTGAGGAGATGGGAAGCTTAGGAGGTGTGGTTCGAGACCATATGGGTCCGTTTATAGCAGATTATGCACAACGTATTGCAAAAATGCACTCGGCATAGCATGGAAAATTACTTGGTATCAAAGTGGGTGTTGAATTGGCCCTGACGCTACCTAGAGTTCATGTGGTTGTGGCATCAGATTTTCTACAATCGGTACAACTTATCAACTCCTCAACAAAGTATAGAAGTTAATTTTTCAACACAATTCAGGATGTCAAAGAGCTGCTACTCACTATTCTAAAAAACGGGCGCCTAGGCGGAAATAACCCAATGAAAGCCTAATTTTAGGCCTGGGCGGAAACTAGGCGATGGGCGATTAATCGAAAATTAAGTGGTCCGCCTACCGACTAATCGGGAATTAGGCTCCGATTAGGCGTTTTTTCAATCTTTTTTTTTAAAAAAATTAAAAGGTAAAAGTAAAACACCCAAAATAGAAAACCTAAACTCAAAATTGAACGCCGCTCGACTACACATTGTATTTTGAATTTTTGATGACATTTCTTCATAATTTTTCTATATTATTCATATTATAATATATCATATAAATATATAATTAATTAAATATATATATATAAAAAAACAATCTGCTTAATTACCGATTAAACTCCGCCTAGACGTCTAGGCGCTAGGCTGTAGCTCCACTGTCTAATTCCGTCTAGCGCCTTTTTAAACCTTGCTGCTACTCAAGCTTTCTAGGGTCTCGTTGGAGTTTCGAGCAAGGGAGGGTAATCGAGTTACTCATATGATGACACAGTATGGTGTAGAACTAGCTGAGAATCAATGTTGTCTAGTTATAGCTCCTGAGTTAATTTAGGATACAATTGCTTATAATGTATTACACATTTAGTTTTTCAATAAATTTCCTTTCGTAAAAAAATAATAATATTAGGAGTACACCATTGACTTATATTGATTATTATATTGTCTTAAAGAATTATTATTTTTTATTTAATTCCGGGTTGGGACGATGTGTTAGTCCCGATTTTGGTTCTCTAAAACATAAAAATAAAAATATTTTTTGTTAATAGTATCTTTCAACGTTATACCAATATCGTCCCAATCTAATATACATAAAGTTGTTCAATGTTTTCTCAAAAGAACTTGTTACAATTGGGAGTAGAGGTTAACATTTGTTGTATAGGCTCTAAACTTCTTTGAAGCCTACCAAACCCATAGAGCAGAAGCTTAACTTATCCTTTTGTTAGGGTAAGGTTCAGGCCATTTAATTGGTGCCCAACCTAGCCTTATAAATCAGCTCATTTGAGCCTCTTGGTTTGACTTTGATCTAGCCTAGGCTATCTCATTCTAGCCCATACTTATCCCCTAGAGAAAAGTAAAACTATGATTAGGCACAAATCTCTTAATCTTGAACCCGACCTGGTCCTCACTCGTTTTGTGCCGGACGGGAAAGGACTCAAATAAAGTTTACAGTTGAAAGAATTCGACTCCAATTTAGTTTTCTAAACTAGGATTAGGCTCTAACGACAACAGAACCAACAAAAAAAAATTCAGAGTTTCCTCTACAATTCAAGGAAACCCAAAACCTGTAAAAAAAACCACACTTCTAAAATAATCCACAAAAACAAACCGTGAGGCATCGATTCCCATCCGAATTTCTCAAATCAACCAACTACTATACAAACAACAAATGTACTAATTTCAAAATGTTACAAGGAATCCGGTGAATATTTTGAAATACAACACAAACGAAAGCAAACTAAACATAGTATTCAGAGCGACTTTTAATTTACATAATAAATAAAACTAGCAAGCTAAGCTAGAAACCTACTAGAAGAGAAGTTTGACTCGAACTCTAGGCCTCTGATGATGACATGCAACCACATGATAGAAATTGCAAATTGGGCAATAAGAAACAAAAAATCCTAGGAAAAGGCACATAAAATAATAAAACCGTTAGTGTGAGTGGATGAAAATAATGTTTCGTTTTAAACTAGAAAATATAATTATTATGTCTTTCACTATAAAATATATGAGAAATGATGCGAGTATGAAAATGTAAACGTCCAGGTCAGATTCCTAGGGCTACTGAGTACTACGTGATATGTTGAGGTTGTGAGTTCGGTCAAACGACCTCAAGCCCTAAGACTGTCCAGGTGAGGTTCCTGGCCCTCCTAGGTACTATGTAAATCCTCAAGTCAGGTACCTGACCCTCCAGGAGCGTCTCGGGGATCAGCCGAGAAGGCAATGCATCGATGCAACAACTGTGGCTATGTTATGTGTAAAACAAACTCATATGTGCCTCCATACAAATGCATAACTGTAATAATGCATAACTGAAAAAAAAATGCATAACTATACTTGCAAAACAACAGTGAAAATAAAGTGTTCACTCACAGTACACAGCTAGCTTTGTGGTCTGGTTGAAGTTCCCTCGCCAAAATCATGATCACGGTCTCTTGATTAAATCATATAGTCAATTAATACCGAATTTGACAAACAGTGCAAAAATCAACTTAAAAACTACCTAGGAAACCCCCAATCAATTCTGAAATTTTCCCTCCTCGTGAACGGCGGTGCGTGGCTTTCACACGCCTCCACAGGCGGCTGCGTGTGAGTCACACGCGCCTCCGGTGGCAACAGCTCTGTTGGGAGCGTTTGACCCATGGTTGGAAAGTTCTCAACAAGCTCTACAACTTTCCCAACTAAACCTACCCCTAACTTGTTGTCGTTTGGCTGAAAAATAGCCCGAAACCTCACGGCCCGAAAATCACCGAAAATTGTTTCTGGCCAAAATCGATGTCGTCGTCGCTCCGCGGTCCTCCAAACCATAGGGGTTAGACCCCTGGGATGAAACCCAACCGATTTCACCCCACCCCTTCGCCAGAAAATGGCCAGAGCACCGCCGTTGATTAAACCTGAAACCTAACGGGTAAATCGAGTTGATTCGTGTCCTAAAACACCCCAAAATTTAACAATACATACATGAATCGAAAGAGGGAGATGAGAGCTTCAAAATCATACCAAGAATGCCGGCAAAGGTGGCGTTTTCTAGTGTGTTCAAAATCGGGTTGTCGCGGGTCTTGCCTGTGCCAGAAATATTTTCTATTTTCTATTTTTTATTTTCTGAAAAAAAAAACTATTTATACCCCTAAGTTCCTGATCAAATCAACGCCTGAAATTTGATCAGATCAAGATCCAACGGTCCAAAACAAACCGACCTAAAAAGATTATTTTTTAATATTTTCCTCATGCAAACTTCCAAAAATCATTAAAAAAAATAGCTCGCTTAACCAAAAAAAATTCTGAAAGTTCCTACAAGTTCAAAATAAAATACTCTACGACTTCTGTGAAGAAAATAAAGTCTAACTCTTACTCGATAAAAAAATCGTTAACAAATCACACAATACGACTAATTCGCGATAAACCTAATTAGTGCCAATTTTGTTCAGGTTGTTACAACAGTGTTTCGTGCCATCCAAAAAAAATGGGACAGTCATTAGTTCTTATTTTCAATTTTTGAGATGTTCCGTATCAGAATCTTACTTGGTACCAATATTATAATCATACTTATATGTCTACTATTCTTTTGTTGTTTTATCAAGCCTATATAATACACAAAAAAAGTCGCATTATTTTCATCTTGATCAAATTATAATGTTGAAACCTTCCTCAAATTAGCTATTTTAAGAACTGACAAATGATCTCTCATCTTTAAAAAAGAAAATTCCTAGTTTTCTCTTTGCTCTAAAACTAGCCACCAAGTTTTCCTTCTCTTCAAGATCTCATCTCCTCCAGTGGCCCTAGGCTCGACGTCGGCCTTGGGCTTCGTCAGTGCCACCTGTGTGCATCAGACAGGAGTATTGTCGATGCTTGAAGAGCGAGTTGCATCTACGGATATGAGGTGATATTTTTTCCAGGTTGTTGAGAGAGATCTTTATTTCCATCGGACAAGCGTGTTAGGTAGGCAATGGAATTGATCAGGATTGCTTGATATTATGGCGTTAGAAATTTTGTCACCGATTGGTTTCTTATTATGAGTCTGCCACGTGAGGACGAAGTTCCAAGGCTCGAAAGGTGCATGTCAAGTTCTAAGTGATGGGATGGAGTCTTAATTGGCTGTAAGGGCAGCAGCGGTCTAGGGAGCGAGGATGGTTGGGAGGACTAGCAGTGGTTCATAATGGCTAGAGGACTGATCTCTTTGTCTTCAATTGGGCTAGGTCTTGCTTTGGGTCTGTGGTAGGTGGCTTAAGTAGTTAGGGTATTAGTCTCCTTAGGCTCAACTAGTCTTGCTTTTTTTTTCTAGGCTTAGTTATTAAGCATCTAGTCTTCTATTGGGTATTGACCCAAGTTTTTGTTTCGTCGAGTTTGCTAAGTTTTGTTAACTAGTTTTCTATGTGCTTCATTGCAATGGTGTGGTGCTTCACTGCTTAGTCTAGATTTACCTCTCAATAAGTTATAGAGGTTAGACTAGGTATTTTTCGATATATTTTTCAAACAATATCTAATGAAAATTGTATCCTTGTAAAAAAAACTATTTTAAGTGTTTTTTGTGGAATTTTAAATATGTAAATGGACCTTATTTAGATATGACCCGTCCCTGTCACATTTGAGATTCGAGCATCTAGAGATGAACTTTTAAAATGCTCAATCATGACCCTTCTCATCCCATTCGAGATAGCAAATAGGGACGATTGAAAATCAACTCATCTCATCACATGCCAATTCTAAGTAAACTATTGTTAGTGTATAAAATCAATATATTGATAACTTAGAAAGCCTTATGAAACAACATTACACAAACAGTGATGTTGGTAAAACATGATTAAACGAATTCGTTTGTTATTCATGCAAATTTGTTGTTTACACTTGTACAAAACTACACATTTCCAAAGTGTTCAAAAATACAAAAAGATAGTTAGCAATTCATTCAGCGGTGTCATAAAGTACAAGTTGTTTTTCCTTCTCACGCTCGAAGCTCGCAAGGAAATAAAAAATGAGGCACAGTGGGTGTATAAAATTTTAGTTTTACATTAATACTAATTATATTAAGTTTCATTGACGTGATTACTTTACCTAAATATAAGGGAGAGTGTTTGGCTTCGATTTTTCTCCAGTCAGGTTGTTGCAATTGGAGATGTCACAAATTGTCTCTTTTGGATCTGTGGTTGTAGATGTGCTGTATGCGAAGCGTGCCATTGCCGAAGGCAGAATGTCATTGTGTTGTGCGCCGCGTAGTTTCTGCTTCTTGTCAAGCGATTGGAGCGAAGAGAGTACCAACCTCGCTCGTTGAGTCCTATTTGTCTTGATAGTATGCAAGACGTAAGATTCGTGTCTCTCTGCCGAACCACAAAGAATCGATACTTTACACCATCGAGCAAGTATAAAGTAGAGCAATACTAAGGACGTAGTGTTGAGAACACTGGATAGGGTGACTTCGTAGATCTATAGAATCCCCACACTCTATCGGGTGGCTTGGACTCCTCCGATTGTCGTCGTCGTAGCTCAAGTAAATCTTCGAATCCCCACTCTCTGTCGGGTAGCCTAGATCCTGAATTCGCTACTGGCGGTTGGTTAGCTTGAGTGAACTTTCGAATCCCCACTCTCTGTCGGGTGGCCTAGATCCTGAGCTCGTTATTCGTTGATTATTTATTCGCAGCGGAGTAAGATTTGCTAGTGCTCAAATTGTATGTATGTGTGAAGAGGTCCTCAAATCTTCTTTGATTCTTCTATTTATAGAGGTTGGCATTATGATTTCCCTCGCTTGACAATGTAACATTATCGATTAGGAATAATATCTTGCATCTGGATTCTCCTAGATTATCTAGGAATCGCATAGATATATTCTTCTTGATTCGCAGCTTCAATCAAGCCGCATGTGGTTGGCCCGTTTCATCTCCGAAGCCCAAAAGTATTAAAATAAATGTTACATTTATTTTGGACCCAAACAGAGAGATATGTTACACTTCTCCCCCTAACTCCATTATCATCCTTACTTAAGAGTGTTGTGTGTGTGTGTGCGCGCGCGCGCGCATGCATGTGTGTGTGTGTGTGATTCTTCCACACACATCACTTGAATGCATATGCACGTCCCTTCTCCTCTTTAACGGCACATCCACGCTTCTCAAAGAATCAACGGAGAATAGATTGAAAAATCTATTGGTGGGTCTCTCTCAAAAAAATTTATGCACCAACCACCACTCACTTGCATATTAGGTTCGATGAATGACTAATACTACTTCGATGTGAAATTTTCCAATTCATGAATAACCAGTACTTCATGTATTGTAACTAAAACATTTTCTTGCCTTGATAATAGTTTCGATGAATGACCAATAAATCTAGATTACAGCATTTCAGTCCTAATAATCTTGTGTTGGTAATGTGTATGATGATATGAGATAAGAGACATTGTATGACAGTCACAAAGGAAATTCGTATCGCTCAAGGCCATGAACGTTAATCCATACAACTCATCAGAAGAGATGAGACATTCATTCAATACACCTTTCACCAAAAATAACACAAGCTCACTACCATTCTAGAAAGACAAGGAGGAATGTTAAACTAAAATGTCACAATCACTCTTTTCACATCTCCTCCAACTGTCATATCCCTACAGTATCCAATTCAATACAGGTCAAAATTCATCTGTATATGAAGATCTTCAACTAACGGACGACCATGATTTGTGCCTCATAATTTCAAAATTGAATTCTAAAACATTCTTCTCATATCTGCAGAATACTAGGGCAATACAAGCAAGATTGTTAATCGTCACACGACAAAGTTTTAGTCCTCATCCATCCCTGCTGGCTGATCCCCCCTCCTTGGGCCACCTGCTGGTTTAGCCATTATAATCTGCAATACACACGATACATTATCAGCATGGTTCTTTCTGATACAAAGTGTGATCAGTGTCACATATGCTTGCAGTTAGATTAATAATTATTGGTTGATGCTATCATCAACAGAGCTTTTATGAAATTTGTAATCTAATAACTGTTCATATATTAGAAAGCACGAGGAAATTGGCAGATCAGAATTTATACTTAGCAGAGCATATAAAAGAGTAAATGCTCTTCAAGCCTTCCCATCAATTTTATATTCCCTAAAATTAACTTATTGGGATACTTGCTCCCACTCAGAGGGTTTAAGTAATGAAATATTTTAACAGGTTATTTGCTTACATAACAAAAATAATTGTTCCCCCTAAATTACAAGTAAAACCAGATGCAGTTAGTATCTCAGTGGTCACCTTTAGGTCTATACGGTTTAGTTTCAGAACCAGAGCAATGTTCACATCAATTGCCCTTCAAGCCTTGTATTCAATTGTAAATTGCCTAAAAACTAATTTGGGAAAATTTCCTCTTACTCTGGAGTCTGAGAAAATCTTACACAAGTTTTTTTTGTTTGTTTACATAACTAAAATGAGTTTACCCCTAAATTACGATTTGAAACCAGATGCAGTTAGTATCTCAGTATTCCCACTGGGTCTAAATGGTTCAGTTACATAATCAGAGCAAATCACATCAAAATAAAGTCTATCAATAGGAAAGCATTCAGCAAATTACTAGTTACTTACTTGATCTACTCGTAGGACAGTGCATGCAGCATCTGCAGCATATTTGAGAGCAAACAACCTGAAAAAAATAGGTAAATAAAACAGCCAAGGATCAGACCAAGAGTGAGAATAATAGTACCAAAGTTTTCAGTAAGACCACACAGGCTATGATTTTGAGCAATTTTAACATATTATATCAGCTTCCACTGTGACTTTTTTTATTTAAAAATACTACGAATCCGCTCACATTGGAACTCATATCGGTAGTCCTTAATGCAGATAGCATCCACTACTATTATCAAGAAAGTCAGTTTTTAAACATTAGAAACATAGTAATTAAAGAAAAGGTTAAATCTCTCGAATTGGGTACTGCGATGACTTGGCTCAAAGATGTATTACACTACTTTAACTCCAGTCATAGACAAAAAAAAAAACAGGGACAAGTAGGCTAAAGAAACCCCAAGAGGGCATATGACCTAAAAATGGCCTCCATAAACCAACTTTGAACCATGTCTATCTACAGAACTTCAGAGTACCACACATCACCGATGTAATCAACAAAATGGTGACGATTTATAAAAAGATAGAAAAGCTTACTTAGTGACGTGAAGGTCCCAAACTTGTAAAGTCGACACATCTTTGCAGAGGCCACCCTCCAAGTCAATACCAACTTTGGTTTTTCCTGCTGCATGTTCAGCATATAGAGAAGATATTATCTCCATTGAATTAAGCCCTGCATTTTCCGCAAGAGTTTTTGGCACCATCTCAAAGCTTTCGGCAAATTTTGCTATAGCATACTGATCCAATCTGCAAAATCAACATCTCTTCAGTTGGTTTCCAGTGCTGCCCAATCAAGACTTATGAGAAGACAAAAGGTTTCAAGTCCATTACACCTACAGACCTACTAATTCGACACGCTTTCAGGTCTCTACTAAAGCAATACTCTACATAAAAACCAGAAGAACAAATGAATATTTAATAGTCTATGTGGCATCACAATATTTCAACCACCTTTACTAGGCCACAAATTATCTCTGTTTTTTTCTCCTAGTTTTGGTGCTACACAATTCTCAATTAAACCTATTGTTGGTCTTTTCCCTAGTCACTTCTTTATGATATTACTGGAAGTTCTAGCAAGCTCATTAGACTGTACCATCATTGTACTAACTCAATATAACTTTTTCATGAGTATTGGTTTGGTCCATAATACAGATCCTACACACTTATTTCCACTAAGAATGGGGCATATTGACACTAGCTATATCACATAGGTTTGAATCAGTTAAATAAAAAACAACAGAAGAAGAGACTATTCACCCTGTTTCTTTGAAAGAGAATTCCTTCACTCTCTTGGCTAACTCAATTTCAGTAGCAGCAGCTCCAGGAACAATACGGCTATCCCTACACATGGCCTGCGAATGAACGCATTAAGAAAGCACATCAGTTTCAATGGTCTTGAACACCTGAATAAAATATTTACTTCGATAACTATGAGAACAATTAATAATAACATAAAGCTCCCAATGACTACAGCAGTAAAAAAGAAAAAGAAAAAAAATCAGCCCGCAGACCATAAAATGATCATTCCATATGAAATTACCTTGTAAGTGTTCACCCCATCATCCACTGCTCTTTCAAGGTCATCTAATATACTATCCGTACTTGCCCTAAGAAGCACAGTGGCTACAGAGTTACCACCTTCTTCATTCTTCACAATAGTAACCTACATGATTCACCAGACATCAACAGCACGAATAACAATTAAGAAGCTTCATAGACATCGTACTATGTGTCTATGCCTAGTGAAACATCTTTCAACATACCCTAACACCCGCAATTTCCTCAACTGAGACAGAGTCGACATATCCAAGATCATCTGGGTTGGGCTGGCAAAGCTTCAACTGTTTCGAATACAAAAGATGAACTTCAGAGCATTTTTACTAAAGCTGTAGTATTGATACAGATAAAGAACCATATAAAAATACCATAGCGACCGCACCAACTGTACGGCAAAATCGCCTCAATTCAAATTTTGAAGCAATTTTCAGCACCATGAGCCTGGAATCAAGAATTCACAAATTCAAAATGCTAAATAGTACATGAATTCAAAAGAATTCTGAAAATCTGAAACAAGAAATACTTATTTAAGTGTCTATCTAAAGTCAAATATCTCAGGTTATGTTAGTGTGTAGTATGCATAAATGAGTGGAGTACAGTTTAAAGGGAGATTCATATCTACACTTACTTGTAACGCTCACAGAAATGTAATGCCATCTCTCCTACTGCTGCTCCACTGACAATTACTTTAGCACCTGAGTCTGCAACTGCTTTGATGAGCTCCTCAACCTTAGCTTCTTCAGTTTTTGCATAATTTTCTAGCTACAAAATGACCAACAAAAAACTTGAAAACCAGTTTTCATCACAGAGCCAAATATGATGAGCTTTGCAAATAATGGAACTATACATGCAAAGGCGGATTTTAGTTTCCTACATCAAGCCAAGCAAAAGAAAATTATAAAAAACACTAATAGATACTGCTACAAGATAACAAAAAAATTACAACGCTAACAGACCAAGACTATAGCCCCACGTCATATATGATCTGCTAATATCTGAGAAGAAACAAAAGGTCAGACTTTCAAAACAGAACTTGTTAAAGTAAACAAGATCATGAGCTTACAATAGCTGCTATCCACACAGGGTTTCCAGTCATATCCTGCACATATATGATATACATCCAAGCACCTACAGAGGCTTAGTCTTAAGTTATGAGATATGCTTCTCATTACAACTGATGGCCATGTTAACCCCACACCATTTCCTAGATTCAAACTTTAATACATAGGCACAGAGTTCAAATATAGTTCTTGATCTTCATATCATTTTTGTGCTATACTTTAAGAAAAGGTATTGTATTCATCTTCGAAAAGTTAATACTACTTGATCTTCGAATCGTTCAAATATAGTTCTTGATCTTCATATCGTTTTGTACTGCACAGCTATAGGCACAGAAAATAAAAATAAAAGCTGAAATAGTGGTAAAAGTTGACACTAAACGTATAAAGATCAAAGTTTCAAACCACACGGCTTGCAACCAAATATATACATAGCTATATTGATATGAGATCTTAACGACTCAGCACCACTACATAGTACAGCGCTCTGCCACATAACAACCAAGGTGCACTAGAAAGAGAAAACCATTCTAGAAGAGCAGAGAAAGCAGCATTTATATCCCAATGAATTAATAATTAAATAAAACCTGTAAATCACATGAATATGAGACAACATTATCTAATATCATAGAATTAAGTACTTAGGAAACTGCTATTCAGTAAACTATTTACATAGACTAAATTGCAATCCAGAATATACAACATACAACTTCTCTGCAATATAACCATAATCCAGGAGTAAATGCATCTATATACAACACAAAATACATCCGCTTTGAAAACTACCTGCTCAGCATTATGAATTAAAACAGTTCCCTTGGTCTCAGTTGCAGAGGTATCAACACCACCAGCAAACACAGCAACCTGAAAGTTTAACAGAAGAGCAAAGCTGATAAATTATTCCTGTTACAATTTTCAATCTCATGTAATATGTGATCACAAGGAATCAAAAATTTGTTCCTCTAAATGGAATTCCATAACAAGTTACGAGCGCTAGTAAGAATAGTGCTAAAAGGAATTACAAAAAATAGTAAATTTATGGCTGACGATCAGCAAATACAAAACTTGATTCAAAGGTATAGGTATACGTGATACGCAAAGGTTCATGTAGAGTATAAGAGAATTCTAACCTTGGCCTTCTGCATTTTCTTTATGCTCCCAACAGCATCACTCTTCAGCGCCATACCTCTAACTACAGTACAATTATGCAACCCTCCACCCAAGAATTTTGCCACTCGTACATTATCGACATTAAAATTTGTCGGATTCTTGGGACATACTTGTATACATGCCTGTCGAGTAGAGTACAAGAATAAATTAAAATCTGCATTTAGAACCTCGAAAGAGGAGTGACATCCTCTTCATGCTTCTCTCCAACTTTCTTATGAGCAAATGAACAAGTGACACATGAATATTACGGAACGAAAAATAGCTAAAGGTATGCAATTTATACTCACATCGGCGACAAGTGATGACAATATATCCTCTTGCCCAAACTGCTTGCTGGCAACAGGAGCTTTCATTCTCTTAACCACTTCTTCTTTACTGCGCACATCCATATTCTCGGAGCCTTCCACAACCAGATCATCTAATATCTCAATCACCTAAACCTCACGGAAAACACAAATCCGAAATCAGGTCATCGAAAACAAATAAACCCAATCTAAACAAGCATCAAGGACAAACCTTTTTAATGCCTTTAGTGTATCCACTAATGATCTCACTCGGGTGCAACCCCATCCTAATAAGCTCTTCGGCCTTCGAAAGGAGCTCTCCGGCGAAAGAAATGGTGAGATTTGCACCGTCGCCAATCTCTTCCTGCTGAGCCTTTCCTGCCAAAACCAAGAGCTTGGCCGCAGGATGCTGAACCTCCAGTTCATTAACAATGGTGGCCGCATCGTTCGTAACGAATAGCTTGTCTAAGTGATTAATCACCATCTTATTCATGCCTGAGTAAACAATAAACTAGTTAGCAAGTGAATTGGTCTCTGATCTATATAAAGACTATGAGTTTGAGAGAGAGAGAGAGAGAGAGAGAGAGAGAGAACCATTGGGACCAAGAGAGGTGCGTGTGATGGTGGAGAGTTGCTTGGAGGCCTCGATGTTCTTGACGACGGCTTCTTCTAAACCCGAGAGGTGCTTGTGACCCTCCTTCAGCATTGATTGTATTCCGTACTGCGACATTGCCAGATCCTACTTCGCCTTCTTCTTTCTCTCTTTTGTTTTCGAAGCAAAACCCTAATAACCCTAGAAATGGCTGCCTAAACCTCTCTCTCTGCAACTGAAGGAGGTCTCTTTTCTCTCTCTTTCTACCACAGGCCTGCTCACAGTCACGTTTTTATACTGGGCCTTTCCCAAACTATCGGTTAAAAAGTAAAAATAATTAAGTAAAAAAAGAGATGTTTTGTAAAATCTTAAACTCATTAATTCAATAAGAAATTACATATAAATTCAATTAGAGACCTTATTTTACACGTAGTCATTTAATTTTTTTTGTATAAACCAGGTCATGTTTTAATTTCTTAGTTTTTTTACTTTCCAAATTTGCTCTCACATAAACACCCATATAACAATTGATTTTGCTTTCAAATTCAAAAACGCGTGAGGATAGAGAGAGAGAGAGAGAGAGTGATCCAAAGAGAAGGAGAGCCACACAAGCTCAGATTCCGGCAAGATGTAGACGTAATCAACGGCTAGAGGAAGATTTCAGCGAGAGACATCTTCTGGTTATAAGAAAATTCCACGAGATTGAGGTGAGGCTTCGATTTTGTAATTTCTGGAGGTGTTTTGTGTTATTCGATATTGCTCTATTATAGCTGTGATTTCGAATGTCCATCTCGCATTTCGATTTCGATTTTCGATTTTTCGATTTTGTTGATTTCATATTATGTATTGTTTATTATAGATCGACATATTGTAGTGATATTATTGTATGTTTTCTCTTGTGATTTATGTGTTTGTGTATGATTGATGTGGCTGATTTGTGTGTTTTGACATTTCGTATAAATTATGAGATGTTACAGACTGGGAGTACTACCTGTGTTGAGTGAGTACACTACTGCATCACTCTAGAAACACTAGTTAGTTGTTATATGTGTGTTTGTACTTGATAGTATTATTAGTGTTGAGTGAATACACTACTGCATCCCTCTAAAGACATTAGTTAGTTATTCTGTGTGTTCTGTCTATGTTTAGACTTGATAGTACTAGTGTTGAGTGAGTACACTATTGATGACTATTAAGGATACTACTTCTGTTCTGTAAGCAATTTGCCTTTGATTTGCAGATTGGTAGCCATGGATTTGGATTTGTATGCGAAGTGCACCTACAACAACCATACAATTTTGTTCGATCTTACTCTTACATCGAGAATTTCTATGAGGTTGTTGTGGCAAAAAAGGAAGACACAACTAATTGACATGTACCAAAGTCATCAGCAGCTGAAATTTGAGTAACTAGTGTCTATATTAGTCATAGGTAGTGTTTTCACCAGTCTAAAGTAGTACATTCTGCCTAAACAGATAATTTTTCTGAGGCATGTCCATTTCCTTTACATACACTATATTAGTCACAAGATATAGTTGGTACGAATACAAGTCATTGGTAGTACACTTGGTCTGAATCTCTTTCATCAAGTGTTTTTCGATAAACATACAATGTGATTCTTCATTATATAACATACTACTTTAATGTAATTTTCCCTTATGTGATTTGTTTACCATACTAATTCGAGTTTGTTGTTATTCGGTTCGCGATTTTGTGTTGGTCAATTATGCGTTGTTGTATGTGACAGCGCTTTGTGTGTGAAACCAACTACATTAGTATTATCCAACAACAATAGTAGTACACTCATCATACAACAAAAGTAGCACTACTTAAAACATTCATCACATTACATCAATGTTAAACATACTATTGATTTCTCTAGTAAGCACTACTATTTCACAATAGAAAGTACTACTTCAAAACATTTAGTGTACTAACACCACTGCTGTCTCTAGTAACCACTACTCCAAAACATTCAGGATACTACTTCAAAACATGGTAAGTACTACTGTTCTATAACACAATGTACTATTGTTGTCTCTAGTAAGCACTACTCCAAAATATTCAGGGTACTACTTCAAAATATGGTAAGTACTACTCTAGTAAACATAATGTACTACATCATACCCTAACAACATGATACTACATTACTACATCTGACCCTAACACAACAGAAAGCACTATACTACTACTTAGACTTTGATGCTTTCAGTTGCCTTCTTCCTTTTTCGTAGTCGAACTGAGCGTACTGGTTTGTTGTCTTCCTCTTTTTGCCCTTCACAGCTTTGACCAACGAAGATGGTGATTTCCTTTTACCTTTTTTCGGCTATAGCAACATCCTTCTGGAACATCAGTTGGCGTTTCACTGGTTTTGCCAGCCTATCATGTCTTTTTTTTTTACCTCAACTCACGTCCGGCATTGATAGGTTCTGCTACTATATCGTGTTTCCTTTTCGACTTGAATTCATGTTTCTGATCACTATCGGTGCTGCCCTACATGTCATCACCATTATTATAAAAAAAAAAAAAATCTATTTTTCGCAAACAACTAAAGCACACCAATCTATATACACTACTACATACTAACATACACACTATCACAGACTAACATATACACTACCACAGATTAACGTAGACACTACTGCGTAACAACCTAAACACACCAATCTATATACACTGCTACAGTGTAACGTACACACTACCACAGACTAACGTAAACACTACTACGTAACAACTAAAGCACACCAATCTGTATACACTACCACAGACAACTTAACACACTACTATAGTTGTATCTCACATAGCATATCAATTTCAGCATAAACAAGACTAACAAGAAAAGAAACTAAGAGGAGATAGGTCACAATTGCATTCATAAACTCTACGCCTAATGCTGTATCAAAATCAGAAATTAAACACTTATACATTCACCTATTGAGATGAGAGAGAATCAGATGAGAGAGAGAGAGAGAGAGAGTTGTACCGATCGAAATCGGGAATCAGGTGGTGGCGAGTTTGACGGCGACGGTGTGGAGAGGTGGCGAGAGGAGAAATCGCGTCTCTCGGCAGCGAGTTCAGCGGAGAGAGGAGAGCGACAAAGAAAGGAGAGTGGCGGAGAGAGGATGGCGACAGAGAGAGAGCTCTGCTGGGGTTTCAGTAATTTGGGGTCGATGTGGTTTTGGTCTAAAACAAAGAGAGAAACGAGGTTTATATACGATGACATTAGCGCAAGTAATTTGAACAAGAGGATTTTAAAATAAATAAACCAAGTGACCTGATTTGGGAAAGAAATATTGAATGACCTTATACATAAGTGACTTTATGTAAGTGACATTATACGTAATTTACCCTTAATTCAATCACCTTCAAATTTGGCACTTGGCCAAAAAGACGTTTTTTTTTTGTTTGATACAAGCCAAAAAGACGCTTTGATCAATAATTTTACTCATATTTATGTTCCAGTGATCAGTGATATATGTGGTCAGTTGTGGTAACTGTCGTTAGATCTACATCTAACAAATGATATTAAATTTTCTTCAAATTGTTATTATAATTAATTACCATTAGATGCAGATCTAATGAACTGATCACAAATATCATTAACCATCAGAATATGACTATAATCTTTTAACTATTATTTATATCATGATCACTCGTCTATAATATCGTGTCTCATTAAGTATTTTGTATCTTACAACGTTAAAATTTTTAACTCCATTAAATTTTAAGCTCTCTTTCTCTATTCGAAGATCAAAGTAACAAAGTTGAAGGATTTAAGAATCTTAAATTGAAATTTAATCCCAAAAGCTCTCTTTCAATTTAAGATTCTTAAATTTTCAATTCACATATTTCTAGGCCTATTTGGGATTGTTGATGACGAGCGGGTTTGAATTTTAAAAGAACATGTGTTTCTCAAATCATTTTCAAATACTTTTAATTAAAACTCAACTAAATTATTTCTATCGTTGAAAGAGATCTATTCTCCGTAATTTTTTATGTGTGTCTTGTCCTAATCACATTATCAGCACGCTCTTTGGGTTAATAACCATCACCACCAAAGAAAGAAAGAAAAAACCCTAACCCCTAAAATACAACCTCCACCGCCAGCAGCCCCTCCTTCACTGTCAATTACCACCAATCCTCCCAGAATCTCCGACTTTCTGGCCTAACTCGAGTTTGTGCAGAACAACCAACTTCGACAGAGGATTACGAGCAGATCAGGACGAACCAAATGACTATCTTAATATACACGAAAAGCCTCAGATGTCTAGTTTTCAGAACATCCATAAAATCTAAACTTGAATGTGTCTAGAGAAAGTTATGGCCCATTGAGTGCACGAATGTCAGTCTGCTCAAAAAGAAGAAAAGAATAAGGCATCCTCCACATGCTGGAAGTTTGGTGGACGTGTTTCCTCTCTTCAAACTTCTTTCACAACGAAGTTTTCATACCGAACATAACACCCTCGAGGTCAATTTTTCTAAACCCTGAATCTATAGATCGAGGATCAAACTTACTTACTGCAAAACCCTAGATCTAAGTTGATGATAATTACGATATGAGTTGTATATATATTTCATGTTTTCCCTAGTTCCTATGGATCTATATCCATAAGTATAAGTGATGGTCCTGGGGGAGTCATGTTTTAGAAAAGAAAGAAAAGAGAAATCGATCATATGTGACAGTTAGTCAGAATAACTGGGTGTGGCTTTTGCCACCGTTTATAATCGATTTTTGTGACCATATATCATGGATCACGTTCTTATTCATTGAAACTTGATATTTGTGATCATAGTGTTCGATCGATACTAATCAACATCTCGTGTCTCTCTTGTAGATGACATCAATTGAGCTGGTTAGGCCCGTATTTGATATCCTTGATCTTCAAGGAGCAGAATATTATCGTTGGGTGTCAGATGTTGAGAACGTGCTTCTCTGTATGCATCTAAATTTTACAACCCAACCACCACCACCACCTGGTACTGAGTCACAAACTCTAGTCCATAAAGCTCAAGCCCTCGCCCTCATGTTTTTGAGGCGTTATATACATTCAGTTCTAAAGAAACAATATTTGTTAAAGAATGACCCCGTGGTTTTGTAGGTGACTTTACAAGACATGTTCAAAAATGTGTATAATACACAACTTCATGAACTGAGAGAATGATGTGATTCTATTCGGTTATTGGATTATCCAAATATTTATACTCGTAATCACGCTATGATAGAGCTTCAATCTGAGTTGAGTGTATGTGGCATTATAAAGACTGATCAGACTATGATCGGGAAGTCTTTAAGCATTTTTCCTTCCTCTATGGACACTCTTGCGCACCAATATTGCATGAATTTTGAGCAAAAATGAATTAAATAATTCAGTTATCTCATGAATGTGTTGGCCAAGAAAGGACAGTATCGTGAGATTATTCTCATCAGTAATGCTCAGTTGACCAGTACTAAAAAGACATATGAGTCGTATAATACTGGAGGGAAGGTACGTAAGGATAGAATGAACGGTCGTTCTGAGCCTTACAATAACCATGGTGAAAAATTATGATGTTGTCGTGGTAGTGGTAGAGGAGAAAATAGTCGGAATTTGACTTGGACTCGCCATGACAACATTCACTACAACTCCAATAAGAATCATTCCAATTTCCAGTTCTAGAAATGGTGGGAATTTTTCACATTCTACTTTTACTTCATGCTTGTCATCTTGCTATAGATGTTGTTCTACCAAGCACATGCACAAACAATGTTGTGCACCCAAGGATATTCAACGTGCCTACAAGAAGTGTAAGAAATATTGGGCACATGAGCCTTAACTTCACTGAAGTTTATGAGATAGAAGATTATGGTGAAGCAAATCTAATAATAGCAGACAATACAAAAGCAAGTCTGGTGACTGCTGTTTTTGCATAGTCTATGTATTAGGCTCATGTCTTTGCTATGTAATCCAGTTTTGTTTTATTTTTGACTTCATTTTAGTCATGTTTTGCTACTTTGTTTTAGTCAGTTTTTTGAATAAGAACATTTATGATGTAATTGTTGGTTGACAGTAATGAATATTTCTCTATTTTTTGGTATATGAAAGTGTTGAGAATGTTCTATTTTATATATTTCTTATGTGTGGTTCGATGTTTACAATTGTATATGGCATAATGACACAATGATACAGTAAAGACGAGACACGAAAAAACGGTTATTTTGATATTAGGATATTTTCGACCCGTCGAGATTTTTGTCAACCTGACGAATGTTCCACTCTGGATCGGTTTTTAACATTTTTCGACCCGTCGAGTTTTTCCTCGTCCCATCGAATGTTTGCTTCTGTGAAAGGACCCAAGCCTAGATTCACTAGTAATCTAGGATCACACTCTCAAGACAAGACCTAAACTACGAATTTCTAAAAAAAAATTTGACATAATTTCCTCTATGAAGTGGACTACTAGAAACCTGCAAGAAATTCACACTTCCGATTTCCCACAAACAATATCGTGGACCACCAATGTTCATCCAGATTTCTCAATAAAGTGCATAAAGTAAATTAATTAAATGCTTGAATAATAATACAAAAACTGAAAATTCATAAACCAGCAGTACTGACAATTTACTACCAATACAGAAAAATATTTACAACAATGTTCAGAGCGACTTCTAAGAGCAGAATAAAAAATGAAAATATACTGCTAATGGCCGAAACCTACAAGAATGTATGATGACCCGGTGGACTAAAAGCTTCTGGAGATCCAAAATACAGCTCAGGAGAAGCATTGTAATCTGGGTACGAAAAATCAAAAGACCCAGGGAAAGGCAGATAAAAACATAAAAGAAAACGTTAGCATGAGTGGACAAAAATAATATAATAATCTGCGTAAATCGCTAAACTGTAATTTCATGCCTTTTCGCTATTTTCTGGGAAATAATGCGAGTTCTAAACTGAATAACTGAAATATAAATGGAGGTGCTCTCCCAGGCCACCTAACCTGAGGCGTTAAACTGAAATGAAAATTATGCAAATATGTGACGGGATCGTCCCCATGTCACCTAACCTGAGTCAATTTGGGTTAGACGAGACCACCTAACCTCCTCTAACGGGTTATCCGGTAATCATCCGAATAGCTAGAGCATCGATGCAAACTAAACAAACCATCATAAACCAAGCCTCCGAATAACGCTTTAAAAATATACCGTAAAGCGTACTGCTAAAAAAATAATGAACTCGCAATCAATTGTGAAAATAAAGGTCCACTCACCGTACTATGTTGAGATATTTATAAAGCCATAACCTGCTAATCAGCGAAATAATCATCAGAAACGGCCCGCTAACTCGAAATCCTGAAAATATGATAATAATTAATATCTACTCGTCGATTTCCATAATGAATAGCTAACCTCGTAATCCTATAAGCAATAATGTTGAGAATCACACATTCTCGAAATACGTACTTTCCGACTAAAAACCTACTTAACCAAATTCCAAATTCAGTTTCTTACATTCCTTCACTATATCTAAATTTTAGAGTCGCAACATAAATATCAAATATCAAGTGACTCGAATTTAAATCGATAGTCGGATCGTCCGATAAAAGTATCATAAAATTAATTAATTATTACTCGATTAAAAACACGTTTAAATTAATCAAATCCAGATCCAAACAAGAACCTCACCATTGTGTTCGTCATGAAATTAAGAGCGGAACGACATAAAATTTTGTCGAAAATTCCAGTTTGCCAGAATTCCACCGCGCACGGTGGCGCGTCGGGCCACAGACCACCGTCAGTGACGGCCGGAATCCCACCGGCACCAAATCGAGCAACCTGCATACCAAAATATTTATCTCAACAAGCCCAACAACATTAATGAAGGACACAATGTCAAATTCTAACCAGAAAGCTTCCAATTTGCTGGAAAACCGAAAAATCCAACCGGAAATTCAAGTCGTCCGATCGTCGGAATCCGTCCACGGCAAGGGCCGAGACGTGTCTTAATTAACTAGTCTCCACCAGGGCTTCAAAACCCCTCTGGGTCCGACGTCCAACACTGCCGTGAGCGCCGCCACTGTTACCAGGAAAATTCACTCGAATCAGACCGGTTTCTCTGCCTGAATTCGTTGTCCTCTGGCCACCAACGCCGAAGATGTTGCCACCAAACGATAAAGGAGGTCGAGCACAACAATTTTTGACCAATTTCACGACCAAAGGTGGCCGGAAACCGACACGCCGTCGTCGTCATCTACGGTGGCTAAACCGGGTCGGTGAGCTCGGTCAACCCGGGTTTCCAAAAATAGAAACTTTTGACTTTTCCAAAATGGAAACCTGTGAGCTCGGTAAACGTTTTCCGATATTTTCATAAAATTTCCGTTGACCATAACTTCTTCATCGTAACTCCGATTTCAACATTTGACATGGCCACGAACTCGTATCGACAAACTTTACAATCTTATCCAAATAAATTTCTCGAAAGACATAATTGATAAATTCTCGATAATTCGCTAGCGAAAGTTATTAACGATAAAAACTAATTACCCTCGACGATTAATGTAATTAATTAGGAACTAACCGCATAAGTTTCAATCATTGCATAATATTGTTTTGGGTCATAACATTCTGTCTCGAAGTATGTCCAATTTGGACCCGTCGAAAATTGAACTCGACCCGTCGAAAATATATATATCGAAAAGTCTATATCGGTTTTAGGTTTTTTTTTTACTCGTCAAAATTTTGATCAACCTGCCGAATGTATGCCCCTGGACACTATTTCAACCCATCGAAAATATCACTCGACCCGTCGAAAATCGGTATCGAAAAATCAACTTTTTTTTGGGTTTTCTTCGACCCGTCGAGGAATCCTTCGACCCATCAAAGATGTTACCCGGATATGGTGTTTTTACATGTGTTTATACATAGGTTTTTTTGGAAAATTTTGAAAAAAGTTTCGACCAACCTGGATTTCAGCACCAGATGTGGTTTTACATCAGTTTACGTGATGCCATGGAACTTAAAATACAACGGTCTTTTCGATCGGTTAGCTTTTGTTATACATCAGTTGTATTTAGGTATTGTCATACCATATCGGTACTCAACATGGGTTACACCCGTTGAAATATTTAAGTATTCACTCAAAGTGTTCACCATGTCTTGGATTCAAAGACGGTTTGATTGACATCATTTTGTTGATATATGATGGCGAGATTGAGTGTTATTATTCGAACCTTTCTCAAATTTGAACACATTTGTGCCAATGTTTCTCACTTAGACATAAAATTGAGAGAATGGAAGATAGTTTTGTGTCTAATCTCCGTAAAATGTTGCCAACGACACAATCTGGAGAAGTTTATGAGGAATTATAGTGGTTTATATCTTACTACGGTTTGGATCATTGTATCCAATGCAGTCACTTATATTACTATGCGTGACTTAGCCTCATATAAACTTTTGCATTTTGATGATCAACCTATTGAGAAATTCTCATAGTCATATGTTCTTAAGAGCAAAGAAGCATGTGGAAATGTATAAAACCATCGACTTAGATGGGGGAACTGAGATTACTCCACTCAGTTCAGGCTCAGTCTCCAAGACGAGTGCAACACCATCCCGAAAAAATATTATTGAGGCGTTGTACGTTATCCCACAAGATTCATATGTTGTAATCTTTGATGCACATTGCTCATTTTGTAAAGCTTGTTTATGTCTGTAATGCTGTAATGTTGCAATGTTGTTTACATGCTGTTTACATGCATGCCAATATTTTGTTGAAGACACATATTTCTTTCTCTATAGATTCCAAAAATCTATTTGTGGATAAATCAAACCGATATGCGGACTATTTATATGGTTCTGATTGCTGCATCGATGCATCGGTCACACGTCTTTGCTATCCACATGCTACACTGCATTTCAAAACTCCTAGCACATATTATTAAGCTTTGGGCTCACCATCTGAACAATTTAATATGGCCATTCAGATTGGATTAATATAAGAGAGTTTACATCGAAATATTTTGTTGATTATTGCATATTGCTTAAGATTGTTATGAATATCCCGGTTCCCTATGTTCTTTCATTGAACGGTTTAAGCAGAGACACAAATCAAGCAGTTAAATCTTGTGGCCAGTACTATGGTAATGTATATTAATTTATCGGTATATGCTTAGGGATATGAAATATTTCATGCAGCTATGCTTATTCACTTGATACCCATAAACCGCAAACCACTTAGTGTGTACTAGTTGGTAACTGGATATGAGGTTTATATCTCACATATATGCATCTATAGTTGCGCGGTACATGCGCCTACTACGCTTCCACTACGTACAAATATGGGTCATAAATGACGATTAAGCTTTTATGTTGGTTCTCTAACGGTTGTCCGCTATTAAGAACATTTGACAAGAGATCTCCTTACTGCTAGTTTTGCAAATAGTCACTGTGATGAGTCATATTTCCCACCGTTAGGAGGAATATGAATGGTTTCATTCTAGATTAACGTCAGAAATTGACGTGGTATCTCCTCACTATGTCTCATCATGATCCCAGCACATCTCAGTGTGAGATTGAAGTGCAATGTATTCTTGATCTTCAGAAAGTAGTAGACTTTATGCCTGACTTCTTTACTAATATCATGAAGGTGACGAGATCGGTTTACTTGTTGCAAATCCTGCAAGGTTGAAAGTCCCTGATATTGGGCAAGTTAAATGGAACATCTGGGCAAGATAGTGTTTTCTCCTGCCCATAGGGGGGGTGTAGCATCGGTTAAGATCCACTTATGAGTTGCCGGTGAAAAGGCATCAAGGCACAACCATTCATCATCAACACATGAGATTATTTCTGACTGCAATTGTGTCTAAAAGTCAACATTGACAAACACTGGGGGACGCCTTAGAGTCAATGACGATGTCAGTAAACAAAGAAAATCTCACCAAGTTAAACAAATGCTAGCCTTATCATGGATAGTTATTCCATGTTCATTGATGATGTGTTTACCTATTCCGTCGCTCAAAAATTGAAGACGATGAAGTGTAACATTGCTCTGTTGTGAATTGTCAACAGTTAATGTAGAGCAAATTGATCAATATGGAAAGTTGCAATCTAGGCTGAACTAGACTCTTACAAATGGAAAGTTTTCAATATGGTAGTGATATAACCATGATATGTCGGTTAGATACAAATGAGTCTTGTTTGGAGCACAATGGGAAGAACTTATGGCGCAAGGATTCTCTCAATGCCCTAGTATTGATTATAAGGAGATGTATTCTCTGGTCATGGACATCATTGCTTTCCGCTACCTTATCAGTTTGGTAATGTCCAAAATACTGAGTATGCAACTTATAGATGTGGTTACAGTATAACTCTATGAGGATCTTAATTCCGAGATATATATAAGAGTGCCGATTGGCATGGTTCTACCCAAATCAAGTAACTCTAAACCACGGAGTGCTCATGTGATTAGATTGAGACGTTCATTATATGGATTGGAATAATCCGGTAGGATGTGGTACACATGTCTTAGTGACTACTTGATTGAGAATGGATACAAGAATGATGATTTATGCCCATACGTGTTTAGTAGATGAACAAGTAATTTGAGATGATAGGCATTGGTAGGACTCGATTAAGTCTTGGTTTTGAGATGAAATATCGAGTTTGTTGAATTCTTATTCACTAGTTTGCTTATGTCTAAATCAGG
Source organism: Geum urbanum (assembly GCA_946800695.1). Taxonomy (NCBI): domain Eukaryota; kingdom Viridiplantae; phylum Streptophyta; class Magnoliopsida; order Rosales; family Rosaceae; genus Geum; species Geum urbanum. Next base: position 33,297,799 of record OX327000.1, on the reverse strand, counting down.
CAATAGACAAAGCATACCCTATAAGTACACCAATGCTTGTTTACAATTTAGAAATCAAAAGGATCCATTTCATCTGAAAAGATGATGATGAGGAATTTTTGGAGCTGAGATTCTATATCTTAGTGCGATTAGAGCTTGGTTGAATTTAGCTCAGTACATACATCCAGACATTGCCTTCTTAGTATGCGCCTATGCAAAGTCATTGGAATGGAGTAAAATAAATCTTCAGGTACTTAAAGTGATCAATTGACTTGGGCCTATTCTTTCCTTACAAAGAATACAAAGAGAAACATGAAAATCTTGGTCAATGGATAGTTGAATCGCAACATTCAAGTTCTGGGCATTTCGACCCATCGAGCATATCTCTCGACCTATTGAATGCAAAAAATTGTGATAACCCGAAGGGGTACTTCAATCTATCGAGAAATGGCTTCGACTCGTCGAAGCCAGTGTCCTGGATCGGACAGAACCATTTGTTCGACCCGTCAAGTGAAAATTTCGACCTGTCGAATTCCTCTCTTACTGTGAGTAGTTTTACTGCAATCCCCTTATACCGAAATACCGGTTAGTTGAATTTGCTGATATTAGGTATCTCTCTGACCCATACATAAAGGATGTTCCCATACAGGTTATTCATCATGAGAAACATGACAATTCTTGGAGAACAACAAAGCAAACCCATGTTGCTACTTCCTCGAACTATTCTAAAGATTAAAGCTTCCTATGAAGCTGTTGATGGGTGTGTCTGGTTTAGAACAATAATACACCACATTCGAGGGTCTAGTGGACTACCATCTACTATGATAGCACCAACCTGCATCTTTGAGGATAATGCGATTTGCATTGAACATATGAAGTTGGTTTACATTAAGAGTGGCATACTTAACTCATTTCGCCAAAGTACTCATACAATCAGAAATAGCAGCAGTTATTGATTATCCAAGTGAACCGGGTTGGTTTCGTTGATAATATTGCGGACTTGTTTACCAAGTCACTACCTAAATCTACATTTGTAAAACATGTGAGACGCATTGGCATGCGCAAGTTATCTGAACTCCAAAGACTGAGTTTACAGTCAGGGGAGTTACATTAGTGTAGACATCAGGGGGAGTCTACGTCACATGTAGTAGCTTTTGTAGTTGATGCGTTGTACTCTTTTTTTCTTAGCCCAAGCTTTTATTTTGTCCATGAGGTTTTTGTTTGCTTGACGAGGTTTTTAGTCTGACAACAAATTATGCATCATTCCTTAGGCCATCGACATAAATGGGATTGTTTAAGGAGATTTATTCTCAGTAAATTCTGGTATGTGTCTTGTCCTAATTCAATACAAATTAATATAGATATAGATACAGAGAATTTTTGTTTTATAGGGATAGTTATTATAATAGATTGTATCAGCCTATATTTAAGACATTTAATCAATGAAAGAGTTACAGTTTTCAGTTATCATATTATTCTTCTGCAATAGTTATAAATATTATTTTTCTTTTCTTTTGACAAAGAAAAATCTTTCATTAAGCATTTAGACGATATACAACATAAGCAATGACATCCTATAAGAAATCAAGAGCATGTGCTAACCCAGTTTTAGAATCTCTACCAAAACTAGTAACTAAATGAGCTACCCTATTTCCTCCTCGAGGCTAAAATGAAAATGAAACACAACTACATGAATTCAATAGATGCTTAACATCTCTGATTAAAATCCTTAACATCTCTAATTAAAATCCTCAACTCTGATCGATCTTCTACAGTTGCATGAATTGCCTGAACTGCTTGCAAACAACTAGAGACTACACCAATCGGAACAGAAGGGAAAGTACCATCTAGCTCCAACACCATCTTATGCTTAAAAGTTTCGTGTGCAAAGCTGACAATTCGAACTCAACATATTGTGCAAGAGATAATTGCTGGTTTGATCACTCATATTTGACAGCTGAAATGGATTGGTCACTCATGTTTGACAAATATCAGATTAGTCTCTCATGTTTTACTTTATCATTCAGATTGGTCACTTTGTCTATTTTGAACATTAAAAAAAAATTATTTATTTATAAAGTACATATAAGCATATTTATTAACTTGACAATGTCAAAAATATCAATTTAAGTAAAGCGTGTGTGTCACATATGTGATTTTTAACATCTAAAATGAACAAAGTGAACGTTCTCAATGAGTGAATGACCAAAGCGATATTTGTCAAACATGAGTGACCATATTGTCTCATTTGTTAAACATGAGTGACCAAACGAGCAATTTTTCCATTGTGCAAAGGCATCAATAAAATCACCCTCATAGTCCCAGACTACACCCCAATCCCTCTAGTCGAAGTCTGCTTCTTAAAAGCTCCATCTACATTAGAACACAAAGTCCCAAGAAAAGGGCATGTCATTTGCTTCTCACAATGTTTACTTTAGTTGTCTTAGGTTTTGCATTTAGCTTGAACAAACTAATCATGATATGCAAGAGTCTTTATAAGAACTTATTTAGCGTCTTCTTTCAAACTATTCCATAGCACTTCAGTTCTATGTCTCCAAACACCCCATATCACCATCAACAATTGAGCGAACCTACTCTTTTCCAACTTCTCGGCATTTTCTCGAAGCCAATTTCAGGAGCTAAAGGAAGGATCAACAATGGGATTTAGAAAAAAAGAGCAGTTCCTATGATCGATGCTAGTAGCCAACTGACATACTAAATGTCTAGCTTGGAAACTTGCTCCAACAACCCCCAAATTAAATGTCTAGCTTCCTCTTGTAATTCTAAATAACTTTCTCTTCTTCGCCAGAGTCCAATTCGAGGGCAAATAGGTAGAAATAGCCACCACAGAAGGCAGATACAACCACCGCCGGCCGCCAGCAACGGCAACGAGCCATACCCTAAACTCTTCCTCACACCAAGCCCAACCAACTTCTCTAAAGAACCTATCCCAAACTTGGCCTAGATCAGCCAAAATATGCCCCAAAAGGCGGCGACTTGAATTACCCTAAAAACTTTCCGGCGTCGTAGCACCGTTGTCGAGCTACCTCGGAGCTCACGGCTATACGCAAACAACGCAGTAGGGAGAGAGCTACAAGAACCCCTAACCCCCAAAGACAATCGCTCACCGTAACACCGTCGTCCGTCGCACCCAAATTCCGACGAGCTCACCTCGTCGATTCGCACAAAACTGAAACTAGCCTCCAAAATATATACTAAATATTAATAATAAATATTCGCTAATCGACTGTGAAAATAAAAGTGTCCGCTCACAGTAAACAGCTAGCTCCGAGGTCCGGTGGAAATCTCCTCACCCAAATCTCGATAACGGTTTCATGAATCAATAATAACAAGATCATTCAAAACAGTAATTCGATAAAGTACGTGAATCCAGCTTAGAAACTACCCCAGAAACCCTCTGATCAATTATAGGTTTCCTGAATCAATTATAACGAGATCATTCAAAACAGTAATTCGATAAAGTACGCGTTCTAGCTTAGAAACTATCCTGGAAACCCGCTGATCAAATATAGGTTATTGCACTACACATTCGGTGGCTAATTTTTTTATACTTCAATCATAACCTCTTCATTTTGCTTCAAGAATTTGCCCAAAGCTACTTTTGGATCCTGGGCATGTTTTTGTTTCTTGCACTTTTTTTTTGTTGTTGCAAGGTTTCTTGCACTTTTTTCCGTCACTAGCTAATTACGAACCCAGAAATCGGGGATTACATATGAGTGATACACTACAAGAAAACAGTACTTAGACCACGGAAACGTAAATGTTCCGTGGTCTAGGTGACACTTGGACGACGTAGAAGTCTCCGTCGTCCAGGTGATCACCTGGACAACGGACCGACACGCCGTGGTCCGAGTAATTAACTTCCACTTAGACGACGTACCGACACCTCCGTCGTCTAAGTGAAGCATTATATAAGCCCGATGCCAAACTCTCTTCGATCGATTCATTCCATCCGATCCTCAATCTCTTCATTCCATTCGAAGAAGAATTGAAGGAGAAGGGAGAAGGAGAAGGAGAAGGAGAAGGGAGAAGGCCGAGGGAATGATCAGGATAAGGGATCTCCGCTAACTAGTTAGCTAGCTTAATTAACAGATATCGAGAAGGCTAGCAGGTACGCACGCAGTTAAAATTTGCTTAATTAATATATATATATATATTTAGTGAAAACGTACGTACATACATGCATGGATGTTAGCTATATATACAGATTAAATTACGTACGTACGTAATTGATGGATCGATGTAGATCGAGTACGTATAATTAAGCATAAATTAATGGACTAATATATATATATATGTAATAATTAATTAATTATAATATTTTGTAGCAATATGGACAAAAGTTGGATGAAGTTGAAGAATAGATGTGATGTCCGGTATATGGATGGAATTAGCGAATTTGTGAATTTTGCGATAGAACATGGTCAGGGAAAGAAACGTTTCAGGTGTCCGTGTCAGAAATGTCTTAATTGTCAGTATGCGGAGGTTAATGTTATGGTGCAACACCTGTACGAAAATGGTATGATGTGGAGTTACACTACATGGAGCGAGCATGGTGAAGCAGTAGAGTTCAGCGCAGCAGACTTCAGCTCAGGGTACAGTTACCATGGTGCCTCATCCAGCGGCAGTGGTGCCGGACCCCCAGCTTGCAACCCAACTGCAGATTTGGTCCATGATGCGTTTCCGGGATGTAGTCATGGTGGACACCAACACCAAGACAGAGGTTACAGTACCACTAATGAGCATGATGACACATTCCCCGCAGCTAGCTTGGCCACTGACACCAGTGAGATGGAAAAGTACAACCGGATACTACTTGAAGCGTAGACCCCGGTGTTCCCTGGATGTCGAGAGAATGTGTTGCAATATGTGATGGAGCAAATGAAGATAAAAGTGAAGCACAAAATGTCAGTGAGTGCTTTTGACGAAATTCAGGAGCAAATATGTAAGTTGCTTCCTGATGATCACAATCTTCCTAAATCTCATTATAAGGTTAGAAATATCTTGAGCAGCCTCGGCCTAAAGTACAGGATAATTGACGCATGTCCGAATGATTGTGTGCTATTTTACAAAGAGTATAAAGATTTGGACTATTGTCCCGTATGTGGCCAGTGCAGATTCCAGTTGAATAGGAAGAGTTCAAAAAAGAGAATTCCTGTGAAAGTTGTTCGATATTTTCCCTTGATTCCCAGATTGCAGCGCCTGTACATGTCTCTACACATAGCAGAGGCGATGCGATGGTACGCAGAAAAGCGAATAGATGACGATGTCATGCGACACGCCGCGGATGGGGAGGGTTTCAAACATTTCGACAGAGAATTTGGAGACTTTGCTTCAGAGGTTAGAAATGTTAGACTCGGCCTATCTACAGACGGATTCAATCCTTGGGGAAGTAATAGCTCCGCCGTCAGCACTTGGCCAGTTATTCTGATGCCGTACAACTTGCCTCCGTGGATGTGCATGAACAAGGAATTTAATTTCCGGCTACGTATGCAGCTACTATAACTGGAGCAGTGGACGAGGTGCAACACAAGTTTGTTGGTCTAAAGAGACATGATTATCACGTTATGCTGCAACGTCTGATTCCAGTGGTAATTCGACCATACTTGCCTCGGGACGTCGTAGAACCAATAGTGGCATTGTGCAGGTGGTGGCAGAGGTTATGCGCCAGAGAATTAAAGAAGTCAGTTGTGGTGGAATTGCAACAAAAAATTGTGCACATCATTTGCAAACTAGAGAGGATTTTTCCCCCTGCTTTATTTGACATCATGATTCACCTAATGATCCACCTGCCCGAGCAGGTGCTCATTTCTGGTCCGGTCCAGTACACTTGGATGTATCCTCAAGAAAGGTACGTACAACTAATAAATTAATTTGTTCCACTGGAGATTATATATATACTAGCTAGCTATATGTACTTATTCTTATTGTACGTTTGATGATTTTGTAGACAGCTTGGACAGTATAAGTTATTCGTCAAAAACAGGTCAGCCCCGGATGGCTCCATAGCAGAGACATACATAATGCATGAGTGCGTTACTTACTGCAATAGGTACCTCAAAGATCCACCACCTCCCACTGCCTCCGAGAGCAGTGCCCGCATCAATCTTTCTGTTGTCACCAATGTCGTCCGACCGTTTAGAGGAGTATTAAAGGAATCGTTAACACGGGAAGAACTTATTGAGGCACATTGGGTAGTGTTGCGAGACTGTGACGAAGTTGAGCCGTACATGATGTCATACAGGGAGAGGCTTCAGGCGTTAAATCAAAACAAGAGTTCGGCGTGGATTGAGAAAATGGTTAAGAAGAAGTTTCCCGATTATTTCTTCCAATGGGTACGTACGTATGTCTCGGGATTAATTATTTAAATACATATCGATCATGTTTGTAGAAAGTAAACCCTTATATTAATTTGCCCTTTTTCGCAGATGATTGATCTGCAAAAATCTGAAAACCACGGAGGGTGGTGGTCATGGCCAAAGCACTTGCTAGCAGGGAAGCTAGTTAAACACTATATTTATCCCGGATGTTTTGTGAACGGTGTAAAGTTCCATTCATTGGCCCGAGACGAAGGAAGAAGAACACAAAACAATGGGGTAGCGGTTGGGAAAGACAATGATCTATATTACGGGGCTATTGTATATGTGGTTTAGCTATGTTATGGGAATGATGTCAACGTTTTCCTATTCAAGTGCAGATGGTTCAAGCGTACAAAGGAAGACCTGGGACTATTATCAGTCGATACAAACTCTAGCTGGTATGAGGATGAGCCTTTCGCTCTCGCCACCTTAGTTCGGCAGGTGTTCTATCTGGACGATCCGAAAGCCGGTGAAGGGTGGAAAATAGTGAACCATATCTCTCACCGAGGAATATGGAATACAGAGACAACTGAAGGGACACCGGCGACGACTGAAGATGCTGCTGAACCAGAAAGAGACATTCCTGCCTATCAAGAGCCTAATATTTATGTCATCCACTCCGATATAATGGACCTGGTTCAAGATGGTGAACGGTTACCCATGCCTGATGGTTGTACAGATCTAACTGAAGATGAGATTATCAATGAGGTAGATGAAGAAGACGAGCAGGAAGAGGACGCGGACGACGACTCTACTTATTCGTCGGACGATGTTGAGTACGATGACGAGGATGAGCCGTCGTCTAACGGGGATGAGGATGATGATGATTATGACGAAGAATACGGTCATACGACGAGGTAGATTAATTGGTAATTAATTATTGTAATATATATGATCGATGCAGGTTTATTTACGGTAATTAATTAATCCGAATTATATATCCTGGACAACGGAGAAATTAATTGCAGGTTGTCGCCTTTGGGTATTTTGGCTATCTCTCTAAATCCTCGACCCTAAATCTAGCAAATCGGATCGATCGATCATTTATTTAATTTTTTTATGGTCATTCTAAATAATTGAACGGACACCTGAATTCCGTCCACGTTTATATTAGGTCCCCCGCCATTTTCACCTTTGGCGCCACGCCAAATCTCAATCTCATATAAAACCCTAAATCCTGGACCCTCTAAATCTAGCTAGCAGATCGGATCGATCGATCAATTTTTTAATTATATTTTTGAATCAGAATAATTGAACGGACACACAAATGACCGGGGACGACCTAAACCGTAAACCCTAAGGCCCTAACCCCTGAATTCGGGGTTTAGAACTTGGACGACGGAGAATGGTCATTATCCGTCGTCCAGGTACAAACTAGGACGACGGATATGGTAATCCTCCGTCGTCCAAGTTCACAAACCCTAAACCCTAAACAGTAAGGCCCTAACCCCTGAATTCAAGGTCTATACACCTGGACGACGGAGAACGTCATTCTCCGTCATCCAGGTTACCACCTGGACGACGGATAACTTCATATCCGTCGTCCAGGTTAGAACCTGGACGACGGAAACGCTCATATCCGTCGTCCAGGTGCAGATATCGTAATTTTTTCTAAGACAACGACCATCTAGACCTTCTTCCAATGCATATTCTTTTCATCAAGACTTTAGAGTAAACAATTCTTGGTGTGTGAGCTTCGACGATTCGAAAATCGGAGTTGTGAAATGCCTTGTATCCACGTTTCCAGTTTGTGAAATTATCGGTTTTGCGGTTGACTGTGTCGATCAAACCCTTCCCGAACTTATTATTTTATGGTCCTTTGAAGACAATTATATATTATGTTACGACGAACATATCCAACGGTTGTTTTGTCCAAATTCAATTTCGTTAATACTCTGCTGCAAATGAGCCTCTACTCATGAACACTTAAGTCGTAAGGATTAGTCGATACTTAACAACTTTCAAAACGAAAAATTATTCGTCGGTTCAAATTTAACTGTTCATATATACGATGTGTTCATAGATATTGGACGACTATTTCACTCGAATGACAGATCGCTAAATTCCTAGCGAATTATTTTTAAAATTTTTTTTAACGTAACTTGAACCTGGACGACGGAGATGGCCATTCTCCGTCGTCCAGGTTCAAATTACCATGGCGGTTCGAATTTTTTATTTTTTATTTTTTCCATGTAATTTTCACTTGGACGACGGAGATGGTCATTCTCCGTCGTCCAAGTCCAAAATTATGGCGGTTCAATTTACCGCTTCCGTTTTTGGGACCGCTTGAATTTTCACTTAGACGACGGAGAATTCATTCTCCGTCGTCTAAGTTCAAAATCATGGCGGTTCAAAACATCCCGCCGATTAATTGGCCCCGCTTGAAATTTTTTGAAACCGCCACCTAGACGACGGAAAACACTGTTTCCGTCGTCCAAGTGAACTTAGGCGACGGAGAATAGTGCTCCGTCGTCTAAGTGTAACTCTATAAATAGAGTTGCACCCCCCCTCATTTTCTCATCATTCCATCTCCTCCTCTCCTCTCCTCTACTCTCCTCTCCTCCGGCAATCCTCCTCCGGCGACGCTCCGACGACAATTTTTCCGGCGTGGTTCCTCCTCCCCAACGACTCAACTCCGCCTATATTCCCGATTACTCCGGTGAGGTAAATTTCTATTTTTTTCCTTATTAAAATTATTTTCATTTAATTAATTAAATTCTAAATATAATTTATTAATTTGTTTTAAATATTTCATTATTGTAATTATAATAATGAAAAAGTGGTTAATTATTGTAATTAATAATTATTTAAATGCATAATTGTAATTAGTTGATAATTATTTAAATGAATAAATTTATTATTGTAATTATTTATTATTAGTTGATAAATGAATAAATTTATTATTGTAATTAGTTCATAATTAATTAGTTGATAAATAATAATTTATTATTGTTATTATTTATTGTTTTACTTACTTGTTAGTTACGTGTGTTTTCTAGTAAATTGCATGGTAGTACGTATTCGATTTAAATTTAGTATATAGGCTTGGTTTATTAAGTCGCACTCTTTGGAATAGATGACGCCTCTTTTCCTAGCTTATCTCCTTAACCCCTCGTGATGTGTGGATTTCATCACCGCACACCATAACCTAAGTGAAGTTATGGACACGAGGTTGAGGGCGGAGTTTGCAAAGGACTTGAGGGAGTGTAAATTTTCGAAAAATTGGCCGAATGTCGGACATGGTGTCTAGAAATGGGTTATGACTGGTGACAGGATTTGGACTAAGAAAGACTTTTGTCGAAATTAGTCCTGCCTCTCGCGTTATCTCTATCCCTAACTGGCCATGTTTTTCGATTTAATCAAGGCTGATTAATTGAAAATTTACACTTTATCGCGCGGGTCGCACGTCCATTGAACGACCGAAAAAGCCAAGCTAGTGTACTCTATTTAAATCTTAAACGTACTTAATTAGCGTAAATTTTTAAGTTGTAATTATTATGGTAAGTAGGTATTTTAACACCGTACTCTTAGGTTTAAATGGCTCCGCCAAAGACGACATCCGGCAAGAAGAAAGCCCAACAGGAGGCAGAAGATGAGATGCTCCGAATGTTGGCGGCCCAAGTCGGTTGGGTTCAACAGGAGGGCAACAACGCTCTCAATCCGGACGGATCATCTGGTCCGTCCGTAGCGCCCTATGGGAAAATTCCCGCTCCCCTATTCATCTCGAGCGGTGATGACGTCGACCCCTTCCAATCTCCGACGCCCGGTACCGGTTCAACGGGAAGTACTCAGGCGTCCTCGACCGCCGAATCAATCATGTACAGCGCCCGCCGTAGGCAAAGGAGGGCCCCCACTGACCCGGAACCGAAAAGGACTCGGGGTCTCGTTAAAGGGGGCAAAGCGAAGGTATTTGCAAGGCGACCGGGAAAAAGATCGACTTGCCCTACGACGAATTCACCGGTGGCCCTCCCATAGCTCAGCTAGCAAGTCTCTCGGCGCATGGGATAGGGTCAATCATCCGTAACCGGGTTCGTACCACTGCCCCTACTTGGAAGGAGGCGCCGGATCATGAGAAGGCGAAAGTCTTCAAAGATCTTTCGGTATGTAATACGTCCAATTTAGTTATTATATAATATTGTTAATATTAGTTAAAATTTCATAATATATATGATTATAATTTTCAATTTATTTTTGATAGGAACAATTTGCGGTGGATCCGACACAGGCCATGTTGAGGCATATCAACCAAACCGCCAACTCCATCTACAAAGATTGGAAGTACAAGCTCCATAAGTACTTCCAAGATGTCGGTCCCGTGCCTCCTCCGGTAGAGCTGCAAGGGGATAGAGAAGATGAGTGGGAGTGGTTGTGTAACCACTTTGCCGATGAACAATTTAAGGTATTAATTTATTTTTTTATTTCAATTAAGATAATAGAATTATTTAAATTGTAGTTATTCATTTTTTAATGATTTAATTATGTTGTGTAACAGAAATTCTCCGGTGTCAACAAAACCAACCGGGGGAAGAAGGAGAAACACCATACTACCGGCGCCAAGCAGTTCATTCAAATAGCCAAGGAGCACAAGGATAAGGGCTCCAAACACCCTTATCTTGATGCAAGCGTAAGCGCGTACGTGACGCCTGGGCTCGATAATGAAGCGAGTCAATGCGGCGTAAGTGATATATTAATTATGTGCTTTTAATTATAGTAATTATTATTTAAATATGATTTCATTATAATAAATTAATTATTCTTTTGTAGGCAAGGGTGATAGAGCGTGCACATGAAGAGTTGGCTAACACTCAGCTTGCGTTCCCAGATGTGCCGCCGGAAGACCTGCCTCCTCTATCCTTAGAGAGTCAAATTACAATCGCGGATGAGATCTACGGTCGTAGAGCTGGCAAGGAGGTTAGGCACTTTGGGCCTAGGGTGGTACGATATTTGTCGACGACCTCCGGCTCATCATCTACGGGAGGTTCGGGGCAGCGGAGAAGGAGTCAGGCAGCGGCCGTCGAAGCAGCCATTCAAGAGGCTCGACTGGCACGAGAGGAGAATCGACGGACACAAGAGCAGAATGAGTCAATGCGGCAAAGACTTGACGAACAACAAGCACAAATAGCCCAACTCATCGCGCTCATGAACCAAAATCGAGAAGTATGTCAACCTCCTCCGAACCCACACCCCGACGACAACGACCCGGCTGGAGGCGGAGGACCCGGCGGCGCATCTGCTCCTCCAGTGTATTAGCTAGCTAGTTAATTATCGCGTTTCTTTATTTCCGAGTTCCGAACAATATTTTATTATTTTTATGGGTTTTTAATTTGGATGTGTACGTACGTATGTACAAATTAATTAATTATTTAATTAATACATTAATTAATATTAAAAATTTAGTTTAATTAATTAATTTCGACTATTTTTTTTATTTAAATTAAATTAATAATATTATTAAATTAATAATATTTATTTTCAAATTTTTTTTTAATAATTAAATTGTCACTTGGAGGACGGAGATTATGTTCTCCGTCGTCCAGGTGCACAAACCCTAAACCTAACCCTAACCCCTAACCCCTAACCCCTAAACCCTAAACCCTGCCATTCTCCGTGACCCACGTGTTCACCTGGACGACGGAGAATTAGTGTTTCCGTCGTCCAGGTGAATACCTGGGCCACGGAGAATCTAACCCCACGGAGAATCTAGCATTCTCTGTGGCCCATGTATGCACCTGGACGACGGAAACACTAATTATCTGTTGTCCAGGTGAACACGTGGGCCACGGAGAAACGAGCAATGTCCGTGGCCCATGTAGTCACCTGGACGACGGAGAATTAGCCTTTCCGTCGTCCAGGTGCATACATGGGCCATGGATAATGTTCGCGGTCCAAGTTAACTTGGACGACGGAAAGGCTAATTCTCCGTCGTCCAGGTGCTTGGACGACAGCACTTGGAGCACGGACCTTGGACGACGGAGATTCCGTCGTCCAAGTACTTAGACGACGGAAAACTGCACTTAGACGACGGAAATTGTCCGTGGTCTAGGTGCAGTTTTCTTGTAGTGATATGAGATGATAACAATGTGATATGTTCAACCTTTCATTTAAGATCAAGGGCTATTTTTTGGGTCTTCATGAATGAGAATCAGAATGCATCTAGCTAGGTTTTCTTTGAATCAAATCTTGAATGAATAATCTCCTACTTCGATTAGCAATGTTGCTGGAATCTGTGGACGTAGAAGACAATCGATTTCTTTCCAAAAAAAAGAAGACAATCGATATTTCCTTTTTTCTTTTTGTAAAATGAATTGATATTCACTATTTATTTGCTCAATAGGTATCTTTAAATCAAAGAAATTGTTTGACACTTTTAACCTCGATCATAATTAACAGCAAAATAGACGGAAGTACAATCTTGGGCAACAATACTTTAATTCGGAGGAATTATCGTTAATTGTACCTCATAAATAGATCATTCATCACTTCGGTACCTCACTTTTGAAAACTATCACTTCCATACCTCACATTCAAATCCTTACGAAGGATCAGTAACCCCGTCAACTTATTGAATTTTTTTTGAGAAAAAATATTAAATTTTAAAGGATAAATTTTTAATTCATATTATTTTCTTTCTAATTTTTGTTGTCTATTCTTGTTCTATTAGCTTTTTTATTTTTTCTTCTCCTTAAAAGTTGACATTTTTCAATAATTTTTTAATAAGTTAACGGTGTTATAAACGGCAGGTACTGATTTTAAGTAGAGATTAAAATATGAGGTACTGAAGTGATAATTTTCAAAAATGAGGTACTGAAGTGATTAATAATCAATTTGTGAGATATGATATAAACTCTTTAATTCAGGTACTACTTAAGTACTTTTAATAGACAAAGTACTAGAATATGCATTGAGTAATACTCTAGGTACCAAATGAGGATTTTTCTCATTAAATTGGGCCTAATAAGCAACAGAATATCAAATTTCCATTTCTATTTGTGAAGATAAATAAAATAAAATAATGGGTTCACTTTGCAACAGATGAGGAATATGTTCCCATTCTTTTGCAATATAATACAATAAAGTGGTGTACATATTGCAACGGAAAGGTATCCGTTCCCATGCGATGTACTTTGGGGGTGCTCAACTTATGTACTTAAATGGAAATAGAATCCCATTCCGTGTTCATGTTGCAAAAATTACTAATGACGCCTATATTCTCAGTGACTGAATGTCATCCGTTGTCACTATAGTGTAAAATAAGGCTTTGAAAATGGAATTCCGTAGCCAATACTGCCGTAACTAAAGGACATTTTTCTAGTAGTGGTTATTGAAACTTGAAAGATAGACTCACTGTTGCATGCTATTTGATTACTATTCGATGTATACGCTACTACAGAAAACAAGAGAAATTGTGAAGCAAAAGATGGAACAAAAGAAGCTTGATGATCCCAACAAGGCCAATTCAAGATGCATCCTCTACCCATTTGTGTATATATTTGTATAGTGAAGATGAATTTCGCCAACACTGGATAGTTGAACAAAAATTTCAAACAACTAAAATTCTGGGTATGTATCAATGTATGTATAGTTTCCTGGCCACAATTCGGTCAAATGGTAGCTGCAATTCTTGAAAGCTTTCCGGATAGAGTGATGTCGATCAGGGACTGGCCTAAGATAAATTTTCATGCTGGCTTTATAACCAAGTAACGGATCGGAAGTGATATTTTTGACGTTTTTCTTTTTCTTTTTCTGAGAAACCTAGAGTTCAGAAGTTTAATAACTGCAGATAGGTGCAGCAGAAAAAGTGGTGGTAACATACATAAGTCCAAAGTATATAAACAAACAAACAAGTTGAGCAACTAAGGATGAGCCTAGCAAACTGAGCGTCCAGTGTGTGTGGAAGCTGTTAAAAGCTTCTTCATTCTCTTCCACATGGCTTCCCTTCTTTCCTTCTCTCTTCCCAGCTCAAAAATGATAAGAGCTTCACCATCAACCTCTTCTGCAACAACAACGACGATTACCATCCTAGAGAGCCTTACTGACAGATTTGGTAGAAAAGGCATCAAGTTCTTGGAGTATGACAAGACTCCATTTGTTGAGCTCACAGTTAGAAATGGCAGTTCATTAAAGCTTCAAATTCCCAATGCTCATGTGTGGTCGTTTAAGCCGAAGGTGTATTGGAAAGATGATGGATTCGAGGAGGTTCTGTACACAATTCCAGGTAAAGGAAGTGAGCCTAACAATGCCAAGGGTGGAGTTGGTTTGGTCTTGAATGATGTAACAGAAGCTGGTTCTAAAGGTTCACTTGTATCCACTTCTGAATGGACAGTGAATGATGTTGATTCAGATTCCATTGATGCCGTGCAGGTATTGAATTATTAATGTCAGTCTTTTTTTGACAGTTAATGTCATAGTCTTTAATCTTCATGAGCTAGCCACACATTTGAAACTATACTAATTACAACACAGATAGCATAAATCTTACCTGATTATAGTCATCAAGTAATGATAATGCATAAAGTTCTGAATCGTTGTCAACCAAGCAGAATCGCTTTTTACAAGCTACTGTGTTCTTTTCCTTCAAATATTTAGAAATGTTACAGACATTCAGTAGCAAGAAAATTTCCAAAAACAAGATCCTCCTTGAAACACTATTACCATGCCAGCTCCCTTCTGAGGTGACATCGATCGATCATACATTATAATTCAATCCATAAACACTTGCGTGTAGAGTCTGTAGACTGATTCTGTATCAGGTGATTTGAGTCAGACTGGTTCATCTAGACGGACATGATGAATTTTTTTCTCCCTCATTTTTCATTTGGTGCTTGTTTTGTTGCAGGTAGAATTAAGCAGCACTAGTGGGAAACTAGAAATAACTTATGTTGTCACACTGTACCCTATAAGCATGGCAACAGCCGTTAAAGTGAAAAACAATGGCCGGAAGGATGCGACTCTAACTGGTGCTATACTCAGCCACTTCAAATTCAAGAGACGAAGCGGAGCAGCAATACAAGGTCTCAAGGGCTGCAGTTACACAGCACACCCTCCACTATCTTCTCCTTTCGAAATTTTGTCACCAACAGAAACAATGAAAGCTGATCCATCACCGGGGTGGTTCTCTTCCGAGCCTGTAGAAAAACCAGGTTCTTGGACTCACCAAGACGTGCCTTACACCATCTTGAAACACAAAATCAGCAGAGTTTATGGTGCGCCACCTAAAGAGAGACTCAAAGCCATCTACAACACCCCACCTTCAAAATATGACACACTTGATCAGGTAACCATATCCCATTGTTTAGTGAAATAGCTGAATAACTTGTTTAAATTGTATAACTTTCTAATTGTTACGATTGAGCAATATGTTAATGTACAAAATTTGACATAAAACATACTTGGGATTTCTATGATTACAACAGAAGTAATTTCATAGTATACATACATGTCACATTGTGGTGGTTAGAGAATATGATCCCTCCATGGTTAGCTGAAGTTTTTTACATTATTTTCCGGCTTACGGCTTTAATTCCAGGGAAAAGAGCTGTTCTTCAGGGTGATAAGGATGGGATTTGAGGACATCTACTTATCCAGCCCTGGTTCTTTATCTCAGAAATATGGAAATGAGTATTTCATATGCACTGGCCCTGCTTCAATGTTAGTTCCTGTGGTTGTGAAACCTGGTGAGGAATGGAGAGGAGCACAGGTCATTGAGCATGACAATTTGTAGTATGATCCATCTACACTTTTTAAAAAAAATTTATCAAAGGAAATCACACGATTTCCTCAGAAGCTTCATAGGCCTAGAGGCTAATCCGTGCCAGTAATGTCAATTCTCATTCTCTCCCTGGCCACCAAGAACAGACTGAGCTTTCTATCCAACCTGTGTCGGCTCTCGATTCAATTCAACCCAGTAAAGTTCTGTATCTACTTATGTACACCGAAAGTTTCTTCTATCTATCTCAATAAAAGTATATATATTTCTGATTCTGCATTATCTTTATACTAGTACTGTATTCATCATTGAGTGCATTTTTGGTACGATGAAGATGAACCATTAAGCACAACTTCCTGTGTTGGTTGGTATGGATGTTTGCTCTCTAAATGGCCGAGGTAATTGGGAGGAGAACTCAGCACAAGTGCAGCACAACGAGTCATGTCAAAAGCGTTACGAACACATTACAAACACCTTTGGTCCTCTTTGTATATTAACAAACAAAACAAAACAAAACAACCTTTTTGGTCTACGCTCTTTTTAAAATCAAATATACATTGTCTTTCTTTGTTATAAAAAACAATAGAATTGCTTAATATACACAGATAGTGAAGAAAAATCGTTGTAAATCGTATGAACCTTACAATGAGAATTTGGAAAGAATTATACCACACATCTTTCATACAATTCGAGGCCAGAAATATGATAAACCGACAAGTCAATTCAACCAATTATATATATATATATATATATATAAAAACGGCTATAAAGAGCCTCCATTTGGACATCCACTCCCAAGAGGATCAAAATCTAAGATATTTCTAACTCCACCGGAACACAATTATTCCAAATGTGGAGATTACAACATTTAAATGGGTTCAACCATTGAAGGTTCTTGACCAGCGAAAATGTATATTTTCTGAATGGACTTTGATTAGGTCCAAACTCATTTGGACACCAAAGTGCAAATTTCACTATTCTCTCCAATTTTCAATTCCTGATTTCAAATTTGAGACCGTCAATTCTATAAATTATTGGTTGAAGATCAACTCTATAAAAATGAATCGAAATGGAGATTATTTGAGTATCCAGTCTTACAAAACAAATGATCGGTTGTTATTGTAATGCTGAAATTCACCATAATCGTTCATTTATTTAACAAGATCGGATACCCAAATGATCTCCATTTTGATTCATTTTTTGTAGAATTGATCTTCATCCAATAATCTATAGAATATGCGGTCTCAAATTTGAAATAACAACTTAAAAAATAGAAGAAATGAGAATAATTTGAACCTTGGTGTCCAAATAAGTTTGGACCCAATTAATTTCATTTCTGAATTTCATTACAAAGTCCTCGTTTGAATTTTTTTTGGAACTAGCGATATTTTATTTTTCATTTTCCAATTGGTCGGTTTTACTGATTTGTTTATTTTACAATTTTACATTTTAGCGGTGTTTTCTCTTCTTTCTTTTTTTGGAAATGCAGAAACCTCATCTCTCGTCATAAACCCTTTTGGCCTTTGCCTTTCAAAAACCCTTCGAAACTATTGCCTGGAAAAACAAAAACCCTTGGAAGCTTGAAAGCCCAACTCGACGACTGCACCAAGCTGGGTTCCAAGTCATGCATCCAAATTCCAGGTTTGTTTTCTCACCAATACAAACTTCCCTAACTTTAATTCATGTACAATTTACACTCTGCCGCCATTGTTGGTGGTCGTGGCTGATTGAATCTGCTGCTTTTTAAATTGTACCAGTAGCTGAATTGGTACTCTGAAGAATTGATTCACTTATAATCTTGATTTAATTGCTTATGTTGGAAACACATTTATGATGATGATGGAGTTTATCTGAACAACATTGTATTTTGAAATATTTTGCAGGATTCGGCTTCGGTTTCTGTTTGGAAGTCATTATGTGTGATGTAAATGATGGTTTGTGGATTGTCGACTAGGCTGATGAACATATGCATAGCTTCGTTTTGTAAAGCCCGGCTATTGGAGAGAGCCGAGGTCGTTATAATTGATGGTATAAGATTAGGTGTGGTTCCGGATTTGGTTACTTACAATACATTGGTTCATGCATACTGTCAGTTTGTTAGCGTAGATGCAGCGTATTCCGTTGTTCATAGAATGAAAGAAGCTGGGATAAGTCCAAATGTTGTTACTTACAATTCTTTGATATCCGGGGCCACCAGGAATCGCTTATTTTCTCAATGCTTGGATCTTTTCGATGAAATGTTGCAACAAGGTATACACCCTGATATATGGAGTTACAATATTCTGATGCACTGTTTCTTTAAACTAGGGAAACCTGATGAAGCCAACAGAGTTTTTCAGGATATTATATTTAGCGATTTCACTCCTCATCCAGCTACATATAACATAATGATTAATGGCCTTTGTAAAAATGGTTACCCAGATAATGCAATTATGTTATTTAGGAATTTACAACGTCATGGATTTGTTCCCCAGTTGGTGACATACAATATTCTTATCAGTGGGCTCTGCAAGGCACATAGACTGGGGCAAGCGAGGAAAATACTGAAGGACCTTGGGGAATCAAGTATGGAGCCAAATGCTGTAACCTACACATCTGTTATGAATTGCTGCTTTAAGTCTAAGAAATATGACCAAGGACTTGAGATTATGTCAGAGATGAAGAGTAAAGGGTATACTTTTGATGGTTTTGCTTACTGCACAGTCATTGCTGCTTTAGTTAAGACTGGAAGGATAGAAGGCGCAAATGCCTTCATGGATCAGATGATGAATACTGGTATTCATTTGGATTTAGTGGCATATAACACCTTACTTAACATGCTTTGCAAAGAAGGCAAGTTTGAAGCTGCCTACAGGCTTTTGGATGAAATAGAGAATAAAGGCTTTAGATGTGACAGGTATACCTATACAATTTTGATTGATGGATTGTGTAAAGCAGGTAATATTACTGCTGCTCAAAAACAGTTACATTATATGAATATGATGGGCTTCCGTGATAACTTGGTTGCCTTTAACTGCGTGGTTGATGGCTTGGGTAAAGCTGGTCAAATAGACCGTGCAATGGAGCTGTGTAATTCAATGGAGACAAAGGATTGTTTTACCTATGACTCCTTGGTGTTCAATCTTTGCAAGGCTGGTAGGTTCCTTTGTGCATCTAAGATTATGATAAAATGTTTAAGAGATGGAATGCTATTACTCCCGTCTACCCGTCGTGCACTCCTAGATGGTCTTTGTCATTGCGGGTTTACAGATGAAGCAAGAAAAGTTCGATCAAAAATTCGGTTGGCTCGGATGTAATTTGATAGACTGCTATAATTTTGCTGTTGGACATGACATACCTTGAAAAGCTATCCCAGGGATTTGGTCATCACCATGTGCACCACCACTACCACCCTGCTTTTTTGGCAGCTTTTTCTGGTTCGGGATGATAAGCTTTCTCTACATCATAGTTTATTGCCGTGCTTCGTAGCTAGCCAATGCTGGTCCTGCTGGGTTGTACAACTATATGGAACTGCTTTTCTTGGACAAACTACCTCCATATCATGGAAAACTGGGCAATTATTTATGCAGTTTCTTCAGGTAGTGGTGAGTGTCTTCGGTTTCTTTGATACCTCATAGATTTCATTTTATTTAGCCAAACTAATTTCCTGGTAGTGAGAAAATCTAGGTATTGATTTTCATTTTTTTTTTCCATCTCTTTGGAACACATCTTAAATTTACAATCACCTTTTTTCTTTTCTTTTTCTTTTTCTTTTTCTTTTTTTCAGGGGTGCTGGCTTGCAATCCTAAGAATCTGTTTATATGAATGTCATAAAACTGAGGATATTTAAATCTACTCCAGAGAGGGAAACCGGAAACATATGTATTCATGTAAAGTTGTGCACAAGAAATATTGACGATTTCAATTAAAGTACATTTCATTGCTAAACCAGAGTGGAATTAAAAGTTTTGTTACTAAAATGAGAAAAGAGATTATTAACTCTCCTTTGTAGGATAAGGATTAAATCGATGTTTACGCTTTAATACCATTACATAATGTCTGAGCCTCTGAGGATAAGGATTACAAAGATGTTAGCGAGACTCTGTACTAAATGATTTGAAGCAATTCACGGATTGGATATAGAAGAAATAGATCAGGGGTTTTAACTGCATGACCGGAGTCCTTTCTAATGAACATGAAACTTGTTACTTAGAATGTAGAAGCTGGGTACATCAGCTGTGCGCATAATAGAGCAGGTAGACTGCTACACAGTGACAGTCTCTGGCAATCGTGAGGGTGTTAGGTAGTCTACTACTGTTGCTGGTATATATCTGTTCTTGATCCCTCTTGCCAATTACATGTTTTTGTTGTCGACTTATAAACTAGTAAGTATATTACAAGTTGTGCAGTGTCAGTTTTTTGGAATTTCTCGTGATATATATATATATATATATATACAAGGAGAAAGCATTAGAAGACTGAAATGATTCGGGTTAATAGGCTCCAGCCAACTCTCAGCTGCAGTCTTCTCTCGAGGTTCTGTTCTACAATAGGAAGTTGAGACTTGCTTCTCTTGTATTACTATGCAGTTGCTGATGTTGGCTACCTGAGATTGCCGTTTGATATGCATCTTAAGAAGTTGGATTCAAGATTCAATTTCCTAATGTGCTTCTGTTTTCAGCTGGAGAATTGTACCACCGTATCCCCCGATCATCTTACTTTTTGATGTCATTCCGAATATTGGAATATAAGGCGAAATGTGGCTACCTTGCTTCTACGGGACAGACACCAGTGGGTCGAAGCGTGAAGGACCCAAGTGAACACGAGCCGACACGTGTGTCATGCATGCTAAGTAGTACATGTAGGATTCAACACAACTCCCTCAGGTTCCGTCCAGATTCTGGAGCAAAACATCTGGCTCTGAAATTGCCATGTCAGAATTTCTTCCACCTCAAAAATCAAAAATTCCATTTTTTCCAGTATTCATCTCCCAAAAATATCCAACACTTGGCGTAATTATTCCATCAATTTTGTTTTGACATTAAGCTCTTCCTAGTTCCTCTGTTTTGTATCATCGATCAAGCTATATAGCTCAAAACCAAAGCAGCTTACATGCATGTTATGGCTCAGTTGCTCTCCCCCGTGTTCACCGAAGCTCTAAAGTTCCAGAACCCTTTACCGCCAAACGGGTGTTCAAGAAGCCCATGGCGCACGTTAGCCAGGAGCAGCAATAATAGCTTGACTATGATGAGGCCAAGGATCTGCGGCAGAGTCAGAGTAGCTACCGAGGGCTCGACTTCAGTCGACACTTTGGCTGATGACTACTACTCCGTCTTGGGATTGGTAATGCTTATTCAGTTATTAATTGGAAAAGTGGTTAGATTTTGGTGTTTGATGTGTGAACTAATTCTTGGATTTTGTGATGTGTTTATGTTACTACTAGCTTCCAGATGCAACACCAGTACAGATCAAGAAAGCGTATTACAATTGTATGAAGGCTTGTCATCCTGACTTGAGTGGTGATAATCCGGAGACCACGAATTTCTGTATGTTCATCAATGAGGTCTATGAGGTGGGTGGTTTCTTAACAAACTGGATTGATTAGAGCTAGAAAACTTTTCAATTATTTGGACCCTTTTTGTTTTGAGCTGTTACTGGAATTAATGTGTGGCAGTACAGGTGCTCAGTGATCCTGTGCAGCGGATGGTTTATGATGAAATTCATGGTTATGCATTGACGGCGATTAATCCTTTTGTGGATAACTCGGCACCAAAAGATCATGCCTTTGTTGATGAGTTTAGCTGCATAGGTATGGCCAAGATAAGGCTTTTAATTCCGTGTATGGTTTATTTGGACCTTGCTTTTTCAAATTCCATTGGTTCAGTCAGAACGTGCATGAGCTCCTTGCTACCTTTGAGTACTGACAACCTATTTATCTTTGCAGGCTGCAAGAACTGTGCCAATGTAGCTCCAGATGTCTTTGCAATCGAGGAAGACTTTGGAAGGGCCAGAGTATACAGTCAGTGTGGGAGCATTGATTTAGTTCAACAAGCAATTGATAGTTGGTAAGTCCTGCTACATTTGATGAACATTTGCAGCTATATTTGTCATGCCCTTGTCGCATTCTTAGCTGTCAATAGTATATTTCAGCTTCATTGTTGTGCAAGGCTGTAAGGTTACAGATGTTAGATTTGGGAGGATAAAGCAAACTAACATTTGAACTATGAAGAGTAGATATCTTTTATTATCATTGTTTGCTAGGTCAAGAGCAGAATACACTCCAAAGGTGAATGATAGTTAGATATACTTTAGAAGCTTTCATTAACTCCAAAGCATTAATTCCTATTCTTTCATGCATATATGTGCTGTAATTTAATGGATTCAAGTTCATGTATCACAATAACCACTTGTGGCAGTTTCATCTGTCTTAAATTTGCTACAATTATGGACTTCTAACTGTTAGTTGGCAAAATGTTTTATTTCAGTCCTGTTGATTGCATCCATTGGACTTCTGCTGCACAATTATCATTGCTTGAGGATGAAATGCGCAGAGTAGAAAGAGTAAATGTAAGATAAACAATCAGTATAAATTTTGTTTCCCTCTCAGTTTCATTGATACACCCCTTATGTTGCAATTTTAAAGATGTTTTTGTTCTGATCATCTTTGTTATCTTCTTCATCATAAGTTACTAATGGTTATCCTTTCTTCATTTAACTAACTACCCTAATGTTCTTTGATAAATAAGAACTGCAGAATAATTTAGGCTACATTTTACATTTAGTGACTAAAAGAGATTTTGTGAATGGTCAGGTCGCACTGATGCTTGCAGGTATGGGATCAGCATCAGTGGATGTGTTCAGAACGGTAAATTACTTTTCTATTTAATATCATACATCTTTTACATATCAAATGAAGCTGTCTTGCAATTGGATTCATCTATTCAATTAAAATTTAACGTGTGAACCATTGTTTTTGTGTATTTTGTTGTAATGACGGAATACTTCAAATCCTCATAGATCTTGATACATTTATGTAATCAAAAGACGTATGTGACAGGATGTAGTTGATAGTCGGTACTGTATATAAAAGGTCTCTGTTTATAAGGAATATAGTTGATACGACGATATCTGCCTGGAAGATCTTTATGCAGAAATTTATGTAAGGAATCTCTTTGTTATTATTCATATATCCTCATTACTGTGGCAGGCAAGTTCACGATGGCAAAAGAGGCAAGCTAAAGTGTTGGTAAGAACTCATATTGGTTATGACCAGTCTTGATGATATCGCTCTCACAATTTACCTCTTTAAGCAGCATGCATCATTTTTTCTAATGATTGTTGTCAATATTTTTGTATTTGGATAGTGTCCTTGGATGGGTGGATATACTGATACTCTTAAATTGCCAACTTCTAATTCGGCTCATCTTGTTGGCATCTTATTGGCTATTTGGCTATGGTTGCAAATTTTTGGTTATATTGCAGGAACAAGCTAAAGTGAGGATGACAAAACAGAAAGATTCAAACAAAACTGAATCATACTGGGATAATGTATGGGGCAAGCCAAAAGACTATCAGACTTCAGGTATGAAGTTTGCAAATCCAGAAGTTGAGAATATTGGATCATAGTAACACCATAGTAAGACCTATGAAGTTTAATCATGATTCTCTTTCCTGACAGATGAGAAAACAAAAGAAAGAGCAAAGAGAGCTGCCGCTGCAGCACGAAGATGGAGGGACTACTCCAGGAGGGGTGCTGATAAGGCTCCTAGCTATAAACTTCCAGAGGCAATCTCCGACAATGAAAATTGACCATTGATTACAAGGGCACTAGAATTTGTACTGTCAATTGTAATTAGTTCATTATATAACCAATACCTCAGGTAAATTAGTAAATGTAAGGTGAACTCAACAATTTGCAGAGGTGGAAATAACCATACCCTCTTTTTCGTTTATTTTAATATCAATATTTTATCCTAGTTCCCAAGTGATACAAGTATGTAATATCTCAGAAGTATCTATGTTTTATTTTCTTTCAGTACTCTACTATTTGGCAACACAGTGGGTGAAAGAGTTGTGAGGGCGGATCTCGGTCGACAGTTTGTCGCGATCGAATCAAGGTTTAGCCAGCATCAGAGTCTAGCAACCCTTAAATGCAAGGCTTCCGGTGCATCCTTTTTGGGGATTCAGATCCTCTCCTAACTGGTCAAGCCTAACTTCTACCTAACTACTATATTAGCCATTCGATCTGATGAATGGGCATTATATTTTAATCACTTATGAGATACTCTTCTTCAGTATTGCGGAATCTTGTCTGTTTCTCGTTTCACAATGTTGAAGATGCGATTTTTTAATCGAATACCTCTCTCCTTCTCACCCTTTATCCTTCCACCTTAACAGCTTGAATCTAGACTCTCCGAGAAGAAGTGTGCCTCAATCAAAGCTATTTACTAATTCTACTAAGGTATTTCTTTAATTTGAAGATCAAATGTTGCACACAGATCTGGAATTTTGTTTTTGATGTTGTGGGTCTTTTGGGTATAGTGATGCGCAAATAGACATATGCTTAATGTGGTTTATAAACTTGAATTAGACCCATTACGGTGAAGTTCTTCACCCTTCATGGTCTGGGTCTTACCTTCAATTCATGTATATGGGTAGTTTTAATATTGTAACGACCCGAACCGGAAATAGTATGTTAATTGGCTTGATTTGCACATTTCACGATTAGTCGCAGTTAGTCGTAATTGATTGATTTGGCAGCTTTGTTCACGACTTAATTATCGGACACGAATTTGGTTAGAGTTCCTTTGCGAAAATGGTAGAGGATTTGATTTCGAGTTTGTAGGAGGTTTCAGAGAATTTTTCGGATAATCGGAGAATATAAAATGAATATTTGAAATTATCGTCGAGTTAGTCGTACTTATCCGTTTGGATTTGAGTTATCTGAATTGTGAATTTGGTCGGTTCACGACGTATAAATATCAAAACAGTCGTAAAAGTTGTCGAAAAGTTGCATTTGGGCTGTTTGACCAGCGTTGACCGAGCCAGACCCGAGTTGACCCGCCGAGTTGTTAACTCGCCGTCGTGATTCTTGCTGGAAAACGGCACGGTTGCCGGAGAGGAAGGCAGGGAAATGATCCCCTTGGTCTAATCTTTCTATTCATGTAGGTATTGTGATGATTTGTGGTGGTTTGGGTGGTGGATTTTGGAGGAGAAGTTGGACGGAATCGGGGTGAACGGGGGGAGGTTTTCCGGCGGTTTTCCAATGGCGTTATTAGGTGGAATAGGTTGGGCTTGAGCTTGGGATGAAACCCCTTGAGTTTGGGAGGACGAGGTAGCTCCACGGTGGTGAATTTCACCGGCAAAGTTTTCCGGCCGGTTTGGGATTTCATGGCTTTCGAGGCGATTTTCGGCCACTGTGGTGGTTGGATAGTGGTGGTCCTTTGGGGAAAGATGTTCGGCTTGAGGAGAGGAAGATCTTGAGGTATGGGTCGTCGGAGAATTTCACCGTTGACGCCGCGCCACCGCCGACGGCGGCAGTCAACGGCGGAGCTCCGACGAGGGTTGACTTTTTGGAATTTTGAAGATTTTTATACTGTTTTGCTCGTAATCGCATCCCGATCGTAGTCGTGAGGTTTTTAAGTTGATTTGAGTATTCTATTTTGGGATGAGGGTTAATTGGGTATATTTTGGAAATTTTGTTATCCTCGTCGATATTTCGAGCGATACGTCTTTCAAGAACACGGGGTTCTCGATGTATTAGCTCTGTATGTTGTGTTTCAATATGTAATGATCGTATCCCTGTTATTCAGGTGATCGAGATCGAATGTTTGGTGAGATCTCTTCCGCCGGACCTCAGAGTTAGCTCCATACTGTGAGTGGACATTTTATTTTCACAGTTGAATTGCGAGTCTTGATTTATGCATTTTATAAATATATATTTATGATTATACATTTACATATGTAGTTACAATTATGCACATATAAGTATACATTTTATAATTATGCATTTTACGATTATGCATGTGCATGGAAAGGATTTATGATTTGGTTTACACAGAGTACAGTCTCAGATATAGAGGTAGCATCGATGCTTTGGCTTCTCGGCTGATCCCCGAGATGCTCCAGTGAGGACAGATATCCTGACCCGAGGTCTTTTAGGCTTATTAATCACGAGGGGGTCTGGGATCCCATGATTAGACTGTACTATGCGGAGGAGTCCATGAGTGACCCCGCATGATTTTACGTGCATATTTATGGATCAGGGAAAATATACCTGGTCGGGATTTTCATATGTATTGACTCGCTTTATGCTTTTATGAGCATATATTTAGGAAAGACATATTATTATTTTCGTCCACTCACTCTAACGATTTTATTTGTCTTCCCCTGGGCTTTTCGGTTTCCTTTGCCCAATTTGCAGTTTGGGTTCCAGTGTTGCACGTCGACGGTGGAGGCGTAGAGTTCAGATCACATTTCAGTTTCTGTAGGTTCCTTGTTCGACCTACTAGATGTATATGCTGTATATAGGCGTCGCTCTGCATACTTATGTTGTGTTTTCAGTTGAGTTTACTCCTTAATGTTTCTGGATTTCTTGTAAACCTTTTGGTTTATTATATATATGTTGTTGAGAAATCCGGATGGGGAACGGAGCCCCACGGTTTGGCTTTTGTGGAATATTCGAAGTGTGTTTCTTTACAGGTTCTAATAATGGTTCACGTGTTTTAAAGTAAACTCTGACAATTTTTTTTAAGGTCATATTTTCGAAGGGGTTTGATTTCGGTTTAGGCAACTAAATCGGGGTCGGGTCCTTTCAAATATTGATTATTAAATTTTAGTTTTTCACTCTTTATTTGATTAGAAAAGAGGTATAGTGATAAAGATGATCAAATTTGGTTAATGGGGGATTTGGTTATAGTTTATTTCATTGATTGAACTTGTCGTTCACATATATAATTGGAGTCCCCCTCCTCCTATATGTTTCAAACAGAAAATATAAGGTTCTAGGGATGCTAACACCAAATCTGAGGAGCTGTCACCATTATTCGGGATTCTATTGGTTCTTTTGTTACCGATACGTTGAAGGTGGTTCAAGCAAGCAGTCCAATCGAGGCAGAAGGTGTAGCTCTGGTAATTGGTATGAACCCGGTTTAGGATGTTAGTACTTAAATGTTATCATTGATGATTTGAATGGAGATGTGACCTGTGGATTGTAGGATCTTTAGCTATGTAAACAAGTTCATAGAGATTAAAAGTGAGATGAATGTGGTGCTTTGGAAATGGATTGACAGACAAGCCAACCGTAAAGCTCCATGCTTCCTTGGTAATGTCCCTGCTAATGATGGTCTTCCTTCTCCTCATATCAGTGAGGAATGACTTGGGTTTTTGTTGTTTCTTTGTTGCTCATTTGAGCTCTAAAAGTGAGTTGGTTCACTTTCATTTATGTGTAACTCTTATGGTTTGTTATCAGGCATCACATGTAAACCACCCTTAGCTATTGCCGCATCTTGATCAATGAAAATTGTTTTTAGAGGCTTTCCACACATTGCGTTCAAAAATGTGTTAAACAACTAAATAAATGAGGCAGCAGTCTCATCATACATTATAGCAGCTCCAAATATGATCCTCCTTGTGGTGATTTAGTCCGACAAACACTGCAAATGGTCTGTTTGCTTCATTAATCTTGTAGGTTGTATCAAAACATACAACATCTCCAAATAAACCATAATCCATTATCATCTTAGCATCTTCTCAGAAAATGTTGGTGATTTGTTCCTCTTTGTCCAGTTGCATCTCATAGAAAAATGATGGATTCTCTAGCATCTGCTTAGAAAAATACTCCAACAGATAACCAGCTTCTCCAAATTTCATTTTTGATTGTCGAACAGTTCGAATATAATTTATGTGGTCATCAAACATAAATCCTACTAAATCCCTTCCACTAGCTTCCTTGCTCATTAATACAAACACAGACTTAAGGGGAACTCCAAAATCTCTAGTTAACTCTACAAATGCACCTTGTGAACTTGTGACTTTTCGTTGAGAACGTAACATATGAACGTAGGCCTGTTTAATAATAGGGTGATTATGCTCTTCAGAGAAACGATAAACACGAAACATGCCGGTATCTCTAACCAAATGAATGGCCATATGCGCTCCACATCCTGTTCTTGTTTGTGCCCTTGGATTTTTGGTCAAATCATCTCTTTTATCCTTCTGTCTCAACCCTTCTTTACAACAAACAAATACTCTTGAAGTAAGTACTTTAGATTTGTGTTTTTTAAAGCTTTCTCTTCGAATACTGAAACTTTCTCTACAACCATACTCGTTATAAGCGTCATATGCAACTTGTTTAGATTCAAATTCCATATCAAAAGGTTTACTTATCATGTCTTGTTCTGATTCCTCTAAAGTAGTGTCAATTTCTTCCAAGAAGTCTTTCATTCTCAAACCTTTTACAAAATAAAAATAAAATAGAGATTGAACAAACGGAGCCAGAACAAAGAACAGACTATACAATATTCTTATATTTCAATTCAGCTAATAATCGGTAAAGTTCACATTCCAGAATCAAAATTTTCATCAATATATAGCTATATACCATTAGTATAAATCCCTAAACATAAAATCCATCATTCTTTTGGTTTACTATCCAAATTTTTAAAGCCCTAGAGTAAAGATCGAATGAACAAAATCAAAAGCCATATTCTTTTTTTCATATGCAAGAATGATTACGGAAGGTAAGAGTCCAAATTGGTTTTTGAATCTCTTCCCTTTGATATTTTCAGGTACTGATCAAAATCCTAAGCCTAGACAAAACTCTTCTTTTAGGGGTTTTCTTTTTCAAGCATGAAAAAGTGATAATGTAAGAGAAGGTAAGTGTAAATACCTTTAAAGCTAGCTTCCTCTGTTTCTAATCGAAAGATTCATATTACATTCATCAAGCTTTTGACTAAAGGAATTCGTGAAAAGCCCGGGAAGGAAGGAGACGAAGATGAAGAGACGAGAGGAAAGCTAGGAGATGAAGAAAGAGTAAGAGAGATACAGGCGAGATGAAATAAAGTTCTTTCAAAGAGACGAGATATCTCATAAGTGATTAAAATATAATCCTACCCATTCATCAGATTGAACGGCTAATATAGTGGGTTAGGTAGAAGTTAGGCTTGACCAAATTAGGAGAGGATCTAAGTCCCCTTTTTGGGAATCATTGCCAACGTTTGGGTGCGACATAGCCGTGCTCAATTCAAAGCAATGGGGAGAACGTGGCAGCTGCAGACTGATGGTTATCTTTGGGCTAACTGCCTATCAATGACCAAGGATGGGTCGTGTCTTGTCGAATTTATGTCGGGTCATATAGTTATTCGTACCGAAAAGGTAGATCCAAACTCAATCCATTTAATAATCATGTCGAAAAGTCAAACTCAAGCTCAACCCATTTATAAATAGGTCAACTCGCATAACCCGTTCATAACCCGTTTAATACATGAGTCCTGTTGAATTAGGTAACACAATTAAACTAAACGATTTAAAAATTCAAACAACTTCACTCTTCACACACAAAACAATAGAAATATTAGAAACACTTACTAAATGTTGAGGTTAATCTTAGAAAAAAGACTTAAATAACTTTTATACAATAATAAAATATTACTATAATTTACTATTAAAAGGCTCGTGTATGCGAGTCAAGTATAAATCGACTCAACCCAATTAATAAACGGGTTACACATGTATTTATCGTGTTAGCGGTTCGACCCATGGTTGATCCGTTTATTAAATGGGTTATGGCGGCTTGACCCGCTTTATAATCGTGCGGGTTCAATCTGCTTCATTTCGTGCGAGTTTCGAGTCGAGTTCATAGATCGTGTCAAAATTGACAAGCTTATATGACATCGAAAATATTATTTACTATTTAGTCAAAATGTTTGTAATATATGTTAATATAAGGAGTTAGTATTTATCGAGTTGCCACGAGTGAATTTCTTATAACCTATTATTTTCATCGATCAATAGGCGATTGATCACCTCAAAAAAAAAAATTGTTTCAAACAAATTTGGAGAGAGACGAACTTCTTAGCCTTACACATAGGCTCATACATGACATCATATATATAGTTTCCATCCTAGTAATTTCAATGATTCTCATCTAGACAGTCTAGAAATATAATATATATATATATATATATATATAAATCCATGAAAACTATTATTCATACTCCCTTTCATATTTCAATTCAATTTCTAAATAAAATTTATATGTATTCCATTTTTATCCTCTATTTAAATGAAAAGTAGTTCTTTTTACTTGCTCTTTCACTACTTTTCAATTATTATTTTAAATAAAATTAGGACAAACAACGCCCCTAATTTAGGGCTGTAGGTGGAAATATATACTAGTGTCAATAAATTGTTGCTAATACTAAACTAAAATTCAGCAATATAAACATATTCTAAATTCTTAGACAAATTACAAAAGTCCTACTTGAAACTCACCAAGAGTTTGATTCTCTGAAGAGTTTGATAGACCAAACTCTAATAGTTCTTCCATATCACCATTGAGAACCATATCTATGATCCTTTGTAACTCAAAATTAAGACTTGATTCATCCTCCATCATGACCAATGTTTTAAATGGGTTGGAGGTTTTTAGTTCAAAGAGGGTGTTCTATGGCTGCTAAAGGAGAAAGGGAATGAAAACCTAGAATAATAAACGATGGATTTGGGTGAGGAAAACTATCACGATACAATTTTTTTATCATTTAGTAAAAGAACTATATCATTTGATAAAAGAAAAAAAAATTAAATCAAATAGAGGACAAAAATGAAATACATATAATTTTATATTTAAAATTTAGATTGAAATATAAAAGAGAATATAAATAGTAGTTTTCATGGAATATGAGAGTAGAAATATCAGCTCCATTTCTTTATAGTGGCTCTGCTAGGGTTTTGTAAATTCAATCGCCGCCATGCCTCCCTTACTCTTAGGAAGACTCCGGTGGCCATCTTTGTAAGGCCGAGTAGTTTGAGAACGACTCTTGTTTTCTATATTTGAAAGGACCCAACCCCGATTTAGTTTCCTAAACCGGAATCAAATCCTTTCTAAAAAACGTGAACTTTCAAAAACCAAAAATTTCGACAGAGTATTCTCTAAAACGCGCGGTTGCCATTAATCTGTACCCGAAAAATACACTTCATCCTATGCCACAAAATTCAAACTGTGGGCACCAATCCCATCCGGATTTCTCAAAAATATATCATAATGTAAAGCAATAAATACAACTATAGCTTTACAGAAATCCGGGAAAAATCATTTGAAAATATAAACATAAACAGTACTCAGAGCGACCTCTAATATATACATATATACACAACAGTAGGCCAAACTAGAAACCTACTGAGAAAGGAAAAGTGGCTCGAATACTATGCCTCCAACCTCGATGTGCGACACCTGAATCCAAACTGCAAACGGGGCAAAGAAAATGAAGAGCCTAGGGAAAAACATATAAACTGTTAAAGTGAGTGGACGAAAATAAATGTCTTTCGCCGAATAATATATGTTATAAAAACATATGCGAGTCTAAATGCATGGAAATAATATGGTACACGAGGGAGACTTTAACTCCTCATGCGTACAGAGCATGCATCGAAAATCCCGCGGGGTCACTTATGGACACATCCGCGCTAGTACAGTCCGAATAATGGGATCCCAGACTCACACGTGATTCTAGGCAGAAATGCCTCAGGTCAGGGTATCTGTTCCCGCCCGAAAAATACCTCGGCATAAGGTAACAGTCCCCCCGGTAAATATCCTCGGGGATCAACCGGGATGCTAAGTGTATCGATACAACCATATATACTGAAACTGTATTCTGTACAAACCAAATCATAAATAGTTTCATGCAAGTGTATAAAGCATAATGTAAATGCATATTCATAATACATAATTATAAAAGCATATTCATCGACGAGTATTCGTAAATGCATAATCGTAAAACACATGCTCGTATAAATCATAATCGCATATGCATGCTCATGCTCGTAAAATATATAATAAAGACTCACAACCAATCAGTGAAAAGAAATGTGTCCACTCACAGACTTGCACATCGCAAAATGCGTTAATCCTGTGATCCGGCGGAAAATCCCTCGCCAAACGAACGATCACGATCTCCTGAATAATCATAAATACCACTGCTCAAAATCACAATTCGAAACCCTGAACCACATCTTGAGAACCAACCATTCCCGAAAACATATAACTCGAATATTGACGAAATCGTCAAAAATCCAATAAACACACTATAAAACCTCGCCACAAATTTCGATGCTCAATTCAAAATATAAACCTCACCACTACGATTGGTGCGCGATTCCGAGTAAAACGACATAAAATTTGTCGAAAATCACCTCAGCCGGAAAACCGCCATGCACTGCGGCGCGCCGGGCCGCCCCCGCCGGAAAATCCATCGTCCCAGAAATTTGCAACCGATGAATTTGAAGATCTCGACATTTCCAACAACTTTGTAGTTCAAAGCTAAGCCTAATTTTGACCGGAAAATACCCAAAACTCACCTTGAAGTCGAAAACCCTCGCCGTAATTCATTAACTCCGATCGGCCACCACCGGCCACGGCAAGGTGCAAGACCACTTGGGTTGAACTCAACTCTCCATTGGCTTCAAAACCCCTATAGGGTCGACCTCCAACTCGGCCGCCACCGCCGCCGGAAATTCTCTAACTTTGCCGCGTTGTTTCTCCCTCCTCCAGCCACCATAGGGGACGATCCACCTACCAAACTGAAGAGAAGACAAAGCCCAACACTTTTTGTCAAGGGACCACGGCCAACCGTGGCTGGAAAAAGGCACAACGACGATGACGAACTCGATGACCAAAACGGGCATTTCGATCCACGGGTCAAAGTGGTCAACAACCCAGTTTCCCAATTTGGAAAGTTTCAAAAATCGTCACGTATTCCTTCCGTATATATACCGTACACGTATCGTCCAAATCGTATCGAAATCAAACGGATAAACATGACTAAATCCAACGGTCAAAAATATTCATAATTTATTCCTTGTAACTCGAAATCATCCTCCGGAAACTCCCATGAACTCGAAATTAAATTCTCTACAACTTTCGTGAAGGAACTCAAATAAAATTCTTGCCCGATAATTTAGTCGTTAACACACCCGCCATATCGACCAATTACGACAAAACCGCGACTAATCGCGAAACTCGCAAATCAAGCCGATAAACATACCATTTCCGGTTCGGGTTGTCACAATATTGTCTTAGTGAATTGGTTCGCCGAGAAGAAACTGTCTTTGCTAGCCACTTTTTGGCATGGGCTGAGATGTGGGTTCGACCTTATTCTCTTCTCTTCGATCTCACCTTCAAAGGTGATTTGGAGGTGGTTTCGTACAAAGTCATTCACCGATCACGTCTTGGTTTGGGGCTTGTTAGAGAGAAACAATTGTTATGGTTCTACCGTTATCTACTGTTATGATTTAGATACAATTCAATTTTCACGTATTCCTTCCGTATATATACCGTACACATATCGTCCAAATCGTATCGAAACCAAACGGATAAACACGACTAAATCCAACGGCCAAAAATATTCATAATTTATTTCTCGTAACTCGAAATCATCTTCCGGAAACTCCCACGAACTCGAAATTAAATTCTCTACAACATTCGTGAAGGAACTCAAATCAAATTCTTGCCCAATAATTTAGTCGTTAACACACCCGTCATATCGACCAATTACGACAAAACCGCGACTAATTGCGAAATTCGCAAATCAAGCCGATAAACATACCATTTCCGGTCGGGTTGTCACAAATCTACCCCCCTTACAAAAATTTTGACCTCGAAATTTTCAAGCCTGCCAACTGAAAAGTAGGGATACTGCCTCTGCATACTGCTCAATCTCCCAAGTGACTACTTCAACTGATTGACTCTGCCATCAGACTTTCACAATAGGAAATATTTTTGTGCTGTAATCCCTGTACCCTCAAATCCAAAATCTGAACTGGCTCCCCACAAATGTCAAGTCTTCCCGTATAGGGAACTGATAGGGTGCTAAACATGCAATAAATCTGTAATGTAGTTCCACCACATGGAATACAACATACACATTGGCCAACGCTACAGGCAATGCCAAACTATATGTCACAACACTATCTCGCCTCATGATCACATACGGACCAATATAACGTGGCAAAGTATATCACACCTCCCAAAACAAATCACACCTTTCCGAGGAAACCTTAATTATCGACCTCAAACTCATGACTCAACCTACTCACATCTGCATAACTTCTCTGTCGAACTCGAGCAATTATCAACTTGTCCTTGCTAATCCTAAGGTTAATAATAGCGCATTCCACTAAATCAGGACCAAAAGCCATCTCATTCCTACCTCACTCCAACACAATGGAGTGCAATACTATTCCTCATATACAACTTCATACAATGTCATAACAATACTGGTCTTCAAACTGATACTGCAAGCAATCTCGAACAAATGAAACTGCTGGTTGCAAATCCCTCTGAACTGCAATACACAAGACTACAACATGTCCTCCAAAGTCTGAATAATCCTCTTAGATTGCCCACCAGTCTGAGGATGAAAAACTGCACTAAACTGTAATCTGGTCCTCAATGCTCACTGCAATGCCTGCCAAAACTCTGTTATAACTGATTATCTCGATCAGCGACCTGGGACACAAGCATGCCATGAAAATGGACAACCTCCACCAAATACTGCTTCGCCAGCCTACCCACTGAAATCTTTCCTGGAAGTACAAGGAAAATAATTGATTTCGTCAAACGGTCCACAATGACCCAATAACTAGTATTACCATCCGAAGTACACGGTAACTGATACACGAAATCCATAATGATATGCTCCCACTTCTAATCGGGAATCTCCAATGGCTATAACTTACCAGCAAGTTTCTGTCTTTGTGCCTTCACTTGTTGACAAATGAGGCATCTGCTCACATAAGCTGCTATTTCCCTCTTCATGTTGCTCCACGAGTAGTAAACTCTAAGTATCTGATACATCTTCGTACCACCAGTGCATAACATACGTAGAACAATGAGCTTCAATAGGCATCTCCCTCTTTAAGTCATCATCTCTGGGCCCACCTAGCCTCACATTGCACGATAAAGTGCCAACATTTCTCAACTGATACTCTGCTAGAACACCATTCTGAATCACATTCTTCTTGTCCAACAAGTAGGAATCCGCATTCTGAGCCTCACAGACCTGATCAAGTAACAAAGGTCGATCTAGGAACTATCCAACAATGCTCCATCATCATCTCACTCTAACTCAGCTCCCGTAGCTTGCAACTCAGCTAACAATGTGATTCTTGCAACACGTACATGAAACATAGAAACTCCAAATTTCTGACTAAGTGCATCAGCAACAATACCCCTGAATAATATTCAAAGTGCACCCACATTAACCAACCCCATCCATCTACGCCTCATCATGCTCAAATCTAGCTGAATACGTAAGTAGATGAAACTCAAGTGATCAGTGTACATCTTGCTCTGCGTTGTACGCCATACCAGTAGTGTCTCCAACTCTTCGATGCTAACACGAAGATAGCTACTCCCAAATCGTACATAGGATACGCAACTTCATAAAGCTTCCACTGCCTGGAACCATGTACCATCATATTGCCATGTTGCATCCCAACACGACCAAAATCTAGTTTTGAAACATCACTAGCTATACATAACATACACTTCACTGACATCACATAATGTGAACATTGGCGCAGTTATCAAGCTCTCCTCTGACTACCACATGTAACTCTCATCACAGGTATCTGACCATTTCAAACTCAACCCTCTAATCGAAACTGATGATACTCACATCTGAAATCAATCTCCGAAAACTGAAACTCTAATAATGAAAGGACCCAACCCCGATTTAGTTTCCTAAACCGGAATCAAACCCCTTCTGAAAACACGAACCGACAAAAATCATTAAAAATTTCGGCAGAGTAACGCTACTAACGCGGAATTTCCATTACCTGCACCCAGAAAATAACACTTCATCTTATGCCACAAAAGCCAAACCGTGGGCACCAATCCCATCCGGATTTCTCAAATATCATATCATAATCAATAAACAGTAAACATACTGTAATATATAGTATATATCCGAGAAAATCAGTATAAAACATGTATCAGAATGTATCAGAGCGACCTCTAGTGTAAATATATACAATATACACATCAGTAGGCGAAACAAGAACCTACTGGAAAACACAGGTAGCTCGAATCACTAGCCTCCAATTGCGACGTGAGACACCAGAATCCGAACTGCAAACTGGGCACGGAAACCGAAAAGCCCAGGGGAAAGGCAAATAAAACATTAGAGTGAGTTGACGAAAATAAACATATGCCTTTCACCAGTTATATACATAATCAATGTAAAAACAATGCGATTTCGGAAAGTATATATATGGAGGTTGTCAGGCGAATCTCTCAAGCCCGACGTCAGGTGAATCGCTCAAACCCGACGGTGATAGGCCAGGGGAATCTCTCAACCCCGGCGGCATACAGGGGAATCTCTCAACCCTGCCCAGAGGAATCTCTCAACTCTGGCGGACTACCGGTGATCAGCCGAGTAGCCGAAGCATCGATGCAGTAATGCCATCACCAATAAATAAAATAATACCTCCTAAAATAACATATATCTCAACATCGTATAAAGTAAATACGGAAAATCACAATAAATCATGAACTCGCAAACAACTGTGAAAATATAAAAATGTCCATTCACAGATCAGCAAATCGCGCACTCGCGCTAATCACGTGGTCTGGCAGAAGATCCCTCGCCCGAAGCACGATCTCGATCCCCTGAATAATCATAAAACACATCTGATCAAAATCATAGCCCACAACTCTGTACTTAACCACGGAAACCAACCGTTCCCGAAAACATATGAAACTGTATAAAACAATCGACTGAATTTCCGAAATCTCCACTCGAAACCTTTGACTGAAAATCCGATACCCAAATCAATACGAAAACCTGAAGACGATAATCAGGGCACGATTACGAGAAAAATGACATTAAAATCATCGAAATCTAAAAAGTCAACCCTCTCGCCGGAGCGCCGCCGTTGACCGCCGGCGGCGGCGGCGGCGCGCCGTCAACGGTGGAATTCCACGGCGAGGAAGACCCAGACTTGAAGCTTTCCTCAAGCCCAACCTTTTCTTCAACTACAACGACTCTCAATTCAAAGCCTAGCACCTCCAATTTAGCTCGAAACCAAATGGAATCAATATTCCGGCAACCAATTCGGGTTCACTCAAATCCTCCATTTCAACCCAATTCAAACATAGGGGAAGCATCACTAGGCCAAGGGGAGGCGAAACCCCCACCTCCCCGCCACCGTGGCTCGCCGAAAAACCCCAACCGTCACCGGCGAAATCCACGAAATCGACCAGGTTCGTTCTCATTCAATTCATCACCAAATCTCACAATTTCAAGCACAAATCAACTTAGAAACTCAAGGAGAAGAGAAGCATACCCTTCATGTGGCCGGAGGTGGCCGTAAAATGCAAGTCGGCTGGCGAAAACCAAACGAGAAAGTCTCCCTCCTCGGTGAACGGGTCAAACTTCCAAAAATGGAAAGTCAACGCTGGTCAACATTTCAAACAGTGTTTTCGACGATTTTACGACTATTTCCAATATTTATACTCGCATCTCGGGACGATCAACAGTTCAAAATGAATAACCAA
Source organism: Geum urbanum (assembly GCA_946800695.1). Taxonomy (NCBI): domain Eukaryota; kingdom Viridiplantae; phylum Streptophyta; class Magnoliopsida; order Rosales; family Rosaceae; genus Geum; species Geum urbanum. Next base: position 33,259,980 of record OX327000.1, on the reverse strand, counting down.
AACGATTCGGATAAACACGAAACAAACGGATAAACTCGTCGATAAACCAAAACTTCAAATAATCGTATTATATTCCTCGGTTATCAGAAAAATCATCCGGAACCGCCCACGAGCTCGAAATCACGTGCTCTACAACTTCCGTGAAGAAACTCAATTCAAATTCTCGGCCGATAATTAAGTCGTAAACTAAATCGGCAAACCACACAATAAACGATTAATCACGATTACGCACTAACTCGTGGATTTTGCTGTTTACTCAACTGATTCTGGTTCAGGTCGTCACAAATAAGCTGATCAAACAAGCCATCAATCCGAAGTGGAGGATACTTGCTATTCTCTGAAACCTGATTCAGCTTCCGGTAGTCGATGCACAACCTCATCGAACCATCCTACATCCTCATAAAACATACTGGAATACCCCAAGGTAAAACACTAAATCAAATAAAGTCTTTCTCAAAAAATTCCTGAAGTTGAATCTGCAACTCCCTCAGCTCTGATAAATCCTTTGGAAAACATCTGGATACTCACAAATAGCCTCAACATCACGAGCATCAGGTACAACAACCCCAACATCACGAACATGTACCAAGTACGGCATACATCCTTGCTTCATCATCAGCTCAGCCTCATTGCTGAAACCACACGTAGTAGAAAAACATTTCTTTCACCTCTAAACAAGATCTCTGGCACGACTGGACGTCAAAGGACTATAACATTCTTACGACGAACAACCACTCCGTAACTAGTCCACAACCTCCTGCAAACCTCATAGTCTCGATACCCCACCTGATACTCACAATCTCATCAACTGGATACAACACTCTCCACAAACCTGGAAGTGAAGATACAAGCATAATAGCCATGGATGTCAAGCAACGGTAACCTCAGGGAAACTCTGCCCTCACACAGGGTCGTGGCATGAACTCTGGCATGTCCAACTAACCGTCTACATTGATTGCGACTTTGCTGATTGACTTGTCTAGAAGTCTGCGTTGGTCAAACTCCAGAAATGGTACCTTGGCCTCCTCCTGAACTCTGAGCTGCAGGACCACTAAAACAGCTAGCTGAGGACATTCCCTCGTAACGTGACCCTCTTGGCCACCATAATAGCAACTGAGAGTGCCCCTCTGACACAAACCACAGTGACGCCTGCTGTAAAAGTTGCACAATGGAAACTTTAGCTGTATGGAAGGATCACCAACGACCACCTTGACTCATGCCACAGGAACTAGTCCACTACTCTGTGATCTCCTTCTCCACCAAACAGATCTTTCGCCTTGTCCAAATGACCCTCAACATAATTGAAAAAGCCACAACCTGATGAAGATACTGATCCCGAGGTGCCTAAACTCAACCTCATCAAAGTATCTCGACCAAGTTCACCTTCCTCAAACCAACATGTCTGAAACCGCATATGCCTTTTCTTCTCAATGTCCTCGCCTCTGAGTGCAGCATAACAAACTCCTCACGGTTGTCTTGAGGCATAACAGTCAAAATCCCTTTGATGCTCAGGGTTCAAACTTATCTCGAACCTCCTGCATTGCTTCCTCTGAAGCCACATAACACGCGCAAACTGAGACAAACAGGTGAACAAGAACTAATATACATCCCTGCCTCAAACTAGTAAGCACTTCATATTTCCATTGTTGGGTAGCCTGATTGAACCATTACCGTATAAACAATACCCTGAATGTAGGTCATGGAGTCTCAACAGGAACTCACACAATACGAACCCACCAAATGTAATGATCTGACTTAAGCAAACCATCAACTACCACAATCCTCTGCTCTGAAGCAACATGTAGGCACTCATACACGCACAACTGGGAAAACCATGCCACACATATTTTTGAATCCAGAATGCTCATCCAAACCCACAACTCATATTATCAAGTTGCGCGTCGACTGATCCTCAACAGGATCCACAACTTTACTGACACGAAAACCACGTCAAGGAGGCATCCTGATGAATAAAACATTATTCACAACAAACATGATGTAATCATGGAACTTCAAACATTTGAAAGCATACAACACCCAGAGCATTGATGAGTATCCACCGGCCAGTCGGGTCATCGCTCCAGACATGCTGTACATTCTCAAATATCCTTAGTAAACACGACTACAGAAGTCTACAGAACCTAAAACCTAATGCTCTGATACCAACCTGAAAGGATCCAACCCCGATTTAGTTTCCTAAACCGGAATCAAACCCTTTCTAAAAAACGTGAACTTTCAAAAACCAAAAATTTCGACAGAGTTTCCTATAAAACGCGCGGTTGCCATTAACCTGCACCCGAAAAATACACTTCATCCTATGCTACAAAAGTCAAACCGTGGGCACCAATCCCATCCGGATTTCTCAAAAACATATCATAATGTAAAGCAATAAACACAACTGTAGCTTTACGGAAATCAGAGAAAAATCATTTGAAAATATAAACATAAACAGTACTCAGAGCGACCTCTAATATATACATATATACACAACAGTAGGCCAAACTAGAAACCTACCGAGAAAGGAAAAGTGGCTCGAATACTATGCCTCCAACTTCGACGTGCGACACCTGAATCCAAACTGCAAACTGGGCAAAGAAAACGAAGAGCCCAGGGAAAGACATATAAACTGTTAGAGTGAGTGGACGAAAATAAATGTCTTTCGCCAAATAATATATGTTATAAAAACATATGCGAGTCTAAATGCATGAAAATAATATGGTACACGAGGGAGACTTTAACTTCTCACGCGTACAAAACATGCATCGAAAATCCCGCGGGGTCACTCATGGACACATCCGCGCTAGTACAGTCCGAATCATGGGATCCCAGATCCACACGTGATTCTAGGCAGAAAGGCCTCAGGTCAGGGTATCTGTTCCCACCCGAAAAATACCTCGGCATAGGGTAACAGTCCCCCCCGGTAAACATCCTCGGGGATCAGCCGGGATGCTAAGTGTATCGATACAACCATATATACTGAAACTGTACTCTGTGTAAACCAAATCATAAATAGTTTCATGCAAGTGTATAAAGCATAATGTAAATGCATATTCATAATACATAATTATAAAAGCATATTCATCGATGCGTATTCGTAAATCCATAATCGTAAAACACATGCTCGTATAAATCATAATCGCATATGCATGCTCATGCTCGTAAAACATATAATAAAGACTCCTAACCAATCAATAAAAAGAAATGTGTCCACTCACAGACTTGCACATCGCAAAATGCGTTAATCTTGTGATCTGGCGAAAAATCTCTCGCCAAACGAACGATCATGATCTCCTGAATAATCATAAATACCACTGTTCAAAATCACAATTCGAAACCCTGAACCACATCTTGAGAACCAACCATTCCCGAAAACATATAACTCGAATATCGACAAAATCGTCAAAAATCCAATAAACACACTATAAAACCTCGCCACAAATTCCGATGCTCAATTCAAAATATAAACCACACCACTGCGATCGGTGCGCGATTCCGAGCAAAACAACATAAAATTTGTCGAAAATCACCTCGGCTGGAAAACTGCCGTAGGCCGCCGGAAAATCCATCGGCCTAGAAATTTGCAACCTACATATGGATTTGAAGATCTCGACATTTCCAATAACTTTGTAGTTCAAAGCTAAGCCCAATTTTGACCAGAAAACACCAAAAACTCACTTTGAAGTCAAAAACCCTCACCGGAATTCATTAACTCCGATCGGCCACCACCGACCACGGCAAGGTGCAAGACCACTTGGATTCAACTCACCACTCCATGGGATTCAAAACCTCTATAGGGTCGACCTCCAACTCGGCCGCCACCGTCGCCGAAAATTCTCTAACTTTGGCACGTCGTTTCTCCCTCCTCCGGCCACCATAGGGGACGATCCACCTACCAAACTGAAGAGGAGACAAAGCCCTACACTTTTCGTCAAAGGGACCACGGCCAACCTTGGCCGGAAAAAGGCACAACGACGACGAACTCGGTGACTAAAACGGGTCATTTCGACCCACCGGTCAAAGTGGTCAACAACTCAGTTTCTCAATTTGGAAAGTTTCCAAAATCGTCACGTTTTCCTTCCGTATATATACTATACACGTATCGTCCAAATCGTATCGAAACCAAACAGAGAAACACGACTAAATCTAACGGCCGAAAATATTCATAATTTATTCCTCGTAACTCGAAATCATTCTCCGGAAACTCCGACGAACTCGAAATTAAATTCTCTACAACTTTTGTGAAGGAACTCAAATCAAATTCTTGCCGGATAATTTAGTCGTTAACACACCCGCCATATTGACCAATTATGACAAAACCGCAACTTATCGCGAAACTCGTAAATCAAGTCGATAAACATACCATTTCTGGTTCGGGTTGTCACAATATTGTCTCAGCGAATAGGTTCGCCGAGAAGCAACCGTCTTTGCTAGCCACTTTTTGGCATGGGCTGAGATGTGGGTTCGACCTTATTCTCTTCTTTTCGCTCTCACCTTCAAAGGTGATTTGGAGGTGGTTTCGTACAAAGTCATTCACGGATCACGTCTTGGTTTGGGGCTTGTTAGAGAGAATCAATTGTTATGGTTCTACCGTTATCTACTGTTATGATTTAGATACAATTCCATATCAGTTTTGTTATTGTTGTAAATGTAGCTTAATGCTGGTTGTAGACAACAAAGCCAATGCTATATAATCGTACAGAATGTAACGCAAAGATTAAGGAAAATAATTTTCTACATGGTATCAGCCCGTGTCTCAACTTCTTATGTTAGTCTTAACTTTCTCCATCATATTGATTCTTACTTCTTTATTTTCATGTCTCCCCTCCTATGGCCTTCACCAACTCTCTCTCTTCTCAGTATCATAGCAACTCAATCTCAACAACTCAGTCGCCTCCCATTGCACACAAGCCGCAACAGTGCCAGGTTTTGCCTCAGCAGCAAAGGAACAGCAAGGTCTCTCCGACTGGACCTCTGGCCTTCCTAGCTCAGTACCACAGTGCCCGTCCTGCCACTTCAATCAGCATGGTTTAATTCAATTTTATGGGCTCAATTCTACGATTCCTTTTACTAATGCTCACTTTCCAGCGACACCAATTGGTATCTTGACATCGATGTCACTCATCACATGATTGCCATGCCTCTCAATAATTCTCAAACTTATGATGGTCCACACAATATGTACATAGATAATTGTGATTTGATGTCTATTTCTCAAATTGGTGACATTCCTTTGACATTTGACCACTCTCAATTTTTATTAGAGATTTCTTTTTTCGGATTTTTTCAATTCATAAAAATTTGCGGTCAGTTGTTCGTTTCACCAAAAATAATCGTGACTTCTTTCTCTTTGCTTCAAATTATTATTAAATTTATTGCCTACTCACTTATCGCTTACTTTTTCAAGATCCATGTAAAGATGGTCTCTATCCACTTCATTTATCTTCAGCGTTCGTTCGTTTTCAAGCTCTTGCTTCCGTCCACTCTTCTGTTTGGCATGATCGTCTAGGTCATTCTGCATCTTCAAGTTTAGCTCATTTAGGATCTTCTCAGCTGGGTAGCAAGCTCTCGTTTAATTCTTTTTATCATAATTTTGTTCTTAGTAAGTCTCATAAACTATCTTTTTCATCCAATCATATTTCAACTTTTTTTTTATGTTATTCATAGCGATGTCTAGTATCTTTAATTTTTTTTTTCTTTGAGACTATAAATCATGTCTTTTTTATTAATGAGTACTCCTATTACACTTGGTTTTTATCCGTTGTACAGGAAAAATGAGGTTTTCACTCACTTTCAGACTCTAGTTGCCACGATCCGCAACATTTTTCATCGTTCAACTAAGTACCTACAAAGTGACCATAAAACCAAATATGCCTATAATGCATTTTTTTTTCAATTTTGTGCATCATTGGGAATTATAATATTTTTATTGTCCACACACTTAGAACAAAATGGCTTTGTTGAGCGCAAACATTGCCATCATTGTGACCCGTACTCTTCTTGTCACCTCAGGATTCCTCAAAAAAATTGGGTTCATACAGTTCCTTCATCTATCTATCTAATCTTCTTCTTCCTATTCTTCATTGGGATGCCCCACATACACTACGGGAGAAACGGTCTTTTGCGATTACGCGATGTGTGTCGCAAAAGATAGGTTCGCGACACACATGTACGTGTCGTAAAAGACTACGTTGTAAAAGACATAGTTTATTTGCGACATAAATATGCATGTCGCAAAATACATATAATGTGTGTCATAAAAGATATCTATATGCGTCGTAAAAGATGTCTATATGCATCGTAAAAGATCTATCTAACGTGTCACAAAAGGCCAATTAGCGCGTCGCAAAAGACACTTCGCTTGTCATAAATACAAGTTAATAAACATCCATTCAAACCACAAATAGACAATTAAACTTGCACATTCATTCAATAATATAAGCTAATATCATTACAAATAGGCAGTTCAGTATTAATATGTTCATAAGAAGTTCCAAAGATCCACTGTCTGTTGCCAGCCTAACAAGTCAATACCAAGGCAATAACACGTACACAACATTGTTTTAGCTTCCTCAATACCAGGTCAATACCAGACTAACATCATCACTCCTTTCCTTCTTAGCTTCCTCTTTTGCTTTAGTTTTCTCTGGGTCTTCAGCATCACGCTGCTGCTGATTAGCTTTCTCTTCAGCTTCTTTTCTTTCCCGCTTTTCTTTTTATAACCGTTCCTTCTCCTTGGCCTTTTCTATTTGTTCTTTACACTCTATACAACAAGCAAGCTAAAAGAGCACTTATTATATTTAACCATAATAGCGCATAATTGCATAGATGTTGAATCAACTAACTTTTGTCACCACGACATCAGAAAGATTGAAACAAAAATAATACTTGGTATTTGTGTAGAGGGACAGGGAAAAAAAACTCGTAATATAACTGGCTTTGACACTTATTATTGTGTGCTTGGTGTAATATCAAACTCTTTCATTCCCTCGATAGTATATTATCATGAAGAAAATCTACTACTGATTTTAGGTGAGTTTACATGTGAAGAACATGTAGCCTATAACCCCCAAACAAATAAGCTAATATCCAACAAATGTGGCCATGATGATAATGAAAATACCGTCATAAGTAAAAGATGCAAAACATAAATATACCTTTTAGCAAGGGTATTGCACATAGAAATGAAATTTGAAAGGAAGTGCTGTCTCCTTCCTTCCTTCCTGCCAATCCTTACTAAGTCTTGAGGACTGCCCAATCCCTATCCAGCACATAACCCAAAAACCAACCTCAAACTAACTAAGTTCCTCACTGTCAAGCCTATAAATCTCATGTTTCAACCTCTAAATTGCATTTGTATGAATATTCACAACCTGTCCTATATTATCTGACAAAAGCTATGAGTAAAGTGAGAGAGAAAATGGAGCAATATGTGAGTGAACTTCAGAAAAAAATAATAAGTAAAACTTTATATTACCTGCATAGGCATTGGTGAAGGAGTATTATAGAAAGATAGGTTTGAGCTGCCATTTGTAGGCTGACTAGAAACTCCTCCCAATATAACATGAGAATTTCCAGAACTATCTCTCATGTTATTTCCTTGCATGAATTTCATTTGTCTTGGACTAACATCTTCCAAGCTACAGTTCCTTCTAGAAACTAAATTACAATCGTCATTTATGGCGAGTAAATTTTGAGAAGCTATTCCATGATGTAGATACTGCTTTTGTATCAAAAGAACAACAGCTTCCCCAAAAACCACAGCTGCTTCTTCAGCAGAGCCTGAAATATATAAAACACTAGGCTCTAAGAAACGTTTTTCCACTTCTCAACTTGAAGTCTTGAACTGCCAAGTACTTCCATATATAAAGCTAAATTCCTATATCTCATAGTTCGATAATCAGTTCGAATCATATGAGGGAATATATCGTACTGAGACTTCCCCAACATTTAGAAATTATCGACTCGTAACTGGATACTCTCAGATTACCAGGTAAATAAACTACATAATAAAATATAAATAGTGTGCCTGAATAGGAGAATGTAAAACATGTGGATATAACTTTGCTTAGCTAGATTCTGCTCCTTCCTCAACTTCCTCCAAAATCCATAAGTGGATCCCATGTTCAACACTTTGTTTGCATACATCTTGCATGTATAGCTTCAACCAAATCAAATCAATTAGTTTCCAACATGATGTAGTTCATATACTAATTAGCTACTACTAGTACTAGGTACGTGTACGTACCATTCATATATACGTTGCAGACCAGCCGCAGAAATCTTCTTCCAATATTCACCATCCGTCTTACATCTCTCAAAGAAATCGGAAATCTTGTTGCTACACTCATCACCGTTGTTGGGATCAACATGAAACCTCGAGACTCCATCGACAATAATCTCAGCCGGGCCGCCATGGTTAGTTGCAAAAGTGGGCAATCCACAGTTCATTGCCTCGACCACCGTTAGACCAAAGGCTTGGTACAATGCAGGTTGCACAAAAGCTCCCTTTGTATCCGCAATGCAACGATACAGCTCTCCGTTGCGATATCTGTCAGTTTGAGCGGCTATCCACCTGAACTGGCCGTTAAGTTGATGCTTTTTAACCAATGCATGAATCTTGTTAATTTCGGAAACTTCTTCTCTGTCTTTGGACTTTGATGGATCAGAGAAACCCCCTACTATAACAAGATTGGCCAACTTCCTCAGCCTCTTGTTCTTTCCAAACCACACAACTAGTCCTAACAGGTTCTTCACCGTATCCAATCTTGCCATTGAGAATATAATCAATTTTTTTCTGTCTGCCAAAACTCCTCTGCTCCAGTTAAACATTAAGCATGCAATGCATTAGTCTAATACTCAATTAATAGTAAGAGTGAAGTTGCATTCAAAGTTTCAAAGTGATGAGAGTTTACATGTGCTCGTTGTTTTCCTCTTTGCTGTAGAGCATTTTTTCAATGTCAGGATGGAATTTGGCGAAGCGGCGCTGTTTATCGGAGTAAGGGAAGTAGACAGTTTGGTCAGCACCAGTTTGGTCAGCACAGTTTTGTCTGTTAGAAAGGAACCCTGAGAATGTGGGAGTGCTTAGTGTTGACAATGTCCTCCAACTCCACGTTGCATTTGGTTCCTCTCGAGTCTGGAATGAGTCGCATCACCACAAGAATATGAGGCTTCATAGCAAGACCTTGCTGCTTTATTCTCAGCAGCAACTCTTCCTCCAATGCTCTCACTTGAACAAGAATGTACACCATATGTTTCATTCATTTAATTTAGTCATTTTCACACAGTTTAGATCTTTCCTTAGATTCAATAAAAGAGAGAGATTGAGACCTGGCCACCAGTATCGGGCAATCCAAGAACATCTGACTGGCCAAAGTAGCCACAAGGAGAGAAGATGACAATGTTGAATGTGTTGGGAAGGCTTCTAAAGAATGACTCCAGCTTAACGCAATCCGGCGCTTGGAGCACTTCGGATAGTGTCTTCATTCTTTCGACAACTCTTTCCGCTGTGTCTCCCCACCCTCTCTCAAATCCCAAATCCTTTAGCCTGAAAAAAAGGGAAGAAAGAAAACACAAGGATCAACATACTATATTTATTTTAAATCAAGCAGAAGGTAAAGGATGGATGATGATGACCTCTGCTCAAAGATAGGCAATGGTGTGTCTTTTGGGAGTGCCGAGACAAATGCTTGTGCTCGAATCAACGACGTTTCAAGCTTTACAACAGAATCCATAGCTTCATTGATCATAAGATTCTGTCCTTGGTGATTGAGTCCTAACAAGTAGTCAAGCAAGGGTTTGGCATAATCGGATGAGCTGGCATTCAGCCTCGAGGAGATTAACTTGAGGATGAAGTTAAGACCATTCCCAATCGAAGAAGGAAGACTCATGCGAGGAGCTAAGAAGTCGATGGATCCAAAATCAACTTCCAAAGCATATTCATCATCTCCCCTGCAATTAAAAATCACATCACCATTTCTAAAAATTAAAGTTACACAGAAATTGTGAAATTGTAGATATATACCAGTCGTAGAGCGTTTCCTTGAATTTCAAGTATTCAGTAACGGTGATACCGTCCAGGGCTAGATCATCAGCATTGATCTTGACATATTCGGCGAATCCGGGACTTGGTCTTACAGCAAAAGCAACATAAGGTGGAACAACAGCTGCCTCCTGCTTCCATATAAGTATGTATTATTATGCACCTATATATTTAATAAACAAGTTTCAAAACTGTGTATTATTAATTCTTGTCACCTGAGTAGAACTGAGGATGTAACCAAGTAATCCCCCTAACACCTTACTTCTGTCATTACTGTCCTCTACTGAGTTTACAAACTCCTCCATTATCTGAGGGAGCTTCATCAATCTCTTCCCCTGTCCAACAAACCTTGTAATTTGTTTCCCAAGAGAAAGTTAGCTTGCTTGAGTTGTGTTATATTCAAATATGGAGCCAAATTAAAGCAAGATTTAGAGCTGTAACAAAGTTGGAACCTGGCAAAACATTTCCTCATATGATAGCGGCTCTGTCTCAAAGCATCTGGCATTGTTTCTGCAATTGAATCGGATCGCTTCAAGGCCGGAACATAAGCCATTTTTGGCAGAAGAAACTAGGAGTTACAGAATCGGAAGTAGTCTAAATATGTGTGTATTAATGTTTTCTGATGTTAGTGAATGGAGGGGGGAAAGAAGGTTGATTTTATACATTGCCAAAATTGCCAAGGGAAGAGAAAGTAGATTCTTTATTTCTTCAAAGCCTTTTATCAATGGAGGTAAAAGAAGAAAGGAATCTTTGGCTCCATCCTTGAGTCATACAAGGTATCAATCATACTGTAACTAAATCAAGTCGCCTCTACCAAAATAAGAACACAAAATCATAAATCGAAATGCATGCACATGACTAACAAAGGGTACAACCATCAATTACCACAAAAGGAAGTCACTTCTTTATGCATTACCCAATTCAATTTATATAGGTTGCGAAATCTTCAAAACCATATTCCACATAAAAACTTGACGATTAACTAGACTGGGTGCAGGAAACAAACACACTGCATATTCCAGTTCCTTACCAAGTCTTAAGATTGACAAACCATAACTATAATTGCACCAAGGGGCTTTACAAGCATTGTAGCTAATTCAAAACGACTATATTAAGTTTCCACATTGCCAGGAAAACAATAGCTTCTCAGTATAAACGATAAACTCGTGGATTTTACTTTTGGAGCTGTAGGCTCCTCTTGCTGGAAAATATATTTTCGATGGAGATTGTACAACTGCAAAAGATAAACTCATGGATTTTACTTTTGAAGCTGTAGGCTTCCCTTGCTGAAAGATCTAATGTCAGATCATGCCAAAACAAGTAACAGTCTCTTCAACATTGCAGACCATCGTTCAATCTAGAGGAATGCAGTTCTTTGAAGGATTGATTCCACAGCACTGGAGTTGTCTCATTCTCATTCTGTGGGTGGTATTATCCCTTTTACTTATGTTCTTATATTTACCGTATGAATCTTGTAGAAAGTATGTAGTTTAATCACATTATTCTCATGTTTTAGTAGCATAATTTGAGAATGTTTCGGGGTTCATGTTCAACTGGCAACGCCATTTGAGATCACTTTATTCCTGCTTTGTCATATAAATGCTTCTTAGCAGTTTTTGGCCTACAAACTTTAGCAAGTTGCAATAGCTCATACGTAATATGTGCCTTATTGTATGTTTAATTTCATCTGCATTTCCGTATTGTAAAAGTAGATGATAACTATATGTAAAAGTAGAGGTAAAAAACTAAATCACCTGATGAGATTCTTGGAAGTGATGCGAGGAGCTTTGATGGCTGCACCGATCAAACTGCTACGGTGATGTAAATCCCCCTAACAATCCACACAAAAATCCAATCAACAACAATTTACTCTAAGAAAATAAAATTTAATGAATTAGAACAACACGAGAGAGAGAGAGAGAGAGAGAGAGAGAGAGAGAGAGAGAGAGAGAGAGAGAGAGAGAGAGAGAGAGAGAGAGAGAGAGAGAGAGAGAGAGAGAGAGAGAGAGAGAGAGAGAGAGAGAGAGAGAGAGAGAGAGAAGACGAACCTCAAGTCCCTAATCTTAAGCTTAGCAGTCTCTGAGGCACCAAGTAGAAGTACGCAAAATCCTAAACCTCAGCAACAATTGAGTCGACATTTTGGCAGAATCAAAATCAAAATCAAAATCCATATGAAATTCAAATTTCTGCAAAATGAGAGAGAATACCTTAGTGAATGAAGCAGAATCTCAATCTCAGTGCTATATGAGAACCTCCTCTTCTTGGAGACCTCAACCTCGACGCCATAGCTCGACTGAGTAGCTTTAAGCTATGACGGTTTGTCGGCTCCGCCTCCTGAGGCTTTGATTTCAGTGAAATAACTCGACCTCACCTCGCTCTCCGATCCGACGGAAATTCTGCTTGACTCCTACGAAATTTCACCGGCGAAGTACTAGCACGAGGTCGAGTTCACTGAGACGTCACCAGATGCGTCACTGTGAGCATTCAGCTTATGGGAAGATAAGAGAACCGGCGAGATCTTAGACCGACGCTGGTGACTGAAGCTCTTTTTCCGCCGCGAAATTCTGGGTCGCTCAAATCGATCGAAATTTCAGAGACATGAAGACGACGAAGATAGGTTTTCCAGAGGAAGGGAGAGAGAGAGAGGGAGTGCATGCTGGTCTTTGAAGAAAATGGAGGGAGAGGCCGAGAGTGAGAGGCCGAAATTTTATACAGTGGCAGGAAACGTAAATAAATAGGAAATCAATGTCTAGTTTGAGCGTGTGTTTTTTTTCATCGGAGGGGTCTGCGCACCGACTTTTTCTTCTAATGTGTTTTTCAATTAAAATGTTTTTATTTTAAAATGAAATCAATGTCTTTTGCGACATACATTTGAAATGTGTTGTAAAAGACTTTACGACGTACATTTTAATGTGTGTCGTAAAAGACTAAATTTTTGAGTCTTTTGCAACATATGTTTCAAGTGTGTCGTAAATGAAATATATTGTTTACGACGTATACAAAAAATACGTTGTAAAAGACAAAAATACGACTCTTTTGCGACATACATAATAAGTGTGTCGTAAAAGACTATCTTTTGCGACATATATAAAATGTGTGTCGCAATTTGCGTGTCTCAAAAGATTGATTTTCCCGTAGTGATACTCATTTATATGGTCATCCTCCTTCCTAGGGGTGAGATTTGAGTGGTTTGGTTTGGTTTTTTGGTAAAAAGCATAAGAAAATTGAAATATTTTTCGGTTCGATTTTTTCAGTTTTTAAAAGAAAAACTGCTATTATTTGGTTTTGTTCAGGTTTTTTCCGGATTTTTTTTGTTTTTACATAATGCATAAAAACTAATTTTTGAACAAATAACTAAAAAGTTGTCTATAAAATACCTTTTTTTTAGTTCCCTAACATTTTATTTAGAATCTATGCGAGAATTTGATAAGAATTGTGCATAAAAAAATTAGGATTTTAGGAGTTTAAGGTTTTTGTTTTACATATATTTATATAATATATTACAAAATATATAAAACAATGTCGTTTTATGCATATAGTTTTTCGGTTCAGTTCGGTTAGATTTTTTTAACTCAAAAACCAAAACCGAACCAAATGTTTTAGTTTTTCTCGATTTCGATTATATTCAGTTTGATTTTTATCAGTTATGATTTTTTTAAGCAACAGCTCGGTTTCTGTTCGATTTTTTTTCTTCCAATTTTTGATTACAATGTCCCACCTCTACTCCTTCCTATTATTCTCTTCGTAGTTCGTATTTTTGGTCGTTCATATTTTTCTCATCTCAGTACACGTGTCAAATAAATTATCGAAGTCATAGTATTGAGGGTATCTTTCTTGAGTATAGTCTTCAACACAAAGATTATAATTGTCTTCATCTAAACACCAATTCTTTACAGGCACACTCAGCAAATAAGTCTAACCCGCTGGAATTTATTCTCTTTCAGTGTCCAGTGTACTCTGCACCTCCGCATGCCTCCCTGTCCAGCCAAATTTCTCCTTTCTCGGGCCCAAGCTCAAACTCCACTTCCGTACCTACCAGAATTTTGATTAGTTCATCATCTTCTCCAATTCCAAATTTCCACACACGCCCAGAGCGCCTCTTAAACTACCCAGGACACCCTGACCCAGTCGGCGGCTCCCCCAACCTTGTGTCGACCACCGTCGTACACTCTGTCACCTTCGTCGTTGTTGGTTCAAGATCCAATTGTGTCGGTCCCTGCCGACCATCCGGCGTCTCTGCCCAGTCTCTTCCGTCGTCTACTCCAACACCTTCTTTCTGCTCCCACTGCAATCGTCACACACCGTCGACGACTCGCTGCTACTCGTACCTTTCAACGATCCCAGAGGCTCCTATCACGGCTGTCAACCTATCTTCCTTGGCTCAGCTGGTTCCGAGTACCGATCTTCCTATTGATATCGCGCCACAAGTCACTGCTCTACCGCTCCACAACGCTGCTGAAGCAGATCCTCCCGCACCAGTCGTGTCTCTTCCACCTCAGCGTATTCATCCAATGATAACACGCAGCAGAGATGGCACTATACAACCTAAAACCCGCAGCGATGGCACGGTTCGATATCTTGTCCCTCGACCTTTACTCTCCTTAACCTACTTGCTGCACACGGGCATCCAAACACAAACAATGGTGAGATGCGATGATAGAAGAAATTAATGCTTTATTGAAAAATCACACATGGTCTTTTGTTCCTCCTAGCTTGTCACAAAACACAATGGGCTGCAAATGTCCGATGGCTCAGTTGAGCTTTACAAAGCTCGTGTTGTGGCCAAAGGCTTTCATCAGCAACCTGGTATTGACTATGAGGAAACGTTTAGTTTTGTCATCAGACCTGCTACAATCTAGACGGTTCTCAGTATCCTTGTCTCTCATGGATGTCACTTCACCACGTTGATGTCAAAACTTGCGTTCCTTCATGGAATTCTCAATGAGGATGTCTACATGATTCAACCTCCTGGCTTTGGATCAATCTCGTCTGACATATGTGTGCAAGCTTCATAACGTCCTGTATGGACTTAAACAGGCTCCTCGCGCCTGACTTCAGCATATCATCTCATTCCTGTTGACTGCGGGATTTCGACAGAGTCAAGATGATTCCTCTTTATTCATCTATCAACATGGTATCCAAATTCTTTACTTTCTTCTTTATGTTGATGACATTGTGGTTATCGATATTTTGGGACGTGGTTTTTACATCGAAGACATCGACCCTCTACATTACTTTCTCGGTTTGTAGGTGACATATCAATCCCAAGGCATTCATCTTAGCCAACTAATGTATGCTTATGTTCTTCTTTCTAAGCATGATTTGTTGCATAGCAAGCCGGTGAACATGCCAATGCCCTTTTATCTGCTACTGATGGTGATTCGCTTGACAATCCAACCATATTCTGAGAAATTGTGGGATCTCTTCAGTACCATACCATTACTTGACTAGGTATAGCCTTTGTTGTGAACTCTGTCTCTCAGTTTTTGAGTTATCCACGGGTCTCTAACCTTATTGTTGCTAAGCACAGTGTTTGGTATGTGAAGGGTACTCTGGATTATGGTATGTCCTTTCCTCCTCAACGTACACGTTGTCCATCTCTCTGCCTATTCTGATGTAGACTAGTCTTACTGGTCTGATTCATGTGTGGAATCCGAATATCAATCACTCGCTCACTCAAGTGCATAAACCACTTGGTTAGCCTTCCTCCTTTATGGAATTGGGGCTCATATTTAGTTTCCTATCTTACTTTACTGTGATAATTTGAGTGCTACATACATGGCATCCAATTTGGTATTTCATGCTCGTACTAAACTGTCTAAACATATCGAATTGGAGTATCATTTTTTGTGTGAAATGGTCACAATTGGTGGCCATCATGTATGTTTTATTCCTTCGGTGGACCAACTGGCTGATCTTCTTACCAAGCATTTGCACAAGCATCAACATCATAGTTCGGTAGAACGTAGGTCTCCAATCTTCATCGCAAACTTGTCAGCCCTGGACTACTAAGTTTGATGGGGGATGTTTGTGATATCTCGAAATTTCCATATGATAAGTTGAATTTGGTGATATTTCTAATTCGACTTACAAGCGCGGCTAATATTTATCGATCATTGTTAGAAGGTCTTTGGTTGACTTTTTAGTCATTTGATTATATGGATAGAGTTTTTTTTGACAAAAATCGTAGTATTCGTTGTGACGAATCCGTAGACATGCGGAACGTCGAAATCGGAGTTACGACGAGAAAGTTTTGGTCAACGGAAGTTTTGTCAGGATTTACGGTAATGCAACACTCAAGTAAAGATACGAGTATAAATAGCATTTCCGCAAATGGAAGGAGGAAGACTTTTCCACGGTAAAAATTGCCGCCGAGCTCGGCTCCTGCGAGGCTTCGTCGTCCGGTCACTAAACCAAGCGACCTTGACACCAACATGATCAGCTCAAGACCCTCAATTGTTCCCTCATGGTTTTCGTCATTAATTTGATCGGAGATAGTCAGAATTTTGAGGTGAAAAGTCGAGAAAACCTAGGTTTTGGGTTGGAGGGTTGGCGGCCGATTTGGACCCCGACTCAGGTATGATTATGTTGCTCTTGATCTCTGGATTGTATTAATTGGTGTCTAGCATTGAATTATTACTGGTGAAATTTGGGAGTATTGATGCAAATCGTAGCCCAATCACCGTCGTTGGGCACGGTAGTTGACGGCGTCGATTAGGGGCGTGAGGTTAGGGGTGTTGTAGCCCCTGTCCTCATGATCATTTTTCGAACAGTTTCAAGCACCGAGGTGGCTCAATGGCGCCTGGAAATTTTTTGACAATTTTGGGTCTGCCGCCTTTCGAGGCATTTTTCGTCTAAACTATGAAGAATTATGTATTGATGCTTTGAAATAAGTCGTTGGGATTGACGAGAGGAAGAGTTTGATGTACTATCCTCCACCGCCAGTGGTGGTGCATGGCGGCACGTTCCGCCATCTATGGCGGCGCGTCTTGTCGGAAAAGGTTTCTTAAATGTGTTGTGTTATATATGGTTATATTCGTATCGACGCTACGAGCGTATTCATGAGTTTAAAAATTTGTTTAGACTTCATCGTCTCAGTGGGTGGGCGGTGGTAACTAGTGTTACTACTAGTGGCAGTGCGAGCGGCGAAGAACTAGATTTACCTTATATTATGATTGTATTATTTTATTGGGTTTGTCGATAGAATTTTTGACTTGTTTTGATTGAGTTTAATTTTAGTCGAGGTTTCACTAGAATTCCGAATAATTTATCATTTTGACGATATTCAACAAGGGTCGAGTCGTCACAATGTTAGAGTGAATCAATTGTTGTGATTATACCATTATCTACTATTTTGATTTAGATATAACGAGCACGGTGGTCCGTGCGCTGGTGTGAGATACTTGATTCAACTTAATTAGTTTTAAGTAATCCAATATGATACGATATAGTTGCCAAAACAGACTTAACATAGTTTGTTTTACAAAAGACACTATTAGCACGAAATGTATAACCAATATCAGTCATGTACTATCTGCATATATGAATGTGGTATATTTACGAACAACTCTTTTATCATAAATTATACGTGTTATCTTACAAAAGATGGACATGTATGCTTCATCACATAAGATAATGTATGCTTCTCTAATCTTGCTTTTCATGAATGATGATATATGAGAAATCGAGGCGTTCCTTTTTGCTCTGTGCTTATTGCAATGCATCCTCCCCTGCAAGGAAAAAAAGAAGCTCAACACTCGCCACATAAATTGTACAAACAATAGACTTCAATGCTATTTATTTTTCAGAGAAATAAATCACCTCATTTAACATCTGTGTGGTCAGTGGATTGAGATAGCTGAGGGAAAAAATGGCGGAAGCGTTGAATCTCAATCCCAATCCCACAACTCCATAACTATTACACTAATAAAAAGGATGGAAAAGTGCATATAGGGGTAAAGCCTTAGGAACCATCTACAAAGCTATCATGCTCTAATTAACTGGCTATGAAAAGTTGGTCAGATACTGATGTATTGAACTCTATTATAGATTTTTGTGTAGTTGTCAAAATAACATCTTTACAACTTTAAGGTAAAAAAAATTCTTACATATTGCTTCACCAATGATGAAAAGCCAAAAATCAATCAAGTTCTTCAAAATATAGTTCATCTCAGCAAATCCACTACAAACATATTTATAGTGCCGTAGTTCTAGTGTATATAATGAAATTGTGTATTAAGTATATATAGGGTCATGTAGTGTAGCAAATTTTGGGTTGTTGCTGCCCTCAGAAGTAATATCAGACGTGGGTTTGATATAAAACAATAGTAATTAGTAAATCAAACAAATCAAAATCTTATATCAATAAGTAAAAAAGAGATATATATATATATATATATAATCTGAATTGTAGGTACATTCCAATTCTAGGACTTGAGGTTACCATACCAGATAAACCTGTGTCCAGAGGTGGATCTACACACAGAGTTTTGTAGGCTGCAGCCCACGGTATTTTTCGGACAAAGCTCCCCAAAAAATATAGCACTACTGGTGTTCTCTGTGTAGCTCCCTAATTCCTCAGCATCTCTAACCTAAATCACTCTCTCCCGACCTCACCTGCTTTCTGTGATCGCAACTCTCTAGTCTCAATCGCATCTCTCTAGCAGCTGGAGAGAGATCAGACGAATGGATAGTTGCTTGCTTATCCAGTTTTCCCTCTCTTTGATCAAATGAAATAAAGAGAAGCAGAAGCTAAAGTTTGGGAGGAGAACACGTGGTCTCTCTCCATGGAGGAATGGGCTTCTACTTCCCTTGATTAAGTTTAGCCTACCAACATAGCTGATTTGGGCTGGACCAAACTTGCACACAATTTAGTTTCTCTTTTTTCTCGAGAAAGACACAATTTACTAGGGGTGGGACTTCCGAACCGAAAACCGAAAAAAAAACCGAGCCGAACCGAAACCGAAACCGAAAAAATCCGAATCCGAAAAAATCCGAACCGAAAAAACCGAAAAAATTCGGTTCGGTTTCTGTTTAGGATTTTGAAAACCCGAACCGAACCGAAAAAACCGAAAAAAACCGAACATATATAAAACGGTGTCGTTTTGGAGTGAATAGGAAAAACAGTGTCGTTTTGATTTAAAAACTGAAAGAGAAAATGGTCAAAAATCAAAATAGGGTTTTTATTGAAGCAAAGTGCAAACTGCCTTATGCTGAGATCAGCTGTTGGAGTTTTCATCAAATAGTGCTGGAAATTGAAGCAAAATGCTACTAGAACTTTGTTGAGATTTTGCATCAATTTGCTATTTTCTTAATTTCTGGACTGTTTGCTTTATGGACTGTTGAAAA
This sequence comes from Geum urbanum, assembly GCA_946800695.1. Lineage (NCBI taxonomy): Eukaryota > Viridiplantae > Streptophyta > Magnoliopsida > Rosales > Rosaceae > Geum > Geum urbanum. The sequence continues at coordinate 33,240,593 of OX327000.1, read as the reverse complement.
ACTTGAAACTGATCTACAAATATTATTTGTGGAATGTTTTCTTTGATGTTAGAAACTTGGAATTGATGGTGTAACTTGAAAATTTGAATTTGATGTTTGGATTGCTATGCTATTGTTATTTGTTAATGTCTTACAAGCTGAGAGTAATTGATTTTCTCCTATTTATTAGAGTTTTTTTTGTGTGAAGTTTGTTCATAATTTGAAGAAAAAAAAAACCGAAAAAACCCGAAAAAAACCGAAATTTTTAACCGAACCAAACCGAACCGAATGGCTTGGTTTTTATTGTCGAAAATTGAAAAACCGAACCGAACCGAACCGAAGAAATTCTTATGGTTTGGTTTTGGTTTTTATCAAAAACCGAACCAAACCGCCTGAATTCCACCCCTACAATTTACTGAAGATCAAACCAATTTAGTGATACTGTAATATTCATTTAGCAAAATTTAACATTCATATATATATATATATAGGTGAGCCATTATCCGATTTAATTGTTGAATTCTATTTGGGTTTAAGTTCATATATATGTTAGCCATGTTGCTAGCAATCATTAAGTTCATTGCTTTGTTCAAATATAAATGGCTTTGATCAACCAAAAAAATTAATTGTGCGCTGCACAGTATAATACGGCCCATGGCGTCTCAAGATCTTGGATCCGTTCATGCTTGTGTCCAAGAATATAATCAACATTGTGATTTAATTTAGAGTCAAATGAGGATCTGACGCTTTCCGTGGCTTCTTCTTTTGCGACCTGATAGATTCGCACGACTTGATTGAAAATTGAGCTTATAAATAAATCATTAACACATCACACAAAATGAAATATACAATAATCGAATCAAACATACAAAGGCGCCAAAACATATGAACTGAAGAAAGAAAACCATTCAGACAAAAAAAAAATGTCCACCTTCCTATTCAAACACTTCACATTGTTTTGTCTAATACAAATAATCAGATTAAACAAACAAACTAAAACACTAAAAAACCAATCCAAAATTAAATTCATATTGCATTAGCATATAACTAAGTAAATAAAAACTAAGCAATGATAAGGCTCATACTCCTCAAGAAAAATCTTGAGGTGATCATGAAACCCACTCTCGCAATTCCAAAAACCCACAAAGAGAGTAGCAGAACAATACCCAAGCATGCAATTGATGGAGGTGAGGCTGAAATTGGTTGATGGGTTGTCTATTGATAACAACAATGAAATGGATCAATTCATGTCGACAGTCCTTCGCCGGAAAGAGCATGCCCATCACGAAAACCAAAAGTCTAATTCTATAATTCACATAATCATACTTAGAGATACAGAGAAGAGGAATACGAAGGAAAAGCAGAACAATTTGATTGATAGCCGATAAGAATAGGGAGATAGGAAGAGATTAAATTTTCCACTGATTTCACCACCCTATAGCCATGAGGAAGACAGTAGATCGAGTCAGAGATGAAATCCATGCCATAAGAGAACATTACAAACTCATTCCTAATAGGAAACACATATCAATCTAAATTCAAAATACTAACCAAACTAAATCCGAATGGATCGATGACCAAGCTAAAACGGATTGTAGATGAGCTTTTAAGAAAAAAGAGATCATTCAAGTGACCTGCCAATATAAAGAGAATGATAAATTGAAGGGAAGATCAAATTTCAGTACGTACATAAATGAAAAAAAATTGATCGGAATGGGTTACTTGGAAATTGCAGTAGATGAAGGTTTGACCCCGAGCTCACCTGTGCAGCCATCAAAATCCAAAAGCTGCAGAAAGCCAAGTTCGACATTGATGATATCATTCATTCCTCATTCCTTCAAAATACCAAAAAACAACTATAGCACCTCAATTTCTCAACCTATTTCAGACAGTAAACCTCGAATCCGAGAGTTGAAAGTGATTTGATATTTAATCAATATGAACAAAATACTTAAATTAGAGACTCATAGTATTGGAGTAAAATGAGGCGGTGGAGAGAGAGAAGATAATGGGAACTAGGAAGAATTGATGGGTGAGAATGTGAGACCACAGTCATGAGAGCATCCGTAGCGGTAGCGTCCTCCGAGAGGACGTCCTCCAAAAATGGTGGCCCCCGCCGGAAAATAGGACGTGAGGCGGTATTGCGACGTGCAGCGGTGAGGATGGGAGCCGTTGACCGCATGGCGACCTCGAGGACGTCCTCGAGGACGAGCTACAATCGATCGCCGGAGAGGGGGTCCCTCTGGCGGATCCCACGCTCATGGGTGACGTCAGGCGGGAAAAAAAAATTTGAATCTGGCGGCGCGTGTATTACACGCGCCAGTTAAAAAGTAATTATTTTTTTTACCGGAACTTACCAGCCAATCACAGGCTGACACGTGTCAGCTCCTAAAACTATTTTAAATAAATTATTTACTCTAAAACTTAAAAAAATCATAATAAATAGCTCGGACTTCCGAAAAATTCAATAAAAATACGAACAAGTTCATATTAATGTCCTCTATAACTTTCGTGAAGAAAATGAGTCAAAAATTATAACTTAAAAAAATGTCATTTTTGAATCGCGACGAAATAAATAATCATAATAAACACGTTGTTATAACGAATGTATGCTCAACAAAAAACCTAAGTCCAATGTATGCTCAGCGAGACCACCGTATGCTACCGGCATACAAAATTGATTCAAAGCATATTAACGCGCGTCTAGATAGGACTTCCTATTACTTGGAAATTGGTTGAAAAATATTACCCAAAAATAAAAAATTAAAATTTTAAATAATAATGAATAGTAATAGGAAGTCCTATTTTTAGCACCGCTGCACGAAAAACAGAAATAAGACTTCCTATTTTGAGGAATTCCTCAAATGGGTGAGAAATTCCTCAAAATAGGACTTTCTCTCCATAAAATAGGTGCGGATGCTCTGAAGAGTGAGATGTCACTATTTATTAGCCTTCAAGCCGAGGGAATCAGCTCATCTGTCCTTTAGAAGAGAGAAATTGCATATCAATTTTTGTATTGTTGTAAATGCAATTTAATGCTGGTTGTAAACAGCCAAAACCACTGCTATATATATAATTGTACAGAATGTAATGCAAAGATGAAGGAAAATTATTTTTTACAGGGCTAAATAGGAGAGGACCGCTGATCTCAGATCTCATTTTCTTCTTTTTTCGCAGTGGTAGGGAACTCGTAGTGCCTGAAGCGGCGACCAAGCAGGGCTAGACTGAATTTTGGTATTACTGGTCGTCTTTGGGAGGCTTGGGTTTCCACTCGGAAATTATTATGTTATTCCCTTGGCGCTGGGTTATGTGGTTGGTGATTGTATCAATGGTGGCGTGGCGGTGGTGATTACCGATCAAGTTGGCTAGCTAGTGGCTGGTTAGGTGATCGGTGGGAGAACATTATGGTGTCTGCGAGATTTTTTCGGCAAAGTGAAGATGGCTCAAGAGAAGAAGCTCGCAAGATGTGTCATGGGGCTTGAACATGGTTGTCTTTGGGCTGCAGGAAAGTTCGGGATCCAGACATTGTGTTTAGGAGCAAGTTCGGGGGTCTTCGCCTCAATTAGAGTAGGAATTAACTTTTGTTTTCTAAGTTTTTGATTTTTGGATTGCATTGGTATTTTAATTTTAGAATAAGTTAGAGGTTGAATATGTATCGTTTATTGTCCTCTCTCTTGCATCGTTATGGTTAGTGTATTGGTTACGAACAATTTTTTTGTGTTTTCCTCTTTTGGGGGGAGATTATTTGGCTAGGTTAGTAATTTCGATTATTAGCTTAGCTAGGTTCTAAGGTTGTGGATCTTGTCTTATATCTGTTGCCTCTTTATGGATAGTCACTTCTGTAATCTTCTTCATTTTATTTACAATGAGATTGATGCCTCACGTTGGCCTTTCAAAAAAAAGTCTAGGTCTGGTTCGTTAGACCCGAGTACCCAAGAACCCAAATCAAATTACCTAAAAATTGCAGGTTCGAGTCGGGTCTTTGAAATAAAAACATTCAAATATCTTAAACCCGGACCGAACTCAAAGTTTGGGTTCGGGTTCAAGTATTACTTTCATATAATAGATAAACCAAAAAACTCCAATAAAATTTTAGTAATAAACATGTCGTATTTTAATATATATATATATATATATATATATTTGTTTATGGCTTTATGTAGCCCAGTAATTAGCAAGTCCACCAATGTAATGCAACCCCGACTACAATAAACTTGATTATATATAGACTTGACTGTACTTAAATTGGTAACTAAAGTTCTCCATTTAAGATTTGTGTATTTTGTGGCTACTCTTGTTTGGCTCATCCCAAAAGCTTGGGTATTACAAATGATCTCTTTTACTGTGTGTTAGGCATGCCACCACCAATGGCAGAAAGCCGATGTAGAGTTGTGCCGAAAAACATAGTTCTACACAAGCAACTAGAACGAGGAGAGAACCAACCTCGTTCAATAGATTCTTCTTGCCTAGATGGTCTAGGACTTGTGTTCGTGATCTCGCTGCAGAGCCATGAAAATTGATGCCTAATACACCATAACCAGTAAAAAGCAGAGCAATCTTCTAGGTGTGTGTTGAGAACACAAGTTTGGTGACTTCGTAGACCTTCGGAATCTTAACACCCTGGCTGGTGAACCTTCTCTTGATCGCCATCGTCTGACAAGAATGATTTGTTGAATCGCTCACGCCCTATCTGGTGAGTACTCGAAATTTGTTAGTGTCGGTTTTCTTGCATGAAAAGCTTGTTTACTGAGAGAAAATTTGCATATATGTGTAGAGCTCCCGATTTCTTTATGAATCTACCTATATATACTAAGCAGGATATATGAATCTACTAATCCATAATGAGTAGGAAATCTAGAATCCTTAGAGGACCTTGAATATGAAATTCAGTCGATCACGTTTTCCTTGCTTGACAAAGATTGTAACAATACCAAGATTTCCTTCCTAAACTAGGACTATCAACTTGGGCTGCAAGAATCAGCACCCAAGGGCCCAAATTTCTATTAATAAAGTTAGGTTTTTTTGTGGCCCAAACAACTCTAATTCTCTGACTCTTATTATTATATTTGTGCGCTGCTTTAATAGGTTGTAAAGGTCTAGTTAAAAAATTTATCTTTCTATTATGAACTTGTGAGATTATGTAGTATGCATTATGAACTATGTACTTTAAGGTTTGTGTATCTTCATTTTCTTTCAGATCGATCTATAATTCTGTTAGAAACTGAAAACCTGGAAAATCCGAACCCAAATTATTCGGGTTGGGTTGAGTTCGGGTTTGCTTAAAATATTACTCAACCCTAACCTGTGTTGTATAATTCGGGTTTGAGTTCAGATCCTATTTTATACACAAATCCGAACCAAGTCAGACCTAAAAAATTATTTTGTATATGTTTAAGGAGATTTATTCTCCATTAATCCCGGTGTGTGTCTTGTCCTAGTTAGATATGAATATTGATTAGATAGATACAGAGAATACCTGTTATATCGGGATAGTTATTATAATAGATTGTATCAACCTCTATTTAAGACATTCTATCAATGAGAAGAGTAACTATTTTCTGTCTATTCTACTTTCTCTTGCAACACGTTATCAGCACGACTCTCAGAGTTAATAGCAAACCCTACAATCGAAAAAGTAAAATCCCCACCGCTGATCACCAGCTCACTCCACCGCCGACCACCGTCGGCCTCTTTCCTATTCTTCAGCCAAATTTGAGCCTGTGCAGTTCTTCCAACTTTGACAGAAGATTTTGAGCAGTACAGGACGAACCAGAGGGCAATCTTCATATGCACGGAAATTTTTAGATGTCTAGTTTTCAGAACATCCAGAAAATATCAATTCGGAGATGTCTAGAGAAATTTTATACCCATTTAAGTGTACGAAGGTCAGTCTGTCCGAAAAGAAGAAAAGAAGAAGAAATCCTCCTTTTGCTGGAATTTTCGTGGACATGTTCCCTCTCTTCAAGCTTCTTTCATAGCGAATTTTTCATACCGAGCATAACACTCTCGAAGTAAACTTTTCTAAACCGTCAATCTCTTGATCTAGCAAAACTTACTTACCGCAAAATTCTAGATCTAAGTTGATGATAATTGTGATATGAGTTGTTGAATATTATATGTTTTTACCCTAGTTCCTATGGACAAATATCAATAGAGTATACGTGACGGTACTGGGGGAGTTACAGTTTGGAAAAATAATAATATAGAAATCGATTCTATGTGACAGTTAGTCACAGTTGCTGGATGTGGTTTTTGCCACCATTTTATAATCGATTTTGTGACCATGTATCATGGATCACGATTTTTGGAAACTTGAAAGTTTTGTGATCGTAGTCCTCGATCGTTTCTAATAAAACATCCCGTTCCTCTGCGTTGACATTCATTAACTGAGTGAGATTATAATCGTGTGTGACAGTGAGTCACAGTTAGTCACGATTGAAAATCGATGTTATGTGACAGTTAGTCATAGTTGCTGGGTGTGGTTTTTGCCACCGTTTATAATCAATTTTTGTGACCATATATCATGGATCACGTTCTTATTCATTGAAACTTGTTATTAGTTATCGTAGTTTTTTATCGATACTAATCAACATCTCGTGTCTCTCTTGTAGATGGCATTAATTGAGCCAATAAGGCTTGAATTTGATATCCTTGATCTTCAAGGAGCAGAATATCATCGTTGGATGTCAGATGTTTCGTATACGCTTCTTGGTATGAATTTGACGGTTATAATCCAACCACTACTACCACCTGGTACTAAGCCACCAACTCTAGTTCACAAAGCTCAAATCCTCATGTTTTTGATACATCTAGTTCTAAAGAAACAGTATTTGTACAAGAATGACCCCACAGTTTGTGAGTGACTTTACAAATCAAAATTCAACAATGTGCATCATGCACAACTTTATGAATTACGAAAAGGATGAGATTTCATCCGGTTATTGGATTATCCAAATATGTTTTTGCTTTTAATCGAGCAATGTTAGAGCTTCAATCAGAGTTGAGAATTTGTGGCATTATAAAAACTGATCAGGCTATGATCGAGAAGTCTATTAGTACACTTTCTACCTCATTGGTGGGAAGACATGTAAGAAAAAAAGGGAAACAGTTGTTCTGAGCCTTACAATAACCATGGTGGAAGAGAAGGACATGGCAATGTTTGTGGTAGAGAATATAGTTGAAATTTGACTTGGACTCACCATAACAATAACCTTTACTCCAATATGAATCATTCCAATTCCGGTTCTAGGAATGATGGAAATTTTTCACATTCTGCTTCTACTATTGTGCTTGTCATCTTGTTATAGATGTGGTTTTACCAAGCACATGCACACACACACAAAAACAAGGTGTTTTGCACCCAAGGATCTTCAACATGCCTACAAGAAGTGCAAGAAATATCTGGCACATGAGACTTCATTTCACTGAAGTTTATGAGATGAAAGATTGCCCTGTAGTAAATCTTATTATAGCAGACAATACAAAAGCAAGTTTGGTGACTTCGATTTTTGAGTAGTCTATGTATTAAACTCATGTATTTGCTATGTAATCTAGTTTCGTTTTATTTTTTACTTGGTTTTAGTCATATTTTGAGACTTTGTTTTAGTCGATTTTGGAATAAGAACATCCATGATGTAACTGATATTTGTTGGCAGTATAATGAACATTTCTCTATTTTTCGATATATGAAAGTGTTGAGAATATTATATTCTATGCGATTCTTATGTATGGTTCGATATTTACATATATGAAAAAAAGCAAGTCAAGATACCATTTTGACAAAAAAAAAACGTCGAAAAAAATTGAAGCAGTCCACATAGCAGATTCAACCCGTCGAAAAATTGAACTAAATAATTTTCGACCGGTCGACGCAACGCTTCTGTCCAAAAGTGACTCAAATTCGACTCGTCGAGAAATTGAACTGAACAATTTTCGACTGATCGATGCCACGACCCTGTCCCAAAATTGGTCCATTTTCGACCCGTCGAAAATTTTCTCGACCACTCGAAATTCTAGTATCGAAAAATCACAAGTTCAATTTGCTAATGTTCGTCATATCATTTTACGCAAAAGTCGTGAGTGAAGTGTGCCCCGGCTTGCAGAGTAAGGCGTTCGATGGTTGTGTGTGATCTTGATAAAATTGCCGCCGGATTTGGGTAGAGCGCAAGGGCATTGTAAGCAGCATAGGTTGTGACTCACACACTTTGGAGGCACAATTGTTTCTGACCCTACAAGTTGTGTAAGCACAGATCATAGGGGAGCAAACACAAGGCCTTTGCAAGCATGCGTTCTCACAAGATGTCGAGAGCAACGACTGGATCAATATGTTAAATGACGTGCGGCTGTGCGGCGTGCTAAGCAACAGAGTAGCAGGGGACGCACGACAACATTATAGTGAGCAAGTAATATAAACAGTGGTGAGTTGGTTGCTCACCACAACGTTGTCGTGCATCCCCTGCTACTCTGTTGCTCAGCACGCTGCACAGTCGCACGTCCCCTGCTACTCTGTTGCTCTACAATGAGAACTCATGTCGAGATAAGAGGTGAAGGACAGAGCGCTGGCCAGTTGGTAGGGATCAAGTCCCACTATAAAGTAGTTTTCCTAAATCACAATAGTAACTTATAATTAGAAAAAAATTTATACAAAAGATCTCCGAGAATATCAGAGTGGTGAAAACCTAGTTTTAGGTTTTCGATTTATCGATCGTCGCCATTTTTGAACATCGCCGACAACTTTGTTGTTGAGTTCGCGTGTATTATCTCGAAAGGAGATGGGAATTTTGATGTTGACGTGGCCAGTTTTGGCTAGTGCTCTGACCAAGCTTTTTCTGCTTCGAAGGATCCAGTTGTCGGTGCGTTCTGGGCGACTGGCGTGTGTTTTAGCAGCGTCATTAGATATGGTTGAGCGGCGGCAGTCAACGTTGCTGCTATCTTAGTCTCTCTGGTTCCCTTCACATATATAGGGTTCCGACCTGTTTTGACTGACTGAGAGTAGAAATATCCGATGATATTCGATCGAGGCCGTGTCGCACCCGCCTTAAAGCTCTGAGGTTGCAGCATTGGCATCTGGGCCGGTTGGGGTTTGAGTCAGGTCCTGGAGTTTGTGTGACGACGCTGGACCTGTGGCATCGTCAAGGGAAGGGTACTGGAATGGAATTTCGGCCTTTCTTGCACCGATGGGGGATTGTCCGACGAGAAGGGAGTGACGTCAAAATCAGGGCCGACTGTTGGTGAAGTGGGATAGCATCTAGGCGGCAATGACATTGAGTAGGGCATACATGCATGCCGGTTTGACCTATTGGGCATCACGTGGCTTTTTTACTAGTTTGGGTCAAAGTTTGGGCCATTTGAGCTATATGAGTTTAGGGTTAATGGTCTGAGGTAAAGCTAGCAAAATAGATTTTGGGCCATTTTGGTGAAACAACTTACTTGTGTGTTGCTTGTGTATCAGAATTGTCTGAGGTGGCGAGAAAGGTGATGAGTTGGAGAGAAAGGCTAATGAGATGGGTACACTACCAGAAATGGAGACATTAGAGGCCTTGTCCATTTGTTTTGCCGGAATTGTCATTATCGGCGACAAGTCGCCGGCAATGACGTCGCCGGAAATTCCCCGCCGGTATTAACATTGCCGGCGACGGAATTTCACGTCGCCGGTGATGTGTAGGACATTACCGGCGCCGGCAATGTCAGCGTCGCCGTGGCCGGAATGTGAGACATTGCCGGCGACTTAGGTCCATGTCGCCGGCAATGTCTGGAAAAATTTTGAAAAAAAAACGCGGTTCTGGATTGGGCCCAATTCCAGAACCTGCATTGAAAGACATAAACCGTACAATCATACAAGTTCAACAGTACACATAAATGTCCAACGTACAGTACAAATAGCAACGATGATACGAAAATTAACTACAACTACAGGTCAGGGTCCAGGAACTTGCGGGTCAGGGTCGAAGTAATCCATGTACTCATTTGAATTCCGGTGGCTACCTTGGTCTTGCTCTGGCGTTGACTGGTGCGGTGGTGGTGGTGGATAGCTAGGGAACGGAGGGACCGGGGGAGGTGTGGGGAACGGTTGTCTGGTAGTCTAAGCCTCGTACATCGTCCGCATCCATGTGTACATCTGAGCCTGCATCTGTGTCTGCTGCTGGACCATGTTTTGGTACTCGGCCATCTGCCTCTTTTGCTCCTCCAACTCCCTCTGCGTCCTCTGAAGCTCCGCTGCGAGGTTACGACTAGAAGCTGAACTTCTTGACCCGGTAGAGTATTCTGAAGTGTTCTTCAATACTCCTTTGCCCGCCGAGCCCATTCCCCTACAGTAGTAGGTATTCTTCTCAGTCCCGCACGCTTTTGCCATGATCTGAGCCGCTATAGGGCGATCAAGCGGATCTATCTGAGAGGCATACTGGGTGATTTCTTCCTCGGAGCAGTCAGGATGGTTAGTCCGAGCTATATTCATGGTCACTTCTACGGTCGCCTCCTCCACTCTCGCCTAATTGAAAAGCGAAAATGAATAACGTACTAAGGATACAAAATAAATTAATATCGAAAAATAGTTTTATTAACACATGGAGAGGCGAAAGACTTACCGCTTCGTCAGGGCACTGCGGATAGAACTTCTGATGAATATACACCAAGGGGTTCACTTCTTGTTGTTGCTGCGCCTTAGTCGACCAACCCATGTAGTTGAGTGAACCTGCATGATGGGCCCTAGTGTTTTTCAATCTATTCGCCCGGTTCGTCTTCGAAATCGCCTTGTTTGATAAACATATGGAAAAAAATTAGTAACTAACTATTTCAATCTGATACGATACATTAGGCTTGTAAGATATATTCAGGATGCATACCTGAGCTTTGGGGTGCTCGAAGTGGGCTATCAGCCACTGCCACTCGTACTCCCTAAACCGGAATTCGCTAGGGGTAGAACCTCGGCCTAGCTCCTTGTATACAGTGTAATGGGAAGAAAGCTCGTTCTTCCACTCTTTATACCTATATTAAAACAAGGAAAAAAAGTTAGAGATATTAAAACACTTGATAAACAAAAATCTAACTCGATATATATTCAAATAAGTCGAAGCACATCACCTCATATGTAGTTAACGCTCTACCCACGTGTGAATAAGAACTTCATCCACGTCAAACCACACCTGCAATATGATTATATAAAAGGTAAAATTATATGTTTATTCGGACTTAATTAATAAATGTAAAATTTACGTAATGAAAATACGATTTTACTCACACTGAGTGCATTATGCACTTGCATCTTCACGTAGATAGGCACAGATTCCCAATCTGGCCAAAGCATTGGGACCTTGTCCCGAACGATCGTACCGGCCATGCTGACATATTTGTGCGTGGTGTCGAATGCCTCGATCACCTCGACATCCTCATTGGCCCTTATGGGCGTTTTCCTTCCGCCGGTGGCCTGCTCAAGTCTCTTCCCGGTGCAGGTGCCTCTAGCCCCTTTCCGTTTTTCAGTCCCATTAACGAAATTGCCTAATAATACAATGTCAACAAATTGATATCATTAATTGAACATATCGCAAGTCTTAAGTAATAATTAAGTAATCAATATGATGTTAAATAAAATTTACCTGCATCGTCCGTTTGTTGGTTGGTGCACATCACACTCCAAAGATACACGGGGTCGAACGGGAGGAAATTATACGCTTCCTCCACGGTCAGGAACTCCGGCCGTCCTTCAACATAAACAGGCATCCCCCTATCATCGAATTCAGGGATCACAGGAATCTCGTCGGGTAGGAAGAGACCGGACGGCGGAGATAGACGAGGCCTGGACGATGAGGTGTCAGCACCACCATGTGTCTCAGATGATTCCCGTGAAACAGGAGTAGGCACCGGGCGAATATGGGGCATTCGGATTGAGGGAGTTTCTGATGCCCCCGTTGACTGTCGTTCGTCTGAGGCTCTGCCACCGGAGGGACGTCTGCTGATTGAGCGTCTGGAGACTGAGGCTCGAGCCTCGACTTCCGGTTGCACGGCTCTTGATCGTGCAGCTTCCTCCTGAGCTCGCGCCTCTAGCAAGGCTCTCGTGCGAGCAGTCATCATTGGCCCACTGGGCGTGTTGCTAACTGCAGGCGAGGAGGAAGCTTGACTACTGTTCCCTCCACTATTTCGGGAACCTCTCCGAAGCCAATTAACCGCAAAACCTCCTGGACACCGTAATAGTCATGGATTTGGTTCTATAACAAATCGGGACCGGAACGGTTTGGAACCGGAACCGTTTGAACCTGGAACCGTTATGTTACAAACGGTTCCGGTTCCAAACAGTTCCGGTTCCAAACGGTTCCGGTTCCAAACCGTTTCGGTTCTATAACAAATCAGGACCGGAACGGTTTGGAACCGGAACCGTTTGAAACCGAAACGGTTTGGAACCGGAACCGTTTGAAACCGGAACTGTTTGTAACCGGAACCGTTTGTAACATAACGGTTCCGGTTACAAACAGTTCCGGTTCCAAACCGTTTCGGTTCTATAACAAATCGGAACTGGAACGGTTTGGAACCGGAACCGTTTGTACCTGGAACCGTTATGTTACAAACGGTTCCGGTTACAAACAGTTCCGGTTTCAAACCGTTCCGGTTTAAAACCGTTGTGGTTCCAAACTGTTACGATTCCGATTTTTCACCTTAATTTATACATTAAATTAACAACTATATCACCTTAATCCAAACACGTTAAATTCCGAAGTCAATTTTTCACGTATTATACGTTAAATTAACAACTATATCACCTAACTTAACATATATACATACATCATTTCCGGCTTTAAACTTTTCACATATATATACATCACATATACACTTTGTATACATCGATCATGCATCTTAATTTCACCTAATTTTCACACATATATATATACATCACATATTAATCCAAATCACCCTAGCTAATTAATTTTCCACATTTTTCAAACATACGTATATATATACATTCTATATAAATTAATTAATTTTTCACATATACATCACATATATTTCTCCTTCACCCCACAATTATCCACATTAATTTCCCACAATTTTCAAACATACCTTAATTACATTTTACAAATATTTTCCACATGCATACATACATCCCACAATTATCAAAAATTTATTAATCAAAATGCATAAAAATAAAATGTGGAATGAGAGAGAGAGAGGGAGAGAGAGTGAGCTATTACTTGCCATGGTGGAGCTCGACCCAACTGTTGTCCGGCGACGGAGGTGAGGGGAGGAGGAAGAGGAGGAGGGGAGGAGGAGAGAGGGGAGGAGAGGAAGAGAGGATTGAGGAGAGGGTTGAGATGAAGAGAGAGGGGTTTTAGGGTTTGAGAGGGAAGAGGGAGAGGAAGAAATGGGGAGCAGCTCGAGCTGCATGGTCTGGAAATACCGCCACCATTGCCGGCGAGTTACATGGTAACTCGTTGGTAATGACATTACCTACGACGTACGTCATGGGTAATGTCATTACCAACGAGTTGCTTATCAACTCGTTGGTAATGTCATTATTTCTCGAAAATTATCCGATCGACCTATTTCCGACCAATTTCCGACTAAATAATTTCCGACAACATTTCCGACCATATATAACTACAATTTCCGACTACGATTTCCGACTACGATTTCCAACACGATTTCCGACTACAATTTCTTTTGACAATTTCCGACCACGATTTCCAACACAATTTCCAACACGATTTCCGACTACGTACAAATTACGACTACGTACAAATTCCGACTACATTTTCCGACTACAATTTCCGACAACGTTCCGACACGATTTCCGACTACAATTTCCAACGTACTAAGGATGATAATCGTAATCATCTTTATCACTTGAGTCTGACTCGGTTTCATAGGTAACATCTGGCAATATGTGCCGCTCCTCGTCATCTGAATCAGCGTCAACTTCTTATGGATTAACATCGAGAAGTTCTGCTCCAGTAATTCGAACCACACTCCCAGATCTCACATTATTAAGGCGAATCGTAGATGATTCCGGAATGTCAAAAGCGTTCGGCTCTTGGTATGCAGTAACTTCTTCATCATCTGCGGTCTCACCAAGTGTGGCAGCACTGTATATGTTTCTATGAGCAACATGGTTAACCACCTTCCACGGGACTTTGTTAAGAAGATCGTCAAGGTAAAACACTTGTTTTACTGATGAGGCAAGAACGAAAGGGTCATCTTCATACCAGCTAGTAGCAGTATTCACCGAAAATGTTCCGTACTGATCGGTCCTTGTGTTCTCCGGGCTAGTATCAAACCATCTACACTTGAACAAGTGCACTTTCATGCGGTTCCCATAAATTAGTTCAACAACTGAAAGAAGGACACCGTAATAGTCAACGTCATCCTGCCCACCATGGACCATCACCCCACAATTTTGTGTTTTCAGTCGGTCGTCTCGATTTTCACATATAAATTTCACGCCATTGACCTGACACATCGAGTAAACTTTTGAAGCTATCGGTTTCATCGCCAGGACCCTCAATTCGTTTGACCACTCTGGGCAACCATCATCTGCTACATGGTTCATCTGAAAATGTCCAGTAATACGTACACAAGAAATTATGTCATCTTGAAACCACAAAACCACGTACATACATACATGCTATATAAGGATATATATAAAAATAGACATATACACATATACCCTTACCCATTGACCAAAGTAGTTTGCAAACGTCCTGTTGTGGTAATCAACATTTCCGGCAATAGCAGGGCAGTGAAGATGATAGTTTTTCCAATATTGTACTTCTTGACAGTTAATCAGTACCGACCAGTGGGCAATGGCTACCTCATTTCCATCCAACTTGTACGACTTTGGCAAGCTTCCCTGTACTACCACGTCACTGGAGATGATAGAAAGGTTGAACTAGGGTTCATCTATCGGCATCTGTTGTTAGGGGTCCTCAAGCGCTCCCAAGTACACTTTGGTGTACGTTACACACTCGTGCGCAACATATGCTTCAACGATACACCCTTCAGGTGCATATTTATTCTTCACATAGTCCTTGTCGGCTCCCAATTGTCTACAAGTTAACAAGTGCATGTTAACTTACTTAAAAAATAAAAATTTACATATAAAAACATAGGCAAACCAAATGTATGACTCATTTGTACCTTTCCATGGGATACATCCAAGTGTAGTGTACGAGACCGGTAAGCAACAATTGTTCGGGAAGATGGATCATCAGGTGAGGCATGATGTCGAAAAAATTTGGGGGAAATATCCTCTCAAGCTTGCACATGATAAAAATGATGTCATATTGCATCTCCCTGAGGTCTGATTTTTTAACTTCCCTGGTGCATAACTTCTGAAAGAATCTTGACAAGGCCACCAACGGCTCCACCACCTCTTTGGGCAGGTACCCTCGAATGAAAATAGGGAAAAGGCGTTGAAGCAGTACATGGCAGTCATGACTCTTTAATCCGTACATCTTATTGTCCCGGAAGTTAACACACCTGCTTATATTTCCTGCATAGCCATAAGGATACCTGCATATATATATATATATATATATATATCCATAGGCAACAATTATATTTCTCGCATATAACCATAATCCGGTAAAAATTTAAAGCCAAATTCCTGCGTAGCCATAAGAATATATACCTGACATTACCCAGCCACCGAAAAATTTCATGCTTATGCTTCGGCTTTACGGTGTAAGGAGCTTGCGGCATTTTTCTCTTACCATCTCTTAACCACAAATGTTTCCGCAGACCCATTGCTTTCAGATCAATGCGTGCCTTGTGGATGTCTTTTGTTTTCCCCTCCAAGTTAAGAACTGTGCCCACAACACTTTCACACACATTCTTCTCTATGTGCATGACATCTAGGTAGTGTTTGATAGGCAACCTGAGCCAGTATGAGAGTTCCAAGAATATGCTCTTGTGTGTCCAAAACTTATACATTTCGGGCTTTTCTGGAATTGACGCGACTATGTCAGGATGATTGCTCAGTTGGCCAAAATCATATTTATTCAACACTTCCAAAATTTCTTCCCCTGTCCATCGCCTGGGTGCCACACCTGTTTCCACAGTCTCATCAAACGCGTCTGGATCCTGCCTAAATGGGTGATCATATGGAAGCCAACAACGGTGACGCATCTGAACAATTTTACTGCAATGAGGACTGCAACAATCAACCGTCATGCACTCTGAACAAGCCCTGTAACCCCTGGTAACGTTGCCCGACAACATACCGCGGGCAGGAAAATCACTGATGGTGCCAACAAGCATGACATGCATCTGGAACATCTCCTTTTTGAACCTATCGTAAGTGGGGTGGCCACACTCACTCAGGTACTTAAGCTCCTCAATCAAAGGCCTCAAATACACATCGAGACACTTTCCTGGATAATCCGGGCCCGGAATTAACAGAGTCAGCATATTGTATTCCTTCTTCATGCACATCCATGGTGGAAGGTTGTATGGTACCAAAATAACTGGCCATATACTGTATTGAAGACTCATGTTGCCAAAAGGGTTGAATCCGTCAGATGAGACCCCTAGCCAAACATTTCGGACCTCTGCTGCAAAATGATCAAACTCCCTGACCATGTGCTTCCAAGCCTCTCCGTCGGAAGGGTGTATAAGGGTATCATCGTCAGGCAAGTTCCTCTCAGCCCACCATCTCATTGCCTCGGCTGTGAAAGCACACATGAACAACCGCTCCAGCCTATCAATACGCGGAAAATATCGAAGTATCTTCACAGCTTTCTTGTTGCCTGCAGGAGTCAACTTATACCTTTCTGTAAAACATACCGGGCAGGCTTCAAGGTCTTCGAGATCTTTTCCCCAGAAGAGAATACAATCATATCTGCATGCATGGATTTTGATGTAGGAAAGCCCAAGATCTTTCAGGATATGTCGCACCTTATGATGAGTGGTAGGAAGACGATGACCGGGTGGCAGTAGCGAAGCAGTCCACTTCAACCAAGAATTAACAGCTTTGACAGACATTTTGTTCTCCATTTTGAGCTGCATCACTCCCATCACACTTTCAAGAACAGTCTTACTACAACCGTCGTACAACGGAGTCTGTTGCAATGCAATCAGGTTGTTGTACTTGTCCATACCACTTGTGTTGACATGAGCTCCAGGTAATGGCTCGACTGGCTCGATATGGGGGAAACCCTCAACGACGGGAGGGACATTTGGTGCTTCATCAACAAATACACCGCTCTCATGAGGAAACATATCATTGATTAACATCGCTGTTGGATCATAGGATGAACTGCCCCTCTCAGCAAAATCTCCATGATCATAGCGTGGACTGGCCCTCTCACCAAATTGTCCATGATCATGCGGACCCGCTAACGATGTTTCACCGTGATAAATCCAACAAGTGTACTTATCCCAAAACCCGTATTTACTCAGGTGCCTCTGGACTTTATCAATGGAAAAACGAAATCGATCGCTGAAACACTTACATTCTTTACACGGGCAATAATGAAGTGTAGTGTCTCCACAATTAGCCTTCACAAAATCCACAAAACTCCTAATTCCCTGGTGATATCTGACATCCCATCTTTCGAGGCTCATCCAACTCTTGTCCATCCTGAAAATTCTAACAATTTTACGTATTAATTATATATATATACACACAAATTCACTACTAATAATCGACGCGATATCTCAATTCAACTCTAATTAAATCAACACATGCATGCATATATATATATATATATCGATCTAATCTCTGAATTCGATTCAGTACTCGATGATGGTATTCTTCTTTTTTCAATTCAAAACGTATTTGACTAGGTAGGAGGCTCTGTTAAGCCTGGCTCCGATAACACTACGATAATACCAGTCGTTGATTCAGACACAAGATAAGATTAACTACAAGCAGTTTTCTCGTTTCGGTGAAATTAACAACATTTCATATATATCTCACGAATTGGATTTGATCAACACACATATATATATATACATACACATATACGTATATATACACGTACCTATATATATAGCTTCCCGAGTGATCGAGTTTTCGACGCGCGCCTTAATTTTGACAATATATCGAAGGATCGATTTCAGAGCGTACGTTTTCCTTCTTTCGATTTCTCTGGATTTTTTTCGATCAAAATGAATGAATGATCGAGCTGCTGCAATCTGCGGCTAATATAAGAGACATTGCCGGCGACGGAGTAAGTCGCCGGAAATGAAGACATTACCGGCGACTTTATGCCGGAAAATCGCCGGTAATGTTCGGCTTGACATTGCCGGCGACGGTTGGAGTCGCCGGTAATGTTTCAAAATATTACCAGCGATTTTCCAGCGACATTACCGGCGACGGAGTAAGTCGCCGGTAATGATGAACATTACCGGCGACTTTTCCGGTCGCCGGCCTTGTCTCCGGTGATCTCGCCGGTAATGATGGCAAATGTGGTAGTGGTATGTTGGGTTGCTTGGACTGATGTTTCAATCTCGGTGCACTTTTGACATCAAATTTGGGGACCGGGCATAGGTATTGATGTTTGGGATTGGATGAGATCATTCATTGTAAGGCGGGTCTACCTCATTAGTTTTGTCTTAACTGCTCTTGATGTAGGATCGGTAGTTAAAGAGGTATCGTGGGACTCTAGGAGTGGTGAGGCAGCAACTAATATGAAAGCACAGACAATTCACATTAACTTACTGTCGTCGTTGATTCATGACCCATATCGTCTGATTTACCCAGAAATATGAAGAAATCCATGCCACTTCTGGATTATAAAATATTGTTATCGAATTATTTTGAGTTTGTTGGATTGTACTTGAATTTTGTATTAATATATTGATCATTTATATAAAAAACAAAAAAAAAATTATAAGTACAATTTTTAAAATAAGCTAAAACTTTTATATTTTACCACACAAATAATTTAAAATTTAAATTAAGCGTTATCCCCAAACTGAGAATAATGTTTTGCGTCTTTTTTGTTGTTGAAGAAATGGCAGTGCGGTAGCCCTTAAGCCTTTATTAATGAAACTGGTGAATATATATCCGGGGGGGGGGGGACATAAAACTTAAACCTCGTATTACAATAAGCACATAGAGAACCTCTTGAATAATCACAAGATGACTCTCTTAATACATATGCATTCAAACCTGCACAAATTAGTAGAGAGTACGACTACGGCTACTATATCTGAATTACAAATGTAGCGACATAATAATGGAAAGATAACGCAACTCAAGCGACGCATTAATATAAATAAAATAACTTTCCAACCATGTTGTTGAACGATGTTTAAATTATCGGTGCTACATTTCATCCTGCCACTAAGAGGATGCGACCATTTTGCTATGTTGCACACAAACACTAGGGAAAACTAGACACATAAGGTGCACACAAAGACATGAAGACCAACAAGCACCCCCCCCCCCCCCCCCCCCCAAACCAGAGTGAGCTTATTTCATATCTGAAACAAAAACTAGTAAAAACATTAAAGCTGAAAACAAAACAAAAAACATGAAATTAAAAGAGCTTGGGCCAGGCCCCATAATTGAGCCCAAAACCAAACTTTTATTGGGGCAAAGTAGATACCACGCCGGCCCAAGACTTCGACCCAACCCGGAGCGCAGCCATAGTCCCCCAAGTTGCACTACAGCTATAGCCAAGCCCTCCACCGCAGCCCACAACACTTGAGCCATCTTGATGGAGGAGATCCATTCAACGCCAAAGGGTAGATCCAATCAGAATCAGACAAAAATCCAACTCCAATTCAAGGAAACCCAAACTTCATATCGAGGCTGTCGAAAGCAAGCCCCGCCTCCAGCGACCATTCCCCATCCACCCTTTTCACCGACTTGCCCGAAACCACACCAACAACCTTGAGAACCAAAGCCGAATCCAAGACATCAGCCGACCCTCGCCTACTCACCCACCTCCTCAGATCTCCATAACATAGATCGAGGAAACCAACGCCGCAAATAGGTCGCTCAACCAGACATAGGTCCTCCTGGCCTCGTCCGGCTACACCCACGGACGCCGGGAGGCGGTGGCCAATGCGCCAAACATCGGGGCCGCCGAATGAGATTGCATCTGCTAAAGAAAAACTTTTATCACATGCATGGAGGCGCCTTAATATGATCAAGAGTTGTTCGGTTATTAATTGAGTCATTCATGTATGTTTGTGAGACAACTGCATGTGACCAACAATAGGTAACCCTACTATAACTTTTCTAGTTTTCTTTAAACTTTTTGAGATTAGCACAATTTAGCTTCATCAGTTTAGTGATTACTATATTGTCTCGTGTCAATATAGTAGGAATTATTGGCTAGTTGCAAAACCATAATACAAGTTTATATATAATATGCAGATATGATGAAAAATTAAAATACGCAGACGTCAGACGAGGCCAAGTAACTGAAATAAGTGCAAATTAAGTAAACAAAACAGATTTAAGTAGTTGAGGCCAAAGTTGACTACAAGGTCATCTAGACTAATTTGTTCTGGCTTTTTGTGGTCTTATAAGCTTTTGATTCTAACGTATATAATTATTGATATCAAAGTATGAAGCAATATAAGAAGACCCCAAGATTGTGGCGCATCCGTTTGGTATGGAGGGTCGCCAGAGAGAAGATTCATTAATTAAGTGGTGGCTGCCTCCGCCACATTGTTATCAAACAGAAATATAATGCCACCCCACATTTCTTCTTTAATATATCATTCTGTATCGTATCATATATAGCTAGAAAACAGGACCTTGATACTTGCACAAAATCACATGCATGTGAACGTACAGTTGGTTTGGATAATTAGAAACATGGGAATACATGGGAATAATTTCTGTAGCTTCTGCCAATTAATACATCGAAAATTTGAAATGACAGTTTATATTATTGTATCTCATGACCATTATTTTCTTCAAAAAACAAAATCTCATGACCACTATTATTCCGGGTGAAATCGTTCTTTTGCCCTAATTATTTACTTTTTTACTATATAGCAGAGCCCTCAAGTTCCTGAAACATTTTTTCATCCTCCCCTCCGACGATGTAGTTTCACCCGATATATAGCACTAGAGCTCTTTCTCTCTCTAAGTCAAACCCTAAAAATGTGACTTGTACTGCTCTAAATTAGTGGCGCAAAATCGAGTATATGTTCAAATAAATTAAGAATCCTGATTATCCTGCTTTTGTAAAAGGAGGTGGGTATAGTGAATATTTACGTTTCAACTTTTAGCTTAGAAAGGCAAGCACTTGGTATATATGCATGTATAAACTTTGACCTCCGTAATGTTTTCTGTTTTAGAATTCAGGGGGCACGGGAATCTTGCATGTTGGAGTTCACTTTATTCTTGCTAGCTAGGGTTAAGATCAACACTGTGCTCTCGATTGATCAAGGACATTAGGACTAGGGAGCCGGCCAGCCTCCATGCATGCCATGTGAAACTTTTGTTAGTGGCCTAATGGCTCCACGGTTTGACCTTTAGCACTCATATATATGATGGTATCAGATGGTATCATTGTCCTACGATCTTTTGGTCCTTTCAAATTCAAATAGTCGTGCATGGCATGAAATTTTGATATATATACACTTCAATTTAATTAGTAGATTTAGAGTCTCATAATTAAAGTGCTGTATATTTTTATGCACTTAATACAGGGACGGGGATGTGTAGTAGGTTACACAGCCTAACAAGATTTTTGAGTGATAAACCACAAAATATGGAGATATTTCTGTAAGTTCAAGCAAAAGTGTATATACTTAAGGCAAAAAAAGAAAACTTTGCTATGCATTGGCGGTGACAAACGTGCTTAATCAGATTACTAGAGCCTCCCGAGGTTCTCTCTAATTGAAATATGGATTAAATGGAACATAATTGAAATTGTTTTGGAGCCATAGTATTCGTTCTAAGTTTTGATTAATTCTCTTATATGTGTGGTTAGGAGTAAAAAGGAAGTCTTCACTTTTATTCTGATGTAGTATTTGCATTTGGAGCCCTTTTGATGGTTAATCTTTTACATGCTTCTCTGTTAATTTGTAAAATCAGTTAATGATGTGTAATCATGTGTTGTGTTATTCTTCCCGCTTTGATTTGAAGAAGAAAAAAAAAATTGTGCGCTGCACAGTACTAGCCTCCCTAATTTTCAAATCCTGGATCCGCCCCTGACTTAATATGGTATCATTTATCATGAACGAATTGGTCTTCGAAACTAAAACTTCAATCTACGCATACTTAGTTGATCTACAACATATGATCTTGATGAACTAATACAAAATGGGAAATAACAACGTTCGTATCACGTATGAACTTACTTTTCTAATGATAGAGGGGCCGTTTGTCTATCTTTTTAATTTAAAGGGCGAAAAATTTTATATCCACTCGGAGTTTGTGATAGATCGAGACATAGAACTCCATCGAATTATCTGGTCCGACAAAAGAGAAGTCGTATAGTACGCCTATACTAGATAACAAAATGACGCATAACAGAACCTGGAGTAACAAACCAGAGTAAAACGAGAGGACTATCAAACTTATGGTGTATTACTCTTTAGTTGAATCCTTAACATCCTCGACCTCTTGATGGAATCAGTTGAAAAATGGAAGTTGTTGACGAGTAGTATAACCTTCTGTGGCCTAGGTCCCTTGAGCCTCTTGAGCCGCTTGCTTGATCTTGAGATTCCTTATCAATTTCACTGTCCCAATTATCCATCACCACCACCTGATGATCACCAGCACCTCCTCCTAGTTCAGTGTGTGCAGGGATCTCATCTACTCCTCCGCCCGAAATTGGCATACGGCCTCCAACTCCGCCTCTAGCTTGGCGCATTGGATCGGGTAACCCTATAGGAGATGATCATAAATTTTGCATCCCATGCAAATACCCTTCAGCGTCAAGTACTCCACTTGACATTCTAGCCAAGCCCTAGCCCCCACCGACACCTTAAAATGAGTGACCAGTGGTTTGCTCAGGTCGACTTCCACTAACAACCAAATCTCAGCATCATCTTCTAGGCACACCCGATCATAGTCTAAATGCGTACCTAGGTGAGCTCCTAGGGTTTCCATCCAATCAAAAGTCGGCTCCTTATCATGCATGGCGCTTCCTTTGAAATCAAACTTGGCCCAAACTTTGACTTTGTCGATCAACACCGACTACACAGGTTGAAAGCCATCGAACTCCTGGACGACAACCGTAGTGTCCTCAAAGAACTATATGGACTACGGTTCATCGCCCTCTTGAAAGCTCCTACATCTCATAACTTCACAAGGAACCAATCCATAGTCTCTCGCTGAATAGAGATAACACTTCGGCCTTTGAAACCTTTCCACAAACGAATCATCATAAACTTGGTAGTCGGTCTTGTCATCCGAAACTATAGTCGGCAAGAACACCTTCATTACGGCAAAACGAAAATCATTCGCCTCATTTTCCGCCCCAATTGATAGATCAAAGGAGAATGGAGGGCAGTGCAACACTTCGGGTGCTATGAGAACTTGCAACGAAGCTTTGAAAAAGGAGAGAAGTAAATTGAAACTAATGGAACTGATCCAAAGAGAACTAGAATTAAAGAAGGAAGGGGAGGGAGGAGAAGACGGTTGCGACGTCGGGAAGA
Source organism: Geum urbanum (assembly GCA_946800695.1). NCBI lineage: Eukaryota > Viridiplantae > Streptophyta > Magnoliopsida > Rosales > Rosaceae > Geum > Geum urbanum. The sequence goes on along the minus strand of OX327000.1, from coordinate 33,217,055 downwards.
TCGGCGATCGTTCCTTCTCTTAGTCGAAGAAGGATGTGGCTAGGATTTTCGCGAAACAAGAAAAGTCGTGGGAAGGGTTTTACTCTCGGTTACCACTTGTATGAGGACTCGCCTGTCTATCTAAAATGAGCTAATTAAATTCACCAAAATGATAGTGGGATGTTTGTAATAAGAGCTAAACTAGAAAGGACCAGCTATTTTTATCATTTTGTCTTTGCTCGTGACATTTTTCATAAGCATTCCCATATGCAGACGATCGAGTTAGTACGTAGAATTAAATCACCAACCAACAACCACATTTCCAAGTAAATCAACAAAAAAGATATTTGATCGATCGAGGTAAATTAAACCCAATACAAAAATGATCATCTCAGTTTTGGGATCCCTCAATTTATTACATTTACAATTTTTGCAAGTTGCATGTAGCCAGGGTAAGTAAAACTAATTCCATGAAATTAACTCATGTGGAATATGAAAAAGGAAAAGAATGAAATGAGAGTCTTTTGCCAATGTTATCTCACAGTTGATGCAACTGTATGAGCCCAGAACTTGAGATGATGCTTCATGTCTTTATCTAAATTAGCAGCCGGAACTCTCCAGTTCATCAATCTGTCCTCTTTTCTTTGATACTCCAAAGCCTCCCACGCCTCCGAGAGATATGGCCTCGAAACCACATCATCATATAAATGCCCACCATCATCACCAACAAGTCCTAGTCTTTGCAAGCCAGGAATGATGGAAACCAGCTTCGAATCCTTGTTGTCCTCCTCGGTGAACACAAACCCTAGATCCATAAACCCTTTGAGCTCGTCGAACTCCAGGTCCGACAAGCTCTTGCTGCTTCCTGATCTCTTTCTCCGTTTCGATCTCTCACCGTGGAAATACGCCTTTTTCTTCGTCGAACCAACCTCGAGTGGTACTGGTTGCTTTACATGATCATCATGACTTTCTCCAGAAAATTCTTCTATGAGTACTTCTTTGCCGGAGGGAATTGTTTGAAGCTTCGTCGGTGTAGCGGTTGGGAGAACCGAGTGCGGCGAGAAGCTAGAATCGGAGAACAGCTGGTCACTTACTGACCTTACAATAAGTGTTGACAGTCCAAAAGGGTTTGGTTCCTCAAGGGCTTGGAGATGAGGAGCACTAGTGCTTGAGTTTGTGGCTGCATGGGATTTGGTGCTGAAAATAGGGTGTTCGAACCAGAAGGAGTCGAAGAGGTTGAGAAGTGGTGGTACTTCGTCTGCAGACATTTTTTTTTGTTTCCTTTAATGGAATTGAAAGAAGAGAGAGTTGTGATCAAAGGCTTGATGAGAGGTGGAAGAGGTTAGTTTTTTGCCAGTTGTAGATAAGGAAGAGAGTGGAAGAGGATGGGGTTGAAGAGGTTTGACGTAGTTATATATATACATGGGGTCTAGCTACTGTGCTTTACTTTATTTCAAGCTCAAGATTGGTTGCATATGGTGGTCATATATATTATCGAGCAACTTGTATGAGTCATTTTTATTTTTTATGCACATCTAGTTGTAGTGGGCACATTGATATGCCACGAAATTAGGGTGCTCCAGCACATTCGGTTCTGATTCCATTTCAGGTCTACTAGATAAGAGAGATTGGGGTTCACTCGCAGCTTCATTGACATACAGAAACAAAGTGTTGCGTAAATTGATTTTTTTTTCTGTGAAGTCTGATATATAAAAGTCTGGTATACTACGTACCAGTACCTCGTTGAAACTAAATCGAGTTTACTCTTGTATGGATAGGCTAATTGACCAAGTACAAGGCCCTACATTTTACTGGATTGAACTCTATCCCCAATTTGACAGCAGTTACTTGGGTTTCTTGGCCTCTCTGAACAGCTGAAGCCCAGATTTTGTAATTTCTAGGCTAGAGCTTTTGCTCGAGATATAAATAGGCAGAGAAATCAGTTTTGGTGACCATACACAAGAAACCCACCTGAAAATCAGTAATTAGTATACAGAAGCTGGCCTACTACACAATGTTTGCAAACAATATATCTGACTAGTTTCTTATTCTAAAGAGAGAGATTGCCGGTGACCATATACAAAGAGAAGAATAAGGAAGCCATAAAAAAAAATTATGTATATAAGAAATTCTGTAAAAAGCACCAGCAGGGGAATGCTAACACCCTAGTTTGAGCAGCATCCAAATCGCGTCAAAACAGAACCATCATCTTTGACATTTATGGTCTGTCCTTTGGATGGAATAGCCGAAGCACTTCCATTGTCACCTGCCTCGACAGCCCTCTTGCTTACTACCCGATATATTTGGGTCAAAATTTCAGTGAATGCACCTTCCACATTGGTTGCTTCCAGTGCAGAAGTTTCCATGAAGTAGAGGGACTCTCTTTCAGCAAAAGACTTGCCATCTTCTTTTGACACTGCCACCAGGTGACGAAGATCTGATTTGTTGCCAATGAGCATGACTACAATGTTGGGGTCTGTGTGATCTCTCAGTTCCTTCAACCATCTTGCCACGTTCTCAAATGTCGCACGCCGAGTGACATCATACACTAGCAAAGCACCAACGGCTCCTCGATAGTAGGCACTTGTTATGGCACGGTACCTATAAGAATAAGAGAATTAGTAGAAACTACAAGATAACTGTTGGTTTACAAAGCCTTTTGTATGTGACAGCATAGTTGAGGTTTTATAAAGGATATATGCAATTTAGTGAAATTTACACAATAACTATCACTATACTGCAAATCAATCATATAACCAATCAGCAATCTTACAGTTTTAATTCCAACTTCTAACTTTTTAATATTGACTAGCAATGCATTTGACACAAGGGTTTATTTTCACTTTGAGCATGTCACTCAGTTTCGGAAGATGTGAAGCATCACAACGGGGAAATTGTGGTGGCCTAGACGTGACTTTATACAAACACCTTCAGAGATAACCATCCAACAATTTCAATACTATGCAGCCAGAATGTAATGAGATTATACAATGAAGTGTGATGAAAAGTGACCAGTGATCAAAACTATGCTGATCAACATGGTATTAATCAGCATAGCAAGAAGCAATAAACATAGTGCTAGAAAAAGGCAGCTACGAGGAACTGTGGTCAAAGAAATGTAGCCAGGTAGTTCCCTTCACTGTCTCGCAAATATAATTGATGATAAAGCTACAATCACATATGAAATTTTGCCTTCTTGTGTGCCTTGGCAAGAGTAAGATCCCTGGACACTGAACATCCACTCAACCCATCTTAATCAGCATAGCATACAAGAATTGATGACAAAATATTCCTCAGAAGTTTGACAGAATAGCTAGGCAGCTAATATATCTTTCCCTGACTCGACAGTTAGAGTTGCTAGACAATTGTTTTTTCTACTAGAAATAATGTTCTCTATGGGGAATATATATATATATATATATAAACTGAGCTTAATGGCACCTAATTTATACACTCCTATGTGAGACATGAACTTGAATGAGTAATTAAGGTTGGATATTTTCAGTTCATATACAATAGCAAGAAGAATTTGGAAATTAAAATTAGGTCAACTTTTCTTCGAAGACGAAGACCACCATCTGACCTGCCATCTAGTTATTATAAACTCGAAAAACCAGTAATATTGCCTAGTCAAATACCACACCAGAGTTTCATGCTCAAACGTTGGAGGATATACGTAGTTCCATATAACTAGAGGTAACTAATACTACTAAGCGCCACAGACGTGCATTACACATCACTAGCATAGATCAGAACAATCTAAAAATTAATTTTCTTGCTTCCACTGAGGACTGATTTATAGATCACAGGTGTGCTTTAGCATACAGTACAAAAGAAGAGCTATAATGACATCAAATTAAACATGTAAACACAATATCAATTCAGATGATTATCTTTCAGTGAAATCGATGATTTTGACCACAAAAAACAAAAGGACATGGCCAAGACACCTCTCCTAAAAGTATTTCAAACCTGAAAATAACCTGACCCACCCACTAAATAAAACAGAACCATGATTGGCCTGCCCCACAGGATTGACACCCTGATTGGTTAAATATATAGGGAACATGTAACTTCAAGTAGGAATCACAAAACTAATATGTCGGGGCACTCGTTGGCTTTGTATTAGAAGCTCCAAGGACATAGTTATGCAAAATATTCAAGAAACTTAGACCAAACCATATGTCATGCAGAATTTGCCTTATTAGAGAACACCACACATATATAAACCAGACAAATATCCTACAAATTGGGTCATATGATCACCTCAAAATTCAACTTGAAGGTTACACAACTATGAGAAAAGTGTACTTATCAACGTGGAAACCATAACAGGATTGGTCAAAATGACAAAGTCAGGAGCAGTCCAAACTAGTAGTTAGTATCACCACGGGATGGTAGTCAGGAATAGTCATAGTAGATTAGTAAATATGCATTTCATCACCTCCAACAAGGAGAACTTAGAACTCTGACACACTTTCAGGTAAATAATTAGTGCAGATACAGTTGTTAGTTGTGGCCACACAATTTCCTCATCTGACTGTGAATGACTGAACTTTTCTTATCCTTAATAAAACAGATGGTATGTCGAGATGGCTTGGTGTATCTTTATCTTCTCCAGCAGGCAAAGAAGAAAAAAGATCAGAACAGAGATGGTCAAGTTTTCAGCCCATTCTATTAAGTCTTCTAGCAAAACATGTTATCCAATTTTAATCATAAAATTGAAAAGCTAGAGTAAAAAGACAGGATTACAACTTCTTACTAATTTATACAAATTATGCTATTATGTTTCTGCTTCTCCTTCTTTAATGTATAATATTATAGAGTATCAAAATGGCAAGGAGAGATGGGATGGTTGTAAACTTGCATTATAAAACTAGGAAAATATTGTAAACTGGAATAGATTTACAGACAGAAACCAATAACTAATGTGATATCATGGCATAAACAAATAGTTAACAAGAAACTAGTTTACTGATCTATCATTTTTATCAGTAGATAATTTGTTCAACAAGGAGATAATAAAAAAATAAAACAGTCCTTATATATCAGGAGTCCATAATGAGAAGGGGTCAATTCTTGCAGTGATTGAAAATTACAGAATTCAAATTGTACATGCTTTGATAATGTTGACATACTATATCCACAGATATAGCAGTACTAATAGAAGAAGCATAAAACATACAACAGTTCTGTGTCACTATAATTGCCTCTCAACCATTGAAAATTTGACCATAAATTGAACCTGAATCTAAAATTCATCATTTTAAATTTAAACATACCCGGTAAACTGTATGTTAAAAACAGAGAAAAGACAAAATAAGAAATGACCAGCTGAGAGAAAACACAAAGCAAAAAAAAAATGACTAATGAGTTTTGCCATGGAAGCCACACACATATATTAGAAAAAGAAAATAAACAAACAAGCCCACCCTGGATGCTGGAAGGCTTCATAAATCATACATATCTACTACTAATCCGCAATATTGTCAATTTTTATTTTTTGTCCTTTCATAGCTTCACCAAGAGTTAAATAGTTTAAAAGTAAAAAAAAAAAACACACACACACACACACACACATCAGTTTGATATTATTGAAACCGATGAATATGTCAATCAAGAGCAACCTTGTTTGCTATTGTAACAGCAAGTTTCAACCAATTATTAAAATTTTATACACAAAGCTAGATGTTGAAATTCATCCACAACTCTACATAATATAAAGAGACTACCCTGCATCAAATTCTACCTAGCAGCAAACTCAAAGTCAATTCTTTAATTCATGCAGACAGTGATTCAAAAGCTTCATCAATGAAAACCCAGATGAGAAAAGACGAAGAATTGAAAAGGGCATTGATCGAAAATAGGATATACCTCTCTTGGCCAGCAGTGTCCCAAATCTGAGCCTTGACAACTTTGGAATCAACGGTCAAAGTCTTGGTGGCAAACTCGACTCCGATAGTGGACTTGGACTCCAAATTAAACTCGTTCCTGGTGAACCTGGAGAGGAGGTTGGATTTTCCGACGCCGGAATCGCCGATCAAAACGAGCTTGAACAAGTAGTCATAGTCATCGTCGGCTTTGTACCCGGCCATATTTCTTTGATTGTAAAACTCCGAGAGAGACTCGTAGAGAAACAAAACTGACGAGAGTAAAATGTTTCAAATAAGATTGGTAGTCACGCCAGAGTTTTATATTCCGTTTTTCAAGTTTTGACAAAAAGAATGAAAATGAAAACAAAAGGAATTACAGTAAAATTTTATAATTTAATATTTGATTAATTAATAAATTTGTTAAAATAATATTTTTGTAGTTTCAATTTAGAGACTTAAGTATTAATTTAATACTCAATTAATTAATAAACTCGTTAAATTAATAAATTTTACCAATTTCGAGATTATTAATTTATCGAAATTTTACTGTAAATAAAAAATAAAATATTGAGAAGAATTGTTTTGGATATAATGGAGACTGATTTTCTACAGAAAAAAAAGGGGATGGACAACCGCCCCTCTACTACGCATGTAAAATGGTTGGCCGAGCCCTATGAAATGTTGCCCGTATATTGTCTGATTTTGTGCTTTTTAAGTCCTAAATATAAAATGAATAGACAGAGTCGGCCTTTTTATTAATTTGTGAAGCTCAAGCCTTGCTCAAAAGTCGATAAAATTTGGGCTTAAAAAGCTCACATGTAGCACATCCTAATTTTTCACTCATTTCTTATGAGATAAAGTTATTTTTACAAAAAAAATAAGTTTATTTTGTCAATTTAATGATACTAATTTTTGTTTAGTTGACTTTTGTGTATCTTTTTAATCATCACTTACCATAAATATTTGTGTTTTATGTTTAAAATTTTATATTTCGTATGTATTTTTTTTGACCAGGTATGGCCCGGCCCTAATTACATATATAAGCAAAGCTTTAGGCACATCCAAGGCTTCAGAAGCATGACCCATACCATGTCCTTCCGAAAATGAACAGGGTCAAGCCCGTCTATTAGGTTGGGCAAGGCAGGGCCGGCCCATAGCCCAAAAAATAAAGCTGGGATAGGGTGAGCTCATGGGCTCTAGACAGGTTTTACAGGTCTAGACCCTACAATCTAAGGGAAGAATGCTAAAATATCAAACAACAACAATAAAATCTCTATAAATGGAAAACTTTGAAATCGGAAGAAAATATTACTCAAGTAAAGTTATTATTTCATTGATAAATGAATAAGTTATTCATTTATAGACATTTTTAGATCTGGCTTAGTTAAATTACAGGCTAATAAGACCAACTATATATATCAAATCCCTAGTTGGTTTATGTTTTTTTTTTACTTATATCTTTGTTATAGAATGAAAAGAATTTACCAAGTGAATTTATCAAATCCCTAGTTGATTTTGTTTACACACATGCTCTCGTAATTAATTTTTAAGATTCTAGCAATTCATATTGCTAGAATCTTAAAAACTAATTACATGAACACTATTGGTAAGTACTTAAGCATTCACAACATTGTTTTCTAGAAAGATCATTTGAATGCTAAGGAGCCACTGCTTAAGATATCTAACAAGTTTGTAGATTGAAAACAAAAAGCATTATTTCTAGAGCAAGGAGGCTCACCTTGAATAAGTCAAGAGAAGCAAGTATTCCCAATCACCTCATGTCCTTTTTTCAATGCCCTAAAAAAGTCAAAATCTATTGATAGAGAGTCTAGGAAATTTCTTTGGGCTAATGCTACTAAGTCCTCCCCAGCCAGCTAGCCCAATGTCTGCACCCCAACTTCTTTTGGTGGTTTAGGCATTAGACCTTCAGAATACTTTAAGGACAAATTTCAACTACCTCCCATTAAGTTTGCACCTAACATCAAGTTGCTTTCACTTGTTCCAAAGTCGAAAATTTTACCCTCAATGTTTGTAATTGACATCAATCTTACCTTTTTCTTTATTTTTCATCCAACACATCTGTTATATGGGCCCCACAACAATGCAAATTTCTAATTTTAACTTTTTGAATTTTCTCCCCAAATTTTCAAATAAGGTTTTTGAATTTTCACCACTAGGATGCATAACGTTTTTGAATAAGGTTTTCCAAATTTTCACTCTAGCGTTTCTAAAATTCAAAATTTGATGTTGATTAGCCGCGTTTTTAATTATTCAAACAAGCCCCCACGTCTTTAATAAGGTTGCTTTAGCCAAATTAGGGTGAAAATTTTTCACCATGATTAAAAACTGATAGGTGAAAATTATTTTGAGAAAGTATGTTAAAGAGAAGTCTTTTTTTTTTCTGGACAAACTTTAGTTTACCCCCCATAATTTTGGCTCAGTCATCATATTAGTCCATGAGTTGGATTCTTGTCCTAGGGAGATTAAAAACCAGAGATAGACTTCTTGGACATAACATTAGTTCCTTTAATATATGTCATATATCTGTAATCAGGATGAATAATCTCTTTCTGATATGTTTCTTCATTGTTCTGAGGTGGTTGAGATTTGGAGACTATCCAAACTAATAGATGTTTGTCAAAATGATTCTATAATTTTAGATAAACCAACAGAAAGATTTAGAGCATCAGAGACTATCTGAGAGACAACATGACTTAATAAAGACCAATAAGTTCGATAAAATATTCCTGAAATACCATTACCTCCAAGATCAAAAACTACAAGTTTGACTTCCTCTAAAGTGATTGGAGAGAGCAGTTGCTCATTCATTTCTTGAGCTATATAAAGATCCATAAAGGAAAGATATTATGATAGAAACTGTCACCTGCAGTAAATTTATTTTGATAGAAAGTGGTTATATGGTCATCAATGACATCCGAAGACTCTAACTCTTGGCCTATGTCTTATTTGAGGAGAAGAATATGATTATACTGTCTATGTTACAAGTGTAGTATGAAGAAAGAAAGAAGTATTCTTATCACCATCACAAAGCCACTGAACACAAGAGCGTTGATGTCAATAAAAGTTCCTCCAACTTCCAATGTTCATCCGACTCAACTAAAACAACACGAATTTTAGGGGTGGGACATTGTAATCGAAAACTGAAAAAAAATCTGTGCCAAAATCGAGAAGCGGCAAAAAAAAACCGAACCCGATACAAACCGGACCGAACCGAAAAACTGAAGTATGCAAAAAACGACATTATTATGGGTATTTTGTATTATTTTATATAAACATATAAAAAGTAAAGACCTTAAACTCCTAATTTCTTTATGTACAATCTTTGTCAAATTCTTTCATAGAAACGAATCAAAATGTTAGGTGACTCATAAAAAGGTCTTTTATAAACAACTTTTTAGTTATTTTTTAAAAAATAGGTTTTTATGCATTATGTAAAAAATTGAAAGAAACCAAAAAAATTCAGAAAAAAAACTCAAACCGAACCGAACTGAATAGTCCTGGTTTTTTTTAAAAAAAATAAAAAACCGAACCAAAAAGTTATTACAGTTTTGTTTTGGTTTTAATCAAAAACTGAATCATTCGGCCCAAATCCCACCCCTAACGAATTTGACAATGGTCAGCATTGGACTGTTGCAATTGATCCAGCTTCTGCGTTAATAAATTTGTGTGCTAGAGAAACTGTGGAAAAAACCCCTTGGGCTAGAAAGATAAATTCTTCTTACATCTCAATAGATTAGCATTCCAAGTATGAATTGAAGAGGACAAAACCTGAGGTTTCCATTCATGTGCAACTATTTGACTACCCTCATTTTTGGTTGACCACATATTCTCAAACTTGAAAAGAGGAGATGGTCTAACAGATAGCTGAGTATCCAAAAGTAAAGGCCAATGATCTGAGCCAACAAAAGACAAATAAAAAAGTTGAGCATTGATCTGAGCTGCACACCAAGCTAGATTACCAAAACCTTTGTCCAGTCTCTCCTTCACAAAAGGAATCCTATTTCTATAAAAGAACCAGGTAACTTTTGGACCCGTAAAATCAAGATATCTAAAATTGCAATAATCCATAAAATATTGGAAAAGCTTTAAATGCCACTATGGTTGTGGATTTCCACCACATTTCTCCGATAACTATAAATCTCATTGAAATCACCAATACATAACCAAGGACCCGAAACTGAATGAAAGATATTACACAACCCATACGAAATTAAAAGGATACTTTATTCTTAGTAGGGGGAGGGTACCATACATCCATGTGATTTTATAATTGAAATTCTCACGAATGAAAAGTACACTAGTAGCCACATAGTTCAAAGAATTACTAGTAACATTGATATGCACTTCATCACTCCTAAGTAAAGCTAAACCACCACCATCACATGGAGCTTCAACAAACCGATGAGAGAAACCTAACTCCTGCTGCCCTTAATCACATCATCAGAGGCTCGAGTTTCCATAAGATACAAAATGATTGGCTTATGCTTTCTTTGCAGACAACGAAGAGTTTTTTTTGTCAGGGGTGAACAAAGTGAAAGGACCCAACCCCGATTTAGCTTCCTAAATCGGAATCAAACCCCTTCAAAAACATGAACCAACAAAAACTTTTCGAAATTTGGGCAGAGTTTCGTTACTAGCGTGTGATTACCTTAACCTGCACGCGGAAAATACACTTCATCCTATGCCACAAAAAGCAAACCGTGGGCACCAATCCCATCCGGATTTCTCAATATATCAACAGTAAAGTAAAGTAGTAAATATATATGCACTTTACTGAAATCCAGTGTAAAATCGTATATCGTATTCAATAGGGAACTCAGAGCGACTTCTAATACATAATCATATACGCATACCACAGTAGGTAGAACAATAAACCTACTGGATGAAACAAAGTAGCTCGAGCACTATGCCTCCGACCACGACGTGCGACACCAGAGCCTGAACTGCAAACTGGGCACGGAAACCGAAAAGCCCAGGGGAAAGACAATAAACACGTTAGAGTGAGTGGACGAAAATAAATGTCTTTCACCAGTAATATATATGTTATAAAAACATATGCGAGTCCAGGTAAATTAAAACAACATAGTACACGAGGTAAAACTCATACTCCTCCAGTGTACAGAGCATGCAAGTAAAAATCCCACGGGGTCGCTCATGGACACACACCGTGCTAGTACAGTCCGAATCACGGGATCCCGGACCCACACGTGATTCTAAGCCTGAAAGGCCTCGGTTCCGGGGATACGCCCCTCGCCGGTCAGGTCGGGGTAACGCCCCGCCTGGGATGCCTACCATCGGGGATCAGCCGAGAGGCTAAGTGTATCGATACAACAACGTAACCAAGACTGTACTCTGTGTAAACCAAATCATAAACATTTCGATGCAAATGCATGAAACAGTATATAAGTGTATGTATACTCGTATACGTATATCGTATAATCGTAAAACACATGCTCATGTAATCAGAAATCTCATACGCATTCCCAAGTTCATAAATCATATAAAAGACTCGCAAGAATTCCGTGAAAAGAAATGTCCACTCACAGACTAGCGTAACGCGTATCGCGTTAACCCGTGATCCGGCGGAATGCCCCTCGCCAAACGAATGATCACGAACCCTGAATATACACAATGTCCAATATTCAAAATCACAATCCGACAATACAAATCAAACCACGAGAAACCACCGTTCTCGGAAACAGATAATTCAAAGTCGACGAATCGTCGAAAATCCGTATATACCACTTCAATACCTCGCTTTACGTTCGGACGCTCAACTCGAAAAACGAACCTCCCCACTGCGATCGGGGCGCGATTTCGAGTCAAATGACATGCAACTTGTCGAAAGTCAAAAAGTCAACCCTGACCGTTGACCACCGCCGTTGACCGCCGTCCACGGCGGCGCCACCGCCGGCCGAAGAATTTCACGGCGGAGCAACCCCTATTCCACTCCAAATCACCCACTGAGCAACTTCCATAACTGCACCGAAGTCCAATTCTCACTCTAACTAGGTCAATTTCATGTAAAACCGAATTGGTTCATAAATTTCAATCCCAAAATTCTCAATCCACAAATCAAATTAGAACACAATGTTTATATGGTTAGAATCACAATGAAGAGGGCTACAAAACCCAGTACCTATTGAAGTTCAATTCGGTCCAAATCGATATCCACCATTAACCTTTAAACTCCTCCATTTCGGCCGGTATATTCCTCCCTCCACCGTCCACCTCACCGTGAACGGTGGTCGGCATAGGGATGAGGGAGCCACGGCGAGTTGAACGCCACCCAAATCGAGCCCGGAGATGGCCGGACGGCGTGCCACCGCCGGCCACCGTGAAGAACGTCGCCACTTTCTTCTCTCTCCCCGCGTGGACTTGGTCAAAGCCAGTCAAACACATAAATTTCAGTTTTGACTTTCCATAAATGGCAACTCCAATATTTAAACTTCATTAAATACTTTCCCAAAACGGAAACTTTGTGTTTATCCATTTCGACGAACTTCAAACGCGCGTAACTTCCTCGTCGTATATCCAATTCCGATAAATCTCGCGGCCACAAATTCGACTCGACATAATCTTTCATAATCACCCGAAGTCAAACACATTGGCCATACGGATAAAAAGTCAACCCTTGAAAGTAACACACATTAAATTAACTAAATAATCAACAAACGGCAAAATTCGCAACTAATTCCTCGTAACTCCAAATGATGCTCCGGAAGTTCACACGAGCTCGAAATTAAATTCTGAACAACTTCCGTTAAGAAGCCGAACCCAAATTCTCGTCCGATAATTTAGTGGCGAGCAAACCTGCCAGTTAAATCCGTTTCCGTCGAAACTTCAAATATTCATAACTAATTCCTCGGTCGTCCAAATAACGATCCGGAACCGCCCACGAACTCGTAATCACACGTACAACGACTCTCGAGAAGAGACCCAGCTCCAATTCTCGGCCAATAATTTAGTCGTTAACGAGCCTGGCGATTCAATAACTGTCGAACAACTCTGCAACTACACACAAACTCATCAATCAAGCTGATCATACTGTTGATTCTGGTCCGGGTCGTCACAAATCCACCCCCCTTAGAAAAATTTCGACCTCGAAATTTCCAAGTCTGCTGGCTAAAAGTAGGAGCACTGCCTCTGCATACAGCTCAACTTCCCAACGGCAACCTCAACTGATCAACTCTGACCACAAACTCCACAATACGAGATAATTCCGTGCTGGAATCCCTGTACCCTCAAATCAAAAATCTGAACTGGTTCACACAATCGCCAAGTGTTCCTACATAAGGAACAGACAGGGTACACAACACGTAGCAAACCTGAAACATAGTTCCGCCACGCGGAACACAACACACAAAGCCAATACTATAGGCGATGCCGAACCATACGACATAACACAAACTCGCCTATGGCCACATATGAATCAAAACATCAAGGCAAATCACAACACGACCTGCTCATACCAACGTAATTCAAACATCGAACTCAAACAATTATCAACCCATTTCCGCTAATCTGACAGTCTGTGGTAGCACATTCCACAAAATCGGAAACAAACATCAACTCAAATTCAAACCAAACTCACTCCAACACAATGAAGTACAACATCATTCCTTAAAACGACGTCAAGCAACGTCAATACCATAGTGGTCCACAAACTGGTACTGCATGCAATCTCAAACAAGTGAAATTGCTGGTCCCAAATCCTCCGGAACTGCAATACCGAGGTCCACAACATGCCCTCCAAGGTCTGAATAGTCCTCGAAGATCACCCACCAATTTGAGGATAAGGACCGGTACTAACTCGTAATCTGGTCCACAATGCTCGCTATAAAGCTCGCCAACATACAGTCGTAGCTGATTACTTCGATCGGCGAACTGGGATACAGGTACACCACGTAGATGGACAACCTCCGTTAATCACAACTATGTCAGCCTGCCACTAAAATCATCTCCGAAAGTGCAAGGAAATGTACCGAGTTCATCAAACGATCCACAATGGCCAAACAACTGGTACCACAAACCGAAGTGCATACAAACACACACAATCACAGCAACAATCACCACGTCTAACCGGAAATCTCAAATGGCTGACACATCTCGGCAAACCTCTGCCTCCTAGCTATCGCCAGTCGACGAATGTGGCATCAGTACACATAAGCTGCTACATTGCTCTTGATGTTGCGTCACGAGTAATAAACTCAAAGTATCCGATACATCTCCGCATCACTAGTGCCAAACGCACGTAAAATCACGAGCCTCAACACCATCGTACTCGAACTCAGCTCTCGTAGCCCAAACTCGGCTAACATAGAAACTCGAGCCACACACACATGAAACACTGAAACTCCTTACTCTCAACTGAATGTATCAACAATAACATCATCCCAAACGGATGGTCAAAGTACAACCTCTAACCTTCTCGAACAAACTCTAATGTACAGCCACAGTCGATAGTCGACTCCCTCCATCCACACTGCCTCAAGCCCAAATCTGGCAGAAAATGCAAGTGGATGAAACTCAATGGTCGGTGTACATCCTACACCACGCTGCATGCCATAGCAATGGTATCTCCAACTCTCTGGTGCTAACACAAGGGAAGCTACACCCAAATCATACATAGGATACGTAGCTACACAAAGTTCTACTACCTGGAATCATGAGCCACCGCTCTACTACACAGCATCAAACACAACCAAATTCAAACCTTGATGCATCGCCATAACCCACGAACTCGTCGTAGTCGTCAGGTAAGGACAAAACCGAAGCAACTGTCAACCATCCTGCAGGAGTAAGTAACTCTCCTCGCGTGCATCGAACCACTCGAACTTGATACCTTTTCATCAATCCGGAAAGTAGTGTGGCAATCCAGGAAAATCCTGCACAAGCCGTCGGTAATAGCCTGCCAAACTCAAGAGACTCCCGATCTCTGGTGCAATGGTAGGGCAAACTCTGAATCATCACGGCTTCGAACCGGTCAGGATCCACGCCGACTCCCTCGGCTAACATCACATAGCCCAACATCTTCACGCTAATCGACCAAAACACACACTGGCTGAACTTACAACAGCTAATCGTCTCGTGAAGTCCACAAAACTGCTCGCAACTGCTCCAGGTACTGGTCCACACTCTCGGAGTACATCAGGACATTGCCAACGAACATGACCGCAACTCGTCCAGAAACCGTCTGAACACATGGTCCATCAAGTTCACACGATCTACGGAGCATTTGTCAACCAATGAAGTGACCAAGAACTCCAGATGCTCGCTCCGAGATCCGAAAACCACACCTGACTCATCAAACCTCCACTGAAGATATCCGGATCCGAAATCAATCCTCGAAAAGACTGAAGCTCTCGGAAGCTGATCAAACCACTCGTCAATCCGAAGCGGAGGATACTCACTCTTCTCTGAAGCGAATCAGGCTTCGGTAGTCAATACACCATCTCGTCGAACCAACCAACGTCCGTACACACAATGCAAAAGTACACCACGCAAATACACTAGGTCACATGAAATCTCCTGAAACCTCCTCCAGCAACTCCTGGAGTCGAAACTGTAGCTCCATCAGCTCCGCTGGCTCAGAACGACAAGGTGTCGGTAAAATGAGTCCAGCGCCTGGTACAAGCTCAATGGTGTAGTCAGTCTCCCGAACTGGAGGAATACCTGATAACTCCTCCGGAACACACCTGGAAGTTCGGGAACCACCTCAATGTCGCCGCAGCAACCATAGTATCCACAACATGTGCTAAGCAAACAACATAACCCGTCTCAATCATCCGCTCGACCAACACCATGAAACAGCATCTCGGGAAAACCTGGTCGTCGAAACACAACCTCCTTCTCGAGGCACTCGAACACAGCCAAATGCGTCGTCAAAAGTCCATACTCATAGTCACATCAAAACCACAATATCCAGCTATAACAGATCCGCGGCTAAGTCATAACCTCCAACAAGGATCTCGCAACCTCCGGATGGATACAATACTCTCCAATCCTCGGAAGTGGAGATACAAGTACAACAGCCATGGATGTCAAGCAACAGTAACCTCGGAGAAAAGTCTGTCCTCAAACAAGGTCATGGCACGAACTCCAACATGCCCAACTAGTCGCCCACATCAAATGCGACTTGCTGAAGGATCCGTCAAAAGGGTACATTGATCAGATTTCAGGAATAACATGAGGATCTCCCTGTAAACTCTGAGCCGTCAAACCGCTACAACAGCTGGCTGAGGCGCTCCCTCGCAACGTGACCCTCCTGGCCACCGAAACAGCAACTAAAAGTGCTCCTCGAACACAAATCACCGCAACACCTGCTGCGTGAAAGGATCGCCAACAATCGCCCAAACTCATGCCACAGGAGCAAGTTCACTACTCTGCGATCTCCGCCATCGTCAAATGGATCTTCTGCTTGATCTGATGTCCCACAACATAATCGATAAGGCCACAGCCTGATGAAATCACTGATGCCGAAGTGTCGGAACTCAACCTCATCAAAATCTCACTACTGAATCCACTTTCCTCAAACCGTCACATCGAAAACCGTGTACATCCTTTCTTCACAATAACCTCGCCACTGAGTGCAACACACTAAGCTCCTCACGGATATCTCGAGGCACATCAATCAGACTCTCTCTCTGATACTCAGGTTCAAACTCATCTCGAACCTCGTGCACTGCTTCCTCTGAAGCCACATAACTCGTGCAAACAGGGACAACATGTGAACAACGCATCTCTGCCTCAAGTGGGTAAACACTCCACAATACGCTTGCTGGGTAGCCTGATCAAACATTACAGTATACACAACACTCTGAATGTAGGCCGTGGAGTCGCAACCGGAACTCACACAATATCAGCCCACAAAACACAACAATCTGACTCAGGCAAACATCACTGCCACAAATCTCAGCTCTGAAGCAACATGTAGACGCTCATATACACATCCCCAGGCAAACCGTGCCACACAGTTCACTGAACTCTGAATACTCATTTGAATCTACTGTTCTCTGGCAAATCGCGCGTCGAATGATCCTCAACAGGATCCACAACCGAAACGACACGGAAAGCACGTCAGGAGGCATCCTAATGAATACAATATCGTTCACAACAAGTGGAACGTAATCATGGAACTTCAAATATTTGAAAGCATACAACACCCGGAATTTGATGATTATCCGCCGGCCGGTCGAGTCACCATTCCAGACATGCTGTACATTCTCAAATATCCTTAGTAAACACGACTACAGAAGTCTACAGAATCTGACAACCTAGTGCTCTGATACCAAGCTGAAAGGACCCAACCCCGATTTAGCTTCCTAAATCGGAATCAAACCCCTTCGAAAACATGAACCAACAAAAACTTTTCGAAATTTGGGCAGAGTTTCGTTACTAGCGTGTGATTACCTTAACCTGCACGCGGAAAATACACTTCATCCTATGCCACAAAAAGCAAACCGTGGGCACCAATCCCATCCGGATTTCTCAATATATCAACAGTAAAGTAAAGTAGTAAATATATATGCACTTTACTGAAATCCAGTGTAAAATCGTATATCGTATTCAATAGGGAACTCAGAGCGACTTCTAATACATAATCATATACGCATACCACAGTAGGTAGAACAATAAACCTACTGGATGAAACAAAGTAGCTCGAGCACTATGCCTCCGACCACGACGTGCGACACCAGAGCCTGAACTGCAAACTGGGCACGGAAACCGAAAAGCCCAAGGGAAAGACAATAAACACGTTAGAGTGAGTGGACGAAAATAAATGTCTTTCACCAGTAATATATATGTTATAAAAACATATGCGAGTCCAGGTAAATTAAAACAACATAGTACACGAGGTAAAACTCATACTCCTCCAGTGTACAGAGCATGCAAGTAAAAATCCCACGGGGTTGCTCATGGACACACACCGTGCTAGTACAGTCCGAATCACGGGATCCCGGACCCACACGTGATTCTAAGCCTGAAAGGCCTCGGTTCCGGGGATACGCCCCTCGCCGGTCAGGTCGGGGTAACGCCCCGCCTGGGATGCCTACCATCGGGGATCAGCCGAGAGGCTAAGTGTATCGATACAACAACGTAACCAAGACTGTACTCTGTGTAAACCAAATCATAAACATTTCGATGCAAATGCATGAAACAGTATATAAGTGTATGTATACTCGTATACGTATATCGTATAATCGTAAAACACATGCTCATGTAATCAGAAATCTCATACGCATTCCCAAGTTCATAAATCATATAAAAGACTCGCAAGAATTCCGTGAAAAGAAATGTCCACTCACAGACTAGCGTAACGCGTATCGCGTTAACCCGTGATCCGGCGGAATGCCCCTCGCCAAACGAATGATCACGAACCCTGAATATACACAATGTCCAATATTCAAAATCACAATCCGACAATACAAATCAAACCACGAGAAACCACCGTTCTCGGAAACAGATAATTCAAAGTCGACGAATCGTCGAAAATCCGTATATACCACTTCAATACCTCGCTTTACGTTCGGACGCTCAACTCGAAAAACGAACCTCCCCACTGCGATCGGGGCGCGATTTCGAGTCAAATGACATGCAACTTGTCGAAAGTCAAAAAGTCAACCCTGACCGTTGACCACCGCCGTTGACCACCGTCCACGGCGGCGCCACCGCCGGCCGAAGAATTTCACGACGGAGCAACCCCTATTCCACTCCAAATCACCCACTGAGCAACTTCCATAACTGCACCGAAGTCCAATTCTCACTCTAACTAGGTCAATTTCATGTAAAACCGAATTGGTTCATAAATTTCAATCCCAAAATTCTCAATCCACAAATCAAATTAGAACACAATGTTTATATGGTTAGAATCACAATGAAGAGGGCTACAAAACCCAGTACCTATTGAAGTTCAATTCGGTCCAAATCGATATCCACCATTAACCTTTAAACTCCTCCATTTCGGCCGGTATATTCCTCCCTCCACCGTCCACCTCACCGTGAACGGTGGTCGGCATAGGGATGAGGGAGCCACGGCGAGTTGAACGCCACCCAAATCGAGCCCGGAGATGGCCGGACGGCGTGCCACCGCCGGCCACCGTGAAGAACGTCGCCACTTTCTTCTCTCTCCCCGCGTGGACTTGGTCAAAGCCAGTCAAACACATAAATTTCAGTTTTGACTTTCCATAAATGGCAACTCCAATATTTAAACTTCATTAAATACTTTCCCAAAACGGAAACTTTGTGTTTATCCATTTCGACGAACTTCAAACGCGCGTAACTTCCTCGTCGTATATCCAATTCCGATAAATCTCGCGGCCACAAATTCGACTCGACATAATCTTTCATAATCACCCGAAGTCAAACACATTGGCCATACGGATAAAAAGTCAACCCTTGAAAGTAACACACATTAAATTAACTAAATAATCAACAAACGGCAAAATTCGCAACTAATTCCTCGTAACTCCAAATGATGCTCCGGAAGTTCACACGAGCTCGAAATTAAATTCTGAACAACTTCCGTTAAGAAGCCGAACCCAAATTCTCGTCCGATAATTTAGTGGCGAGCAAACCTGCCAGTTAAATCCGTTTCCGTCGAAACTTCAAATATTCATAACTAATTCCTCGGTCGTCCAAATAACGATCCGGAACCGCCCACGAACTCGTAATCACACGTACAACGACTCTCGAGAAGAGACCCAGCTCCAATTCTCGGCCAATAATTTAGTCGTTAACGAGCCTGGCGATTCAATAACTGTCGAACAACTCTGCAACTACACACAAACTCATCAATCAAGCTGATCATACTGTTGATTCTGGTCCGGGTCGTCACACAAAGTCCCTGACAACTCCAGTATAAGAACTTAATTAAGATCTAATGCCGGATCGGGATGGCTACACTCACATTGACAGAATGTGAGTAAGGAGGAGCTAAGACAAAACTAGCATCTACAATTGACAGATCAGAAATTACAACAGTAACTGAATTTCCAAGGAAACCAATGACCACAACATTAAGTGTGTCACGACCACGAGGAAGAAAGTGCACTGATCGCAATTATCAGCCACAGAGACGAATTGTGACTTGTCCAAGTGAAAAATGTTCTAATGATGCCAAAGAGACTAAATCAGGCACTAGGTCAACATGCAAATGTTTGGCGAGGCGAAGGGACTCCTTGACGACCTCCTAAATTCTCCTCTTAAGATTTAATTATTTAAACTAGGTTGCAAGAGTGGCCAAAGAACCTAATGGTGAGATTTCAAAAATAACACGAACTAACGATGGAGGAGCAGATACAACATCAAACAAAAATATTGGAATTTGCTAGAGTTGATCTGTAGAGTAAACACGTTGAGGACATGTCAGAGGTGGTGGTGGTGTTGGTGGAATAAATATAATCAATGGTACCAAAATGATGATGAGAAATGGATTCGAATGATAATTAGACTGATAAAGTGGGTTGAATCTTGGATGATCCGATAACAAGGGAGGGTTGTCATCCAGTTCAAGCTGGGCCAAGTCTTGATTCCATATTCGAAAGAGTAGATGAGGATGAAATAAGATCAGAATCTTAATCAGATTCATCCACTAGTTCCTTTCCTTAATGAATATGAATGGCAGTCTTCCTTGGAGTGGCTGAGGTGACCGAATCAGTAAAACCAAGAGGGACAAGCCTAAATGATGAAGCCCTAATGATAAACGGTCTGAAAATACTATGACATGTAACATCCGCTCGACTCACTATTGACGGCATGATAAAGAGAGGAGGTTCAACATCCAACATCACAGAAGTAGGCTAAGAAATTCACCGATTATGTCGAGCACTTAAGGTTGGAAAAGTTAGGGTTGTTGGTGACCTAGGACGAGCTGGATAAAATGACATGGACTCCATAATTGCATTCCTCGCTTCCATACGATGTGCAGATGGAGGTTAATTCTAGTTGCAGTAGCGAATAGTATGGTCAAGACGACCGCATCGAAACACCAGTTAGAGATGCATTCATAGCAAACCTCAGCCAAGGCTGGTGGATCCAATGGCTGATTAAACCAAAATTCAGGCAAAACAATATCCCTAGAATCAATCTCGATGTATACAAATGAAACCATACCACACAGGTTATTCCCCAGGTGGATTAAAGTCAATAACATGCCCCACTTGCTCACCAAGCCACTTAACATTTTCATAAGTCATCAAATCAGGGATTAAGCCATGTACCTGAACCCAGAACGAGACAAGGTGCAAAGGAATATCTTTAAACCACATGTGAGACAGTCAAAGATGCATAGAGAAAATGCTAACATCAACATACTAGGGACCTTTTTCGATAAACGCACGAGCATATTCTTCTTTTGAGATAGTGATGGAGTAAACTATATGACCACAGATAGGAACAATCTGAAAAACGCAAATATTGGCCCATGCATGTTAAAGCGGTGAGAGATTACGCGTCCTAACAAACGAATATTGTCAGGAGAGCAAGGCTTACTAGGATTAATAACTTATTAATGTATAAAACTATTATTGTTGTACCTTGTTCAATATATATCATTTTTCAATTTATTGTGTAAACATTATTAAGGGTAAGGCTATGGTAGAGAAGGTTTACCTTAAATATTTATCTACAATAAGTTAAACAAAATTACAATTTTTTTCAACTAGAAATTACAACATTTTGAACAAATACAACCATTTTTTTTCACTTACAAACAATTAAACTAAAATACAACATTAACAATAATTTGTTCTCAAATTTTTAAAAATGTGCTCATTGGAATATTACAAAAGTTTAAACGAAATTACTAAAAAATCATCACATTTTACAATAATAATAACAAAATTAATGAATAAAATCTATGGTAGAGTCACTCCACCCTAGAATTTTTCCGCTATTAAATATGTTATGAGAAGATCACAACATCAGAAATTATTGCCATGTTAAGAAAAGTTCAAGATGAGATTCAAGATGACATCAATTTCAAGAAGCAATAAGTCGCAATTTAGTCATTATTCATGAAGTCATCATAAATGAATAATTAATTATATGTATTAAAATTATTAATTTATATATTGCTTAGGGACTATATGAATTCTCGAATTTCTATTATCTTTTAAATTAATTTAGCGAATTATTAATTTAGCACGTTGTCCTCAAGTCGAGACCAATAAAAAATATTATTTTAGTGAGGTTATTAATTAATCGAGTATTAAATTATCGAGGTTCTACTATATTAGTGACATGATCCACAATCTTAGGGATAAATGTGGTCATAAGGTGATGTGTCACATGTGTGACTCACAATGCATGTGCATGTCATGTGCCTTCATCTCACTTGAATTTCATTTTTATTTGGCCCCAAAATATATTCAATGTGCGGGTGAAGTATTGACCAAGTCCTTAACCGGGGTTGACCGGCGTTGACCACCGTAATTATAGAATATTTCGGCGAGTCTCTGGCGGCCCTTTTCTTCTTCTAACAAAAGTTATTTCATCTTCTCTCGTGACTTTGGAAATGTATATTATTCGCCTCATCTGGAAAGTGCATAATTCTTCTATTTTAGTGCATTTTCGAGTCACACCATGATTTCCTAGCATAAATACAAAACGTCATAAAAGCAATGCTTTATTTATGAAAAACAAGCAAGAAACATAAAGTTAGAGGCATAATAAGAACATATAATAGACCTAACACCAAGCCACTTAAAATTTTCATAAGTCATCAAATCAGAGATTAAGGCATGTACCTGAACCCAGAATGAGACAAGGTACAACGAAATATCTTCAAACCGCATGTGAGACGGCCAAAGATGCACAGAGAAAATGCTACCATCGAAAAATGAGGGACCTCTGTCAACTGACGCACGAGTAGCTTCTTCATTTGGGGTAGTGATGGAGTACACTATATGACCACGAATATAAACCTGAAAAACACCAATATTAGCCCACGCATGTTAAAGCATTTCAATAAATGTAGGGGCTCAAAGAGGGTGGCAAGAGACTAGGCGTCCTAACTAACGAATATTGCCAGAAGAGCGAGGCTTAGTAGGTTTAAAGTGAAGGTAAAGTTCTCTCGGACCAGGGTGATTATGGTTAGAAGGTTTCTTAAGGGCTGTGGTGTTTTTAGGAAGTTTTGAACAAGAAAACAGAATGTGATTTGAGTGAGTAGAAGATCTCTTGCATAGCAAAATATATAGTCCTGCAGTAGCTCTCAAATCGACATAGATGATTACAGGAAATCCCAAAGAAGATACTACAACCTGAGAAAATCAAAAAATGAAACCCACATGCAGTGGTCCATTAAAGAGAATAATGGTGAATGAATGCCAAGTGAAAGCCAAAGGAATGAAATAAAGCCAAGTGGAACCCATGCTTGAGGGTTGGAAATGACAGAATTGAAGCCCAAGAACTGAAAGGTCTATAACTCATAATAATTATAGCAAGCAAAATAAAACGAACTAAGACGATCATTAATGATGATATGAGTAAGGTAGAGATGAAGGATTGCAAGGAGTTTCATGCTGGAAGAACATGAGTAAGGTAGAGATGACGTATCATACAAGCCCTAAAGGATTGTCTGTAAGAAAGAAACTCAAATTGCAAGAACTGATTGTTGAACAGCACAACGAACCCAATGCACACGGGTCAATCCACCCTTCCTAGATCGATATTTTCAATGGACACTATTTATGTTATGTATTTTAATTTGAAAATTCATGAGCATAAGTAAAACATGACGATCGAGGAGAAGCGTACAGTAGCTCGCATGTGTCTTATTAGATCGATTGGTTCTCCTGTTTAGGTTTAATTATGTTTCCCTCCTCATGGAAATCGTGTTCCTTTAAATCACTCAAAACACTTGTCCTCTCAAACAATCTTCTTCTTCCTTCTTCTTATCTCTCTCCCCTCCGCCATAGATGAATCTCATGCTCCTTATAATTATTGCCATTGTTTCCACTTCCAAACCCACACACCACTTCTGCTCTCACCTTACCATTTAAGAACACACCACACCAGGCCCTAGCTATATTTATATTTATATTTATATATAGCTATATATTCGTTCAATAAGGTAAGATTAGTGACAAAAGTCTCCAACCCTGCTTTGCCAAGAGCGATTCATTGAAACAACTGAAAATTTGGAAACCCAAAGTACCCTCCAACTTTTGTTGAAGCATTTTAATATCAGTAGGGGCTCGAAGAGGGCAACGAGAGATTAGGTGTACTAATAAACAAATATTGCTAGTAGACTGAGGCTTAGTAGGTTTAAAGTGGAGGTAAAGTTCTCTCGTACCGGGGTGCTTGTGGTTAGGAGATTTCTTAGGGGCCATGGTGTTTTCAGAAAGTTTTGAACAAAAAAATAAAAGGTGATTAAGCCAAATCACGAAAGAACCCATGCGTTGGGGTTGGAAATAGGGACAGAAATGAAGCCTAAGAACTGAAAGGTTTATAGCTCATAATGATTACAACAAGCAAAATGAAACGAATTAAAAAATATATTAATGGTGAAATGAGAAGCCATATGTAGGAGAATGAGATACATGCTGGAAGAACATGGGCCAAGTAGAGATGAAGTATCATATAAGCCCTAAATTATTGTCTGTAAGAAAAAAGCCCAAATTATAAGAATGGATTATTGAACGTACAACACAACACAACAAAAACGAAAAAAAAAAACCTAACATAGGGAGAGAAGCTCTCACTCAGAGAAAGACGTTGAGATATGTTAGACTTAAAACCTTAATGTGTAGGTTTTTATATTTTCTCTCTTTCTTAACATCAATAGAACAACTCATTTTGAATTTCAAACCTCTTTTTTTGAACAATCCATAAATGAAAGTCTTTCATTAAAATATGGAAGGGAATACGAAAAGTAATTTTGAAAATAAGGAAGTACTAATATCAACTCCCAAGATAAATAGAGTCAATTGATACGCACAACATCGATATCATCCAATTATCACCATTGTTCTAGTGGATGATTAGTGAGAGAGTTCTAGGGACTCTCCCAATCCGCACCTATTGAGATAGGAACCAGAAGAATCAACCATTAGCTACAAAACTTTTTAGGTCTATGTAAGCTTGACTGAAGTCCCTTAAGTCCATTAAGATTCAAGAAGGCTTTGGACTTGCTTGTGCAAAAGAAAACCAAACCTCAAGTTTAACCTTTCACATGCTCATCTTTACCTAAGTAAGTGACTAGTTCACCTAAGTTCCATTCCTTAGTCTTTTTTCACATCTCACAATTTAGCCTTCAAGTGGCTAGGATTTGACCCCTAGCCTTCCATACATAAACTACTCACTAACCATATATACAAAAGTATTTGAATATAACTTCAAAGCTCAAAGAGTGAGAAATAACCAAAGGGTCCCCAAGCTAAGCTTCACCAAACTAATTAGCTTCACCCAAAGCACTTTAGTACACTTCTAGCTTCTAACTCCACTCCTTGATTTAAGGTTGTATCCAACACTTTGAAGAGGAGGTAAGGCCAACGCCTTAGTGTTCCAAGAGGCTAAAGGGGAAGAGAGATTACTTCCCACCTCTTGAAAACCTAAGAATCTAACCAAACCCTAGAAGGCAAAGATGAGAGGAGGAATTGAAGAATGGTGGGAGGAGAGGCTAGGTCTCTTGAAATTCTAGAAGGTTGGAAGAGAAGATGGATAAGAGCTAAGGCTAAAGAGAAGTCTAGCTTCACTTTAGAGAACTAAAACTAAGAATTTTTGAGAGAAGCTAAAGAGAAACTGCAGAGTGGCTATAAAAAACTAGAGTGTTTCTAAAATCAAATGTGTGTAAAATGTAGTGAGGTTTGTGTGAGGGAGAGGGGAGCTCGAAATGTGACGTAGTCTTATGAAGATATTTTTGGCTTTCAATTTGAAATTAAAAATGTGAAAATATTAGGGACATGATAAATAATTTTAGGCATAAATGTGGTCATAAGGTGATCAGTCACATGTGTGACTCACCATGCATGTGCATGTTGACCAATGCCTTGAACGGGGTTGACTGGCATTGGCCATCGAAATTATAGAATATTTCGGCAAGTCTCCGACGACCATTTTTCATCTTCTAGCGAAAGTTACTCATCTTTTCTAGTGATTTTAAAAATGTATTGTATTCGCCTCCTCCTAAAAGTGCATAATTTTTGTATTTTAGTGCATTTTCAAGTCAACCCATAATTTTCTAGCATAAATATGAAACGTCATAAAAGTGATGTTTTATTTATGAAAAAAAAGCAAGAAATATGAAGTTATGAGCATAATAGGAACATATAATAGACCTAACACAAAGCCACTTAACATTTTCAGGATTCATCAAATCAGAGATTAAGCTATGTACCTGAACCCAGAATGAGACAAGGTGGAAAGGAATATCTTTAAACCGCATATAAGACGACCAAAGATGCACAGCGAAAATGCTACCATCGATAGACCAGGGACCCATGTCGATTAACGCACGAGAAGTTTCTTCGTGTGGGACAGTGATGGAGTACACCATATGACCATGTCTATAGTAGAGTACACTTAAGCCTGTCTGCTACCATATAAACGTGGTTATATAGTTTTATTTTGATTTTTCTACACTATATGACCACATATATAGACGTGGTTGAAAGAACTCGATCCCGATTTAGTTGCCTAAACCGAAATTAGGCCCTAACGACAACTGAATCTACAAAAATTTTGCCAGAGTTTCTTCTAAAATCAAGAAACCCAAAAATTTGCAAGGAAAACACACTTCTAAAATGTCCACAAAAACAAACTGTGGGTACCAAATCCCAACCGAATTTCTTAAATAAATCAAATACTGAATCCACTAGAAATATAAATTGTTTAGAGAAAGTGATAACACAACAGAAGATTGAATAAAAAATACAACACAACGGAAGATTGAATAAAAAGTACAACACAACGGAAGTAAACTCTATACAGTACGTATTCAGAGCGACTTCTAATTTATATAATATACAGGACTAGCAGGTTAAGATAGGAACCTACTAGAAGAGTATAGTCACACGAACTCCATGCCTCTGTCGCTGACGTGCTAACACAGGATACAAACTGTAAACTGGGCGGAGGAAACCGAAAAGCCTAGAGAAGGCACATAAAATAACAAAATTGTTAGAGTGAGTGGACGAAAATAATATTTCACTTTAACTGAAAACTATAAGTGATATGCCTTTCACTATAAATGTACATAAAAATGATGCGAGTCCAAAATATGATCACCCAGGTACTCCTGGGTACTATAAAATATGTGGAGGCTACAACTCGGGTCATCTAACCTCAAGTTCTAATACTGCCCAGGTCAGGTTTCCTAGCCCTCCTGGGTGTTCAATAAATCCTCGGGTCAAGTCTCTGACCCTCCTGGAGCATCTCAGGGATCAACCGAGAGACAACACATCGATGCAACAAGTGTGACTATGCTCAGTGTAAAACAATATGATGTATCCCTCCAAAGTAATGCATAACTATAATAATGCATAATTGAAAAGTGCATAACTGTAAAATGCATAGCTATAAATGCATAACTAGACTCGCAAAACAACAATGAAAATAAAGTGTCCACCACAGTACACAGCTAGTTGTGGTCCGGCGGAAGTCCCCTCGCCAAAATCACGATCATGATCTCCTGAATAAATAATAGATTCATTTAATACTAGTTTTTGATAAAACTTGCGAAAATCAACTTAGAAACTATCCCGAAAACCTCTCGTTAAATTTTGAATTTTCGCCTCGCCGAAGCCCCGCCGTGGACGGCGGCGCGTGGGTCACACGCGCCTCCGGCGTAAACTGCTCTGATGGGAGCGTTCGACCTCGCGTTGGAAATATATCTCCAAGCCCAACAAAATTCATAACTAGAACCATCCCCAACTCTCCGCCGTTTGGTCGGAAATCGGCCAAAAAGTCCACGACCTGAAAATCGCCAGAAAAAGTTTCTAGTCGATTTCGACGCCGACACTGCTCCTCGGTCCCCTAAACCTTAGGGGTTCGACTCCTGGGATGAAGCCTGATCTTTTCCACCCTACCACCTCGCCGAGAAGTGGTTGGAGCATCACCATTGGTTACACCCAAAAATCGACGGGTTAATCGACTCGGTTCGTGTCTAAAACTACCCAAAAACCAACAATATATACATGAATTGAAAGAGGGAAGAGAGAACTTCAAAACCATACCAAGAATGCCGGCAATGGTGGATTTTTCCGGCGGGTTCGAAGTCGGGACGGGTCACGTCACCTGAAATACGGGTCGCCCGGATTTTGATATTTTCTCCGTATTTTCTGATTTTTCTCCGTATTTATACCCCCAAGCACCTGATCAAATCAACGGCCGAGGTTTGATCTGATCAAGATCCAACGGTTCAGGTTAAACTGACATAAATTAAATACTTTAAAATATTTTCTTTGTGCAGACTTCCAAAATTCATAAAAAAAATAGCTCGGTTAACTGAAAAATTTCCCGTAAATTCCTACAAGCTCGAAATAAAAAATTCTATGACTTTCGTGAAGAAAATAAAGTTTAATTCTCGCTCGATGAAAAAGTTGTTAACAAACCACACGATACGATTAATTAGTGGTAAATCTAATTCATACCGATTTGTGCGTAATTTTGGTTGGGGTTCTACATGGTCTTGTGATGGAGTACACCTAGGTTTTCAAGTGGGCTTGAGTTTGATTTTTTTAGGTCTTGTCTGCTGTCAAATAGGTTTCAACTTGGTCTAGTGTCCTTTTCCTTTTTTCTTCAAGCCTAGAATCATCTTCGGAACTTTGATATTCTAGGTGGTCTAGTCTCCTATGTGCTTCATTATAATGGTTCATCACTCCTTTGTTTAGATTTGTCTCTCATTTAATTAGGGAGGGTTATGCTAGGTGTCTTTCACTGTACCTATCAATTGATATCTAGTGCATGCATGATACGTTTTCGTGCCAAATGAAACAAATTTGATGGACGGAGGATGGATCTCTTTGTTTTCAACTTGGTTGGGTCTTGTCTTGCTTTGGGTCTGTGGCTGGTGGGTTGAGTAGCTATGGTTGTCTTTTTTTATGGGCTCAACTAGTCTTGCTTTTCTTTTTCTAGGCTTAGTTATTAAGCGCCTAGTTTTTGAGTGGGCTTTGACCCAAGTTTAGTTTACAAGTTTTGATTCATTGAGTTTGCTAGTTGTTGTTAACTAGTTTTCTATGCACTTCATTACAATGGTGCATAACTGCTTAGTATAGATTTGCCTCCCATTAAGGTAGGGAGGGTTAGACTAGGCGTCTTTTGATGTATCTTTAAAATGATGTCTAATGCAAGTTGCATTCTTGTAAAAGAAAATCAAGATGATATATGATTTTGAGGGACTTGAGCTTCTTTGTTGATAACTCTTCTAATGATGACTTAGTTGTGATGACCCAACTATATTTGAATATCATAAAAATCAATAAATAACCACATAAATCGAGGAAATACTTGATCCGAAATAAATTTTGACTGATCTAGTCAAAGACATTTCTAATACACTCCTCATGACGAGACGGTCGTAACAATATAGGATACGTCTAATTTCTTCATTGGCCGCTCTGTCACTGGTAGTGACACGCGTCACCACCCCCCACCTAATGGATCGACGAAGTCTAAACATTAAATGAACCTTACAAAAATATTCGTATAGACATTCATATCTTCAATACAAACCTAAAAATATATAACACGACACATTTCTAAAACTATTTTTCAACAGACGTGGGGGCGACGTATGCAACTCACGCACTTTCGCATGCGACCACCGTCAACAGTGGTGATCGACCTACCGCTCAATAGATCTCATTAAGCCTAATCACTTTCCCTAAAAGATTATGGCTTAATTTAGACAAGATTGGCAGAATCAAGTCTGAAAGATTTGGCTGGAAATCTCCGTACCAATAGAGATCCGAACAACGCAACATGGTCGTCAAGCCACGTCGGAACTCAAGGCGGGTCCTGTTTGACTCAGGAGGGAAATGAAACTAAAGCCCCATTACCGTGCTGCCTAGAACAACGTCGACCACCGCTTACAGAGGCGACCCGAATCAATTTCACCAAAATTGATTCGATTCCTCAAAATTGAACTTGCATGCGCAAAATCACATCCACAATCTTAAAGAGAAGGTAGATAGCTTCAAAACCATAACTAGACCTCAGTCGAAGGTGGTCAAAAAAGTCATAGATGACAATGGCGATGTAACCCCGAAACCCTAAAACTTTCTCTTATTGGTTCTCCTTCCCCCAGCCACCAATTCGTCGATTGAAGCCTGGAATAGAGAGAGGAAGCCGAGACCTTTCGAACGTGACCTAAAACACAACTATCGGCGGTTGAACGACGTCGCACCGCCGACGCTAATCTCAGTGACGAAAATTGTCGGAGAGAAACTCTGACTTGAGGTCAATGCCTAAAATGGAAGGTCTAACTTTCCATTTTGGGTAACCCCTGTTTATACTCTCTTATTTACGAAAACATAAATTCCGTCAAACTTTCGATGATCATAATTTTTCCATCGTAGTTCCATTTTTGACACTCCATGCGTCTACGTACTCTCGTCTTGACGAATACTACGACTTCCATCATAAGTCAACCGATATAATTAACCGATGAAAAAAGTGAGCTAAAGATCGTTGTTAGATCTATAATTATGCTCTAATTATGTTCTTAACTCCATGCTTATTGCTTGCCTTTATTCATAAAGTATCATTTTTACTATGTTTCCTTGCTATGCTAGAAAACGAGAGATTGACATGGAAATGCTCGAAGAGATGAAATCTAATCACTTTTTGGAGAAGCCGAGAAAGTTTCCTAAGCCTTTGGAGAAGATGGAGCAAAACTGAGAAAATGACAAAAAGTCAACAATCAGTCATCGGTCAACTTCGGCGGTCAACGATCAACTCCGGCAAGTCTTTTCCGGTCAATGGAAAAAGCTAAGTCAAGTTGAACCAAGGCCCAAGAATCCAAGCCCACAAAGAGGATATTTTGAGAGATGGATGTACATGCAAGTCACATGACTTGGGGTGAGTCACACCTCTTGGACCACTTAAAGCCTAAATTTGTGGATCATGTCTAAGCATCAACTTTTGAATTTCAAACACAAAAATATCTCCCTTAGCTTATCTTGGTTGAGCTCCCCACTCCCCTCATACATATCTCACTTCATTATTTTCATAGTTTACTCTCTCTAAACCCTTTATCCTTACCCCAACCCTCAAACACTCTCTCCCATATCTTCTCCTCCTTTTCTAGGCCAAAATTCCTCCATAACCACCACTCTTAGAGACCTGGCTTCTCCCTCTTTTAGGTAGATCCAAAATTCTCCACCACCACACCATCACTTGGCCTATTTTGGGTGTTCCACCTCTCATCGTTGCCTCTAGGGTTTGGCTTAGTTTTTAGAGTTCAAATGAGTGAAAAGTAATCCATCTTCCCCTTGGCTTCTTAGAATACTAAGGGCTATCCTTATCTCCTCTTAAAGATTTGATGCTAGCTTGGAGTGAAAAAATGGAGCTAGAAGACTTAGAGTCATTTAGTGGAGTTTTGTCTAAGAGGACTCTTGGTTATCTCTTTCCTCTTTTAGCTTTAAGCATGTATCTAATATTGTAATTCATTATGAGTAGTGAGTAGTTCTATTTTGGAGGCTAGGGTTCAATGTGATGTGAACAAATGATGTCTTGGATTATGTATGGTTTATGGTTTTAGTGTATGTTGTGTGAAAGTGTGTTTTGAATGAGCTACTATATGATTGTGGATGTTTATATACTTGGGCTTCAAGATTTGTTTCACTTATGCATGTGTTGACCCTAGCTAAGTTAATGTGTATACGAAGAAACTAAAAATTGGGACCTTATTTGAATTAGCTACTCACTTAAGGCTAGATGAGCATGTAAACATGATTAGGATCTATTCTGAGAGGGTTTACCTTAAGATTTGATTTCCTTAGCACTAAACAAGGACTAGAGCTCTTTAAGTCTCAATAGACTTGAGGAAATTTAGTCAAGCACGCATTGAATCAAAAATGTTATTATGGCCATTAGTAGAATCTCTTGACTAGTAACTCAATGGGTGTGAGTTGGGGATTCTCTTAGACTTTCTCTCAGATTTTCTACTAGAGATTCAAAAAGAGGAACCTTCCACATGTATCACATGGGATGCTTGTTGACTTCACAAATGTGACATACGGTCTAGATGTAAGCCCGAATTGGTTTGGGTCTTGGTCCTGATTCACTAGACATTTCCACGTTAGGCTTAAGTCGTCTAGAGTCCAAAATGACCTAAAAACTTGATTCTAAAACCAAACGTGACTCAAAAGGTCACGATTTGGACATCAACTTGTCTGAACGGATTCTAATAATCCACCTCCATAAATCGGGACATTGTTTGGGAATCATATGGTTAGCGGGGATTTCCCTAGTCGGTCATTCTTCTTTATATTAAATTTGTTGCTATTTTAGTTTCTGCATCTTAGCTTAATTGGTCAACCACTAATCATTTAATCACTCACTCACCATAATCTAATCACCCTTCGCGATGCTACGTCTCTAAAGGACTTTATGGTGTGACATTTCCACATTTTATTCTTAGTTTAGTGTTAAGTAGTGTCTAGTTAACCGTAGTTTAAGTGCTAATCATTTCAAGCTAGGTAGTCTAAGTGGCTAATCCTCGTGGGTACAACACTCGATTTTCTACATATATTATTACTTGACCCAGTATACTTACGGCTGGGGAACACTTTATATGCTTATGGGCTAGTCTATAGTTCACTAAGTGTGTGAGAGACATTTTCTTCGAACAACTGCTCAATATTTACTGACTGTAAAATTATTTACCACGTGCCCACTAAATCGAATTCGAAATAGTAAATATTAAAGATTATATAAAAAGGCCGAGGTACTACATTGGTGAAGACCTTTCAATTTAAGGTTAATGGTTGTAAGAGCCATGTTTCAATCTCATTTGAAAAAATCAACTGTTAGGTGATTAGATATTTGTGAGTAGATCATTTATGCAAATTTTCATCCCAATTGAAAATCGTTAAGGTATCGAATAAGATCAAAAAATTTGACAAACTAAAACTGTAAAACTTACACTGTTTATGTTCATAAGTGATAAATCTTGAATATAAACATTTTAACAATTAAATTTGGTTGAAAATTTGCATGAATGATCTACTCATAATTCCGTGCTTAGTTGCTTTATTAAAACGATATAGCTCAGATTAATATCTTATTTGTGTTAAAGAATGAGCTTAAAGTAAGTTGAGCTCATTGGTCATGAAGCTTATTCTTTAGAGTGTTAATGTAAAGAGTGACATTAATATCTTTTGGAACGTATATGTTGCTCAACAAATTATTGTGATTAAAAATGGAGATAACAATTATAGGTAACACAACGTTATTTGATAAAAACTTTCATGTATTTTTTTGTTTGATGAGAAAAGAACAACTTACAAAGAAGTTCATTTGGAGAAACCACTACCTAACTGATCAAAACACAAAGCAACTCTCCTATACATGGAGGCTACTAGACCAACGACCAATAGACGCCAAGCTGTCCACATCAAAGTTGGCTTATGTGCTTGATTTCTATGCTGAGAAAATATCTTGCAATCTCTTTAATGTCATGAATCATCATAAGGAGTCTCTATAAAGTGGTGCCCAAAGTCTCAAAACTATGTCTAGACCCATTTTTCGTCACATAGTCGTCTATGTCGTTGACGTGGCAATTAAGGGTATTACTGTCTTGTCACTATTTTTTTTTTCGAAAAACATAGTGCTAGGTCAATAATAGCCTTACTATTTTTTTTTAACTCTCTTTCTCTCTCTCTCTCTCTCTCTCTCTCTCTCTCTCTCTCTCTCTCTCTCTCGATCGATCGA
Organism: Geum urbanum; assembly: GCA_946800695.1. Taxonomy (NCBI): domain Eukaryota; kingdom Viridiplantae; phylum Streptophyta; class Magnoliopsida; order Rosales; family Rosaceae; genus Geum; species Geum urbanum. Next base: position 33,183,306 of record OX327000.1, on the reverse strand, counting down.
TCGATCGATCGATCGATCGATCGACCTCGATCGACCAGTTCAGAGACCCAACACTACTTATCGATAACCTCCGAGTTAGTGTTATCTACCAATCCTTATAGTCCAACACTTGTTTTGACTCATTGGCTTTGTTCCTCAAAATCTCCAAATTTGTGAACAATGAAATTATGAATACACTTCCATTCTTAACCCAAAAGCAACAACACTCAACACCTATGAATAACCATTTGTGCGGACTGAAACTAAAAGAATTTGCACCTTCAATGTCGTTAAGAAAATGTCAAAACTATGGACAAATGCAAGGACTGCGAGCATAGGCAGCATCCACATGAACCTATATGTTGTATTCTTTCGCTACATCACATAATGGCCCCAAAGGATCTACAAATCTAATGTATTTGTTGCGGGCTCAGTGGAATAGTACCGGAGATGATATTGTCGTATTCTTTTGCTAACCAAATCTGAGCCCGACTAAATTAGAGCGAAATAGAGGTGAACAAAATTAGAGAAAATATATTGTCGTTGCTGAGTAAAGGACCACCGTCGTTGGCGCGCAGGTCGAGGTATGGATGAGAAAAGGACCTTAAGCGACGAAGTTAGATGCCGGCTAGTTTACTTAAGCAATCCGGTTGATTAATTTTCTCAATAAGTATCTGGTTGACAGCGTCAGCGTCGTAGTTGCCAAGGTGGAAACCGACGGTACCAAGGTGGAGGTTGAGTAAGGATGATGTAGATCGGTGCTATATGTCAGTGACATAGACGGCTATGTGACAAAAAAAATGGGTCTAGACATCATCGTATATATAGTTTTAAGACTTTGAGCATCACTTTAATAGTTTTCAAAGTGTGGGTATCACATTGACGACTTTGCAAAAGTTCAGACTCTGGTGATGATAATTAGAATTTGTCACGTCATCAACATAAACAAAATTATGACGAAAAATGACTCTAAACATCTTAAAAATAAAATTTTAAAAATCTAAATATCACTTTAATAATTTTCAAAAAGCATCACATTAATGTCTTTTTGGTTTGAATATCAAACTTACTCTATTTTTTGAACCCAACCAACAAAAAGTCCAAAATCATTTATTCTCTCGGTTCCCTCCCATGGAAAAACTGAAAAACAATAACACAGTGCCATGGTGGCCGCATTTGATCTCTCCCACCTCAAATTTCAGTGACGTCAAGTTGGCCCCATGAAATTTCCTCTACTCTACTTCTTGGACCCTACTCCCCCCTAGCAAATCCTATGTGTCAAGTTCCTACGAATCACGTGCTGAACGTGTGTCTATTCTAGGGGTCGGCAAAAGCCCGGCCCGGCCCGGCCCGGCCCATGTATAGCCGGCACGGGCCGGGCCGGGCCGGGCCTCAACAACATTTTAATATATGCGGGCCGGGCCGGGCCGGGCTTTATCTTTTATATAAGGATCCGAGCCCGGCCCATTCAAGCGGGCTTTGCGGGCTTTTGCGGGCCGGGCCTTTGCGGGCTTTTGCGGGCCGGGCCTATCGGGCTTTAATTATTAAAAAATTAAGACATTTCAAAATAAACGTAACCTTTATCCATGCACTGGGGTTTAAACGTACTCCGACGAGTCTAAATTTTACGTACGATGTTTATCACTATAAGATGGAGTTTTCTACATGTCCTCGTTTATTATTAAAACATATTTAATTCTTATATTGCTTGAATTATTCATATGTATATTAATATTCTTACGTTTGTTCATTTGTTATATGGAATGAAATACTTTTGTGAAACTTAATCGGACATGTTTAATTATTTTATAAAATTGACCATTAGATTGATTGGTTAGAATATTATAACCATGCCTTTAAAATTTTATAAATTTTGGACTTGATTTAGACATCGATCCATGTATTTCGCCAAATGTGACAATAGTACTCTTACAACTAAAACGGAAATTACCCCTCCCGAAAATAATTTTTTAACATCAAATTTTGGACACATACTCTTATGGAATACATATCTATCTCATAGTATCAAAAAAATTGACATAAAAAATTGATTTATCTACTCCCCCCATAGGAAAATAAGGAAAATAAGATGAGTGTATTTTAGTGTTTTCACAAATTTTGTTTAATTGTATTGACTGGGATCCAAACGTACTTCGATTAGGCTAATTTTTACGTACGGTGTCTTTTATTACAAGGTGAACTATTATATATGGCCTTCTTTATTATTAAAACATTTTTAATTCCTATATTGCTTGAATTCTCTACATGCACACTAATGTTCTTACCTTTATTCCTTGGTTATATGGGTTGAAAGTCCTTTGTGAAACGTAATCGATCATGTATCATCATTTTACAAAACTGACTGTCAGATTGGTTGTTCATAATATTCTAAGCATGCCGTTAAAAATTTATAAATTTTGGACTTGATTTAGACCTACATCTATGAGTTTCGCTAAATGTGACCGTAGTACCCTTACAACTAAAACATAAATTACCCATCCCTAAAGGAATTTTTTAAGATAAAAATTTTAACACACATTCTTGTAAATTACATATCTATCTCATAGTGTCAAAAAAATTGATATAAAAATTTAATTTATCAAGTTTCTCCATGGAAAAATAAGCAATATATAAGAGAAGGGTATTGATGTCATTTCACACACTCTCAATTAAACTCTCACCATTGAAAAATTACAAAATCTAATCTGAACCATCTATTATATTTACTGTTTTACAGTGTAAATCGATAAAAAAAATTACAATGAAACCCTAAACCTAAACCCTAACCCATAAACCCTAAACCCTAACCCCTAAACCCTAAACCTTAACCCCTAACCCCTAAACCCTAACCCCTAAACCCTAACTTACTCTAAACCTCAAAATTCCTAAAACCTAAAATCTAACTTACTCTAAACCTCAAAATTCTTAAACCTTAACTTACCCTAAATCTCAATCCCCTAAACCCTAAGTTACCTTAAACCTAAACCCTAACTTAATTATCCTAAACTTTAAACAATGATTTAATAGTAAAATAGATACATAAATATAACTATATATGGAATTCCAATATTTGATCAATATATGTATATGTAATATATTAATATAAACATACACAAATATAAAAAATATATATATAGTACTAGTCACTATATTATATATATAAGTGTAGGTATAATGATATACGTACTACTATCTTATATATATAAAAAATTGAATGTCGGATTGGTTGTTCATAATATTCTAAGTAGGCCGTCCCTAATTTTTATAAATTTTGGACCTAAACCCTAAACCTTAAAACCTAAACCCCAAACCCTAAACCCTAAAAAAATTACAATAAAAAATCCTAGAACCGGAACCCTAACTTACCCTAAACCTCAAATTCCTAAACCTTAACTTACCATAAATCTTAATCTCCTAAACCCTAATTTACCCTAAACCTAAACCCCAACTTATGCTAAACTTTAAATAATGACTTAATAGTAAAATAGATACACAAATTTAATTATATATGGAATTCAAATATTCAATCTATCCATCTATATGTAATATATTAATATATATACACAAATGTAAAATATATATCTATATAGTATTAGTCTATTAGACTACTAGTCACTATATTATATATATATATGTCAATATGTGTGTAGGTAAACATTAACTAGGTATAAATTGTATAATGATTAAAATTCATTAAATAATTTAATGATATATGTCAATATGTGTGCGGGCTTTGACGGGCCGGGCCTAACGGGCTTTGACGGGCCGGGCCTAACGGGCCTTGACGGGCTTTTGGCGGGCCGGGCCCGCGGGCCGGGCCGGGCTTTAGATCTCTAAACCATGGTCGGCCCACCAACCACCTTGGCGGGCTTTTGCGGGCTTTTTTGCGGGCCGGGCCGGGCTTTTAGCCCACGGGCTTGCGGGCCTCCACCGGCCCACGAGGCCCACGGGCCAAATGATGACCCCTAGTCTATTCGCGGCGTGAAGCCAGCTGGCCGATCTTATCCAATTTCTTATACCAGCGTCCCTAAACCCACCCGCCTGTCCGTCACAGACATAGCTTTTGATTGGCGCCCCAGCTTAAACCCCGCAGTGTGTCGTCCCAAGTCTCTATACTCTGATTGGCTTTTGGCGTGCGTCGCCGGGTATCTCTATACTTGCTCTCAGATTTTGCTCCCAAAGGTTAAAAATCTAATCTTTTTTCGCAGTCAATTTTCTCATTCCCATAATAAAAAAAATTCCCAAATTCAATTTGGGAAACAATGCAGCAGCACAAAGATTACGGTGATCGAAATCCTCTACATTTCAAACCCTAGATTCTGCTTCTGATACTCTTCGCCTTCTTCAAAATCCAAAACGAAGCCGAGAGGTCAGTTTTTTGTCTTGCTCACAATTACAGTCTTGTAAATTTTGTTGTGTGAATGTGTGATTGATGGTGGGTTTCTGTAATGGAATTGAGTCGCTGTCTTTTTAGTGCTGTAGGATCTGGGTTTAGTTAATTAGGATTTCTTGCTTTCTGGGTTGCATTTCGATTTTGGTTTTTGTGGGTTTTTGTTTATTTATGATTTTGCCTAGGATTTTGGTTCCTCTGTTTAGTAAAGCTTGGTTCTTGAAAAAAAATCTGTGTGAATAAATCGGCTTCTTGTTGTTAAAGTTTCTTATGCGTTTGAGTTTTACTGCATTACTAAGTTTTACTACTTACAATGAAATAGACTATGGTACATTTTGTAAACAAAAATCTGTTCTTGAGACCATTAAGACGGAGAAGAATCTTGGGCTTGTTGCTTTTGGTAATTAGGCTTGGAATATGTAGAGAACTTATGTGAATATATCACTTGCGAATTGGAATCGTTTCTGTTTCTTGGTTTTCCTGAGAGTTTGGTTACTTGTATGAGGTAGTTTTATTGTAGTGAATTTGTTCATTTTAGTAGGAATGTTCATTTTTTTAATGTGGAATTGGTTATGCAGAGTCCGAGGGTTTTGCGTTGTGAGGTTGTGTAGTTATAGAAGGTGGAAAAGATGTCCAAATCGTACTTAAATCTCTTAGATTTGGCATCAGGGAACTTCCCTGCAATTGAGGGGAGAAGGAGAAGACTTCCTAGGGTAAACTCGGCTCCGGGAAATTTGTCAGATTTGGATGATGATCAAGCATGCAGCGTGTCCTCTGATCAACCATCGTCCACTACTTCAGATCGGTTGATAATTGTTGCGAACCATCTTCCTTTGAAAGCAAAGCGAAGAGAGGATGATACAGGGTGGACTTTCAGTTGGAATGGGGAAGCTTTGATTTTCCAGCTTAAGGATGGGCTGCCAGATGACATGGAAGTTCTATACGTAGGTTCATTGAGGGTTCAAGTTGATCCTATTGACCAGGAGGATGTATCACATGTCTTACTGGATGAATTTAAGTGTGTTCCTACCTTTCTCCCTCCTGATGTTCATGATAAATTCTATAATGGTTTCTGCAAAAGATACTTGTGGCCATTGTTTCATTACAAGATGCCATTTACTGCTGAAAAAGGAGGCCGGTTTGATCAGTCTTTGTGGGAAGCATATATTGCTGCTAATAAGCTGTTTTCTCAAAGAGTGGTTGAGCTTATAAGTCCAGATGAAGATTACGTTTGGATTCATGATTACCATTTGATGGTGATGCCAACCTTCTTGAGGAGGCGATTTAGTCAGGTTAGGATGGGATTTTTCCTTCACAGCCCATTTCCCTCATCTGAGATCTATAGAACTCTTCCTGTAAGAGAAGAGATACTTAAAGCATTACTCAACTCAGATATTATTGGCTTCCACACATTTGACTATGCTCGTCTTTTTCTTACTTGCTGTAGCCGGATGTTGGGTTTGGTGTATCAGTCAAACAGAGGCTACTTAGGATTGGAATATTATGGAAGGACTATTAGGATCAAGATTATGCCAGTTGGGGTCCATATGGGTTGGATAGAGTCTGTGATGAAAGTTGCAGCTGAAGACTGTACTATGAGAGAGCTTAAACAAAAATTTGAAGGTAAAACAGTGTTGCTTGCTGTAGATGATATGGACATCTTCAAAGGTATCAGTTTGAAACTTTTGGCAATGGAGCAGATGCTCAAGCAATATCCTAGCTGGCAGGGCAAGGCTGTTCTAGTCCAGATTGTAAACCCTGCTAGAGGTAAAGGGATAGAATTGGAGGAAATGCAAGTGGAAATACAAGAAAACTGCAGGAGGATAAATGAAGAATTTGGGAGACCGAACTATCAACCAATAATCATTATTGATAGGCTAGTTTCTATAAGTGAGAGAGTTTCTTATTACAGCATTGCTGAGTGTGTTGTTGTGACAGCTGTTAGAGATGGAATGAACCTTACTCCCTATGAATATGTAGTCTGTAGACAAGGAATATCTGTTTCAGAATCATGTTCGAACTTTGATGGCCCAAAGGAAAGCATGTTGGTGGTGTCAGAGTTTATTGGATGCTCTCCGTCTCTAAGTGGGGCAATCCGTGTCAATCCATGGAATATTGAAGCAACTGCAGAGGCAATGAATACTGGTATATCAATGGAGGAATTGGATAAACAGTTACGACATGAGAAGCATTACCGCTATATCAGTACTCATGATGTGGCTTATTGGTCACGCGGTTTCTTGCAAGACATGCAGGGAACTTGTGCAAACCACTTTAAGAGAAAATATTGGGGAATTGGTATTGGCTTTGGATTCAGAGTTGTGGCACTTGATCCTAAATTCAGAAAGCTTTCGATTGATGTTATTGTATCAGCCTACAGAGGAGCAGAAACTAGGGCCATTCTGTTGGATTATGATGGCACTGTAATGCCCCAAAACTCAGTTGACAAGTCTCCAGGTCAGAAGGTAATCTCGATTATGAACACACTTTGTGCGGACCCAAAGAATACAGTTTTCATTGTCACTGGTAGAGGAAAGGAGAGCTTAAGCAAGTGGTTTTCTCCTTGCCAAAGACTTGGAATTGCAGCAGAACATGGATATTTCTTGAGGTACGCATCTCTCTCTATCTATCTCTGTGCAGTACACGTAAGATTCTTATCTTCTTTTGGATTTTATAAATAAAAGAGTTTGAACTTGATTTTCATTTTAGAATTTTTTAGAAGTGGAATCATTTAACATACTTTAGCTAAAGTTTAGCATAAAAGGTTTGGTTCAGAACTTTAGATTAGTTCGCTAAAGGGAAAATTCCAATTCTCAATAGGCCATTGAGGAAATTTCTTTAAATTAGCACACGGCATGGTACAATTCACTGGAAATTTGTATATGATACTGTATCAGTTTAAATGGGGAATTTATTGTCAACTGCTGCTGAATATGTCTGCTAGTATATTGTGCTTATGTGCTTAAAAGACTTATTATTGAGTGAATTCTAGCACTGGTTCATTCAACTTCCAGATGGTCACAAAATGAGGATTGGGAAATATGTCAGCATGGCTTTGGGTTTGGCTGGATGAGAATTGCTGAACCAGTAATGAATTTGTATACTGAGGCTACTGATGGTTCTTCTATTGAAATTAAGGAGAGTGCTATGGTTTGGCATTATCGAGATGCAGACACAGGATTTGGGTCCTCCCAGGCAAAGGAGATGTTTGATCATCTAGAAAGTGTCTTGGCAAATGAACCTGTTACTGTTAAGCAGGGTCAGTTTATAGTTGACATAAAGCCTCAGGTACATACAAGAATGATGAACCCCAAACTCCTGCAATTCTTTTTTTTTACTTGAGCATTTGAGTTTACATTTAGCCAGACTGTCTTATTAACACAAATATTAGGCATTTTTGAAGAAAACTTTTTGTAGTTCCTGTTTAGTCTCTTTTGTTTTCTTTTGGTAATACGTTTGTTTGTCGATTTCTTGCTTCCTACACGCATGATTTACCAATAATTTCCCTTCCTAAGCTCCATGTTTCTTCGTGGTCTATCTGTATTTTTCCTTTTCCATTCACTCTATTGTTAGGTTCCCATAATAGGTAACTGTTATAGAAATTTGCATAGGTACTAGTGGCTTTTATTTCATGCATCAAGCAAGTTAATATGCAATTCTATTCTGGAGTGCAACCTATAGAAAGAACCTGACTGTCTTCTAATTTTTGCTTGCTGGTCTCTTATTTCAGGGAGTCAGTAAAGGTCTTGTCGCAGAGAAGATTTTCTCATCATTGGCTGCAAATGGAAAAAATGCAGACTTTGTTCTTTGTATTGGCGATGACAGATCTGATGAGGACATGTTTGAGATATTTGGCGATGCAAAGTTGAAAAATATCCTTTCTCACAATCCTTCAGTTTTTGCTTGCACAGTCGAACAAAAGCCAAGCAAAGCTAAATATTTCCTGGACGACACAAATGAAGTGATCAACATGCTTGAATCACTTGCTGAGGCCTCTGATTCTTTGCCACCCACAGAAGGAGGATATGAAAGCGAACCATGAAAAATATCAGTCAGATTGTTTTCTTCTAAATAAGTACTTTCTTGGATAGTTTAGGTAGAAGGCATCTTACCATATAGTGTATTGATCATAGAGGTTAAAGTTGGTAGACTTTCCTGACTTCTTCTCTCCTTGTATATATGGTTTGTGACCAGACAATTAATGAAAAAAAAGTTAATGTTCAGAAGAAAATGGAAGTATGGGAGGTCGCGGATGAATCTCAATAGATGAGTCATGAGATCATCGTATTCATTTTCACCTTCAAGTATATAAACTTTTCTTCACCTCGATCAGATTTTGACACTATTTATGTAGAGATGAAGGTAGTTAACTTGGAATGTAGATGCAAATACAACTGGCAATTACGGGTACTAATTAATTTACCGTGGCTTCTATAAACCACCCACAGAGCCGAACAACCCGGAAAAGCTGGTTGAATACACTAGGAGAAACCGGTGGAAGACATACATTTCGGCAGACATGCAACTTAATCTGCCTTCTTTAGTTTACCAGAAAATGAGAAATCTCATTTCTAGATACTCATTGTTTAATTCAAATGTCGACCGACAAAATATAATGAGTTTGAAGAAAAGAGAATTAAGCTGGCAAATACAGATTCAAACGATTTGTTCTTTGAATGGTAATCAATTTATTAATTGCAAAGGAGACAATCGCTCCGATTGATTACAAATGACGAAGGGGTGCTCTAAATGTGGCCTCCTTAAACCTTTCCTAAGTAAACCTCTTGGGCAAACCCTAGGCAGGAGAAGAGTACCACACACCCATATATACAGCTTACAGAGAAATACATATACAAGTACTGCTATCTGCTAATGAACTAAGCTATCTATCCAATGTCCATCGATCTCACTCATGAATGTACGATCGATCGAGCAACTGTGTATTTGAACCATTCTTGGTATTTGTTGGTCAAACAGCAACGATCGATCATAGTGCAGAAAACGGCCGAGTCGAGGTAGCAGCATGTCTTTCACGTACTCCTTATCAATCTTTGGCGATATAATGGAGACACTGCTCAAAGGTTTCCGTCGAGCACTCTAGAAAAATTGGCTGACCAAATCTTGGATCGAAGACGGCTTCTTGGTACTTCTTGAGGAGTTCTTGGAGCATTGGGTGCAAAATGTACTTGACAGGGACTTGATATTTCTTCTCCTCTTCCCCCACAATCAAATCTATACAACCTCTTGCGGGTGATCCTTGCTTCTTCTTCTTCTTGGAACAGCTGAGATCAATATCTGCTTCATGCACCATCCTCTCGTACGCGTACGTCTTCATGGACTTGCCTTTGCCCAACTTGCTGATAAGACTTGCTGGATTCACGAACCTCATGCTGAGTAGGCTGGTTAGTCGATCTTTAGGTAATTAAGAAAGATTGATGATGGAACTGGTAACCAGAGAAACGTTGAGAGCTAGCTAGGGTTTCTAATCGAGAAGAGGAAAGTGCGTGATAATTAAAATCCTAGGAGTATGTTTTTCCTTATATAATATTTGAGGCGGTTTAAGTCAACCGAATAGATTACGTACACTTGAGTGGAGGTCAAGTTTCATTTCTATCCAATATATATATTTATGTCTGAGGGAAATATAGCTGATCGATCACAGCGCTTCATTCATCCAATCATAAGTGTTTGACCTAATTAAAAGTCTATTTAAATGCAGAGTTGACAATTAAGAAAACAGATTAGGAAGCTTCTCAAACAATAACTGTCCCTAAGATAAATTTCATCACGTACTTCTACAGTTCTGCTTCTTGGCTGCAGCATGTGAAATGTTGCTGAAGGCGAGGCATTTTTGTGATCTAAAACATTGACAAGAAGCGTCAAATTTATGCTCTGTTTATCCTATCTCTGCAAGCAACCATAATTTACAGCGCTTTTCAAGATATGTATGAAGAAGATCGAGTTTTGATATATTATCGATTAAAAGTGTGTATATATCGCACTCCTTATGAGTTACATTGTCTAGCTTGCATGTCATTCATATAGGAATAACCAGATTTTTGGAGAAAACTTCAATCAACTCTCTCATATTAGTATTATTCGATTCCTTCCACGGGGGAAGAAACAAGCTCACAACAACAACTCGATTCTTGTGTGATGTAGAACCAATGACATTAAAGATTGAAGAGAAATTTGAACGTAAAAAAGGTAAAACCGATAAAATATAGGGTTTGAAAAATGGTGTCTGATCTAGGCGAATAATATTTTTCTCTGGAAATGGAACGACGAAATAAGTTGCCCTCCCATGGAGCTTGATCATGGGGGTAGTTATGCTCCGTTTTGCGATCTGGGGTCATTTAGGTCTCAAAAAATTTGTTTTTGTGTTTTCGACATTTTTAGGATTTTATTTATTTTGAGTTTTATTTTATTTTTGACTCATGAGTTTTAGTAGGCCTTTTGTTAGCGCCCTAGGGTTTTGTTTTAGTATTTAAGCACCTCTTTGTGGTCGCTAAACTTATCTTTCATATTATTAATAATAATAAAAAAAGAACTTTTCTCAAACTCTAGTGAATTCCAATTTATTTTGATTATTTCTAGGTTTAACACTTATTAACCTATATACTCTCTTGCGTCATTGTCATTGTGCATAAGAATTCCGCAAGTAGAATTGCTTAGGGTCCTTTCACCAATCGATCTGGACTGAATTGATCAATATTAGAAGAAAATAGTTTGCTGAAAGGGGGGAGAAATTCGATTTAATTCATAAATTAAAGCGGTTAATACAAGCTTTCACAATGATTTTTTAAATTCTAGTAAAAGTCGGTACGTAATTATGTATCTCATAAATTTTGTAACACATTATAGAGCTTGTTGTTTATGATAATTGGATCATGTCGAGTTACAACTTCAACATTCAGAACCATATGATGGATGCTTAGTGATAACTTACATATGTTCTCTTTTTCGGGGTAATTAGTTAGTAAATTGAGTTATCAATTAGCTCCATTCCATTGACAATGCAGGGGACGAGATGCAGAGCTCTAATTTAATGACATCATTGAATGCAATGACACACACACACATATAGAACTGGAATCCTGGAATGATCTAGCAACCTACGATACATAAAAATGGAAGATTGAACTTGTACAGGTATGATTATGTATGATTAGCATTTCATTGAACTTATAGTTGTGTAATGAGTCATATTATAAATCTAATCCTTGTGTCAATGTGAATAACATATACAATTTGCATTGTAATAGGAATCTATCTTATGTATAGATATGATCACATGTTTAAGTAATCTGTGTTTTGGTGTAACAAGTTTTCTTCAATGGGCAAGACTCTTGTTACATCTCTATATATATGTGAGACTCGTCCTTGTTCTCTCTACGAGTAGCATTCATCACCTAATCTCATTCAAGAAGCTTAATGAGAAGAGAACAGAAGACAGCTCAAGAACAATGGTAGTGTCACTAAACGCACCTGATAAGCCTCTATTCCTCTTTAGTACTATGTTGATGTGTTTACATGACTTGATTGATCTTCAGTGATTCAGTTTACAATTGGTATTAGAGCCTTGCTCAAAATCTTGCATGTAAATCACTTGAGTAAAAATCAACATGTATGATCTAGGGTTTACGTGAATCAAGCAACAAAAATGGCCAAGATCATATTCAGACGTTTTTCGCCCATTCGGAAAACAAACTGGCCATGTGGGCTACGTGGCTCTAGTAAAGCCCATTCAGTTGAATACCCTAATCTCAGTCTTGGTTAATTGACCGACCATTGCGTATAACAAACTGAGATCGGGGATTCTGGGTTTTAGAGCTCGAGGAAGAACACACATAGATTCATTTCATGAGTCTGTTTAGAGGATTCAATCCTTGCTCGTTGACCAGGTATTTTTAGGAATGCAATAGAAATACCCTAATAATACATCCCAACGAGCACATAGGATAGGATTGTTTGTTGTGTGTTAAATGGGCCAGATGGAATTTAAATTCGATTCTATATGTATTCTGATTGTATTGTTTGATCTGAGTATGTGATGTATATCTATGGTTGTTTCCGCTAACATTGCAGCGCTGTGAGCAAAGGCTAAAGTATGTCGATTGAATGAAATTGTGAGAAGAGGCATAGCCTAGCTATCTGTTCAAACTATAAATTGATGAAGAACTTTGAATGATTATTTTATGCTCCCATAAATCATAACAATACAATTTATAGGAAAAGGAATATCGTTTCAAATTGTTAAACAAACCTCTCTAGAATTCCTTAAAGTCTTTGAGTTTTGAAAATTTGGATGAGCATGTTACACATAGCAAAACTTTTTCATGTTTTCATAAAGTTCATTAAGCATAAAAGATTTGACACTTGTGTTATTGGTTTTAAAATTTTGTACCTTTTGGCTTCGATAGGAGTATATGTATAAAATTTTAGAATCAAAATAGCTACATACATGGTTTCTAAACTCATATTTGGTTATCTTAGAAGTTTTTCTTCTGCTATTAGGTGATGACTACTTCTCTTACAAATCATGAGATTAATTACTGTGGTTTGTACTTCAAAAATTCAGTATTGACCAATCTTCTACTATATAAGTGTTGTTGGACAATGTACTACAGTTTGGGATATTTTGATATATGTATATGTTCTAAATTATATGCATATGTGTTAAAACTTGTGTGATTGTTTGGTTGGTTGTTCTCTGTGGTTTATTATCTTTGTCTGCACTTACATAAAACACAGAAATTATCTATAACAATCCCACAAACTTAACAACAAAACTAATTTGAAAATCTCTTTTGGTTGCTCTCTAGGTGTCCAAGTTGTTACTCTTAACCAGATTGAACTCTTAACGGGGTCTAATTATTCTACCTGGAGGAGACAAATTGATATGTATTTTTCAGTCAATGAGGAGTGAATATGAGAAAGACCATTACAAGGCTCAGTTTGATTACTATATTCTTTGGCGGAGGAAGAACACCACCTGTTGGAATATTATTAAGGCCACCATATCTGACACCATAGCTGGAACTTTACCTGAGATGGATTATGCTTATGATTATCTTGAGCTAACTCATGAAAAGTTTAAGAAGACTGACAAAGCAGAAGCATCTAACCTTTCAATGCAGCTCAATTCCCTTAAGTACAATGGAGTTGCGGGTGTTAGAGATCACATAATGAAGATGAGACCCTATGTGCTAAACTTAAGAACCTGAATGTAGGGCTCCCTGATGAATATGTGGTGCATATTGCTTTGCACTCCCTTCTATCATGTTTTAACCAGCTGAAGACTAGTTATAATACTCAGTCTAAAAAATGGACAATCAATCAACTGATTTCCATAGTTGCTGAGGAAGATAGCAGAATTAAGGAGGATCCAAATTTTGGTGTGATTAAGGCCTCAACCTCTGAGGAAAAAATAAGTGGAAAAAGAAGCTAAGTACCAAGAAAACTAACTTTAAACCTCATTCAGCTAGAACAGCAGCAGCAGGACCATCCAACAATAACTCAAGCACTACAAACCTGAAGTACAAGTGCTATTTTTGCAAGAAACCAGAACACATTAAGAAAGATTGTTCAGGGTTTAAGGCTTGGATGATTAAGAAGGGTAAGTTTTTACCCTTACCTGAAACTGTTAACTTTTCATCTCTTTTCTTTTTAGAAGTTGATTTAATTAATATTAAGCCAAATAATTTTTAGCTTGATTCAGGCTCTCCCTTACACATTGTTAACTCCTTACAAGGCTTCACAAAAAGGAGGAAACCAAAAACTGAAGAATCACACATTCGAGTAGGCAATGACATGAGAGTTACTGCCAAGGCCATAAACAGTCTTAGTCTTGATTTAGGTTTAAGGAAAAAAAATTTGGATAGTGTTTATTTAGTACCCTCTATGAAGAGGAATTTGATTTCTTGGGATCTTTTGATTCATAATGGTTGCAATTTGCTTTATGACATTAATGGAATAAAGATTTTTAGAAATTCATTGCATATTGGTTATGCTATATGTTTGAATGACTACTTACAGTTACAGTGTAGCCTATCTTCTTCTCAATCTTCTGTCTATAATATTGAGAATTCAACATATGATTCAAATGTGTTAAGTGAAAACACCACTGTAAATGTTAAAAGACTTTATTTAATGAAAAATCTGCATAATTGTGGCACAAGAGACTAGGTCACATATCAAAAGAAAGATTAAAATCATTGATTATGCCTAAAATGCTACCAGAATTAGATTTCTCTGACATGAATAAATGTGTGAAATGCTGTAAAGGGAAGATGACTAACAAAAACAGAAAATGTGCATACAGATCAAGGGAGCTATTGGAATTGATACACACAGACATCTGTGGACCCTTAAAACATTAAACTATTTGTGGAAACTGTGACGACCCGAACCAGAATCAGTTGTGTATTCTGCACGATTCACAAGATTGGTCATAGTCGCAGTTTTATGATATTTGTGTGGTTTGTTGATTCTGTTCACGACTATATTAACGGTCGAGAATTTGAGTTAAGTGTCTTCATGAAATTTGTAAAGTACGTGATTTCGAGCTCGTGGGCGGTTCCGGATGATTTTTCCGATAACTGAGGAATATAATACGATTATTTGAAGTTTCAGTTTTCGACGAGTTTATCCGATTGTTTTGTGTTTATCCAAATTGCGATGGTTATCCATTTCGGACCGTCGATTGACCCGAGGCGCGAGTATAAATATCGGGAATAGTCGTAAAATCGTCGAAAAATACTGTTTGACGTTGATCGCCGTTGACTTTCCAAAAATAGAAACTGTTGACCGTTGACCCGAGGGGAAAACTTTCCCGTTTTGGCTTCGCCGTCTGACGTCCCTTTTCCGGCCACCTCCGACTTCGGCAAGGGCATGATTAGCTTCACCTTGAGTTCCTTTATCGTTTTGTAATTGGTTTGGTTGAAATTGGTTGCGTTTTGCTTGAACCCGAATCGGGTCGAGTTCATTGATTTCGCCGGTGATGGTTTTCGGTTTTTCGGCGAGCCACAGTGGTGGTGGTTAGGGGGGTTCGACTCCCCTTGCTCCTCTGAGTCTCATGGTGTGATTGGTTTTGACTATGGTTGAGTTTTGAGGGCAACCCGATTAGGTCACCGGAGGGAGAATTTCCGTTTGATTTTCAGGTTAATTGGAGGGGCTCCGGTTTGAATTGGCCTTGGTGGTAGTTAAGGAAGTGACTCGGCTTGGGGAGAGCTTCATTTCTGGAGAATCTCGCCGTGGAATTCCACCGTTGACGGCGCGCCGCCGCCGACGGCGGCGGTCAACGGCGGAGCTCCGACGAGGAGTTGACTTTTTGGTTTTCGACGTTTTTAATGTCATTTTTCTCGTAATCGCGCTCTGATTATCGTCCATAGATTTTCGGATTGATTTAGACAATGGATTTTCAGTCGAGGGTTTCGAGTGAAGATATCGAGAATTCTGTTAATCATTTTGTACTGCGTTGTATATTTCTGGGAACGATTGATTTCCGTGGTTAAGTACAGGGTTGTGGGCTATGATTTTGATCAGTTGTGTTTTTGTGAATATTCAGGGGATCGAGATCGAGATCGTGATCGTGCTTCAGGCGAGGGATCTTCTGCCGGACCACGAGATTAGCACGAGTGCGCGTTACGCGAGTCTATGAGTGGACATTTCTTTTCACGGATTGATTGCGAGTCTTTTATATACGTTTTACGAACTTGAGCATGCATATGAGATTTCGGTTTACATGAGCATGTGTTATACGATTATGCCTATACCAATATATATTACGTATATGCACTTATATAATGATTCATGCATGTGCATCGAACTATTTATGATTTGATCTACACAGAGTACAGTCTCAGTTACGTTATTGTATCGATACACTTGCCTCTCGGCTGATCCCCGATGGAGGCCTACCAGGAGGGGCAGTACCCCGACTTGACCGGCGATGGGCGTTTCCCCGGAACCGAGGCCTTTCTGGCTAGAATCACGTGTGGGCTAGGGACCCCGTGATTCGAACTGTACTAGCACGGATGTGTCCACGAGTGACTCCGTGAGATTTTTATGCATGCTCTGTACGCGTGAGGAGTTAGAGTCTCCCTCGTGTACCATTTCTTTATTTATACATTCAGACTCGCATATATATATATATAACTTATATATTATCCGGTGAAAGACATTTATCTTTTCGTCCACTCATTCTAACGGTTTTCATGTCTTTCCCCTGGGCTTTTCGGTTTCCGTGCCCAGTTTGCAGTTCAGGTTCTGGTATTTCACGTCGCGGTTGGAGGCTAGTGATCCGAGCTACCTGTGTTTTCCAGTAGGTTCTTGCTTCGCCTACTGATGTGTATATTGTATATATTTACACTAGAGGTCGCTCTGATACATTCTGATACATGTTTTATACGAATTTTCTCGGATATATATATACTACAGTATGTTTACTGTTTATTGATTATGATATGATGTTGAGAAATCCGGATGGGATTGGTGCCCACGGTTTGGCTTTTGTGGCATAGGATGAAGTGTTATTTTCTGGGTGCAGGTTTATGCAATTCCACGTTAGTAACGAAACTCTGCCGAAATTTTATTGGGTTTTTGTTGGTTCTCGTTTTCAGAAGGGGTTCAATTCCGGTTTAGGCAACTGAATCGGGGTTGAGTCCTTTCATAAACATCTACTTCATAACATCTATAGACGATTTCTCACGTTTCTGCCATATACAGTTAATATATGAAAAATCACAGTCTTTAGAAGCATTTCAAATCTTCAAAACTGAAATTGAGCTTCAGCTTGAGAAGAAGATTAAAATTGTTAGATCAGATAGAAGGGGAGAATTTTATGGGAGATATACTGAAAATGGTCAACATAAAGGACTATTTTTCCTGTTGTACAAGAACATGACATTAAAGCTCAGTACACAACCATTTATAATCCTTAACAGGATGGAGTGGCAGAGAGAAAAATAGAACTATTTTGAATATGGTTAGGAGTATGATGTGTACATCAGGTCTACCTAAATGGCTTTGGGATGAAGCTTTAAGAACAGCAAATTGCATTTGCAATAAGGCCCCAAGTAAGTCAGTACACAACACTCCTTATGAATTATGGCATGGTAAAAAGTCAAGTCTGCACCATATGCATGTTTAGGGCTGTAAAAATGAGGTCAGGCTTTATAACCTAGGTTTATGCCAACTTGAGTCTAAATCAGTTAATTGTCATTTTGTAGGTTATAGTGAAAAGTCTAAAGAATACAAATTGTATTCACCAAATCACTCTCGAAGAGTGTTTGAAACACATCATGTATTTTTTTTTTAGGAGAAATAGTCTGTAATATTGCTTATGTTGACTTAACAGCAGATTTTGAAGAAATTTCAGACAATTCAGTGGACTCAAATAATTTACAAAACATTTTTGTTCTACCAATAGGTTCAAATACAATTTTAGAACAGCCTAATGAATCTGAAACCAGAGTTTTGGGGGAAGGAACAAATGGAGAACAGTTAAATCAACAATTACCTGAAAATAATAACATTGCAGGAATTTTGAAAAATTCAGAAAACATAAGACCCGAGGATAATTTTGGAATTCCTAATTCTGCATAACCTTCAGTGAATTTAGAACCTTATCAACTAAACCCAACTTCAGACCTTGAACCAAGGAAATCAGTAAGGGAAAGAGTTCCCACATTTGCAAGTCAGAGTGATTATTATGTGTTTTCTCAAGAAATTGAGGACTCATTAGATGATAATAATGACCCTGTGAACTTTAGTCTAGCCATGAACACTGAGGACTCAACTAAATGGTATGAAGCAATGACTGCAGAAATAGAGTCCATGAGGAATAATGTAGTATGGGATTTAGTTAAAGATGATGAAAACCAAAAGCCTATAGGTTCTAAATGGGCTTTTCAGACAAAAAGATATGCTAAAGGAAATATAGAAAGGTTTAAAACTAGGTTAGTAGCAAAAGGTTTCACACAAAAAAAAAGTATTGATTATACAGAAACATTTTCTCATGTTTCTACAAAAGATTCATTTAGGATAATTATGGCATTAGTAGCTAATTTTGACATGGAGCTATATTAGATCGATGTCAAACAGCCTTCCTTATTGGAGAACTTGAAGAGACAATTTATTTGAAACAACCAGAATGTTTCATACCTAAAAGAAAGGAGAAGTTGGTCTATAGACTTAAGAAATCAATATATGAATTAAAACAAGCTTATAAAGCTACGATACATAAAAATGAAAGAGTAAACTTGTACAACAGTTATGATTATGTATGGTTGGCATTTCATTGAACTTATAGTTGTGTAATGAGAGTCATATTATAAAGCTAATCCTTGTGTCAATGTGAATAACATATACATTTTGCATTGTAATAGGAATCTATCTTATGTACTAATATGATCACATGTTTAAGTAATCTGTGTTTTGGTGCAACAAGTCTTTTTCAATGGGCAAGACGTACTCTTGTTGCATCTCTATATATATGTGAGACTCGTCCCTATTCTCTCTACGAGTGGCATTCATCACCTAATCTCTTTCAAGGAGCTTAAGGAGAAGAGAACAGAAGATAGCTCAAGAACAATGGTAGTGCCACTAAACACAGGTGGTAAGCCTTTGTTCCTCTTCAGTACTATGTTGATGTGTTTACATGATTGATCTTCTTACAAAAAAGGGATTTCGATAATTAAAACGTGAATGTCGCACGACAACAAAAGAAGATTTCAAAGAAAAATGAAATCAAATAAAAATGCAATGAATTTGTTGTTTGAATGGAAACCAATTTCTAGCAAAGGAGGCAATATATTGCTCCGATTGATTACAATTTACAAATGATAAAGGGGTGCTTCTCATGTGGGAGAACCCTAGGTAGGAGAAGAGTGCCACGCACCCATATGTAGCTTAATTACAGAGATACTTTTACATGAGAAATTTTATAATTATGGAGCCACAACAAGCTCCATTGACTCGACCAAAGTAACATGCACATACAGGCCAAGCTATCTACTCGATCAATAGGCCATTGAGCTCACTATCATGCACGAACGTACGATAGAGCCTGCTGCTTCATGCAAGGTTCTCGATCTTCATGAACGAATCTCACCTTCTTCCCATTCTCCAAAAAGTTCTCTTCGTCCATATAGTCCAAGGCGTCCTTCTTCAAACATAAACCCAAACTAAATTTCTGAAGAAGTATACCTAGTGGCGCCACACAGCATATCCAGTTCTTTAATATCCTGCAATGCTGAACATATTTTTGATTTTTCTTCATCTTCTGGAGTGGCAAACCAAGATGAACGTCGAGAAGAAGCTGATCGCCCACACAACACCTCAATGTCTTCAAAAACTTTAAAGTTATCCACAAACTCGACGGATGGTTTCATCTTTGAAAGACGACGATCACGAGCTGCTTCTCTTTGCTCCTGCCTTTGGCGTTCATTCATCTCCTGGTTTGATTTCATTGAACTCGAATTGGATGTTGTATCTATACATAGTCTATTTGGTGGCCTCGTGAATTGAGGAGCCTGAACTTTGGTGATTTTTTCCTCTCTTTTCGCTTCATTAAGACTGAGAAAATTGCACGATGGTTGGTTCTTAGCTACTTGTTATGTTTTAACCGGTTTCTGTTAGGGAATATGATAATTGACAGTGAGATGATTAAATTGATCACTCCTAACGGATCTCTCTTTCTCCTGCACTACATCTATCAAACCACAATTCACAAAATGTGTCAGAAGTCGAGATGGGGTGGCCCGTCTTCGATACTCTGATGATTAATTCAGTGAATCAGAGGTGTAATAGCATTAGCAAAGTACTAGTGTGAGATGCATTACCTCTTTCCCTCCATAAATGGGATATTAAATAGGCGGTTGGCGGTTGGTTGAGCATTTATTGTTTAATGTAGGATTAACATTCATTATTCTGCCCGTAATCCATCCTGATCCGTCAAGTTCATCCAACGAGTGTTCCATTAGGACATTGCCGGATCATGTCAATGTGGTTAACGAAGTTCTTCTTTTAAGGGTGTTCCTTCTTTTTGGCTATGAGGTGTTGAAAGATGTTTAGCGTTAAGCATGCTTAATTAAGAGTGTACAGTGTGATGAATTAACAAGTCCTCCAAGTCCCCGAGCAAAATATATTGATCTTGGTTGGGGAGTTGTCTTTCTAATTGTCTGATTAAGCCTGCTTAACGCTTGATGATCCGTCTCTCCAACGCCATAGTCCCCTAACTTCTCAACTAAGATCTGTTGTCTTTGGCGTGACATGACCTGCCTGAAATATAAACGAACTGTAACGTTAGTTGTGAAGTCCCCGAGTGTGCAAGTCGATGTTAGTCCATCAGTTCCAATGTTGGCATGACATGTTAAGCGATGAGTGTCTGAAGCTGGACTAAACTCTGGTGTATTTGGCATATCAGGAGTTTAGTCCTGTTAGCCCAATAGTTGGACGATGCATCATCCATTAGGTGAGATTAATTTCTAGTGTGATTTGCGTCAGGAGATTAATCTGTCAGTATTAATGTTGGGACGATGCACCAAACAATAAGTGACTAAAGCTGGACTAAACTCTAATGTATTTGGCATATAAGGAGTTTAGTCTCGTTATCTCAATGGTGGAATGATGCATCATCCATTGGGTGGGATTAATCTCTGGTGTGATTTGCGTCAGGAGATTAATCTTTCAGTATTAATACTGGGATGATACATCTGACATTAAGTGACTGCATGAAGCTGGACTAAACTCTGGTGTATTTGGCATATCAAAAGTTTAGTCTCGTTATCCCAATGGTGAAACGATGCATCATCTATGGGGTGAGATTAATCTCTGGTGTGATTTACGTTAGGAGATTAATCCATCAGTATTAATGTTGGGACGATGCACCAAACATTAAGTGACTGAAGCTGGACTAAACTATGGTGTATTTGGTATATCAGGAGTTTAGTCTCGTTAGTCCACAACCTGTATAAGTACCGTTAGATTGTCAGATAATATATATGTTCGCATGCATTGATTTTTGAACGTGTCACTTGACCGTTTAGGAGACCGTTACATGTGCAACACGTGTCTCTGGATTTGAATTTTGAATTCTAAAACGATTGCTAACGTCATTGTTACTAAATGGGGTAATAATGATGTCGCTTCGTTAACCAAAGCATCTCTCCTTTTGGTTAATCGTGGACCACATGGTGTCATCCTGCAGTTTGCACCGATTAGTGTGAATGATTGAGATTTGCTAGGGTGAAACCTTCTTTTCCTATAAATAGGGGCGATCGAGGTGAGAATCATTTTTTCACATTCTTCACTTTTACTCTCAAAGCTCTACCAAATTGTGCTCTCACCTTTCGGTAACGTGCTCACCATCGTTGTTCTTCAAACCACCGTTGTTGTTTACTCCCGGTAAGTCCTGACACCTTGCTTGAGTTTTCTTGCTTTGCCTTTACTTTCTTGTTTTGTTGCTTTCTGTGTTCTGAGTTTGTAGGCTTAGTGCATCAGTCCCCATGTCTTTTAGGTGTTATATGTCTGGCTGGTGACTCTAATTGAGTGCATTTAGCCTGAAGGAAGATTTTTCCTTTAGAAGGTATTAGTTAGGGTTGGCCATGTCAGACAAGAACATAGATCAATACTTAAATCAACCAGATGCGAATGAGCGTCACAAACGAAAAAGGGTTGTCCGATTGTCCAAGGATGCATCTGGGGGTCTAACAGAATCCACAATGGTGACACTTGTTAGACCTCTGTCTCCGCCACGGGAGGTTCAAGGTGGGGGTTTATGGCTTTTCGTGGATGACGAACTGATTGAAGAGCCAAAGTCGATTATGATGCCAGACGAAATTGATGTGTTAAGGCGAAACTACAACATTCCCCCATGCGTTACGGTATTTCCTCCTCATCAGGGTTTGAGGTTTCCTTGTACGAGTCTACATGACTGGGATATATGCGTTTTGGATGTTCAGTTGAGAATGGGCATATGTTTGCCTCTTCAATTTGGGCATTACCGTAGGACACTACACCCCCATAATGTGCAAAGTATTGGTTGATATGTACAACATATTCAATCTGTCAGGGTGTGGGTTTCCCTTTTTAGGAGAGATATATTATTTCTACCACGTGAGATATTCCTACCAGGAAGGAGATATGGGTACTATCACGCTAAGAGAGAACAAACAGCCCCAACGGTTGACGGGAATGCTTACCTCCACGACAGACTGGAAAAAATGAGTTTTCATGGTTGGGGAGTATTAGGAATTTGGGAGAGAGCCGATGAGTGAATATCTTAGCGGACCTCGTATTCTGCTAAGATTTTGTGCCATAAGCCATAAGTGCATCTAATCATATGTTTTTAGCTTGTGCATGCATGCCTATTCCGTATTCTCCTTTTTCTCCTTTTTTTAACAGTGTGTACTGGTTGTGCAGGGAAATTGAAGTTTCCTTTGACTTCCATCGAGGAAGGTCGATCGAATAGTATCTATTACACTTTACAGAAGGACAACGAGCTTCGTGACATCTAGGTTGCTACTCATTGGGACGTAATTTCTACTACCGGACTATCGACTTTGCCCAGTGTGTCCTATGTTAATATCTTGTCTCGTTTGTCTTAAACTTGCATTTACTAACTATATATATTTTTGTGGTTGTAGTTAAACTTCCAAATACCAAGACTTCAAAGAAGATGGAAGAAACTAGAGCATTAATATTTTTTTTTCTTTTCAAAATGCTCTGACTACTAAGACTGTGGTGTCATCCAGCAAGCAAAATCTTGTTGCTCCTGTCACGATGGGCATGGCCGATCAATCTTGACCCTTCAGCCGATAGTGCTCAATTGGCTTCTCGTCCTGCCATTATGGAACTTCTGGCCAAATGCAAGGCTCAGGATGAGGCGGTGAAACTCAAGTCTGGGGGAGGTAACCAGACTGCTAATGATGCAAACGTATGTGGCGCCAAGCCAAAACCCAAGCGCACCCATCCTAATAAGAAGTCTTCATATGAAGTTTCGTCAATCGAGGTAGAGAATCAAGCGGTTGACCAATCTGAAGGTGCCGGTTCTCATGACGATAGAGTGTGTTTGCCTCCGAGGAGGGAGGTTCAGAACGAGCAAAGGCACATTACAGCGTGGCACAGATGAAAGAGGAAAGACCATGTCCCGTCTGGACGTCCTCTGTTTGAGAAAACATTTGTCGATGACCCTAATTCTATCAGTGTAGCTGTTAAGTCCCTAGTGACGGGTACAGTCATACCAACCTTTGTGACATCTGATCTTTACCATCACCTCTCTGGTGTGTTAGATGAAAACACCAAGTCTTCTCAGCAAGTCTATGAGCTCTCCCAAACCCCCAAAGATAACCTTGAACGTATCTACAAGCAAGTGGCTGAGACTTTGCATGAGGTGTACATGTTGGCGGAACTGGAAGATTCAGAGTGTCAACAAATGGAGTTAGTGGCGGTGAAGCATGAGCTGGCCACTGCGTGGGGTGAGATCAAGCGGCTTACGCAGGAGAAGAACAGAGTTGACTAGTGTCTCCGTTTAAACAAACGAAAGATGTGTCTTTGGAATGACCGCTTGAAAAGAGTGGAAAGTTGGGAGCAGGACAAGTCTTCTGTCTGCCTAGAGCACGATGAGGCACTAAAGGAGAAAGCATATGCTGAGGTGACTCTAAAGCTAGCGAAAGAGCATTGTGACGTAGGTTTGGAGGCAGTCAAAATCTTTAACAAACCGATTGACGACCTGAAAGTTCATATTGCCAACTTGGAAGCCCAAGTTGCGTCAGAGAACACGACTCGGGAAGCTGTTGTGATGAGGGCTTTAGCCAGGCAGCAAGCGGATATGGAGAAAGCCAAGGCCTGGGTGGTGTCTTTAAGCAAGTTGTGGCTGGGACTTATAGCGGTGGAATTTCTGGAGACGATGAGGAAGATGGTGAGATTGCTTCTATCAATGGTGAAGATTGAAGTGCAAGCTCATCAGGGTCAGAGAAAGAGATGGAGGAAGTGTAGCATGTTCTTACTGTTCCCCCCCCCCCCCCCCCCTCTCTCTTTTGTGCTTTAACTGTAGGTTTTGTTAATGTATCGGAAGACAAATATTTTTGTGGCAAGTACAGACTATCTTGTGTTATTGTTATGTTACCATATTTTGTTTTGCTTTTACTTGACTTTAATTCAATGAATGGTCTGAGAAGAACTTATTCACATGTGTCTGTTGTGTGGTTATGAAACTGAAATGTATGTTAAACGGATGTTTACGTTTAAGAGGAAAACACATGTGATGATCAGAAAAGTTCTCTAATTCATTGATGGTAGTTTACAAAATAGAGAAGTAAGGATGGTGTCTGTTACAATCAATATCCTAAACGCAACCCTACCCTACATTGCAGATACAACTGGCTTCTTTAGGGTAACTACAAAATAGTGTCAATGATGATATTTCCCGAGATTTTTACCGTTCCATGGATGCGGCAAGTGATTTTACTTTGTTTTCTACTTGCAGTCGACTGATATTGGAGTTCCACATATTAGGGGAATGAAAGAGGAAGCTGAGGTGAAGATTTGGACACTAGGACCGACCAAATTCGTGGTTGGCCGATGATGGTTCACAGAGAGTCAGTGTCGTAGAGAGAGAGAGAGAGAGAGAGAGAGAGAGAGAGAGAGAGAGAGAGAGAGAGAGAGAGAGAAATGAATTGTCAACAAATTTGATAACAATGTGACGAAAAGGATGTGAGGCATCATACTTATAGCGTTTTAGGAATCTGGGTATCATTTTGATAGTTTTTAGAGTTTGAACACCCTTTTAACCTGACCAGAAGAATTCCGACATCATAAATAAATTTTTTTATAAATAAAAACCCTAGCCGCAAAGCGAACTATTTGTAACTTTGTAAGAGTTTGGCTTTAGATCAATGGAACTTCCTAATATAAGTAAATCTCAATAGATGAATCGTAAGATCATCCTATTCAATTTCACCTTGCCAGCCGCCAACAAGTAGTAAATTAAAGATCGAGAAGCTTCCTAATTTGGTTCGCTTAGTTGTCAAGTCTGAACTTGAATAGATCTCTCATTATATCCAAGTCGGACGCTGTGATCGATCAAATATATTTCCCTTCTGGGCTTAATTAGACAGTCACATAAATACTTGAAAGAAATGAAACTTGACCTCCACTCCAGTACGTCTACCGAGGTCAGTTTTAATTGGAAACCGACACTAAATACTATATAAGAGCACACATACTCCTCGGATTATATCGATCACGTACTTTCTTCTTTTGAGAGAAACCCTAGCTAGCTCTCATCGTTTCTCTGGTTACCAGTTCCATCATCAATCTTTCTTAATTACCTAAAGATCGACTAACCAGCCTACTCAGCATGAGGTTCGTGAATCCAGCAAGTCTTATCAGCAAGTTGGGCAAAGGCAAGTCCATGAAGACGTACGCGTACGAGAGGATGGTGCATGAAGCAGATATTGATCTCAGCTGTTCCAAGAAGAAGAAGAAGCAAGGATCACCCGCAAGAGGTTGTATAGATTTGATTGTGGGGGAAGAGGAGAAGAAATATCAAGTCCCTGTCAAGTACATTTTGCACCCAATGCTCCAAGAGCTCCTCAAGAAGTACCAAGAAGCCGTCTTCGATCCAAGATTTGGTCAGCCAATTTTTCTAGAGTGCTCGACGGAAACCTTTGAGCAGTGTCTCCATTATATCGCCAAAGATTGATAAGGAGTACGTGAAAGACATGCTGCTGTTTCTGCACAAATGTTCGTTCCTGTCAGACCAACAAATATCAAGAATGGTTCAAATTGACAGTACGTTGCTCGATCGATGGCCATTGGGTAGATAGCTTAATTCATTAGCAGTTTATGTGTACTGTATTTCTCTGTAATTAAGCTACATACTGTATGTGGGTGTGTGGTACTCTTCTCCCGCTAGGGTTTGCCCAAGAGGTTTACTTAGGAAAGGTATGATGAGGCCACGTTTAGAGCACCCCTTCATTACTTGTAATCAGTTGGAGCAATTGCCCCCTTTGCAATAAATTGATTACGATTCACCAAAGTTGCTAGATCATTACAGTTTCATATGGAAGGTGAGAATGCTACCACTTGGGATTCACCAAAGTTGGTAAGAGGAGGGAGGAGGATTATTCGGAGGCCATTGAGTAGATAGCTTAATTAATTAGCAGTTGAGTAAATTTTTCCATATGTGTAAAAGTTTGTCTGCAATTTTGCTATAGAAAAGGTTTAATGTGGCCACATTCAAAGCAGCCCTCCATCATTTGTAAATAATATTCAGTTCAATCAGTTGGAGCAGTTGCCTCCTTTGTGGAATTGTTGAAATAGTACAGAATTTGAGGAGGTCTGAAAGGAACAAGGGAAGGAGAGGATTGAAAGGAACAAGGGAAGGAGAGGGTTGAAAGGAACGAGGGAAGCAAATGGAATTTAGTGAAAATACGGGATAAACCGAGCCATATTTCTATTCTGGAGGAAGTTTTGGTTCGTGGTCCATTGATCTGAATTAAAACTTGATGACAGTAACAGCCTTTTGATTATATAGTTGTAGTATTGTACACTTGTACATATATTGGGACCCTAAGTTCATGTGATACTGTTCTTTTTTATTTACTATCAGAAGTTTCATCTACATATTTAAACAATTCCATGCCAATGCTTATATCGGAAAAAAAAATTTCCATGCGATGCTAACTAATGAGCTTGAGAGTACTTTGCATGTGTAATATGATAGTAGATGTAATTCGAATTCACATCCTGCCTGAATGGGATGGATTTCAAGTCATAATCTGCTCTGCATGTCCTTTAAAACAAGGCCAAGTTCACAACCAAATCAAAGCAATTTTTCTCATCATATTTTGCCCAAACTAGAAGGGAATGCAGATCATGAGCAATGAGAACTTCAGCAAAATAACAGTAAAGCCAACCTCCAAGTACTGAACTGACATTACAGAATCTAATATTACGGATCCAAAATAAGTTTCAGGAAAAATGTCTGAGCTAATCTCAAAATCTTGCAAGACATAAGCAATCCATGGGAAACATTAAACACAAACATTCTACTTCTTTTCTTCCTTCTCAGCTTCGGCTGCCCTCTTGGCCCTGGCCCCAACATGACGGACATTGACACGCTCCACACGTAGCTTGTTGAATGCCTTGAAACTTGTCATTTCACCGGTGACCTTAACAAGCTCAGTAGATGGTCTAGTCTGTTCAATAGGCATAAGAGGACCTTGCAACTGGGTTGCATTTGCGAGCTCCTCTGCTGCAGAATCACCAGCCTGTAGCATAACACATAAATATAGGTGAGATATCATGCACTTCTGAGATAAATTCTAATACTAACACGAACGCCTTCAATTACCTTGAACTTGCCAGAGTGCCTAGGGAAGACGACCAATTTCTGCAAGTATGTCTTCAGACGAAGCACATTGGTCTGGAATCCCTCAAGAGAACGGTTCCTCCTGCGATGGTCAACTGAAATACCAATTGTTGGAGCAAGTTTCCTAGGAACCCCAGCAGACTGATGAAAGAATGATTAGTTTAAAATAACTACAAAAATATAGAGATCAAAACAGATTGTGTAAACCATTTCCAAAACAGCTGCACATATGTTCACAAATGCGCAAACTGGCCACAGAAACGAACCTTCAACTCTTCAAGAGTGAAGCCACGGCCAGCCCTGACCTTCATGTTATACTTCAAAGTCTGTCCACGGACAACTGGGCGAAGAGGTCCAGCAGTAGGCCTCGGAAAGATCTTTACAGCTTTTGCCTGACGTGCTGGTAACATACAGATTTCATATATCAAATTCAGCCAATTAACAAACCCAGTAGTAAACAAAAATGCCAAATACAACAAATGCTTGTTACTCACCATTTCTTCTCCTGGTCTTCCTTGCTGGCTGGTTAAACCAGGTCTTGACATAGTTTTGCCAGTGCTTCCTGAAGTGCTCCCCGGGGATAAGATTGTTGTGCTTCACCATGGCTTACCTGTAAAAGACATCAAATCAGTATATGACACCGGTGACATCTACTAAACAGAGAGAACTACATAACAAACCACTCCATAAAAATTGAATGAGGTTAATTCCTACATACTTTTTTTGGTTACAATCCGTTAATACATCACTAAAACAATACACTAAGTTCAAAGCGCAAAAGAACCTCAGTAAAATCCATCGATATAATACTAAAATGTAGCCATGTTCAAAATACTTAGGATGAATAACAGCAATTACGATTATATCATCATCCACGAACACATAACCAAGTTCCACACCATTGATATACAATTCTGAAAGTTCATTAGTAACCAAACCTTACATAAAACAGAACAGTAATACATTTAGAGACTAAAAGCTTACGGATATAAGCTATATCTAGTTCAAAGAACATCAAATTCAGCTTGCGAACCCAGAAAACGCATGAAACTGAACTACAGGCTTTTCGGCTAAGAAGTTGAGCTACGGCGTTCATTTCGGTTTTCGATGACGGGAAACAAATATGGCGACGAAACGGAGATAAATGACTGGTTTTGTAGAGAGAGAGAAGGAGTACCTGAAACGAGAGAGACAGAGGCGATGGAGGAGATGAAGTCTCTCTTCTGATGCGCTCGCGGCTGCGCTGAAGAGTGTGATTTTAGGGTTTCTTGGCTTTTTATATTTGTCAGAGATAATAAAATCAGGGTTAACTTGCCAATAACTGTCGATTTGCTTCCCATTTGTTAATTTGACATATTCCATCTAATTGAGATCCATTCCTCAAAAATCCTAATATAAACGGGAACATTTCGAGCACAAAATATATTTTATTAAAGAAATTAAAAAATATTCGTAAATTTTTTTTTAAATTATATAAAATATAATTTACATGATTACATGATAGAATCCATCAAAATTGATGGAGATAGTGCAAATCAACAATTATTTCTAAGTTGAGGAGGTAAAAATTTATAATTTACTAGTAGAAAAATTCTATCAGACAATAGAGATGAGACGACATAATGTCAATTTTTTATCACCCAAAATCATCAGACGACATAATAAAATTGACTTGTTATCTAAATGTGTCTTAAAATTCAACAGTGACAGCTTGAAAAGTTTGAATAAGATCAAACAACATAATAGATATTTCTATGTTGTCTGAAAATTCAGAAAAAATTATCAGACAACATAATACAGATACTATATCGTCTGATTATTTGGGAAGAAATTATCACACAACAAAAACTTTTTGTATGTCATCTAATTATTTGAGAAGAAATGGTTACATAACTAAAGATGTCTTTATGTCATTTGATTGAATTTTGTTATGTCACGTGACTAAATTCCGGAAGAAAACCATCTGATGACATAAGAATTTTTTATGTCATTTAATTGAATTTTGGGTAGAAAAGCATTAGATGACAGAAAGTTTGTATGACATGACATTGAATTCAAAAGAAAACCATCAGATAACATATGAGTTTTATGTCATTTAATTGAATTGGGAAGAAAACCATCAGATAACAAAATGTTTGTTATGTCATTTATTGAATTGGGATTAAAATTCAGAGACAGATATTTGTTATGTCATCTAATTGAATTGAGAAGAAATCATCAGATGACTGATTTTTCTTATGTCATGTGATTATTAGGTTATTTTGAGAAAAAAAAACTTTCATATAGCGTTAATCATCAATGAGTAATCATTTTCTCAAACTTGATTGTTGGATGAGATGATAGGAATAATATAAGCACATTGTTAACAAATTAGAAATTTTTGACTTGAATTGGATCTCGATCCGTGCATTTCTCTTTTGATTCCTTGAGACATTTTAGAGTAAAATTCGATTTGTGGCTCCATAAATAAATATTTTGAGGACAGAGGTCCATACACGCACTCTCTTGGGGTTGATATCTACCTTAACATGCCAAAAAAATTACAAAAAAGGTTAATTTAACTAGTTCTCCCATAGGAGAATGAGCAAAAAAAATCAAAAGGTTATTTTAGTCTATTGGTAATATTTGACTTTATTGACCGGGATCTAAACAAACTCCGATGAGGCTAATATTTTTGCAAGATCACTTTCACTTAGAGGTTGATGGATGTATAGGGTCACATTTCTCTTTAGACCATTTCGGTTTCTCTTATTTCTTAAATTCTACATATGCCTACTTGTGCTAATACATCGTTGATTGGTTATATGGAAAACAAATTTTAGTGAGACTAAATCACTAAAAAGTAATCATTTAACAAATATGACCATTGGATGAGATGATCAAAGTAATCTAACCATAATGTGAAAAAAAATAGAACTTTCTGAATTGAATTCGACCTCGATTTGTACATCCAATCATTATTATCATATTGACCTTATGAATAAAACAAGATTTGCCACTCCGTCCTAAATAATTTGAACTTCAAAATCTCACACATATTATCATAGAATTCATATCTATCTCACCATATAAAAAATAACAAAAACCTAAATTATTAAACCCTAACCTTAATTCTAACCCTAAACTCTGACAAAATAATAAAATAAATAATTTAGCACATTATTTGATGGAGTTGACTTATTAGTTGATGCTAGTAGAGTTTACACTTATTCATACTTGGAGTACCTGCAGTGGCAAGCAATTTTGCCGGAAATATGACGTTCCCTACTGGGTCCTGCCACCGATAGGAAGTCCTCGGGTTAGAATTGATGCAGCGATGGTTTTGGGGTGCCTTGACCAACGGTTGACGTCGAGGAATTCCTCGACGGCTTCCGGAAATCGAACTCCCAAGAAGACGTTCTCCCTAGTGGGGCCCTCGCACGTGGGCCCTCGAATCATGTTGAGACTATTGATCTAGGATGAAGTAGTTCAGAATGCATATGGTTGGGGTCCATAAGTGCACATATCAAAGATCAAGTTAGAATCAACCAATGATGAACCTACATGGATTTATGAGGATAATATAGCTTGCATCAAACAGATGAAGCTAGGTTACATCAATGGCGACAAAATAAGCATCGATCCTCTAAGTTATTATATAATCAGCAACAAAAACAAAGTGTCCTCAAGATCATAGTTAACTAGTTTCGATCTGAGGATATTGTGGGATTTGTGGCAGACTTACTTTCCTAGTCATTGTCCAAATCCACATTTGAGAAGCATGTGAAGAACATAAGGTTGTTCAGCTTATTCAAGCTACTTTGAATGTCGATATTAGGGGAATTGAAGATGTAGACTTCATGGGGAGTGTGGCATATACATGAGTGTTTCTAATTGTGATGAACGCGTTGTATTATTTTTTTCTTTAAAAAGGTTGTTTTTATCCTAAATGGTTTGTGACTTAGTAAGAATTTAATGAGGCAACATAGTTAACTGTCATATCATCGTTTATGATGACCTGCACTCGTTTATGATCACTTTTTCTCTTGCAAAAATTTTTGGCTCGACAAAGTTTTTAATGACGCATCAATGAAGCATTGAAAAAGCTAGCATCACATACCACATCCAACACAAGGTTAGGGGAGTCTTGTAGGATATTTAACTTCATATGTATGTTCCAAGTTATGGTGTGATATGTGAAGAATAAGAAAGAGAATTATATGTAGTGACGTATTAGGATTCTTACTATATGTAACTTCATGTATTCTCTGTGTAAACGATCTTTTTATTCTCAATGAAAAGTTCCACAATTGCCTCAACCTATTTCCTTTTAGTTACACTTTTCCTTAAACACCACCAATTATTGTAGGAGTTTCACTCATCTAAAACCGTAACTCTGTATTTCTTCTAACATACAAAAGACTTACACATAGCTTCTTGTGGCCTGGGGCTAAAAGAAATGTTAAAAAGTTCATAGTTGAATTTCCAGAATGTCAAAGGTAAAACAATGATATCGTTAAGTCTTTAGGGGTGCTATAACCTCTTCATATTCCTGATGGCACATTACTTTCAATCTCCATGAACTTTGTTGTAAGCTTGTGTACTCTCGCATGGTAAGAATACAATTATGTTGGTTGATAGATTTATTAAATTCAGCCACTTCATGCCTCTCTCGAGTTATCTGCCAAGGAGATTGTTAAACTTCATGGGATGCCAAGGTCTTTAATTTCAGACCAAGACCCGATTTTTATAAGTCTGGTTTGGGTTTTGTACTTCAAACTTCAAAGCACGCTTCTCGACATATAATTTAGGGTTGATATAACTTTACAAGTGGTGTTCTAATAGGAAAATATATCTACAGAATCCTATCACATTTACAAAGAGTTAAACCTATTCACTAAAGGACTATATTCTTCAACATTCCCCCTCAAGATGGAGTATAAATGTCATTCCACGCCCAACTTTTCAAATGAGTCTTCATACGCTTTGTGTGATACTCCATTGGTAAGTATATTCATAAGTTGTTCTTCAAAAGTTACAAAGAAAAACTTGATAATCACCATATCTAGATTTTCCTTGATAAAATGACGATCAACATCCACATGCTTTGTCCGGTCATGCTGAACTGAGTTATATATAATTTTATTTGTTGCAGTATTGTCACAATGTAAGTCCATTGATTTCAGATGCTTGAAACCCAACTCCTTTAATACATTCCATATTCACAATAGTTCACACATTCCATGAGCCATATCACCGTACTCTGCTTCAGCACTAGAACACACAACTATTTTTTGGTTCTTACTGTTCCATGTAACAAGATTATCTCCTATAAAAGCAAAGTACCTAGAAGTGGACGTTCAATCAGTCTTATCACATGCCCAATCTGCATCTGTATATCTTGTAACTTCAAATTAACTGTCCTTTGAAAACAGTAGGCATTTAACAGGTGCAGACTTCAAATATCGAAGCATCATAGCATCCATATGCTCTTCACTTGAATTATGCATTAACTGACTTACAACACTTACAACACATGCAAGATCAGGTCTTCAATCAGTCTTATCAAATGCCCAATTTGCATCTGTATATTCTGTAACTTCAAATTCACTATCCTTTAAAAAAAGTAGGCATTTACCAGGTGCAGACTTCAAATATCGAAGCATCACAGCATCCATATGCTCTCCACTTGGATTATGCATTAACTGACTTACAACACTTACAACATATGTAAGATCGGGTCTAGTATGTGACAAGTATGTAAATCAATCTCTCCACTAACCTTTGATACCTTCTCTTAATTGTTGAAACTTGATCAAGATACAATGGTAACTTATGATTCATCTCAAAAGAGGTACTAGTATCATCGAGTTTGTAATCTAGCATTTCCGTTTCAGCAAGAAGATCAAGTACATACTTTCTTTGTGACAGTGATTCCAAGCTTGGACCTTGAAACTTCAATCCCCAAGTACTTCAATTAGCCCAAAATTTTCATCTTGAATTCTCGAGATAAACACTTTTTCAAATTTGCCATCTCAACTGGATCATTACATGTAACAACCATGTCGTCCACATACACAATCAAAGAAGTAATCTTATCATCCTTGTGTTTGATGAACTAGGTATGATCATATTTGTTTTGTCGTTATCCAAAAGTCTTCATCGCTATAGAGAACCTCCCAAACCAAGTTTTAAGAGATTGCTTCAAACCATATAAAAATTTCTTCAATTGACATACGTTTCCAATATACATGGCTTACAGTTTACACCGAGATCGAGGAATATCCATGTACACTTCTTCTTCCAAATTTTCATTCAGGGAAAGTATTATTCATATCAAATTGGTGTAATAGCCAATCATGTTGTACTTCTAAAGCAATAAGAATACACACAATATTGATCTTGGCAATTGGAGCAAAATTCTCTTGATTATTCCATATCGCTAAATGTAGCTTTTAGCAACCAAACGCGTTATATCGATCAATGCTTCCACTAGCCTTCAGCTTCATTATGAGTACCCATCTACATCCAACCATCTTTTTTCCAGGTGGTGCAGGAACAATCTCCCAAGTTTCATTCTTTTGCAATGGCTCCAATTCTTTGTTCATAGCATGTTTCCATTTTAGATTTGCTAAAGCAACTTGCCTATTACTAAGAATAGATACTGTAGATAATTGATTAACGACAAGTGCATATGGCCCAGGAAACCTATGGTGAGATATAAAATTGGCAATGGAATATTTGGGTTTAGCTTCTATACTAGGTTCATACTGTTTTTTTCGGAATCCTTTTTGTCTCTTGTTGAGACCTCCTAGGTACAAAGGTTTCTATACTACCCAATTCAATATTGTCAGTACGTACCTCAGTATTGAACTTCAATTGATGACTCAGATTCATGCCTAACAACTTCCGAATTTTTTGGATAGAAGCTCAGAATTTCCCGTTGGCAGATCAATATTGCTGGACACGTGCTGTCACACCCCCAAATCCGGAGCCAGTATTATACTGAAATATGGTGTAAGGATTTGTGATGTGAATAAGAAACCCAAATAATTTCAAAAATCAAGGTGTCTGAATAGTACATTTATTGAAAAGAGAAAGTGCTAATATTACAATACCGAAGTTTTTGAAAATAAAAGTCATTACATTTATTCAATTTAAAATACAAGTAGAAAATAATTCGTTTATTTAGTAGGCGACATATCCCATTTTCCCCAAGTATTCTACTCATCACCTGAAAAGGATAAAGATGTAGTACCATGAGTCACACTGACCCAGTAAGTACAGCTTACAAGCATATACTAAATCATTTCTAAGAAACATCAAACTGAACAACCAATTCAAAAAGGTGAAATATTGAAACCAGTTATTCTTCCATACTTATACCTGTGTCTTTGTAATATATACAATTAGGTACATAATATATATATACACATACTTGTATAACTTCACATCTACACATAAACACGCCAAAATTTCCGAAGTGAATTCTTTTAGATTAACTGGTAATTACTCAAAAGAAATCATGTGCTTAGTCTCACAACACCAATACACATATAAAGCCACAGCATTCTAAGGCCACCTGTCAAAGCATGTATACTCCCGATTTGACACAATTCATTCCTTAGAGTATAATAGTGCACTATCTGTAAGGGGCTAGGGCCCTTGGCTAACTCCCACAATAACAAAATAATTTACCAACAATTCACTTAAGCACGAGTTAATTCGTACTATACATCCGACTTCACACTTCAACCATAACGATCACAAACAAGTCTTTAATTAAGACTATGTATATAGATCATAGACTATATATTTACATCATAATTTTGTAATGAATATATACGTAATAGAATTTGTAAAGGAAGAAAGATCAAACTTAAACGTATTTCATTAATTAACAATTTTGGTCCAAACGTTTCATTCGGCGATAGTCCGCTCGAAATCCTCCATTTGTTCTAAATTATATTTGAGAGTAAATAGATAGAGCGATTAAGTAGATAAACTTGAAATAAAAATTAGTTATCATTGGTTCAAAAGTTTCATTCGGCGGTAGTCCGTCCGAAATCCTCCATTAGTCCCAAATCAAACTTAAGAAGTAAATAATGCGAGTAAGTAAATAAAAATAAAGTACAAATGCAGAAAATAAAATTATTAATCCTTGGACCAAAAGTATCATTCGGCGGTAGTCCGTCCGAAATCCTCCATTTGATCCGTTTTATAATTAATTCATATTATGTCCAAATCAAAGAAGTGAGTACACCATCTCGAAGTGTTTTTCGAGAGGAATCCAATGGTAATGATCACAAAGTTCGGTAGGGAGTTCTCAAGTCCAGAAATAAAAATGCTTAGCAACTGTCCAGAAATGGTTACACTTGCTATTAAACTCATTTGCACGAATTAATTAGTTAGTAAGTATTAATCAATGCCTTTCAAACTTTCCAGATTGATAGTTGAACTCCTAAGCTTCGTTTTGATATAAAGAACACTAAATTTGGTTAAGAAATGAGTGAGATATGAATATTTCAAGTTAAAAGCACATTAAGAGTTTTCGAACATGATTAAGGAAAAGATTAACAAAACTTGTTTTAGCCATAACTTTCTCATTACTTAACCTTTTTAAGTGATTCAAAAGCCAAAGTTGAATAACTTTTTATGTAGAATCTGAATATGTAAAAATATTTGACTAATTAAAATTTAACAGACACGAAAATATTAAATTTACATTAAGGCTCATTATTTCTCTTTTATTCTTAGCCATGCACTTTGATGTAATCTTAAAGATAAAAAAGTATAGGAATGTACTCATGTACTTACTCAAGAATTTCAGTAGGTGATGGAGGTATTTGATTAACTCAAGTGACCTTCTTGAAGCAAATGAATTAACTACTAAAGCGCTTGGAAGAGATGTAGTTTGGTGTGGGATTTTAGGGGAGTTGCATTTCAACTTTTGGGAGGACTTCAAATCAGTACGTAAGGGGAAGATTGAAGTGGTGCAAAAACCAGATTGAACTCAAGGGTGATTTATATAGACATGGGAGGAGACATGGGAAATAAATTCATAACTATTTTTGTAGACTTTTGTAGACAAGTTGACAATGGAATAGTTGGGCTACTAATTCTAGGGTTAAAATGCACTTGTAAAAACAATAATAATGTGGTTGGAAATCTGATTGAAATGTTGAAATGTGATTATGTATGCATGTGAATGTAATATGTAATGTGATGTGTGAAAATGTATGGTTTTACTAATAAAGTGTAGTGTAGTGTAATATATATATATATATATATATCAACCAATAATAATTAGCACCAAATTGATATATGAGCATAACCTCTAAAAGTATCAATTGCAATCTTAAAATACAAAGTTCGATTCGGAGAAGAGATTCGAATAAGGAAAATTTGGTCGTTTTGCTAAAATTCCATTTCCGAAAAATCGGCTAGTTGGAATTAGAGTTTCTTACCGTTTCTAACTGGAGTAAAAATATTTTTATTATTTTTACTAACCTATAAAATGGAATGTTTCACGATTCCAGCTCGTGGCCTCGAACCCAAGATCAGGGAGTACCTGACTTGAACTTGAGTATCTACTGGACCATTTGCCCCACTCCGTTAATATTTCTCTAAACCTCGTTTTTATACATTGTCTTCACCGGACAATTATTTTATCGAATTTCTAAAACCTCTAAGGTCAAACTAAATTATGGTCATTTCTAAGTTTAATGATGAAAGGACCCAATCCCGATTCAGTTACCTAAACCGGAATCAAACCCTTTCGAAAATACGAACCAACAAAAATTTTCCAAAATTTCGGCAGAGTTTCGTCACTAACGTGGAATTGCCATAACCTGCACCCAAAAATTAACACTTCATCCTATGCCACAAAAGCCAAACCGTGGGCACCAATCCCATCCGGATTTCTCAACGTACATCAATATAATCAATAACAGTAAACAAGCTGTACTATGTATATGTATATATCCGAGAAAATCCGTATAAACATGTATCGGAATGTACCAGAGCGACCTCTAAAGTAAAACATATACAATATACACATCAATAAGCGAAAGAAGAACCTACTGGAAAGCACAGGTAACCCTGATCACTAGCCTCCAAACCGCGACGTGAAAACACCAAACCTGAACTGCAACTGGGCACGGAAACCGAAAAGCCCAGGGGAAAGACAATAAACACGTTAGAGTGAGTGGACGAAAATAAATGTCTTTCACCAGTTGATATATATGTTTAAAATAACATATGCGAGTCCAGGTAAATAAAATAACAAGTACACGAGGTAAAACTCATACTCCTCCAGTGTACTGAGCATGCAAGTAAAAATCCCACGGGGTCACTCATGGACTCCTCCGTGCTAGTACAATCCGAATCACAGGATCCCAGACCCACACGTGACTCTAGCCAGAAAGGCCTCAGGTCAGAGGTCTGCCTCCCCCCGGTAAAGACCTCGGGTCAGGAGTCACAGCCTCCCCTGGCAATAAGCCTACCATCGGGGATCAGCCGAGAGGAAAGTGTATCGATACAACAACATAACCAAGACTGTACTCTGTGTAAACCAAATCATAAACATTTCGATGCAAGTGCAATATACAACATATAAATGCATATACGTAATATATAATGATATAAGCATAATCAGCTAACACATGCTCGTATAACTCGTAATCTCGTACGCATGCTCAAGTTCGAAAATCATATAAAAGACTCGCAATCATTTCTGTGAAAAGTAATTGTCCACTCACAGGTGAGCAAAACGCGCACTCGCGCTAATCTCGAGGATCGGCAGAAGATCCCTCGCCAGAAGCTCGGTCACGATCCCGTTCTCGATCTCGGTCTCCTGAACATTCACAAAACATAACTGATCAAAATCATAGTTCTCAACCCTGTACTGAATCACGGAAACCAACCGTTCCCGGAAATATGCAATGCGTTACAAAATGAATAACAGAATTTTCGAAATCCCCACTCGAAACTTCGACTGAAAATCGGCTAACCAAATCAACCCGAAAACCTCTGGACGATAATCAGGGCGCGATTTCGAGAAAAATGACACTAATTACACCAAAATCCAAAAAGTTAACTCTTGGCCGGAGCTCCGCCGTTGACCGCCGCCGCCGGCGGCAGCGCGCCATCAACGGTGGAATTCCACGGCCAAAACTTCCAGATTTCAAGTTCTCCTCATTTCGAATCACTTTGTCAACTACCACATAGCCCAATTCCAACTCTAACATCATCAATTTCATCGAAATTCAAATCGGAAATTCAAATCGGATCCTAATCGGAGCATCCCAAAAACACAACCTCAGATCAAACTAATTACACCATGAGATTCAGAGGAGCAAGGGGAGTCTTTCCCCCCTAACCACCACCTCCAAACCTCGCCGGAAAATGGCCAACCATTAACGGCGACATCACCGAATCGGACCCAATTCGGGTTCAATCAAAACGGCATCAATTCAATCAAAACCAAATACCATCACACTCGAAATCAAAAGAGGAAGCGAACCATACCTTCCACTTGATCGGAGGTGGCCGGAATCTAGGTCGTCAGACGGTGAAGACCAAAACGAAAACTTTCCTTATCGGGTCAATGGGTCAGCTTTCCAGTTTTGGAAAGTCAAAGCTCAGTCAACGGTCAAACAATGTTTTTACGACAATTCACGACTATTCCGATATTTATACTCGAGCCTCGGGTCGATCGACGATTCGAAATGGATAACCATCACGATTCGGATAAACTCGAAACAATCGGATAAACTCGTCGGAAACCGAAACTTCAAATAATCATAAAATATTCCTCGGTTATCGGAAAAATCTTTCGGAACTGCCCACGAGCTCGAAATCACGTACTCTACAATTTCCGTGAAGACACCCAACTCAAATTCTCGACCGAAAATATAGTCGCGAATCGAATCGACGAATCACATATACGACATAAAACCACGACTAAACTCAATCTCGAGAATCGTGCCGAATACACAACAGATTCTGGTTCGGGTCGTCACAAATGAGTCATACGATAATCTAAACTATTAAACTAATTTTCGGGGTATTACACGTGCTCATTGTCATATCAGTATTGCCAGTAAGATGCTCAAAATTGCCGATTGGCGGATTTATATTGCTGGACATGAGCTCAAAATTTCTGTTTGACATAACTGAATTGTTGTTCATCGGATTGCCAATTAGGGGCTCATAATTGCTGTTTTAAGGAGAAGAATTGCCATTATTGTTCAACTGATTACCAAGCAAGAGCTCACAATTTTCGTTTGAGTTAGGACAATTGCCATACGAATAAGGTGTGGAAACTTCAAACCTTACTTCCAAGTTCTCCAACTCTGGAAACTTTGTCAGGTGATGAGAATTCCCTTCACACATGCTCTCTTCTGGAATGGAAGACTCTAAAACTTCAACTAAGTAATAAAGCTCAGACTCACGGAAAGAAACATCCAAGGAAACATACATTTTGTTAAGAAGTGGATCATAACATCAGTACCATTTCTTAAACTCATCATATCCAACAAATACACACTTCACAACACATGGATCAAGTTTGCATCTAAGTTGCTTGTTAATATGCAAATACAAAGTACACCAAAAACTCTAGGCTCCAAATTTGGCAAAGATGGAACATTGAGAAACTGATGTAACTTCTGATATGGGTTCTGGAACTCAATCACACAGGAACATGTGCGATTAATGTAACAAAGAGCTTCTCGCCACAAGTTTCTATTCAGATTCATACCAAAGAGAGAGGCACAAATGACTTCCATCAATTGTTTGTCCTTCCTTTCAGCCAATCCATTTTTTTAGGAGTATATGCAATTAAAGTCTGATGTCAGATTCCATGAGAGCTTAAGAATGCACACATCTCACCATTCACATATTCGCCACCATTGTCGAATTGAAGTACACGGATTGCAATTGGTACTGAATTGCCACCATCTTATGAAATTTAGTAAATATGGAATACACTTCATTCTTTGGCGTCATCAAGGATACCCAAGTCATCTTAGTACATTCATCAATGAAAGTCACGAAATAACGAAAGCCAGAACGTGTAGAGACTTGTGCAAGACCTCAGACATCAAAATGTTTTTTCATAAAGGGAACTTATCATTTATTTAAACTTGGCGAATAAGTAATACAGTGACACTTGGCCAGTTCACATGTATCAGACTGTAGCTTTGAAGTATTCACACGGGAAAACAATTAAGGTTGAATTGGCTTTTACAGGTAATGAAAATTTAAGTGATCAAGACGACTGTGCCACTACCAGCATTTTCATTATAGCCGACGACATTTAAAAAAAACAGGTCGACGAGATTTTTTTTCATCGGCTATAGTAGACGACATACACAATTTCGTGAGCTATAGTACTATAGCTCACGAAAAAGCAACAAAAAATCGTTGGCTATACTTTTGCCGATGTTTTTTTGCCGACAACACCAAAAATCGTCGGCTATACTATAGCCGACGACTTCATAAAAAACTCGTCGGCTATAGTCCCGTAGGCTAAACAGCATCGGCAAAAATGTAGCTGACGATTTTTTGTTGCTTTTTTGTTGGCTATAGTACTATAGCCGACGAAAAAAAATCTCGTTAACTTGTTTTTTTTAATGTCGTCGGCTATAGTGAAAATGCTGGTAGTGTGCCATAACCACACAGCTTCATTAGCGTTATCCAAATTAGTGGTATTATTCGCTAGACCCGAGGATTTCAGTTGTTGTGCTCCGACCACTGCTTGTCAAATCTAGGTAGTACAGTTTTCCCCTTTCTAACACCATAACTGAAAATCTTCCCAATCAAAATGTCCTGAAAGAAACAAAAGTCTTGATAGAAAGTTACAAAACATACAAGTGCCAACGTTATTTGACTGAAAGATAGAAGGTTATAGGCCAGAAAGGGAACAACAAGAACAGAATCAGTTGAGAGATTATCAAAAATTTTAACATAACCTTCACCAATAACAGGAGATGGAGAGTCATCAGCAGTAGACACAATATGTTGAAGGAATGATTTAATGGTTTGTACTAGACTTGTAGTATTCGTCATATGATTATTCATATGATCATATGCACCGGTATCAATTATCCAATATTATTCGCAAATAATGTAGCGAGAGATGATGTCTTACCCATCATACCTGATCCAACTATATTAGCGGAGACAATTGATAGATGCTATTCCTCTGAAATAGCTACAGATCCAAGCGACATCTTCATATGTCAAGTAGTCAAGAATTTAAGATTCAAGAATATATTTTGGAATTATGAGTTTTCAGATTCAAAGATTCAGATTCAATTTTAAGGATTTCAAGGTTTTAAATTTCAAGTACAACGAAATTATTTTGGTGGTAGTAGATTTCAAAGTTTCAATTCAATTCAAGGTGCTCGAAGAATATTATGCGGTGATTATCAAGTACAAAAGAATAAGTAATCACCGCATTATATGCCGTCTTAACATAGCAATTGGCCTATTATTAAAAAGAAAAGAAAAAAGAATATAATGCGGTGATTACAAGTACAAAAGAATAAGTAACCTTCCCTCACCAATAGTCACCGCACGAGCACTTGCCATTTTTGAAATGATGAAATCTACTAGCATCACGGACTACAATTTCCCGGTTCTTAATCCAGGATATGTACTTAATAGCAACATGACAATCGATGCATACGCGCAAGTTCTTCATCACCCTTACTGGTACACCCTCAGGGGTGTTCATTAGAGCAAAAGCAATTGCCAACTTCTCACTGTGATGTGCCAAGTCGTATTCCTTCTCCTCATTATCCATGTCATGCAAAACCGAGCCAGTATCGGGCACATAGCCGTGCAGCTTCATTTCTGACCTTAGTTCCTTGAGATACAAATCAATCGCCACAGATTGTGGATGGGAATTATCACCCATACAGAACTGGTGAACATTATTCTTTATTTCTAGCCAGCTTATGCCAGGCTCCTTCTTAACCCTTCTATCTCGCATGGCAGTCCGCAGTTCTGAAACATCCTGCCATCTTCTCGCTGAAGCATGGATGTTTGAGAGTAGCACATAGGAAGCCGAGTCCTCTGGATCTTGCCTAAGAACATCCTGCCCAATCCTCTTTGCCATGTCTGCATTCTTGTGGATTTTACACGCAGATAATAAAGTTTTCCATATGACAGCATCTGCTTTAACAGGCATTGATTTAATCATTGCCTCAGCTTCTTCCAAACAGCCAGACCGGCCAAGAAGGTCAACCACACATGTATAGTGTTCCACTTTAGGTTCCAGTCCATACTTTTTCACCATTAAGTCGAACAATTCAATTCCTTTCTCCTTCAATCCACAATGACTGCAGGCATAGAGCAAGCTCAAAAAAGTTACATCATTCGCCTCCAAACCCTCCTGTTCCATCTGTTCAAACAGCTTGATGGCTTCCTCTGCTCGTCCA
The DNA here is from genome assembly GCA_946800695.1 of Geum urbanum. Taxonomy (NCBI): domain Eukaryota; kingdom Viridiplantae; phylum Streptophyta; class Magnoliopsida; order Rosales; family Rosaceae; genus Geum; species Geum urbanum. Next base: position 33,140,129 of record OX327000.1, on the reverse strand, counting down.
TGGAACCCGTATGCAGAAATCACAGAACTCCACAGTACAACATCTGCACCTTCACATTCCATAAAAGCTTTCAGGGAATCTTCAAGACATCCACATCTCGAATACATGCTAATCAACGAACTAATCACCGCAAAAACTGAGCTAGCCCCAGCTTTAACTACCTCGGCATGAATCTGCTGTCCCTGTCCAAGTGTTGCCAACTCTGAACACGAACTAAGAACACTCACAAATGTGATCTTATCCGGTCTAATCCCTGCAATTTTCATCATATTATACTGATCCAACACTCCCTCGCAATGCCCATTCTGCGCTTTTCCTGCAATCAGAGTATTCCAAGCAACCACATTGCGAATTGGCATCAATTTAATCACATTTTCTCCTTCAACAAAGCTGCCAGACTTCATATACATATGAGCCAAAGAACTTCCTACAACCAAATTGAACTCAAACCCAAATTTCACCACATAAGCATGAACTTGACAACCGCCACGTAACGCTCTAAAACCTGCACATCCCCTAAGAACACTACCCAACGTGAACTCATCAGGCAAAAAACCCAACTCATGCATCCCCAAAAACAAGCCCAAACCCTCTTCATTGAATTCAAACTGCACTAAACCCGTAACCATGGCGTTCCACGTTGCCACATTTCTCTCGGGCATTTCATCGAACACCTTCTGGGCACTCTCCAAATCACCTTTCTGCACATAGCCATTGATCAAAATGTTGCCTGACATTATGTTTCTCCTCGGAAGATGCCCAAACAGAGCCGAAGCCGAGTCTAATTCTCCGATTTTGGAGTACAAGTTGAGGAGGTGATTGCATACGAACTTGTCCGATGAGCACCCAGATGTGATTATCAAGCAATGGAGCTGCTGTGTCAATGAGAGTGACTTTCTGGGTATGCATGCTTGGAGGAGATGAGAGAAGAGAGATGGGTCTGACCATATATGAGATTTGAAGCTCTCAAAGGCTTGTTTGATGAGTCCTTTCGAGCAGAGAGTGGTCAGTTGCTGTATACAAGAAGCACTTGGGTTGGAAATGTTCGTGGAGAAAAGGCCCATGTATTTGCCTTGTGTTTTCAAATGTGCTAACTCATTCATGTGCTATAGTTACTGTCCCGCGCATCCTGTTTGGGATTGCTTTCTACGGTTCTAAAATCACTTTTAAAAATTTAAAAAAGCGCTATTAAAATCGGTAAACACCTTTTTAAATTACTGTTTCTGAAACTCGACCAATAAAGTTTTTTTTTATTTATAATTAATTTTTCTTAGAAATTTAAAATCTCTTTTAGGCAATCTAAAAGACTATTTGGTATAGGTTTTAAAAGCACTCCCAAACACATAAAAGTATTTTTAGAAATTTTAGAGTATTTGGTTATACATAAAAGTGTTTTGAGAAATTTTAGAGAATCACTTATAAACATTCAAAGCAGTTTTGTATGAAGCACATGAGAGATGCTTTCTCTTAGAAGTGTTTCCTCCTAAAAATGCTAATAGCGAAAATCACTTTGAGAATCAATCCCAAATAGGCACAAAAGCAATCCCAAACAGGAGAAAGTCTAAAAAACACTTGAGCTGAAATGCAAGTAATGATTGTGTTTGGCTGAAGTGTGCAAGAATTTCTGATATCAGCGACTTGATCGTTGAAGAGGACTCATTTCTCGTCATCAACTGCATAAATGGGAAGTGTGATGTTCTACGGAGACTTCGTACTATTGAAAATTACATCAAGCTCTTAGTAGGGAGCTTCTCCTCAATCAGCTTCACTCATGCATATAGGGAAGCCAACTTTGTTGCATACAATCCGACAGATTTGAAAATCATTCAATGTGTTGCTCCTAGGAGACGAGATGGTGTCTTGCCTTCAGCTCTAGCTAGGATGCAATTCTTTGGTTTGTTAGGTTCTAGCTGCCTTTAAAGGCCTTTCTGTAGCTAGAAATGCCTGCCAGTTCAGTTGACATGGACAGACTTATAGAAAACGAATTGCCTTGCAGATTTAAGCTAGCTTTATGGTAACAAGAATTGCCATATAACCAAAGGCGCCGAGTATATTTGGTCATTCCATATTACAGTACTTTACACATGATCAAAAAACAATTACTGCTTTTTTTTATACATTTAACCAATTGTAGATATTCAACTAGGTGTCAATGACAGTATGACTTACACTACCTAAACAGCGACTGGTGTTGGAACTGCAGCAGCGACCCGGTTTTCAACTGGGATTTCGGTGAATTCCGAGAGGATAGCCCGGAATTCATCCCCAGTCATGGTTTCCTTCTCAAGAAGAACCTCCACGATCTTGTCCATGGCTTCACGGTTGTTTCTTATGTGGCCCAATGCAATCTCATAAGCTTCATCAGATAATCTCTTGATAGCAGAGTCAATGTCTTCAGCAAGCTTTTCGGACATTGAGTTTCTTGCCATCATTCTCATTATGACATCACCACTCTGAGCCGAATCCATCAATGACCATGGGCCAATGTCAGACATTCCAAATGTGGTCACCATCTGCGATTGTGTCAATTAATTCCTCAGTCCAATTGATTAACATATCAAATGAGCTAAAAACAGGTTACTCTATGGAATATACTACAGGATAATTCGAGAAATGGTTCAAAAACTGTGTAGCAAAAGTACAGTATAATTCGTTAATTCTAAATGTTGACCACAGAAGATGCTGACAAGGTCTTTAAATAGAACAAAAAGAACTAGTAAAGTATGAGGACCAAGAGTTTTAAAATTCATTTACACAGTTTTAGTTCCAAGGAGCGAATAGAGTCATAGAGGATATTATCAGTTACCTGTTTGGCCAAACCAGTGATCTGCTGCAAATCACCAGCTGCACCTGTTGTCACTTCAGGCTCACCAAATATCACTTCCTCGGCAGCTCTTCCACCGAGCCCACCAACAATTCTTGCAAACAGTTGCTGCTTGGAGATCAAGGTAGGATCATCTGCAGGGATGAACCATGTGAGACCACGAGCTTGACCACGAGGAACCAGAGTCACTTTCTGAACCGCATCATGACCTGGAGTCAATGTTCTGTATCGAAGAGGAAATGAGAACATTAAGTAGATTATCTAACTGTCCTTGGAAGTTCTTAAAGAACAAGGGTACAACAAAGTTTAAGAGGAACTAGTTACATTTTAAAGCCAGAAAATTGTTTGTTGATACAATCTTGTAAACAAATATGTGCTAACTAAGCACTTGGCAGTCCATCAATTGAATGTTTAGGCTCACTGGCTTACGGATAGAATGAGTTCAAACTATCAATTCTCTTTCAATTTCCAATGAATATAATAGTAGGAGGTTGGCGAGATCTGCTCCCTAAACCCTTACTTTAACAGTAAAATAATAAGACTACAGATTTACAAAATAATAAATAGTTGGTGCAATATAAAGAAGAAACTATTAAAAGCATGTGCCATGACTCGTGAAAACTAGCAGATAGAGAATAGTTGAATTTTTTTAATATAGAAAAGGTCACTTACCCACAGATGGCGTGCCCAACTTCGTGGTATGCTACCAGACTTTTGCTCTTTCCATCTGTCATTACAGTTCCTTCCATTCCAGCAACGATTCTATCAATCGAATCATCAATCTCTTTAGATGAAATTGCTGTCTTCCCACGCCTACCAGCCAATATAGCTGCTTCATTTAGGAGGTTGGCGAGATCTGCTCCACTAAAACCAGGTGTTCTCATTGCAACTACATCAAGGGAAACATTTCCTTCAAACTTCTTGTTGCTCGCATGAACCTTTAAGATATCTGTTCTTCCCCGTACATCTGGAACGTCAACAGACACCTGCCTGTCAAACCGGCCAGGCCTCAACAAGGCAGAGTCGAGAATATCTGCCCTGTTGGTTGCTGCAACCACAATGATACCAGTGTTCCCCTCAAAACCATCCATTTCCGTCAAAAGCTGGTTAAGGGTCTGCTCTCTTTCATCATTCCCTCCACCAATTCCAGTTCCTCTTTGCCGCCCAACTGCATCAATTTCATCGACAAATACAATGCAAGGTGCATTCTCCTTGGCCTTCTTAAACAGATCACGGACTCGGGAAGCACCAACACCAACAAACATTTCAACAAACTCAGAACCTGAGATGGAGAAGAAAGGAACGCCAGCTTCACCAGCAATTGCCTTTGCTAGCAGAGTCTTTCCGGTTCCTGGAGGGCCGACAAGAAGAACTCCTTTAGGAATGCGAGCTCCAACAGCAGTGAATCTCTCTGGCTTCTTCAAGAATTCAACCACCTCAACAAAATCCTGCTTAGCTTCATCCACCCCAGCGACATCATCAAATGTCACTCCAGTGTTTGGTTCCATTTGGAACTTGGCTTTAGACTGACCAAAGGAGAGGGGGAACCCAGGGCCACCAGGACCTCCCATGCCTCCGCCTGAACGCCTTGAGAGCAAGAACAAGCCCCCAATTAGAATTAGTGGGAAAGCCAAATTTCCAATCAGGTTAAAGAGAAGGTTGCCCGAGTCTTCTTGAGCATTATGTGCTGCAAAGTCAATGTTCTTTTCCCTGAATTTTTGAAGGAGCTCCTGGCTTAGCCCTGGGAGTTGTACACGAACACGCTGCAATCGGTTCCCTAACTCAGGAGAGACAGCTTCAACAATAGCTATGGTTCCATTCTCAAATAGATCAACTTTTGTCACCCTGTCCTTGTCTAGATACTCCAAGAATCTAGAATAAGACATTCGTGAAGAAGAGGGTCCTTGATCATCAGCCTTAGCAATCCCTGCTCCAAGTAAAGATGGTGCGCCAAGCAACTTGAGAAATCTTCTTCTTCCCTTGTTTTGCTTTTGGTCTAATGATGCCTTTACGAGAAGTGCTTTTGTCTCCTTACCCAATGATGGAAGTGTCGAAGAATTGACAAGATGTCTTCCAAAGAAATTCTTGTTTAAAGTTGGTTTAGTACCATGAGTAGATAGCCCATTCCCTACAAGGCAAGCTGATGAGGCTGCCATCTGCTAGTACAACAAGGGAACACTTATATAGATTAATAGATGAATCAAGAAACATTAAACGAATGCATATGTATTTTAATCTTAACAACAACACAGGACAGCAAAGATGGAAAAACAAAAGTACAAATGAAGCATGCGCCAAGGCTAATCCTCTATCTGAATATCAATCAAGAATAGTGAAATCAAATGACTAATTTCTCGACGGCTGCTCAGTACCTCTATGATACCACAACACTGACTTTCAGAAACAACAGTTAACATGAACAAACATAATCAGAAAAGAAACCAAATCATTTCAACATGTTGAACAACATGAATCAATATCATTCATCAAGATCGCAATCAGTTTCAAGTGATTGGATATAGATAAAAGACACATTTAACATTAATGGTTTCACCCAGACATATGTAAAGAGACGAAATTTGACAGTATGCAAGATACTACTTACAACAGCTTAAAAAACCAAATAAAAAAACTAAACTATTCAACTATCTTCAAGAAAGAAGCATCCAATTAACATTCAGACCAAACCCATCAATACCCATTTAGATTTTTATCTTCCACAAGGCCAATAACAGTACATATACATGAAAATACAAACACCCAAATGGAGTGTACAATACCAGTCACGCACAGCTGCTCAGACTAAAACTAAAGTGAGCGATTTGAAACAAACCCATTACGTATACGAAGCTGAAGATGACTAAGGAAGAGTGAAAGAAGTTGGCACCTTGGAAAATGATGAAGATTTAGTAGAAGAGAATTGGACCTTAAAACAAACTGAGGGGAAGAAGAAGAAGAAGCAAAATATTGGGTGTTTTGAAGGAGTAGATGTGGTTTGAGAAAGACGTACGTGGCTCACTATTAGTGGATGTTTTTGGGTCCTTTTCCCCTCTTTAGATTTTTTTCTTGAATTGGCGGCTTTTGTGGAATTTCATTTTTGGTCAGAGGGATGAGAGATTTGTGTTTTAAGAGGTTTCTCAGTGTTGTCGACTGTCGATGCTTAAAGACTTGGGGGAGATCAAGAGTGCACGTCACACATTCTACCGATTCTAGTGATCTAAACACATACGGACAATGGACATGGATCAAATCTCTCACTAGCAAGTTCTCATGAACTCGGATGAAATTGGTTCAACACCAACTAGAAATTTTAGTTAGGGGGTGAAAAAATTTCAATGTCTAGTCCTTAATAACTGTTTAAGATTATGATTAATGTTAAATTATTTTTTTATACGTTATATAAGATTAATTCAAGTTATTGAATAAATGAGAAAGAAAAATATAATTTTAAAATAAGGAATAATTCAAAATTTTAACTAGTATAAATCTTTTAAATAAAGATTAAACACATTACTATGTTTTTTGCAAAGAAATATATAATTAGGTTAAGATATTAAGAAACAAAAAGAATAGTATAATAAACAAGAGGCGTGTAAATAATTAATAGCTACAATTTCAAGAATTATATGAAATGGATGGGTCAAATTATAAATTATGGTTATTATTTCATTAGTTGAAAAAAGTTAGGGGAGGCGTATGATAATTTGAGAAAAGTTAGGAGGGGTCATTAAAGAGAATTTATAAGAAATGGGGAATTATTTTATAAATTGGTGGTATTATTTTATTGGTTGAAAATGTTAGGAGGGGGGCATGACCCCTTTTTGCAGACCCGTACCTGAGGTGAGGCAAAGGAGGCGGTCGCCTTAGGCACCAAAATTCCAAATGGCCTAATTATTTTAAAACTCTTCGAGACGAAAATATTTAAGTAACTTTATGATGCCTTTGAGGAAATATGTTATGACATGTGGATTGTTTTCTTTTCTTTTTTATTAGTATTGTTATGAATGTTAGTTTTTTTCTTTTTCTGTATGGTGTTAGAATAATATTAATTTAATTATATACTATGTTGGAGCATCAATTTATATTAGTTTGGTTTATAAATACTTGATTATATATTTGTATTTGGATTCTGATTAACAAATCAAGGAAGACCAAGTGGTGGATTTTTATGGACTACATGTTTGTTTTTTATACTGATTCCTTTGCAAAGGCTGGTTCACAGTACATGTGTTTGATTCTACTATTCTGATTTGGTAGATTTTGAGTGCTTTTACTGATTCTGGATTTGGTTTGTTGGTGCTGATAACTTTTGGGATAAAAAAATGTGTAATTTGTTCCTATGACTGTTGTTTTAGGTATGCCTCCTAAAAGAAGCTTTAAAAGGAAATTTTCTGATCCTCTCCATGAGAAAATCTATGTGGAATCTTTGGCATGCCATGAGACAACATCACCATGGAGCTATTTTCAAGATGAGGTACCGGGTTCATCATATTGTCGCACTTCAAAGAAGAGTCGCAGTTTGACTAGAATTCAACAATTTTGTGAAGGATACTCGATGTATGACGATGATGGTGATTTTTAGTCCGAAAGTCCAATAACACAATCAACAGTACCAACTGAACAAGTAGGATGGTTAGAGATCATGTTGATGATTATGTTGGAATGGACGTGGACAATGACATTTCACCAGGTAATTATATATATAGTAATCTTTGTGTGCTAAAAACTGAATAATTTTTTGTTTATAGGACTTGCTGTTGCACATCCATGTATTTTTAGTCAAAGTTTGTATCAAATTAGTCACAAAGGTGAATAAGTTTTTTGTTATATTTTTCGTTAATCAATAATGTAGCGATTTTTGTTTATTGATTGAACAATTTTTAATTCAGGTCTAATTGTAAATTATAAAGATTCGAGTGACGACTCATGCACGTACAATTATTGCAAGGCTTCCTTTTGGTCAGACGAGGCTTTAAAGAAAGAAAATCAAAAATCAATTGGTTTATGCAAATTGTTGCCAAAAATGAAAAGTTAAATTACCGTTGTCAAATTCTACTCCAACAATTCTTGATTAATTATTGAATCCAATCAATGGTGGTGAAAGCAGTATTTTCCGTGAAAATATTATTGTTTATAATTCCATGTTTTCTTTTACTTCTATGGATGCAAAAATTGATCACAAGATAAACAACGGTGGTGCTCCCTATGTATTTAAAATATGTGGACAACTTTGTCATTTGATGGGATCGGTATTACCTTCTGCGAATGATTGTCAAAAGTATATGCAATTTGATGTTTATGACACATGGAATGAGATTTTGAATCGTATTAATGTTGTTGATCCCAATAATGCAAATAAGAAAATTGATGTTGCTATTGTTGGAAAATTAACAAACATGCTTGATGAGGTTAATGATTTAGTAAAACAGTATCAATCGGTCAGGGATGAATATGAAAGTGGTTCGTTGCGTAATGTTAATTTGACTCTTCTTGATCGCCAACCAACAGATGGAAAACAAATGAATTGCCGAGTGCTAATGAAATTGGTGGTTTGATTGTTGGAAATATTGGTCAATTTAATTCGAATAGGGATATTGTTGTGCGGTCAGTTGATGGACATATAAAAGGGATATCCAAGATACATCCAAAATTAATGTCGTTACAATGTCAACTACTTTTTTCGTATGGTGAGGATGGATTCAGAATAGATATGCTATTGAAGTGTATTGAAGAAAAATGGCAGAGGAAAAGAAAAAAATTGAACGATGATAAAATTTGTTAGTTATTAAATTCATGATAGATCGAATGATTCAGGGACTTTACTGGAAGGCGGTAGATTATTTTAGCAATAGTTAGTTGATGTATATGCTACACTTGAGGAAAGTCGTTTGGAATATATTAAGAATAATCAACCATTATTGAAGTGCGAAAAATTTAATCAATTATCTACATTTACGAGTACTCATACTGGCAGTCCTCGAGATATGCTAAATAATTATCATGATGCAATGACAATTTATAGATATTACGGCAATCCATATTTGTTCATAACTTTCACTTGCAATGTTAAATGGCTGAAAATGTTTAAAAACCTGGGTACAAAGCTGAAGACAGACCAGATATTTTTTATCAAAATTTTAAAATGAAAGTGGATGATATGATTGAATTCATTAAATCTAGAGAACCTTTTGGGCATGTTCATGCACAAGTTTGTACAATTGAATTTTAGAAATGAGGATTGCGCCATGCGCATATAATTTTTTGGCTTCAAAGAGGATATAAGTGTTACGCAGCAACATATATAGATTCTATTATTTCTGCTAAATTACCGAGTAAGAACATTAATACTCAACTTTATGAAAAAGTTAGTCAATTTATGATAAATGGGTCTTACGGACGATTAAATCAAAATTCTTTGTGCATGCGAGATGGTAAATGTACAAAATCTTTTCTAAAAGCATACAATTCTGACAAGATTTTTCATGCAATTAAGGCTCCTATATATAGAAGACGCAATGGCGATTTAAAGTTTACTGTTAAAAATAGAATTTACATTGGTAATAATTTTGTTGTTCCATACAGTCCAATTTTGTCGTTGAGGTATAATGCACACATAAATATTGAATCATGTTCTCAGTCTATGTTAATAAAATATTTATTCAAGTTTATAAATAAAGGTCCAGATAGAGCTCGAGTATTAGTTGAGCATAATGTGAATGATGAAATTTAAAATTATTTGAATTGTCGATATTTAACTCCTTATAAATCTGTGTGGCGATTGTTTGAATTTTCTATTCATTCTAGATATCTTACAGTACAATATTTAAAAATACATTTACTGAACGAGCAGACTGTTATTTTCAATGAACGCCAATCTATTAATCAAGTTGTGGAAAATTAGATAAATGAATGTACTATGCTGATTGGTTGGTTCGATGCGAACACTGTTTATAAGGATGCTATTAAATTTACTTATGTTCAATTTTCTACTGAGTTTGTCTGGGATAGTGATAGCAAAGTATGGTATCCAAAAAGAAAAGGGTATGATGTTATTGACAGAATTGTGCATGTACCAGCGATTTCTGGCATGGTGAACTATTTTACCTACGAATGTTGTTGAATATTCAAAAAGGATATCACAAATTTAAGTGGATCAGAACTGTTAATGGAATTACTTATTCGACCTTTTAAGAAGCACGTTGAGCGTTAGGATTCTTAGATGATGATAAAGAATGGGATAATGCATTGGTTGAATTTGCGTTTAGTGCGACTGCTTCTCAAATGAGACAATTATTTATTACCATTATTCTTTTTTGTGATGTCTCAAACCAGCGAGTTTTGCTTGATGCATATTGGAAGACCGTGTCTGATGATATTATATACAAAAAGCGTGCGAAATTCAACATGCTTGATCTAATTGTTTCTGATGTTGATATGAAAAATAATGTATTACATGAACTTGAGGTATTGTTCAACATGACATCTAGCTCACTGAAAGACCATCATTTGCTAGCTCCAATAGTTGAAAAGATACATGAGTTGAACAACAAATTAATTAGAGAGGAATTAGATTTTAATTGTGAGGCACTTAAACGTGAATATAGCGAATTGGTCACTAAATTGAATTTGAGTCAGAAAATTATATATGATGAAGTGATTGAGGTTGTGGAAGAGAAAAAAAATGAAAAAATCACTTTTTGTATATGGTAGTGGCAGTACAGGAAAAACTTTTTTTGTGGAATACTATAATTGCTGAGTTGAGATCCAAGGGAAAAATTGTTTTGGCTATTGCTTCATCAGGAATTGCTTCATTATTACTTCCAAAAGGTAGGACAGCTTACTCGCGTTTTAAAATAAAGCCGGCTGTGGATAAAGATTTAGCGTGCTCGATACATAAAAGAACACATCATTCAGAATTAATTAAAAAAATAGATTTGATAATCTGGGATGAAGCTCCGATGTGTCATAAATGTGTTGTTGAATATTTGGATAAAACGCTACGTGATATTTTGTCAATTAACTCTGAGGATTGAAAAAAAAAGATACCATTTGGAGGGAAAACAATTTTGTTTGGCGGAGATTTTAGACAGACTTTACCTGTTATAGAAGGAGGAAGCAAGAGTGATGTTATTGAGGTGTCTTTAAATAACTCATATTTATGGCTATATCTTAAAGTATTTTGTTTAACTGAAAACATGAGATTTACTGCAATTGGATTATCGATTGCAAAAGAAGAAAAAATGAGATCATAAGTTTTGCAGAATGGATGCTAGAAATAGGTGAAGGTCAATTGCAATAAAAGTTTCCTACAAATAATAGTGATACGTCTTGGATTTGTATACCTGATGATTTACTCACTGATTCTGCTTCAAACCCTATCAAGTCAATTTTTAAGGCTACTCATCCAAATTTTGATTGTAAATACAATGTTACATGTTATTTGAGATAACGTGTCATCGTCAAACCAAGAAATGCAACTGTACATGAAATAAATAGATATGCAATTAGTTTGTTGTCTGGTGATAAAAGAACATATTTTAGTTCCAATTCAATTTCATTCAATTCTCCTACCTACAATGATAACAGTCTTTTGTATCATATAGAATTGTTGAATAAACTTGAATTTAGTAGTTTACCATCACACGAACTTATATTGAAGATTGGATTGCCAATTATGTTATTAAGAAATTTAAATCAAATACAAGATTTGTGCAATGGAACACAGTTAATTGTAACTAATTTGTTTGAACAAGTAATAGAGGCAAAAATACTGACAGAGACTAATATTGGGAAAAAAGTTTACATTCCAAGGATTGTGCTTATTGCAAATGAAACTAAATGGTCATTCACATTTAAGAGACGACAGTTTCCTGTCAGAACCTGTTATGCAATGACAATCAACAAAAGTCAGGATCAATCGTTAAACCAAATCAAAATATATTTGAGCGAACCAGTTTTTAGTCATGGACAATTATATGTTGCATTATCGAGAGTTACATAAAAAAAGACCTAAAGATTATTATAAATAACGGTAATGATATACCCAATAATTATACAAAAAATATAGTTTACAAGGATGTTTTGCATAATATATAATATATAGATAGCATATGGTTAAATCAAATATGAATAGTCAATATAATTATTTTCTTCAATTAATTTTGGAAGGTATTTTAAAGAAAAAGAATGTAAATAATTATACACAAATAACAGAATACAAATTTATTTGCTATACATTTCATTGTTCACAAATAGGTGTTTTGATCCCAGGGGAGATATTATATAAGTTAATGTGAATCGGCTTTCAAGAAAACTGCCTAATTTTTTATCGGAAGGTGATTGTGTGAAACACTTCTCAAGTAAGCTTTTCAATGGTACTGTTAAAGTTTTTTTTCCTAAGAATAGTATTGTTAAAGTTACAATATTTAATCTTTACTATAGTCATAAAGTTTGGTTTATGTGCAGATTTCGGTTGATCCAAGAGAGACACTATATATCTTAAAGGGAATCGGCTTACAAGAAAACTGCCTCCCAAGGTTTATGTTGCAAGTTCTTCAAAAACAAAAGAGAAGGAAAGTTGAAGAAGTCAACACAGATGCAGGCGGTGAATATCGACCAAAATTTGGACAACATTGACAGTGAAGGTGTCATACCCTTCTTGATGACAAAGAATGGCCTTCAACCCTAGATTCAAGTAAGTCATGATTCATTTAGTATTGAACTATTGATAAAATTGACTCTATGAACAAATCTAACAATGTTTGTTTGTGTTAATTATAGGAAAATCATGGCAGAGTACAGAGAAGAACTGAAGAAACTAGCTGAGAGGGCCATGGAAGTGATGGACGAGAACTCGGGCTTACCAAAAGGATACATGAAGAAAGCCTTCAACGGCGTAGATGAAAACAATGCCGCCTTTTTCAGCACCAAAGTAAGCCATTACCCACACGTGATGACATATGCTCATAATTCTATAGATGACTGTCGTTATCCATGTTACTAACTTACTAGTTTGCATCAACCTGTCACTTATTTCCTATTTTATATTTGTATATAAGGTATGTATGAGGATTCTATACAGCACTATGTTAGATCACTCACCATGAATTCAAAGGCAGATAATGTTTGCTGGTATTTGAGATTTTCTTTAAGGTAATTGGACATGAAAATTTGTTGATTATTCCTTGAAATTTCAAATATGCATCTAACATGTAGGCGTTGGTTGCAGTTGTGCCTCTAGGAATGACATGTTAAAAACCTATGATTCTCAGAATTTAAGGGAGGCCTCCAAATCCTCAGACAAGGAATGGATAGAGGTGTAGCCATTGGTCCCAGTTATTCTCTCTTTCTCAAATAATAGACTTCTTAGGCTGGACTTCTATGTTTGTACAAGTTTTATAATGTAAAGTAAGATTTCTATGATATGTATAAATAAGAAACTAAACTGTAATTCTTATCTTAGATAATACTTTGTTTGTAAATTGATATATTTTTTACATGTTCAAATCAATCGAATGTCAAAAATATCGTTTGCACGTATGCTTTTATTGTTACTTTTATTTTTCTTTGTTCTTACTTTGACGAAAATCGGGCCCCAGCAAGATATGAGTCATATACAATGATGTTCGGTCCATAATTACTTTCTAATTATGTATCTTACCTTCTTGAAATAAAACATCGTTTTTGATACGTTTCCTTGTCATGCTAGGACATTGTGAGTTTGTATGGAAGCAAGCTTAAAGATGAAGATTAACCACTTTTTTAAGAAGCCATGCAAGTTTTCTAAACATTTGGAGAAGAATGACCAAAACTGGGAAGACAAAAAGTCAACCGCCGATCAACGGTCAACTTCGGCGAGTCTTCACCGGTCAACGACCAGGTCAAGATATAATGGCCCAAGACTTCAAGGCCCATGCCCACATGAGAAAATATTTTGGTGTGGAGACATGAACATGCAACTCACATGACATAGGTGAGTCATCTTAGGACCACCACTTAAAGCCTAAAAATGTGGATCATGTCTAAGCTTCATTTTTGAATTATTTACACCTAAAATATCTCTCCAAAACAGATAAGGTCGAGCTCCCCCTCTTACACACACATAACTCACCTTATTTTCATATTTTTCATAGTTTTTACACTCTCTCTAGACCCCTTATCCTTATCCCAACCCTCTAGCACTCTCTTCTACCTCTTCTCCTCCCTTTCTAGGTCAAAACACCTTCATAACCACCACTATTAGAGACCCAGCTCTTTCCTCTCTTGGGTAGAGCCGAACCTCTCCACCACCACATCATCACTTTGGCCTATTTTGGGTGTTCCTCCTCTCATCTCTGTCTCTAGGGTTTGGTTTGGTCTTTAGAGTTCAAAAGAGTGGGAAATAATTTATCTTTCCCTCGGCTCCTTGAGATCCTAAGGACTACCCTTACCTCCTCTTGAAAATTTGGTACTAGCTTGGAATGAAGAAGTGGAGTTAGAAGCCTTGATTGAAGACATTTGGTGAAGCTTTGGCTTAGGGGACTCTTGGTTATTTCTTTCCTCTTCTTGTTTTGAGCATGTATCTAGTCTTGTATTTCATTGTTCTTAGTGAGTAGTTGCATTTTGGTCAATTTGATGTACATACAACTATGTTTTGAGTTATGAATTTGAATTTTATTTAGTTTATTATATGTTGTGAATGAGTTTGATAGCTTGTGATGTGATTATGGTATGTTTGTATGTTTGGGCTTGATTTAATATTTTCATACTCATGTCTTAGCCATGACTAAGCTAAGATATGTTTAAGAAAGATAAAATGAACCTAAGTAAATTAGTCACTCACCTAAGAAAAATAAGCATGTAAACATGACTTAGGTTGTATTTGAGAAGATGAGTTTAAGGTTTAGTTTTCATTGGGGTTGAGCATGGACCGAAGCCTTCTTGAAGTCCAAATGACTCAAGGAGCTTCAGTCAAGCTTACATTGACTCAAATGGGCTTTGTAGCTAATCATTACTTCTTTTAATTCATGCTCTAAAAGGTGTAGATTAGGAAAGTCATTAGAACATACTTTATGGCCTCTAATAGGGACTTAGGAAGGAAAGTCATTCACATTCATCATAAGTGAACACATATTGAACTCATTAGACATGTGCTATGATTATGATATGATTCGTAATTGAGTTGCATTCTAGTTTTGATTTGCTTTATATTTGAATGTTAGACCGAAACACTTCTAGTCCCATAATGGCCTAGAAGATTCGGTTCAGTCAAGCTTACATTGACTCGAATGGGCTTTGTAGCTAATCATTACTTCTTTTAATTCATGCTCTAAAATGTGTAGATTAGGAAAGTCATTAGAACATACTTTATGGCCTCTAATAGGGACTTAGGAAGGAAAGTCATTCGCATTCATCATAAGTGAACACATATTGAACTCATTAGACATGTGCTATGATTATGATATGATTCGTAATTGAGTTGCATTCTAGTTTTGATTTGCTTTATATTTGAATGTTAGACCGAAACACTTCTAGTCCCATAATGGCCTAGAAGATTCGGTTCACAACCAATGGTGACTCGAAACGATCACAAATTAGACAATCACGTGTGAATCGGACTAAACTCATAACTTGGACATATATTGTTGATACATTGAGTTGGCTGGTGGTGATATGTCTAGTCGACCAAACATTTACATTTTGTTTTGCTCTCACTTTATGTTTTCACTTAATGTAGTTAGTAGTAAACATTCAATCAACATTTTGTTTAACCACTCATTGTTGTTCAACCATCCCTTGCAATGCTAACTCTCCAAAGAACTTAGTCTTGTGAGATAAATTTCCACATTTTACTTTGCCTTTAGTGTTGAGTTAATCCGTGATTTCAAGTGCTTAATCGAGTCAAGCTAAGGAGTTTAAGTGGTCAATCCTCGTGGGTTTGACACTCGACTTCCTTACAAATACTATAACTTAATCCCGTATACTTGCGAGTAAAAGAATTTCACTTAGCCTTATACTAATCAATAGTCGAAAGGTTGAGGGGATAAATTTCATGAACAAATGATTCCACTCCATTATTTCGATTCCTTGAATTCAGATTTGGCACAAGAAACAGAACTTCAAACACTTCATTCAAGCTCGCTCTTGATAGGCAAATAACTTCTATTCAAATTAAAATATCGCCCTTTTAACAAGAAAATGTGAATTTGTTATCTTTTATATCAACAAATTATTTAACGTATTACCTCTCCTACTTAATTACCTGAGAGTAAATTACTTGCTGAAAAAATTGTGGTAACACCGCCCTAAGGCGTGGGCATCCACTTAGTTGGTACGTTAAAACGGTGACCAATTAGGGCATTGCTGGTTTGAACTTGCGAACACTTGTTTGTATTCATATACTTGACCATACTTTGTGGGCAGTTTTCATACCCTTAACGAAAAAAAATATATGAGTTCAAAGAAAAGTTTCTAAAGTAGATGTCAAAACAAACTCAACAATAGGGATGGCAATAATCAGGGTCGAACCTGAGAATTTTGGATCTGAGGCAAGAATCGAAAATGATATTCTTTCATGGTCATACAAGAAAAACAACAAATATACAAAATTATGTTACATAGATATCTAAACTAATCTACTCTCATGTTGTTTTTGTATCTATAAGAACAAATCCAAATCAACGTACGTACACTAGCATTTATGTATGATTTGTTATTCATAAATGAAATATAAAACTATAATAAAATACTTAAAAAATAAACCAATATAAAATGATGTTCTGACATAGTGCATTAAAAAATAAAAATAAATGTTTGATTTGTTAATCATAATCATAATCGAAATACAAATATATAATCAAGTACTTATAAACCAAACTAATATAAATTGATGCTCTCAACAGAGTACATAATAAAATTAACAATATTCTAATACCGTATAGAAAATGAAAATTAACATTCATTACAATACTAATAAAACAGCAACATACCCTAGCTCCTAGGTTGTAGCCACTGTTCTAAAAGGCGATCTAGGCGACCGCCTAGGCGATGCCTAGGCGCTAGGCGAAGCTAAAAGAGGGAATAAGCTCTCTGGGCGGGCTAGGCGCTCTCAGGCGCTCCTGGGCGGGCTAGGCACTCTCAGGCGCTCCTAGGCGAGTCTAGGCGATGCTCGGCGTGAAAATAATAAAAATTTAAAACTCAAATAATTTGAGATTTGAGATTATTACTCTATATTATATATTTTTGTATGGAGATTATGACAATTTAAACTATATTTATTGCTAATTTTATTATATAAGTGTTTTAAATATTCATTATTTCACATATATATGTATTGAATTAATATCGCCTTTAAGTCGCCTAGAAAACGTCTAATTCCGATTAATCCACGTCTAGCCGCCTAGGCGCTCGAAGGTATGTTCACTGTTTAGGGTCGCCTAGCGTTTTTTAGAACCTTGGTTGTAGCCACTGTCGCCGCGGCCTAGCGGGAGGACTGATCTTCGGATCGCTAACGTACTTATCACAATGACTTACCCTTGTTTTATATTCTCTCCTCCTTCCCCGATCTATTCCTCTCCTAATATGATCCCTATGAAATTGGATCACAACCCTGAGCTTCGGCACCATGTTCAAGCCACCCCCCATCACATCTTTCTTCTCGGCGTTCTATTCATCCTGATCGGTAGTATCGGGATCGGTTCTATCTGAATTGATCTCACCAGAAATCGAGGTCACCGAAATCGGTTTTGTCCAAGTTTCCTACCTGACACCAATCTCTCTCAGACCTCCTTGTTCGGCCCCGAGTTTGGGCTTCTCTGCCGGTGTCGCCCTCGTCGTCCCATCGCTCACAGTCCTACAATTGGGGACAGTTTGACTGCATCATCCAGCTTCGGCTCAGATTGCTTTGGTTGGGCCCACTGCGTCTCTGGCTGGGCTCAACTTGCTCAATTTGAGTTCCTTCTCTGTTTAGCTCAACCCGGTCCTTCCTGGTGCCGCCGGCTCAGTGCTGATGGTTTGGGTAGTCAGTCCTTATTGGGCCATTAGCCTCTATTGGGTCTGGACCCCTTTAATTGGTGGTTTTGGGCTCAGCTTGGGTTTTGGCACAATTTGGGCCTATAGGCCCCTTGGATATATTTTTGGAGCCTTCCCCCTGCATCCATTTGGCACACCCGCCTATGGTAAGCAGTATAGATGTAGGTTCTAAAGATAGGAAGCACACTCTTATTGACTTAGTTGGTAGGGCACGACCCATTTCATCATCATCATCCGCTTAAAGAAGGCGCCTAAGTAGCTAAGGGACGATACACCTGGATTTTTTGTAATACTCGTGCTAGCTTGGTTTGCTTACTTAGGCTTATTGTGCAGAATTCCTAGTATAGTAGTGCGTGCAAGGCTTCAATTTATCAGACTGGTTAATTCGGTGAAGTCTTGTACTATTATCACATTATCAATACATCTTATTGTCTTCTCAAAAAAAAAAAATATAAATAACAATACTAGTAAAAAATAAAAGAAAATAATCCACATTTCATAACATATTTCCTCAAATGCATCACAAAGTTATTTAAATATTTTCGTTTCAGAGAGTTTTAAAATAATTAGGCCCTCCAAAATTTTGGTGCCTGACGCGGCCACCACCTTCGCCTCACCTCAGGTACGGGTCTGGCAATAATATCCATCGAGTAGAACATCGGGTATTCGACCCTAATGGTGGACTATTATAGATAAAAACGGGTAACGGATGCGAGTGTACCTAATACTCAGTTTTTTAGAACTGGTACGGGGCGTGTATGGTATTTCAATATTCGTACCCATACCCACCCAATAGGAATATTAAATATAAAAAATATTACATAGAATTAATATTATGTATAATAATTTGTTATTTATATAAATTTTTGAGGTAAACAATCATTTATTTACCTAGTACCCTAGTTTACTTACTTGTGTTACTAGTATCTAGAAAATTGTTGCACTAAATCAATTTATATTTTTTGGATTGATGGATTTGTTTATAGTAGTTTTTTGTTTTGTTTTTTAACATATTTTTTTTACGGGTAACGGGTGGGTACATATATCCTAGTATTCAACGGATACGGGTACGAGTAATACCCAATATAATATTACGGGTATCGGGACGGATATGAGTACAACATATGGACTCAAGTATGAATATAGTATTTTAATATTTGTACCCTACCCTACCCATTGTCATCCATATTTAATAGTAGGGGTCATTGCTTGGCCTGCGTACGCCAAGAGGCCCATGACCCATACTCGGCCCGGTCCGATCTGAATCGAGTCTCGAAATGGGCGGAAACAAATTCTTTGATAAAAACTTCTAGATAAAATAACTGACTTGGTGATGGGTAATTGCGATATACACGTATCACTACTCGATCAACAAGGAGAATTCCAACATCGGAACATTTGATCCAAAGGACTAGTACCGCACTACTCGTATATCCCAAACCTGCAAACCGGGCATCGACCGTTGCTCTTGACCCATGGCACAATGCACTCCTCATGAAACATATGGTTACATGGGGTGAGCATAACTTCGTTTGTAGGCTCAAAATCTTCCAAGCAAATTGCGCACCTCTTACCATTATTCTCTATTTCATTCTCTTGCACCGTAGTGCCTCTGTAATACAAGTTAACTCTCGGCGATATTCGTCTTGCGGGATTGTAAACTTCCTTTCTGAGCTTCTGCAATGCCCTCTTTTGCTCATTGTAGGTCAACCTGCTGGAGTCAGCTTCATGCCGAGGAGATGCTGGAGTCCATCGTCCACCGAGCATCTCTCTCGTCCTTGGATTCTCGAGGAGCAAAGCATGAATTCGGGAACCTGGTGCTGCTAGTGATGAGCTGCAAGATAGGGAAGAAATGTGTCTCGATTTTTATGACTGATGAAAGTGCAATAATTGTTATAGAAGACATTCTACACAGCTTGACGTGCTTTAAAAATTCACATATTTTTTCGGTGAAGACTATTCTTAACGGTGTTCTAAACATGTCACTCCGGTACTAGAACCTAACCATAATTAGAAGTTTAGAACCGTCGTTCTTGATCGAAATCTTGGCAACGAAATTACTCCAGAAGAATTTGTGAAAAAGCTATTGCAGACAGGCATGCATTTAGCAATAACTCTGTTGATTAAATCTATGTCTTCTGGTTCACTGTAAAGTTCAAACGCTGATTAATACTAACAGATGAGAGAAAATAATTGTGTCAATTTTGATTACCCTGCAAAACCAGGAGGTCTTGCTACTACAATGGCTCCCTCATATGGCCGCCTTGAATCATATCCAAGTGTTCTGGTAACCTGGTTATGTTATAGAAAAGACATAGAATAGTTAATCTCCTCATGTTTAAGAAGACATATAGGAAGCACTACCATATAGCTGAGAATGTAGGGGGGTGAGAGCAAAGGGGGTGTCAATTTCACCCACCCCGTATGTACTCACTCGAGTGACTTGAAAGGCAAAGGCATTTGGACCGAGAAGATTCTCGGATTGCCGAAGATCACCAATATCTTCATCATCCATTGAAAAAAAGTAGTCATATGGAGTAATATGAGTGAGAGGGGAAGAAACTGGAGGATGAGTTGGAGGAGCAAGTCGCCGGTTGACGGGAGCCGAACTACTGTTGTTGGCGCTTCTGGTAGTCATGTCTATATTCAGTTATGTTCTCCCAAGCAGATGAAGTTGTATGGTCTTGACATGTTTTAGGCTTTATAGCAATTATTCCTTGCTTACCTTCTAGGTCATTGGAATGAATATATGCAAGTACTATCTCAATGCTTTTCACTTTTGTATAATGCTTTACAGAAACATGTTTATTTTTTATGAAGAGTGGTGAAGAATGTGACGTTTCTTTATCGTATAGATTCTTTGGCAAATGTCAAATGGTGGTTTGTTTCTATGTGAAGTAGGGAAGGAAACTAGGAATCAATGCCGCCCTATAAATCTCAGCTGCTATCCTTTTCTTATTCCTCCGATGAGTGTGAGTAATGCCAATGCATTCTGATTGACGACATAGATTTGTTAGCTAGGCAACGTCGACACTCACTCAAACGTAGAATAGAAACCATCTTTTTTTTCTTTTTCTTTTTTGTATCTTCTTTCGAAGACAAGTACATATTCTTTGGTAAAGGCTGACAACATTGAACGGCTCTAATGTCATGAAAGACCTTGTGATGGTTAATTCAAGTTTATGGTGAGATTGGACCGAAGATTTTTTTCTTGTGTACTGATCATTTGATCTTGGTAGTAACAAATAAGGGTAAAACTAAGCCAGAGCCCAGGTACCAACAACACTCGGTCGACCATTGATCAAGGTAGCACTGTACGAGTGTCGTCTGAGGCTATGACTTCTTGCTGGTTATAAAAGAGAATGTTGCAGAGTGATGTACCTACAAGGCTACAACAACAGGCGATGGTGCCAAGAAATTGCACGCAACGATTGCAAAAAATTCTCTCCTTTCTTGCCTCCTGCCAACTACGTGGCCCTTTCTGATACCACTCCTCTGCATCCTTCTGCCCATACAGACAGTGGCTTGATGTAGGACTGAGGTAAGAGCAACATCAACGCAACAGACCATTGTTTAAGAGTCGCATTACCTGATTTTAAGAAGTTGGAATACCAGATTGACTATCAGGTCATATTTCAGGGGTCATTGCCGGTAGAGTTACTACAATTTAAGGAGCAACATGAATATTACATCAAACGCTTTTATGGTACTTAAACTTAATTTACCCAGAACTAATGAACATGAATTTGAATCAACAAATTCAATTGATATTAATGCAAATGCAAAATGAGTAACTCATTCGCATCCAATAGGTAGTTGGACTTGAGCTAAAGATAGCAAAGAGCTGATTTAGAATATTAATAGTTATTCTCCAACCTTTTAATCAGCGGGGGACAGTAGCTTTGATATCATTCTTACTTTCCAAACCCACTTCTGCTTTCTCGTTATCTAATCACTTTCAGTTTAAGCATCAGCTGGAGTGAAGAATATGAATGCATGAAAAAACTGATTATATGAATGATCAAAGGACCAAAAATGAGTAATTACCAGGAACAAGAAAAGTATCCTTTTCCAATCTTTCGTGTCCATGTACAAAAAAAATTTGAGTCACTGATCACAAGGCCTTAGCTTTTACAATCACCACTAGGCTTGACAAAATTGAAAAGTTGCATCTGTTCATGATTTTCTTCTGCACATGAAGTCTAGCAGATGCTGACCTGCCACAATATTGAAGTGAGAGATGAAATTGAGCAACAAAAATAGCTAACAAGCTAAAAGTCAGGAAAGAGATTGAAAGGCAAACAGTACCTCACACTCAAAGTTCTGGTACCTGATAACAAATGTCGATATTGCTCAGACATTACTTGCTCATTGTTGAAGACAAACAGAAGTTCCAGAATATTGAGCCCACACACATGAAAGCTACACGGGCTTGAAGAGGTACCACCCTGCATAGAGGCATTCAAATTAATTATTATGTATTACATCAACATATAGACCATTATTACACAAAGTTAAAATTACTTCTTAATTTCGCATATACAGCATAACTTTTACCCCAAGATAAGTTGTGCACGTAATAGAATTTTCTCGTTATGTAATCAATCACCGGACCGGATATGATATACCTTTGTCAAACTGGGTGATATAAGAAACTAAATGAATATCCCAGTGCCGGGCATTAAAAGCTTCACAGCGAAGCAAACCCGTTTGCAGCATAAATATATTTTCACATCTTCACTAAGATATATATGCCATCCTTTATTTCTATCTAAAGCTCCAACTTGAAACGATGTATGTGATCCATGTATGTATAAGAATTCCTTTATAGTTCAGTGAGCCATTTCATAAAAGAGCAAAGAGAGAACAAATTACAATGTTAGGTTAGATCTATTGCGATTCCCAGGCCAATTAGAAAAGAAAAGGCAGGATAACATAACTAGAACAAGAGAGAAGAGTACCAGAAGTTTAATAAACTGACAGGTATCCAGAACCTAAATCCTGCAGAAATTTTGATATAACCAATGAATGCACTAGATCAGTACATGAATCTTATCGAGTATCATGTGAGCACAAATGACATTTAGAACCGGCATTTACCGTAAAGTAATGTGGGAAGAGCATCTCTCTGGTACTTTTCTGGCAACTGTGAGAGTTTCCCTTGCCATAAATTGTTCCAAGCAAAAGCAACAGCAATAACAGATGGACCAAGAATAACTTGGTTTAAAAAAACCTGCAAAAAAGAAAAAACACAACCAATGAGCTAACTGCTTTGTGGGGTTTGTTGAAGTTCCTTAACACTTAATAATCATAACATCTCAACACTGATACCGAAAACGTAATCAGGAGTGTACCTTCAGCAATAGGTTAACTACTGTTTTTGCGGGTAAAGAACGATCGAGAAACTGGTACCAAGCATAAGAGCCAGGACCATACAACAGAAACCCATAAGAAGTCATACGAAGTGCACGAAGCCAATCATGGTCAGGCAAGAGAGCTTGTATGACATCCTAAGGAACAGCTTGTGGTCAGAAACCAAACTCAAACTCAAATGAGCCTTATGTCAGATAAGTAACAAAATTCTACTGCATCAAACTGTACATAACATACATAAACTGTACATAAGTTTCCCTTCCAAAAAAAAACTGTACATAAGCTTAAATTCAGATAGTTTCTATTTGTAGGAAACATAACTAATATTATTTGTAGATAAATGCAAAGCATGAGTAAGAATACTCTCTCTGTTTTTTGGGACACAACACAAGTGAAGTGAACACAAGGGAAGTGGCATTGGTCTTTGAATATATTAGAGTGAAAATGAGAGAGAGAGAGATTACCTGAGGTGAGGTGGTTTGTTGGTCAAGAGTGTTGTTGGCTTTTCTCCAACGCTCTCTGAGCTGAGCGATTGTGTCTCCGGTGAGAGCCAGTGAGCCAGCCGTCACTGCTTGCTGCAAGGGGAACCGGAAACCGCCTCCTCCTCCGGTTGACTCGAAGGAATTTGAGGAATGGGAATCATATCGCTTCCTTTGTTGTTTGGGTTTCTTGTTGGGTCGAGAGTTCCAGCCCCAGAGGCCGCCATGGCCGCCACCACCACCTCCAAGAGCATGCATTCTCAAAACTGAAAAGTTGAAACCGAAAAAATATCTGTGTTTGTGTACAAAGTTACAAATGTACCCCAAGTTTAAGCCACAACTTCTTTTTTTTTTCAAGGGAAAGTGAGACGTGAGTTCTTATTGATAACAAAATATGATAATAGATTACAATAATGACTATCCTTAACAAGGTCAAATATGAGAGACCAAGAATACGCAGTTTAGACTAACTACGCAACAAAGTCGTCTAACTAGCCCAATAATTATACCAATAATAAGATAAAAAATGTAATCAAATAACCAGTAACGATGATGTAGCACAAGACAGAACAATAAGCAATACTTATCCTGCTCAAACTTTTGTAAAAATTACACTCCTTAATAGACATTCGCGGCCTAAGAAACATGACCCAATAGAAGATCACCTGAATCCCAAATGAATTGAGTAAAGCACCCAAAAATTTCAAGGGAGGCCCAACTAGAGCCCAAGCACCCCCACACCAGCCCCACAACCCAAATACTCTAGCTTTCCACCAGATGCACCCCGGCCGACCAAAGCTCATGCCGAGCAATTTTGTCGGACCTGGTAGTCCACTCGTCGGGAAAGAGGCGTCGACGATGCCACTATCGCCAAACCATACTCTCCCCCACGAAGCGAATCACCAAAAACGCAAAGTCACCCCACTAGCCTGTCAAACCACCACAGATCAAAGATTGCATCTCGCGGTACTAGCCTGTCAAACCACCACAATTCAAGTGACAACTTAGAGAGACATGCAAAAATTATATCGGTAATTTTTATATTAAATATTTGACATTTTAGTCTCTAATTGATATGTCAATTTTATGTGGATGGCATTTCTAACAAAAATGTTAAATTTGACATCAAAAACTAAAATACCAAACTCTCTCACTCTCTCTTTCTTTGGCATTTGGGTCTCTCATTTTGACATTTGGGCTCTTTGTTTTGCCAAAATCATTAGACATGGTGGAGGCTATCAGCGTTGTAATTTTGGTCAAGCTTATAATTGTTAGTGGCTGGTTTGGTCGTGGGGTTTGTTTGGTTTGAGTTGGGCTTGTATTTCTTTGGGCCATTTCAGGTTTCTTCTTAGGCTAGGGTGTTTGCCCGAAGCTCCTTTCTAGGTATTTAATTTAGCTATTTGCAAATAATATCCTATGTTTTAGGATTCTAGTTAGGTACACTTTATACTGTGAGCTTAAATGCGTCTCGATCTTTTAGTATGCCAATATATGTTTTCATTGATATTGGCATACCTACCACTATGACTTGATTAATTGGTATTGGCATACCTACCACAATTGTGTGCTTAGGAGTATGTCAATATATGTTTTCATGTTTTTCGACTTTTTTTTGACACGTAAGTAAGCTAGACGACTGTTGAGCTTAGTACATGTAAAGAATAGGGATAGGTTCTGACTTCTGTCAGCTCTATTTGTACCATTTAGGCCGAATTCGGTTGAAATCTAGCAATGCACTCGGGTGCTCTTAAGAATGAAATTTGTGAAAAATGACTTATTGTCTAGTCAACCTTAAAATTCGAATTTGAAAAATTTAATTTGGTTAATCCATTAGACTTGCTCTTAAGTAACTCGGACTATTTAAAAATCTAAAATTAGTACCCGAAGTTTCTAGTTTGTACTAAATTTGGTACTTACCGTTAATAATGTTGTCGGTCATAATGCCACTTTTATAAAACCTCGTAACAAGAAAAGTGCCGGAACAAATAATTAAAAAAAAAAAAATCAATTCACTCGGAAATCAATGTCACGAGGAATTAAACTCTTCCCCTAACCTCTCAGCCTATAAGAATAATAACAGGATAGTTAGTCAATACACTACTAGCAACCGGTTAAAATTGATTTATTTTATTCTTGAACAGATGCTTAATGACCATCTGTTTCAACTTCAAATTACCCGTGATTTGCCAATAATTGTTCAAAAGAAATTGATACAGAAATCCCTACTAATTTAGATTGGTCATAACGTATTTAACTGTCATTTTGAGGAGCAGCTCCACCCTTTGGATCAGAACGTATTCAAGCACCCATCTACATGTCGAAGAGAAAACAATAATATGGAAAGCTAGGGCAATGACAAATAGTGGATGTCAACAAATAGACTAGTTTACCTTTCGTTTTCTATCAAAGACAAGAAGACAAAAGTGTTATTAAGAGCATGTGCACCCATTTACTTATTTTATTAGGTTGCTCACGAGCAAGTACTATTTATTAAATTAAATGACCAAATCCTAGTTTTAACTAGTAGTAAAGAACATGACATGTTATTACTTTTCATCAATTTTAAATATTTTAATATTTTGACTTCGATAATTTTTTTTATCAATCTCGAGACGATATGTGCTTACCAGTTTCGTCATTACGCTATTAGATGATGACGGATTTGTCACAAAAATAATATTTTAAAATGGACTATTTTTCATACTCAATATGATTACACTTCCTTTGTGAGAGTTGCAAAGTATCTTATTCAAAACTCGTAGGATTTTTTTGTATAATTTTTTGAACACTCATGCTATTTATTATGAATTTAGAAGTTTTAATTTCACTTTCAAAGTTTTAATTTTTTTTATAAAAATAACCGTTTTAATTAAATTTGGACCGTTTGATCGATTTTTTTAAAAGTAATTACATGACTCAGATTAATTAGAGCGATATCAAGCATGTACGCGTCACGCGGCCTAATGTGGGCCTATCTTTTTCTAGCTTGAAAAAAAACGTGCTTAAAAAAAGTCACCCACACGAGGAGGGCACTACCAGGCTACTCGTCCTCTCGCTCGAACATAAGCTACTCGTCCGGCTGCTCGAGCAACCGGTCAATGAGCAGTATCTGGTGTCAAAATTCCCTTCTATATCTGATTTCGACTCATGTAGTTCGATCAATATAATCATGTTATAACCATCTTGAAACCCAGGGTATTATTCTTGTGTTCAATTACTCAAGTAATATGTCGCTTGATGTTGAGGTACTATTTGCAACTTGCCAAACAATTCCCCTAAAAACAAAATCACATGATTTGATTTTTTTTTTGGAAAAATTTCTTTGGCCATATCTAAACTTTACTCGCCACATCCAGTTGATAACTAGATTGTAAAAAGAATCATTGTGATACCTGAAATTTAATAACAGTATCATCGGGGTATCTAGAATACATTTTTCGTCAATTTCTATCATTTTTTATGACATGGAAAATATAAATTTCAAATCAGGGTACCTTAACAAGTAATTTGCCTTTGTCTAAACTTCTTCAGTCTTATCAAGTTGATACTTTGACTTTAAAAAATATGATTGGGATACCTAAAGTTTCAAAACCAAATTTTTGGTAGCTGGAACCCATATTTGGCCTATACGATTCAAATGAGTGGCCACGATCTACTCTCTCTCTCTCTCTCTCTCTCTCTCTCTCTCTCTCTCTCTCTCTCAATCACCGAGGTTGATCTCATCGGTCGCTTCCCAAAATCACATATGTGTGATCTCATCAACCGCCTCCCCGAACCGCATTTCCTCAACTCCACCGTCAACGTCATCTCCCTCGCCCTCGACACCAAGTATAATTTTTTTTTGAAAATAAGGGCAGTGCGGCAACCCTCAAATTTTGATTAATGAAAGTGTTGAATACATAAGGAGGGGGGGGGGGTGACATAATACCTGAACCCCATTTTATAATACGCACACATAGAATATCTCGAATAATAACAAGACACCCTACGATAACTATTTAGGTCAAACACGCACCAATTAACAGAGAATAGCTCATCAACAATTATTCTAATTATTCTTAAGTAAAGGCGGCAAAGTGGAAAGAACAAACAGCTTTCTCGGCAACTCAGAAAACAACCTCTCCGACGAAAACAATGCATCAGTACCCGATCTATACCAACTTCCTCAATTTGATGCCGACAAATGTCGACACTATCTCTCATCCGACCACTAGGTGGAAGCGACCATTTTATCATGACAAGCCACCAACCTAGGGTCAACAAGGCACAAAGAGTGAACATACAGGTAGATCGCCTCAATCACCCTACACATCCTCCTGCAATCCAGAGACTTATTTGTAATAAATAAAAAATAAGCATAAACCGGCAACAAAATAAAACAACACGAAATATGCCGAGATTAACATTCCTGGCCTAATAGCGATCGGGCCCAGCGATCACACTAGAAGTCCAAACCCAAAACCAATGTCGTGAACTTCCCTCTGTCTCCACCCTACTGCCCGCCGCCGATGATCTTTTTCGTCCACCACTGAGATTCTGGTGCACCACCATGTTCCGACCACCTAGAACCCACTAGTACATAGACTTGATGAAATGACACAATCCTAGATTAACTAGTAATCTAGGATCATGCCCTAACGAGAAGACCTAAACTACGGATTTCTGTAAAAAAATTTGACATAATTTCCTCTACGAAGTGGACTACTAGAAATCTGCAAGAAAAATCACACTTCGGATTTCCAACAAACAATATCGTGGATCACCGATGTCCATCCAGATTTCTTAATAAAGTGCAGAAATTAAATTAATTAAATTGCTGGAATAATAATACAGAACTGAAAACGCATAATCCAGCAATACTAACAATTCACTACTAACACTGAAAAATATTTACAACATTAGTGTTTAGGGCGAATCTAGGAGCAAAATAAAACATATGAAAATACACTACTAGGGGTCGAAACCTACAGGAAGGTATGATAATCCAGTGGATCCAAAGCCTCTGACGATCCAAAATTCAGCTCAGGAGAAGCACTGCAATCTGGGCACGGAAAACCAAAAGCCCAGGGAAAGACAGATAAAAACATAAAAATGGTAGCGTGAGTAGACAAAAAGTCATAATCAGTGTAAAACAATAAAATATTCTATCTGTGCATTTCCGCTGATTTCAGTGAAATCATGCGAGTTCAAAATAATAAACTGAAATAAAATATGGAGGTGTGCACTTAGGGTGTTTGTCCTACCAGAAGAGTCTCCAAGACTGTAAATAAAAAGGTGATGGGATCATCTAGGGGGTTTGTCCTATCCCGAGACAATTTGGGTCGGTAGGGCATTTATCATAACCCGGTCTGACCCGACTAGTCAGTGATCAACCGACTAATCAAAGCATCGATGCAGAAAATAAAACCATCACAAATATACCTCCAAACTCGATTGTAATAAAATACAGGAGACGGTAAATCTGCTTAAATATGAACTCGTAACAACTGTGAAAATAAATAAATGTCCACTCACCGTACAATGCTGGAACATTCATAAAGCCGTAACCTGCTAATCAGCAAAATAATCATCCGACACGGCCCGCTAACTTGTAATCCTGAAAATACGATTATAATTAATATCTACTCGTCGATATTGAATAGCTAAGCTGGTAATCCTACCCGCAAAAATGTTGAGAATCAAACATTCTCGAATTTCATATTTTCTGACTAAAAACATACTTAACAAAATTCTGAATTCAGTTCCTTGCATTCCTTCACTATAACTAAATTTTAGAGTCGCAACATAAATCTCAAATATCGAGTGAATCAAATTTAAATCGATAGTCGGATCGTCCATTAAAAATATTGTGAAATCAATTAATTATTACCCGATTAAATACACGTCTAAATAAATCAAATCCAGATTCATTCAAGAATCTCACCATTGCATTCATCACGAATTTACGAGCGAAACGACATAAAATTTTGTCAAAAATTCCACTTCTCCAGAGCTCCGCTGCGCACTGCGGCGCGTAAGCCACGCACCACCAGCGGTAGCGGCCAGAATCCCACTGGCTCCAAATCAAGCAACCTACACATAAAAATGTTCATCTCAAAAAGCCCAACAACATTATAGTACAACACAATATCAAAATCAAACCGAAAATTAACGAAATCCACCGTTGAAATTATAAACTCTCTCCGGAAATATTTTCTTCGATCGTCGTTGTCCGGCCACGGCAAGATTTAAGACCCATCGCAAACGATCCTCCACTTCTAGGGCTTCAAAACCACTCTGGGTTCGACGTCTAACGCCGTTGTGAACACCGCCACCGTCGTCGAGAAAAATCACCTGGAATTGGTCAACGTTCTCCGCCTCAACTCTCCTTCCTCCGGCCACCAATGCCGGTTATGCTACCACCAAACGATAGAGAAGCCCAAGCCCAACTAAACCCAACCAATTTCACGGCTAAAGGTGGCCGAAAATTGCCACGGCGATATTGGCCGCTGGACTCGATCAACGCGGGTCAAGCCGCTTCAAAAAATTGAAACTTCTGACTTTCCCAAAATGGAAACCCATATTTATACCCGCGATTTTGCGATAAAACATTTTCCGATATTTCCGTAAAATTTTTCGCTGACCATAACTTCTTCGTTGTAACTCTGATTTCAACACTTGACGTGGCCTAAACTCGTATCGACAAACTCTACAACTTAATCCAAAAGAAATTTCTTAAAAAAACAAATTCGATAAAATCTTGACGAAACGCCAGCGAAAGTTACCGATGGTAAAAACTAATTACCATCAATGATTAACGTAATTAATTAACGACTAACCACATAAGTTCTGATTATTGTATAATGATATTCCGGGTCGTAACACTTGACGACCCAACTGAGGAGATAAAAATACCTAGATCTGAAGGAGACGTATTTGAACACCCCAAAACTCCACGATTGGCTGCCGACCTTACCTAGTCGGCCCTGATTGGAGCACCAACGAAACAAAGCGACGATCTTGGTCCCATCCTCTACCATTGCGTATGACTGATGAGGGAGAAAGAGTGAACCCAAGACAACTAATTTGGAACTCGAACCCCACTATTGCCTGAAACCCAATCGAAGACCCCCGAACAAACCACTATGTCAGGACAAACTTGCCCGTCCGGCCACACTCACGCCGCCGGGACTCGACCAAAGGTCGGCACCAACGGGCAGGTGAGCCGCCGGACGAGCAAACACTGTAAAGCTAGCCCCCAAAATTTTTTAGTCGCGCATGAGGCACATTCTTAGCATTGGTTAAGAGAAACCCAATTTTTATATGTTAAAAACACCAAGTATAATTTAGTGTCTTTCAAAGTTATCTAGTGTCATTGAAATAAAAAGTTATCCTTATGTCTCTAACATCTTATAGCATCTCCAATAATAAAGCTAAGGTTACAGTTATTTTTAACTAGAAAAACTAAATGTAGCTCATCATTTTTTGACTTCACCTTTAGCAATGATAGCTATTTTAAGCTTGAGCTAAATATATAGTATTAAATTTTTAGTTTTAAGTCATTTTTTCTCTCCTTGGTAGCTAAATATAACTACCAATATGACTAAAAATTATCAACTATAACTACTATGTTAGAGCTGATTTTAACTAAAAAATAGCTAAAATTTACCTTTTATCTACTCTGTTAGAGATGCTCTTATATCTTACATGTACAAAAACTTTAATATAAAAGTTTTAACATCCAAAAGACACCCCGACAAGTCTCTCTAATTCCGAAGCAATTAAGTTATTAACTAAAGCTAAGAAGTATAATAGTCTTGTAACCTGACGTTTCTTTTATTCTTCCTCTTTGATCTACCCCTTGCAAAACTATAATAAATCACTATAAGAATACACTTGTCAGCAAATGATCGACATTAAACTAATCGATCAAATTCATGTCTAGGTATTTATTTTCAGTGTTTGGTCTGCCGAAATAATTGTTGTTCGATTGACATTATATAATAATGTACTTCTTTTACGATAAGGTGACAATTAGTACTACTTGTTCTCGTTTGAGAAAATTCATTTTGGTGCAAAATTACATTATTTTTTTTGAAACATTATATTTCACATTAAACAAATAATAAATTACATTATACATAGATTCGTTCAATGAGCACGACATGGGGAACACTAACATTCCTAAAGAACCTACGTCATCTAACAGGACCTAGATCTAAATGTAACAATTAGAATGAAACACATACAAATCATGTGAGACACGGATTAAGAGACATTGCTTTAATGTTTAGACTACTGCAGAAGCGGGCACGGAACAACCGGGCTCAAATAAAGAGTATAAACAAAATGTAACTAAAAAAATCACTCGGATCCCAAATCCAAATTCAAAAGGGATATGATCCCAAAACTTGGTCAACGCCCACAATCGAGGCAGCCCTAACATCAAAGGAGGCCACAGCTGCCACACCACCTCAATTCTGGCAAAAATTCATCTTCATCTTGGCCAACCCATGAAGCCTCCGACCAACACCACATTGCTGCGACTAAGAGGCCTAGCCTCCCACAAACGAATGATGAGGGATTGCTGCTTCAGACGCAAAATTTTTCCGCAATCCCAACCAGACAACAACCTCCATAGGAGCCTATGCACGAAAGTCGAGATCAGTTTCAGACGTGCTCTACCTGGCCTCGACTTGGCCACCACCGCCAACATCGTCAACTGCACCACCAACTCGAAGCTAACACCAGCACTGTAACCCTTCCTCGAAACTCCCTGAATTTGAGTTCCAGGCCCAACCACATATTCATCACCCCTGAGAGAAGGCGAACAGACGACTGACTCGTGAGAGATAGCCGGTGTAGTCTCGCGACGAAGCCAAGGCGCCGCCACCAAAACCCTAGCATGGTGAAATAGAGCTTTCACTCTCAACGTTCCTTTTTCGTTTTTAGTTAACAATTACATTATTAATTTGACCTCATTAGTAAAATATAGGACAAATTTCTTCATGGTACATGAACTTATCCGACCCTATCGACTTAATATTTGAACTTTAGAACGTAATGTATCAATATCATACCTAGACTTCAAAAACCGTATCTTCGTGATATTTGAAACCAATTTCTCGTCCATCTCCGTCACTTTTGATGACGTGACAAACCAAATTTTTTAAATTCGAAGTTAAAATACCAATTTATTCTTCCATCATTATTTAATTTTATTTTTCATTTAGTTTTTTATTATTATTTTGCATTTGATTGGTCGAACCCAACCCGGATCAGTATACCCGAACGGGGTATGCTTTTATTTATTTATTTATTAATATTTTGATTGGTCGGCATTGCTCTCGAAGAAACCGGAATAGAGAAGTCATCGGCGACGGAGAGTTTGAGCTTGTTGAAGGTGAACACGGGTTTAACGAGGTGGGACTTGAGCGCCGACCATGTTTCTACCGAATTACGCGCGGGGGCGTAACGGGGCAGAAGCAACACGAATACACTTCCACGGATACTCCTTCCTTCCTTCTCTTCCTCGTCGTGCGATGGACTCCCTTCTCCTCTTGGTGCGTCCGAACGCTGGGGCTGTTCGGATGGGTGGGCGCTCTCTCCTCTTCCTACGTGCGTGCAGGCTCCTTCCTTCGGGCGCTTCCTCTCTTCTCTCGGGTGGTCGGGCGCGCGCGGCTGTTAGAAGAATACAACAACGAAACAGGCAGTCAGGGGTCGAGATGGGGTGGCCCGCCTTCAACGCTCCGATGCCTAAGTCAGATGATGTATTGGATATAACAGTCAAGCGAACGTGCGAGTAGTGTTCTGGTCGAGTGAATTGGTTAGCTCTCGATGGGATGATCTTACCTGTAATAAATACCTGATATATATAGGTGTTTGAGTTTGGAGTTCGATGGTGTTCTTCGATGTGGGACCGGTATACTTGCTGGTGTGTGATCCGTACGTTCGAGCGTGCGCCTGGCGGGCGCGTGTGCGCTCGGATGGGGCCGGTCTGGTGAGTGAAGTTGGAGCCTCTTTGGTGGTCTTGCATGTGGTGTGGTAGGTGTTGCTAATCTGCTTAAGCGGATAAGTATGTTAATCGTACAACTAATGATGCAATACTAACAAGTCCCCCAAGTCCCCAAGTCAAAGAGAACTTTCTTGACTGGGGAGTTGAAAAAGGGTGTGCGATTAACAGGAATACTTATCCGATCGAGTAATGGTCAAGATCCTGTGACCCCCAAGTCCCCCAACTCTCCAGTCAAGGAAGGGCTCGCATGACGGGGTGGGACCTGGGCGTCCGAGCGTGTACCTGTTCCTGTATTCTGGGCCCGGCGTCCAAACTGATGCTGCTAGTTAGGACCCGCGCGCCCGTGGAGTGTTGCCTGTTGGTGTACCTATGGGCCCGGTCAGATGGGGTGGGATTTTGTAAACATTCGTGGTGTAACAGATATACAGACATATAGGTAAATAGATAGATGGGTATATAAGCATATAGGTATATAATTATATAAGTATATAAGTATATAGGTATATAAGTATATAAGTATATAGGTATATAAGTATATAAGTATATGGTATGATGTATGAATGTATGGTATGAAGTGTGTGTATGCAAAATGCTGTCCGTACGCCAGTCGCGAGATACACTGCGCACACCGCACGTCAACGGGGATGCCGTCGCGTACGCTGTAGCGTCAACGGGACGATCAGGACCGCGACCTACAAGTGTTGCGGTGCCCACGATCACGTACTCGTGCCGCCCTTCGGCCTTAGCGCGCGCAGAGGCCTCTACCGCCTAACCCGGGAAGATTTCGCGCCCGGAGAGGACGGACCCCACACCCGGTCTACGCTCATCGGTCTCGGGCCCTTTGGAGGAGAGGACGTACCCCACACCCCCCGGCCGGAACCCGAGTCGGAGAATCGATCGTTAACGTTACGCCCACGGAGGGGAAGAACCCCACACCCGTGTCGCCCATCGAGCTTAGCCCTGCTAATTCGGCTTATACCTTTGCGATCGTCGAGGAAGGGCGCACCCCACACCCGCGTCATGTCCGTGGCCTATAGGGGGGGACGGACCTCACATCCCTACTAGGGCTTAGGTTGGCGTACGGAGGGGAAGAACCCCACGCCCGTGGTCGCCAATCGTGTTTAGCGCGCACAAA
Organism: Geum urbanum; assembly: GCA_946800695.1. Taxonomy (NCBI): domain Eukaryota; kingdom Viridiplantae; phylum Streptophyta; class Magnoliopsida; order Rosales; family Rosaceae; genus Geum; species Geum urbanum. The sequence continues at coordinate 33,105,315 of OX327000.1, read as the reverse complement.
GAGGAGACGGGCCCCATGCCTGTTGCCGCCTAAACTGATTTTAGTTCGTCAGGAGAGGGGACGTATCCCATGCCTCTGCTAGGAATGAGCTGCCGTACGGAGGAGAAGAACCCCACGCCCGTGTCACCCATCGATTCTTGGAATGCCCAGAGAGGGGACGAACCCCATGCCTCTGCTTTGGAATGAGGCGGCGTACAGAGGGGAAGAACCCCACGCCCGTGTCGCCTATCGATTCTTGGAATGCCCAGAGAGGGGACGAACCCCATGCCTATGCTTTGGAATGAGGCAGCGTACGGAGGGGAAGAACCCCACGCCCGTGTCGCCCATCGATTCTTGGATTGCCCAGAGAGGGGACGAACCCCATGCCTCTGCTACTTAATCCGACATGCACTTGTGCGAACGGATGGGACGTACCCCACATCCGTCGCCTGTTGGTTCCAGGGTCTGCAAGGGGAGGACGGGCCCCTTGCCTTTTTATATAGGCATCCTGTACTTTTGCGTACGGAGGTGACGTACCCCACACCCGTCGTCCGTTTTAGTCTCAGCGCCTGCAACCTGCCAGGGCTGAGCCGGTGCGTCGATTGCTACCGTTTTGCGCATATGGGGGGAACCCTACGCCAGTGGCGCCCGTCTAGTTTTACGCGCCATGCCCGTTGCCGCGTAAACCGTGCTGCCAGTTCTTACCGATACGTGCGCGGAGGGGAGTTCCCTTCGGGCGCGGTGGTGTGTACCTTGTTTGGGCGTGCGCGAGTGATCTGTTTCCACCGGTTGTGTGGGCGGTGTGGCTTGCCTTGGATTTGGTGGTGCGCCGATGATGAAATGGTTGAGATGACATTCCTTTTGATCTTCCCTTGGGAACCGTTGTGATGAATGCTGGCCGTCGTATTTAATGCTGGCGTGGGCCAGGCATCAAATGCTGTTGTCGTCATGGCCGTCTGAAGGGCAGGCGTCACGCGCGTGGGCGCATGGGAGTGGTGCATGGGTGCCACGTGTCGAACTGGGGGGGGGGGGGGATCGTGCTAGGGTTTGTATTTAAGGCGGGAAGATGATGGGTTGGCATGGTTACTGAGGAGGGTGAGTGGACCGGTCGGGCCACGCGTCACGATCCAACGGTGGATACGCGAAAAATGGACGGCTGGCGTTCGCTGGCTGTCGTCGGTCGATTAGTATAAATAGGGGTGTGGTCTGTCTTGTTCATCACTTTCATGACTTACAAAAACTCTGTCGAAATCACTTGCGGTCTGCCTCCCTGAGCTTTCTATGTTTGTGTCCTCTGTTGCCGGAGTACGTGCTCGACGTGCATACTCAATTCTACCAACTCAAACTGGTGAGGCCCTCGTCCCTGGTGTTTGTTTGTTTCCTCTTCTTTGGTTTTTGTGTGTTTCTGGATTTTTGGGCTTGTTTTGGGTGCTTCTGTTTGTTTCTCTCAAGAACAGGGCTTGTTCTCGAAGTGGGGTGGGTTTGATCTGTTTTGGGTGGTACTTGGTGGGTTTTGGTGTTTCTGGTGTTTTGCTATTTGCTGCCAAGTGTTGCTTCTTTCGCTCGTGCGCCCAACGTACCCTGGCGCATCCTACACTGGCAGAAGTCCCCCAGACCTCTCGTACGCTCAGTACGGGCGGATGCCCGACGGGCGCTGGCGTGCCACCAGGCCGCCCGGGTGTGTTGTAGTGTCTAGCAAGGAATAGAGTAATTTAACGAAGTGTTGTCTGTTTGCTAACCTTTCGTGCGTGCGCTTGCAGTGAAGAATATGGATGAAGCGGTCAAGCGTCGTTTGCTCAGAATGCGGAGTGCTGTCGCGAAGGTCCACGGGGTGGCGGATGACGGTGGTGGCCCGTCCGGTGTGGGGGATAAGATCCGACGTCCGCCGCCCGTCGGTGACGTGGGTGCCCCTGCCCTGCCCGTTCAGGTGCCACAAGCGGATGCTCCCCTGCCGCCACCAGGTAATGTTGTTGGGTCCGAGGCGCAGGCTCGGGCGGAGCGTGAGCAACAGCAGGTCGTACGGGATGGTGTCGTGGACAGGCGGGAGGTTGTTCTTGCGCTTTCGTCGTCGAGTCGCGCGGTCGTCGTGCTTCCATCTACAAGTCGGGTGATTGTTTCAAGTCGACCTTCAAGTCCTCCACAATACTTTTGCTCTCCAAATCCCTCGCTCCTGTCCTTGGGTGCGCCAAAGTCTCCCCCGCAAGGAAAAAGCGGGGAACGGGCGCGGAAGCGGGCGCGGGCAGAAGACTCCCCTCCCGGCCCCGCTCCAGGGTCGGGCGATGATGTTTTGGATGGGCTGCGCCGTTCGCTGGCGGATGATGCTGCCGCGCTTGCGTCCCTGCTGCCTCTGGTGGAGGATGCCCCTTTTGATAGGCTGGATGCGGTCTTTGGCTCGTGCACCCGCCTGATGCACCAGGTCTGCCGCTATCGCTCGCGGGAGATTGCGGAACTTGCACACCTCAGGGCTGACGCGCTGGAGCACCGGAAGGTGGTGGATCAGTTGGTGGCCAGTCGGGACAAGGCCAATGACCTGGCGTGGCGGTATGTCGCTCGTGCGGACGAGGCGAATACCCAGGCGGAAGAAGCTGCTGCCTGTGAAGCCCTGGCCAAGATTGACCGGGATAAGGCCGTGGCCGAGGTGGAGTGTCTGCGTGGCGTGCTACGGTGCGTTCGTGCTGAAGCAGCTGCCCGGGAGGCGTTCCTGGAGTCTGAGGTTGAAAGGCTGGCGGGTGCCGAGGTTCCTGCGTATGAGAGAGTGGCGGGGCCTTCTAGGGGACCTGCTGAGGCGGAGCTGGACCCGGTGGTCATGCGGGTGGATCCGGGCGAGCAGGTGGAAGCTGAGGTGGCGTCGTCGGAGGAGGGTGAAGAGCTGGATGTTGATACGGGGGTGGAGTAGAGTAGCTTTTCCTTTCCTGTCTTTTGTAATAGAGTAGGTTTTTGTAATCGGGCGAATGAATGAAACTTCTTTTCTTTCCGTTTCTGTGCCTTGATTTTTTTTGGGGCATCTTTTTGAATAACTCGCGCCAACGCGCGCCAATTCCCCTGCTTTGAATGGCTATGGTTTTCAACCAAGTGTTATATTTACACGAGTAGCCTATCCCCAGTCCACCGAGTACACGGGCGGGCGGGTCAAGGACGAGCGGGCGCGAAAATATAAGCCAATGGAAAGAGCACAACAGAAGTACAATATAATCAATATAATAAGTCTTAACAAAAGTACTTCCCCAAATGCTGGACGTTTCATGGGTGGGGGGCCCTTCTTTCGTTGGATTGCTTCCCAGTCCCCTAGTTGGATTGGTTGGTTTGTGGATGCGCCTGTCTGGACAATCAGGTGGCCCGTTTCCTCGCCCGTTCAATAGATTACTTGAGGTGTGGTCCCTCGGCGTTCGTGCGTGGATCGCGCCCTCCGGTCCGTGGGTTCCAAGGTGAGAACCTCCTGCCTGCCCCGAGGCTCCGTGGTTTCTTCGTGATTGTATCCCCGAACGTGCCCGATTCCACGATCGGTTGGGAATCTTCCCAAGAGCAGGTGCCCTGCGATGATCAATTTTAGTTTGCAGATCCCTGGCCTCCCGAGTATGGCGTTGTAGGGGGAGGGGGTGTCCATGACGATGAAGTCCGTCCGGATCTCGCTGTGCGGGGAGTCGGGCGCGCCAATCTCGACCCGCAGGTTGTCGCTCCCGATTGGATACGACGTCTCGCTCGTGAAGCTGGCGATGCACTCATGGTCCTGCGTCATTTTGCTGGCGGGCCGTCCGAGCGCCGTGTATGCGTCGAAGTAGATTATGCTCACGGACGCCCCGCTGTCTACTAGCACCCTCTTCACAAGGAATTGGTCGATGATCGCGTCGATCACGAATGGTAGGGTGCTGTCCCTCGGGTTCTCCTCCTCGTCCCTTGCCGTGAAGCTAATGGTGGGTGCTTCCTTTCTTCCCGTCTTGGGCGCTCTCCCCGTCCCGATCGTCAGCACGTCCCTGCTCTAGCGATCGGGCGATGATATTCTCTTCTTGCGCTTGCCCCCGGATATCGTGTTGATAGTCCCACGGGTCCTGGCGCCCGTCTGGCGCTGTTGTCCTTCCGCCCTGGGAGGGGTTATTCGCCCGTCCTTCATGTCTTCGAGGGCCTTTTTCAGCATAATGCAGCTGTTGGTACGGTGGGTGGCGGCGTTGTGGAATTCGCACCATACATCCGGGAGTTGGCCGGTCGGAACCCCTGCTTTCGTCATGTTGTTTGGTGGCGGTATTTGGTGTCGATGCAGGCGGAGCAGGCACTCGGGCGACTGCCCGTCGATCGTGAAGACCTCCTGTCCTGCTGGTCGGTAGCGTGGTACCGGCGGAAAGTGGGCACCCTGCTGTGCTTGCCCCCGCGCCTGGTTGTAGCTGTTACCCTGATGTCCGCGGAAGAAAGGCCTCTGGTAATTCTGCCTGTTCGTGTCCCGGTTCCTCTTGAAGCCCCCGGTTGGTCTTTCGTCGTCCGTCGGCTGTCGTGGTTGGGCGTTTGTTGCTTCTGGTCTGCTGAAGCTGGGTTCGGAGGCGGACCCGTATACTCGCGTCTCCACTAATGCCTTCTGTACAACCAGGTCCATGATCTCGTCGTAGTCGAGATGCTCCTTCCTCACCAATTTCTCTACGAATGGAGTGGCGAGCAGGTTATCCATCAGGGCGACCTTGGCCACCCGCATGTCAAGGTCCCTGCACGTGCTGGCGAGCGTCCTCCATCGGTTGATGTAGCTTGACAGGCTCTCGTCCATCCCCTGGCGGACCTTGAGGAGGATGCCCGTGGTGTTGTACTTCCTCTGGAGTCGATATCGCTTTTGGAAGCTCTACGCCAGCTCGAGGAATGAGTGGATGGATCCTGGAGGGATCTCGTAAAACCAGCTCCGTGCTTCCTCCGCCAGTGTCTCCTGAAACAGGAAACACAAGGTTGGGTCTGAGTACCAGGTTCCGTCCGTGGTGGACCGAAACTCGTCCACGTGCGCGCGCGGGTCCCCGCTCCCGTCGAATCGAGCGATCTTCGTTATCTTGGCGTGGGGATCCCTTCCCTTCTCCAGTATGTGCGCCGAGAACGGACTGACCCGGGGGGCGAACGTCCCGCCCTGACCGGCAAGCTTGTCCTTGCGCAAGCGTGAGACTTCCTCCGCCAGCTCCTCCATCCTCTGCAGGATCAGAGCGTTGTTCGTCGGGGGCGCTGACTCCTCCGCAGGTGAGGGTGCTCGGGCCGCCTGGGCGTTGGTTCTGGCGAACGGATGTCGATCTTCGCTGGTGGTCTCCTGGGTCTCCTCGTGTTGCCCCATCTGCTGGCTGATGAGTGTGTCCAGCCGTTCCTCCAACCTCTGGCGGATTTGGCGCTCCTCTGCTCTCTCGAGCGCCGCTTCTCGTAACTCCTGGACCAGGCTACTGATGCGTCCCTCTTCGCCGTTCCCGTCAGTCGCTAGTGTATTCTGCCCCTGTGAGTCTGGCGGTGTCTCCCCATCGGGCGTGTTACTGTCGTTAGTCACCGGGTTGAGCATGTGGACCTTTGATTTTGGTGGTGTTTATACGAGGTTTGCAATTTGTAAGCTTCCCACAGACGGCGCCAGATGTTTCTACCGAATTACGCGCGGGGGCGTAACGGGGCAGAAGCAACACGAATACACTTCCACGGATACTCCTTCCTTCCTTCTCTTCCTCGTCGTGCGATGGACTCCCTTCTCCTCTTGGTGCGTCCAAACGCTGGGGCTGTTCGGATGGGTGGGCGCTCTCTCCTCTTCCTACGTGCGTGCGGGCTCCTTCCTTCGGGCGCTTCCTCTCTTCTCTCGGGTGTTCGGGCGCGCGCGGCTGTTAGAAGAATACAACAATGAAACAGGCGGTCAGGGGTCGAGACGAGGTGGCCCGCCTTCAACGCTCCGATGCCTAAGTCAGATGATGTATTGGATATAACAGTCAAGCGAACGTGCGAGTAGTGTTCTGGTCGAGTGAATTGGTTGGCTCTCGATGGGATGATCTTACCTGTAATAAATACCTGATATATATAGGTGTTTGAGTTTGGAGTTCGATGGTGTTCTTCGATGTGGGACTGGTATACTTGCTGGTGTGTGATCCGTACGTTCGAGTGTGCGCCTGGCGGGCGCGTGTGCGCTCGGATGGGGCCGGTCTGGTGAGTGAAGTTGGAGCCTCCTTGGTGGTCTTGCATGTGGTGTGGTAGGTGTTGCTAATCTTCTTAAGCGGATAAGTATGTTAATCGTACAACTAATGATGCAATACTAACAGACTAGATCTGCACTTTTGTTTTCAGGCCAACGACGGTGGCGGTTGCTGCTACCGAAGACTAGTGGAGACGACTTGAACAGGGAGATCCGCTCCGAAGAAGACTAATGTCGTGGTTGCTGCTGTCGAGAAACGAATGCTCGGCTACACCAGGACCAACGCCCTCGCCGCCGTGGCTTCACCTCGCCCCTCAGTCGTCTCCGGGCCGGGTTCGAGTTCGGAGTCGAATGTGGTGATGAGAGATCAGGAATTGAACCCAGAGGAGGTGAAGCAGTTGTTATGGATGGTGTTTGCGTCGGAGATTTGAAAAGGGATTCTTGCGCAGTGGAGTAATCAGGGTATAAGGTGTGTCAGTGAACGGTGTTCTTATTCCCTAATGCAATTTGCACATGTTTCAGTAAAACACATGTTTGCTCGGTTGAATTTGCTACGCAGTTTTAATTGCTTGATATATGAATTTGATCAAGAACTACAATGGGTGAGGAACCCAGAACCATCAACCACTTGAAGGCCTGTACGACTGCACCAAGGCGTAAACTCGATCGCGCAGGGACTCGCCGTTGAACTGAGGCCGTAGACGAGTTGAAGATGATGAAGAACCGAGTTGACTCGGAGCCGAGTTGGCGTTGAAGAATAAAAAAGAAAAACAAATAAAAAAATAAATGAAAAATGAGAACAACACTACTGCAGATGGACGGAAAAATGAGACCACGCATGAAAAGTAAAAAATATTTTTATTTTGTTGCAGGAAAAAATAGAATAGACAGAATCTTCTCATTAATAGAATACCTTAAATATAGGCTGATACAATTAATTACAATCACTATCCCGATATAACAGGGATTCTCTGTATCTATCTAATCAATAATCGTATCTAACTAGCATTACCAACATAACCACTTTAGGCAACGAATTTTAAAACAACGCGCAACGAGATTAAAATTCGTTGCCTATAGTTCACAACAGGCAACGAAAATCCTTGTCGTTGCCTATTGTGAACTATGGGCAACGAATTCGTTGCCTGTAGAAGTCAGATCGTTGCCTAATGTCTGGTTTATAGGCAACGAAAAAAATCGTTGCCTATTCATATCGTTGCCTAAAGTATGGTTATAGGCAACGAAAAAATCGTTGCCTATAGTTTAATAGGCAACGAAAAACAATATAGGCAACGAATTACTATTTCGTTGCCTATAATTATTATTATATCAGATCTAGCCAGCAGCTCCCCCATTCAAATCAAAATCAGTGGAAAAATCTGAAACGTTCTGGAATCGCCAGTGCATTTATATATATAAACTATATATATATGTCGGAATTTTCAGGATGGACAAGAGTTGGATGAGGCTGGATAGAACTGATGCAAGATATGGGCAGGGAATTAGGAGATTTCTAGAATTTGTGGAGGCTAATTGTGGAGAGTTGCCAGTGCATTATTGTCCATGTAAACAATGTCGGTGTCGCGGCAATCGTTGTCCCATTGCTACAGTTGAGCGACACCTTCATAGAAACGGATTTTGGAATAAGTACACCCGTTGGATTTATCACGGTGAAGCATCAGCAGCCGATCCGCATGATCATGGACAATTTGCTGATACTGCGAGTTCATCCAATTATGATCCCACCAGGAGGTTCATCGACGATATGTTTCCTCATGAGAGCGGTGTATTTCATGATTCTCAAGCACCCGTATATGTTCCTCCAGAAGTTGAGAATTTCCCTCACATTGAGCCAGTCCAGCCATTACCTAGAGTTTATGTCAACACACGTGGTATGGACAAGTACCACAACCTGATTCAGATGCATCAAACTCCGTTGTACCACGGATGTCCTAAGACAGTCCTTGAAAGTGTGATGGTAGTGATGCAGCTAAAAGTGGAGACCAAGAGCACCGTGGCAGCGGTCGATATGTGGCTTCAGTTGACTGGTGATCTGCTGCCCCCCGGTCATCGTCTTCCCCCTACTCATCGTAAGATACGACATGTCCTCAAAGATCTTGGACTTTCCTACACCAAGATTCACGCATGCATGTATGATTGCGTTCTCTTTTGGGGTGTAGACGATGACGGGAAGGATCTATCAAAGCTTGATTACTGTCCGGTGTGTGGTACGGAAAGGTGGAAGTACACTCCTGCAGGAAACAAGAAAGCAGTGAAGATACTTCGGTATTTCCCACTTATTGATAGGCTGGAAAGGTTGTTCATGTGTGCATTCACGGCGAAAGCTATGAGATGGTGGGCTGAGAGGACTTCGCCTGACGATGATATCCTTAGACACCCTGCTGATGGTCAGGCTTGGAAGCACCTGGTGAATGTGTTTTCTGATTTTGCAGCTGAAGTCCGAAATGTTTGGCTGGGGCTATCGACTGACGGATTCAACCCATTCGGCAACATGAGTCAGAAGTACAGCATATGGCCCGTTATATTGGTACCGTACAACCTTCCTCCGTGGATGTGCATGAAGATAGAATATAATATGCTGACTCTGTTGATTCCAGGGCCGGGTTATCCAGGAAAGTGTCTGGATGTGTACATGAGGCCATTGATTATGGAGCTTCAGCACTTGAGTACAGTTGGTCATCCCACTTACGACAGGTTTAAAAATGAGATATTCCGAATGCGTGCTATGCTTGTGGGCACAATCAGTGATTTTCCAGGTCGAGGGATGTTGTCGGGAAACCCAACCAAGGGGTACAGGTCCTGTCCAGAGTGCATGACTGCCATGTTTGGATAAGCTCATTGCTCGAAGATTGTCCATATGCGTCACCGATGTTGGCTTCCACGACATCACCCATTTCGCCAGGACGCCCAGGCTTTTGACGGCACTGTAGAAGAAGGTCTGCAACCCATGGGATGGACTGGAGATGAAATCTTAGAAGTCCTGAATGAGTATAATTTTGGGCCATTGAGCAATCATCCTGAGGTTGTTGCGACTATACCGAAGATACCCGACATGTATAAGTTCTGGACACACAAGAGCATCTTCTGGGAACTTCCGTACTGGCGGATGTTGCCTATCAGGAACTATCTAGATGTCATGCACATAGAGAAGAATGTGTGTGAAAGTGTGGTGGGCACCGTTCTAAATTGGCAAGGTAAAACCAAAGATGGCCCTAAAGCTCGCGTTGATTTGGAAAAAATGAAACTGCGGGAACATCTGTGGTTGAAAAAGAAGGGGAGAAAGATGCCCCAAGCTCCTTACACGGTCACGCGTGACGAGAAGCATGAAATTTTTGTGTGGATGGCTAACGTCCAGTATCCTTATGGGTTTGCTGGAAATATAAGTCGGTGTGTTAACTACAGGGACAATAAGATTTATGGATTAAAGAGTCATGACTGCCATGTACTACTTCAACACCTCTTCCCTATTATGATTCGAGGGTACTTTGATGATGAGGTGGTAGAGCCGTTAGTGGCGCTGTCAATGTTCTTTCAAAAGTTATGCACCAGAGAAGTGAAAATGTCAGACCTCGAAGAAATGCGAAAGGACATCATTTTTATCATGTGCAAGTTGGAGAGGATTTTCCCCCCAAATTTCTTCGACATCATGCCTCACTTGATGATGCATCTTCCCGAGCAATTGATGCTCACCGGTCCCGTTCACTACACTTGGATGTATCCAATGGAGAGGTATATACCTTGCATTTGTATGATGTTTGCTAATTAAGTCTTTATATTTTAATTTATTCTTGTTCTGCAACAATAATAACAAGCTGTTTTCATCTTTGTAGACAACTGGGAGACTACAAAGGGTATATACATAATACATCTGCACCTGAAGGGTGTATCGCCGAAGCATATCTTGCGCACGAGTGCATAACGTACGTCAAACTGTATTTGGGAGCGCTTGAGGACCCACATTCGAATATATCGGTAGATGAACCCCAGTTCAACCTTTCTGTAGTCTCTAATGATGTTTACCCACAGAGTAGGTTGCACGGGGAGTGGGAGTTGACACCATATGAGTTAGACATTGCACACTGGTGTGTACTCATTAATTGTCAAGAAGTTAAATATTGGAAAGACACACACCTTGGAAGTCCACAGGTTCGCGGGGATGTTGCGTACCACAACCGGACCTTTGCAAATTTTTTTGGCACATGGGTGAGTATATATTCATTTAGTCATAATATATATAATGTGTAAAAGCAAATTGTGACGGTTATTTATATGAAATGTCGTATCTAATGTTGACGGTTATTTTTTTCAGATGAACTATGTAGAAGATGATGGTTACCCACAATGGTCACACGCATTGAGGCTCTTGGCTATGAAACCTATATCATCAAAAGTTTACGCGATGTGTAGGGTCAATGACGTGAAATTTATGTGTCAAGAAAGAGACAACAGGGTGAAGACACAGAATTGTGGGGTAATGGTGCATGGTGGGGATAACGACCCTGACTACTACGGTGTACTCCATTCAGTGGTTGAACTCATGTATGGTGAGCGCATGAAAGTTTACTTGTTTAAGTGCAGATGGTTTGATACTCGTCCGGAGAACGTTCGCATCGATCAATATGGATACATTTCCGTGAATACTGCCACAAGCTGGTATGAGGAGGATTCTTTCGTTCTTGCCACATCGGTCAAACAAGTGTTTTACCTTGATGATCTTATGAACAGACCCCCGTGGAAAGTAGTAAACCATGTGCAAGCTAGGAATGTGTACAGTGCTGCCACACTTGGTGAGAATGAAGATGATGAAGAAGTTGCAGCATACCAAGAGGCAAATGGAATTGACATTCCGGAATCCGATACAATTCGCCTTAATAATGTTCGACCTGGTATTGTGGTTCAAAATTCTGGAGCAGCACTTCTAAATGTTAATCCAAATGACTTTGATGAAGACTCGAGTGACGAGGACGAGGAGCGACACCTATTACCAGACTTCAACTATCAAACCGCGTCAGACTCTAGCGATGATTCAGATTCTGATTATCAGCCTTAGTTAGAGATGTAATTGAGTATAATCTTCGAGCTTGTATTGAGTTGATTAACTCCTAAATGTATATATGTGTTGATCGAATCGAAGTTTACTTGTGTAATTTTCTGGATTAGTTTAACGGTTATTTTCATGTATGTTGTGGAAAACATGTGAAATGTCATTATGTATGTGCAGCAGGTTTTGTTGCCTTGGTTGTCAACATTACAGATAGGCATTTACTGGATTTGGGAAACTATAGGCAACGAAAAATGCCATTTTCGTTGCCTATAGGTTTAAAAAATCCAGAAAATATGAATTTCGTTGCCTATAAATTGAATTTCGTTGCCTATACTATAGGCAACGACACAAATCGTTGCCTATAAGTTGACTCTCGTTGCCTAAAGTATAGGCAACGACAGAATCGTTGCCTATAAGTAGAACTCATTGCCTAAAGTATAGGCAACGATTCTTTTATTCGTTGCCTATACTATGTGGAATAAAACCCCCAGTCGCGACCAGCGCCGCCGCAACGAAGGGAACGACTGCCCAGAGAGAGATCGCCGGATTTCTGCCCTCGCCCGAAGCTTTAGGTTCGCATTCTCTCCCTCTCTCCTTACTTGAATATATAAACAACGTGTTTCGGTTATTATTTAGTTTGGGTTAGGTTAGGTTGATTTTAGTTGGATTTGTGTTGTGATTTAGTTTGTATTGTTGAATTTAGGTTTTATTTAGGTTGGATTTTGGTAAGGTTATGTTATGTTGGATTGTTGATTTAATTAGGTTGGGATTATATTGTGGATTAGAGGATTTAGTTTGGTTATTTAGTTTAGGTAATTAGAATTGGGAATAAGTGTGATTTTAGTTTGGGTTGTTCATTTTAGTTAGACAAAATTTAAATTTAGGTTAGTGTAGCCTCAATTGTGAGCTATTCATTATGTTATTTTGTTGCAGACATTAATAAAAATGTCCATGTTCAAAAGATTGATTCCCGGGAAAAGTGGGAAACAGAAAGGAGCTTCCTCCTTGTCACCTCAAGGAGCGACACCTCAAATGTCCTCCGGGTTGAACCCTCAAGGACCCAGGAGTGGGTCTAGGTTCGTTGGTCAGAGTTCTGGAAGCACCGTACCGGACAGTCTTGAGACCGTCTATGTACATTCCAATCATCACCTCCAACTATATACAGCAGCCCAGGATCCCCAAGGTCCACGGCACTCGGTGTCTCATGAACGACCCTCCCGCAACAGCAGCCGAAACTCCACCACCGTCGACGGTCGTCACTCAGTCAGCAGCGAACGCCCAAATAGTACGAGGGTACTCTGGCCAAACCAGCAGGACCCACCGCGTATGCCACCTCTTCCCCCCAATCCGGCGACGCCACAACCTAATTCCGGATCATCTGGGCCATCCGGCAGTGCATCCCGCACACCTTCTGTGCACTTATGCCCGCCCAGGGACTTGTTCTTCCCTACGGTTATTCCGAAGATACCTCAGCTCGACCCTAACAACGGGGCCATATATGATGAGTACCCGTTCACGACGCCTGAGGAAGCATACACATATGAGCAGTTCTCTCAACCTCTGTTGAGTGTGAGGGTTAAGGGCCAGCTCACTTACGAGAATGGTAAGTTTATGTTCTTTTAGTAGATACAGTACATTAAATTAGGTTCTATTTCTTAATTTCCTTCTTTTGTACCGTGTCTTAGGCACCGTCGTCAACCCTAAAGCTAAACCGAGCAGAGGTACCACAACCGGGAAGGGTATTGAAGATCGAGTTGGTGACAATCGGGCTCATATTGATTATGGTCCCGATGGCTCGGCTATCGAGTATTCTGACAAAGGGATGTATGCTAGCCAAGCAGGATTTGTCATACGTGATTTCGTCCCGATGTTGTGGGACTCGTGGGGTTCAGTTGATGCTCAAGTGAAGGCCCGAGTGCATAATGCACTGTCGGTGAGTTAAATTTACATTAATTTGTCATAAAAATAGACGTTCTTATTATTATAAGCCACCAAACATACATATTTATGAGGCTAATTATGTATACGTGTATTGCAGCAATGGTTTATTATTGACGATCGGCTGAAGCAGCCCGGGGGGTGGTGTGAACGAAAGCTCACGTCTAGGTGATGTGATTTTGGATTTATATAAGGCTAAGTATCCTGAATACGTTAGATTTGTGAATATAAAGTGTTGGTTATATGATATTTTTGTTGCATCAATATAGGTATCGAGAGTGGAACTCCCACTTGAAGACGTTCTGGGAGGAGAACATAGATAAAGGCCGAAATGGCACTCCAAGTGAGTTCAGATACCGGGAGTACGAGTGGAACTGGCTTATAGCCCACTGGAAGCATCCCAAGCTTGTGGTATGCACATGAATTGATTTGCGTACCTAAATCTAAACTAATATTATTATTATTAATTTACCTACATTTTATGATATATTATTTTATATACGCAAGAGGTAGTAGGTAAATCTCTATCTATGTTATTAATTTAATATGTAGGTAAATCTCTAATATATTGTGTAGGTAAATTAAATTATACAACTTACATTGTTTATACGAAGTAAAGATAGTGAACTGTATTAGTGATTGAGAGGCTAGAAATTAAAACCAAAAATAACAAAGATTAAATTATTTCCCTGCAGAATAACATGAAAAAACCTAGAAATTAAAGGAAACAATTCTAGGTCAGAGGACTAAATATGTGAAAAATAAATGGGTTGGATTTTAATCAAAAAAATTAATGTTGCGAGGATATTCTCTAATTTATGCTATATATATAATTGGCTAATAATTGTGCACATTTTCTTATTCTACAAGCACATTTCGAAAGAAAATGTTAAAAACCGAGCGCAGAACGTGAACCCACATCATTGCGGTTCCCGAACGTATGGCAAGGTTGGAACCACAGACCGATCCTCTCGTGTATTCCACCCGACATGGGTATTCGAACAACCCTGAATAAGTTGTAAGTATCTAATAAATATTTGTCCATATTTGATACATCTCATGTTTAATTAATTCTTGTATTTTACTCAATTATTAATGCGTCACCTATTTTGCATTGTCTATTAGGAGAGATTGGTTGAGTCGATCCTGAAGGTGCGTGCTAAAGTAGCTCGAGAGCTGCATCAGGGGTGCACGGAGGAGGAGGTGACCCAGTATGCATCTCAGGTTGACCACATGACGCCCATTAATGCGGCGAGGTGCGTGTCAGATGCGCTTCCCGTTGGAAAGAACAAGTTTTGGGCCAAGGGGATGGGTTACAAAGGAAATGGAGTCTTGAAGATGACTCCAGAATTCTCCAGCGGGTCCAGCAATTCTAGGTCGTCCGGCCTACAAGAGCAGATTCGGAGGCAGCAGGAGGAGTTGGAGGAGATGAGGCGTGCCAGGGAAGCCATGGAGCAGGAAAGAGCCCGTGAGAAGGAGCAGCACGACCAAATGTGGGCATTCTATCAATCTCAGCAACCTCGGGGGGCTTCGCAGCCGCACCCACAGACTCAGCCAAATCTGTTCACGCCTACAACACAGCCGCAGTATTTTGGGGGTCACCAGCAGCCGCCGTTATATGGGGACCACCAGCAGCCGCCGCAGCAGCATCAGTTTTTTGGGGGTGCCGAGCAGCCGCCGCCGCAGCATCAGTTTTACGGGGGTGACGAGCAGCCGCAGCTTCATCAGTTTTACGGGGGTGACGACCAGCAACACATAAACCAGGAGGGTTCACACGAGGAGTTCCTCAGGACTTTTAACTTTGATCAGTAGCACGTAGCTAGTTTTTTATTTAGGTTGGAATGTGTACGCTGTTGTGGTTTGAACTCATGTAAATGTTGCAGATTCTGGAATTGGGCCCAATCCAGAATCAAGTATTTTTTTTAAAAATTACACAAACTATAGGCAACGAAATGGACCAATTTCGTTGCCTATAGTTTGCCAGAAATACAACAATTCAAACTATAGGCAACGATGTTCTTTACTATAGGCAACGATCTTCTTCAGTATACGCAACGAAATTCTTCAGTATAGGCAACGACGTCGTCGTTGCCTATAGTTTCAAAGGTGGTCAAAGTTGACCTGTCGGTGGGTTTTAGGCAACGAAGAAGTCGTTGCCTATAGTTAAACTATAGGCAACGATTTACCCTAGTCGTTGCGTATAGTTGAAAATCCTAACCCCTAAACCCCGAACTATAGGCAACGAATGGGTTAGGTTTTCGTTGCCTATAGTATAGTCAACGATGAACAGGCGACGACGGTATAGGCAACGAATTGTCGTTGCCTATACTTATAGGCAACGAATTGTCGTTGCCTATACTTATAGGCAACGATTTTCCAACTATAGGCAACGATTTGAGATCGTTGCCTAAAGCAGTTATTCTAGTAGTGTAGGACAAGACACACACCAGGATTAATGAGAATAAATCTCCTTAAACATATTTAAAATTACTTTTTTGTTCTTCAGATTTAAAATTTCAATTTGTCATCTCATCTCAACAAACGGAAATGCACCGAAAATTGGTACGAGATTGATTACTAAGATACTATTTTTAAAGTCTATGTATGAGATTGATATTTTTTAAACTTTAGATATTAAGTTGATAGACCGTTTAAATTCAAATACCATGCGTTTTAAAAAAAAAAAAATCAAGTACCATGAAAAAAAAATATTCTAAAATATATATAAAAGGGTAATATGCACTCCACAAGTACACAATATATGAATATGTCCAAACATATATGTAGAACAATTAATTACATTAACATTTTTTTTGCTTAATCGTATTTCTCATTAGATTTGCAACCCTGAAAAAATACAAAAAGAACTCGGAATGGTGACAACTGTGAAATAGAGAATTTTATTAAAACAATAGGAAATTACACCTAAAGTCACTTAGAGGCCTTAAACCACACATAAGGTCATTGTATAAGTTTTACACACATAAGATCATTATACAATCCTTAAAAAAAATAGTTTCCAAAATTTCCCTTGATATATAAACTATTTATTGAATTCAAATTGAAAAACAGAAACGAAACCGAAACAGAGAGGGAGGGAGAGTGCGATCGTTCTAGAGAGAGAGCTTCTGTGTTCTAGATCGAATCAAACGAATTCGATTCTCTCCATCAGCTATGTGTTTGTGTGTGTTTGTGTGTGTGTGTGTGTGTGTGTGAGAGAGAGAGAGAGAGGAGATTCTGGCGAATTTTGGGAGAAGAAGTTCTGGCGAATCAGAGGATTCCGGTGATAAAAGCTTGGGTAAGGTTTCCATTATGTTCACCTATAGATATTTTGTGCTTTGTTTTGTTTGATTGATGCTTTTGATTGATGTGTTGTTTGATTCGATTCTGGTGATAAACCGATTTCGAATTTCGGTTTTTCAATTTTGATTCTTCTACTTTGGATTATGTATGGCGAATTGTAGTGATATTATTTTATGTGTTCGTTTGTGATTGATGTGGCTAATTTGTGTGTTTTGATATTTCGTATAAATTATGGGATGTTACAGACTATTAGTACTACCTCTGTTGAGTGAGTACACTACTGCATCCCATTGAACACACTAATTATCTGTTCTGTGTGTGTTTTGACTTGATAGTACTACCTCTGTTGAGTGAGTACACTACTGCATCCCATTGAACACACTAATTATCTGTTCTGTGTGTGTTTTGACTTGATAGTACTACCTCTGTTGAGTGAGCACACTACTGCATCCCATTGAACACACTAGTTATCTGTTCTGTGTGTTTTGACTTGATAGTACTACCTCTTTTGAGTGAACACACTACTGCATCCTATTGAACACACTAGTCAGCTGTTCTGTGAGTGTTTTGACTTGATAGTACTACCTCTGCTGATTGAATACACTACTTCATCCCATTGAACACACTAGTCAGCTGTTCTGTGTGTGTTTCGACTTGATAGCACTACCTCTGTTGATTGAATACACTACTGCATCCCATTGAACACACTAGGTAGCTGTTCTGTGTGTTCTGTGTGTCCCATTGAGTGAATACACTACTGATGTCTATTAAGGACACTACTTCTGTTTTGTAAGCATTTTTTGTTTGAATGGCATATTGGTATCCATGGATTTTGATTTGTATGCGAAGTGCACCTACATCAACCAAATAATCATGTTTGATCTTATGCCTACTAAAACTTTCATTAATATGGTGATGGAAGTGTCATTGCGTTTTCCTGGCTTGAGATCAGATTCTTTCACTCTTGGTTTCTCATTGCCACGCTATTCGAATTGCATGATATCTTGCGATAGGGACTTGAAATTGATGATGAAGACCATGATTGAAAGGACCCGACCACGATTTAGTTTCCTAAATCGAAATCAAACCCCTTCTGAAAACACGAACTTTCAAAAACCATAGAAATTTCGGTAGAGTTTCACTATATCGCGAAGTTACCATTAACCTGCACCCGAAAATACACTTCATCCTATGCCACAAAAGCCAAGCCGTGGGCACCAATCCCATCCGGATTTCTCAAAATCATATCATAATATAAAGCAATAAGCAAAACTGTAACTTTACAGAAATCTGGGAAAATCATATGAAAATATAAACATCAGAGTATTTAGAGCGACCTCTAGTATATATACATAAATACACAACAGTAGGCCAAACAAGAAACCTACTGAGAAGGAAAAGTAGCTCGAAAACTAAGCCTCTAACCTTGACGTGCGACACCAGAATCCGAACTGCAAACTGGGCATTGAAAACAAAGAGCCCAGATAAAGACATATAAACCGTTAGAGTGAGTGGACGAAAATAAATTTCTTTCGCCGAATAATATATGTTATAAAAACATATGCGAGTCTAAATGCATGAAAATAAAATGGTACACGAGGGAGACTCTAACTCCTCACGCGTACAGCGCATGCATCGAAAATCCCGCGGGGTCACTTATGGACACATCCGCACTAGTACAGTCCGAATCACGGGATCCTAGACCCACACGTGATTCTAGCCAGAAAGGCCTCAGGTCAGGGTATCTGTTCCCACTCGGAAAATACATTGGCACAAGGTAACGGAAATCTGTTCCCACCCGGAAAATACATCGGCACAAGGTAACAAAAATCTGTTCCCACCCGAAAAATACTGAAAGGACCCAACCCCGATTTAGCACCCTAAATCGGAATCGAACCCCTTCGAAAACACGAACCAACAAAAACTTTTCGAAATTTGGGCAGAGTTTCGTTACTAGCGTGGAATTACCCTTACCTGCACGCGTAAAATACACTTCATCCTATGCCACAAAAAGCAAACCGTGGGCACCAATCCCATCCGGATTTCTCAATATCTCAACAGTAAAGTAAATAATACATATAATAGTACTTTACTGAAATCCGGGTTTAAAATCGTATAACATATTCATCAGAGAACTCAGAGCGACCTCTAATACATAACCATATAAGTATACCACAGTAGGTAGAACAATAAACCTACTGGAAGAAATAAGACCGCTCGAGTACTATGCCTCCGACCACGACGTGCGACACCAGAGCCTGAACTGCAAACTGGGCACAGAAACCGAAAAGCCCAGGGGAAAGACAATAAACACGTTAGAGTGAGTGGACGAAAATAAATGTCTTTCACCAAGTAATAAATACAATAAAAACATATGCGAGTCGAAAGCATAAATAATCAAATGGTACGCGAGGGAGACTCTAACTCCTCACGCGTCCGTGTACACGAGGTAAAACCATAATCCTCCAGCGTACTGAGCATGCAAGTAAAAATCCCACGGGGTCACTCATGGACACACACCGTGCTAGTACAGTCAGAATCACGGAGTCCCAGACTTCCACGCGATTCTAGCCAGAAAGGCCTCAGGTCAGAGGTCTGCCTCCCCCCGGTACAGGTCACGGGTCAGGAGTCACAGCCTCCCCCGGTACACATCCTCGGGGATCAGCCGGGATGCGAGTGTATCGATACAACAATATATAACGACTGTACTCTGTGTAAACTAAATCACAAACATTTCGATGCAAATGCATGAAACAGCATATAAGTGTATGTATATTTGTATACGTATAATCGTATAATCGTAAATCATATGCTCATGCAAATCCGAAATCTCATACGCATGCTCAAGTTCATAAATCAAATAAAAGACTCGCAAGATTTTCCGTGAAAAGAAATGTCCACTCACAGACTGGCGTAACGCGTATCGCGTTAACCCGTGATCCGGCGGAATGTCCCTCGCCAAACAAACGATCACGAACCCCTGAATAATTACAACGTCCAATATTCAAAATCATAATCCGACAATACAAATCAGATCACGAGAAACCACCGTTCTCGGAAACATACGATTCAAAGTCGACGAATCGTCGAAAATCCGTATATAATACCTCAATACCTCACTTTACATTCGGACGCTCATCTCGAAAAACGAACCTCCCCACTGCGATCGGGGCGCGATTTCGAGTCAAACGACATGCGACTTGCCGAAAGTCAAAAAGTCAAACTTTGACCGTTGACCGCCGTTGACCGCCGCCCACGGCGGCGCCACCACTGACCGGAGAATTTCACGGCGGAGCAACCCCTATTCCACTCAAAATCACCCACTGAGCAACTTTGTCAACTGCACCAAAGTCCAATTCTCACTCTAACACATCCAATTTCAAGAAAACCCGAATTGAATCACAAATTTCACACACAAAATTCTCCACACACAAGCAAAATTAAATCACCATACCTATACGGTTAGAATCCTTGAGAGGAGGGCTACAAAACCCAGTGCAAATCATAGCTCAATTCGACCAAATTCAATGAACCCGATTACAACCAAAAACCTCCATTTTCAAGTCGGAAATCCTCCCTTTTCCGGTGAGCTAGGCCGTGGAAGGAGGCCGGGGGTAGGTCGGGGAAGTCGAGGCGCACCGTTTGCCACCTTCCCCGTGGCCGGAGACGGCCGGAAGAGCTTCGCCGCCGGCGAGCCGTGGAGGACCACCGTCACCGTCGCACAAGCTTGGTCAACCCGAGTTGACCAGGTCAACTCCCATGAATGCATATCTGACTTTCCCCTTTTAGTAAGTTACTATTTATAGCTTCCCAAAATGGAAACTTCGTAATTATCCACTTCGGCAAACTTCAAACGCGCGTAACTTTCTCGTCGTAATTCCGATTCCGATAATTCTCGCGGCCACAAACTCGTCTCGACGTACTCTTCAATAATCACTCAAAGTCAAATACATCGGCCAACCGAATAAAAAGTCAACCCTTCAAAGCAACACACATTAAATCGACTAAATAATCAACAAACGGAAAAATTCACAACTAATTCCTCGTAACTCCAAATCATGCTCCGGAAGTTCCCACGAACTCGAAATTAAATTCTGAACAACTTCCGTGAAGAAGCCGAAACCAAATTCTCGTCCGGTAATTTAGTCGCGAGCAAACCTGCCAATTAAATCCGTTTCCGTCGAAACTTCAAATATTCATAATTAATTCTTCGGTCGTCCAAATAACGATCCAGAACCGCCCACAAACTCGTAATCACACATACTACAACTCTCGAGAAGAGACCCAGCTCCAATTCTCGGCCAATAATCAAGTCGTTAACAAGCTTCGGCGATTAAAACGACTGTCGCAAATCTGCGACTACGTGCAAGCTCATCAATCAAGCTGATTCCACTGCTAATTCTGGTCCGGGTCGTCACAAATACATCGGCACAGGGTAATAGTCCCCCTGGTAAACATCCTCAGGGATCAGCTGAGATGCTAAGTGTATCGATACAACAACATATGCTAAGACTGTACTCTGTGTAAACCAAATCATAAATAGTATTATGCAAATGTATAAAGCATAATGTGAATGCATAATCGTAAAGCACATGCTAGTATAAATCATAATCACATACGCATGTTCATGCTCGTAAACGTATAATAAAGACTCGCAACCAATCAGTGAAAATGTCCATTCACAGAAAAGCACAGCGCGCAAACGCGCTAATCCCGAGATCCGACGGAAGATCCCTTGCCAAGCATACGATCTCGATCCCCTGAATAATCATAAAATATCACTGATCAAAATCACAATTTAATACTCTGGACCACACCTTGAAAACCAACCATTTTTGGAAACATATAACTCGGATAACAAGAAAATCGTCGAAAACCCTATATATACTCCACAAACCCTCGACATAAATCTACCACCCAAATCAACTCGAAAACCTCAAGGCGACGATCGGGGTGCGATTACGAGTAAAATGGCATAAAACTTTCCAAAATCTAAAAAGTCAACGCGTCGCCGGAGCTCCGCCGATGACCGCCGCCGCCGCCGGGGGGGGGGGGGGGGCGCCGTCACCGGAGAGATTTTCCGGCGACCAAGACCACCACAACTTCTTCTCCGCAAGCCCAGTCCAAAACCCTTATGCACGATAATGTGACAACCCAAACCGAAAATAGAATGATTATCGACTTGATTTGCGAGTTTCGCGATTAGTCGCGATTTCGTCGTAATTGGTTATTATGGCGGCCTCGTTAACGACTAAATTATCGGGCAAGAATTTGATTTGGGATCCTTCTCAGAAGTTGTAGAGAATTTAATTTCGACATCGTGGGAACTTCCGGAGGATTATTTCAAGATGCGAGTAATAAGTTATAAATATTTTTGGCCGCTGGATTTTGTCGTATTTATCCGTTTGAGTTTCGATACGTGTATGGTATAAATACGGGCAAATACGTGACGAATTGGGAAACTTTCCAAAAAGGGAAACTGGGCCGTTGACCCATGTTGACCACGGGTCATGGGCAACCCGTTTGTGGCCGATCGGTTTTCACGGTGGTTGAGCAATTTTCCGGCCAAGGTTGGCCGAGTTTTCTTCATGAAAAAGGTTGGGCTCGTGCTCCTCTTCGGTTTAGTAGGTGGATCGTCCCTTGAGGTGGCCGGAGGAGAGAGAATCGAAGCGCCGAAGTTGAAGGAAAACCGGCAAGAATCGGTGGCCGTGGGTGGCGGCGATGGCGGCCGAGTTGGTGGTGGTTCTTTGAGGGGTTTTGTTAGCCTTGAAGAGAGGAAGCTATTGGAAGTGGTTTCAAGACTTGCCGTGCCTGGAGGAGGGAGAACGATGAAGTTGAATTTCCGGCGAGGGTTTGTACCTTTGAGGTGAGTTTTGGACCTTTTCCTGTCAAAATTGGCCTTAACTTTGAACTGGAAAGTTGTTGGAAATGTCAAGATCTTCAAATCTATGTGTAGGTTGCATTTTTCTGGGCCGATGAAGTTTTCCGGCGGCTAGCGGCGATTTTTCGGCCGAGGTGTTTTTCGACGAGTTTTATGTCGTTTTGCTCGGAATCTCGCACCGATCGCAGTGGTGAGGTTTATATCTTGAAATGAGCATCAGAAATTATAGCGAGGTTTTATGGTGTGATTATCGGATTTTTGACGATTTCGTCGATATTGAATTATATGTTTCTGGGAACGGTTGTTTCTCGTGATGTGATTCAAGGTTTTGAGTTACGATTTTGAGCAGTGGATTTTTTGATTATTCAGGGGATCGTGACCATTCGTTTGGCGAGGGATTTTCCGCCGAATCAATGGATTAACGCGTATTGCGTTATGCTCTTCTGTGAGTGGACTTTTCTATTTTCACTGTCGTAGCGAGTTCGTGATTTCTGTATTTATTTATATACGATGTTGAGATTATTTATTGCTTTTGGAGGTATTGTTTTATATATTATATGGTGATGACATTATTTAGCATCGATGCATTGGCTACTCGGCTGATCACCGGTAGTCAGATCCAGGGTTGAGAGATTCCCCTGTTGTGCCCGCTAGGCTTGAGAGATTCGCCTAGCCTATCACCGTCGGGCTTGAGAGATTCGCCTGGCACCTCCATATATTTTTTGAACTCGCTTTGCTTTGTTTTATGAAATATATATTGGTGAAAGACATATGTTTATTTTCGTCCACTCGCTCTAACAATTTTATTTGCCTTTCCCCTGGGCTTTTCGGTTTTCGTGCCCAGTTTGCAGTTCGGATTCTGGTGACGCACGTCGCAGTCGGAGGCTTAATATTCGAGCGATATTTCTTTTATGGTAGGTTCTTAGTTTGGCCTACTATTTATATATATATTAGAAGTCGCTCTGAGCATTCTGATGTTATACTTTCATACGATTTTTTTCTCCGGATTTCTGTAAAGTACAGTTTTATTTATTACTTTACATTATTGTTGTGATATTGAGAAATTCGGATGGGATTGGTGCCCATGGTTTGGCTTTTGTGGCATAGGATGAAGTGTGTTTTCCGGGTACAGGTTAATGGCAATTCCGTGTTAGTAACAAAAGTCTGCCGAAATTTATGTGGTTTTTGCAAATTCATGTTTTCAGAAGGGGTTTGATTCCGGTTTAGGAAACTAAATTGGGGTTTGGTCCTTTCAGCTTGGTATCAGTGCATTAGGTTTTAGGTTCTGTGGACTTCTGTAGTCATGTTTACTAAGGATATTTGAGAATGTACAGCATGTCTAGAGCGATGACCCGACCGGCCGGCGGATACTTATCAATGCTCCGGGTGTTGTATGCTTTCAAATATTTGAAGTTCCATGATTATGTTCTGTTTGTTGTGAACTATGTCTTATTCATTAGGATGCCTCGTTGACGTGCTTTCCGTGTCGGTATGGTTGTGGATCTTGTTGAGGATCAGTCGACGCGCGACTTGATAATAAGTTGTGGGTTTGGATAAGCATTCTGGATTCAGAGATATGTGTGGCATGGTTTGCTCGGTTGTGCGTATATGGGCGTCTACGTGTTGCCTCAGAGCAGAGAATTGAGGTAGTTGATGGTTTGCCTGAGTTAATTAGATCATTGTATTTGGTGGGTTAGTATTGTATGAGCTCCTATTGCGACTCCATGACCTACATTCAGGGTATTGTTTATACAGAAATGGTTCAACCAGGCTACCCAACAACGAAAATATGGAGTGTTTACCAACCTGAGGCAAGGATGTATCGTTCTCATGTTTGTCCCAGTTTACACGTGTTATGTGGCTTCAGAGGAAGCAATGCACGAGGTTCGAGATGAGTTTGAACCTGAGCATCAAAAGGATTTTTACTGTTATGCCTCGAGACAACTGTGTGGAGCTTGATGTGCTTCACTCAGAGGCAGGGATATTGAGAAGGAAAGGAATATGCGGTTTCCAACATATTGGTTTGCGGAAGGTGAACTTAGTCGAGATATTTGATGAGGTTGAGTTCAGGCACCTCGGGATCAGTATCTTTATCAGGCTGTGGCCTTTTCAATTATGTTAAGGGTCATCAGAACAAGGCAGAAGATCCGTTTTGTGGAAAAGGAGATCACAGAGTAGTGGGCTAGTTCATGTGGCATGAGTCAGGGTGGTCGTTGGTGATCCTTCCACACAGCAGGCGTCACTGTGATTTGTGTTCGAGGGGCACTCTCAGATGCTATTTTGGTGGCTAGGAGGGTCATGCTACGAGGGAACATCTTTAGTCAGCTGTTTTAGTATTT
This sequence comes from Geum urbanum, assembly GCA_946800695.1. NCBI lineage: Eukaryota > Viridiplantae > Streptophyta > Magnoliopsida > Rosales > Rosaceae > Geum > Geum urbanum. Next base: position 33,080,692 of record OX327000.1, on the reverse strand, counting down.
CGGCAGCTCAGAGTTCAGAAGGAGATCAAAATGCCATTTTTTGAGTTTGACCAACGTAGACTTCTGGACGAGTCAAGTAGCAAAGTCGCAATTGACGTGGACGGTTAGTTGGGCATGCCAGAGTTCGTGCCACAACCCAGTGTGAGGATAGAGTTTCTCTGAGGTTACCGTTGCTTGATATCCATTGCTATTATGCCTGCATCTCCACTTCCGGGGTTTTGGAGAGTGTTGCATCCATCCGGAGGGATTGTGAGATCTTTGTTGGAGGTTATGGGTTAGCCGCTGATTTATTATTTCTGGATATCGTTGATTTTGATGTGATTTTGGGTATGGACTTCTTGGTGACATATTGGGCTATGTTCGATTATCACAAGAAGGAGGTTGTGTTTCGACGATCCGGGTTCCCCGATATATTGTTTCGCGGTGAAAAGAATACCTCATTGCCATGTGTGATTTCAGCGATGAAGGCCGAGCGGATGATGAAAAGGATTGTGTTGCTTACTTAGCTCATGTTGTGGATACTACGGCTGCTGTGCCAGACATTGGTGATATTGAGGTGGTTTCCGAGTTCCAGATGTGTTTCCGGAGGAGTTACCGGGTATTCCTCCAGTTCAGGAGATCGACTTCACCATTGAGCTTTTACCGGGCGTTGGACCCATATCGCAGGCATCTTATCGTATGGTGCCAGCGGAGTTGAAGAAGCTACTAATTCAACTTCAAGAGTTGCTGGAGAAGGTTTTATACGATCCAGTGTATCACCGTGGGGTGCTCTTGTACTGTTTGTGCGAATGTAGGATGGTTCTACGAGGTTGTGCATCGACTACCGGAAGCTAAATCAGGCTTCAGGGAAGAGCAAGTATCCGTTGCCGCGGATTGACGACTTGTTTGATCAGCTCAAGGGAGCTTCAGTCTTTTCGAAGATTGATCTCAGGTCCGGATACTATCAGTTGAGGATCAGAGAGTCAGATGTGGCCAGGACAGTTTTCAGATCACGGTGCGGGCATTACGAGTTCTTGGTTATGCCGTTTGGGTTGACCAATGCCCCCACAACTTTTATGGACTTGATGAACCGGGTGTTCAGACGATTTCTGGACAAGTTTGTGATCGTATTCATCGACAATATCCTAACTTACTCCAGGAGTGTGGGCCAGCACAGGAAGCATTTGCGAGCGGTTTTACGGACTTTGCGAGATAATCAGTTGTTTGTGAAGTTCAGAAAGTGTGAGTTTTGGTTGGATAGCGTGAAGTTTTTGGGTCACGTGATATCAGCTGAGGGAGTCGGCGTGGATCTTGACCAGATAGAAGCCGTGATTGAATTGGAGCAGACCTACCACCGTACCAGAAATCAGGAGTTTCTTGGGTTTGGCAGGTTATTATCGGCGCTTTGTGCAGGATTTTTCTCGGATTGCCACTCCACTTACCAGATTGACGAAGAAAGGCATCAAGTTCGAGTGGTCCAATGCGTGTGAGGAGAGTTACTTACTCCTGAAGGAAAAGTTGACCATTGCACCAGTTTTGACTTTACCTGACGACTGTGGCGAGTTTGTGGTATACAGCGATACATCGAAGTTGGGACTTAGTCGTGTTGGATGCAGCATGGCAGAGTAGTGGCTTATGGTTCCAGGCAGTGGAAAATTTATGAAGTTACGTATTCTGTGTATGATTTTAGAGTTGCTGTCTTTATGTTAACATCGAAGAGTTCGAAACACTACTGCTGTGGCGTGCAGCGCAGTGTAGGATGTACACTGATCACTTGAGTTTCATCTACTTACATATTCAGCCAGATTTGAGCTTGAGGCGGCGTAGATAGATGAGGTCGATTAACGACTATGGCTGTACATTTGAGTTTATCCGAGAGAGGCTAATGTCGTTGCTGATGCATTCAGTCGAAAATCGGGAGCTTCATTGTTTCATGTGTGTGTGTAGCCCGAGTTTCCATGTTAGCCGAGTTGTGAGCTACATGAGCTGAGTTTGAGAGTGATGATGTTGAAGCTCATTGTTTTATGTACGTTATGCATTAGTGGTACGAAGATGTATCAAATACTTCGAGTTTACTACTCGTGGCGCAACATGAGGAGGAATATAGCAGCTTATGTGAGCAGATGCCACATTTGTCGGCAGATGAGGTAGATGGGCAGAAACTTGCTGGGAAGTTACAACCATTGGAGATTTCCGATTAGAAGTTGGAGCTTGTCACTGTGGATTTTGTGAATCAGTTCTTTTCCTTGTACTTCCGGAAAAGATTTCAGTGGGCAGGCTGACATAACTGTATTTGGCGGAGGTTGTTTATTTTCATGATGTGCCTATGTCCCAGATTGCTGATCGAGATAATCAGTTACAACAGAATGTTGGCAAGTATTGCAGTGAGCATTGGGGACCAGATTACAGTGTAGTACCATTTCTTATCCTCAGATTGGTGAGCGATCTTAGAGGACTATTCAGTCTTTGGAGGGCATGTTGTGGTCTTGTGTATTGCAGTTCCGAGGGATTTGGGACCAGCAGTTTCATTTGTTCGAGATTGCTTGCAGTACCAGTTTGTAGACCTTCGGATTGGCAGGGACAGGTTGATAATTGCTCGAGTTCGACAGTGAAGTTATGTTGATGTGAGCAGGTTGAGTTATGAATTTGCTATGTTATTTTGATCCGTATATGATCACAGGGCGAGTTAGTGTTGTGCTGTGTAGTTTGGCATTGCCTATAGCGTTGGCTTTGTGTGTGTTGTATTCCATGTGGTGGAACTACATTTTAGATTTATTGCGTGTTTTGTACCCTATCAGTTCCTTATACAGGAAGACTTGGCATTTGTGCAGGAGCCAGTTCAGATTTGGGATTTGAGGGTACATGGATTACAGCGCAGAAATATTTCTTACGTAAAAATCTGTTGGCAGAGTCATTCAGTTGAAGTTGCCACTTGGGAGTTGAACTGTATGCAGAGGCAGTGTCCCTACTTTTCAGTTGGCAGACTTAGAAATTTCGAGGTCAAAATTTTTGTAAGGGAGGTAGATTTGTGACAACCCGAACCGAAAATGGAATGATTATCGACTTGATTTGTGAGTTTCGCGATTAATCGCGATTTCGTTGTAATTGGTTATTATGGCGGCCTCGTTAACGACTAAATTATCGGGCAAGAATTTGATTTGGGATCCTTCTCGGAAGTTGTAGAGAATTTAATTTCGAGCTCGTGGGAACTTCCGGAGGATTATTTCGAGATGCGAGTAATAAGTTTATAAATATTTTCGACTGTTGGATTTTGTCGTATTTATCCGTTTGGGTTTCGATACGTGTACGGTATAAATACGGGCGAATACGTGACGAATTGGAAAACTTTCCAAAAGGGAAACTGGGTCGTTGACCCGTGTTGACCACGGGTCATGAGCGACCCGTTTGTGGCCGATTGGTTTTCACGGTGGTTGAGCCATTTTTCGGCCACGGTTGGCCGAGGTTTCTTCATGAAAAAGGTTGGGCTCGTGCTCCTCTTCGGTCTGGTAGGTGGATCGTCCCTTGAGGTGGCCAGAGGAGAGAGAATCGAAGCACTGAAGTTGATGGAAAACCGGCGAGAATCGGTGGCCGTTGGTGGCGGCCGAGTTGGTGGTGGTTCTTTGAGGGGTTTTGTTAGCCTTGAAGAGAGGAAGCTATTGGACGTGGTTTCAAGACTTCCCGTGCCCGGAGGAGGGAGAACGGTGAAGTTGAATTTTTGGCGACGGTTTGTACATTTGAGGTGAGTTTTGGACCTTTTCCAGTCAAAATTGGCCTTAACTTTGAACTGGAAAGTTGTTGGAAATGTCAAGATCTTCAAATTCATGTGTAGGTTGCATTTTTATGGGCCGATGAAGTTTTCCGGCGGCCGGCGGCGCGCCGCCGTGCGCGGCGGTGATTTTCCGACCGAGGTGTTTTTCGACCGATCGCAGTGGTGAGGTTTATATCTTGAATTGAGCATCGGAAATTATAATGAGGTTTTATGGTGTGATTATCGGATTTTTTGACAATTTCGTCGATATTGAATTATATGTTTCCGGGAACGGTTGTTTCTCGTGATGTGATTCAAGGTTTTGAGTTATGATATTGAGCAGTGGATTTTATGATTATTCAGGGGATCGTGATCATTTGTTTGGCGAGGAATTTTCCGCCGGATTACTGGATTAACGCGTATTGTGTTATGCTCATCTGTGAGTGGACTTTTCTATTTTCACTGTCGTAGCGAGTTCGTGATTTTCGTATTTATTTATATACGATGTTAAGATTATTTATTTCTTTTGGAGGTATTGTTTTATATTTTATATGGTGATGACATTATTTAGCATCGATGCATTGGCTACTCGGCTGATCACCGGTAGTCAGATCTAGGGTTGAGAGATTCCCCTGGGTAGGGTTGAGAGATTCCCCTGTTGTGCCCGCTAGGCTCTAGAGATTCGCCTAGCCTATCACCGTCGGGCTTGAGATATTCGCCTGACACCTCCATATATTTTTTGAACTCGCTTTGCTTTGTTTTATGAAATATATATTGGTGAAAGGCATATGTTTATTTTCGTCCACTCACTCTAACGATTTTATTTACCTTTCCCCTGGGCTTTTCGGTTTCCGTGTCCAGTTTGTAGTTCGGATTCTGGTGTCGCACGTCGCAGTCGGAGGCTTAGTATTCGAGCGATATTTCTTTTAGGGTAGGTTCTTAGTTTGGCCTACTATTTGTATATATATATATATATATATATATATATATATATTAGAAGTCGCTCTGAGCATTCTGATGTTATACTTTCATATGATTTTTTTCCCCAGATTTCTGTAAAGTACAGTTTTATTTATTACTTTACATTACTGTTGTGATATTGAGAAATCCGGATGAGATTGGTGCCCACGGTTTGGCTTTTGTGGCAGATGATGAAGTGTGTTTTCTGGGTGCAGGTTAATGGAAATTCCGCGTTAGTAACGAAACTCTACCGAAATTTATGTGGTTTTTGCAAGTTCGTGTTTTCAGAAGGGGTTTGATTTCGGTTTAGGAAACTAAATCGGGGTTGGGTCCTTTCAGATAACCCAAATCGGACGGCAACCTGCCCAAAACCGCCCTGAAAGCCCCACGGCCAAGAATCGCTGGAAAACTTTCCCGGCCGATTCTGGCACCGTCACGCCAGTAAAACGTCTCAAACCAAGGGGGTTTTCACCCTTGGCCCGAGCCCAGTCTGTTCCACCCCAAAAACCAACCGGAAAGTCGCCGAAACGCCACCCACCATTAAACCCGATTCCGTCCACTTTCACCCTCAAATTTCACCAACCAAACCACAACCAAAACACACCATACATACATCAATCGAAAGCCCGTAAGACAAGCTTCAAAACCATACCTTAAACTCCGGCAACCGTGCCATTTTCCGGCGGCCACAACGACGACGAGTTCATGGGCTCAGTGAGTCGACGCGGCTGACTCGGTCAACTCGGCCCACTCTGGTCAACTCGGTCAAACAATCCATTTTTCGAACTTTTTGATAACTTTACGACTATTTGACTATTTATACGTCGCGAATCTACTCTATCCGCAATTCGGATAACTCAAACTCAAACAGATAAACACGACTAACTCGACAAAAATTTCAAATATTCATTTTATATTCCTCGATTATCCGAAAAATCCTCGGAAAGCTCCTACGGACTCAAAATAAAATTCTCTACATTTCCCACGAACCAACCCAAATCAAATTCATGTCCGAAAATTAAGTCGTGAACTAAGTCGCATGTCCGATTAATTACGATAAACCAAAATTACTCGTGAAACTCACAGATTAAGCCGATAATATACCAATTCCGGTTCGAGTCATCACAATGATCAAACTTGAGGTATCGTCTGTGGATATTGTTGCTAGGGATTGTGGGCAGAGTAGTTCGGGTACTCTTGTGCATTCAGGCATATCCTCTTTTGATGACGCTTCTTCTTTTCTGACTTGCACGTCTTCATCTCTGAATAAATTGCTTGATCCAAATGACTATTTGTCTTGCTTTAGGCCAGAAGCTCTGATTCTTTACTTGACGAATGAATGGGCAAGTTATATCAGCCATGTCAATCAAAAGTTTGAAGGTGGTGTTGTCGAGTCTAGGAAGAAGCTGAATCATTATGTATTCGAGTCTGGTTTTACCTTCAAGTACTTCAGAAATCACAAGGATAGAATTGTTGCACAATGTTCTCAGAATGAAGGCAACTGTCCCTGGAAAGTTCGTGCTCTAAGATGTAAGGCAAATAACTTTTTTGTCATCTGAGAGCTTAATAACACTCATACATGTACCGCTGGTATTCGTGACCAAAAGAGTAAGTATCTTGGTTCTCATGCCATCAAGTCCATTGTTTGTTCTGAGTTGAAGTCCAATCCTTCCGTAAAGCCGAGAGAAATCATGTTAACATTGCAAAATTCTTATGGCTTGCATGTGTCCTATTGCAAGGCTTGGTATGCAAGAGAGTTGGCTGCACGTTCTATACGGGGCAACGAAGGTGACTCCTACAATCAGTTGTCATGGCTGCCAACCCCAGTTCCCATTGGATCTTGGAGGTGAATCCGCTCACTAGACATTTTGAATGCTTCTTCTTATGTTTTATTGGCTGTATTAAGGGGTTCATATCATGCATGCCTATTTTGTTTGTTGATGCTGCTCATCTCAAGGGCAAGTACAAGAGATACATGCTCTATGCCACTGTAAAGAACGGGAATGAAGGTTCGTTTTTTCTGTTTTTGGATAGTGTGTAAAACTAGTAACAGTAGTACTGTCCAACAACTAGAGTAGTACATTCTGAAAAGTACAGTAGTACACGCATCAAAGTTTTAGTTAGCATGCATAAAGTCCTAGTAGAGTAGTACTATCCAAAAACTAGGGTAGTACATTCTAAAAACTACAATAGTACACGCATAAAAGTTTTTAGTTAGCATGCATCAAGTCCTAGTAGAGTAGTACTATCCAACAACTAGGGTAGTACTTTCTGAAAACTATAGTAGTACACACAACAAAGTTTTTAGTTAGCATGCATCAAGTCCCAGTAGAGTAGTACTATCCAATAACTAGAGTAGTACAAATGGAAAACTACAATAGTACATGCAACAAATTGTTGTAGTGTTTTCCATGTGATAGAATAACTATCCAAGTGCTTTTTTTTTTCTAACTCCATCTCTTAACAATTTGCAGAATTCTACCCTTTTGCATTTGCTGTTGTGGATTTTGAAAAAAAGAGCCAATTGGAAGTGGTTTTTCGATCATCTCTACACTATTTTGTCACCACAAGGAAGGACCATTACTTTCTTCACGGATCGACATGAAGGGTTATTGGATGCTATGACTACGACATTCCCTGACTCTCCTCATTCCTACTGTTTCTATCACTTGAAAAAGAATGTGGAAACGCTTTATGAGAAGAAAATGGGTGTTTATGATGTGGAAACCATCATTCATGATTTCATGACTGTGGCATACTCTCCAACAGTTGCTTGTTATAAATTCAACCTTCGAAAGTTGTTGATTTATGGCCAAGATCTTATGAGAAACTTCTTGAGGTCACTGGTTTTGGAGAAGTGGTGTAACGCCTTCTTCAAACGTAATAGATATGAGGAAATGTCCAACAGCATGGCTGAATCTTTCAATAATTGGACACGTGAATTGCGTCGTCTTTCTATTTTTGAGATGTTAGAGGGTTTGAGACAGAAATTGATGGTGAACATGGCTGAAAGGAAGATGAGACAGAAACTTGGACCTCTATGTTGTGTCCTAAATGGAGGAGACTTTGAAGTCTAGGATGAATGTGGGGAGGCACCGGACAGTTCGAAGGTCTAGTGAGACGTTGTATGAAGTCCAGGCGTTAAAGATTGTGGCAGTTGATATCGGGGCATACATTTGCAGTTGTCGACCTTGGAAGATCGATTATTTTCCCTGTCCCTATGCACTTGCTGCTATACAACATGCCAATATTTTATGTTACTCTTACATCGAGAATTTCTATGATGTTGGAAGTTACAGGGCTGTCTATGAGTTTGGTATTCAACCAATACCCAACATTGTGAAGTTTTACCATGATGCTCTGAATGAACTGGCCATTGTGAAGCCTTCGTTGACAAGAATCCCATCCGGTCGTCCAAAGGATACACGCATGAAGTCTTCCGTTGAAGGTGGGAAGGCACTAAGGACAATCAGATGTGGTCGTTGTGGCAAAAAAGGAAGACACAACACATTGACATGTACCAAAGTCATCAGCAGCTAACTAGTGTCTATGTTACTCACATGTAGTGTATTCAGCAGTCTACAGTAGTACACTCGGCCTGAACAGAATATGTACTACTTTAACGTAATTTTTCCTTGTGCAATTTTTTGTTTTAACATACTAATTCGAGTTTGTTGTTCTTCGGTTTTTGTGATTTTGTGTTGGTCAATTGTTCTTTTTATGCGACAACGTTTTGTGTATGAAACTAACTACATTAGTACTATCCAACAACAATAGTAGTACATTCACCATACAACAAAAGTAGCACTACTCCTATTAAACATACTATTGATTACTCTAGTAAGCACTATTGTTTCAGAATAGAAAGTACTACTTCACGAAAATTTAGTGTACTAACACGACTGTTGTCCGTTGTAAGCACTACTCCAAAACATTCAGTGTACTACTTCAACACATGGTAAGTACTACTGTTTCACAATCGAAAGTACTACTTCACAAAAATGTAGTGTATTACTAACACTACTGCGGTCTCTAGTAAGTACTACTAACAAATATCTAGGGTACTACTTAAACACAATGCAAGTACTACTATTCAGTAATGTCAGACCATAACAGAAAAGAATGTACTACATGAAGCCTAACACAACATAAAGAACATAAAGAACTACTTGGATTTTGCTTTGTTTCTTGTGTTTCTTCATGTAACTCTGTAATCATAATGTGGGGGTTCTTCGTCGTAGTCTTCCTCTTCTTGTTCTTGACAGCTTTTATCATTCAAGGAGGTGACTTCTGTTTCTTTTTCTCATCCTTCTTACTTTGCGACCTCAGTTGTCGCGTCGCTGGTTGTGCCATGCTATCATTTTTGAACTTTGATCTGATCTCATATGTGTCTTCGCTGCTGTTCTGCATATCATCAAATTCAAAAAAAAGAAGAAAATCAACTAGAGTAGTACATTCTAAAAACTATAGTAGTACACACAACAAAGTTTTAGTTAGCATGCATCAACTCCCAGTAGAGTAGTACTATCTAACAACTAGAGTAGTACTTTCTGAAAACTACAGTAGTACATGAAACAAAGTTTTAGTTAGCATGCATCAAGTCCCAGTAGAGTAGTACTATCCAACAACTAGAGTAGTACTTTCTGAAAACTGTAGTAGTACATGCAATAAACTGTTGTAGTGTTTGCAGAATTCTACCCTTTTGCATACCAGGTTGTTGTGGATTCCGAAAGTAAATTAGTAAATGCACTAATACACAACATACCAGGTTAATATCTTCTTCTGCTGCTTCTTCTTCTTCATCTTCATCTTCATCTTCTGCTTCTTCTTCTTCTGTTGCTGCTTCTTCTTCTTCTTCTTCTTCTGTTGTTGCTGCTACTTCTTTTTCTTCTTCTTCTTCATCTTCCTTTTCGGCTTGTGTCTCTTCTTCTTCCGCCTCTTCTTCTTCTTCTTCTTCTTCGGATCCTTCTTCTTCTTCTATTTCAGTTTCCTCTTCTTATTCTTATTCTTCTATTTCTTTCTCATTCTATAATCAGATTGGAAACAACACATTAAGCTTTCTGGAAATTGAAATAAGAGAACAACACATTAAACTTTCTGATATCTAAAATACCACAGACTACCACAGATTAACGTACACACTATTGCTTAACAACATATGCACTACCACTGTTTCATATATGCACTACTACTATTTCACAGATGCACTACTACCACTGAATCACAGATGCACTACTACCACTGAATCATAAATGCACTACTGCACTTTCACAAATGCACTACTACTATTTCACAGATGCACTAATGTTTCATAGATGCACTACTATTTCACAACCAGTATTCAGACAAGTGATATTAACTCAAGCACATGCACATATATCAGAGAGAGAAAGTTACCTCCTCTTCCTCAGAAATTGGGACTTGAGAATCCAAAAGCTTAATTCTGGCTAGCTCTATTTCAAGCTCTTCATTTTTCGATTCCAATACTGCAATCTTCAAATGTGCATCTCCGAGCAGCTTTAAAGCTTGGTCTCTTTCATTTCTGGAGTCATCTTCGATGGAGGACTTTCCCTTTAACTTTGACTTCATAATCTCCAGTTTCTTGGCGCATTCCTCATTTTCACGCATAAACTTTTCCACCATCCCCATCCAGAAGTAATTTTGCTCTGCCATCTTCAGTTTTTGGTCATGAAGCTTGTTGATCAGTTTTGAGTGTCATTAACCTCTTTCTGAGTTGGAGACGACTGCGATATTGCCATATCTTGTAGAGAGGCAATGATGTCTACAAGGTTCTCTTGGGCTTTCTTCTCCCTTTCCATCAATTCTTCTTTAGATATTTCCTCCTTCAAATTTAAAACAGAAATGACTAAATCAGACAACAAAATACATGAAGCACTAATCTAGACAACAGAACATACTACTAGTGTTTAATGAATATACTACTACTTCAAAACAGAGAATACTTACCCACATATTGAATGAGGGAGCATCCATGGTCTCTTCAAACTATAGGAAGTTCTCCTCCCTCAATCGTACCTTCAGAATGTTGACATGAATCTTCTCATTAAGCTTCTCATCAAAGAGCTTTCGGAGCTCTTTGTGAAGCTTCATCAGCTGCCAATGCGTGAATTTAAGAGGATAGTTCTTTCTCGCCTCAACTCTTTGACATATTTGTGTCCTCTCTACAACCCAATACTGTTTCACAACAAATACACTATTAGAGACCAACAAACACACTATCACAGACCAACACTTATACTATCAGAGACCAATAAAGATAGTACCATACCATAATTAGCGGGAAACAACCCAATAGATTCAATGGACTCTTCTTTGACTTTTCAAGCCCCTTCTCTAAATGTTTAAAAAGTATTTTGGACCAACAGTAGTTTTGAAGGACATTCAAATCTTGAGCCAAGTTTATTGCATTCCATGAGACCATAGAGGATGAATTTGTGAAGAAAAAAGTTGACAGCAGATAAATGATCAGCCATATTGCAATGTCCTTTGCAATGTCCTTGTCATCCTTATCCTTGTTGTCGAACGCTTCCTTTACATAATCATCAAGGTTCGAAATTGGCACATGTTGTGGTATCTTGTACTTCTTCGTGAAGCGTGTCTCGCTCCGTTTTACATGTGTCAAATCCATGTCAATTTCCAATCCTGTAGTATCAATACCAGAAAGAGTACATGGGTGAATATACTTCTGTAATCAATTGCATTTACTATCACATGAAAGCAAATACACTATCACAATAAAAAACCAGAATTATACCATCAATTAGCAGACTAAAGAGGTTATGAACATCTTTTGGTGTGGGATAATGCGCTCTCCCAGAGATTATAAAAGCCTTCTTTTCTACATCCCAAAAGTTCTTCATTCGTATTATGTCATCTATACACTTGTGTGTGTCTTCGGATAACATAATGCCGTGAGAAAATAGCCATATCACCCTTCCAAAGGGTGTATTTCCGAGTAATTTCACCGTCTCATCTAGCAAATCATTTTTGTGTTGCTGCATCATGTTGAAGAAGCCGCGAAATGTAGACCAATTTTGAACTTTCGACTGTTTTTTCACCACTACTTACATTTCTTCAGCTGCGAAACAACAAAATGGACATCAAAATACTACTATAGACTACCACAGATTAACGTAGACATGCACTACCATGTACAACACATGGACATGTACTACCACTGAATCACAAGTGCACTACTACTGTTTCACTGATGCACTACACTTTTAACTAATGCACTACTACCACTGATTCAGAAGTGCGCTACTACTATTTCACAAGTGTACTACTACCATTTCATAAATGCACTATCACTGGTTCCTACATGCATTAGCACTGTTTCACAGATGTACTACAATCACATTTGCACTATCATTGTTCCACATATGCAATATAATCACAAATGCACTATCATTGGTTCAAAGATGCACTAGCACTGTTTCACAGATGTTCTACAATCACAATTGCACTATCAATATAGTAAATCCTTAAAACCTTTACCTATTTATGTTGCTCATTTCAACAGGATGCACTTTTTTGCAGCTGTAGGAGGAGCCATCAGCGAAGGCTAGGGTTTATAGCTGCAAGAGGAAGAAATTCATAGTTAGAATCTATGTGGAAATCAACTTGAACTGAAAATGCACACAAACATTCACAAAACAATCGTTATATTTCATACAATAGAAGAAGACAGACAGACAAACAGACAGACAGACACACACACACAGAAAGAGAGAGAGAGAGAGAGAGAGAGAGAGAGAGAGAGAGAGAGAGAGAGAGAGAGAGAGAGAGAGAGAGAGAGAGAGAGAGAGAGAGAGAGAGAGAGTATGATCAGAGGTTTTGGACAGTGTGATATATCGAGATTATAGATTATGTGTTTTGGAAAGTATGATTATAGGGACTATTTAATAGTCACCAATACATTGTTTACAATGCCCCTCGGATGTACCACACTCCTATTGGCAAGTTGGAGTGACATGATGAGAGGTTTTGGACAGTGTGATATCGCGAGATTATAGATTATGTGTTTTGGAAAGTATGCTTATATGGACTATTTAATAGTCACCAATACATCCTCTACAATGCCCCTCGGATGTACCACACTCCTATCGGCAAGTTGGAGTGACATGCTAACTGGCTTAATCTTTCCCAATACAATCTCTTTGTAAACCAAGTATGTCATCAAATTTATAGAGGCACCAAGATCCATCAAAGTTCTTGGGAAATGCTTGGTGCCAATAGTGCAAGGCACGGTGAAGCTTCCCGGATCCGCTAGCTTCTTAGGCACTTTTTGTTGAATGATAGCCGAGACTGTGGCATTGAGCTTGACCTTCTCCGTCTCTTTATCCCTTGTAGCTTATTCTTCAACCAACGATTGGTGAAAAGGTCTTTTAGGAACTTGGAATACATCGGGATGGTTTGGATGGCATCAAGAAGGGGGATATTAATCTCAACTTTCCATATTAATCTCAACCTTCTGGAAGACATCCAAACACTCCTTAGTCTTACGATCCAAGTTCGCTTGAGCCCTCTCCTTGTTCCGTACTTGGTGGAAGGGTAGACATGCTTCTTCATCACCTTGACCCTTCTTGGAAGTCCCTTTGGAAATCCCCTGAATTGAGCCTTCGATGGGTCGAAGGTTCTTCTCGATCCATCGAGAATTTTTATTTGGCAAACCAGGGAGCTTGTTTCGATGGGTCAAATATTTCTCTCGACCCATCGAAGAAGAAGTGTCATGCTGACCAGGGAGATTCCTTCATGCTGCTACCTCCATTCTCTTCCAAATTTATCCCAGAATGCTCTCAATTGATATCTCTACATTCTTCACCCTTTTTGGGGTTCCCATAGCTACTAAAACTAGTCTTGGACCCCACATTCTCAATCTCGAACTCATTCTCTTCGTCATCCAACGCCTCTATATCATCAAACGGAATCACCTCAGACCTCTCTTAGGAACAGAATACTCTATCTCTACTCGAAGTACCCTTCTCTACCTGGGTATGTGACATTGACACCCCAAAGTCATCTTCTTCATCATCACTCTCCATGATTGGAGCATCATAATAGTTTTTAAACTCTTTCTCGGACCTCAACACCACTTTCATCACATTAACTTGGTGCTTCGGATTCTTCTCAGTAGTAGAGGGAAACTCATGGGCTTTACCATTCCGTTGCGTGGTGCTTGCCTTCGCTCTTCTTATAATAGCAGTTTAGGATAGTTACTTGATGTAATTCTAAACTAAAAGATTGGGTGGTTACTCAATCTTATCTCGATGGCAGTTTTGGGGATGTCAACTGCTAGAGTCATGATGACTATAAATACAGCTAGTTTGGGTGAGTATTTGGCGGAAGAAGACTTTCTATGTGAATAACCATCAAACTCCTTTATTAGTGTGAGTAATAAAAGGTTGGGATTTTCTCATAGTTTTGTGTGTGTATTCAGTTAACTCTAATTTTGTTATCCTTGGTGTATGGGCTCTAGGATAGTAAAACACGTAGTGCGTGGGAAAAACCATGTTAGTGAGATCGACATTGGCAGTATGCTTGCTGCCATGCTAAGTGTGTCAAAGGAGTGCATACAGTCAGCCTAGTCCGAAGGCCATGTGGGTTGAGTGTGAGGAGGTTGCAAACCTCGCACACAAGCAGTAGTGTGTCGTGTTGAGGGCAGTGAACGATGACACTAAGTAGTCCTAGAGAACAATACAAGTCCGCTGTGTAAACTCAGCGCGTGTTGACACAGCGACCATAAACCTTTCTACAACTTTTCAGCAAAGCAAGTTAGGTTCTACGGTGGGAAGGCTGGTCTTGGTGACATGACTGCCAAGGTGCCATTGCGGGGTGGGGAGTGCTACAAATATCCAAGCGCGTAGCTACGGGCCTGTGAAATTTACCATGATTGTGACGAGCAACCATTAGAGGTGGTGAACCTTACACTCCATGCTCTCATTGGGTCTCCTCAAGCCCAAATGATGTGTTTGCGTGGAAAAATTGGGACATTTTGGATTCACATCTTTGTTGACTCCGGAGCTTCGACAAACTTCCTTAATCTAGAAATCACCCATCAATTAAATCTTGAAGTGACTCATGATGCTCATTGTACCTTTACTATCACCTCCAGAGCATACGTTATGACCAGCGACGTCGCTCGGAATGTTATTGTCGGCATCACCAATTCTCCGCCTATTTGATTGTTGGCTGTGGTGGGCTATGACTTTGTGTTAGGGGCTGAATGGATAACCTCATCTTCTCCGGAGAATCCAATATCAACGACCCACAGATGCAGAATTGCATCTGCTCCATTCGATGTTCTCTATTATGCCGCCATCGGCTCCCAATCAACTTGACCCTTATGCTCCTATTGAGTTGCAAGATCTTTGGGCCGTTTTTCACACAACTTTGAGGAGCCCACTACATTACCCCCCACGAGAGCTTGTGACCCCAAGATACCACTTGTACCAGGTGCCAAGCTCATTACTTCTTGGCTCTATAGGCACTCTCTAGCCCAAAAGATTGAAATCGAGCGCTAAATCAAAGAAATGTTGAGTAGAGGTGAAATCCAGCCCAATCACAGTCCCTATTCCTCTCCTGTGATCTTGGTGCCCAAGAAAGATAATACGTAACACCTTTGCATTGATTTCCGGACACTCAATGCTATTATGGTCAATGACTGTTTTCCAATTTCGTTGGTGGAGGTATTACATAATGAGTTGCATGGGGCATAAATATTTACCAAGATGGACTTGAGATCGGGGTATCCGGATGCATAATGATGATGTGCATAAAACGACATTCCGCACTCATGACGGTCACTATGAATTTTTTTGTAGTAGCATTATTTACACAAGTTTTGGGCCTGTTTTTATGTTTCACGAATGCTCCTTGTACATTTCAAAGTCTTATGAATGATATTTTTCGCCCTTATTTACACAAGTTTTGGTATTTTTCAACGACATACTTGTTTATAGTAAGACTATGGAGGAGCATGTGCACCATTTGCACCAAATTCTAACATCTTTGCAGGCCCACTCCCTTTAGATCAAAGCCCCTAAGTGTTCATTTGCACAAACATGTATGGTTTATCTTAGTCATATTGTATCAGTAGACTTCATCAAGATTCAAGTTGTAGCCCATTGGCCTCAGCCCATTACGCTCAAAGGGCTTCGTAGGTTTCTAGGGTTGGTTGGGTACTACCGTAAATTTGTAAGGAATTTTGGGCCCATATCCAAGCCCCTCACATAATTGTTGAAGGAAGATAATTCCTATGGACACAAGCCACCACCGATACATTCGAAGCTTTGAAGTCGGTGTTGACAACAACACCAGTATTGGCGTTACCGGATTACTCCATGTAGTGTGTAATTGAAACTGATGCTTCTAGTAGGGGTCTAGGAGCCATCTTGCTGGAAGGAGGTCATCCCATCACTTACCTCAGTAAGACGTTGTTAGGCCGTAATCTCGCTTTGTCGGTCTATGACAAAGAAATGCTTGCCATCATATTTGCTGTGAAGTCATGGCGTTCTTACCTTTTCCATGAAAAGTTCAAAATCATCACCGACTATCGCACCCTCGAGTACTTCTCGGACCAGAGGCTCTCCACGTCTAAACACACCAACAATGGTTACTCAAACTCTTAAGTTATAATTTTGAAATAGAGCACCACCGCCTTGGAGGCATGAACGCCGCACCTGACGCGTTGTCGTGACTCCACGAGCTATCTTCCCTCATGGCCGTAGCCAACCCTATGTTCGATTGTTTGGATAAGATTGGGACAACCCGCCAAAGTGACCCCAAAGCCATCGTCATCTCTAAACAACTTTGATTGGGTAGGCTCTATAAAGCTGATTTTTCCTTGTGTAGAGGTCAATTGTGTTATAGGGATAAGATTTATGTGCCTAGTACTACGAAGTGGCGTATCAAACTCTTCTTGTAATTTCATTCTTCACTAACAAACAGGAGGTCACTCTGGGTTCTTGCCTACATACAAGGGCTTATCACACAATTTCTTGTGGCTTAGGGTGCGGAAGGAGGACATTAAGCGCTTCATTGCAGGGTGTGATGAATGCTAATGGCAGAATTACGAGATGATTACACCACCTGGACTACTGCACCCACTTTCGGTTTCGGATGGTGCATTCTTGTCGGTTTCAAAGGAATTCATGGAGGGCGTTCCTCAGTCACAAGGTCACAACATCATTTTTGTTGTTGTTGACCGTCTCACAAAATTTGGGCATTTCATTACCTTTACACACCCTTATATTGCCTCTACAATTGATAGCCTATTTGTAAAGGAGGTGTTCTAGTTTCATGGCATGCCTTGTTCCATCATTATTGATCGTGACGCGGTGTTTACTAGGAACTTTTGGGAAGAGTTTGCTTGCCCTTTTTCAAAGTTCAGCGTATCACCAGACAGACGGAGGTGTTTAGTTGGTGACCAACACCACACTACTGGAAATTGACTCATTGCCGGCGACTTGTAAGTCGCCGGCAATGTTTTTGGACATTACCGGCGATTTTTGCCGGAAAAATCGCCGGTAATGTCTTTTTTTTTTTTTTTACATTACCGGCGATTTTTGTCGCCGGTAATGTCCGTCGCCGGCAATCTCTCGATGGTAATGTAAAAAAAAAAAAAAAAAGACATTACCGGCGACTTCATTTATGTCGCCGGTAATGTCTTTTTTTTTTTTTTTTTACATTACCGGCGACATAAATGTATGTCGCCGGCAATGTCTTTTCCGGCAAGACATTACCGGCGACTTACATTTATGTCGCCGGTAATGTTAAAAAAAGAAGAAGACATTACCGGCGATTTTTCCGGCAAAAATCGCCGGTAATGTCCAAAAACATTGCCGGCGACATAAAAGTCGCCGGCAATGGGAAGAAATGTTGTAGTGCCACACTTAGTCCACTCATCTTCATTGGGAGTAATTTTGGTATAATACAAGCTTTCACACCGCCATTAGAATGACCCATTTTGAGGCTCTTTTTGCTTCGTTGGTGATCAATACCATACTTGGTCCGCTCATCTTCACTAGGCGCAATTTTGGTATAGTACAAGCTTTCACACCGCCATTCAAATGACCCCTTTTGAACCACCTTGGTCCAGTAAGAAGGGAAATGTGACGGGAGTACGCTGGTTAATCAAGTGGCAAGGCCTTCCTAGTGATGATGCAACTTTCGAGTTAATTTCGCTCAAATCAAGTCATTGATACGTCGTCGCCGACCACTGATGCGTCGTTGTAGACCTCGGCGGCCTTGAAGCACTAGCCTCCTCCGCCTCGACCAAATCTAGGACATCGATCCCATAAATAGGCGTGGCCTCGACATGTGTACAAAGTAAGAAGATCAAGATATATACCAGGAATGCTTTCGATTGAGTTCTGAGTCGTGATTTCCGATCGAAAACGTCCTGTTGGTGTTGGGTTGAGAGAGAGAGAGAGAGAGAGAGAGAGCTGTAGCTTTTAATATCAGCCGTTTGTTCCATTCATTGACAAACAGACGGTTGTCGTTCACCATCTCATTTCATTCCACAAAATTTGTTATCCTCGAGAACACTTCTATTCTTTTCATTATATAAAGGGATTTTAACAGCAAAAATATCAACAACCAATACCTGCAGGAAAACCTCCTCAGTTGGCATTCCGGTTTAGAACTTTAGATTTGTGTAAGCTGCATGTCGGTTTTCCTCGTCTCGTCAACTTGCAACAATTATAATAAGTGATCAAGGTCATTTATTCTTACTAACAACGAACTAGGAAGTGACACCTCACCAGTCTTGGGGTCCTCATGAATGTTATTCTTCTCTGGTGCAAGCAAATGCTCTATTGATTCCATGTATAGCTACAACAATGAAAAAAGTTCTTAAAGAAACAAGCAATCACCAGCATAATAGCAACACTATAACATGAACACATTTTTAAAACATCAACCAAGGTTAAACATGCTGTAGTTAAAGAAATCATAATAATTCGTAGTGGAATTGTAAAATTATAACCGAGAGGTATGAGCAATAAGTCAACACGAATTAGTGAAACAAGTAAGAGAGACGAACATACAAACATAAGACTACTATAACATAGACCTCCAAACCTGAAATTATGAAACCTCTGAAGTATAAGAATCTGGAGCTATACTCACAGTTATGTCCTCCAAAGCTCTAAACATAATGCCACGCTCCGCTGCATCAGCACAACCCAGACTGTCATGTGTGTAAGTCCTCCCAGTTCCAGTTTGACCATATACCATGACTGACCCATTATATCCATCCAATACAATGTTGAAACTTACCTGAACTACAGCTTTTCCACCACTTGATAGACACGATTTTCGAGGCAGTCTCAGTAAAAATCTCATGAAATATATAAGAGTCAGGCATCCAATTGTTCTTCCTCAACATCAACAGCTTCAACTACACAAGACTGTAACTTTTAATCTTTTACTAAGCAGCCGAGTTAATAAAAAGAAATTCTTTTGTAGCATGTTTAATTACATAGACAAAGTGCATGCGGTGATAATAAATAGTGCAAATTTATTGAGAGAGAGATAGGGAAAGACCAAAATAGTAAAGCAAATTTAGTGGGAACTGGAGAAATTTTGACTATCATGGAAATTTATGTTGCACAGTTGAAGTGGAGAGGATTATCACCTTGATGCTTCAGTAGTTTCTTCGGATTTCCAGACTATGTCTTTCAACCCCGATGAGAAAGTTGTATAGAACTGAAGTAAGAAAGATCAAGAAGACATAATTAGCAAATAGCAACTCAGCTCAGAACAAGTTGACTGAGTCAAAGCATTTCATAAATTTTTGTTTCTATTTGTTTAACAAGCATCATGAGATTTAATTGTCTAGCAATTGATGTGTCTGACGAGCAAGAAACTAGAAGGCTTAAAATGAAATTTATTGTCGACATGCCTTGTGAAACAGGAGTGTGTCACCACCAGTTTTCCAGAGCTCCACCCTGTGAGCGGAGGGAGCCAACTCGAACACCTATGCAGCCAGATGAGAATAAATCACGTCCTAGCTCTTCACTCATGGACATCTTATTTTATCTAGCAAGTTGCTCCCTCTTACTACCTAATACAGTACATATTGAGTAAATTTCCTATTTTTCATCCCTAAATATGAGTCCAAACAAGTATGAGCTGTAACTAAGTCAGTACCTCAGTAGCTATAGAGACGTGACCCGTGACCCTTCCTTCTGTGCTTATCAACTTGCAACTTCACCTGCAGTCAGTTTTGATAAAAATGACATATCAGAACAAGTTTAACTCAGTACCTTGTAGTTTCTTTTGTGAACATTAAATTCCATAGGCTTTGCAACTTCCTCTATCTTACTCATGATTTCATTTGCAAATGGAATTCCAAATGACCAAAGAGCAGCATTCGGTATCAGAAAGATAATAAGGACTAGAAAAAAATTAAGGACAATGTATATATGCTACATACCATCTGCTTTTCAAATAAGTTTTCAAGGTTCAAACTCTTTGACCTCGAAATAAGCTCAAAGCGTTCATCGAAGTCGATTTCTCTTTCCTTTCTGTTACAACATTCTCCTACAAGTAAGGAAAAAAGATGATTTAGAAAGCGAGAATCTATCAAGTTCATACAATTCTTTGGATAGGGAAGACAACAAATTATATGGTTGAGAGAGATTAATCAACTTCTGAGTCTTGCCTTTGTGTTCTTGAAACTCTGATGGATTGTAATCTTTCCTAAACCATCCATTTTCTGATAACTTTGAAATAGTAATCCTCTGCATAAGATGAAAAAGAGATCACTAATTCACCTAAATATGGTCTATTGGATTTTCAATAATACGGGGGATGATATAGCTAGTATTAAAGGAATAATTTTAGCACAAATAAAGGTTTAAAAGCTCACTGTAAAGAGGTTTGGATCAAGTATACGATGTATCAGTTTCATTGCACCAGATGAAAACCATGATGGACCGGAAAATTCAGATTTGCAGATCTGAAATTCCGAAAAGCGTGCAGAGAGTTATGTTATAGGATACTCCTTTTTCTCAAACAAGTGGAAACAAAAACTTAGTAATACATACTTTTCTATAAAGAGCTATAAGATTTGGTTCATCAGATAATGTACCCTCATATCCTTTATCATTGAGCACCTATTACAAAAATCAAAAATGTGAGAAATAACTAGGTAAACATCCTAACTTATTGAACTAGGCTTATTAAGTTAGAAGTCCATACCTCAGAAACAACATTATTTGGAGTTCCACAGGAAGTAGAAGTAGCCCATTCCTGCAACAAAAAAGTAGTATAGTGACTGTGTAAGTATCTCGTACATATGAGTCAATTTCTCATATAAGCTTGGACAGAAGATAATATGCTGAAATGATTAAGGTATAACTCAAATCTCAATAAGATCAAACATACTCAGAGACCATACAAGAAATAACTCACCCGTACTTTCTGTTCAAATGTACTCAATACAAAATCTGAAACTTTAAGAACACCATATGTATCTAAGAAAAGATTCTTAGGCTGCAAAAGATGCACTTGAAGCTAGGGTCAAGCACCCAGCAATATATCTAGAGTTTGCAAGTGGTACTCATCAGGAAATACTTGAATTATGCAATCCATCAGATAAAACTGTGCGATCTCATCTTTGTAGTTGACAACCTGCTCCAAGACTCTGGGAAGCAAGGTCTCTTTGTACACTTCCAGATCAACACCTTCTATTTGGCTAAGGACATGTAGGTTTTTACCAACCTAAAGGGACAAGGATGAGAAGCCTTCAGTAAGTGTATGCACGCACAAAATGTGGCAGTGAAATCAACCGGTTATCAGCTTATTGACATTACAAGATCACTCAGTTTGCTCCTTTGTTTCTCCCATTTCTCCTTTTCTATGGCAGTCCCCCTGCAGACCAGAAAGGCCGAGAGCATGCCTCAACTCAGGATTAGCTAAGAGTATGAATGATTGAAAAGCACTACAACACCTACATGACCAGAAATCATGCCCTTGAGACATATTTTACCTTCGAGACATGCAGACATTGTGGTACCATGCATGTCTAAACCTGAGAGTAGTCATAAAAAGTATCAACCAACTTGATGTTGCATCCACACCCAAAGTTTGTTCATCTCAGTGAAATTTTGGAGAACAAATTCAACAGCATTCCTAACGGTATCGGCATCCCTGCATAAGTGGAGGAATATTAACAAATCAAGACAAATCCATTCTCTGCATCTCATCTGACACAAATACAAGCCAACTATAATGAGCATCGCATTTTCTTACCGTTCATACTCTGAACCAAGATCAGACAACTTATCCCTACTGACTTGAGAAAGGTAACTTCTTATGAAGAGCCCGCATACGAGATATGGGACATTTCCACAAGATCTTTCAGGACAGCCTTTGCAAGAGCTTTCTTGGATTTGATGTAAACAGATCCTACTGTACATAGAAGATATCTGACAAAAATCATGAAATTTCTCATATAAGTCCATGGAAATGCTAATTGGCTATGACTTGTTACTTACTACGACAATGCCACTTCTACGTTAAACAAGCTCACGAGCTAGATACTAGATTCCCTCTTTCCCACATTTTCTACAGAAACTAGAAGGCTTGAAATAAAACTTATTGTTCAACGCCTAGACAAAATTCCAATGAGGGGGAACCAATGTAAGCTTAAATTCTCATGTAAGTTATTGACGAAGCAGAGAAAATTACTCTTTCTTTACATTTGTAACTGCATATGACCAAGGAAAAGCTGTACCTTTATATCCTCTTCTTTTTGGTGCTTAATAAGCTGGCCCACTCACTAACCAACTTCTGAAGCTCAGCTCACAAAGTTTCATTGTCCAGATTTTCATTCCCCCCCCCCCCCCCCCCCCCATTTACTAGGCCACGTAAGCGGGATACTTCTTTCTGAAAATTAATTTAAGGATATTTATAAGAAACACTGTAACTCACAACAAAACTAAACAATTATGTATTGGTCAAACTCTGAGATACAAGTTGACTACTTCATTAATAAACAGCAGGATATATTTCTAATGACTAAGATGGATATAAACTCAATTCAATTAACACTAATCACTTCCACGAGAGAGCTTGGCATTTGCATCAATTGGTATCTGTCCTATTTCAGCGTTAGCAACAAGCAAAGACCAGCAAATGATAACAACGATAGTAAACTATGAAACTGGGAGGAATCTCCATATAATTATGTTGGTCAGAATTTTCTGAAAAAAAAGTAGCATAATTGTTTCTCAAATCAATATATCAAATGGGATGTATATAGATTGTATCATGTGACCACAATATGAAGTTGTAGGTTTAGAATAATGAATAAGTTGAGACAATCTGCTCCAATCCTGCTCCTAAATAGCAAAAGCACAATGAACTACATTTAAATAGAGAGAAAGTCGTTTCTAGTAATTCTTAGTGTATTAGGTAAAGTCATAAAAAAAATTCAAATACCATGTTTCTTATTTTTTCCAGGATCATTTATTAATTAAGGTATGAACAGTTTATGGCTAGAGCAACAACTTACAAAGGCTCCTAAGCTAATGCTGGAGCCATTTTTGTATACTAAACAAAATGTGATGAGCATGTTGCTTTGTAAAGTTAATATGTGCAACCTTCCAGAAAAATCCAAGCCTAAAGCAAAAATAGTCTGAAACTCATAATCAATAGAACTTTGACAGAGAGGTACTCCTCACACACATAGATAAAATTAAGCATGCAACCTTAAGCTGATGGATTTGCACTCGCATGGAAATGACATCTCCAGATGCATCCTCATTCACAATTGCCTGAAAATCATATAATTACCAATATCAGTCTACTATCACATAACCTATGGACTAAGAATGGCGAGACAATATCAAATGCCACTAATATGAATAGGTTCTATCTACACCATATAGTCATATACCAATAAGAGATATCAACATTTGAGTGATAAACATCAATAAATATGCATCAAGTATTTGCAAGCAGAATAGCATACATTGTTCTTAATGAATCTAGCACGTTGAGCGAACTTTAAAGTGCTTAGAGTCTCCAATGAACAACTGCACAAACCCACATAAAATGTAAAATAACTACATAATCGAGCTTGACATTATGAATTATGTATATACAATCCAGCTAGAAGGACTTATATTTGCAATTATAATTGTCTTCCAATTCCATCCATACATCAAATGCAGATTACCGTAATCTTATCCAGCCTCAACAAATCTCTTTTCTCCATGAAATTTCAGTTATCAACATCGTAACAAATGCTGCAATTGGAAATAGGTAAGACCGGTCTATAAGCATTATGTACAACATTATGTATTGGAATCATGGAGACATCAAACCGGTCTATAAACAAATGAAACTAGAATCATTGAGGCATCAAACCGGTCTAGAAGCATAAGATTGAATCCAAAGCAGAAGACTGAATTCAAAGGCAACCAAATCTTGGTAACCCTAAATTAGAGAAAAATTACCAAAAATATGCAGATGATTGAATCCGGGGAGGTATTTTTTTACTTTCCCAATTGAGAGAACATTGAAGAACTGAAAGGACCCAACCCCGATTTAGCTCCCTAAACCGGAATCAAACCCTTTCGAAAACACGAACCAACAAAAACCGTAGAAATTTCGGCAGAGATTTGTGATGACCTAGAACAGAATTAGCGGTGGAATCAGCTTAATTCGCGAGATAGCATATCATCGTGGATTTCCGTTAATGGATTTACTCGCCGGACTTGTTAACGACTTAATTATTGGCCGAGAATTGGAGCTGGGTCTCTTCTTGAGAGTCGTTGTACGTGTGATTTACAGTTCGTGAGCGGTTCCGGATCGTTATTTGGACGACCGAGGAATTAATTATGAATATTTGAAGTTTCAACGGAATTGGATTATAATGGCGAGCTACTTAACGACTAAATTACCGGACGAGAATTTGGTTTCGGCTTCTTCACGGAAGTTGTTCAGAATTTAATTTCGAGCTCGTGGGAACTTCCGGAGCATTGTTCTGAGTTACGGAGATTAAGTTGTGAATATTTCCGATTGTTGGTTATTTAGTCGATTAAGTGTGTGTTGGTTTGAACAGTTGACTTTTTATCCGATTGATTGATGTGTTTGACTTTGGGTGATAATTGAAGAACATGTCGAGACAAGTTTGTGGCCGCGAGAATTATCGGAATTGGAATTACGACGGGAAAGTTACGGGTGTTCAAAGTTCGTCGAAATGGATAATTATGAGTTTCCAAATTGGGAAGCTTTAAATAGTGGACTTGCTCCTTTGGGAAAGTCAAAGCTGAATTAATTACCTTGACCTGGTGAGTTGACTCGGTTTGACCGAGTGGGAGGAGATGTTCACGACGGCAAGGCGGTGCTCCACGGTGGCGTTGGATTCCGGCCACCTCCGAGCTCGGGCCTTGTCCCGTTCGGTGCGCCTCGGTGCCCCCGTCCCCGTGCCAGCCTCCTCTCGTGGTGGAGCTCACGGTGGAGAGAGAAATTTGGAACCAAAGTTTGGGATTTTTTTGGGTTTAATGGTGGTTTGTGATTCCGGCTGAGTTGAGCTCAAACAAGGACTGGGTTTTGTAGCCCTCTTCACCATGATTCTAACCATATAGGTATGGTGTTCTAATTCGATTTGTATTTGGAGAATTTTGGATTTGAAATTTTGGGAACAATTCGGTTTTGCTTGAAATTGGATGAGTTAGAGTGAGAATTGGCCTTTGTTGTAGTTGACAAAGTTGCTCAGTGGGTGATTTTGCATGGAATGGTGGTTGCTCCGCCGTGGAATTCTCCGTGGGTCGAATGAATCCCTTCTCTAACAACTCCTGAAGCTGAATCTGCAACTCCCTCAACTCTGCAGGCGCCATCCGGTACGGTGTCTGGGAAATTGGTCCAGTACCCGGCAACAACTCAATGGTAAAATCGATCTCCCGAATAAGGGGTATACCAGGTAACTCTGCTGGAAACACATCCGGAAACTCAGACACAACCTCAATACTACCAAGATCCGGCACTGCAGCTGTAGTGTCCACAACATGGGCTAAGTACGCAACACAACCCTTCTTCATCAACCGATCCGCCCTCATCGCGGAAATCAAACACGGTAGGGAAGTGTTCTTCTCGCCACGAAACAATATCTCGGGCAACCCTGGTCGATGAAACGCGACCTCCTTCCTGTGGCAATCAAACATGGCCCAGTGTGACTCCAGGAAGTCCATACCCAAAATCAGATCGAAATCCACAATATCAAGCAGTAACAGATCTGCGGCTAATCCATGACCACCAATAAACACCTCACAATCTCGGTAAACCCCACCGATACTCACAACTTCACCCGACGGATACAACACTCTCCACAACCACGGAAGTGGAGATGCAGGTACCGTAGCCAATGATGACAGTCTAAATGATATGAATGAATGTGTGGCGCCCGGATCTAACAATGCAAGTACAGGAATACCAAAAACATGTAACGTACCGATAACGACCTCCGGTGATGCTCTGCCCTCACGTAGAGTCATAGCATGAACCCTCGCCTGTCCGGCTGGTCGTCCTCGCTGGGGCTGTCCCTACTGTCGGCCCTGGCCTGCAAACTGTGCCAGTCGCACTCCAGAAGTGGCACCTCGCTCAAATCCGGAACTCTGGGCTGCCTGTCCGTCACCGCCATATAGCTGAGGACACTCCTTCGCATAGTGGCCCACCTGGCCACAGCGGAAACAAGTGACAGGACCTCACTGACATGGACCCACATGATGTCGACTGCAGAGACTACACAACGGGTACTCCCTCGGTACTGCAAATGTGCCACCAGTACGCCGAGGATAACTAGAACCGCTGGAACCCGCACTAGCCTGTGGCCGCTGTGGTCGATCTCTCCTCCAAAACGGTCTCCGCCTCGATGTACTAACTGGTGGGCGGTAAGATCCACCGCCTGAGGATGAAGCTGAACCAGAAGTATCAGAACTCTGCCTCTTCGAAGGCCCCTGACTCGGTCCACCCTCCTCGAATCGCCTCGGCTGGTACCTCTGCTGTCTCTCCTGCTCAATATCTTCGCCTCGGAGTGCAGCACTAACAAACTCATCAAAGTTGTTCCTCGGCATCGTAGTCAACGTCGCCTTGATGTTTAGATTCAATCCCAGCTCAAACCTGCGACACTTGGCTTCCTCTGTAGCCACCATATCCCGCGCAAAACGAGACAAACGAGTAAACCGATCCCGATACTCAAGTATAGACAAACTGCCCTGCCTCAAGTTCGTGAACTCCTCGTACTTGCGCTGCTGGGTAGCCTGATTAAAATACCTCCGCATAAACAGATCACGAAACAATGTCCACGGAGTATCCACAGGAACTCTGTCAGTGCTGACCCACCAAAAGTATGCATCACCCTCAAGTAAACCAACTGCGGCTACTGTCATCTACTCAGGTGTAAACTGCAAACGCTCACAAACACGCTCAATCTGAACCAACCATGCCTCGCATATCTCTGGATCAACTGAACCCGAAAATACAGTAGCACCCGCAGTGCGAACC
This sequence comes from Geum urbanum, assembly GCA_946800695.1. Classification (NCBI taxonomy): domain Eukaryota; kingdom Viridiplantae; phylum Streptophyta; class Magnoliopsida; order Rosales; family Rosaceae; genus Geum; species Geum urbanum. The sequence goes on along the minus strand of OX327000.1, from coordinate 33,053,466 downwards.
TTGACCACGGGGTCAAAACGCTCTTCCAAACGCAGCACTCGCATAAGCAAGTCGCGCGTTCGGCGATCCTCATCAGGATCATCATCTCGGTCAACACGGGGACCACGTCGAGGAGGCATCCTACTGATACAAGACAAGATTTAGGTACAAGCGGAAAGAACGTAATCATGAAACCGCAGATATTTGAGGACACACAACACCCGAAGTATTGATGAGTACCGCTGGCCAGTCGGGTCATCACTCCAGTCATGCTGTATCAACTCAAATACCCTAAGCGTCACAACTACAAGAGTCTACAGAATCTGACAACCTAATGCTCTGATACCAAGCTGAAAGGACCCAATCTCGATTCAGTTACCTAAACCGGAATCAAACCCTTCCGAAAATACGAACCAACAAAAAATTTTCAAAATTTCGGCAGAGTTTCGTTACTAGCGTGGAATTGCATAAACCTGCACCCTGAAAATAACACTTCGTCCTATGCCACAAAAGCCAAACCGTGGGCACCAATCCCAACTAGATTTCTCAACATCAATATAATCAACAACAGTAAATAAACTGTACTATGTATATATGTATATCCGTGAAAATCTGCACCACATATATCAGAATGTATCAGAGCGACCTCTAGAGTAAAACATATACAAAATATACATCAGTAGGTGAAATAAGAACCTACTGGAAAACACAGATGACTCTGATCACTAGCCTCCAAACCGCGACGTGAAAACACCAAACATGAACTGCACACTGGGCACGGAAACCGAAAAGCCCAGGGGAAAGACAATAAACACGTTAGAGTGAGTAGACGAAAATAAATGTCTTTCACCAGTTAATATATATATGTTTAAAATACATATGCGAGTCCAGGAATATAAAATAATAAGTACACGAGGTAAAACTCATACTCCTCCAATGTACTGAGCATGCAAGTAAAATCCCACGGGGTCACTCATGGACTCCACCGTGCTAGTACAGTCTGAACCACGGAGTCCTTGACTACCACGTGATTCTAAGCCAGAAATGGCCTCGGTTCCGGGGAATACGCCCCTCACCGGTCTAGTTGGGGAAACGCCCCTCCAGGTGGTCCTCCGTCGGGGATCAGCCGACGAGGCAAGGTGTATCGATACAACAACGTAACTGAGACTGTACTCTGTGTAAACCAAATCATAAACAGTTCGATGCAAATGCATGAAACAGCATAAAAGTGTATGCATATTCGTATACGTATATCCGTATAAACATATTCGTATAATCGTAAACACATGCTTATATAATCATAATCTCGTATGAAATCTCATGCTCGTAAAACCATAATCATGCTGCATGCTCAAGTTCATTAACGTATATAAAAGACTCGCATTCAATCCGTGAAAATAAAATGTCCACTCACAGATGAGCAAAACGCGCACTCGCGCTAATCTCGAGGACCGGCGGAAGATCCCTCGCCAGAAACACGATCACGATCCCGATCTCGATCTCCTGAATATCCACAAAAACGTAACTGATCAATAACGTAATCCACAACACTGTACTGATGCACGGAAACCAACCGTTCCCGGAAATACGAAATACGGTACAAAATGTATAACGGAAATCCCGAAATCCCCACTCGAAATCTCGACTGAAAATCGGCTAACCAAATCAACCCGAAAACCTCCGTACGATAACCAGGACGCGATTTCGAGAAAAACGACACTAATTACATCGAAATCTGAAAAGTTGACTTTTTCTCCGCCGTTGACCATCGCCGCCGCCGGCGGCGCGCCGTCAACGGTGGAATTCCTCGGTGAAACTTTCCAGATCAGACCACCACGACCATACGACTCACTTTCTCTTCTACCACGAAGGCCAAAACAGCTCGGAAACCTTCCAAAACAACCCAAACCCGAACGGGATAAATCTCTCCGGTGACCTATTCGGGTCGCTCCAAAACCATCACCAAACCTCAATTGAACCACACCAATAGAATCCATAGGCCAAGGGGAAGCAAACCCCCTTAACCACCACCACCGTGGCTCGCCGGAACCACCGTCACCAACACCGGCGATTTTCCCAAATCGGACCAAACTCGGGTTCCACGAGAACCTTACAAATTCTCACAAATTCATACACCAATAAACTCTAAATTACTCAAGGGTTTTAACCATACCTTCCTCGAAGTCCAAGGTGGCCGGAATTAGGTCGCCGGACGGTGACTTCCCAAAATGGCAACTTTCCTTTTCGGTCCGATGGTTCACTTTCCAATTTTGGAAAGTCAACGAAATTCCAAGTCGGTCAACGCCCAAAATGAAGTTTTCGACTAATTCTCGACTATTTTTCGACTTTTCGATATTTATACTCGTCCCTCGGGTCGATCGACGATTCGAAATGGATAACCATCATGATTCGGATAAACTCGAAACAAACAGATAAACTCGTCGGAACCCGAAACTTCAAATAATCATAAAATATTCCTCGGTTATCGGAAAAATCTTCCGGAACCGCCCACAAGCTCGAAATCACGTACTCTACAATTTTTGTGAAGACACTCAACCCAAATTCTTGACCGAAAACAAAGTCGCAAATCGAATCGGCAAACCACACAATATCGTAAAACTGCGACTATAACCAAACCTCGAGAATCGTGCCAAACACACATCTGATTCTGGTTCGGGTCGTCACATTTTATATCATATATATTATGTGGTGAAAGACATTTATTTTCGTCCACTCACTCTAACAGTTTTCATGTCTTTCCCCTGGGCTTTTCGGTTTCTGTGCCTAGTTTGTAGTTCGGACTCTGGAGTCGCACGTCGTGGTCGGAGGCATAGTACTCGAGCTACCTTATTTCTTCCAGTAGGTTTATTGTTCTACCTACTGTGGTATACTTATGTGTTTATACATTAGAGGTCGCTCTGAGTAATCTGTTGTTTATGTTATACGATTTTTACAACGGATTTCAGTAAAGTATAGATATATTTATTGTTTTACTTTACTGTTGATATATTGAGAAATCCGGATGGGATTGGTGCCCACGGTTTGATTTTTATGGCATAGGATGAAGTGTATTTTCCGCGTGCAGGTAATGGTAATTCCACGTTAGTAACGAAACTCTGCCAAAATTTCTGCAGTTTTTGTTGGTTCGTGTTTTCGAAAGGGTTTGATTCTGGTTTAGGGAGCTAAATCGGGGTTGGGTCCTTTCAGTTTCGTTACTAACGTAGAATTACCATTACCTGCACGCGGAAAATACACTTCATCCTATGCCACAAAAATCAAACCGTGGGCACCAATCCCATCCGGATTTCTCAATATATCAACAGTAAAGTAAAACAATAAATATATCTGTACTTTACTGAAATCCGGTGTAAAATCATATAGTATATACAACAGATTACTCAGAGCGACCTCTATTGTATAATCATATACGTATACCACAGTAGGTAGAACAATAAACCTACTGGAAGAAACAAGGTAGCTCGAGCACTATGCCTCCAACCACGACGTGCGACACCAGAGTCCGAACTGCAAACTGGGCACGGAAACCGAAAAGCCCAGGGGAAAGGCAAATAAAAAACGTTAGAGTGAGTGGACGAAAATAAACATATGCCTTTCACCAGTTTATATACATACTCAATATAAAACAGTGCGAGTTCGGAAAACACAACACATATATATATAGAGGTTGTCGGGCGACCTCTCAAGCCCGACGTCAGGTGAATCGCTCAAACCTGACGGTGATAGACCAGGGGACCTCTCAACCCTGGTGGCACACAGGGGACCACTCAACCCTGTCCAAAGGAATCTCTCAACTCTGGTCCAGAGGAATCTCTCAACTCTGCTACATCGATGTAATAAATGCCATCACCCATAAACATATAACAATACCTCCAAAAATAACATATATCTCAATATCGTATAATTTAAATACGGAAAATCATAAAATCCACGAACTCGCAAATCAACTGTGAAAATATAAACTTGTCCACTCACAGACTAGCGTAACGCAGTTCGCGTTAACCCGTGATCCGACGGAAAGTCCCTCGCCAAACAAACGATCACGAACACCTAAATATTCACAAAGTTCAATTCTCAAATTCATAACTCGACAATTCAAGTCAAATCACGAGAAACCACCGTTCTCGGAAACACGTAATTCAATGTCGACGAATCGTCGAAAATCCGTAAATCACACCTCAATACCTCGCTGTACTTTCGGACGCTCAACTCCAAAAATGAACCTCCCCACTGCGATCGGGGCATGATTTCGAGTGAAATGACATGCAACTTATCGAAAATCCCAAAAAGTCAAACATTAACCGTTGACCGCCGCCGCCGGAGGCGCCACCACCAATCTGAACTTTTCCCGGCGGAGCAGCCCCTATTCCTCTCAAAATCATCCACTGAGCAACTTTGTCAACTGCAACAAAGGCCAATTCTCACTCTAACTAGTCCAATTTGAAGCAAAACCGAATTGCCTCACAAATTTCAAATCCAAAATTCTCCAAGCACAAATCAAATTGGAACACCATACCTATATGGTTAGAATCATAGAGATGAGGGCTACAAAACCCAGTCCTTGTTTGAGCTCAACTCGGCCCGAATCGAAAACCACCATTAACCCCAAAATTCACAAACTTTGGTCCAAGGTTTCTCTCTCCACCGTGAGACATGCCGGAAAAAGAGGCCGGAATCAAGATGAGGGGTGCTAGGCGAGTCGAACGGTTCATGGCTTAGGCCGTGGGGTGGCCGGAATCAACTTCACCGCCGTGGAGGCTGTGGCTTCGTCGTGAGTTTCTTCTCCCACCGAGTTAACTCGATTAACTCGGTCAAACTAATAAATGAAGATGTTGACTTTCCCTTTATGGCAACTCCACTATTTATAGCCTTCCTAAAATGGAAACTTCGTAATTATCCTTTTCGACGAACTTTAAATACCCGTAACTTTCACGTCGTAAATCCGATTCCGATAATTCTCGCGGCAACAAACTCGACTCGACATATTCTTCAATTATCACCCGAAGTCAAACACATCGACCAATCGGATAAAAAGTCAACGGTTCAAACCAACACATATTTAAACCGACTAAATAATCAACAATCGGAAATATTCACAACTTAATCTTCGTAACTCAAAATAATGCTTCGGAAGTTCCCTGATCTACGCATTTTATGCTTGATTATTAATGTCTTTCTCTCTGCATTTTGCTTTGTTATGAGCTTAGTAAATATGTTTCTAACTTATTTTATGTTTTTAGGTAGAAAATAAAGGTGGAACAATAAATGAGGCGTTTCGGAGCTAAAAGCGGGATAAGAACAAAGTTCCTAAATCCGGAGAAGAAATGGTACGAGAAATGGTCTTCAAATGGTTTCTAAAACGTATTCTCAAATTCCATCAAGAATTGGAAACCATGTGACAAATGAAAATGGTGCAAATAAAGATGAAGACATTTCTCCTGCGCGATCATGGAAAGCATGTTCTTGCCGAATTCATGGAGGATACTTGGGCCACATTTGTGGAGAATATTCCAAGATGATTTGGATATGATTTAAAGCCCAAAATATGTGCAATTACATGGTATTTTCGGCCAATGAAGAATTGGAGAGAAAGAAGCCCAAAAGAAGAAGATGGACCGAAAGTTAGAAATCCAGAAATCTGTCGATGCACATTAGCTCAATTCAACAGGCCACCAAAATCAATTGAAAACGAATTTGGACACATGTAAGGCATACGTAGAAAGATATGGAAGTCTAGTTTCCAACCCCACTGGAATCATGCCGTTATAATGTGTAGATATTTAGAAATCCCGGATTTAGTGGGTACAGGTCATTCTGCCTAACAGCCAACTTTAAATGGGCGTTGAAGGCGCGTCAGGAAGAATTATGGCACAAATAATGCATAGCTGGAAATCCCTGGAAGTCTATTTTCTAGTGCCGAAAGAATCACGCCGTTTGAAGTTGTAAAACGTCCGAAACGTAGCTTTAAATACAGAAGGGTCAGATTTGACAGCTTTCAGAATGTGGGAAGTTTCCTAATCTTCTTCTACATAAAGGGAAGCTCGACCATTTCAAGGGGGATCACACACTCACCGAGCCGAAGCCTTGTCTAAACACTAACCCCTCTCATACTTAGCCAAAATCAGCCTCTCTTAGTCGAAATACCATCTCCACCACCTCATAGACACCTTTCCTCCATCCGTGAGTGTTCTCTCGCTAGATTTGGCTTTGAACACTTGCGTAGCCATCATCCACCAAAGGGACGTGCGCTCGGAGCTTGCAGAGAGACGAATTCCTCGGAGCAAAAAAGTGTAACATGGCCTCTTTGTATTTATTTCGACTTTGTATTGGTTTTTTTAAGGCTTTGTATAGAAAGACTAATGTTTTGGTGTAAAGATGATTATTTCTAATTTGTTTTGAATTCTTCCATGTGTTTATAGGTCGATTGGAACGTGTATGTATGCTTGCCATGTTCTTAATTCTCTGGAGTTTGCTTAGGATGACACTAGATGATTTGGTTCACCCTATGCATGTTCCACCGATCTAATCAAGATAAAATTGGGTTAGGGAGTTTGCTAGATGATTTGGCTGCCATCTAACTCGATGCAAGTGTATGTTTATGTTCTAATTAACATGTGAATTTCGTAGGATTCAACCAAGGAGGGAGTAATCGGCCTAAGCAACATGATGTGATGATCACTTGTAAATAATAGACTTAGGAACTTATTTTCGGCTAGATGCATGTTAGGATTATGTGTTCTTGATTGTTTGCTTGTCTATGAGTTTAAACATGTTAGAACTTGTGATTTCTTGATATGTATCTACCCATCTTCTTGTTTTATTTCGTAGGAACTTAGAACAAACAATCTTGCACCCCCCCTAAACAACCTTAGCATAGTTATGCATGCACCCTTAATCCCAGGTTAAGAACGATCCCTACTTACCAATGCTACATCTACAAAGAAGGGTTTTAATTACTTTCGTGTTTGGTTGAGTGTTTAAATTAAGTACTTGAAAAGATGCGAATCATTCCCACAAACTCGAAATTAAATTCTCAACAACTTCCGTGAAGAAGCCGAAACCAAATTCTCGACCAGTAATTTAGTCGCTAAGAAATCCACCAATTTAACCCAATTATATCGAAACTTCAAATATTCTTAACTTATTCCTCGGTCGTCCAAATAACGATCCGGAACCGCCCACGAACTCAAGATCTCGCGTACAACGACTCTCGAGAAGAGATCCAGCTCCAATTCTCGGCCAATAAATTAGTCGTTAACAAGTCCGGTGATCCAAACGACTGTCGGAAACCTGCGATAACACGCGAGCTCGTAGATTAAGCTGATTATACTTCTGATTCTGATCCGGGTCGTCACAAGAACTTGGGAAGTGAATAGAGAGATCAGACCATATCATTGTTAACTCTCCAAAGTAATTGCGCAAAAGACTGAATGTGCTTGCAAACTACCAGAATTTGAGGTTTTGGAATACAATTGGAGCCAAACCATTCGAAATGCTCTTTAGTTCAGGGAGAGCATACAAAATCTAATCTCTCTCAGAGCCATCATTATAGGTTCCAAATAATTCATGGAGGCATCCAACCGGTCTATAAACAGAAGATTGAATTCAAAGGCAACTAAATCTTGAAACCCTAAATCACAGAAAAAATCCCAAAATATGCAGTTGATTGAATCCGGGAAGGGAAGTAAGGCAACCAATTTCTTTTCAAAGGAACCTTAATGTATCAAGAACATTATGACAATCCAAAATTGATTGAAGCATCCAATCTATCCAAGACCATTATACATTATAGATTTCAAATGAAACCATATATTCGAGGGGCAGTAAGGCAATCAATTTCTTTCCAAAGGCAACTCAATCTATCAAATAAATTGTAACAATCAAAATTCATTTAAGGTTTCAAATGAAACCATAAAAGCATCAAATGCAACCGATTTGTTGAAGCAACCAAACTATCCAAAATCATCATAGGTTTCAAATGAAACCATATATAGAGGGGCAGTAAAGCAACCAACTTCTTTTCAAAGGCAACTCAATGTATCAAGAACATTGTGACAATTTAGATTCATCAAAATGAAACGAGAATCATAAAGGCAACCGATTTATCGAAAGAGACTCAATTGTATCAAAAGCATCAAAACAATCCAAATTGATCAAAGGTTTCAAATGAAACCATAATCAGAAAGGCAACTCAATTCTATCATCAAAATCACTGAAACGATCCCGAATTTCAGATTCATCAAAGGAAACCAACAATCTATCATGAATGACAGACATCAAAGGCAACTGAACCATAATCATCAAAGGGACCAAATTAAGCCAACAAATTTATCGAAAGCAACTCAGTAACTGAAGTTAACTCGACTAGTTCACTGATTATCAGATGCAACAAGATAGATAGATTCACTGATTAAATTAAAGGGCAACCCAATAACTATGCAGAAGATTGATTTCAGTAACAATGCAGAAGATTGATTTCAGTAACTGGGTAGCCCCCTACTAAATCCACAAAATATGCAGAAGAACAAAATTCAATAGCAACAATTGCTCGTCGGTAAAGTATAACCCACATCGATCGATCAGACTTGGCAGTAAGGCAACCAATTTCTTTCCAAAGGAACCTCAATGTATCGAGAATATTGTGACAATCCAGATTCATCAAAGGTTTCAAATAATTCATGGAGGCATCCAACTGATCTATAAGCAAAAGATTGAATTCAGAGCAAAAGATTGAATTCAAAGGCAACCAAATCTTGGTAACCCTAAATCAAAGAAAAAATCCCAAAAATATGCAGAAGATTGAATCCGGGAAGGGGCAGTAAGGCAAACAATTTCTTTTCGAAGCCAACTCAATCCATCGAAGAAATTGTGACAATCCAAATTCATTTAAGGTTTCAATCAAATGCATTTGATTGATCGAATCATCCAATCTATCTAGGACCATTATAGGTTTCAAATGAAACCATATATTCGAGGGGCAGTAAGGCAACTGATTTCTTTTCAAAGCCAACTCAATGTATCAAAAATATTGTGACAGTCCAGATTCATCAAAGGTTTCAAGTGAATCCAGAATCATAAAGGTAACCGATTCATCGAAGGCAACTCAATTCCAACAAAACCATCCAGATTCATCAAAGGTTTCAAGTGAAACCAGAATCATAAAGGTAACCGATTCATCAAAGGCAACTCAATTCCAACAAAACCATCCAGATTCATCAAAGGTTTCAAATGAAACCAGAATCATAAAGGTAACCGATTCATCGAAGGCAACTCAATTCCAACAAAACCATCTAGATTCATCAAAGGTTTCAAGTGAAACCAGAATCATAAAGGTAACCGATTCATCGAAGGCAACTCAATTCCATCAAAACCATCTAGATTCATTAAAGGTTTGAAATGAAACCAGTATAAGAAAGGCATCAAAGTCAACCGATATTAATCAAAGGCAACTTAATTGTATCAAAATGACTGAAACGATCTAGAATTTCAGATTCATTAAAAGGTTTCTAATGAAACCAGAGAATCATAAAAGCCAACCGATTCATCCAAGGGGGCAACTCAATTCTATCAAGTAAACCAACAATCATCAAAGACATCAAAGGGAACCAGAATAAATCAAAAGGGACCAAAGGCAACTCGATTCAACTAATTAAAAAGCATTCATTGATCAAACAGCAACTCGACGATGTGCAGAAGATTGAATTCCATCAAAACCATCCAGATTCATCAAAGGTTTCAAATGAAACCAGTATCAGAAAGACATTAAAGTCAACCGATATTCATCGAAGACAACTCAATTCTGTCAAAGCAATCATCAAAACAACGTCCCAAAAACAACTCAATTTGTATCATAATCACTGAAACGATCCAGAATTTCATATTCATAAAAGGTTTCTCAAATGAAACCAGAAAATCATAAAAGCCAACCGATTTATTCGGAAACTCAATTCTATCCAGTAAACCAACAATCATCATCAATGAAATCAAAGTGACCCAAAATCATCATCAAAGGGACCCAAAGCCAACTCATCAAAAAAGCATTCACTAATGATCAAAAGCTAACTCGACGATAATGCAGAAGATTGAATTCAGTGTGAGCGTACATGGATGAGGGCCTTGAATTTGGAAAATAAAAGTAAAAATCTGAATAAAGAAAAGCAGTACAGCCTTCAATGTGAAGCGAGACCATACATTCAGTCAATTAGGAAGATCTTTTCAAGCGATAGTATAGGCATAACTTTGATCGGCAGTTTGAAGGTCAGTGGTTTTGTTCGTGGCCATCTATTTTGTCTGGTTGAAATACATTTATGATAGTGAATCACTGTCCTCTGATATAAAGATTCATAATTCAACAGCTCAATCTGGGTAATGGTTTTCTATTTCCATAGATATTTTAAGTATTTGAGTTTATTATTATTGGTTTGTCCACTTTTTTATGTTGATGATGTACAGACTTCTCCAACTTCTGGAAGACTGCAGCTGGTTGATGCAACTGGTAGCATTGATGTTCTTGTGCCAGACCTTCCATCAACTTGGGATGCTGATAGAATATTCAAGGTCATGTGAGGATAATGTCAAAGTGGAACATTTCACCTGCTTCGGGTTACCCACAAATTTCCTGTGCTACAGAAGGTATACTCCTGCTTTATCTCTCATGTAATGTAATTGCTGTAATGATTTTAAAGTTGGCCTATGACTTTTATATATGTTTTCAAAACCCCCAACAATGAATGGGGGGAATTCATTTGTAGAGTAGCAGTCTGATAGTAAACATGGATCCTAGTTCTAGTTTTACTTAATATGACACTTTTTTCGTTCTACTAGTTCCAAGGTGACCTGGTGATAGCAAGTTCATCAAGCATGTTTGTCGAGGCTATAATTTTTCCGTGGAATTTATCTGTTGCTGAAAATGATTGTATTTTGTGTCAAACGAATGTTGTGGGGGACAATCCCAAGAATTCTATGAAATCTTGTGCAATTGGACGCTGCTTAGAGAATGGTTCATCCAAGAGACTGAAAGTTAGTGATGCATCAGGGAAGGGGGCATCTTTAGGTTCAGTGGACTGTTATTGTGAATCAGTCCAAAAATTGAAAGTTTGCTCTAATTCTTACATAGAATCCAGTGAGAATAGAATATATAGCGAATTGAGTTCTCATGAAATACCATGTTCGGCTATAATTAGTGGAGTTACTCATTCAGTTATCTTGTACAGCACAAAAGCCAAATCAAACAGTGGTGGCTCTTGCGGTCCAAGTGGGCGGAAGGTATTACTGGAACTCAAGTCTGAAAGCTTTTACAAGTATCAGGTGGGTTCGCTTCCTCCTTTTCTTGGTTAGTACATGGTGCATGAGATTTTTTTATTTTTGGTTTTGTTTTTTTATTTACTTTTTATAAACTTTCTAATTTTCTGTATTTTATGTTGCAGGTGTTGCAGATCGGCTGTTATTATATCACAAAACATGATAAAGAAGATCTTTTTTGTAATCTTAAGGGCTCTGATTATTTCACTGGTGTAAAAGTTCTTATTCCTTCCAAAACTCATTTGTGGAGCCTTTCATTTGGTTCTGATGAGGTTTGTGAAAATAATAGTTCATCGAAGTGTCTTCCATCATATGAATCTCTAAGAAATGACGAGGTTCTATCTGGATTGCACAATGAAGTACTTCTTCAGATGTCCCTAGGAAGTTCATCCCCTACATCTTTCGACATGTATCTTTCTCCTTCTTCCACTGTATTAGGCACTGGAGAGCTACAGCTAAAGGAACTGAAGGAAAGATTAATCAAGCCAGTTGTGACACCTGACGTGATACCTAAAATCTCTTCTTGCATTGAACATGTCACTCTATCAACTGAAATCAACTGCATGTTTTCTGAGGGCAATCTAATATCTATATGTGGGCATGTGGTTTCAGTTCATAGCATCGAGGACAGCTTATTTGATCCATATTCGAACTGTCAAAACCTTTGTGATCCTCTAGAGCTGAAATTCTTTCAGAGGGCTGCAAACATTTGCATTCACGTCTTGGTGGACCATCACATTGTAAATTTATGCTTTTGTCCTTAAAAACTTTCCTGAAGTTTCTTTTATTGAGAAGAAATTATAAGTATCTATTGAATTCATAGCAAAATTTTAATAAAACAGGTAAAGCTATCCAGTTCTTGGTGTAAGCATGATTTTCCTGTTGGATTTGGACCTGGAGTAGATGCAACGTTTCATCAGATTCTTGGGTTGCGGTATGCACTCTAGTTTTTCTTTTTACACTTCTCTGATTTGTATTTTGGCATTCTGGCTAGTTTGTAATGGTATATTGTGATGTCTTTAAGGCTTTCAGTACCAGTTATATAACAGATACAATTCAGTTACTTATACATGTTTTCTTATTTATTCTAAAAATGTAACTAATAGTATATGATAAATTCAGGAATTTGGTCTGAAATTTTATCAAACATATGAAGTTAGTTTCTATTCTTCAAAAGTTGGTAGCTTGAAATCATCTGTTTCATAAATTGGTGTGAAATTTTTGGTACTTTGAAGTACTTTCTAATTGGAAAAACTCAGAAGAGAAAATATCTGGAGGATATGCACTGCTGATTTAGGAGCTGTTGTTATATATTAAATATATAGTTTGCTAGCTTGCTAGAAGTTTCAATCCTCCATATGTTGGGTGCTGTGTACGTGTGTAATCATCTAGTTCCAAGATACCATGGTGTTTGTGTACTTCTAACTTTCCAGTCAAAGTTTGAAAAAATAAATAAATCAAGAGGAAATCTGACTACTGATCAAGAATCCTTAGTATATTAAATATATGTCCTGATGTCTAATTTTTTCTTTAATTCTTCAGGGAGCAGAATAGATGGATGTTGACATCTGTATCGTTTATTGTAATCCATTCCATAAGGGCAGTCACTGAATCATGTGATGTCAAAAAGTGCTCTAGTCCTGCTCCATACATGTCCAATGCTGCGGCGCCACCCATACTTTGTTCCGGGTTGGTATCTAAATTGGTTCAACATGTGGACTCTAAGCCAATGCAACTTCATTGCAGGGTGGGTTACATTTTGTTTGTTACTAGCAGCAAGCCAATTACTTTTATTTACTATTCTTGTAATCTTGTTTTGAGAAGGATGAAGCTTTACCTTCATGTCAACGTTGGCAACTCTATAGGTTGTTGCTGTCCATTTCCTAGTTCTGGAGAGAAGTACAAATGTCAATCATCAACTGAAAAGTCCCTTGAGGCCCCATCTGGTTGACATCCCTCTTGCTGGTTTTGTTCTAGGTAATACATATGATTTAATTCGTGAAGATTTTATGGAGTCTATTTTTTTTTTATATTAGGGGTAAATCTTGTCTACACAACAGAACATTTGTTCCTGTACCTGTTTCCATACATTTCTCTATCCCTTCAGTACATACATGTGATAAAACTCCCAACAGTACAAGGTGTTACTAAGACAGATGATATGGTAATGCCCGTATTGGCGAGCTTAAATACATAATATTATTATGGGAGTTAGGTCAACAAGCTGTATAGGTTTGAAACACATGGCGTGCTATATAAGCTGCCTTATAAGTTGCCTTGTCAATTTGTTAAACTTGTTTTCCAAAGATCTTTCAAAAAGTATTCTATTGTTGAATATTATCTCTCTTTGTTTCATGGATACTGCACATTTCTGATGTTTAACATACAGCTATACATGATGGCCAAGTCTCTGTAAAATTGTGTGCATAATGCATTTTGTGCCACTTTTCAGTCGATACTCTCTTATATAATGTCCTAATTGGAGGCCTATCTTCAGTACTGTGAAGTCATCTGCTTTGTATGTTCTGATTAGATGAAAGAATGTGTTTTCCCTCTTTTGGCATTATTTGTTTCCCTTAAAATTTGTTGAAGCTTTATCCCATGTGTAGATGATGGCATTTCCCCATGTTGTTGTTGGCCCTCTTTTGGCATTATTTGTTTCCCTTAAAATTTGTTGAAGCTTTATCCCATGTGTAGATGATGGTATTTCCCCATGCTGTTGTTGGGCTAATGCTGAAAGAGCGGCAACCTTGCTAAGGCTCTACGAAAAGTTCCCGAAGCCAGATTTTGAAAGAAGTGGCTGGACATTGAAGTGGATCAACACAGGCAAGGCATGGAGTTCAACCATCTATCATCTTGAAAGAATTTTAAGTAATCATCACCGGATTGTGGTGAGGAACCATGGATCAATGTTCGATTCTTCCTATCAAGATATTGCTGTTTCTGTGAGTACAGATGATGCCCTCAGCAGCTACGATGAAAACCTGCTAAAACATATAATTTTCAATGCTTGCTTCAGCAAAGTTTGGGTGCGTTTATTTCCAAATCAGAAGTCGTTTATGAAATCAGTTCACTCTGCTAAAACTTTATTCTTCATGTTCAATTATTGACAATTATCAGGTCTGTTTTTTGGCAGAGCATTGGGGCTAGTATGATGGACTTGGATGCTGTGAAAAGATTGAAGACGGAAAACCTTATGGAAATGGAGATGTCTACGCATTCCATGCTGCATCTATGGGCTGAAGAAGTTCAACTCGTTAATCCTCTCACACAAGCGAGAAATATTGCCCAAGAACTGATAGACGGGTAAATGTATCATATACCAATTATCTGCCCGATCCTTTTCCAAAAATGTTGCAGAAGAACAAAAGACAATTGGAAATCAAGCCCATTTTTGCCTTACAATGAGGGCCGGACCTAAATGATTAGAAAAAGGGTAATTCTGTATTGGTTATTTAATGAGAAATGAATTACAGAGGTGTTATTTTCTATATACAATCAATGCTTCAAAATTGAAACTGAATAAACTAGAAATGTTTCATCAAAGGGAACGATTTCTTTTACATTTTATGGGTTACGATTCACACATCATAGTTGCAAGACACATTACAACTTAGAGAGGTCGCAACCTGTTATACGTTGCAAGTTGCAACATTTTACATCCAAATATGTCTATTGTTGTAAATTGCTTTACTTTATTCTCAACCTGATATATCGACCCTCCTAGGTGAAAATTCTGCCGGCACCACCGGTCACCTGTGAAGAAGAGCTTGATAATAAGAACAGCGATCGATGCATCTGCAGCAGGTAGTTATTCAAGCCTTGTTCCTCCAACATGTGCATAAACTCCATAGCTTCATTTTTTTTAATTTTTTTTTTAGATAAGGGATTTGATACCTAGCCAAGGGAATGGGGGTTTCGTAAAACCTAAACCCCGGGCTACAATCCGAATAATAACAGGCAATGCTCACCTAATCCTCCTAAATTAGCAAGATGTGTTAACTTATGAGCAACACCCTTTGCTTCACGAAATATGTGTTCAATCATCCACCACCCACCCTACATCAGAGATCATTCTCCTTAGAGTATATGCACCGGTGGGAGGGCTTAGGAGGAGTAGACACTATTTGAGGTGGAGAAGACACTATTAATCAAATAGGAGGTGCAGTTCCTGTTTTTCGTACAGCTGTGCACAAAAATAGCACATTCTATTATTGTTCATAAATTATTTTTTTAATTTAAATTTTATTCCGATTGATTTTCAACCAATACATAGACGACACATATCGTTGTCGTATGAATAATTGAATAAGACTTGTTTTACCAATGACGAGTTGATACGTGTCACATCGACAGAACATTATCTTATAAATAATTGTACAAAAATTTCGATAAGATTTCCAATCAATCACTTGACGACACGTCTCATTTTCACGTGTCATTGTCGTGTGAATAATTGTCGAAGATTTCCGATGAGATTTCCGACCAACCACGAGATGACACATGTCATCATCAGACATTAGATAACCTAAAATCGGGTATAAAAGGATCATCTTGAGCAGCTTATATTCTCACACCATCTACAAATTACTTGCTATTTCTTCAAACATTTCTTCACATTCCAGCATCAGTAAGATGGATCTTTTTAGTTTAAACACTTTTTTCACGAGGAGACGACAACAACACTGGAAAAATACATAAATAGCTAACGCCTTCGTCACTGACGCGGTCATGGTAGCTACAACGTTCGATGATGTACCAAATGTTAAGGGTGCAAAGGGGACAAAATCTTATGGAAGATTACTTCATCGAGCGTCCTGTCTTTAACGAGCAAGCATTTCGTCGGAGGTACCAAATGTGTTCGAACTTATTCAATCGTATCTGCATGGATCTCTGCAACAACGACCCATTTTGGCATCAAAGAGCAGATGTCATTGAATTGCAAGGACTTCTTCCACAACAGAAGATGACCGGTGCTCTCCGAATGTTGGCGCGCGTACAGCATAGCCGTAGATCAGTGTGCTGAATACACGAGAATGAGTGAATCAACCACACTAGAATGCTTGAAGAAGTGGTGCACTAAAGTGTATGAGCTTTACGGTGACATTTACCTCCACATTCCAAATGTAGCTGACATCACTCGGCTTCTAAGCAGGGCCAGGCATCGAGGATTTCTAGGTATGATCGGAAACATCAACTGCATGCACTGGGAATGGAAGAACTGTCCAACAGCTTGACAAAGGGCATACTCGGGCCGGTCTAAGCGTCCCACTATTATCTTTGAGGCAGTGGCCTCATATGACATGTAGATATGACATAGCTTCTTTGGGGTACCTGAAGCACACAATGATATCAACGTGCATCACCAATTGGATATCTTCGATTTGCTTCTTTCCGGAAGAAGCCCGCAAAAGAGTTATAATGTCAACGATATGACATACTACAATACTTACTATCTGGCTGATGGAATTTATCCGAGGTACTCGTCATTTGTCAAAACTATTTTCAATCCTCAGACTCTATCACATAAGTTGTTCTCAAAGAAACAAGAGGCATACCGCAAAGATGTGGAGAGCTACTTCGACATTTTGCAATCTCGTTGGGCAATGCTTCATCATGCAGCTCGGTCTCCCCACACAGAGGTAATAAAAAATATTTTGTTGGCTTGCATCATTATGCATAACATGATAGTTGAGGAAGAGTTTGAAGAGGTAAAATTTGAGGAGAATGAAGAAGAAGATCTACAAAACCCATCAAGTGCTTTCGCAAATTATAATGGGCCAGTGGATGAACAAGGTAATCGGATTCCTTTTGAGCCAATTGGAAGGGATGGATTGGATGAACAACGGTTTCATGACCATGTTGTCGATCTTCAGTCTTCTTATATCCATAGAGAGCTTCAGAAGGACTTGGTGAATCACAACTGGTTTCTAGAGACCGGTGAACATATCTAAAAATGTTGTTTGAAATATATGTTTTTGCATTATGTTTGTTTTAATTTGGTTTACTTGAATTTGGTGTGTTTTAATTTGGTGTATTTGAATTTGGTGTATTTTAATTTGGATTTCATGTAATGTTATTTAGTATCATCTCTAAATAAAAAATGTATTTTGATTTCTTAAAAATTTAAATTACATAATGACAAGCCAAACCTAGATTTATTACGAAAACTAAACTATTGAAAAAATGGGCGATAACAATTTGAAAAGGTTCTCTCGCTATCTTGTTGTTCGTTGTTGTTTCCTTCTCCTTGCTTAATGATTTTCGCTTTCCTCTTCGTGAAATACCTCTTTGAATTTGGGGTCATTCTTTCCATATCCATTGTCATGATCCTTGTTTCTCTTGTAGAGCTCTCAATTTGTAGTTTTTCCCTTGAAGGAGGAGTTACGTTTTGTGTAAAGCAAAATCGTTATCCTCACTTGATTTTTGAGCGGCGGCCCAAATGGCTTGATTGGCCACAATGATCTTCAAAGCCTCATCTCGTAGCTCACTTGTAGGAGTTATGATTTTTTCCCCTTTTTTTTTGCTTCTTTTGCCGCATTCACTCCTGGTGATCTAGGGGGACTCGAAGGACCTTCGCGGTTGCTCGTTAGTGTTGCAATCACCTCATCCTCATCCAAATTGACGGTAGGAGGCATTTCACTAATGGTAGGAGTAGTAGCTCCGTAGTTGTAAATACGTGGAGTAGTAGCTGTGGTTTCCCTAAAGAAAGTATGAGTCTTCACCACTTCCCAATATTCAAACTTCAAAAACTCTTTCTTTGTCTTCGACACAAACCACATTTGAGCTTTTCTTAACTATAAAAAATAACAAATTTCTATGTCACAATTTATTTATGTTTAATGGAGATGACAACATTTAGTTCATAAAATCAAAATAATAGATATGGAAAAATTACAAGGACTTACTTGATCTTGTGGAGAGGTGCCAGATGGTGGTGGATTCTTTTGTGCATAACTAAGACCTTCGCCCCAAAGATTAAAAATCGGCTTCAACTTAATTAGTAAAACGAGATGAAATTGCGGTTTGGGTCCTATCTTCTTTTGTTGATTCACCATGACTAATCACCCAATTTTCGATATAATTGACATAGACATTTTTCCACAATTTGTCGACTTTTTGCTTGTTGCCGGTGATAGGATCAATGCTAATATGCATATAAGAAATGCACAATTACAAATCTTCTGAAGCAAGCCAATTCAATTTTTTTTGGAGAAAACAACACAAATGAATGAGAGAAGAGATGGAGGGAGATGATGAACTTGTTGTGTACAAACTGGTGTGAGAAGTTTGTAAAATTGATGTAGTATTTATAAGAAAATTGTACGGTAGTATTTGTAAATTTTTGGAATTTTTAGAATATTTTTGGGGAAAAAAAGTCTTCTACTTGTTAACAATTCAGGGAAAAAAAGAGAGCTGGTGTTTGTAAAAATCATTGTGCCATTGCCTTTGAATCTGAGCCGTCAGATTCAATTTTGTAATTGAAATGGACGGCCCATGGCTCTTGACCGTTGGTGGTGAAATGGATCAGGTCTGCACCATGTGTTGCCTCCGGATTGGCCTAGTCCGCACCGTAAAAAAAAAATAGTTTACTAGTGCGTGTAACACACGCGCCGTAAAGAAAAAAAATTCAGGCAACCTAGTGTCACCCACGTGCGTGAGCTCCGCTAGGCTGCTCCTCCTCTTAGACGAGCAAAGCTTGCTCGAGCAGCTGCTCGCGAGCTCGGTCAACTATTGGTCGCCGGAAGCCTTCGTCACCGTTGTACGCTCCAATAACCGTTGCTCGTGCTATTTCCGGTGCCGCTGCAGACTTTCTTGCTGCTGACTGCATTCATTAATACTGCATAGTCACTCTCTACATCAATGTTGTGCCATCCTTGATCAACAACCATCAAGAGACCTGCTTTTAAAGACTCGGCTTCCATATGATACGCGGAACGAGCATAGGGAATATGTCGGGCAAAGGCCACCATGATCCCGAACGATAACTCCAACGCCACCATTATTGCTATTCGCACCCACCATCAACATTGATTTTTAGTCTGCCTCTAAGTGGTGCCCGCTGACCACTTTGTCGGACATGGGGTCTTTTTTTTGGGGTTAATCGCGTGGTGTCTTGGTCATCTGTCTTGGGTGACATTTTTTGTACTCATCTAAAAAAACCATAGCCCACTCAGACATGTATATAGGATTGAAATTACCTTGCTCCCAAATGATGTTGCGTTCTGTCCATATAAAATAACCCACAGTAACATAAAGAAAACATCAACTTGATCACCTCTCAATTGTTGAAGCATACTACCCGCCCAGACCAACAAATCATTTGCTGTATACAAGGCGGAACCAGAAATCAAAGTCGAGTGAAACTTGAATTTTTAATAAATAATTTGTAACGATCCAAACCAAAAGTTACGCTAACTTTTACGATTTAGGTTTTCTGCGAATTATGCACCTCGTAAAATTTTATTAACGACTTTTTCTTCGGGTTTGAATTTGATCTGACTTTCTTCGCGGAAGTCGTAGAGTATTTAATTTCGTGCACGTAAGAATTTTTGGGGAATTTTTGGGTTATCGAGCTAATTTTTACGATTTTTAAAAGTTCGTATGGTGAAAATGTGTATTTTTAAAAGTATTTTCCTTGTCAGTTTAATTTGAACCGTTGGATCTTGATCAGATCAAACCTTGGTTGTTGATCTTATCAGATACCTTTTGTATTAATACGGGAATTATGGTAGAATATGGTACGAGTCTAGTATACGAGGGATACGTACACGACCCGTATAACCCACGGCCCGTTTTGATTTTCCGATTTTGACCTGCCGATTCTGGCCACTGTTTCCGGCGTTCTGGGTAAGGTTTTGAAGCTCTTTCTTCCCTCTATTGATTCATGTGTCGAATTGTAAGTTTTGATGATGTTTTGAGTGAACCTGATTCTGGTTTTATACCCGGTTTTCACCGCCGACGGGGAGCAGTGCTCCGGTGAGTTTCTGAGAGTGTGGGTTGGGGGGAAAGGATCCTCTCCTCCCCCTAGTCCTTTTGGGTTGTACCTTTTGGTCCGTCGAAGCCCCAAGGCGGAGCTTCAGCGATGGTGATATTCTGGCCAAGTTTGGGGTCGTGAGTTTTGATGGCCATGTGAGGGAGAGTTATGATGTGTGAATTTAGGGCTTTGATTGGGCTTGGTATGAGGAGCATTTTTGAGGGGTCAACCGCTGCCGTTGGTGGCGGCCACCGGAAAGTGGTTTTCCGGTCGGTTTCATCCAATTCCAGCCATTCGCCGTCAAATTGGACCTCAGTCTAGTTATGATTGTTGTCGGGCTCACTGTGATCTTTCCAACGAGTGGTCATTTTTCCTCATCAGAGTTGATCACCGGAGGCGCGTGTGGTTCACGCGCCGCCGCTTGTTGCGGAGATCCAGCATGTCAAAAATCCTATTTTTCCCGTTGGGTTTCCGGGATGGTTTCTGAGTTGTTTCTCACGCGTTTTATTGAATTCTATAATTAAACAAACCTGTTATTTATTCAGGAAACCACGAGGGAGATTTTGGCAAGGGAACTACCGTCGGACCTTCGAGCTAGTTGTATACTATGAGTGGACATTTTATTTCTACTGATTGACGTGCGAGTCTTGATTATGCATTTTATGATTATGCACGTACGAGTATGCATTTACGATTATGCATTTTATGATTATATGATGTACGAGTACGCATTTACGATTATGCATGTGTATGAAAACAAATATGATTTGTTTTACACATAGTACAGTCTCAAAGGTAGTAGTGGCATCGATGCACTGGCATGCTCGACTGATCCCCGAGAGCTCTGGGGGGGGACAAAGTCCTGACCCGAGGTCTTTCTGACTATTTAATCATGTGTGGGTCTAGGATTCCATGATTTAGACTGTACTGTTGCGGATGCGTCCGAGAGAAGGACCCTGCAGTTTTTAGACTCGCATCATGTTTATTTTCTTACATATTGTGAAAGGCATGTTATATTTATTGCTATCAGTTTAAAAATGAAAGTTTATTTTCGTTCAATCACTCTAACAATTTTTATCATTTATATGTCTTTCCCTGGGTTTTTCGGTTTCCTTCTTGCCCAGTTTACAGTTTCTATCCTGTGGTTACACGTCGTCGTCGAAGGCTTAGAGTTCAAGTCACCGTTCTTATCTAGTAAGTTCCTAGTTTAACCTACTAGCTTTATATATATGTAAATTAGAAGTCGCTCTGAGTACTATGTTAGTTTATTTTCCTTTGTAATACTTTTTGAGTACTTACTGGATTTTAAATAATAAGTGTAGAGAAATACTTTTACTGTTATTCAGTAGTTTGTGAACTTGAGAAATCCGGATGGGAATTGGCGTCCCATGGTTTGGCTTTTATGGACTATTTGGAAGTGTGTTTTCATTGCAGGTTTTTGGTTTACTCATTTTATAAAGTAAACTCTGGCAATTTTTTTTTAAAAGGTTGTAGTGTTATTAGGATCTAATTCCGGTTTAGGTAACCGAATCGGGGTTGGGTTCTTTCAGAATATTTTTAAGAGAATATAGATTATACGAGATTTTTTAAATAGAAATATATAGTTCACAAATAAATATCTATACTAAATTAGATAACACAAATTGAGAAAATTGTATAAGGATGTGATTTAAATGAATCTTCGTACAAATGACTATTGAAACTCAAATATTTAATTCAATAAACAATAGATTATAAAGTTCGATATATAAAATAGCTCTAGTTTTTACCCCAATATACAGTTTTCCCTGAAAAATTATATTATACATATACTTATAAATTTATTATTGTATGAACAAAAAAGAAAATTAAAAATGCAAGATTAATTTGTGCAATAGATCAACTAAAATTGGTCATAAAATAACAAATATATTACTTTTAAATCTCTATTAATTAAGTCAGATGAGGCTTTGACAATTACCAGCAAAACTGAACGTCAAACAATCAAAATGCCTTAAATTATCCCTGGCAAAATCAAGTCTAAGGTTCAGCAAAATTAATATACAAAAGAGCATAAGACTAATACACAAAAGAAAAGAAGTGAAGCAATTGCTTTGTGTAAACCGCAAAAACCATTCGGCTATGCTCACAACTTCTCTTTCGACTTAGATTTCAAAAAATTCTCTCTTGGTGACTCTTCTTACTGACGAATGCCCAGGCACTTAACTTTTCCTCTATTTCTCTGTTCTCAATAATTTATCCGTGTTGCTTGGTTTTTATATACTTCTTAATATTCCATTTCAGTCTTTGTTTTTGTGTAGTAGATTAATTTTGAGGATGCAAGATTGAAGACAACTCATGAGAACGATCGATGCTTTGTGTGTGGTAAACTCCCCAACAGTCGTTTATCTCATGGCCATCACAAAAGCGACACAAATCCAAAACAGGAAAAGATATGGATGATGTGTGTTTTCACTTTCCAGAGACACATTTTCTCTATCTGATTTCAACCATGTCTTTCCCTCATACTTTGGTAAATTTTCTTGAATAAGTTACAACTTACTATTAATTACGTTGAACTGTCTTCTATATTGAATTTGATTGATGTCATAATCTTCTTTTATTTCATTGGATCGTCTGTCAATGCGAATTTTGTACACGCATTGCGTGTGTGCCAGTTTCTAGTATTAATTAAAGAGGGAAAGTATGCTCTAATTTATTTGTACACGAAAAAACTTTTTAAAGTTTAAACTCAATTTTCCATTTTTCATATATATATATATATATATAGCCATGCATGTAGGTATTCTATTTTGCCAAAATTTTGGGTGGGACTTGAGACCCACTCTAGCATACTCTAGTACTCTAGTTCCGCCGGCTGCATGGCCTTTCACATTGAGCTTTAAAGAACAATTCTCCCAAAAGACTTGAATAGCAGTGTAATTTTAGAATAAATGCAAGCAATTTTCCACACTACTCAGAGCAAAAGACACAGGAAATGTCATCAATATAAAACTTTTACTCAATGTCGGCCGTGTAGGTAAAATACCTTTCAAAGCTCTCCAATTGAAGCTATGTACTTTAGGTGGCACATTAGCTCTCCAGAAACATCCACAACATGTCTCAACAACCATTCTTCATGCAAACCGCACTCCTGACAACGCCGATGCCTGAAAATCCAGTTGAGACAATTTCCTTGCAACATGATACCTATTCTTGACCGAGTAAACGCCTCTCCATAGCTTCATTTTCATATTGACGATGAAGCAACTTCAGTAGCATTAGATTTTTCCAAATTACATCCACTCTATTTTTGAGAATTAGAACAAACCATAAATCAGAATGGACAAGTAAACCAATAATATAATATATCTATATATGTATGCAGCCTATCTCAAATTAACTAAATATTTATCAAATTGCTGAAATCCATTATCAGCATCACTTGATTTGTAAATGAGAATATTAAACTAGCAATAATAAATATTTCTTGGTATATCATTAAACCCAATTCAAAGATTGACATATTCTCAGCTGTATAAAACCAAAACAACTTTTTAATCTAAACAATGAAGGCCAGCCCTGGTTGTCCTATTGACTATTGTAAGAACCCAATTTAAAGTTGAGAATAAGCTTTGATAGGGAGACATACCTTGCCACATATCAAGTGGAAAATGTGAGAGTGTTAATTCATTGCGGATCCTTAGCCCTAGTGCATTCATATAATGGTGATCATCACGTTGGATATGCTTGCTGTAGTTGATGAAGTTAGAGACAGAGATTGGAAACTGGGGACATTCATTCACGTACAAGCATTCCAACCACAGAAACCTCCATATAGCTAATCGACAGTTTTATTGAAGTTCATTCCAAAAGTCGAACTTGTTGTCATCATTACTAATACCACAAATAGCTATTGACTAAATCAAGTGTGGAGCGAGACACTCATTATTGTGCTACATGTATCAAAAAAAATTAAATTAATCAAATTTGACTGTTATAAACTCGTATGTATAAAATCCGCATAAAGATTATATTATTGAAAGGTGAAAAGGGGTAATGCTTTTTTAATTTAAAAGGCAATGGGTCATGGTGTGATATGTAGAGAAAGTATGTGAACAAAGTTAAAATTAATTTAAAAAAAAAAACTCAAAAAGGGTCGAAACAAGTTGTAAATTATAAAACCATATAGTGATAATTTAATTAAGCCAAATGTTGATATATTAAACTCATACATAAACTCATAATTTAAGATGCAATGGTTGAAGATTTCCAATGATACTTCGAACCCTATTAACGTGACCACTCTTTTTCTCCTCCAAACTTATTGAAGTATGCGTGTACATGTGTTTTGCAAACTCTAAATGTGTAGTGGTACTGTCATCATATTCCGACATATTTCTGAACTCATAAACTTTATTCACAATTGCTTTACATCCTCAAGTAAGCCATAAATCCTATCGGATACCCTCTTTCTCTTTTGATTATGAGAGAACTGACTATCATAGTCTATAACAAAATCTTCTCTTCAATGGTACTTTAGCCAAAAGTTATAAACTACTAAACTTCTTTGTAAGTTCAACTGCACTGCATGATGATTCGTCATTCTTCTAAGTACATCTATTGGAAGATTTCTTGCTAGCATTCTCTTGAAAGTGGTTTATGTCTGTCCAGTTGTATCTTGTTTGTGTAGCACTACTGAGATAATCAATTGTATTCAGTAGGTATGCTTTGAAGTTGCATTAGTTCTCAACGGAAAACATGTTTCCTTTTTCCTCGTCCTCGACCACTACAGTGATATTTGGTTCTTATTTGGTTTGCATTCTTAACTCACTTAAAGAATTGTGCATCTAAAACAAGTAATTGAAACCTAATCGCTAATTGAACTTGTTCTAGGTAGTTAACCTTTTACTTAACTTGTAGAAATTAATACATAAAAGAAGTGTGACCATTATAATCTTGACCGGATGCAATGAGGGTTATTAGGTAGTGCATTGCATCATTCTCATTTGAACATTCTTACTTGCATACAAGGCTAGAGGTGGAAAATTTCAACCCTTAAGAACAAATGCACCGCATTTACTTTTGCCCAACCAAGACCAAAGCTTTTTGCAACTAAGCCCCTGTTATATACTATAAACTAAAGAAAGACCCAAGTCAACCACACTGTCAGATAGTTTTTTCCTTCTGTATTGGTCGATCAATTTCTGAATGTTGGAGCCACATAACACTTTATTCATTTACACTACAAAACAGTCCCTTTGCCAGAGCCTTTTGCCTCCCAGCGGTGCATTTGCTCTAAACTTCCATCACTTTAATTGTCACATTTTGGTTAAGCTTAATCTAGTAGCATTTACCTTTATACAAGTAGCATAATCACTATCCTTGAAAATTGAACCACTTCACCTCATATTTTGCATAATTCACTCATCTAGTTCCCTTCTAGGTTCACCTAGGTTAGAAAGAGATTGTCAATCCCTGTGGATTTGACAACTCTACTTATCTCATATTAAAACTTCATCTCTTCAACTTGAGAGTAGATTTTTAGCTAACAATTATTTATTTTTCGATAAAATAATAATTTTGTTTAATTAATTTTCTTCGTTTCCAAGTTATTCATCTATAAAAGTTTCACTTTATGACAAAGCAAACTTCATCATACACATATAATGTCTCCAAAATTGAAATCCACAACAATCCAATATGTATCAACGTATGTATATATGTTAAAAAGTACTTCGTACGTAAAGATCTAAATCCAAGTTTGGCTCTATATTAAAATAAAAAAATTATTCTACCATTTCACTTAAAAAAATTACATCTCTTTACTCGCTTCAATTTTAGATGATCCATAAAAAAATTATTCTACCATCAAATGCCGCTTAAACCAAAAACAATACCACTCTCGTCTGAAGCACCCATAAGTGTCGATTAAGGCGAAGCTGCCATTGTGCCAAAGGCCGTAGGATGAGACTAGATCTGAGAAAACTAGAAAAGTTTGCAGTTGGAGACTAGAGGAAGAGAAACTAGGGTTCATATAGTATGAGAGCTATCTTGAAGCCATGATACAGTTAAATTTGATTTAGAAACATAGCACAATAGTCTTTGTGATACAACTCTTCATAACTAACCAATAGCTCTTTATATTTTTCAAATGACTTAAAACATTTATTTTTAAGAAGAAAATATATCTAGACCACATTTTCCCAATGATCTCCAACTCGCTAATTTGTGTTCCAAACACATCAATTATTTTTCGAAGAAGTAAACTTTGTAGCTGATAAGTTGAGAGTTGAGAGCCCCACCTCCTTTTTTTTTCTCCCTTTTCCCTTCGAGTTTTCCTTCCTAAACCCTAGTTGACCGGTGCCACCTAGCCTGCTCGAGCACCTTCACCTACTCAATTATGGTGTCTCCTATCCTTCCATAGCAGAGGATACAAATGGCATTTCAGATTGATTGACAATGATGAGTTTTGAGGATGACAATGATGACCTCGAAGAGGTCTGCCTAGTCCCGGAGGCAGCCGATGTAGAAGCCGAGGGAGGGTGTCGTTATGTCGTGGCGTGGCTGTATGGGATGATGACTTTGCCAGAGGTCTAAGAGCAGTCATTCCGGGTGTCAATAGTTCGCTTGTGGCATGGGTCGCTCAACCCAAGGCAGATCATCGAATTGACATTTTTGCAAATCCAAGGATCCGGAGGGTGATTAGTCTGGGACCGTGGTACTACTATGATCTCATGCTGGTAATGGAAAAATTTGACAGGTTCTCTGCTTAGGAGGTAGTCCTAGCGGCGCAGGTGAAGCTGGAGGTAATGGTCCAATACCTACCGGATGGTACTTTGGACAAGAGTTGGGCGAAGGCCGAGAAATGGATTGGAAATTCCATCAGGATTTTCAAGTCCTATGACGAGCTTCTGCTCCAATCCGCGAAGATGAAACTGATGGTAATGATGGATCTCAGCCGTGGGGTGGTGGTAAGAAAATGAAGATGATTTGCTTCCTCTTGCTCATTGGTTGTTAGATTTGATTACCCCTCAGTTCGAGGGTTTTGTGAGGTTCGTGGTTGTTTTGTGCATGGAGAAGGTGGTTGTTTAGTCTTACATGCCCGAGAGGAGAAGAGGGCGGCGACCCTCACTACTCATGAGCATGGTGGGAAGGAGATGTGGGTGGAGGTGCCGGTTGGTCCTTCAGGGTTAAATGTTACACCAAGGGGTTCAATGATGGATCTGATGGTGACAATAACGAACCCTGAGGCGGCGGTGGCAGTTGGGATAGGCTCGGGTGGTGGGATGATTTCCAAGTCAATGGTAATACCTGAGGTAAAGCATGATGACCATGTGTTAAGCATGCATGTACCTCAGCTAGAGAGTTTAAGACACTTGTCTAAGATGTAGGGTAACACTATTTTCGAGGGGGCTGGTTAACCTTTATTGATTTTATATAGTTTACATGTTCTTCTGGTAACACGGTATCAGGCCCAACTGGAGCAATCACTAAGGCCTAAGCGGGTCAGGTGGGCACCTTTAGTATCATGGTTCCTTTTGTTAGGTCGGAGCAACGACTTGTTTCCCAGGCACTACATACAGATGGGGCATCTTCACAGGCATGTGAAGCATCTCGACATGTAGATGAAGCACCTCTATCTGGTAGGAAGCGGCTATCCCGAGAGGAGATGCCATCGCTGGTGAATGTGTCAAATGGTGGTCTGAAGGGGATTCAGAAGCTTTAGCCCCCTTAGATTGAAGAAGGTTGCAATGGATATGGTAGGACTTGTGAAGATACAAGCTCAGGAGTACTGAATGACTTTTTGTAGTTTGTCGTGCATAACTACATAGGGTGTGGGATCACCAATTTTGTTAGTCTTTGTCTTATTCCTAGACCGTTTAATTATGTATTGGGTACCATAAAATTAATGTAATAGAGTAAGTTACTCATGAATTCTTCTCTATCATGTCGTTCACCGATACTCTTCGTAACATCTCATTTTTTTAGCGTATCACGTAAAAAGAACTTTGTAGCTCATATCATAAGTCTTGAAAAAACTGTACTTTTATCAGGAAGGGGCGAGAATAATCTGGCGCCTAGGACCAATTCAACAATCAGTTCATGCACACTATAATTTCATATTTTGTGTTCAGAACCCAATTTCTATGGAGGTATCTAGCCCCACTATCCAACTCTCTTGCTCTTTTTCTGTAAGAGCCCCTAAAGCTATTACCAGCCACCATGGCTCTTCTCTCTCTTCCATCACAACTTCATCTATTAGTTTCTCCATATCCTCTAAAACCACCAAAGGTATCAATTTTTTTCTTTTCACCAATTTTCATAGCAAAGTTACATGCTTGAGTTAAAGTTTGAATCTTTCTTCAATTTGGGTATGTATAATTTGCAAGAAGCATTAAGTATACTAGTAAAAGGTATTAACTTTTTTATTTTCACCAATTTTCATACCAAAGTTACATGCTTGAGTTAAAGTTTGATTCTTTATCAATCCGTGTATATATAATTTGCACAAAGCAGTAAGCATACTGCATACTAGTAATTACTTGAGTACCTTATTAAGGCATTGAAACACATTGTAAGTGAAAGTTATGGAACTTTGTATAATAAGTGGGTTGATTTGAAAATGATGTCATTGTATAACAGATAGCTATTGTGAAATTGTAGGTTATCACATAGTAGTTAAGCCGGTGAGGTTGGGCCGGTTTTTGGTTGTTGTGGCTGTTGGTGGTGATACTGCCTCTTTTCCAAAAGATTGTTCTAATGGGGAAGAGTTGTTGTCTGTTTATGATTTTCTAGTGGAGGAAATGGTGATAAGGAGGAAGAAAATGGTGTTGGGTCTTTGGATGACCACAAAATGATACGAATATGAGATAAGCTGATTGAGGTTTTCATGGTTGACAAGCCCACTCCAACTGACTGGAGAAGATTATTAGCTTTCAGTAGGGAATGGGATGATATCAGGTCTTATTTCTTTAAACGTTGTGCAGGCCGAGCAGATTCCGAGGATGATCTTAGAATGAAGCATAGAATACTTGGGATAGGGCGAAAATTAAAAGAGGTACATAAGAATTTGAATGTAGCGAGTGACTCTGTGGTACTAATTACTTGAGTGTCGTCGATTCTGTATCTTGTGCTTTTACGTGTGAATGGGAAGAGCTCAACTGATTTTTCCTTTGGTGTGTTATTCTAATTTAGCTTTATTTTCTCATGATCGTAACTACAGTTCAATCAGATCTATCTAGCTACAATGATAGACCAGTTCCCAAAGGAATTACTTATTTTTCGAAGTTGAGAACTGAAAAGATGTTAAAAGCATAGATCAGTGGTAATGAGGATAGTATTCAACTAATGCTTCTCTTTTTAGAAATAGCTAGTACTAGAAAAACTGACATGTTTTTCTCTTATGTGTAATTTAGTCATCAGATTCTTGTTTGAGGTACTTATGCGTCTAAGTTTACAATTGTGGGGACTTATTCTTCATAGATTGATAAAGATGTGCAAAGACACAATGAACTGCTTAAACTAGTGAGAGGGGCTCCATCTGATATCAGTGAAATTGTTCGCAGACGCCACAAAGATTTCACCAAAGAATTTTTCGTGCATCTTCTCACTGTCTCTGAATTCTATTACGAGAATAAGGAAGAGCAAAATGGTGAGCTTGTATTCACTTCATCATGACATTTTTTACCACTTGTTTATGTAATTCATCTCTATAGTAATTTCCTGTACATGGCAAAGCGGCAAGTAGTAGACAAGTGACTCAGCCGCTGAAACGAATGCCAACTTAGTTTAAGACTCATTGAAATTTGATGTTATATGCAAATATGTGACGACCCGGACCAGAATCAGCAGTGTGATCAGCTATATACGTGGGTTACTGCGTAGTCGCAGAGTTCCGACAGTATTTGAATCGCCAGGTTTGATAACGACTTAATCATTGGCCGAGAATTGGAGCTGAGTCTCTTCTCGAGAGTCGTTGTATGTGTGATTTCGAGTTCGTGGGCGGTTCTGGATCGTCATTTGGACGACCTAGGAATTAATTATGAATATTTGAAGTTTCGACGAAATCGGATTATATTGTCGGATTTCTTAATGACTAAATAACCGGTCAAGAATTTGGTTTCGGCTTCTTCACGGAAGTTGTTGAGAATTTAATTTTGAGCTCGTGGAAACTTCCGGAGCATTATTCCGAGTTACGAGGATTATGTTGTGATTATTTCCGTTTGTTGATTATTTAGTCGATTTATTATGTGTTGGTTGGAACAGTTGAATTTTTGTCCGATTTGTCGAAGTGTTTGACTTCGGGTGATAATTGAAGAGTACATCGAGTCGATTTTTTTGCCGCGAGAATTATCGGAATCGGAATTACGACGCGAAAGTTACGTGTATTCGAAGTTTGTCGAAAAGATCATTACGAA
Organism: Geum urbanum; assembly: GCA_946800695.1. Taxonomy (NCBI): domain Eukaryota; kingdom Viridiplantae; phylum Streptophyta; class Magnoliopsida; order Rosales; family Rosaceae; genus Geum; species Geum urbanum. Next base: position 33,022,791 of record OX327000.1, on the reverse strand, counting down.
GTTTCAAAAAATGGAAGGCCTATAAATAGAAGTTGCTATTTTGGGCAAGTCAAACATTTCCAAATTGGGTGTTGACCGAGTTGACCGAGTCAACTCGGTGGAGAGAGAATGAGTTCGACGACATCCTCCACGGCTCACGGCGGTGATGCTCGTCCGGCCTCCTCCGGGCTCGACCCTGGTATCAACCGACTTGCCTTGGAGCCCTCGACCCCGTGCCGGTCTCCTCTCACGGCGAGGTCGCCGGAGGTGGAAGATATTTCCGATCAAAGTTTGAGAAATTTTGGGGTTTTGGTTGCTTTTGATTCCGGCCAAATTGAGCTAAAACAAGTATTGGGCTTTGAAGCTCTCCTCTCCATGATTCTAACCATGTAAGTATGGAGTTCTAATTTTGATTGTGCTTGGAGAATTTTGGATTTGAAATTTTGGGAACAATTCGGTTTTGCTTGAAATTGGATGAGTTAGAGTGAGAATTGGCCTTTGTTGTAGTTGAAAAAGTTTCTCAGTGGGTGATTTTGCATGAAATGGTGGTTGCTCCACCGAGAAATCTCACCGTTGGTGGCGGCGCCGCCGTGGGCGGCGGTCAACGGTCAACGATGGTCAAAGTTTGACTTTTTGGGATTTTCGACAAGTTGCATGTCATTTCACTCGAAATCGCGCCCCGATCGCAGTGGGGAGGTTCGTTTTTAGAGTTGAGCGTTCGAAATTACAGCGAGGTATTGATGTGTGATTTCTGGATTTCCGACAGTTTGTCATAATCGGATTTCATGTTTCCGAGAACGGTGGTTTCTCGTGGTTTGATTTATATTATCAAATTATGATTTTGAGAAATGGTTATTGTGATTATTCAGGGGTTCGTGATCGTTCTTTTGGCGAGGGACTTTCCGCCGGATCACGGGTTAACGCATATCGCGTTACCCTAGTCTGTGAGTGGACAATTTCTTTTCACGGAAATCTTGCGAGTCTTTTATATGATTTACGAACTTGAGCATGCGTATGAGATTTCGGATTACATGAGCATGTGTTTTATACGATTATACTTATACGGATATACGTATACGAATATACATACACTTATATGTTGTTTCATGCATTTGCATCGAACTGTTTATGATTTGGTTTTCACAGAGTACAGTCTCAGTTACGTTGTTGTATCGATACACTTGCCTCTTGGCTGATCCCCGATGGTAGGCCATCCAGGAGGGGCGTCGTTATCCCTACCTGACCGGCGAGGGGCGTTTCCCCGGAACCGAGGCCATTTCTGGCTTAGAATCACGGGGACTAAGGACCTCGTGATTCTGACTGTACTAGCACGGGTGTGTCCATGAGTGACCCCGTGGGCTTTATACTTGCATGCTCAGTACACTGGAGGAGTGTAAGTTTTACCTCGTGTACTTGTTGTTTTTATTTACCTGGACTCGCATATGTTATTTTAAACATATATATTAACTGGTGAAAGACATTTATTTTCGTCCACTCACTCTAACGGTTTTCATGTCTTTCCCCTGGGCTTTTCGGTTTCTGGGCCCAGTTTGCAGTTCGGACTCTGGTGTCGCACGTCGTGGTCGGAGGTATAGTGCTCGAGCTACCTTGTTTCTTCCAGTAGGTTTATTGTTCTACCTATTGTGGTATACTTATATGTTTATACATTAGAGGTCGCTCTGAGAAATCTGTTGTTTACGTTGTACGATTTTACACCGGATTTCAGTAAGTATTGATATATTTATTGTTTTACTTTACTGTTGATATATTGAGAAATCCGGATGGGATTGGTGCCCACGGTTTGATTTTTGTGGCATAGGATGAAGTGTATTTTCCGCGTGCAGGTAATGGTAATTCCACGTTAGTAACAAAACTCTGCCAAAATTTCTACGGTTTTTGTTGGTTCGTGTTTTCGAAGGGGTTCGATTCCAGTTTAGAGAGCTAAATCGGGGTTGGGTCCTTTCAAAATATCTGATTTCAAGTTAATATTTCTAATGTCTAAACTGACCTCATACATGTAAAAATGATATATAAGCTCCTTAGCTCATTTGTGTCGTAGTAATGTAACTATGTAAACCTTTTCCATTAAAGTAGTACCTAGGCCATTCTCAAGGAGGGCCTTAGAGATAGCTGATTTCAGGATTTAGTTTTCAGATGTTATGTAGTCTCCTCCATCAAATAGTTTTAACCTCAATTATATATCTGAAGTAATGCAATCCGATTATGCAAGGTTTTAATAGTACATTAAGTCTGAAAGGAAAAGCTTTCCAAAATTGAGCCAGTTTAAATGGTTAGGCCTACAAATGCAATAGTTCATAACACTCCCCAACCATTGTACTAGTAAAATTGATAATGTTCTTGTCTTGTATGTTTAGCTTTGGAAAGCATTGGAAATACGTGCTTGGCAACTGTACAAGCGTATGATTCTGCAACTGAGAGCATTGAAGCACTAAATGCTGCAAAGTTGAAACTTCAAAATACCATCGATTCTCCTACTATTGATGCTGCTTGTAGGAAGATAGACGAATTGGCTGAGAAAAATCAACTCGACTCCACATTGGTGATGATGATTACAAAAGCTTGGTCAGCTGCCAAGGAATCAAGCATGACGAAAGATGAGGTCAATGATGGCTTGCCTCGTAAACACTTGATCTATTTATGAATAGTTAAGTTGCATGACAAACCGATGCATTCATATCCATAAAGAGACGAGTATAAATATGCCTCTGTTTTGTCTCATAATGTCATACATAATAGAAGTCACCTTACAAAATCATTGGTGGTCATATAAGCTATTTTATATTTATATTTTTATATTCTATACGAATTTAGATGCTACTCAATGGAAGTAGGGTCACCTTAGTTGCTAACCTTTTATTTTTGCTTTCTGTATGAGTAGGTAAAAGACACGTCTTATATCATTTGTATGTGACTGCAAGAGCTAATTTTCAGAAGCTCATGCCAAAAGAAATTCAGATAATTAAGTATCTGCACACGATTGAGGATCCTGAGGAGCGCCTGTCTGTCTTAACCCCAAGAGAGGAACTTGAAGATAATGATGTGGATTACCTCTACACGTATGCATCCAACACTCATGTTACTCTTACTTATGAGCTTCTTTATTACAATTTATTCTTTATGAAGTATAATCACTATGCTTCTATCTTTTATTATTTTCTCAGGACACCCGAGAAACTTCATGCATCAATAAACGCTGTTGTGGATGCTTACCATTTGAGCAAAGAATGTACAATAAGGGAGGCAAGGGATCTGATGAGTCCAAACATCATAAAAAAACTGGAGGACCTGTAGAGAGTAGTCGAAAACAAATTCTTGTGATCGTGAGTATTGTCAAATGATTTGTCAGTCGTATAGGTTATTAACTTAGAAGTTAGAAGTACTAGTTGCAGTTTAGTAGGAATCTGTAGTATGATCACTCTGATGTAAAGCAAGTTCCTCACATTGGTGGAGATAGGAAAATATAATTTCTTATATGTCACTCAGTCTCTTCATATTGGGCTGTGAGATAGTCCACTAATCAATGTCTGGTAGACAAGTCTTGCTATAGTATACACAATGTATTTTCAATACTAAATAATGACTTCAATATCAATTTAGCCTATTTTGGGCTGTGTAAGATTATATACAAAGTATTTTCAAAAAAATTAAAATTACATATATATATACAAGAGATTTTAATTAGATGATTCCAGATCAAATTGACTACCTGCTCACCAATATTCCAGACCAAAAGTTTATTTGCCTAGTTCACAAAACCCACCGCAGCCGAAGAAGAATGTATTCTTCAAAATTTCCAATTGAGCTTCTTTCTAAAAGTGATGAGGGATGAAATCTCTTTTATTTTTGGTTTTTCTCGTTCACGTGTCCTGTTGTTGTGATCGTCTATTGCATTTTGAGTTTGTTATTTACAGTTCTGTCCTCTCTTTAATTTAATTCAGTTGCTGTACTTACAAAATAAAAAGGGTAATTTTCCACACTAACAATGTTCTACCATCTAACTCATCTTTAATTGCCCCAAGAGGTTTTGCCGTAATTGATAGAGTTACAAACTTATGACCCGGCCCGAAATTAAGACCCGACCCGAAAAGCAAAAGAGATCCTGTATTTCAAACTCACCGACGCTTATCTCTATTTCAAACCAAAACAACAACGGTCATGAAAAGAAAGAAAGTTTAAATTTGATTCAACTCACGAATTCTCCGACTCAAATTTCAAATGGGTTTTTTCCCACAACACAACGGCTCATTGCAGCTTCTCTTCGTCTCTCTCTCCCTCTCTCTCTCTCTCTCTCTCTCTCTCTCTCTCTCTCTCTCTCTCTCATTTGTCCACAAATGGAGTTTTGAATTTTTGAATCGCAAGCTTGGCTACTACAAAAGAGAAGAAAAGAGAAGAGAAGAGAAGAGAAGTCCGATGTGGGTTTCGAAATTCTTCAGTGTTATCTCGATCGGTAAAGCCTCTCTGGTATGGTAATGGATTCAATCTTCTGCACATAATATTTGTGTTTCAATTCAATCTTCTGCATATATATATGTTGTGGGTGGGTTTCACGTCCTAGATTTTGATAGTAGAATGCTTTGGCATTCTGATTTCTGTCAAACTGTACATAGAGTAAATGTTATTAGTTGCCGGTAATTGGTTGAAGAATCTTGTTGCCTTTGATAGTATTATGTTTGATGAATTGGGTTCTGAAAGATGATGCCTTTTTATAAATCTGAATGTTGTTATATATAACGTTGGATTCACTCGGTGCCTTTTGATAAGTTGGGTTGCTTTCCCTTTGATGGTTTTGGCGAATGTGGACCTTTTTTTGATGCCATTGATGATTTTGGTTTCCTCTTGATGCTCTTGATTAATTGAGTTTCCATTGATGCCATGTTGAATCCGGTTTCATTCGATTGAGAACTTTGATTCTCTCAATGCCTTTGGTAAATTGAGTTTACTTTGTAAAACGGTTGCCTTTGGATGAATCTGGAATTTCTCTGATGCCTTTGATCAAACTGGATTATTTGGATGGATTCTACATTGGGTTGTCGTAGATAAAGATGTCTTTGATGCACTTATGATTCTGGTTTCATGTGAAACCTACAATGAATCTGGCTAGTTTTAATGCCTTTTCGATTAATCGGTTGCCTTTGAGGTGTCCTTGTGATTCTGGTTTCAAGTGAAACCTACAATGAATGTGAAAAGTTTTGATGACTTCGATAAATCGGTTGCCTTTGAGATGCCCCTATGATTCTGGTTTCATTTGAAACCTATAATGAATCTCGATAAGTTTTGATGCCTTTGATAAATCAGTTGCCTTTGAGATGCCCTTATGATTCTGGTTTCATGTGAAACCTACAATGAATCTGGCTAGTTTTGATGCCTTTTCGATTAATCGGTTGCCTTTGAGGTGTCCTTGTGATTCTGGTTTCAAGTGAAACCTACAACGAATCTGAAAAGTTTTGATGACTTCAATAAATCGGTTGCCTTTGAGATGCCCCTATGATTCTAGTTTCATTTGAAACCTATAACGAATCTCTATAAGTTTTGATGCCTTTGATAAATCGGTTGCCTTTGAGATGCCCTTATGATTCTGGTTTCATGTGAAACCTACAATGAATCTGGCTAGTTTTGATGCCTTTTCGATTAATCGGTTGCCTTTGAGGTGTCCTTGTGATTCTGGTTTCATGTGAAACCTACAATGAATCTAAAAAGTTTTGATGACTTCGATAAATCGGTTGCCTTTGAGATGCCCCTATGATTCTGGTTTCATTTGAAACCTATAACGAATCTCTATAAGTTTTGATGCCTTTGATAAATCGGTTGCCTTTGAGATGCCCTTATGATTTTGGTTTCATTTGAAACGTATATGAATCTGAAAAGTTTTGATGACTTCGATAAATCGGTTGCCTTTGCTGCCTTTGAGGCTTTAATGAATCAGGTTGCATTTGATGCCAATGATAAATCTGGTTGCCTCTGATCAATTGAGTTGATTACAATACCTTTGGCCAAGCAAGTTGCCTTTGATGTCTTTGAGGCTTTGATAAATCAGGTGTCCTTTGATGCCTATGATGAAAAAGTAGCATATGATGCTTTTGATAAATCAGGTTGCATCTTATAATTCAGGTTGCCTTTGGATGAATCTGGAATCCTCTGATGCCTTTGATCAAACTGGATTGTTTTGATGGATTTTACATTGAATTGTCGTAGATGAATAAGTTGTCTTCGATGCCTATATGATTTTGGTTTCATTTGACTTGATTTACTTGATAGTACGTATAATTGAACTTGATTATCATTTCTTGAGAATCATTTGCCAATGAAAGCTTTACAGAATGGAAGAGTTTTCCTTCTGAAGTGGTACAAATATACATTTAAATTACTAAGTCCTGCCTCCACAGTAATTTGTATGGATATGATAGATAGTAAGGTGTCCCCCGATTTGCGTAGTTTTAACATTATGGTGAATGCTTACTGTAAAATGGGCAATGCTTACTGTAAAATGGTCATTTGGATTCTGCTTATAGGTTGCTAGATCTGATGAAAGACAGTGGTATTGTTCCTGTTTGATTCTCTTGAGGAAGGCATAAAGCCAGATGAAGTGTCATTTAACTGTGATTGATGGTTACTGAAATGTTGGGAAAATCGTTGATGCGCAGTCTTTGTTTGATATGATGCCTACAGAGGGTTGTTTGCCTAGAGCACATAGATTTACAATACCTTGATATATGGTTTGAGGAAAGGCAGAAAACTGCAAGAGGCATTATTACTGGTGGAGAAGATGTTTAAGTATTGGCCTGAATCTAACTCCACATACTTGTTCAATTTTGATATGCTGAAACAAGGGGACTTTGAAATAGATATTGCTGAAACAAGGGGACTTTGAAATTGATATCAAACTTCATTGATACTGCTGATGTGTGGAAGAGGATGGACTTTGAAATAGATATTGCTGAAACAAGGGGACTTTGAAATTGTTATCAAACTTCATTGATATTGCTGATGTGTGGAAGAGGATGGATTTTGAAATTGCATTAGAGCTCTTTGAAAAGATGGCTGAATAAGTCTGTGCTCCAGATGCTAACACATATGTAAAGCTTATAGTAGGTCTTTGCAAGGTGGGGCACTAGGAACTAACGCATGAGAGATAGGGGGCATTTCTCTCAGTGAAATATATTTTTCAAGTACGAAAAAAATGCTAGGCTTAATTAAGGGACCGGGAGATCTTATTTGAACCTGATGCATGTTCATAATTACAGTTCAACTTTATAAAAGAAATCATCAAGTTCTGCAGCCAAAAGAAAACTAGTGACTCATGGCATCCAAAGAACATTCTCAGGTTTTTTTTTCGAGTTCAATGAGCAGAAATTGTATTCAGAAGTTCAGTACAAACAGCTAATGGAAAGCATTTACACCAAGTTCATAGAAACAAATCAAGAAACTAAAAATCCGTTTTCAGTTGCAGCAAACATACATCAACTCCTAGAGGAGCCAGGAAACCATCAACCTTGAGAGCAATCGGCAAATTGGTTGTAGTGTGTTGCACCCACATTTATAGCATTCCAACTTCTTTTTTCCTACAGCGAGTAGTTTGAGTTTGCAAGCTAATTCGCAGCTACATCTGAAGTTGTGTGCACCAAAACCCCAATTGCATTGCTTGACACCAGATCAAGAAGCTTCATAGAAATGTACTATCCAGAGCTATGAATCAAACTCTGAGTTGAGTGAAAGCACTCTCTTTATAGACATCAACATACCAAGTGCTATTTCGAATATGTAGTGACCAGCATATGAAACCAGAGAAGAATGTTCGTCGTCGGACCTGGCATTAGAAACTTGCCGAATGGTTTTATAGTATACAACTATACGGTTCCATGCCCAGAGTCAGTATATGTCACTGTCACATAAGTGGGTACAGATGAGGAAATTGCCTGACCTTAAATTGCTCATTGCGGATACCAAAAGAAATGGTGAACAACTCGGTGTCATTCGACGCATATATAGCCCAGTGCACACGTAAGCACATTTCTTTTCCAAGAATTCGAATTGAGACTGTAAACCTCAACTTGGCATGCTGCACAAACTTTATAACCTTGTAGTCATGCCCACTATAATCACAGTCATTACCCATACTGATGAGACCTTGCGGAAGTTGTCTGATTTTTCTTGTTGATGGATTCCACTAATATATCTCAAAATCGAAAGTCTCTCTCTCTCTCCTTTTTCTTTTTTCTTCTTCATATTTTTTTTTGCGCGCAAATTCAAAACCCTCCTTGTTATTGATCTCGTCGATCACGACGACGACGACTCGCTCCGGTAAGCTCGCTTCTCCAATTCGCTTACCCCTTCAATTTCACATCAAAATTTTTATATCTGCTCATAAAGATTTGAAATTAATATTTCTAGGTTGAATTATCCGAAACCTCAAATTTTGATTCGAACGATGTATGAGTCGACTAATTTGAATAGATATTTAGTGAATTTTGATTTTGATTTTGATTTTATTTATCTGTTGTATTTTTATTTTGATTGTGAAAAACCAGATGATGATGTTTATGAACAAAAAGTCCAGTACTTGTGGAATCTGTGAGAGCCAGAATCTTGCTTCTATTTGTACTCTTTGTGTCAATTACAGGTACGATACATTGGAATTTCGATGCCCATTGTATTCGAGCAATCCAGTTGATTGTAATCTTTGTAGGACAATTGGAGTTTATATACATATTTTTTTATTGTTGTTTATTTTGTGGATGTTTGTATCAGATTGAGTGACTTCAACGGTGAAATGAAGGCACTGAAGAGTCGTCGGGACTCCTTGTATACGAGATTGAGTGATGGGCTTATCACAAAGGTTTGTATCTTTATGTGCTGTTCTTCAGTTTTCGTATCTATATATTCAATTTGTGAAAATGTACTATCAAGTTAGGAATGTAAATGTTAAGATCTATAGAACATGTCTTCCAGAAGATATTATCAATTAGTCCATGATAGGAGAGTTTGCAAATGGCTGTGGAATCTGATACGGATACAAGTGTTACATTAATGTGCTTGTGTCATATAAGTATCCCTTTACGGTGGCTCAAAACAAGGGGTATGAGTGTAGGAGTAGTAATATGGTTGGTGACATGCAATTATTACCATATACCTTATAATTTACAACCCCACCTATTCTAGAATCAGAAGCATTTGCATTCATCTTTATGATCTGAAAGTCAGATATGGTGTGCTTGAATCAGCCCTCGCTGTGGTACAACATACTTTTTTAATGTTTTGTATTCTCTTCTATGATTCAGCTTTTGAGATATGTGTCGACTCTAACATTTTTATTTGCAGCTGGAAAAAAATCGTACTGAACAGCTGGAGACGTTCTATCCTAATCTTATATGCACTCAGAGCTTGGGACATGTACGGCAATTTCCACTTCATTAGATATGGATTTTGTGCATTATTAACTAGAGGAAGTTATTTGGAAAAAGTCATATATCCTTAGCGGTATCAGAAGATGTGAAATTCTATATATTAATTTGGCATTTATCACTTTCTTTTTCCATGCTATTTTGAGGTGGGAGATCTATCTGGTTTATCACTTTATTTCTTCTCTACTTTACATTGTGATTATCTGCACGAGAATTTGATTTTTGATACATACATTATATGATTGCAGGTGGCAATTACTTCTGAACGTCTTCACAAGCAGTCAGTGGTTATCAAACAAATATGCAAATTATTTCCCCAACATCGGGTAAGTACTTAGAATTAAAATAATTGGGATAATTGTGAACTCATTTGTTGAATATGAATTTTCAACCTTGATGACTGCATCCTCTCTTTCTTTTAGGTGGTGGTTGATGCAAAGAGGAAAGAGGGTTCCAGTGGTCAATATGACCAGATTTGCAATGCATCTTTGCCTGGAGGGCTAGATCCACACTCAGTTCCCTCAGAAGAGCTTGCTGCTTCTTTGGGGTAATATCTCATTAAGTTTATATTTGAAGAACTGAAAATATTCTTTTAAGCAGGATAATATGAATAGCTGACAGTATTGCTTTTCTTTTTTGGTGCATGTTAGTATACAAAATTCAATTAATTTCTTACTTTCTAGAAAGTTGAATATAGTGTATTGGCTTCAACTGTTGAAACTCATTCAACATGGAAATTATTGTACTTTACACTGATAACTCAACACTTTTGTTGAAGAACAGGTATATGGTTCAACTATTGAATCTTGTTGTTCAGAACTTGGGTGCTCCAGCACTTCATAACACAGGTTTTGCGGTAAGCAATCACCTTCCATACAATGACTTTTAAGTTTCTCTGAAGATTATGTGAATTTTTCATTCTCTTTAATCACTGACTCTTTTAGGGGTTTAGAAGTGATATTTTGAATATAAGATATCAAGATGTTTCCAGGGAGGACTTGGAAATATGGTGTTCACAATCTGAGAAAGTTTTCGGACGCTAAATATACAAGAAAAATTATTAGTAACTAGGTTAAACTTTGGGTTCTTTGGCTTGCGTAGTCAGAATGTTTTCTAAGAGCACTTGGGAATATGTGTTCACAATTTGAGATAGTTATCCCACGCTAAAGCTACGATGAAAATTGATCAGTATTTAGGTTAGACTTTGGGTTCTTTGGCATAGGAAGTCAAAAGCTTTTGGGAAAATTAGAATTAACTCTTTGCCACATATATTTTCAAAAAAAATCCATGCATATTTTTGTTCTTAAATTTAGTCCCTTGACTTGGTGACAGGTAATCTTCATTCCGTTTTTAACCATCGAGTCACTTTTTATAATTTGAGATACCCAAAATATCCAAATACTCTATGTTTATATTTAAATTCAATTTACTATCTTTATATTGAAATTTAAATCCTCCCCCTCCTAAATTGTTTCTAGCATTGATGAACAGATTTTTTTAATACACAAATCTGTTGTATTTTTATTCCCTTACATATATCTATTGTTTAGTTTGATTTACTCTAATCGATCACTTGCTAAGTTTTATATATTTTTTTCCACAATCATTCCTTTACTCTATGAGCTGTCTGCTTCCATTTCCAAATTATTAGTATGCCTTCCCTGTTAGTAAATTCATTTTTGATCAATGCATGATTCATGAAGAACGAGAGCTTAAGAAGGGTAGCGGTAAGAACAAAATTTTGGGTTGTGTTTTTTGCTTCATTACATACATACGTTGATTTCATTATTATTTTTCTATTATTTTTCTTTTATCTACTTATTATTTGATTTTATGTGAAACTGACGTAAAAAAAATATTCTGCAATTATTTACCCTGATAATGTACTTACAATTTACTACTAAATAGGTACATTACCTACTATTGGTAAACAATTTACCTACAATTATTTACCTATTAATATTACTTTTTATCTATAATGCACCTTAGAATTCTTCGACTGGCATGTTGAATTCTTAAACTATTTTACTTCTACATAATTAATCTAATTTCTTTAGCTATTCCTTATTATTTGCCTACATATTTTGGAGAGTTTTAATTTACATACTGTAATTAAGTAATTACTATTACTGTTAGTATTGAATGGTAATGCTTACCATTTGAATCTACTTTGCTTTTTTATTTATTGGAAATGATAACAATTTGACTGATAGCTTAACTGTGGGCGTTAACTTTCAGTGGTGAATATATATTAGATTCTTTTTTAAAATTTTAGGGTCTATGGCATTCATGTAAATTATTGGCAAACTGAGGTAGAAGAAATATCGAAGTATTGTTAATAATTACTAATTGGACTAGTAATCAAAATGTTATTGGATTAGATTCTCTAAAATAAAAGTAGTTGGGGTGTTTATCTAATTGACCCATATCGTCAGTCTTCACTTTCGTTTTCTAATGGTAGGCCCCTGAAAACACATAATAAGCTTCATAATTTGTAGTTTAGCCTTGTCAATTTTGTGAATGGGTCTTTATTTCAGGGTTCTTGCTCTCGGATCTGGCAAAGAGTTTCTTATTGGGATGCTCGGCCTTCTTCTCGAAGGTACTTTGCTGGACATTAGTCTTTGACAATGGAAGAACTAGTTTTTGTTGAGTGACAAAGTTTTATTTTCTTTTTTTTTTGCAGCAATGAATATCCCCTCTTTATTCCCGTCAAAATTATTGCTCTTCAAGTGGGGAAAATTCATGGTCTGATAGAAGCTCAATTAATTTTGGTGTTTCTTCAATAGAATCAGAAAGGAAACCCCCGTCTGGATTCTTCTGGAAGTAGCAGCTTTAACTATTCTTCTGCATCTCAACATTCTGTTGAATCCCACAAAGATTTGCAGAGAGGAATTTCACTTCTCAAAAAAAGCGTGGCATGCATTACTGCATACTGTTACAACTCACTATGTTTAGATGTCCCTTCTGAGGCATCTACCTTTGAAGCATTTGCAAAATTGCTATCAACTTTATCTTCTTCCAAGGAGGTTCATTCCGTTTTTTCTTTGAAAATGGCTTGTTCAAGGTACACTGTCTGACAACTCCTTTACGAATTTATGTTCTGTTTCCTCATTTTAATTATATTATGTATAATAGTAACAATTTTTGGATGAACACTTAGTTTTAGGAGTATTTTCTGCAAAATAGATCATTGTGATCTTTGGAAGTAGCGTATTGATTACTCTTTTATGCTATTTGGAACATCATTACTCTTTTTTACCATGGAAATTATGATATTTTAAAGCAAAGGTGTTATCGTTTATTTTTACATTTTTATATCAAAAGTGAGGAAAAAGAATTATGTACAAGAATATTATGTGCTTTCTTGATGTCTTTGTAATCATCTTCTCTCAGAACATCTGAATGTTGAAAATCAAAAGGAGAAATGTCGTTTGGAAATGGGCTTTATACGAGAAAGCCGTGTGTTGTTGCTTTTGTTAAAATCTAAAATCTAAAGTACAATAGCATCTTAGTAAGCAGTATCTCATGGATTTTGAACTCTTTCCCATTATTTGCATGGACTAGGAAAATATTTCTAGTAAGTTTGGGCTATTTTGAACTCTAGTGCATGTGTTTCATGGGATATGGGTAAACACTAATTGAGTCTCTTCCTCTAATTTGCAGGTCATGTAAGCAAGTGCCACAATTGAACAAATCTATATGGAATGTGAATTCTGCTATATCTTCAACCACTCTATTGGATAGTGCACATGCAATGACAATGACGGTACATGTCTGGCCTTCAACTCTTGTTTTTTTTTTTTAATGTGGTTTTTGGCTTAACCTTTTGCTTTGGGTTGATCAGCAACTTAACACTATATTGCACAATGACATAGATGATTGTTGCTTCACAGAGATATTCCTCTTTCTTCCTATCTTTAACCATAATGCTACTGTTTGTTCCTTTCTCATCTGCTTGCTTTAATTGTGAAATCTTAAATGTGAGCTTTTGCATTTTATTGTCGATGATTTTTGCATCGACGCTGTAATAACCCAAAAAAGAGTTGTGTAAAAGTTTAGTTATGGCATATCCTCAACTAAAGCTCAGTTTAACTGCGTACATGGAGGTTTAAAATTGTTGTTGTAGAATGTTCTTGTTACATAGCTCAGTGTTGTTTCTTCATCTAATTTACAACTATTAAATCTAGAAAAGAAACAAGTTGCTTCCTGTTAGATTGGTATACTTTTGTTCTTTGTATTATCATCGCTATTTTGTTCATACTATTATTTTCCTTTGCAGAAACACTTTTTTAAAAATAATATTCCTAATTATGCCACCAGTTTCCTTTCTTCGAATGAGATGTCTGACACTGGGAAGACTGAAAGCACGATTGAAGGGTGGGATCTTGTGGAACATCCAACAATTCCTCCACCATCCCAATCTGAAGATATTGAGCATTGGACTCGAGCAATGTTCATTGATGCAACAAAGACGTGATTTGGTGCCACAGTTTTTTATTGTAAGTTGTCGTTCAGAGAGTTCTATTTTCATGATTCCTGCTTGGTACTCTTTGTATAGTCCTTTCTAAAACATACTTTTCACTGAAATATTATGAAATCACTACCTCTATTTGCTGACTGAAAAACATTCTTTGACGGTCATCTTTTGTATGGAATGCAAACCGCCAAGTAATTTTACATGCAATTTTTTTTTAATAAAAACATTTAGACTTCAAACCACTATTTTGATTTGTCTTGCATTTCACAGATTGTGGTGGTCTGTTAGATGAGTTATGTGGTTATGCTCGAATCATTGGCGGATACAATTTTTTTGATGCTCTTTTTTGCTAGGCTTCTTTGATTATTCTCACACATTATTTACCTCCGTCGTTTTTGACTGTCCCCACTTGGACCATTTGAAATTTTATACATCTCTTGTCTTCTACTGACAGGTATATTGAACAAAAGCTATGACTTCATTGACCAACGAATCTGGGAATGAAACTTGCTTACTGTAAATAGAACTGATCGATATCCGTGGTTGCTATATATATGTAAATGGCGTAGGTTAATTTTTACTACTCACTGTATCAACTGTCAGTTACCTTTGTTCAAGATAACAGATGTTTATGTTTTCAACTTGGTGTATAAAAGTGGTGTCAAATTCCAGATAAATGTAAATTAGGTAAAATACAGGTACTCTCGACTATAGTATGTTCAGTACGTTTTATGTTAGGTTGGCATGATTATCAGATTTTGTAATAGACGATCTAGTACTGTCTATTACTACCACATGAAATTTAACATGAAATAAAGTTCCTCTCTTATTTCAAAGAAGTTAAAAATGCAAATTTAACCAACAATTTTGAATGAAAAAAATGACAGCTGAATGATGAGGAAGGAAGACTGTAAACAGATGGTATAACCTAGCTAGAACTCTAGAAGGGAGCTGAACTGGTTCGCCTAAGTTGACGACTATCTGAGAAATTATCAAGATGCATGGCTGATGACGAGTTGTCGAAATCTGACTCACAAATCTTGAAATTCGAGTCCAACTGCGTAGCAGCCAGTTGAAACTGAAACCAATCTGCTTGTTGTGACACACCAGATGTAGTAGGATCAATTGGCATCAGTGAATAAAAGTTTAGGATTGTTGGAGTATGTCTCACTCCATGTATAGTTAGGAGATGTATATTCTGTAATAAAGTAGGATTCAATAGTTGATTTAGTTTCCTTTTAGGAATGTAAGTACTTGTGTATATGTACCACAATTTTAGATTGATTAATATATCAGAAAATTCTCATAAACCTTGACTTGGTATCAGAGCCTAAATCGCTCCTGAAAATCTAACCTGACCTGATTTCCGTTACCTGACCTGAATCTGACTTGACTTGATCTTGGCTATTTGACATGACCTGAATCTGATCAATTGCCTGAATTTGTTTGAAAAACTGCTATTGTTCATTTTTGAAGAATTTAACATGATTATGGATATTTCACTGTTTGAAGAACCTGTCTTCTGTCACATGAAGAGTCAAGACCACTTGATGGGTAATGTTTCTCTCATTGAGAAACATCAAGGTAAAATTGGTATTGCTTTGAAAGTTTCTGACTTTACCGGTGGTGATACATAAATAATTGATTCTGGTGCGTCTGATCATATGACCTTTGATAAGATCTTGTTTTTGAGTCTGTCACCTTCTCCGATACAAGATGTATCTAATGCAAATGGTGTGTCTTTTCCAGTCTTAGGTATTTGGTCAATCCAAGTTACTCCATCTCTTGTGTTACATAACGTTATTTATGTTCCCTCTTTATCTCATCATCTGTTGTCAGTATTTGAGTTGAATTGCCAAAACAAATGCTCTATTACTTTTTACCCTATGTATGTAGTATTTCAGGATCTATGTACTCAGACAATAATTAGCAAGGGAGATCAGAGAGGGAGACTGTTTCACTTGGATTGCATGTATAGCGGGGAGACATGAGAACCATCCAGACCTGTTGCTTTGACATTGAATTCTGATCGAGTTAAGAAAATTTGGTTATGGCATCGCCGGTTGGGTCATCCATTATTTGGTGTCATGAAGAAGTCTATGCCATCCTTGTTCATGGGAATAAATGAATCTAGTCTCCATTGTGAAACCAGTGTGTTCGCCAAGAGTCACAAGTCTAGTTACACTCCTAGTTCTTCTTCCAGTTCAGCACCATTTGAATTAATTCACTCTGATGTATGGGGACCTTCCAAGAATACAACATTGTCAGGCATGAAATACTTTGTTTTATTTATTGACGACTTTACAAGATTAACATGGGTTGTGTTACTCAACACGAAGGATGTTGTGTTTCCTGCCTTCACTGCTTTCCATAATCTTATTTGGAAGCAGTATGATACTCATGTGAAAATATTTCGATCTGATAATGGCGGAGAGTTTGTCAACCACTCTTTCCAAGACTATTTTCGACAATATGGAATAATTCATCAGACTACTTGTCCTCAGACACCTGAACAAAATGGAGTCTCTGAACGAAAGAATCGTCATTTATTGGAGATGGGCCGAGTTCTCTTTTTTAGTGCCAACATGCTTAAATATCTGTGGGGCGAAGCTGTATTATGTGCTTCTCACCTCATTAACCGACTACCATCTACTGCTCTGCAAAGTCAGATCTCGTTTGAGGTGTTGTCTCAAATAGTTGTCATTCCATCTCTGAACAAGCTTCCTGCCCGAGTCTTTGGTTGTGTGGCATATGATCATCTTCATCAGAATCAGCGGACCAAGTTAGAGGCCCGTGCCCTTAAGTGTGTCTTTGTAGGCTATGGTACTTACCAAAAAGGGTACAAGTATTATCACCCCCCGTCTCAAAGATTCTACGTCACCATGGATGCCACTTTTAGTAAAGAAGTGTGTTATTTCACTCCGTCAGCCACTCCTCGTGAGGAGGAGAAAAATAGATTTTATGAAGATCAGTTTGGGGCACCAAAAGAAGATATTTAGAAGAAAGTACTTCAGCCGGACAAGATATTCGACCGGTCGAGGAAATTTTTCAACCGATCGAAAACGACCACCCGGATCATGCAGAACCTGAGCATCGTCCGGTCGAGGTCATTTTTTGACCAGTCGAAAACGGTCACCCTGATCAGACAAATCCTCAGCGTCGACCGGTCGAGGGTCTCCTTCGACCCGTCGAAAATCCTCAGCCAGAATGTGTTCTGTGTGTCACCGATGACACGTGGAAAGGAGGAGAAGAAATCAGTGATCCGCAGCCAGTTCTAGATAAGGTACATGCAAGCACAGTCTCTCCCTCTCCATCAATGATCTTTCCTGACCTGTCATCACCTGAGGTTTGTATTCCTTTGCCTAGTTCTAGTATTCCTGAAAAAGTATTACCTGCTAGGTCAACTCTTGGTGAACCCTCTAAAAGATATGAACCTCTTATATCGGCTAAAGCCAAGTATCCTGTGGCTGATTATGTGTCAACCCATAGACTATCCAAACCTTATGTAGCCTTTGTGAATCAATTATCTGCTGTATCTCTTCCTAGTAAAGTGCAGGATGCAATCAAGGAGGAGAAGTGGGCTAAGGCGATAGAGGTTGAGATGGATGCTCTCAACAAGAATGATACGTGGGATGTGGTACCACTACCACCTAGTAAGAAGACTGTCAGGTGCAGATAGGTTTATGCTGTGAAACATAATGCAGATG
Organism: Geum urbanum; assembly: GCA_946800695.1. NCBI lineage: Eukaryota > Viridiplantae > Streptophyta > Magnoliopsida > Rosales > Rosaceae > Geum > Geum urbanum. The sequence goes on along the minus strand of OX327000.1, from coordinate 33,005,209 downwards.
GATCAGTTGACAGGTATAAGGCAAGATTGGTGGCAAAAGGATATACTCAGAAGTATGGAGTGGATTATGATGAGACATTCACACCAATAACAAAGATGAATACCATTCGAGTTCTCATGTCCCTAGCAGCTAATCTAGACTGGCTCTTACAACAGTTTGATGTGAAGAATACTTTTCTCCATGGATACTTGAATGAGGAAATTTACATGGATCTTCCTCTAGGATATGGAACTTTTACGAGAGAAAAGATAGTGTGCAAGTTAAAGAAGTCCTTGTGTGGATTGAAACAATCACCAAGAGCCTGGTTTGGTAGATTCACAACATTCATGAAGAAAATTGGGTACATACAAAGCAACTCAGATCACACCCTATTCTTCAAACACCAACATAACAAGTTGACAACATTTATTATTTATGTGGATGACATGGTGGTAACAGGTGACGATCTCGACGAGATCAAGAGATTGAAAGTTCAGCTGTCAATTGAATTCGAAATAAAAGACCTTAGAGATTTAAAGTACTTCCTAGGTATTGAAGTAGCTAGGAACGGAGACTGCATTATGTTGAGTCAAAGAAAGTACGTTTTAGATTTGTTAGCTGAAACTGGTATGCTTGATTGTAAACCAGTGGATACACCCATTGAGCAGAATCATCGGATTGCAGAATATCATGATTAGGTTCCCACGGACAAGTCAAAGTACCAGAGATTAGTTGGAAAGCTGATTTACTTGTCCCATACTATGCCCGATCTTGCTTATACTGTTAGTGTGGTAAGTCAGTATATGCATAATCCTAGTGAAGATCATATGAATGTGGTGGTGAGAATCCTAAGGTACTTGAAGTCTGCTCCTGGTAAAGGTCTTGTGTTTCGAAAGAATAGAGATTTGGGACCCTGTGGCTACACCAATGTTGATTGGGCAGGTAACATCACTGATCCAAAACTTCTAGGAGATAGAATTTTCATAGGAAAAAGAAATGTCGCTACTTCTCTTGGAAGTGGACTTCTTAATGCAAGAGGATAATTAACAAAAAGACGGGAGAAGAAGATTGAAGCTAATTAAGAAACTGATTTTTTTGCTTCTTTCATTCGTTCACTTCTTCTAGTTTATATACAAAGATGATTTCCTAAAATAGAAAATAAAAATAACAAATGAATATAAACCATAAAAGATAAATGGTTTACGTTCTTCAATGAACGTAAACATTTAACTTTGATCGGTTTAAAACTGAATGTTTTAAACCGTACAAGTTTAATGGTTTTAAATTATTTTCATAATATAATATGATATATTTTAATATCATATTTTGTAAGATCCTCTTGGATCATGGCTCCCCCATTTAGAAACCTTGAGCTCCTGTTCAAGGTATGTTAAAATGTGAAAACTCTGTAAAAGCCTTAGTCCGCAGGTACCACTTGGATTTGCTAGGAAGTTGACCTTTTCTACCAATGCGAAAAGTCTCATACTTGCCATTCCGGGTTTCACGAACCTTCTGCTCTAAGATACAGTCCTCCTCTAATAGATCTTCTCGCTCCATCTTCAAGTCATCAACTGAAGGAAGACGGGTATCCTCATCAGGATCATCATCCAATAGAGATGGTTCAAAGAGCTTTAAATTTTTGGCGTTAATGACCGAGTACATATGCATATATGGTGGTAGATCAAGCTGAAAAGCATTGTCACCAATTTGTTTGGTGATCTTGAACGGTCCATATCGAATAGGCTTGAGTTTCTTTCCTTCACCTTGTAATCGCTCTTTACCTAGATGTAGCCATACTAGGTCACCTTCTTTAAAAGTACACGGAACTCGATGCTTGTCATGCCGAGTTTTATACCGTTGCTGAGAGCGTTTCAGCTGTGCTTCCACTTCTGAATGAATTTTCGAAACTCGTTCGAGAAACTTTTGTGCTCGAACATGTTGTTCTTCTTCTTTTCCATTCAATGGCTTGTCACCTATAGTGAATGCCATATCAAAGGGACTTTGAGGTAAGTAACCCAAACATACCTCGAATGGAGACTTCAACGTAGAGCCATGAATTGCTCGATTAAAAGAAAACTGCAAATAAGGGAGACTTTCATCCCAAGTTTTTGGGTGTTTAGAGTTATAACCCCTTAACAAATGAACCATAGTGCAGTTAACGACTTCAGTTTGTCCATCAGTTTGTGGATGAAATGCAGTACTACGTTTCAATTTAGTATCCATCATTCCCCATAAAGACCTCCATAAATGTCCTAAGAATCGACTATCCCTGTCTGATATAATCGATGTTGGGAGACCAAAATGTTTCCAAACATGCTCGAAAAATAGTTTAGCTGCTACCTTTCCAGTTACAGTATTCTTGCAAGGAATAAGTATTATCATCTTGCTGAATCGATCCACAATTACAAAAAAATAATCATTCCCAGACTTGGTCTTAGGCAATCCTCCAAGAAAGTCCATTGAAATGCACTCCCAAGGTCGGCTAGGTATTGGTAGTGGTAGATACAAACCTAGCTTCCTGTTAGAAGGCTTTGAGGTGTTACATAAAACACAACCTCGTATGTACCTGGAAACATCAATGTGCATCCTTGGCCAATAGACATATCGACGAAGATTCAATAAGGTCTTCTCTACCCCAAAATATCCTGCTACTTTGGAAGTATTGCAGCCTGTCACCATCTTTTGGTATGCACAATTGGCTTCCTTTGTGCATTAGCCCATCCTTCAGTTGAAACTCACTAGTCTTTCCTGTTGCAGCTTAGCATGAGCCGAACTAAAATCAGCGTCAATGTCATACCCTTTGGCATATTCAGAAGGAATAATAGGTTGGATCTGCATTGCTACCAATAATGCGGAATTTATTGGTGTAGGTGGTCGAGATAACATATCTGCCAACTTATTAGTCATTCCTTTCTTGTATTTGATTACAATATTGAATTGTTGTAGGTAAGACATCCACTTCATATGTCGAGCTTGCTGTAACTTCGACTGTGTAGTTAGATACTAAAGAGGCTTATGATCTGAGTGAACCATGACTTCTTTTCCTAACAAGTAAGCTCTCCAATGTTTTACTGCTTGATGCAATGCATAAAGCTCCTTGTCATAAGTCGAATAATTTAACACCAGTCCACTAAACATCTTAGAATGGTATGCCACTGGTTTACCTTCCTGAAGTAATACGGCTCCCATTGCATAATTTGATGCATCTGCTTCAACTTCAAATGCTTTCTGCAGATTTGGCAATGCTAATACTAGGGCCTCTGTGATCTTCCATTTCAACAACTGGAAAGATTCATCTTGTTTCTTTGAACATTCAAATTTTTGATTGGCCTTTGTAAGAGAGTGTAATGGTGCTGCAATTAGAAAGAAATTTCTAATGAACTTTCTCAAATATTGGCATGCACCTATGAAGCTTCGAACTTCGGTAACCGAACGGGGTGTTGGCCATTGAGTGATAACTTTCACTTTGTCTGGATCCACTTTGAGCGTTCCTGCACCAACAATGAACCCTAGGTAGACAAGCTCTTGCTTCCCAAATTCACACTTCTTCCCGTTCAACCGTAGTTGACTAGCTTGCAAAACATTCATAACCTCAGCAATATGATGAAGATGGTCCTCCCATGTGACACTGTAGATAAGTATGTCATCTAAATAAACAATGACAAAGTCATCGATAAAAGGATGAAGTACTTCATTCATTAGTCGCATAAAGGTCGCTGGAGCATTACATAGTCCAAATAGCATAACTAACCATTCGAACAATCCCTGCTTCGTCTTAAAAGCAGTTTTCCAAGTATCTTCCTCATTGATGCGTACTTGGTGATAACCAGATTTGAGATCCAATTTGGTGAAGTAATGAGCACCATGCAATTGATCTAGAAGATCATCAATCCTCGGTAGTGGATATCGATTCTTAATTGTAATCTTATTGAGTGCTCGATAATCCGTCAGATGAGAGCCCGAGCCAAACATTTCGGACCTCTGATGCAAATGAGAAAACTTTTTAACCATGTGCTTACAAGCCTATCCATTAGTAAGGTGTATAAAGGTATCATCGTCAGCGTGCAATCTCATAGCTTTGAATGATTGAGCTACTGCCCAGATCTGTAATAAAGAATTATAGCCGACGACTTAATAGAGGTCGTCGGCTATAGTTAAATATGTCGTCGGCTTTGGTCAAAAAACTTGTCGACTTTAGTCAAACTATAGCCACGATATTCCCTTGACAAAAATCGACGACTTTTTTTCATCGTCTGCTATAATACTATAGCCGACGACCGAAAATGATAGCCGACAAACCATTTTTTTCGTCGGCCTTTTTTTCTTGATTTCGTCCGCTATAGTACTTATTATGGTAGTGACCACACCTCCACCATAGGCTGAAGGATCGTCTCCTCGCCCTGGTGTGGCATTTACTCACCCACTATTAGGGACTTCAAAACTTGCAAGAACGTTTGCAGTAGGTAGATCTGATCTCGTCACTTTCGCCCCCTATCAGTAAAAGAGTCAAGCATTGAATCTACTACTTTCAGAAGATCGGGAATACGTCACCTTTCTATCTCACTCTGAGATGTGTGGGGATCATTATGAGATTTAGCGAGTTTTACCATTATGAGATGTGAGGGGATCAATTCCTGACGTTCAACTAGAATAGAACCATTCCTATTACCTCCTAACGGCAGGAAATATGTCTCATCAAAATGACAATCTACAGTTCTAGCAATAAAGAGATCTTCTGTCAAAGGTTCTAGATAGAGGACTATCGTTGGATATTCATAAACAACTTAGATGCCTAATCGTTGTTGAGGACCCATTTTTGTATGCAGTGAAGACATAATATGCACATACACAACACAACCAAATATGCAAAGATTTGAAATGTTAGGCTCATATCCAATTACCAACTAGTACAGACTGAATGGTTGGCATGCTACGGGTCTAAAATGAATAAGCATAGCTGCATTTAACACTGCATATCCCTAAACAGATACAGGGAAATTAGTGCACATTACCAAAGCTCTAGCTGGGGGAGTGATTCAGGCGGTTTGGTTCAGTTTTTGGTAAAAACCAAAACCAAACCGTAATATATTTTTTTCATTTCAGTTTGGTTCGGTTTTTTATTTTTTTATAAGAAACCCCGTGACTAGTCAGTTTGGTTTGGTTCGGATTTTTTTTTCCAGATTTTTTCAGCTTCTTTCGATTTTTTACATAATGCATAAAAACCAACTTTTAAAAAAATTAAATAAGAAGTTCTGTATAAAACACTATTTTTTGAATTGCCTAACATTTTGATTCGTCTCTATGAGAGAATTTGACAAAGATTTTGCATAAAAAAATTAGGATTTTAGGAGTTTAAAGTTTTTATTTTGCATATATTTATATAAAAAAAATTCTCCATTGAGGATCTTTACAATGAGGACTTGGTGAGTACCTTCTTATTAAACTAAATTTTAGATTATAATTTGGTAAATACATCGTTGTTTAGATAGATAATTATGAGTAATAATTTGTGCAAAATTTCAACAAAATTGAAAATCGTAAAGACATTCATAATAGAGATTTCTCACTTATGTATATGAACGGTGTAGGTTTTATAGTTTTGGTCCATTCATTGATTTGATCTTATTCAACACTTTAACGATTTTCATGTGATGACCCGGACCAGAATCATAAGTATAATCAGCTTGATTCGTGAGTTACAGCGTAGTCGCGAATTTTCGACAGATATTGGAATTGCCAGAGTTGTTAACGACTTAATTATTGGCCGAGAATTGGAGCTGGGTCTCTTCTCGAGAGTCGTTGTACGTGGAATTTCGAGTTCGTGGGCAGTTCCAGATCATTATTTGGACGACCGAGGAATTAATTATGAATATTTGAAGTTCGGATTTAAATGGTGGGCTACTTAACGACTAAATTATCGAACGAGAATTTGATTTCGGTTTCTTCACGGAAGTTGTTCGGAATTTAATTTCAAGTTTGCAGGAACTTCCGGAGCGTTATTCTGAGTTACGGAGTTTAAGTTGTGATTATTTCCGTTGGTTGTTTGTTTAGTCGATTTAAATGTGTGTTGCTTTAAAGGGTTGACTTTTTATCCGTTTGGCCGATGTGCTTGACTTTGGGTGATTATTGAAGAGTACATCGAGACGAGTTTGTGGCCGCGAGAATTATCGGAATCAGATATACGACACGAAAGTTACGTGTGTTTTAAGTTCGTCGAATTGGATAAACATGAGTTTCCAAATCGGGAAAGCCTATATATGGAAACCTGCTGTTTTGGGCAGGTCAAACTTACCATTTGGGGAGTTGACTTGGTCAACTCGGTTTGACCGAAGTTATGGAGGGTGTTCGACGGCGTCTCACGGTGGTCGGCGGCGAGCCTAATCCGGCCACCTCCGGTCTTGGGGAAGGACCCCATCGAAGCGTCTCGGCGTCCCCATCACGTCTCCGGCCACCATGCATGGTGTAGCTCACCGGAAAAGGAGGAATTCCGACTTGAAAATGGGGAGATTTTGGAGAATTTGGGTTGCTTGATTTTGGCCGAATTGAGCTGAAATTTTTAGTGGGCTTTGAAGCTCTCCTCACCTACAAGCTACCATGTAAGTTTGGTGATCTAATTTTGCTTGTGTATGGAGAATTTTGGGATTGAAATTTGTGTGAACATTCGATTTTTCATGAAATTGACATGGTTAGAGTGAGAATTGGCCTTCGGTGCAGTTATGGAAGTTGCTCAGTGGGTGATTTTGAGTGAAATCGCGCTCCGATCGCAGTGGGGAGGTTCGTTTTTCGAGTTGAGCGTCCGAACGTAAAACGAGGTATTGAGGTGGTTTATATGGTTTTTCGACGATTCGTCGTATTCGGATTTCGTATTTCCGACGACGGTGGTTTCTCGTGATTTGTCTTGTATTGTCGAGATATGAGTTTGAGATATGGATTTTGTGAATATTCAGGTGTTCGTGATCGTTCGTTTGGCGAGGGACTTTCCGCCGGATCACGGGTTAACGCGATACGCGTTACGCAAGTCTGTGAGTGGACATTTCTTTTCACAGATTGATTGCGAGTCTTTTATAAATGATTTACGAACTTGAGCATGCAGATTAATTATGATTTTACGAGCATATGTTTTACGATTATGCTTATACGAATATACGTATACGAATATATACATACGTACATATTATGTTTTAAGCATGTGCATAGAAAAGATTTACGATTTGGTTTACACAGAGTACAGTCTCAGTATATGTTGTGGTATCGATACACATTGGCTTCTCGGCTGATCCCCGAGTACGCTCCGGGGGGGGGACAGATATCCTGACCCGAGGCCTTTCTGGCTAGGAATCACGTGTGGGTCTGGGATCCCGTGGTTCAGACTGTGCTATCGCGTGGTAGTCCATGAGAGATTCCGCGATATGTTTACGTTGCATGCTCTGTACGTGAGTGGTAGTCAGCGTCTCCTCACGTACCATTTGATTTTCGTGCATTTGACTCGCATATGATTTTTATATGTATATATTACTTGGTGAAAGACATTTATTTTCGTCCACTCACTCTAACGTGTTTATTGTCTTTCCCCTGGGTTTTTCGGTTTCCGTGCCCAGTTTGCAGTTCAGGCTCTGGTGTCGCACGTCGTGGTCGGAGGAATAGTGCTCGAGCTACCTTGTTTCTTCCAGTAGGTTTATTGTTCTACCTACTGTGGTATACATATATGTTTATACGATAGAGGTCGCTCTGAGAAATCTGTCGTTATGTTATACGATTTTACACCGGATTTCAGTAAAGTATATATATATATTTATTTATTGATTTACTTTACTGTTGATATATTGAGAAATCCGGATGGGATTGGTGCCCACGGTTTGCTTTTTGTGGCATAGGATGAAGTGTATTTTCTGCGTGCAGGTAATGGCAATTCCACGCTAGTAACGAAACTCTGCCAAAATTTCGAAAAGTTTTTGTTGGTTCGTGTTTTCGAAGGGGTTCGATTCCGGTTTAGGGAGCTAAATCGGGGTTGGATCCTTTCAGCTTAGTATCAGAGCATTTGGTTGTAGGTTCTGTAGACTTCTGTAGTCGTGTTTACTAAGGATATTTGAGAATGTACATCATGTCTATAATGGTGACCCGACCGGCCGGCGGATAATCATCAAATTCCGGGTGTTGTATGCTTCCAAATATTTGAAGTTCCATGATTACGTTCCACTAGTTGTGAACGGTATTGTATTCATTAGGATGCCTCCTGACGTGCTTTCCGTGTCGTTTCGGTTGTGGATCCTGTTGAGGATCAATCGACGCGTGAATTGCCAGAGAACAGTGGATTCAGATGAGCATTCAGAGTTCAGAGAATTGTGTGGCACGGTTTGCCTGGGGATGTGTATATGGGCGTCTATATGTTGCCTCAGAGCTGAGAATTTTGACGGTGATGTTTGCCTGATTCTGATCATTGTGTTTGGTGGGCTGATATTGTGTGAGTTCCGGTTGCGACTCCATGGCCTACATTCAGGGTGTTGTATTTACGGTAATGGTTTTATCAGGCTACCCAGCATTCGAATGTGGAGTGTTTACCCACCTGAGGCAGAGATGCATTGTCCACGTGTTTGTTCTTGTTTGCACGTGTTATGTGGCTTCAGAGGGAGCTATGCACGAGGTTCGAGATGAGTTTGAACCTGAGTATCAGAGAGAGTCTGATTGATGTGCCTCGAGATATCCGTGAGGAGCTTAGTGTGTTGCACTCAGCGGCGAGGCTAGTGTGAAGGAAAGATGTACACGGTTTTCGATGTGAAGGTTTGAGGAAAGTGGATTTAGTCGAGATTTTGATGTAGTTGAGTTCTGATACTTCAGGATCAGTGACTTCATCAGGTTGTGGTCTTTTTGATTGTGTTGAGGGCCATTAGATCAAGCAGAGAATTCGTTTGACGATGGCGGTGATCACAGAGTAGCAGACTTGTTCCTGTGGCATGAGTTTGGGCGATCGTTGGTGATCCTTTCACGCAGCAGGTGTCGCTGTGACTGGTGTTCGAGGAGTACTTTTAGTTGCTGTTTCAATGGCCAGGAGGGTCACGTTACGAGGGACCACCCTCAGCCAGCTGTGTTAGCGGTTCAATAGCTCGGAGTTTACGAGGAATTCATGATGCTGTTTCTGGAGCTTGATCAACCCAGATTTTTAGACGAGCCATTTAGAAAGTCGCAATTGACGTGGGCAGCTAGTTAGGCATGTTGGAGTTCATGCCATGACCTTGTTTGAGGACAGACTTTTCTCCGAGGTTGCTGTTGCTTGATATCCATGGCGATTGTACCTGTATCTCCACTTCCAAGGTTTTGGAGAGTATTGTATCCATCCGGAGGTTGCGAGATCCTTGCTGGAGGATATGGCTTAGCTGCGGATCTGTTACAGCTTGATATCGTAGTTTTGGTGTGTTTGTGAGTATGAACTTACTGACGATGCATTTTGGTTGTGTTTGTGTACCTCGAGATGGAGGTTGTGTTTCGACGACCAGATTTCCCCGAGATGCTGTTTCGCGTTGATGGTCGAGCGGATAGTGGTAGAGACGAGTTGTGTTGTTTGCTTAGCTCATGTTGTGGATACTACGGTTGCTGTGCCCGACATTGGCGATATTGAGATGGTTTTCGGGTCTCCAGGTTTGTTTCGGAGGAGTTACCAGGTGTTCCTCCAGTTCGGGAGATTGAATACACCATTGAGCTTGTACCAGGCGCTGGACTCATTTTATCAGCATTTTGTCGTTCGGAGCCAGCGGAGCTGATGGAGCTACAGTTTCGACTCCAGGAGTTGCTGGAGGAGATTTCAGGAGATTTCATGCGACCCCGCGTATTTGCGTGGTGTACTCTTGTATTATGTATATGGATGATGAATGATTCGACGTGGTGGTGCGTTGACTACCAGAAGCTTGATTTACTTCAGAGGAGAGTGAGTATCCTCCGCTTCCGATTGACGAGTGGTTTGATCAGTTCGCGAGAGCTTCAGTCCTTTCGAAGATTGATTTTGGTTTTGGATACCATCAGTTGAGGATCGATGAGTCAGATGTGTCTATGTTGGCTTTCAGATCTCGGTGCGGACATCATGAGTTCTTGGTCACGCTGTTGGGTTGATCAATGCCCCGTAGATCGTGTGGACTTGATGGACCATGTGTTCAGACAGTTTCTGGACGAGTTGCGGTCATGTTCGTGGCAACGTCCTGATGTGCTCCGAGAGTGTGGACCAGTACCTGGAGCAGTTGCGAGCGGTTTTGTGGACTTCGCGAGACGATTAGCTGTTTGTGAAGTTCAGCCAGTGTGAGTTTTGACCGATTAGCGTAACGATTTTGAGCTGTGTGATGCTAGCCGAGGGAGTTGGCGTGGATCCTGACCAGTTAGAAGCCGTATTGATTTGGGGTTGACCTACCATTGTACCAGAGATCCGGTGTTTCTCTTGGGTTTGGCAAGCTGTTACTGACGGCTTGTGCAGGATTTTTCCGGATTGTCACTCTACTTCCCGGACTGACGAAGAAGGCGCCAAGTTCGAGTGGTTCGATGCATGCGAGGAGAGTTGCTTACTTCTGCAGGTTGGTGACCGTTACTGCGGTTTTGACCTTACCTGACGATCGCGACGAGTTCGTGGAATATGGCGATGCATCGAGATTTGGATTTGGTTGTGTATTGATGCTGTGTAGCAGAGCGGTGGCTCATGATTCCAGGTAGTGGAACTTTGTATAGCTACGTATCTTATGTATGATTTGGGTGTAGCTGTTCTTGTGTTAGCACCAGAGAGATGGAGATACTACTGCTATGGCGTGCAGCATGGGTAGGACGTACACCGACCATTGAGTTACATCCACTTGCATTTTCGGCCAGATTTGGGCTTGAGGCAGTGTCGATGGATGGAGTCGACTGATGACTATGGCTGCACATTAGAGTTTGTTCGAGAAGGCTAGAGGTTGCACTTTGACCATCCGTCTGGGATATTGTTGCTGATGCATTCAGTCGAGAATCGGGAGCTTCAGTGTTTCATGTGAGTATGGCTCGAGTCTCCGTGTTAGCCGAGTTATGGGCTACGAGAGCTGAGTTTGAGTGTGATGATGTCGAGGCTCGTGATTTTGCGCGCGTTTGACGCTAGTGGTACAGAGATGTGTCAGATACTTTGAGTTTACCATTCGTGACGCAACATGAAGAGCAGTGTAGCAGCTTGTGTGTGCACAACATGTGTATGCAGATGCCATATTTGTCAGCTGACCATGGCTCGGAGGCAGAGACTTGCCGAGAAGTATCAGCCATTTGAGATTTCCGGTTGGACGTGGCGTTTGTTGCCGTGTTTGTGTGTGTTGTATGCACTTTGGTTGGTGATACCAGTTGTCAGGTCTTTGTGGACAGTTTGATGAACTTGGTATGTTTACTTGTACTTTCGGAGATGATTTCAGTGGCAGGTTGTTATGGCTGTGTTTGATGGAGGTTGTCCCTCTACGTGGTGTATTTTTGTCCCAGTTCGCCGATCAAGGTAATCAGCTACGACTGTGTGTTAGCGAGCTTTGCAGCGAGCATTAGGGACCAGATTACGAGTTAGTACCGGTCCTTGTCCTCGGATTGACGAGCGATCTTTGAGGACTATTCAGGCCTTGGAGGGCATGTTGTGGACCTCGGTGTTGCAATTCCAGAGGATTCGGAACCAGCAGTTTCTCTTGTTTGAGATTGCATGCAGTACCGGTTTGTTGACCACGGTGATTTTGATGTTGCGTGATGTTGAATTTAGGATGATAATGTACTCCATTGTGTTGGAGCAGGTTTGAGTTTGAGTTGATGTTTGATTTTGATTTTGTGGGATGTGTTACCACAGACTGTCAGGTTAGCGGAAATGGGTTGATAATTGCTTGAGTTTGATGTTTGAGTTGTGATTTGCTATGTTATTTTGATCCGCGTGTGGTCATAGGCGAGTTGTGTTATGCCGTATGGTTCGGCATCGCCTATAGTGTTGGCTTTTATGTGTGTTGTGTTCCGTGAGGCGGAACTGTGTTTCAGGTTGGTTTTGCATTGTGTACCCTGTCTGTTCCTTATGCGGGAACACTTGGCTATTGTTTGGAGCCAGTTCAGATTTGTGATTTGAGGGTACAGGGATTCCAGCACGGAATTATCTCCTATTGTGGAGTTTGTGATCAGAGTTGTTCAGTTGAGATTGTCGTTGGTGAGTTGAGCAGTATGCAGAGGCAGTGCTCTTACCTTGTAGTCGGCAGACTCGGAAATTTCGAGGTCGAAATTTTTCTAAGGGGGGTGGATTTGTGACGACCCGGACCAGAATCATAAGTATAATCAGCTTGATTCGTGAGTTACAGCGTAGTCGCGGATTTTCGACAGATATTGGAATTGCCAGAGTTGTTAACGACTTAATTATTGGCCAAGAATTGGAGCTGGGTCTCTTCTCGAGAGTCGTTGTACGTGAGATTTCGAGTTCGTGGGCGGTTCCGGATCATTATTTGGACGACTGAGGAATTAATTATGAATATTTGAAGTTCGGATTTAAATGATGGGCTACTTAACGACTAAATTATCAGACGAGAATTTGGTTTCGGTTTCTTCACGGAAGTTGTTTGGAATTTAATTTCAAGTTTGTAGGAACTTCCAGAGCGTTATTCTGAGTTACGAAGATTAAGTTGTGATTATTTCCGTTGGTTGTTTGTTTAGTCGATTTAAATGTGTGTTGCTTTAAAGGGTTGACTTTTTATCTATTTGGCCGATGTGCTTGACTTTGGGTGATTATTGAAGAGTACGTCGAGACGAGTTTGTGGCCGCGAGAATTATCGGAATCGGATATACGACACGAAAGTTACGTGTGTTTTAAGTTCGTCGAATTGGATAAACATGAGTTTCCAAATCGGGGAAGCCTATATATGGAAACCTGCTGTTTTGGGCAGGTCAAACTTACCATTTGGGGAGTTAACTTGGTCAACTCGGTTTGACCGAAGTTATGGAGGGTGTTCGACGGCGTCTCACGGTGGTCGGCGGCGAGCCTAATCCGGCCACCTCTGGCCTTGGGGAAGGACCCCATCGAAGCGTCTCGGCGTCCCCATCACGTCTCCGGCCACCATGCACAGTGTAGGTCACCGGAAAAGGAGGAATTCCGACTTGAAAATGGGGAGATTTTGGTGAATTCGGGTTGCTTGATTTTGGCCGAATTGAGCTGAAATTTTTAGTGGGCTTTGAAGCTCTCCTCACCTACAAGCTACCATGTAAGTTTGGTGATCTAATTTTGCTTGTGTATGAAGAATTTTCGGATTGAAATTTGTGTGAACATTCGGTTTTTCATGAAATTGACATGGTTAGAGTGAGAATTGGCCTTCGGTGCAGTTATGGAAGTTGCTCAGTGGGTGATTTTCAGTGGAATAGGGGTTTCTCCGCCGTGAATTCTTCCGGTCAACAGTGGCGCCGCCGTGGACGGCGGTCAATGGCGGTCAACGGTCAACATGTTGACTTTTTGACTTTCGACAAGTCGCATGTCATTTGACTCGAAATCGCGCTCCGATCGCAGTGGGGAGGTTCGTTTTTCGAGTTGAGCGTCCGAACGTAAAACGAGGTATTGAGGTGGTATATATGGTTTTTCGACGATTCGTCGTATTCGGATTTCGTGTTTCCGAGGACGGTGGTTTCTCTTGATTTGTCTTGTATTGTCGAGATATGAGTTTGAGATATGGATTTTGTGAATATTCAGGTGTTCGTGATCGTTTGTTTGGCGAGGGACTTTCCGCCGGATCACGGGTTAACGCGATACGCGTTACGCAAGTCTGTGAGTGGACATTTCTTTTCACAGATTGATTGCGAGTCTTTTATAAATGATTTACGAACCTGAGCATGCAGATTGATTATGATTTTACGAGCATGTGTTTTACGATTATGCTTATACGAATATACGTATACGAATATATACATACGTACATATTATGTTTTAAGCATGTGCATAGAAAAGATTTACGATTTGGTTTACACAGAGTAAAGTCTCAGTATATGTTGTGGTATCGATACACATTGGCTTCTAGGCTGATCCCCGAGTACGCTCCGGGGGGGACAGATATCCTGACCCGAAGCCTTTCTGGCTAGGAATCACGTGTGGGTCTGGGATCCCGTGGTTCAGACTGTGCTATCGCGTGGTAGTCCATGAGAGATTCCGCGATATGTTTACGTTGCATGCTCTATACGTGAGTGGTAGTCAGCGTCTCCTCACGTACCATTTGATTTTCGTGCATTTGGCTCGCATATGATTTTTATATGTATATATTACTTGGTGAAAGACATTTATTTTCGTCCACTCACTCTAAAGTGTTTATTGTCTTTCCCCTGGGTTTTTCGGTTTCCGTGCCCAGTTTGCAATTCAGGCTCTGGTGTCGCACGTCGTGGTCGGAGGCATAGTGCTCGAGCTACCTTGTTTCTTCCAGTAGGTTTATTGTTCTACCTACTGTGGTATACATATATGTTTATATGATAGAGGTCGCTCTGAGAAATCTGTCGTTATGTTATACGATTTTACACCGGATTTCAGTAAAGTATATATATATTTATTTATTGATTTACTTTACTGTTGATATATTGAGAAATCCGGATGGGATTGGTGCCCACGGTTTGCTTTTTGTGGCATAGGATGAAGTGTATTTTCTGCGTGCAGGTAATGGCAATTCCACGCTAGTAACGAAACTCTGCCAAAATTTCGAAAAGTTTTTGTTGGTTCGTGTTTTCGAAGGGGTTCGATTCCGGTTTAGGGAGCTAAATCGGGGTTGGGTCCTTTCATTTCAATTTAGATGAAAATTTATAGATATGATCTACTCATCATTAAAAGGTACTCACCAAATCTTCATTTTAAAGGTTCTCAATAGAGAAACTCTCTATTTATATAATCTATTACAAAATAACAAAAATGATTTAGTTTTTTGCGTACTTCTATTTTTCGGTTCGATTCGGTTTTTATAAATCAAAAACCAAAATTGAACAAAATGTTTCGGTTTTTTTCAATTTCAGTTTTTTTCAGTTCAGTTTGTATCGAGTTCCTCTTTTCTTGGCCGCGGCTCAGTTTTGGCTTAGATTTTTTTTCTTCTTCAGTTTTCAGTTACAATGCCCCACCATTACCTCTAGCCACAAGCTATAACCGTTTTATTTGTGCTTCTACTAAACCCGTTCTATGAATGAATATGGGGAACGAGATGTTGAACATAAATCTCAACTGACATGCAGTAATCATCAAAAGATTTTGATATAAACTCTCCTGCATTATCCAATCTAATAGATTTGATTGGATTGTCCAGGTGGTGAGCTCGAAGGTTAATAATTTATGCTACAAGTTTTGTAAATGCAGGATTCCTTGTGGATAGTAAAACCATAAATTATTTAAATGGTCCGCATTCAGATTTAATAGATCCACAAAGGTATATTGTCAGTGTTGTCAACACCAAAAGAAGGTTGTACCTATAAATTTTCTAATGAACAAATATTGCATAATGAGCGATGTGCATTAGAGATTGTCACAAAGGAACCTAGTGGGATAACACACGATGCCTCAGCAGTATGTCGTCGGGATTGTGCTGCACTCGTCTTGGAGACCGATCCTAGACTGAGAGGAGTAAGTGTAGCCCTTCCATCTAAAATGATGATTTTGGGTATTCCTGCATGCATCTTTGCTCTGAAAAATGGATGACCATGAGAGTTTTTTAATATCTTGATCATCATATCTCGATCTAGATGACCCAGTGAATAATGCCAAAGCTTATATGAGTCTAAGTAACACACAATAGTGTGAATGGCTGCATGGGATTCAATGATCTGAACTGTAGTAAGATATAAACCACTACGAATGCTCAGAAACTTCTTTAGAATGCGCTTTCTGCCACATTCTACATAGGTAACACATACGAATTATTTTCCATTTTTTCACAATATGTTTCTAATGTAAAACAGTTGGCTTGAATGTCCTTAAAACTTAGCAATGTTTGATTGGCCTTTGGCGCGTATAAGGCATCTGTGACATAATTTTGTACCATGTGGAAGCAAAAATTGTGTTGAACCACGCCCTTGTATAACCAGCACTGAGCCAATCATGGTTGTCACTGAAGAACTATATGGCATAAGATGCATAAATAATTTCCTATTCCGTGGAATAGTGTGGGTAGTACCACTATCTGCTAAACACTCAATCTCGCCTTCAGATATCTACAAAAGAATGTAAATCAATCAGTCTTTGCATCAGTCTCAAGACATGGCCTTGTAGAGTGCTTGACATGACATGACAAAACTAATGTACAAACAACATCAAAATAATACCAATTATGGGCATGAACCTCGACGAGTCGAAGGAATCTTCGACGGGTTGAAACTGGTTCACTTTGGGTCTAGGGTACCCCCATTGACGGGTCGAGGCATTACTCTCAATTGGTTCTACGACGTCACGAGGCAAGTATGGTCGAATTACCACTGGAATCAGACGTTGCAGCATAACGTGATAGTCATGTGTCTTTAGACCAACAAACTTGTGTTGCACCTCGTCCACTACTCCAGTTATAGTACATACGGAGCCGGATAACGAACTCCCTTAAACTAGTGAAATACAGAACGTCTAAGCATCGGCTTCACTGTGTAAAGTGCAGCTGGCATCTTGTTGTACACTCATTTCCTATCCCTCCTCAACCACAAGGGACGACGTAGATTCATTGATTCCAAATCTTTGCGCGCTTTGGGAGTATCTTTAGTCTTGAACTTAATACCGAGAATTGTTCCCACCACGCTGTCGCACACATTCTTTTCTATGTGCATCGCGTCCAAGTTGTTCCTCAGCTTCAACTTCGACCAGTAAGGGAGTTCAAAGAATATACTCTTGTGATCCCAATAGCTCAGATCATGTGGAGGAATTGGATTGCATTTCTTTACATCCGCGTCATTGCTCAACACACCAAAGTCGAAATAGCTCAACCTCTCTAAAATCTCTTTGCCCGACCAACTACGGGGTTTAGGATTGTTCTCTACTGTCCCGTCAAAATGAGCTTCATCCTGTCGCCACGGGTGGTCGTAAGGAAGTCATCTACGGTGACCCAAGTAACACACCTTTCCCGCGTGCCAACTAGAGTTCACGTCGTCCAAACATATAGGACATCCATTATATCCTTTTGTCTTGCAGGCTGCCAACATCCCATACGCTGGAAAATCGCTGATCGTCCACATTACGGTAGCCCTCATTGTGAACATCGTGTCAGTGAATTTGTCATAAGTTGGGACTCCATTTTCCCACAACAGTTTCAGCTCGTCGATCAAAGGTCTGAGGTAGACATCTAAGCACTTCCCTGGAGATTTAGGACCTGGAATTAGTACAGTAAGGAAATTAAATTCCTTGTTCATGCACAATCACGGAGGCAAGTTGTACAACATCAGAATAACTGGCCAAGTGCTGACGGCGGAGCTATTACTTCCCCAAGGATTGAATCCGTCTGTAGATAGGCCGAGTCTAACATTTCTAACCTCTGCAGCAAAGTCTCCAAATTATCTGTCGAAATGTTTGAAACCCTCCCCATCTGCGGCGTGTCGCAGGACATCGTCATCTATTCGCTTTTCTGCGTACCATCGCATCGCCTCTGCTGTGTGTACAGACATGTACAGGCGCTGCAATCTAGGAATCAAGGGAAAATATCTAACAACTTTCACAGGAATTCTCTTTTTCGAACTCTTCATATTCACCTGGAATCTGCACTGGCCACATACGGGACAATAGTCCAAATCTTTATACTCTTTGTAAAATAGCACACAATCATTCGGATATGCGTCAATTATCCTGTACTTTAGGCCGAGGCTGCTCAAGATATTTCTAACTTTATAATGAGATTTAGGATGATTGTGATCATTAGGAAGCAACTTACATATTTGCTCCTGAATTTCGTCAAAAGCACTCACTGACATTTTGTGCTTCACTTTTATCTTCATTTGCTCCATCACATATTGCAACACATTTTCTCGACACCCAGGGAACACCGGGGTCTGCGCTTCAAGTAGCATCCGGTTGTACTTATCCATCTCACTGGTGTCAGTGACCAAGCTAGCAGCGGGGAATATGTCATCATGCTCATTAGTGGTACTGTAACCTCCGTCTTGGTGTTGGTGTCCACCATGACTACATCCCGGAAACGCATCATGGACCAAATCTGCAGTTGGGTTGCAAGCTGGGGGTTCGGCACCACTGCCGCGGGATGAGGCACCATGGTAACTGTACCCTGAGCTAAAGTTTGCTGCGCTGAACTCTACTTTCACTACCTAGCATAAGTAATAAATCAATAATCATCGAACTTTTGATCACACACATTTATATATGCATGCATTAGCTTAATGAATCCATCAGAGTTGAGCTTTTTTGTGGCGTTGGCAAGACCGATCAGGCTATGATCGAAACCTTCCCTACTTCCATAGACATGCTCTTAAACCAACATTGGACAGATTTTGAGCAAGGAAGAATAAAGTCCTTCAGTGATATCATGAATATCCTAGTGAAAAAAGAAACGCATCATGAGATACTTCTCAACAACAATACTAGGCCCACTAGGATTAAGAAGATCTCTGAGACTTATAATACTAGTGGGAATATCCATAAGGATAAGAAGAACGATCGTTCTGAGCCTTACAATACTCCTAGTGGGAGATGAAGACGTGGTAGAGGTTGTGGTAAAGTTCGTAATCAAAATTTGACTTAGACTCGCCAAGACACTTTCCAAAATAACTCCAACAAGAATCACTCCTATTCTTGTCCTAGGAATAGTGGAAATTCTTCAAATTATGTTTATTCTGCCTTGTCACCTTGCTATAGGTGCGGTTCTACCAAGCATATGCACAAAATATTTTGTGCATCCAAGAATTTCCAGAACACCTACAAAAAGTGCAAGCAATACCTAGCAAATGAGACCAACTACACTAAAGACTATGAGATAGAAGATGGCGATGAAGCCAATCTTATTGTATCATATGACACAAAAACAAGTCTTGAGACTGAGAATTTTGAGTAGTTTATGTATTAGACTCATATTTTTGCAATGTAATTGAGTTTAGTTTTATTTTTGAGTTTGTTTTTAGTCATGGTTTGAGACTTAGTTTTTCATCAGTTTTGGAATAAGACATCTTTGATGTAAGTTTTTATGTTGGCAAAGTAAAAAAATTTCTGACTTTTAGTATATGAAAGTGTTGAGAATGTTATTGTACATCATAATGGCTGAAAAAGTTTGAAATATACAATATTCTATAACAATATGACACAAAAAATACCAGAAAAACGAGACACAAAGAGAGGACGGTTTGATCCCAAGAATTTTTTGACCCGTCAAGATTTGGTAGATTTTCGATCCGTCAAAATTTTTTGTCTATTTTTCTTCGCCCTTCGAAGCATATCCACCGGTTACATAAAAACACCTTTGACCTATCGAAGAAATATCTTGACTCGTTGAAGGGTAGCTACTTTATCGATTTTGACATATTTTCGACTCATCGAGGTGTACTCTTCGACCCGTCGAATGTTGATATCGAAAATCAATTCGGTTTTTGGTTTTTTTTGACCCACCATCTCGACTCGTCGAAATCATTGTTCTAGACGCGGTTTGAACCTATTTTTGACCCGTCGAGTGGATTATCTCAACCTGTTGAGGTTCATAATCAGAAATGATGTTTTTGATGTGGTTTCTTCATTTGTTTTGTCATGCCATGTCAGAACTCTATAAAAGTCATAATCATTTGAACATCTTTAAGTATTTGCTTAAAGTGTTTGCCATGTTTTGAGTTCAATGATGGATTGTTTTACATTCAATTGTAGATGTCTGAATGCGAGATTGAGTGTTTAGCAAATAGTGGTACTTCTCATACTACACTACAAAATAGGCAATTGTTTATGAATTTTGTGCCATACAATTCTTCAGTGACAAACATGATTGGTTCAATGCCAGTTATACAAGGGCGTGGTTTAGCACAAGTTTTGCAACCACATGATACAAGAATTTATATCACGGATGCCTGATATGCGCCAAAGGCCAATCGAACCTTGCTAAATTTTGAAAACATTTGTGCCAACGGTTTTCAATTTGAAAAATATTGTGAGAATGAAAATGAGTTTTGTGTGCAATCCCATCGAATGTTACTAACGGCGCAATCTAGAGAGGTTTATGAGGATTTGTAATAGTTTATATCTTACAACGGTTTGGATCATTTAATCCAATGTAGTCACCCATACTACAGTATGTGACTCTGCCTCATATAAGTTTTGGCATTATGACGATCCCGATATTGAGAAATTCTCATGGTCATTTGTCCTTAAGAGCAAAGACGCATGTAGGAATACCCAAAACCATTAGTTTAGATGGGGTGGTTGAGATTACTCCTCTTAATCCTGGCTTGGTCTCCAAGATGAGAGTAGCACCATCCCGGCAACATATTGCTGAGGCATTGTGCGTTTTTCCCACCGGATGTTTTTATGACAATATCCTATACATATCGTTCATTTTGCAAAACTTGTTTATTGACAAAGTTAAAGACTAGACCTTCATTTGCAGTTGATAACACAAAAAATATACTATTCTTGCAAAGAATCCATGGTGATATTTGTGGATCTATCAGACCGAAATGCTGACTATTTAAATATTTTATAATTTTAATAGATGCATCAACACATTGGTCACACGTTGCTTTGCTATCCACATGGTATATATGCTGCATTTGTAAAACTCTTAGCACAGATTATTAAGTTTTGGGCTCACCACCGAGACAATCAGGTCTATTAGATTGGATGATGCTAGAGAGTTTATATCAAAATATTTTGATGATTATTGCATATCAGTTGGGATTAAAGTTGAACATCCCGTCCCCCGTGTTCCTTCACAGAAAGGTTTAGCAGAGGCACAAATCAAGCGGTTACAATTTGTGGCCAGAGCTATGGTAATGCAAACTAATTTACCAGTATTTTCTTTGGGATATGCAATGTTACATGTAACTATGCTTATTCGCTTGAGACTCATAGCAGACCAACTATTTAATGCGTATCAGTTGGTAACTATATATGAGCCTGACATTTCACACTTATGCATCTTTGGTTGGGCGGTATATGCGCCTACTACATCTCCACAATGTATTAAAATGGGTCCTCAATGACGTTTATGTATCTATGCTGGTTATGAATCTCCAACGATTGTCCGCTATATAGAATCTTTGACATGAGATCTAATTACTTCTAGTTTTGCAGATTTTCATTATGATGAGACATACTTCTCAACATTAGGGGGAGATAAGAATGGTTTCATTCTAGTTAAACATAAAAAATTGACGTGTTATGTCCCCACTATGTCTCATCATAATCCCCGCATATCTCAGTATGAGATCGAAGTGCAATGTATTCTCGATCTTTAGAAAGTAATAGATTTGATGTCTGACTCCTTTACTAATATCGTGAAAGTAATGAGATCAGTTATACTTGCTGCAAATCCTGCAAGGTTAAAAGTCCATGAAATTTGGCAAGTTAACACAACACTCGGGCAAGTAACGTTTCTCTTGCCCATAGTGGGGGTGTAGCATCGGTCAAATTCCATTGATGAGTTACCGGTGAAAAGATAAGCCATCAAGGTACAAAATGATCCTTCCATCATCAACATATGAGTTTGTTTCTGACTACAATCATGTCCTAAAATGATGCAGTAGCAGCTTGACAAAACTTCAGCTCGACAAAACTTCAGTAGTAGCTTGACGAACGATTCATTAGTATTTTAATTAACGATTCAGTACAACTCGATGAAAGATCCATTAGCACATCAAGAATGATTCAGTAACAGCTAGACGAAACTTTAGTAGTAACTGGACGAACAATGTAATATCAATTCGACTAACGATTTAGTAACAGTTTGATGAACGATTCAGTAGTAGTAGTTCAAAAAACAATAGCAATTTGAAAACATAGTAGCAACAATATGAAAAATGCAGTAGCAATAATAGAATTTCAATATATTCCATAAATACATAAAATGCAACAATAATTTTTAAAACCACAATTTCAGTATTTAAAAATGAAGCAATAACACTTACAAAAATACAATAACAATAACATATTCGAAAAACGCATTAACACTTGAATGTAAAAGCTTCATAAAATACAGTTGCAGCTTAAAAAGACGTGGTAGCCAACTTAAAAAAAATCGTAGCAGTTAGGAGAAACAAGTCTCAGTAGCAGTTTCAAAATCACAATTTCAGCCACATTCAAATTTGAAAGATAAAGAATGTGTTCGGACGGTTCAGTGTTTATTTCCAAAAATTAAGTTTCATTTATCTTCCTCTTACGGCTTCTTCTTCTCAATCTCTATGACTATAACAATTGATAACTATTTCAAGTCACACCCATTGATAAATACACAGAAGCTCCAACCAACCAATCAAGACAATCTCAGTTTACTAGACTCCATAACTACTTGGCTAGCCACCATCGTCGTCCTTCTTCTCTTCCTCTGCCGAACCCATCTCCACAACTGCGACATAGTCAGAGACGTCTTGCGGTTGTCGTCGTTAGCTTTGAGATTCTTCATGGGAAGATCGTAGTAGAGACAATAGAACTAGATCTGTCCATGAACTCCTCCAATGATGGAAGATTATCAAATAAATAAATAAACAAGGACGGTGGTGATTGAGCACGAATGAAAATTTCCTTTGTGATTTGCATATGGGAACAAGAAAAAGTTGTTTCCCAAATCTACACGGAGTATTAGAGTTGTGTTCTCAAAATTATTTTTAGAATATTTTAGATTTTGTTTGCCAAACGCATATTCCTACAATTTTCTTTTTGATAATACAAAAAACTACTTTGCAAATGCTTACCGAATGGAGCAGCCTTAGTTGGCTGTTCCAAAAAACAAGTTTTAGTAACAGTCTTAAAAACCACTCTCAATTTTGAAAATTCTAATTTTAGTAGCAACTTCAAAATCTCATTAACAACACTTTTAGAACACAATTTTAGTAACTCTAGAAAAACATTATAGCAACACATTACCACTTGATAATTATCACACTTCATAATGCTACTGCACCTTTGAAAAACCCACCCATGATGTACGACACACCCATTTCAAATATAACAATGCTGAACCAAAGGTTCTAAAAGGCGCTAGGCGGAATTAGGCGGTGGAGCTACTGCCTAGCGCCTAGGCATTTAGGTGGAGTTTAATCGATAATTAAACGGTAATTAGGTGGATCATTTGTTATATATATTTAATTAATTATATATTTATATGGTATATTGTAATTTGAAACATAAAGTAAAAATTATAAAGAAATATCATAAAAATTCTAAACTAAGTATATAAAGAAATCCAATTAACCATCCATCTCAAATTTTTGAAATAGATGTGCATAAACAAGAATCTCAAGAATATGAAATTATCTATTTCAAAGCTGATAATTCATAAATCATAGTACATTATGAGTTTATGACAATGAAGCTTACATTATAAACTCGCAACCATGGAACCATTCAAACATAAAGCTTCACGGAATCAAGTTTTGTTTGTGTGATGGCCATAGACACTATGCTCCTGCCCACATTTAACCATATTAAATTATCAACATATAACAAACAAGGATGACGGCGGTGGACGGCAAGTGGTGGCGACGACGGTGATCGGTGAACGACGTCCAAGTCGCGGCGTTTGCAGAGGGAGAGAGACGACGTTTCGCGAAAGAAATTGGATTGAATTTTCTATTTAAAATTCATTTCTTTGCGTTGTACCTCTTAATTTTTTTTTAAAAAACGCGTAGGCGGTGCTTTTCTGCCGATTAGTCGTTAGTCACCCGCCTAATTGCCGATTAGTCGGTTCCCGCCTAACTACCCCGCCCAGGACCAAAATTAGGCGATAAGATGATTTTTTCCGATTAGTCGGTGCCTAGGCAGCCGTTTTTTAGAACAGTGGCTGAACCCAAAAAGCACTATTTCTTTTTCTGTTCATCACTCCAAAGGGTATTTTGGAATTCTCCACCAGTAAGGTTACTGTTCTCCGCACGCTCGACGTTGGCCTACGCAGTCTCTTGCTTCTCTCCGCCGATGGTCATTTGATCCAATCAAAATCTACCAAACCCAAAAACCTAAACAGAGAGAGCAAACCTCGCCACTGTTATAGGCTCGAAATGAACTCCGATCTTCCAAAACACAATCCTTGGCAGCAATTTGAACCTCATCGATTGGGGCTAAGAGGGCATCGATGAGAGACTGACAAATACCGAACCCGAAGGCCATGTCGATTCTCTCAAACCAACGAAGGAGAAATGGGCGAGGTCTCTTTCTCTCTAAATTAAGCTTGAAACTCTGTGAAGGAGTCCATTTTTTGATTGGCTAATTGTCAATGTAATTGCCGGTGTTTGATATTTGATGGTAATCAGTGATACTGTTTGTCTATAAAGGCTTAAAGCATAGTGAATAATATTTGATTTATTAGATTGATTTCTTGGGTTCAACCAAGTTGTATTGAATTAGTTGTTAACAGTAAGAAGATGAGAATATAAATATCCAAAGTGTGATTTGTGATACCGAATCAAAGACACTGAATCAAAGACGGTGTTGCATGGTGTTGCATGCCAATATGGCAAAGAGGAGCCTTTTTTTTTATGAAAATAGGTGGGACTGCCACTAAATTTCTTTAAATTTAAGAGCTGAATGGAACTTTTTAAGTGGGTGGAGTAGTTAATGCATTGAAGTATTGGTCTTTAACTGATTTTGATAGTATTGTGCAAAGTTTGCTCTCTCTTACGTATGTTAATGATTCTGGTTGTATATTTGAATGATGAATCATGAGCTCAGTGCTTCCTAGAATTTAATGGTATTGTGCAAATTTTGCTCTCTCTTACTTATGTTAGTGTATATTTGAATGATGAATCATGAGATAGTGCTTTCTAATTGTTGTGATTTGACTATGTGATATGTGTTGGAATATTCATATGATTTTAATTCAATCATGGTTTTATGATTTAAGTGCCGTGTTTTATGATTTGCATGTCTTATTTGCTGAAGGATTCGGGGGTTTCAGCTGCAAATTGAAGTTGAAGGTCATCATGTAGTGGCTTTGGCCTTTTAAGGTAGACTATCAGGTTTTGAATGTTGTTATCTTCTTATTTTATCTCCTTTGGCCGCAAAAGAAATTATGGTATATGGAACAAGTATAAGACGTAGAATGTTGCAGCTTCATATATAGGGACCGAAGATATCAACAAGATCACTTCCTTTATGTTGTTGCATGAGTTCGTTTAGTCGCTTGGTTTTTTTTTTCTCTATTTCATTACTGGGTTTGCAAGACTTTTTTTACCTGGTCTTGGTGACAGTTATCATCTTCATAGGAAATGGAGCAGCAAAAAACAGATATAGTTTATTCCTTATGAAAGCTAGCTGTATTTGGAAATTTCTGTGAGCAGTAGTTTATTCATACAAATTATACGGTCAACTGCATTTCTTTTACTATACATGTTTGGTGCTTTAATCAAGTATACTTGGAAGCATAGCTTTTAGGGTTGGTTTATTTATTGTGCTCTTAAGTTGGTAAGAAAAATGAATTTAAAAGCATATCCATTAAAATCTAGTAGCACTTTTCCGATATTCTGAATCCACAGATAAAAGAGGTCAAATATTGTTGTAGTTTGCTCTAATCAAAGTTGAAAGACTGATATCTTAGAGGGAAAGTCGCATACTATTGTCCACTGTTGTCCAACTCCGACCAATTATCTTCAGTAATCAGAAATAAGAATTGAGTCTCATATCTTTGAAATATCTATAATTTCTTTTACTGAATCTATGAAATATACTTCTTAGGCCATTACTCATATAGTTATGTATGCTTGCAAGATGATGATGCATACACCAAATATGGGACAATGGATTTCAATGAAGCCCAGCAAACAAAATAGTGAGGCATCTGGAAGGCCGAAGGTGGTACAGTTCAAGATTGACCCATCATGTTCTAGACCTTGGTGACTACCCTAAATGTAAGATATATGGTCGCAACGGCTATGTTATACACCGTATTCCTTTGAGTCCACCTAGTCTTGAAGTGAATCTTATGGCAGTGTTGGTTGGACTTGTGTTTTCCATGTTTCTAGCTCTATTACTACTGGCTGGTATGGTGATTGTGGCTCTTGGACACGTTTTGTTATGTCTTATATCCATTCCTAGTGAGTTTGGTGCCAATGGCAGTGCTCCTGACACCAATAGTTCTTATGGCTCTGCCTCCAGCTGTCCAGCACTCCAGCACTCCAGCAGTGTCAATGGAGGCTCTGGCTCCAGCACCTCAAGCAGTTCTTGTAAAGAATCTGGCTGTAACAGTTCCTATGATGGCTCTGAAGGTGTGGCTGGCTCTGACTCTTGATTTGCATGCATATGGTAAGAAAACGACCAAACTCAACATGGGCGTTGAAAAAACAAAACCAGGTATCATGTAGATCAGCTATTGTAATGTTTTTGAACTTATTACATGACGATCGAACTATTTAAATGTAGTGAATGTTTTTAAACTTGGTGTTGGCCATTAACTGAAATAAAACTACATTTTCGTAGGGTATTACTATCAGTGCGTACCAATTATTTCATTATATGTTAACCCTCTTATGGTTCAAAAAGGAATTATTTTTTTGGTCATGACCTTCAATGTTTAGTATGGCCCCTTGATAGCTTCATCTGGATGTTTAACACTGGGGAAATCTTCGGAGGGCTAGGGAGACCATCCGAGATTAAAACAGAAACTAAAGAGGAAAGGGGGTTGAGTAGCCAATCTAAAGGGCACTTCCTACATTAAGCGAAAGGGGCAATGTGATCTGCAGCTCTATTAGCTTTACTGCTGGTCCAGAGCCAGCTGACATGCCGGGTTGAAGCAAGGTACCGGACTTGATGGAGAATATTCTGAATTCTCCAATGTGATGTTAATGAATTACTCTTAAAGTAGTCCATGAGTTGTGAAGAATCTGAAGAGGCAATCACTGGGGTAGAAGGGAGATAATGTGAATGAATGAGCTTCAAACCTTCTAATAAGGCAAGGGCCTCGGCTGCTAAGGCTGATAGAGCGTGAGTCCTGCCACAGATCTCGAATAATGGCAGCTAACCCGACAGTAAAAGTCTTTGAGCACCAAGAAGCGTCCGTGTTTAACTTGTAGGAGCCACGAGAAGGGGGAACCCAATGATGAATAACTGAACTCTTAGGAACAATACAAACAACGTACAACAATCGAAATACACGGAGATTCTAAATCATTTAAGAATTCCATGGCAGAGTTGAGAGCACTAGAAGCTGTAATTCCAGGGTCAGGAGGGGTTTTTTCACAAGTAGCCAAACATCTTTTCTTCCATATTATCCATAGAATGAAGAAAATGTGAGTGAAAAACTCATTAGAAGAGGACATCTTGCTGATTTGCTCAAACCACCTGTCCATAGAAGAGATAGATCGAGTATTCACCTTGTAATTAATAGGATGCGCAAACAATAACGCCTGTGTCCATGGACAAGTAAAGAAGATGTGCTCCACAGTTTCAATCTCAGAAGACATATAGGGCACATAGGAGAGTAGCCAATATGTTTGCGGTAGAGAGAGTGGTTGCTAGTTAGGATATTGTGACACAACTTCCAAAGGAATTTTTTTATTTTGGGAGAGTTTGGATGGACCTAATCCACTTCCAGACCTGAGGGTTAATGGCGCGGGATGGTTGTGAGCAGTATGAGCCCTTGGAGGAGGGTGAAGAGATCTTGTCAAGTGGTATCCTAAACTTACAGAATAGACGCCAGACTTTTGATGAGGCCAGATAAGGTGATCCTGTATATCTGGGTGGAGAAGAGAGATCACCTGAATTTGAAGATTTTGCTCCGGAGAGATCAAGGTATCAATGGAGTGCAAATCCCAAGTGTTGGTGTCCCAATCGATGAGGATGGATACTCAAGTTGTAGATATTGCTGAATGATCTAGCAAACCATTGGAGGGGAGCGGGAGAGGAGTCGTGGAATTAGGAATCACTATTACAATAAGTCAATCAGACAACAGTTAAAAACTGTTCTCTGAAGCCTTATGTATACGTCGTAAATCGCTGTGCCGTCTGATGATGGCATCTGACGACGGATATTACCCGTTGTGTGAAATGACTTCAGACGACATAAAACTAAAATTGTATATGTCGTCTTGAACATTTACAGAGGTCATAAAATATGTCGTGACCAAGGACTTTAAAAGACATATAAAGAGCAACACAAGCTAGAGCACCTGCTTACATGTCATATTATTTATCAAATATGTCTTCTCTCAAACTCTTATCATTCATAAAAAGATATATGTCGTTTGAAATTCTCAAAAAGGGCACTCAAATGTGTGATATATGTTGTCTTAAAATGTTGCAGAGGTCATTCATAAGTGTGATATATGTCGTCTTAAGTTGTTTCAAATGCCATATAGTTTTGCCTATGTGGTTGTATGTGTCATCCAATGTTGCCAAAAATTACATATATTGCACATATTTGGATAGGCTGCAATGCACAAGTCTGAATATATTCAATATATCCACATATCTGAATAGGCTAATCATTCAAGATTTTCATTGAACAATTGAAGCTGTTTCAAATACACAAAATATAGCAGTTTGTAGCAACTACATACCATATGTAGTAGTTTGCATCTAGCAACTCAGTAAGTTAAGACTAATATAGCTAACATGTTGGTTTGGATCTTTACAAAATTTCCAACAAGTGCAAAAGAGACCATAAGCCTAACTTATACACCATAAGTCCAACTTAGATACCAAAAGATAGATGCTTGCTGGAATGTCCTGATTCAAGCTGCTAGCAGTGAGCAAGTTCTTTAATGAACAATGTCCACTCTGTCCGAACCTTATCAATTTGTTCTATTGTATAGACAAGCTCATTGTTTTTCTCCCGGATGTACCCTTGTGAAAAAAATGATAACACATATATAAGGCAGACATCCACTTCAATTGTTGGCTGAATTAAGCCACAGTAACCCACAGTTTGTTCTCATAATACGTTTCTCTTGTACAATATATACGGTTAGGTACTCACCCAAGTTAACTGATACTACTATGAAAACAAACGTAGGAAAACAATTATGCAGTGCGCATGCAGGAAATTAAGGCTTGGAAGTTGGATGATATATAACTGGTAGTTAGTCATATCGGCTACTTATTGGTTTTGTAATGTATAATGTAAGGTGCACTCACAGTGTGTTCTCACAAGTGTTCTATACTTCCTGCTGTCAGATTTTTGGAGTAACCACACCGGAAAGGGACCAAACCCAACATGATGAACACATACAGTACAATGTAAACTGATCTCTACTTCTATGTTATTAAAGCCAGGATTACCTTAAAGATGCTAACATTCCAGGATCCTAAATCACAAAATGCATAAAACAATTTCAGCTTGAATAGTCTAGAGAGCATAATCTACAAGACTACAATTGAACTCAGAAAAATAAAAAACAATCCTACGCATTCTGATACGAATAGAATGAAAATGTACAGCCAAGTTTTTGATCGAACTCTACAAAAGTCTAGACAAGAATTCACGTCTGTAAATATCTATGTTGTATATTCACCCAATCAATACCAATAATCCGAATACACAAAACTGAAGCTGACAGAGATGAGAAAGAAGGACTACCTGGTTTTGCTGTGCTGAGGTGGACGACGACAACAACAGGAACAGAATCCAAAGGAACAGGTTGGTGGTGTTCTTCATGTCTTTCAGAGACTTCTGTCTGGAGCAAGTACAGCTCTGTTTGTCTTCGTGTAGATTGAAACTTCACGTCAGTTCTTCGTCGTGTAATCTAAAAATGACAAAAAAAATGCTTCTGTTGGCCATCATCAGTAACATATATGATCCATTCAGCTTTCTTCGCATTAAGGCAGTACCTATACATTCAAGCAGCATTGCCAGTAAGGATACACAAACAAGCATTCATATTGAACAGCAGTAACGGGATATGGTGTTAGTATTGCATCATTAGTTGTCCGATTAAATATATTTATCCACTTAAGCAGGTAATCAACACCTACCCGACCACCCGAAAAACCACCAGGAAGGCTACAACTTCACTCACAAGACCGATCCCATCCGAGCGCGCATGCGCCCGTGGGGCGCACATCCGAATGTGCGGATCACATGACAGCAAGTGCAAACCAGTCCCACATCGAGGAACACAAGTAAGCAGCAAACTCAACCACCTATATATGAAAGGTATTTATTACAGGTAACGACATTCGGAATTCAATATCATCTGAATCCATCCAAGCGCTAAACACTCCAACCTACTTCTGTGCACGTTCGCTTGACTGTTATATCCAATACATCTTCTAACTTAGGCATCGGAGCGTTGAAGGCGGGCCACCCCCGTCTCGACCCCTGACTGTCTGTTTGTCGTTGTATTCTTCTAATAGCCATACCCGAACACCCGTACCCGAACGCCCGAAGACCCGAAGAGAGAAGAAGCGCCCGTCCATCCGAACAGCCCGAACGTTTGGACGAAGAGGAAGAAGAAGGAGATTACTCGTACTTGCTTCTGCTAGATTACGTCCCGCGTAATCCGGTAGAAACAGTTGGCGCCGTCTGTGGGAAACTTACAAATTGCAAACCTCGTATAAACACCACTAACCAAAAGCCCACATGCATGCCCCGGAGACTAACGTCAGCAGCGCACCCGTCGGGGAAACGCCCCCGGGCGCGCAGGAGCGGCAGGTAATAGAGCTAGCAATGAGTAGCAGCGAGGAGTGTGTCGACGGCCTGCTCCGAGAACTGCAGAGGGCAGCGCTCGAGAGAGCAGAGGAGCGCTAGATCCGGCAGAGGCTGGAGGAACGACTGGACGCGCTCGTCGGCCAACCGCGAGGGCAACGCGAACGAACCCAAGAGACCATCGACGAAGAGCAACATCCGTTCGGCGGGATTGACGCCCGAACAGCCCGTACGCCCACACCAGGAGGGGAATCGGCACCCCTGACAAACAACACCCGGATCTTCCAGAGGATGGAAGAATTGGCGGAGGAAGTGGCGCGCCTACGAAAAGACAAGCTTGCCGGGCAAGGCGGGACGTTCGCCCCCCGGGTCAGCCCGTTCTCGGCGCATATACTGGAGAGAGGAAGAGACCTCCACGCGAAGACAGCGAAGATTACCCGGTTTGGCGGGAGTGGGGATCCCCATATGCACATCGATGAATTTCGATCCTCTACGGACGGGACCCGGTATTCGGACCCAACTCTGTGTTTCCTGTTCCAGGAAACACTGACCGAGGAGGCAAGGAGTTGGTTCTACGAGATCCCGCCAGGCTCCATCCATTCATTCCTCGAGCTGGCGGAGAGCTTCCAGAAGCGGTACAGGCTCCAAGGAAAGTACAACACCACGGGTATCCTCCTCAAGGTCTGCCAGGGGAGAGACAAGAGCCTGTCATGCTACATAAACCGATGGAGGACGCTCGCAAGCACGTGCAGGGACCTCGACAAGCGAGTGGCCAAGATAGCCCTGATGGATAACATGCTCGCCACGCCTTTCGTAGAGAAGCTGGTGCGAAAGGAACATCTCGACTACGACGAGATTATGGACCTGATCGTGCAGAAGGCGCTCGTGGAGACGCGAGTGTACGGCTCTACCGCCGAGTCCAGCACCAACAGATTGGAGAAGACAAGCGCACAACCGCGACAACGCACGAACGACGAGGAGCCGGCCCGGGGCTATAAGAGGAACCGAGACACGCAAGGATCGGATTACCAGAGGCCATCCTCCCGTAACTATCGCAACAACCTCTACAACTAGCCGAGAGGGTCAGCGCCGCAGGAAGCCCGTTTACCAGCGGCGCCGTGGTACCGACCGACGGGTCAGGAGGTATACACGATCAACCAACAGTCGAACGAGCACCTGCTCCGCCAGCACCGACACCTGATTGCACCACCAAACAACATGTCAAAGGCGAGGATCCCAGTCGGCCGAATCCCGGACATTTGGTGCGAGTACCACAACACCACCACCCACCGCACGAACGACTGCATCATGCTAACAAAGGCCCTCACGGATATGCAGAAGGACGAACGGGTCACCCCTCCTAGGGCAGGCGAGCGGCCGCGCGAAACAAATATCGAGACCCGGGGGACTATCAGCACGATATCCGGGGGAAAGCGTAAGGAGGGAACCTCGTCGCTTGATCTCTCGAGCAGAGAGGTGCTGACGATCGGGGCAGGAAGAGTGCCCAAGACGGGAAAGAGGGAGGCGCCCGCCATTAGCTTCACAACGGAGGACGAGGAGGGAAGCCCGAAGGATAGTACCCTGCCGTTCGTGATCGACGCGATCATCGACCGATTCCTCGTGAAAAGGGTGCTAATAGACAACGGGGCGTCCGTGAACGTGATCTACCTGGATGTGTACACGACACTCGGCAGGCCCGCGCACAAGATGATGCAGGATCACGAGTGCGTCGCCAGCTTCACAGGTGAAACCTCGTACCCGATTGGGAGCGATAGTATTCGGGTCGGAATCGGCGCCCCCGATTCCCCGCACAGCGAGGTCCGGACAGACTTCATTGTCATGGACACCCCCTCCCCATACAACGCCATATTCAGGAGACCGGGGATAAATAGGTTGAGGCTGATCATTGTGGGGAACATGCTCTTGGGACGATTCCCAACCGAGCACGGAGTCGGATACGTTCTGGGATACAACTACGAAGAAGCCGGGAAGCCCCGGAACCGGCAGGAAGTCCTCGCCATGGAGCCTGCACCAGGGACGGAAGTTCCAGACGACCCGCGCGATGGGCTGATGGCAGTGTCGCCTGTTCCCGAGCGCGAAGAGCTGAGGACGATTCAGCTATCTTCCGAACACCCGGAGAGGACGGTCCAAATTGGAGCATCGTTGGCTCTCGCGATAGCCGAGCGGCTGGTCGCGCTGCTAAAGGAGAAGTGGGAGGTGTTCACATGGTCGTACAAAGACATGCCCATGATCAATACAAACATCATATCCCACAAGCTGAGAGTCAGCGCCAGCGCCGGGGAGGTAAAACAGAAGCGACGAGCGTACAAAGCGGAACACTACGCTGCGATGCACGAGGAGGTGGACCGATTGCTGGGCATCGGGTTCATCCGCAAGGTGGACTATCTGAAATGGATCTCCAACGCTGTGATGGTGCTGAAGAGTAATAAGAAATGGAGGATGTGCATCGATTACAGCGACCTCAACAAGGCGTGCCTCAAGGACAGCTTCCCTCTACCAAGGATCGATCAGTTGGTGGACGCGACAGCCGGGCACGAGCTCCTATCCATGATGGACGCATATTCAGGCTACAACCAGATCTTCATGGATTCCGAGGACCGGGAGGTGACGACGTTTGTCACGGACAAGGGCCTGTATTGCTACGTCGTCATGCCGTTCGGGTTGAAGAACGCTGGCTCCACGTACCAGAGGCTCATGAACGCGATGTTCCACGGCCTGATTGGCAGCATCGTGGACGTGTACGTGGACGACATCTTAGTGAAGAGCGTTCAGGTGGTCGACCACGTCCAGAACTTGGGGACTGTGCTCGACGTCCTCATCAGGAACGGCATGAGGCCGAACCCGGCCAAGTGCACGTTCGGGCTCACCAACAGCAAATTCCTTGGGTATATCGTCAGTTAGCGGGGAATCGAAGCCGCGCCCGCCAAAGTAAAAGCGATCATCGACATGAAACCACCAGTCAAGAAGGCAGACCTGCAGAGCCTCACGGGCAAGCTCGCATCACTGAACCGGTTCATATCTCGCTACTCCGACAGGTGCGCCCCATTCTTCAAGGCCCTCCGAACAACGAACAAGCGGGATGTTGCATGGACGCCCGAGTGCGAAGCATCCTTCCTCCAGATCAAGGAATACCTGGCCTCCATCCCACTCATCTCCAGACCCGTCCGAGGGGAAATATTGTACATCTACCTGGCTGCCTCACTCACAGCCGTCAGTTCTGCCCTCGTCCGCAGGGAGGACTGCATGGAGTTGCCCGTTTTCTTCTCAGGAAAGGGCATGACGGGCGCTGAGACCCGATATCCGACGATCGAGAAGATGGCGCTCGCGCTCATCACCGCCGCCCAACGGTTGAGGCCATACTTCCAAGCGCACAGCATCCACATCCTCACGAATGTGCCTCTGCGCCAGATCCTGCAATCGCCCGACCACAGTGGCCGCCTGGCGAAGTGGGCGGTCGAGCTCAGTGAATTCGACCTTCAGTACAAACCCCGCACGGCGATCAAGGGACAGGCAGTGGCGGATTCATCGCTGAGTACACGGAAGCAGAGGCGACGCCGGTCGGCGCATTTGATGGCCCGGCGGTGGAGGCGTCCGACAAACTGGAGGTCAAGGAGGGACCATTGTCGGAGTGGAACCTCTACGTCGACGGATCCTGCACGAAGAAAGTGAGCGACGCCGGAATCATCCTGACCGGGTCAGGAGGGGTAAACGCGGAGTATGCCCTCAAGTTCGAATTCAAGACAACCAACAACGAGGCCGAGTATGAAGCGCTCATCGCAGGCCTACAGCTGGCAAAAAACTCGGAGGCGCCCGACCTCAACGTATTCAGTGACTCACAGTTGGTAGTAAGCCAGGTCGGGGGAGAATTCCAGGCGAAGGGAGAGTCCATGATCGCCTATCTGAAATATGTGAAGGCGCTGATTAGTGGATTCAAGTACGTCAACATCAACCACATACACCGAGGGTTCAATGCGAAAGCGGATAGGCTTGCCCGATTGGCCACGGCCCCCGTACACACGGGACCAGGGTAGCGGATCGTCGAAGTGTTGCGACGACCAAGCATCTCGGGAGCAGAGCAGGTCCTGGCGATCGAACCGCACGAGCACAGCTACATGGATGTGCTCATCGCTTACAAGACAAGGGGAGAACTACCAGAAGACAAGCGAGAGGCCAGAACCATCGTCGCACGTGCGGCTAACTTCAGCATGCGGGACAGAATGCTCTATCGACAAGAAAGGACTTGGGCAAGTCTCAAGTGCATCACTCCAACGAAGGGCAACTCGATCCTAAAGGAAATCCATTCGGGCACGTGCAACCACCATGCGGGCGCCCGTACAATCGCACACAAGGCCCTTCGGTGTGGATTCTGGTGGCCCACCATCCACGCAGATGCCATGGCGCTGACAAGCAAGTGCCACCAGTGCCAGTTGCACGCGCACCAACACCACACGCCCGCCGTCCCACTGTCCATCCTCCTGTCGCTCGTTCCGTTCGCACAGTGGGGACTGGACTTGATCGGAGAGCTCCCAAAATTGAAGGGGCAGTACAGATACTTGATTGTCATCATCGACTACCACATGAAGTTCATCGAGGCTCAGCCCATGGCGAAGATCACGATAGAGAAGGTCGAACGCTTCCTCTGGCGCTTACTCTTCTGTCGCTATGGGACACCAATCAGCATCATCACGGACAATGGGTCATAGTTCAACAACCCTCGACTCATAGCCTTCTGCAAGCGGCAAGGAACGGACCTCGTGTTCGCATCACCAGCGCACCCTCAGACGAACGGACAAGTAGAAGCCGCGAACAAGATTATCAAGGTGGGCATCAAGAAGAAGATTGAAGATATTGAACCTGGGGATGCTGGATAAGGGCGTTGGCCTGAGGTCATCCCAGAGATCTTGTGGTCCATCCGAACGACCGCCAACGCAGCCACGGGCGAAACCCCGTTTAGTCTGACGTTCGGAACGGAAGCCGTGCTACCCCTGGAGATCACCCACCAGAGCCCACGGATCGAGGGGTACGATCCACGCACGAACAACGAGGGGCTATGACTCAACAATGACTTGCTGGAAGAACGGAGAGATATGGCGCATCTCTACAACGCCGCGAACAAGCAGAGGATCGCCCGGCTGTACAACCAGCGTATTCAGGCTCGACCAATCCAACAGGGGGACTGGGTGATGAAGGCAATTCAGCAAAAAGTTAAGGCACTCCGCCCGTCATGGGAAGGCCCGTAAGTCATTGACGAAGTGATAAGCGCCAGCACCTTCTACCTTAGAGATATGCAGGGTCAACGACTACGGCACCCATGGAACATCCAACATTTGAGGAAGTACTTTCATTAAATTTTGTTGTGTTATGTACTTGATTCATTTTAAGTTCGTTTTGTCCTTACGTTCGTTTATTCTTAACCCGCCCGCTCGATACTCGGGGGACTGGGGAGAGGTTGTTCGCGTCAATGTAACACTTGGTTAAAATACCATTCAAACAAGAGAGGGAGCGCATGTTCGCGCGAATCATCCAAAAGATGCCAAAAAAAAAATAGATAGAAGGCACACGAACGGGAGGAAAAGAAACTTCATTATATTCATTAAGGCACGAGGCCTGTTACAAAAGCCCTACACTATTACAAGAAAGATAAAAAAAACTACTCTACAGCCCTATCCGCCTGCCCCGCCTCCTCCACCTCCGCTTCCACCGCCTGCTCTGGGCTTGGCTGCTCCGGTTCCGCGGACGCCCCATCCGCCTGCGCCTGCAGGTGGGCGCGGTAGCGCTCCATGTCCAGGAAGGGCGTCACTGCCTCCTGGAACTCGGCCACCTGACCGTCAGTTTTAGCGGCCACCAACTCCAAAAACTCAGAAAAATTCTTGAAGGCAGCAACCGCCTCTACCTGGGCCCGTTGAACATGCTCCTTCGTCCACGCTTGGCACTCGGCCTCCATCAGGCGGGACTCCATCTCCGCCAGCTTGCTGGCCGCTTCTGCCTTGGCCTTCTCCAATGCGGCCAGAGCGCTGTCCCGCTCCGCCTTCAGAAGTGCCTCACGCTCCGCGGCCTCATAGAGCTGGCGGTCCGCCACCTCATTGGACTTAGAGAGCCCATGCTGCAACTTCTTATTCGACGAAGTCAGCTCGCGCAGCTCCGCCTTCAGCACCTCCGCCTGCCGGTCATTCGCCTCCCGCTGGCACGCTCTGAAGATCCTATGCTGCATCGTCGCACAGGCGTTGTAGGCCCGCTCAATATCATCCAGCACATACTGACCCTGTGGAGGCAGCAGCGCACCGGCGGCCCTCACTGCTGTGTTGAGAGCGACAAGGAAGGGCTTACAGAAGGCGTGCTGAACCCCAGAGGCATCCGTCCGTGGCCGCTTCGGCGGACGCTCAGCGCCACCCTCTTGCTCGGGCACTCTGGCAGGAATCTCAGCCAGACTTGAAGGTGGACTTGAAGACTGAGGTGTACGGCTAGCATCCCGCCTGTCCCTCTGCTCTACCCGATCGGAACGGCGTTGATCACGCTCCACCTGGCGCTGCTCTTTCTCGCGATGGAGGCGATTGCGCTCTGCCCGGTCCTGGGCCTTGGAGGCAGCAGCATTGCCTGGAGGCGGGCGGGGAGCATTCGTCTGAGGCGCCCGGATGGGTTGGGCGCAGTCGGGAACATTGGGGATTGGGATCTTTGCCTGGGTTCTGCTCCCCAGCACGAGCCCGCCACGCCAGTCATCCGCCACCTTGCGGACCTTCTTGGCAGTTGAGAGCAATACGGCCATCCGGCGCTTGAGCGCTTCATCCTTCTCGGTCGCCTTGGATTTCGTCATCTTGGCTGCAGAGCACACAAACGAAAGGTTAGCAATAGAAACATCACTTAGTCAAATTCTATCCCTACTCCTAGCATACAGAGAACTACACAAACCACAGACCAGGCGGTCTAGCAAGGCGCGTGCGCTCGATGAGGTCCCAATGACACGCGGCCCAGAAGTATCTCGACTCGGGCGCGGGGTCGAACACGAACTTGAGGCGAGCTATCCTGGCCTCTTGAACAGGCTTGAGCGGATACTCGTTCGTGTCGAGCGTATGAAAGAACTGGGGGACTCGATCGATCTGGTCGGCGTTAGAGGCATATTCGGGAGGGAAGGCGCCGAACTCCCAATCTCCCCCCACCAAGCAGTTGATTGTACGCCAGGAGGTTGACGAGCTTGGCGGGTCCACCAGCCACCACTTCACGCGGGGCTCCACCGTTAAGGTCCCTGAGTCCCTCTGGCGCGTGGAGTACTGCAGACGGAAGAAATGGAGGAACTCCGCCCGCGTCGGCTGATCCATTCCGCTCACCCGGAAGATGTTGAACATGGCGACAAGCGTGCGGGTGAGCGTGGGCCCGCATTGGCCGAGAGACATCCTCAGAAGCGCCAGCATGTACTGGAAGAACGGATGCAAGGGAAACTTGATCCCGGCCTTTAAGTGGAATTCGCTCAGGCATACGTGGCCGAGCGGAGGGCGGGTGAACGTGTCGCCCTTGCCAGGGATCCTGAGACGCACGGAGCTCGGAATATGATAGTCGCGTGCCCACCGTGCCATCTTCTTCACGGACGGCGCATGCTCTGGCTTCTGCACCGGCGTACCATCTGGCAGCACCCAGTGTACGCGGCCTCCTTCCGTGAACTGGGGAACGGACGACTCCTGCTGCACGTCCTTCTCACCTCATGGTCCAGAAGCGGACGAAGACCCGCCCGACGACCTTGACGAGCTCCCCAACCCTGCGGATGCGAGCGCTTGCTTGGGATCCATTGGTGCACCACAGGAGAAGTGTTAGGGATGTATCGAAGAGGCGTGACACTCATCACGGACTTGTACGACGATGTACTCGACCCGCTCGTGTCAGAACCACAACTAACCCACCCCGCCCCCGGTATGTACACCCGCTCACGCGATTGCCCGCTCAATATCTCTATCGGCTGCATTCCTAGACGCACACACGCGAAAACCCACACTTAGCAAAAAAAAAAAC
Source organism: Geum urbanum (assembly GCA_946800695.1). Lineage (NCBI taxonomy): Eukaryota > Viridiplantae > Streptophyta > Magnoliopsida > Rosales > Rosaceae > Geum > Geum urbanum. Next base: position 32,966,504 of record OX327000.1, on the reverse strand, counting down.
CTACCAGAAACACCAAAAACCCACAAAATCTACCCCAAACAGAATCAAACCAGGCACACCTCAAGAACACGCCTTGTTCTTGAGATGAAAACCCAGAAAAGACCAAAAAAAACCCAGAAACCGAGGAGGGCAAAATAGAAAAGCAACCAGAAACAAAAAGCAAAAAAAAAAAGGGGTCGAGAGCCTCACCAAATTGAAGATCGAAGGAGTAGAGGTTGCACGTTGAGGAAGGACTCTGGCAAGAAAGCACGAACACAGAAGATCAGAGAAGAACAGTTTGCAGAGTGAATTTGGCAGAGTTTCAGTAAAAGATGAAAGTGATGAGGAAGACGACATTCGAGGCCCTATTTATACTGATCAGACGGATTACGCGAACAAACGCCAGTCGTCCATTTTCGCGTGTCCACCATCAGATTGCGACACGTGGCCCCGAGGCGGTTTACTTACCCTCCTAAGTAACCGCACTAACCTTTCAGCTTCCCGCCTCGTTTTCAAAACCCTAGCACGGTCTCCCACGGCTCGCCACATGTCATCCATACAACACCCCACGCTCTCACGCGCCTGACGCCTGAGCTTCGAGCAGTTATTACGTCATCAGCATTTAATGCCCAGGGCACGCCAGCATTAATTACGACGGCTAGCATTTATTACACGACGGTTCCCAAGAAGAAGCCAAAAGGAATGTCACCTCAAATGCCTCGTCAGACAGAATCACCTCACCCAAGGCAAGAACGACGAGTCACGCCTCCCGCTGCTCGAACTGGCCCACACACCACCCACACGACCGTGTGCCCGAGAGGCCACACCGGCAAGCAAACACCACCCCACCAGACTAATACAACACCCGCGCGCACGCGCTAAACGAATAAGTCTCCACCACGGGCATGGGGCACCTCCCCTCGAGGTAAACGATCAGCAAGCCAGATTAGGCGGCAGGGGCACGAGGTCCGTCCTCTCCGTGCGCGCAACGTTAACGATCCACTCGCCGACTTATGTGGCAAGGGCTCGGGGGCACCCCCCCCTGTGCGCACTAAGACCGATGAGCGTTCCGGGTGTGGGGTCCGTCCTCTCCGTGCGCGAAAGCAAAGCCGGATTAGGCGGCAGGGGCACGAGGTCCGTCCTTTCCTTGCGTGCGCTATCCGATGGGCGGCACGGGCGTGGGGTTCTTCCCCTCCATGCGTGTAACGTTAACGATCGACTCACCGACTTAGGTGGCAAGGGCAAAAGGTCCGTCCTCTCCTTGGGCGCACTAAGACCGATGAGCGTTCCGGGTGTGGGGTCCGTCCTCTCCGTGCACGAAAGCAAGCCGGATTAGGCGGCAGGGGCATGTGGTCCGTCCTCTCCTTGCGCGCGCTAAGATCGATGAGCGGCACGGGCATGCGTCCGTCCCTCCGTGCGCGCTGCAACACATGTACGTAAGGGTCCTGATCCCACCGTTGATGCTACGAACGTACGCAACGGCATCCCAACGTTACCGGTACGGTAAGTCGGCGCCGATGAGTTGACAACTCCCTCTCGGGCACCTATGAATGACCGGTCCGGGGCTTAACGACTCCTGGGGGGTCGGGGTCAGTTCGGATCCATACATGCATCAAGAACGACCGTTCCGAGGCTTAACGGCTCCGAATCGGGGGGTCAGGGTCAGCTCAGTTCCACCCATAACATTTCAAGAACCGCCGATCCGAGGCATAACGGCTCCTTACGGGGTGGTTGGGGTCCAGCTCGGATCCATCATGCTCGCAAACATACATACATTCATGCATTCACGCATTGGCATACTTATATATCTATACTGCACCCATTTTTATGTTTACCAGGCAAAACTCCACGGGCGCGCGGCTCCAAATAGCAAGATTCGTTTGGACGCCGGGCCCAGAATACAAGGCCGCACGAACAGGTACACGATCGGACGCACAGGTGCCCACTCCGTCAAGCGAGCCCTTTCTTGACCGGAGAGTTGGGGGACTTGGGGGTTACAGGACCACACATCACCGCTCAAATCGGATAAGTATCTTGTTTAATCGCACGAACCCTTTTTCAACTCCCTAGTCAAGAAAGTTCTCTTTGACTCGGGGACTTGGGGGACTTGTTACTATTGCATCATTAGTTGTCCGATTAAATATACTTATCCACTTAAGCAGGTAATCAACACCTACCCGACCACCCGAAAGACCACCAGGAAGGCTACAACTTCACTCATAAGACCGACCCCATCCGAGCGCGCACGCGCCCGTGGGGCATACATCCGAATGTGCGGATCACATGACAGCAAGTGCAAACCAGTCCCACATCCAGGAACGTACACAAGTAAGCAGCAAACTCAACCACCTATATATGAAAGGTATTTATTACAGGTAACGACATTCGGAATTCAATATCATCTGAATCCATCCAAGCGCTAAACACTCCAACCTACTTCTGTGCACGTTCGCTTGACTGTTATATCCAATACATCTTCTAACTTAGGCATCGGAGCGTTGAAGGCGGGCCACCCCCATCTCGACCCCTGACTGTCTGTTTGTCGTTGTATTCTTCTAACAGCCATACCCGAACACGCGTACCCGAACGCCCGAAGACCCGAAGAGAGAAGAAGCGCCCGTCCATCCGAACAGCCCGAACGTTCGGACGAAGAGGAAGAAGAAGGAGATTACTCGTACTTGTTTCTGCTAGATTACGTCCCCCGTAATCCGGTAGAAACATATGGCTGGATGGATGATCATAATAATAAAGAATCAACGACATTGAGTTCTATATTTAACACATAACGAACCAAAGAGCTGCCAAATCAGTTGATGCATAGTTATATGCTATTCCTACTACATGGTTATATGCTATTCCTTCCGGCTTAAACAAAACAACCCAAGAGAACTACATGATATTCCTACTAAGTATATTCCTAATTTATTACTCTTGCAAATATATGGATCAACGTAATACTTATAGCCAAAGGACATAAAACCAAAATAAGGGAGCTAGGCAGAACAAAGAGTACACATTATCTGATGTCCAAGAATATGGCCTGGCATGCAAAAGGAGAAATTTCTTTCAAGTAATGCGGCTCCTGATAGAACTTAGGAGAAGTACACTATGCATTCAAAAGCAGCAAACAAAAGTTGTCTGTAAAGGCCACAAACTTGGAACATACTTTTTCCTCTAATCTTATTCTGAGGCGTTCATAGACCATTTGAAACTCCTTACGGCTGATTTAACAACAATATTACATAGAAAATCACTGCCACATCTGAAAATCTATTCATTCATTCACATTTCAACCTAGTTATCCATGTCACTAATCTAACCAAGGTCAGTCCAAAGGCCGTAATGCTATTTTGTAAAGCAACAAATTCATCTAAGTAAGCACATGATTGAGTCACTAACTAATGCACAATGAGGGATGCAATTCAGACAAAAATGAACAGAGAGAATACTTGCACTCACCATAAGATCGTCGACTTCCATTTCACTAACATTTTCCACATCAAGAAACTTCTCAAAAAGGTATTGGATTAACATGCCAAACTGCAATACCCACATTGCTTATAATTAGTTCTTCAAGATAAAAATATCATCTTCTAGATTAAAACCATAACCATGTAATCAGATACTACAGTTACCTCTGTTCCCAGTCACCAACATGATTCCTTCGAAGAACTTCAACTTTTGAAAACTCAAGCATACGGGCTAGTGTGTCCCCAATTATGGTAGATATCAGGTGGCCTACATGCATTTCCTTGGTGATATTTGGTGAGGAAAAGTCAACAACAACCCTTTTGATATGAAGTTGTGGTGCCCACATGTCGATCCCATCAATTAGCATCTTTTTCAGGCTCTGAGGTAGCAGTATTATCACAATTAGTATACGGTAGAAGGAGTATGAATAACAGAACATCTTAATCACCTACATAAATTAAAAGACTACCTTAGCCATCCAATTCTTACACAATACAATATTATCAAAACCAGGCTCGGCTACCGTGCATGACTATATAATCTCTGAATTTGGAAGATTTCCCATGATAGCCTACAGAGAAAACCTTATCGATACTAACATCAACTCAAACCCCACATAGAATCCATAATCATCAAACAAAACTTTTCATCATAGAGAAGTCTTTACCTCTCCAACATCCCGAGGGTTCTTGAACTCAGATCCCTTTCCTTCAATTTTAGACCATATATCCATGGCATTCTTACTGCACCAAATAAAATGCATCTCAATATACAAATGAACCTGGCTACTCGACATATAAACCCTAAATAAAATCCCTACCATATACCATTGATAATCTCCCAACTTAGCGGAAGGAACAACAGCCGGCTCGACATCCAGGTCATCAGGCACCACTGTTCGAATCGATACTCCAAACAGTTGTGCTAATATCCGCTTCAAACTCGGCACATTCTCTTCTTCCTGAGCCACAACAAAACAAAATCTACCTTGAGATACACACAACAGAATCGAGACCGGCAGGTACATGAACTTTCAAAATAATCAATATAGTATCTGCATTCTCAGAACTTTATGAATGTGATACTTCCGTTCATTTTTTTGCCATTCCATTGTCTATTTGATGATGTTCTTTATTTAAAAAAAAAATGTATGAAAGGTACTTGAACTCTCAAAGACATGTCAAAATGGTACATCATCAAATGCATGAGAGTATAAGTATCATATTGATAGTTTTGAGCGTATGGTACTTGAACTCTCACGGGTATATCAATATGATACCTGCAATCTCAAAACTCTATGAATGTGATACCTACGTCAATTTTTCCGTTTTCGAGCCATGTGAGTGCTGACATGGATTTTTTTGTGCCAAAAAAAATTGAGAAATGTCAAACCGCCCTTATGTCTTATCTATTCCTTTATTCCCACCTCCTTAATTTTTCGCCCAAAGTTAAATGACCTGCACACACCACACGCACTATGCCATCACTACGCCATCGCATACGTACGACTCCTGAGTTCGAATTCCCTCTCGATAAAGTGGTGCATCTCCTCAGTTGCGTCTTCTCAATTCTGATTCCCTCTCTATAAAAGCTCAACAATACCCTCTCCTTCTCCTTTATTCTCCATCGATGTGAAACCCTAAGGACTGTTTATCTCCTAAAAAAACCATGGCTCATACCTCCATTCCTCATCGATCAACAAGGCTTAACCATAAGGGAAGCATCTCAACCTCTGCTTTGCCTCCCCTGACTCCAAAAGTAGAATCATCGTTCCGTGCCTTGCTGCCACCGCCATCCCCACCTCCACCTCCGGCATCACCGCCTCCACCTACTCCTGATTTTATGGCTGATGAGTTTGCATATAATAGGCTGATAATCAAGAAAAATTTCAAGACATACGACATTGGAATCCATCAATTGATGTGGAATGTGGAAGCTGCCTTGAAGAAGATTAATGGTGAAGATGGTGAAGATGAAGGAATTGGAAAAGAAGGTCGAAGGATTGATCAAGATTGTGCTAAACAAGGGGAATTGATGTGGGATTTTGTTGGTTTACTTTAGGGTTTATGTACTGTTGTTTTATGTTTTTTCTATTCTCGGCCATTAGGTGAACTTTGATTTTATTTTGTTTTCCTTCACTCATGTATGTAATGATGTTTCGGTTTGGAGTCTCCCACCAGAACTTTTGTACCCAGGTTCTAATGTTAATGAAGGATGCATTTTGTTGTTGGCCATTTACATGTGTTTGTGATTTTTGATCGAGTAAAATAGGTTTTTATGTGGCCTTTAGTTTTGTTTGGTTAGTTCTGTAAAACTGGGCATCACTCTGAAATGATCAACATCAATCTGAAATGGTAAACTAAAATTGGGTATCATATTGATAGGTTTACTAGAGTTTGTGTATCATTTTGATATGCTTTTTTAAAAATGTCTATCATATTGATAAGTTATCAATAGAATGAGTAACTTTTTGATACTAGTGTAAAAGTGTGGCTGAAATACCATCATTCCCGCCAAAATTTTTTTGGTCACTGTATTGATTTGGCGCCCATTTTTCTTCAATAAAACGTCAGCAATGTGAGATAGAGATCCATAAGAGGGAAAACAACAGAGAGAAACAAAGAGAGAAGAAGGGAAAGCGAGTTCTTGGTTTATGGGAGAGATGAACGCATATTACACTGTTTAATATACATGTGGGTCTGAAAAGAGAACCAGAATGTTCATGGTGTCTGAGCAAGGTCAAGACTATGGAAGGAGGTACTTGGCATGTGGAAATCAAAACCAGGTATTGTATTTTTGAAGGATAAACAACATTGGTATGATATTTTGGTGTTCAATTGCTGTAAATTTGTTCCATGTTGCAGAGAAGGTGCATGATCATGTTTGGATAGATCCCCTTCAATGTGAGAGAGCTCAATATGTGATTGGGTCTATTAGTATGGCAAATTACTGGAAAGATGAATAAATTAAACAAATGAAGAAGAGAAAGATGCTGATCTAGGCAATTATTGTGGCTATGTTGAAGTGTTTAAGGAAAGTGAAAGCTGAAGTGGATGACTTGAGTTTGGTGTATGCTGAAGGTGAAGTTCATTTGCAGATTGTGTACAACTATCTTAAGGAGAAGGAAAATGAGATGAAGTTGATGAAACGAAGAGAAAGATGTATAATTGTAGCTTTTGTGGTTATGGCTAAAATAATTCTATCCTTGTTGTGCAACCATATGTATTTGTAAGTTGAAATTCAATATAAGTGTGAACTTTTGAATGAATGAAGTGTTGTTCCTAAACCATATATATGTTTAAGCTGTGGCAATAACACATTCATATAGCAAGCTGTGGCAATAACATATTCATACAATGAACTATGGCAAAAACACATTCATTAATAAAAGCATCAGATCCATACAACTGCTCAATATAGTTGGTTAAACGGTCTTACACAATGCACTAGACTAACCATAACAAATGTGTAGCACATTAGAGTTCAGACCAAGTTTATAACCATAACAAAAGGACCATACTAAAACCATAACCTAAAGAGACCTAAACTGATTCATGATCTATCCAAAAGAGACTTAAATTGATACATGATCTATTGATTCATGTTCTATCCAATAGAGACTTAAACTGATTCATGATCCATCCAAAAGAGGCCTAATATACAGGCCACCAAGACAACACTACCACTTCAATTTTTAGTAGCTGCTGCAGCATTCTGACTGGTATGAGTTGGAACATTATGCAGCACATCAGAAGTTCAGACCAAGTTTATAACCATAACAAAAGGACCATATTAAAACCATAACCTAAAGAGACCTAAATTGATTCATGATCTCTCCAAAAGAGACTTAAATCGATTCGTGATCTATCCAAAAGAGACCTAAATTGATTCATGTTCTATCCAATAGAGACTTAAACTGATTCATGATCCATCCAAAAGAGGCCTAATATACAGGCCACCAAGACAACACTGCCACTTCAATTTTTTGTAGCTGTCGCAGCATTCTGACTGGTATGAGTTGGAATATTTTGACTGGTTTGAGTTGGAGCACTCTTAACAACAGCTTTCTCAGCAGCAGCTTTATGCATGGTCACTACCTTCTTGTATGTTGCTGTTGACCTTGTATCTTGAATGCCTGTTGGTTTAGGCACTTGTGGTCTAGCTGGTTAAGGCTTCCTCTTGGAGGTACCTTTTCCCTGGCGATTACACAAAAATAAAGTGTATTTGAGTACTATTAATAATTCCACATTCCAATAAATGGTTGAGCACGTAGTCTTTTCGTGTGACTTTTGTTCAACCACTGAAGAAAGAATCATGAAGAAAATAAGTTGAGAGAGAGTGGTGCATTCTAATGCTCTGAGTTTATCATAAGCTCACTTTTTATCCAAGATTAACGATTGATATTTAATGATTGAGAAATAAAACAGATGTGGATGGAAAATAACCAATATAACTTTAAATTTAAATCAACTACTAGGCCACGTCATCAACGAGGGGGAGATATGACATATTTTTTAATGGAGGTATTACATTCATAGAGTTTTGAGAGTGCAGATACCATTTTGACATGCCCATAAGAGTTCAAGTAATTCTCATGCATTTTTTCAAAAAAATAAAATAAGTCACGTCATCAAATAAACGGTAGAATGATGAAAAAATGGACAAAAGTATCACATTTATAGAATTTTGAGAATACATGTACTATTTTGATATGCCCGTGAGAGTTCATGTACTATTTTGGTATTTTTATATACCCGTGAGAGTTCAAGTAACTTCCATGCCTTTTTTCCAAAGTCTAAAACGTATAAAGTTTGCTTGTATTTTAAACGCTGCCATTTCTTTCCCAAGAGCTTTCCCAGAGGTCGCTAGTTTGGATATTCTATTTGGGCCAACTTACTAACTGGCCCATCTCGAGTCCGCGAAGTGTGGGAACTTACTCCCCAAAACTGCGTCGTCTCGAAGCAGAACTCCCAAAATTTCCCAATCTTCGAGACAACTGAACTGATCGGAAAGTATGGCCGGAAGACTGAGCAGCGCGGCGTCCCAAATCATGGGCGGAAACGGCGTCGTCTGCCGTTCCGTTGCATCCTCTCTCCGTCTCCGCGCCGGCATGGGTCTCCCCGTCGGCAAACACATCGTCCCCGACAGACCTCTCCCCGTCAACGACGAGCTCGTCTGGGACAACGGCACGCCGTTTCCTGAGCCCTGCATCGATCGAATCGCCGACACCGTCGGAAAGTACGAAGCCCTCGCCTGGCTCTGCGGTGGCCTCAGCTGCTTCGTCGGCCTCGGATTGGCCGCCGTCTGGAACGACAAGGCCTCCAGGATTCCGTTCGCTCCCAAAGTCTACCCCTACGACAATCTAAGGGTTGAGCTCGGTGGAGAACCCTAGAGGCTGAGCTCCAAAACGGCGTCGTTTTCAGCTGTGTTCGGTAATTTGTTGGTTTCAGATATGATTTTGTGCATTTTCCCTGTTAAGATATGGCTCTTGAATAATAATGTCTGTACCAAATTGTCATCTGATTTCGGAAACTATCATCTTGGAACAAATTATCAGTCTGATTTTGTTTGAAGCACTCTCTCTCTCTCACACAGATTTATATGTTAAGCTGTAAACTGTTTTATATCTATCCCAATCTTATATATACTAGATGTGTCAATGTATGTTTTAGTGCTCGGATCGTCATGATTAATTGTACATTTTTTGGTTAAAGAGCTCAAATTAGTGGGATAAAAGCATAAGACTCTATTAAGTGTCGAGATGGATAGTATAGTACTTTTACTTACACACATTGCTGTACCACTTAGCAGAGTCCTTTGTTTTTAATAAACACGGAAATTGGTGAGATGAATCCTACGTATGTCTTAGTGTACTGTGTAGGTTTGAACTTGGTTTGGGTTTTGACCATATGCTTTGCTTGGGAGGTTTAAGTTTTCATCTCTCTCTGCTGGGTTAGGATATCCTAGTGAATTGTTTGATATATGTATAATGGTTTAAGTGTGTCTTATTTATGACAAGGATATTCAGACCTCCAAAATATCAATCGAAAGAGGAAGAAAAAAAAAAGGATCAATGAACAATTGTGTCCAGGAATGATGTAAGAAGTGATGGTATATGTTGTCTTAATGGTATATCCCACAGATGATGTCGCTTTGGATACATGTTTGACAATACAACTTCTTTTCATCTCAAGTTGCACTTATTGCATTACAACAATGAATTTTAGCTTATTAAAAGGCAGGAAGTGATCCTTATGTGTATAGTCCAGACAATATAGTGATTAGACCGCACATGTAATATACAAATCAATAAGGTTCTTGTTTCCAAAAAATTTCAGCTGAGAAGGGTAAATATTGTTACCAAGTGGTCATCCTAGTTTTCCTTGAAGTGGTCTCAGTTTATATGTGATGTGGAGTAGGGGAAGTTTCATGACGGCACCTGCAATTTAGTGTCATCCCCATTTTTATTATAGAAACAGATCGGCAACAAATGAGAATTGAGTAGGGGAAGTTGATGACATCGTCTGTAATTTAGTATCATCCCTATTGTGATCATGGGATGAATTTAAGAAACTATTTATAAGAATAATAAAGGTAATTCGATGAACATTAGACGAGGTAAACTGGTACTTGAATTTTGGTATCATCTTTTGATTAATTTGTGTTTGTTTACCATTGCATGCTTTTGAGTGTAGGGCATTTTATCTAATCAACAATGTCATAAATATAAAAAGTTACTTGATATATATTTACAGATATATAACTATACATATATTCATATGGTCTAGGTTTTTTTTCCCCTCATTTTTTATGCCAAAGTTTATGATATGGATGTGAAATTGTTATTCTGGGGTGATTCTTTGTTATCGGTTGTGTTCCGATAGAAAACTGGCTTAAAGCTGGTTCCAGTCAGGATCAACTTAGAAGTGAGGTTTAGGTTTGGTCAAGGAAAATTGAAGCTACCTTGATGTGTAGTCTATAGTGTAGACATTAGACCAAACAAGGAGGTGTAGACATGAGATTCTATATTTCAGGCATCCTTCTCTAAGAGGTTATCCCATGTCATGTCTCCTACTTGATTAATGGCATCTTTTTAGCTTTTGTACTGAAAGGTGCAGCATAATATTGAACGGATATGGTTTGATCTTGATTTTTTGAAGTAGTCTTGCGTTTTATAGTCTCTCTATACTAAGTTAAGTGTCGTGTGTTCTGGATGTTGCACTGGTCCTTTGTATGATTGTTGTCAAGTCGACACTTTTAACACGTACATAATTAAGACTATAAAATACTTCATTTTTGTTATTCAAATGATATTAACCATTAATGATATTATGATTTCTATACTCCAGCCTGAATTTTGCTTTTCTGGGATCATTGTTGAAAGGGATAGAAGTCCATCATGAATATTATTGTTCATTGGACTTTTTAGGACATGGAATGCAGATAATAAATATGTAAGCTACTGTACTTAGAAAGAGTTGAGGGATGGATCATTTGGAGCTGGTTATAGACAAACGGTTTCAACTGTCAAAACTTTTTGTTACCTTAAATTCCCATTCTGTCTCTTTATAGTGTCGAGGATTCAGTCTTTACAGAGCCCTCAGAAGTGTGGGGTTCCAGTACGTGATTATGAAGAATGCACTGCATCAGCCTCTACTAGATAAGCGTTGTGGTGCTCCAATGCTGTCAAATTGTAAGGTTTCATTTCGTTGGTCAGCCCTGCATGAAGTAGGGCAGCCTGAGAGAAAATCTTCCATGGGACAAGACTGGTTTTGAAAATTAGGTTGCCATTTGTTGCACCTCGAAACAGAGAGTGCTGTTAAAGATCGCATATTCACTCCTAACCTTTCTTCCTTGTACTACAGTGGTCATAACTTTAGAAATTTATGTTCACAAATTTTAACGTTATGTAGAAAATTTACTATACAACATTTGTAGTGGCGCTGTTCATTTCGCGCCGAGTCGAGCACTTTATGTATGTCGCCTCCATCACCCGTCTTCGCTCTTGCCTGCCTCTCTCATTGTTTTGCCTCTCTCTCCGTCTCTCATCGCTCTTGCCTCCGCTCTCTTCGTTATCTCACCTTTGTCACGCATGTGCTTTCCTCGGCGAATGGGTGAGGCTTAGTACTTGGTTTAGGGTTTTTCAATCTATGATTTGTTCCGTTCGATTTGATTGCCTGTTTGGTTGTTGCTTAAACAGACTCAGGAAATCGATTTGGGATTCGTTTAGGTTTCAGATAATGATCATCTGTTTGGGGTGACCATTGGTTTCGGATGGGTTCTGCGGTTTTGGTGTTAATTAAATGGGTTTGTGCGTTAGATTATCTAGAAATTGTAGCACGGCACATCAGTGTTAATTAAATGGGTTTGTGGTTTTGTTCTTGATAAGGTTCCGATCCCCCTTATTGTTGGCAGTAAGACTGGAAGTTTTGGGTTTGTTTTATTTGGTGTGCGTTGGCTGATGTGAAATTTGGGAGGAGACAAGGAGAAGCAAGTCTATGAATATGCCACAAGAATTAGAATTTCAGACTTTGTTATGCCTCTGTTCTTTGAGTTGCTGAGAAATCCAGTAGGTGAAAATTGAATGTTTCAAATTTTAGACTAAAATTTGTTTTGGTATGTTCTTGAGTAAACCCTACAATTAAGACCTATTTATCACCCTATGTGATGTATCAATAAGATGAGTTTTGATCCCATGTAAATAAGATGGGATATATACTAAATAAGATATATACTATGATTGATATATGTTGATCTTGGTATAGAGCTATAGTCATCAGAAGATAATCATATAGACTGTTGTAATCTTTTTGTGTTTGTGATAGCAACTTTTCAAGGTACAAATTCTCAGTTGAGCTTATTTTCAAAAGCTTAGTCTTATGTGAGAAACCTATATAATGGCGTTTTAACTTTTAACTGTGATGTGATCAAAAGTATGTGATTAGTTTATTTTGTAAGTGAACTTCAATTATGATGAAGAGATGGTTAGGCTTAGTCTAACCATATTGGAAAGATGTGCCAGGACTAACTATTTTTACATCTACTATTTCATTCAATCAGCAGTGAATGTGCATCATTTGTGTTTGCAGCGAAACGAGAGATGCATCAGCATCATCTTTAAGCGCATGCCAACATGGAAAAAAAAAGGGATGACAAAACATGGATGACATCATTTCTACAACTTTGTGTTAATTAATATCTGGCTAGAGTTGTAACTTACATTATTGCTATTTTTTGTGCAACAATAGTTGTATGGAGAGGATGGAAGTTTTGTATAGAACCGATCGGGGGACTCCAGATGAGCTCCACTTCGTTCAACAATATTTTTTTTTGGCTAATGTGACAACTCTAACAAATTTCATGTGAAGATCTCATATTATAAGTTTGTTCTACAGTTGAACTACTGTAACACGTGAATTATATTGGTTCTGCTATAAACCCTTTGTAATTACTTACGTTCGGTTGATTGAACATGGTTTTTTTCCAATACGAATTCTTATGGCTGAAACCCGCGCCTTGCGTGCGGGTTTTTTGTCTAGTAAAACGTAAAGCTTGAGCTGCTCTCAGTAAGCTGTCGAACATACAGCTTCAGCAATTAGGATTTAGGTGTTTAGTCTTTAGACCATCTAAATTTGTTTATCTTCTCACTTATACTATCTTTTTCACCTACAGAGTACAAACCCATAGCTCAAATGTCAAAAGTCAAAATTCAAAACCACAAGGATGTCTTTAACGTTATTATTTCAAAAGCTGAAAATTACAACCTAAAATTGTGCTTCTTAATGCAGAACAAACCCCATTGGTCATTGGAGTAGAACAAGGGAATGTTTATTATTAGAATAACCTAAACCTTATTCAAAACTAGGAAATCATTCTGAAGAACATTCCAATGCCTTTAAATCGTTGCCATACATCATGCATGTGGCGCAAACCTTCCTCTGCTAGCACGTGTTGTTGAGCATGGGAGCAAAGAAAGGATTGAAAGGAAACATTTTTGGCCAACAGCTTTGCTCAACTGTAACAAATGCCTTGCAACAATTGAGACCAAGAGTAAAATATCAAATTTTGAAGATACATTGATTGTCCAAAATACGGATATTTCGACGAAAATATCGATTCAATAAAACATCGATGGAAATTGAGATAAATAGATGAAAATTTGTATTGAACTTTATGAGATTCTTATATGATCAATATGTGTTTTGAAACTTATAAGTTGTATTTTGTTGATTATTTATAGAGATTATTTGATTAAACTTTTGGATTATTAGCGTGGAGGGTTTTATGCTTTTGATTTAGTGCGATCAACATATATGTAAGATTTGGTAGCGGGGTGCTAGTTGGTTGAGGAAGGGTTCACGTCGAGCGTATGTGGTTCTCTGTCGCGCTTCGCCTACGGCGGAAGGGAAGACTGGTCATTTTGGTTTGTGTCGGAGTGATGCTTCGATGGCTAGGGCGATTAGATTCTTGCGAGCTGTGGTGGTTGAGGACTTCGGATCAGTGGTAGGCTGGGGAGCGACATGGCCTTGTCATTGGCCGATCGGCAAGGATCGAGGATGGTGGTGCGACGATGTGTGGGTTTGTGAAGGCACAAAGACAATGACTGGTTCTCCTTCTTTGTAGTGCTAAGCTTGCATTTTACACAAGTTCTATGTCAGTGGGGTTGTCCATCTTGGGTCTATGGGTTTAGTTAGGGTTTTGTTCATGTTTGTTTGTTTTTGTCTAGGTTTTTGTTTAGAGTTTATTTGTCCCTACTTGTTTGAGCTAGGGTTTGTTTGTCCCTACTCCTTTGAGCTAGGATTTTGGTATCGTGGTGAAGTTATTGAGCTATGGATATGGAGTTTCTCCCGGGAAAGGTGTTCTATATTTGGTGCTTTCAAGTTGTCAATGTGAAGATGAATTTTCCTTGCACCTAGTCTCGATGCTTTGGGACACGGTATTGGAGAGGGCGAATTCATTCGTTGTAACGTTGGTGGCAAGGTTGTATCGGGATATCCGGGATTATGTTCTTAGGTTGGTAGCCTTATTTGGGCGTTTGGTATGCTTAGGGGTTGGGTCCCACTGGCTCTGCTCGTTTTCTCGTTATGACGAACCCTTAAGATTTAGTGTTTTGCAGAACGAGTGTCTTGGTGTAAGTACCTTGACCGAATGTTCTACAGTGTAATCAACTTGGTGATCAATAAAATGACAATTTTTTTTCTCAAAAAAGAAATCTTGAATAAATTCAAAAATATTGAGGATGTCGGCGATATATTGAAAAATATCAAATATTTCGAGAAATATCTGACAAAAGATATTGATATGTCCGATATGTAGGATTAATATCGGACAAAAAACAGAAATATTGAACATATTATCGATATTTCATTCCTTGATTGGGACCGATGTTGCCAAACTGCAAGCTGAGAATAGAATGAAAAATTTCCCTAACACATCCAATGATGCTAGTAAGAGATGACCAACACTAAGTGCATCTTGCGGTGTCCCTGGCGGAAACTGGCCTGGCTTTGGGAATGGATTTGGTGGAAACTGCACATTGGCTAGCAAGATGGTGCAAAGTGCCATTAGTAGCAGGAAGGACAATGCTTCAGTTTTCACTGACATGATTAGTATCAAAATCAACCTTCCAATGTTAGTTTTATTTGCTACTTGTTGTGTGAACAAGAGGAAGACATGGACAAGTTTATATAGACTTGGGTACTATGGATAAATAAATAGTAAAAAAATATTTCAGGGAAAATTCAATGATTTCATTCATCCTAATTTTGGTGTTAATATAGCTTTACAAGTAGTTTCCCAAAAAGAAAAGATATTTACACAATCCTATTATATCTACAAGAGTTAATTCTAATTACAATAGGAATATATTCCAACACTCCCCTTCAAGTTGGTGCATAGATGTCAATCATGCCCAACTTGTCAATTCATCCTGCAAATGCTTGGTGTGACAACCCCGTAGTGAGTACATCCGCCAATTGCTCTTCAGAAGCTACAAAGGAAAATCATATAACATTCTTATCAAGGTGATCCCTGATAAAATTTCGATCAATCTCTACATGCTTAGTTCTATCATGTTGTACAGGATTATGAGCAATCTCAATTGTAGCAGTATTGTCACAATGCAAATCCATGACCTTTTGGAGCTTGAAACCTAGCTCATACAATACATTCCAAATCCACAACAATTCACATACTCCATTTGCCATTCCTCGGTATTTAGCTTCAACACCAGAACGGGCAATCACATTCTGTTTCTTATTGTGCCAAGATACTAAACTTCCACCCATAAAGATGAAGTACCCAGAAGTAGATGCCTTATTAGTCTTATCACCTACCCAATTTGCATCAGTATATCCTGTAATTCCAAACTTACCATTCATAGAAAACAGTAAACCCTTACCAGGTGTAGACTTTAAATACCTGAGAATTCACATCATAACATCCATATGCTCTTCACTAGGATCATGCATCAACTGACTGATAACACTTACAACATATGCAATATCAGGTCTAGTATGAGATAAATAGATCAATCTTCCTTCTAACCTCTGATACATTCTCTTGTCTGTTGGAACTTGACTAGGACACAACTTCAACTTATGATTCATCTCAACTGGAGTGTTAGTAGGTTTACAATCCAGCATTCCTATTGCAGCAAGAAGATCAAGCACATACTTCAGTTGTGATAAGGTGACTCTTAATTTGGATCTTGCAACTTCAATCCCTAAGAAATACTTTAATGGACCCAAGTTCTTCATCTCAAACTCTTGGGACAAATGCTTCTTCAAATCTTCCACGTCAATTGGATCATCACATGTGACAACCATATCATTCACATACACACTCAGAGCAGTAATTTTACCATCCTTGCGTTTGATGAACAAGGTGTGATCAGAGTTGCTTTGTCGATATCCAAACTTCTTCATAGCTTTAGAGAATCGCCCAAACCAAGCTCTTGGAGATTGTTTCAAACCATATAAAGATTTTTTTAGTCTACAAACATTTCCAACATCACACGTTTTACAGTTGACACCTGAGAGGATGTCCATGCACACTTCTTCTTCTAGATCTCCATTTAAGAAAGCATTTTTCATATCAAATTGTTGCAATGGCCAATCATGTCGAGCTGCTAAGGCAATGAGAATGCGTATAGTACTAATATTTGCTACGCGGGCAAATGTCTCCTGATAGTCGACTCCATATCACTGAGTATAACCTTTAGCAATCAGACGAGCTTTATATTGATCAATGCTCCCATCTACTTTCAACTTCATTGTAAATACCCATCTACATTCAACAGTCTTCTTTCCAGGTAGTGCAGGAACAGTCTCCCATGTTCCATTCTTTTGCAAAGCCTCCAACTCTTCATTCATAATCTTTTTTCACTTTGAATCTGCCAAGGCATCTTGTTTATTACTGGGAATAGATACTGTAGATAATTGACAAACAACAAGTGCATGTGATCTAGACAATCTATGGTGAGATACAAAGCTAGAAATATGATGACTTTGGCTTCTATAGTAGGCTCATATTGCTTCTTTGGAACCCCTTTTGTTTCTCGTTGAGATCTCCTAGAAATGACTTCTACAATATCCGATTCAATGTTATCAGTACATACCTCAGGTGAGACATTCTGGGAAGACTCTTCGATTGATGGAGTAGAAGGAGGGTCTTCGTGAGATATCGATTCAGAAGAGGGTTGAAGTTTAAATGATGTCATTTCAACTTCAGCCATTGATGGATCAAAATTTCCCTTCGATCCATTACCTCCCGAGTTCATCTCTCGTCCAAATGGATCGAGAATTTCCTTCGATCCATCGAAGGATGCTATCAGGTTTGTCTCTGGTCCAGTCTTCGATGGATCGATAGTTTCCTTCGATCCATCGAAGGACTCTCTCGGGTTTGCTTGATTTCCAACTTCAAAACTTCTTTCAACTTCAAAACTTCTCTCCAAACTCTCTAATTCTTCAAATTCTGGTAAGTTCAGATAATTACCTTCACATACACTTTTCTCCTCTAGGAGGGAAGACTCTGAAAAGAGACATCCAAAGAAACATGCATTTTGTTGAGAATTAGATCATAACAACGATATCCTTTTTGGAGGTCAACATATCCAATAAAGATACACTTCACAACACATGGATCAAACTTGCCTCTCAGTTGTTTGTTAATGTGAACATACATAATACATCAAAAAACTCTTAGCTCCAAATTTAGCAAAGATGGCACATTCAGCAACTAATGCAACTTCTGATAAGGATTTTGAAACTCAATCACGCGGGAAGGAGTTCGATTGATCAAGTATGCAGTAGAACGAACATCTTCTCCCCACAAGTTTTCTTTCATATTCATACCAAAGAGAGAGGCCTGAACAACTTCCATTATCTATCTATTCTTCCTTTTAGCTAATCCATTTGTTTAGGAGTATACGCAATTGAAGTCTGGTGTCAGATTCCATGAGAGCTCAAGAATGCAGACATCTCACCATTCACATATTCGCTACCAGTGTAGGATTGAAGTACCTGAATTTGCTGTTGATACTGAGTTGCCACCATCGTATGAAATTCAGTAATTCTGGAATACACTTCATTCTTGTGCTTCATCAAGAAGACCCAAGTCATCTTAGTACATTCATCAAAGGAAGTTACAAAATAACGAAAGCCAGAGCGGGTAGAAACTTGTGCTGGACCCCAAACATTAGAGTGTATCTTCATAAAAAGGACAAAGCATTTATTCAAACTTGACGAATAAGTACTACGGTGGCTCTTGGCAAATTCAAATGTATCGCACTGAAATTCTGAAGCATACACACGAGAAAATAGTTGAGGTTGAAGAGATAATGAAAATTCAAGTGGCCAAGACGACTATGCCACAACCATACATCTTCCTTAGCTTTATCCAAACTGATGGTATTATTCGCCTATTCCGATGATTTCAGTTGTTGTGCTCCATTGCTTGTCAAATCAAAATAATATAATTTCTCCCTTCGAACACCATAACCAAGAATTTTCCTAGTCACAAGATCCTAAAAGATACAAAAGTCTGGCTAGAAAGTGACGGAACATGCAAGTGCCGCAGTTATTTGACTAACAGATAGAAAGTTGTAGGAAAAAGAGGGAACAATGAACAAAATCAATTGACAGATTATTAGAGATCTTGACAGAACCTTCACCAATAATAAGAGACGGAGAGCCATCAACAGTAGACACAACATGTTGAGGGGATAGATTAATGATTTGTACCAGACTGGGGTATTTGCCATGTGATCAGTTGCACCGGTATTAGTGATCCAAGTAGTATTTGCAGATAATGCAGAGAAATATGATGTCTTACTCCTCATACCTGATTCAACTATATTAGTAGAGAGAATTGAGGATCCAAGCGACATCTTCATATTTCGAGTAGTAAGAATTTCAAGATTCAGAATATCAAGGGTATACTTTGGAATTATGGATTTTTCAAATTCAAGGATTCAAGTTCAATTTCAGGGGTTTCAAGGTTTAAGATTTCAGATGTAGTGGAAGGAAAATTTTGGTGGTGATAATTCAGGGTTTCAATTCAATTCAATTAAGCGTTTTTCAAATTTCAGGAATTCGGCTCTGATACCAAGTAGAAAAGTATTTTAGGGAGAATTCGATGATTTCATTCATCCCAATTTTGGGGTTAATTAATATAGCAGTACAAGTAGTTTCCGAAAAAGAAAAGATATTTACACAATTCTGTTATATCTACAAAAGTTAAATCTGATTATAATAAAATATGTTCCAACATAAAGAAGGTTTAATTATCTATAAATCAAGTTTGACTTGGGAGTTACAGATTAGGATAAACCGGGCAGTTCTAATGAAATCAATGACTCCATAACTGCTGGCTCAATATATTGGTTTACTACAGGTCATTGTGTTTTTTTTTTTGAAAAGACTGGTCATTGTGTTTTTACACTAGTGAAGCTTCAATAAATTGTTTAAACCGAACAATCACTACCAGCGTAATCATTATAGCCGACGAATTTTTGTTTGTTTTGCAAAATAAAAAGTCGTCAGCTATAGTACTATGGCCGACGAAAACGAATAAAAAACTCATCGGCTATACTATTACTTACGGGTTTTAGCTAACAGACTATAGCCGACGATATTTAGTAAGTCGTCAGCTATAGTCTGTTGGCTAAAACCAGTCGGTAATAGTATAGCCGATGAATTTTTTATTCGTTTTCGTCCGCTATAGTACTATAGCCGACGACTTTTTTATTTTGGCAAAAAAAATAAAATTCGTCGGCTATAATGATTACGCTGGTAGTGAATTACCAGTTTCTAGCCATGCAAGAACACTTCCCATACAGTCAATACTGCATTCTGTTAGGGCCCAAAATAAACTAAACAATTATAATAATACTTTTGGGTCTTGAGAGGCAAAATGGGAAAGCTACGAAGTGGCTCAGCAAGGAGCCGCGAATCTGGAAAGAAATTTATAAGATTCCTGGATAGTCGAAGAAATCTAGAAGGCTAAATATCATTCCCAATTAACAACGGTTACCTTATCAAGCGAGGAGAGGTTGAGTTCCTACTACTATAAATAGACGAAGCAGAGTAGATTTGCGGACATCTACACACATACACAATTTGCGCACCAGCAAATCTACTCACCCCGAGTAAACAACTAACAACCAGTGAACTCAATATCTAGGCCACCCGAAAAAGCGTGGAAATTTGAAGGTTCTCTCAAGCTAATCAACCGGCGACAGAGAATTCAGGATCTAAGTCACCCAACAGAGCATGGGGATTCGAAGATTCACTCAAGCTACGACAACGGAAGTCAGCGGAGTCCAGGCCACCTGACAGAGCGTGGAGATTCTTAAGATTTACGGCGTCACACTATCGTGTGTTTTCGACACTTCAGGATTACCCTGCTTTATACTTTCCCTTAAGTGTGAAGTACCGTTTCCCTGTGGCTCATGCGGAGAGACACATTATCCTGTGTTCTCGACACTTTGTCCTAAGGATTGCTCTGCTTTGTACTTGCCCTCAAGTGTGAAGTATCGATTATGTGGCTTAAGCAGAGAGACACGAAGCCTACGTCTTGTATCAAGACAAGTGGAACTCAACGAGTGGGGTTGGTGCTATCTCCACTTCAATCGCTTGATAAGAAGCAGATACCACGTGCGCACTACACTACTACATTCTGCCCTCAGCAGTGGCACGCCTCACACACAGCACAATAATGACTGCGGACAAGAAAAAAGATAGTTTGCGATCACTCCACTCGCAATTACCCAACTGGAGAAAAATTGAAGCCAAACATTTTGGCCCGCCTAGTGAGAGTCAGGTAGTGTCTTCAAATGATTGATCCATACCGCAAAAAACCTTCATGAGTTGCCTCAAGCATCCTGCACCCGCGTTCTGAGAACATAATTCGGCCGCTTGCAGAGGATTAAGCAACGAAGAAGTAATATAGAGGTTCAGTGCAACAATGACTAAGGGTCAGCCCTCGTGATCAGAACCTAAGAGCATCGAGGAGATAAAGGCTATGGACTTTGAGGCTTACAAAGAATTCTTGCTCGAACAAGAATAGCGGTGAAGCGCCAATATCGATCGAATTCTGAACAATATGGAAATGAGCAATAGGACGGAGTCCAGAGTTTCGAGCAAACTCGAAGGCCTATACGAGGGTCGACAGATTGAGCGCGCCGAAAACAACAAGAAATTTGATGCTCTCACAGTGGCTCTCACTAATCTCAGCAATACTATGACGACCAGCTTCGTGTTAATCAATGACAGGTTGGGAAAGTAAGAACCCCCGTTCTAGGATGATGAGGACATCAAGGATGATGACTTTCCAGCTCCACCTCCTCCACCGGCAAACCCAGAGCGAGAACTGGAAGATAGAATTAATCAAATCATCAATTAGAGGCTCCCGAGTGCAGGAGGAACTCTGATAACGTACAGTGATCCCTTTCCACTACCACCGTTTTGTTGGAAGTGGCCTAAGGGATATCAGCCTATTTCATTTACTCGCTTCAGCGGAGAGGGAGCAGAACCGGAAGCAACCCACGTTGCTCGATTCAGGGTCGAGTGTGGACCATGGGGAAGGCTCGGAGAGTTCAAATTAAGAGTCTTTGCATCCTTGCTATCAGGTGCAGCATTACATTGGTACACCAACCTATCGCAGGGCTCAGTCCGTGACTGAGCAATGATGGAGAGGTTGTTTACTAAGCACTTTGGCGGGTCTGAACAAGCTGTGAAACTTGGTAAGCTATGTCAAATGCTGCAAATGCCAAGCGAGTCACCGGTGGCATACTTACACCGTTTCCGAACCGAGTATACCAAGAGTAGAACTTTGTGCACCATGGAAGAATTGATGGATATTGCAATCGGAGTCCTCGAAGAGAGATTACACGCCATGTACGTTGACGCAAGGTTCACATTGCTCAACGCTCTCGTCGATGCCGTGGCTCAGATGCATGTTGCGTATGAAGAAGCTGACAATAGATGAAACGCGTCTAGAGGAACGTATACGCCGAAGACTCCATATCGGGAGCGCCCTAAGATGGTTGTGGCCATACAAGAAGAGGAGGAGTCTGATGGATATGATTCAGATGATGCAACAGTGGAGGGTCTGGAGTTGGTAGCCAAGCACACGGTCAAATCAAAGAAGATAATTCCTTCCAAAGGACCAGTGTGAGTGTTGACTAGTGCGTTCACGAAGTCAGAATTCGAATCCTATACTTATGATGCAAATGCGGCGCATGAAATCATTGAGGGTTTGATTGATAAGAAATTAACCAAGTCAGACTTTGGAGCATTCCCTAATGCCGAGCAGCTCAAAGTGAAGAAGTATTGTAAGTTCCACAACATGTGGAATCACACGACTAAAGATTGTATCAAGTTAAAAGATGAAATCCAGAAATGGATTAATGAAGGCAAGCTTGCCCTTGATGCATCACCACAAATTGCTTTACTTGAGTGACAATCTTTCGCAAACACCTTGGTAAGAGCAGTGGAGCTGGTAAGAGCAAATACTACTGAGGGGTTTTGCAGGGACAATCTGGAGGAGATCCTATAGGAATTGATCAAAATTGGTATTGCAAATGTACCAAAACCCAGGGCCATTCCTCTACAGAAGGGGTTGTATTGCAAATTCCATCACTCTTGGTCACACAATACCAACCAGTGCGTCGCATTCTGGGAACAGATCCAACGATGGGTAGACGAGGGAGATATTGTTCTGCCGGATTGCGGGGAGGAAGAGGCTGTTGCAGGATCTTTTATGGTGGGCACCCTGGAGGTATCATGGCATGAAGGCACCCGAAGCGGAAGTAAACATTGAACCTTAAGGCCACCGCCGAGCCAATTTCTCACAACAGTAACAAAGAAGACCCCAAGGGGAAAATAATGGAGGTATGCCGAGAAGCGACTTCAGTAGTGTTGTGCACTCGTTGCAAAGTGGAGTGCGGACTTAAAATGACCTATGGAGAATTTTTGGATGCTATCTGAATTGGTTTAATAGTCGCATTTCCATTGGAGAGTTATCAACCAGTAAGCCCAAAAGAGTCACAGACAGTGGCCAAGGAGTCAAATCTGTGTAAGCATATGCATCTGGCCGAGAAGAAAGCTGAGAATATTGATAGCAAAAAATGAGCAGAGACGAACAGACCGTATATTCCTCCTGCGAGCCGAGCAGTAATTAAGAAAGATGTTTGGTACGTGAAGTCAGGAGGTAAAACAGTAGAGATGACTCCCACAAGGAAAAGGAAGTTGCAGCGATAGTATGAAGTTGTGAAAAGAATGTTGGAAGCCTTGGACATGGCCTGGGCTTGATCAAACTAGAGCAGTTGAAGGAATCCCCGGAACAGATCCAGTAGAGGGTGAACATGCTCGCAACCACGCCCATGATTACAATTGATCAAGGTTCCCACAAACCAAAGGGGCAAGCATCAAGGCCCAGTGTGTTTTTCTGATTTGATAATTCACAGCCTAAAACAGAGGCACGACATGCACCTAAGAGGGCTCAAAACATAGTTGAAGATAAAGCAGTGCGAAAATCAATCTTCAAACGCATAGAGCCCAAGGCAGCGACAATTGTCAAACCAAGAACAAAACTGGTGTTACGGTGGAAACCAAAACCACTGGTGATTGAGGAGCAAAAGAAGCTCGCTCTTGTTGCTTCCAAGGACGATGTCATAGAAGTAGTAGCGGGTGAAGCGACACTCATAGCCAAGTTGGACTCTGCAGAGAAGCCATAATCTGGGAATCATGTGCATGAGCTACCGGTAGATGTACAGCCACATGAGCCATTGTTCACAGAGACTACTGTGGACGATGAAGATGAACAGCTGGTTGACTATGAGGAAGATGATGAAAACTTGGAACAGGTTTACACTGAAGATATATACATTGGTATGGTATACTTGCTACCAGCTCGGTTTGTTAAACCGGTCAAGACAACACACATGGCCATGGTGAGCAAGAACGCTGAAGAATTACCTTCGGTAGAACATGAAGAACCAATGGAGCAGGGACCAATTATGGATCCTGCAATGAAAAAGTCCTATATGATGTTTTCTAAGCCAACATATAAGATGACCTCGCATATGAGACCATTGTACATCATTGCGGGCATGGGGGCATCTAACTGAGCAAGGTCATAGTGGATACTGGTGCAGCAGTTAATGTATTAACTACTTTAGCAATGACATTATTGGGTAACCTAAGATTAGCTATCCAGGCAACATCCATGACAATCAAGAACTTTGCAGGGACTGTCTCGTAGACGTTGGGACTGTTATTCATCGAAGTCAATGTTGGACCTGTTGCAGGGGTGCACACCTTCTTCGTCATCGAATGCAATTCAGCTTTCAGTGCAATACTAGGAAGAGACTGGATCCATAGGAGTTATTGCGTATCGTCATCACTTCATCAACAACTCCTCATATGGGATATGGAGACATTAGAGTCGCATATTCTTAATGCTGATCCGAGACCATATTCAGTCTCTGCAAATGCGCTGGATGCCGATTACTACAATGGAAATCTTAGGCCATTGGAACTGTGCGGCGTTGATAAGAAGGGCCAATCCGTTGGAGTCACGGCGTCAGAGCTAGCTTGGTGGGGTGTGGTGCAAGTGAGAGAAGATAAAGCATGACCCTACTTTCTGGAGCTAGCCTCCACGAACCATCAATGATACGTCCATCCAGAGAAAAGGAGGGGGAGACTTGTGCTTCTCCATCTACTAGATTGCACACTTATATGATTGAGTCGCAAGCCTATGACTGTCTGCCAACCATAGTCTTGGCAGAATGTGTTAATGAAGACGTCCGACATGACGATATAGAGGAGGACATCATTCAGCTTGCACCCGTAGCTCTAGATGATACATCACCTAAAGTTCGAGACCCAACTGAAAAGATTAACGTGGGAACTATTAATGAGCTAATGGAGGTGGCCATCAACACTTTTCTTGAGCCTGAAGAAAGGAAGAGGCTTGTTGATCTCTTGTTTGAATACAAGGACTGTTTTACAGAAAAGTTTGAGGACATGCCAAGGCTTTCACCAGAGCTGGTTGTCCATAAGCTCCTGATTGGAGAAGGAAGAAGGCTAGTCCAGCAGCAGATGCAGAGGATGAATCCGGAGACAACGACATTGGTCAACGAAGAAATCGAAAAGATGTTGAAGTTCAGAATCATCCAAGTGACAAAATATACGGAATGGATATCCAACATAGTGCCCGTACGGAAAAAGAATGGAAAAATTAGGGTCTGTGTGGATTACAGGGATTTAAATCAAGCTAGACCAAAGGATGCTTCTCCAATGCCAGTTGCTGATATACTTGTTGACACGATTGCGACACACGAGATGCTTTCGTTCATGGACGGCACAACGAGATATCATCAAATCCCGGTCGCCGAGAAGGATAGACACAAGACTGCGTTTCGCTGCCCAGGGGTTTTAGGAGTGTTCAAATATGTTAATATGCCATTCAGATTGAAGAACATAGGGGAGACGTATCAGCGAGCAATGCATTACATCTTCCACGACCTAGCCGGTGATAGCATGGAGGTCTATATTGATGATGTTGTGGTTAAATCAAAGCAGAGGTCAACTCATGTAGACGACCTATGACAAGTATTCATGCGGATGAGGAAACATCAACTCAAAATGAACCCTGCCAAGTGTGTTTTCAGAGTACAGGCGGGGGATTTTCTCGGTTTCTTGGTTCATCAGCGGGGTATAGAGGTTCCGGATGACAAGAAGGAAGCAGTACTTAAGGCTTCTCCTCCGAAGAAAAAATGTGAGCTTCAGCAACTATTCGGAAAAATCAATTTCTTGAGGAGGTTCATTGCAAATGCTGCGGGGAAGACCAAGTCCTTCGCACCTTTACTCAAGTTGTAGGGTGAAAAGGAATTTGTATGGGAACAGGTTCACCAAGAGTCATTTGACACGATCAAGAAGTACTTAGTTAATCTACAAGTCTTGGTACCTCTGCGGAAGGGAGTGACACTCAAGCTTTACATCTCCGCTACCGAAACCTCTATTGGGAGTCTATTAACACAAGATGACGAGGTGATGATAGAACGAGCCATATTCTACTTAAGTCTGACCCTCACGGATTTTGAAAGTCGTTATCCATTGATGGAAAAATTAGGCCTTGCTCTATATTTCTCCAGATGCAAGTTGAGGCATTACATGCTGTCTATCACTACATGCGTCATCGCACAAACTGATTTAGTACGATACATGTTGGCCCGACCTATACTCAGAGGATGGATAGAGAAATGGATTCTCGTACTGTCTGAGTTTTCATTATAATACGTTCCACAAAAGGCAGGAAAAGGCCAGGCATGCAGTGGCTGATTTCCTCGCTCAACATCCTATGGAAGATATGTCAGAACAGTGGGAGTTGGAATTATCACATATTTCTTTGTCTCTTTGGAAGCTTTATTTAAATGGCTCTAGCACGAGCACATTCGCAGGGGCAGGGATAGCTTTGGTCAATCCGGAGGGAGAAACATTTACCTATTCATTCCGCCTCGAGTACAATTGTTCCAACAATGCGGCGAAATACGAGGCTTTAATCATTGGTCTTGAACTTCTTTGGGATCTAGGTGCTATGGAGATCCAAGTTTGGGAAGATTCATTACTTGTCATCAGACAGCGCCAAGCTACATTTAAGACAGGCTTCATCCTTTAGCTGTACGCGAAAAGGGCTGGCGAGTTGATAGAGTTGTTTACAGAAGTGACCTTGACTCATATTCCCTGCAGAGAAAATTTTGCATCAAATGAGTTAGCTTAATTGGCTATGGGAGTTGAGTTGGTCGATGACGAATGGTACGTTACAGCTCTCACTACCATTCACGATGATTGGAGACAGCCGATTATCAAATACTTACAGGATCCTAGCTATGTGGTGGACAAGAGGATCCGATACTTTGCTCCCAATTACATTCTTTGCAGTAGTGAACAGTTTAGGCATAGAGAAGAGGGAGTGGATTTGGTCTGTGCCTTCGGGATTGAAGCCAAGCGACTACTATGAGATGTGAATCTAGGGGTTTGTGGAGCTCACCAATCCGGCCCAAAGATGAGATGGCTTTTGCAGAGACACAGGTACTTTTGGCCTTCGATGTTAAAAGATTGTATTGCTTTTGCGAATGGGTGCTAGGGCTATCAGGCTTACGGACTAGTTAGCCACATTCCAAATATTCCTATGCAGCCAATCATCAAGCCATGGCCAATACGAGTATGAGCATTAGATCTATTTGGTTTAATCCATCCTCATTCTTCTATGCAACATAAGTTCATCATTGTCCCTACAGATTTCTTCACCAAATGGGTCGAAGCAAGACCTTTGAAAGTGGCCTCCGCTATTGCGATTAAGCAGTTCCTATACGAGGATGTCATCTGCCGATTTGGAATTCCTAACTGCTTCGTTTCTGATCGAGGAACCGCATTCATGTTAGGAGAAGTAGAAGACTTAATGACCGACTTTGGGATTAAGTTTTTGCATTCTTCACCATATTACGCATAGTCTAATCACTACCACATTATGGCCCATTGCCGGCGAGATTTAAAAAAAAAAGGCCGGCGACGGAGCAAGTCGCCAGCAATAATGAGCATTGCCGGCGACTTGAACCGTCGCAGGCAAAAAGTCCAAAAAGTCGCCGGCAATGCTCAAAATTATTGCCGGCGACCTTCTCCGTCGCCGGCAATAAGCTCTCTACCATTGCTGGCGAAATTCCGGCCGAAAAATTGCCGGCAATGGTGAAAAATTATTGCAGGCGATGGAGAAGGTCGCCGGCAATAAATTTCCACCATTTCCGGCGATTTTTGGCCGGAATTTCGCCGGCAATAACTCCATTGCCGGCGATTTAATGAAACGCCGGCAATACCTCTTATATCAGATCTAGATCGCAGCAGCTCATTCATTTGGATAGAGAAAAATCCGGTGAAATCGAAAGAAGGAAAACGCTCTGAAATCCTTGGGTATAGTCAAAAGGCGTCGAAAACCCGCTCGGGAAGCTATATACGTAGCTATATATAGGTACGTATGTATATACGTATGTATATATATGTGTGTTGATTTAATTAGCTAGATCGATATATATATGCATGCATGTGTTGATTTAGAGTTAAGATATCGATTAATATTGGTTTGATATGCATGTGTTGATTTGGAGTGATTGACTGTTGATTTTGAGTTGATTTGAGATTATTTCGATGAAAATATGTTAATTAATTTGTGTATATATATGTATGGATATAAAATTATTTTGTGAATATTAATTGTTAATATGTTTATATATATACATGCATGTTAATTTGTAATTGTGAATTGTTGGTATATATAATTTTTTTTAATTTATATGCATCAATTCGAATGTAATTAATGATGATTTATTAATTAATTAGTAGTGAGTGTGTGTGTGTGTATATATATATATTTATAGTACATAATGTTAGAATTTTCAGGATGGACAAGAGTTGGATGAGCCTTGAAAGATGGGATGTGAGATATCACAATGGAATTAGGAGTTTTGTGGATTTTGTGAAGGCTAATTGTGGAGACACTACACTTCATTATTGCCCGTGTAAAGAATGTAAGTGTCGCAGCGATCGATTTTGTTTTCCCATTGATAAAGTCCAGAAGCACCTGAGTAAATACGGGTTTTGGGATAAGTACAATTGTTGGATTTATCACGGTGAAACATCGTTAGCGGGTCCGCATGATCATGGACAATTTGGTGAGAGGCGCAGTCCATCCTATGATCATGGACATTTTGCTGAGAGGGCCAGTCCATCCTATGATCCAACATCGATGTTAATCAATGATATGTTTCCTCATGAGAGCGGTGTATTTGCTGATGAAGCACCAAATGTCCCTCCCGTCGTGCAGGGTTTCCCCTATATTGAGCCAGTCGAGCCATTACCTAGAGCTCATGTCAACACAAGCGGTATGGACAAGTACAACAACTTGATTGCATTACAACAGACTCCGTTGTACGACGGTTGTAGTAAGACTGTTCTTGAAAGTGTGATGGGAGTGATGCAGCTCAAAATGGAGAACAAAATGTCTATCAAAGCTGTTGATTCTTGGCTGAAGTGGACTGCTTCGCTACTGCCACCCGGTCATCGTCTTCTTACCACTCATCATAAGGTGCGACATATCCTGAAAGATCTTGGGCTTTCCTACATCAAAATCCATGCATGCAGATATGATTGTATTCTCTTCTGGGGAAAAGATCTTGAAGACCTTGAAGCCTGCCCGGTATGTTTTACAAAAAGGTATAAGTTGACTCCTGCAGGCAACAAGAAAGCTGTGAAGATACTTCGATATTTCCCGCTTATTGATAGGCTGGAGCGGTTGTTCATGTGTGCTTTCACGGCCGAAGCTATGAGATGGTGGGCTGAGAGGAATTTGCCTGACGATGACACCCTTATACACCCTTCCGACGGAGAGGCTTGGAAGCACATGGTCAGGGAGTTTGATCATTTTGCAGTAGAGGTCCGAAATGTTTGGCTAGGGCTCTCATCTGACGGATTCAACCCTTTTGGCAACATGAGTCTTCAATACAGTATATGGCCAGTTATTTTGGTACCGTACAACCTTCCACCATGGATGTGCATGAAGAAGGAATACAATATGCTGACTCTGTTAATTCCGGGACCGGGTTATCCAGGAAAGTGTCTCGATGTGTATTTGAGGCCTTTGATTGAGGAGCTTAAGTACCTGAGTGAGTGTGGCCACCCCACTTACGATAGGTTCAAAAATGAGATGTTCCAGATGCATGCCATGCTTGTTGGCACCATCAGTGGTTTTCCTGCCCGCGGTATGTTGTCAGGCAACATTACCAGGGATTACAGGGCTTGTTCAGAGTGCATGACGGTTGATTGTTGCAGTCCTCATTGCAGTAAAATTATTCAGATGCATCACCGTTGTTGGCTTCCATATGATCACCCATTTAGGCAGGATCCAGACGCTTTTGATGGGACTGTGGAAACAGGTGTGGCACCCAAGCGATGGACAGGGGATGAAATTTTGGAAGTGTTGAATGAATATGATTTTGGCCAACTGAGCAATCATCCTGAGATAGTGGCGTCAATTCTAGACAAGCCCGAAAGGTATAAGTTTTGGACACACAAGAACATATTCTGGGAACTCCCCTACTGGCCCAGGTTGCCTATCAGACACTACCTAGATGTCATGCACATAGAGAAGAATGTGTGAAAGTGTCGTGGGCACAGTTCTTAATTTGGAGGGGAAAACAAAAGACATCCCTAAGGCACGCATTGATATGAAAGCTATGGGACTGCGGAAACATTTGTGGTTAAGAGATGGTAAGAAAAAAATGCCGCAAGCTCCTTACACCGTAAAGCCGAAGCATAAGCATGAAATTTTTGGGTGGCTGAGTAATGTTAGGTATATATTCTTATGGCTATGCAGGAAATTAATATAATTTTTACTTATATATGGTTATATGCAAGAAATATAATTGTTGCTTATGACTATATATGCAGGTATCCTTATGGCTATGCAGGAAATATAAGCAGGTGTGTTAACTTCCAGGACAATAAGATGTACGGATTAAAGAGTCATGACTGCCATGTACTGCTTAAACGTCTTTTCCCTATTTTCATTCGAGGGTACCTGCCCAAAGAGGTGGTGGAGCCGTTGGTGGCCTTGTCAAGATTCTTTCAGAAGTTATGCACCAGGGAAGTTAAAAAATCAGATCTCAGGGAGATGCAAGATGACATCATTTTTATCATGTGCAAGCTTGAGAGGATATATCCCCCAAATTTTTTCGACATCATGCCTCACCTGATGATCCATCTTCCCGAACAATTGTTGCTTACCGGTCCCGTACACTACACTTGGATATATCCCATGGAAAGGTACAAATGATTCATACATTTGGTTTGCCTCTGTTTTTATATGCACGTAAATTCTTATTTTTTAAGTATCATAAGATGCACTTGTTAACTTGTAGACAATTGGGAGCCTACAAGGACTATGTGAAGAATAAATCTGCACCTGAAGGGTGTATCGCTGAAGCATATATTGCGCACGAGTGTGTAATGTACACGAACTTGTATTTGGGAGCGCTGGAGGACCCCCAACAACAGATGCAAATAGATGAACCCTAGTTCAACCTTTCTATCATCTCCAATGACGTGGTAGTACAGGGAAGCTTGCCAAAGTTGTACAAGTTGGATGGAAATGAGGTAGCCATTGCCCACTGGTCGGTACTGATTAATTGTCCAGAAGTACAATATTGGAAAAACTCTCATCTTCACTGCCCTGCTATTGCCGAAAATGTTGATTACCACAACATGACGTTTGCAAACTACTTTGGTCAATGGGTAAGGGTATATGTGTATATATCTATTTTTTATATCCTTATATAGCATGTGTGTACGTGGTTTTCTTTTTCTATGTTCATAATTTATGGTGTACCTGGTTTCTTATCGTTTTCAGATGAACCATGTGGCAAATGATAGTTGCTCAGAGTGGTCAAACGAATTGAGGGTCCTGGCGATGAAACCAATAGCTTCAAAAGTTTACTCGATGTGTCAGGTCAATGGCATGAAATTTATATGTGAAAATCGAGACGACCGACTGAAAAGACAGAATTGTAGGGTGATGGTCCATAGTGGGCAGGATGGCGTTGACTATTACGGTGTCCTTCATTCAGTTGTTGAACTAATTTTTGGTAACCGCATGAAAGTGCACTTGTTCAAGTGTAGATGGTTTGATACTGGCCCGGACAACACAAGGACATTATAGTCGTACATTATAGTCGTACATTATAGTCGAAAATTATAGTCGAAAATTATAGTCGTACATTATAGTCGGAAATTATAGTCGTAAATTATAGTCAGAAATTATAGTCGGAAATTATAGTCGGAAATTATAGTCGGAAATTGTAGTCGGAAATTATAGTCGGAAATTGTAGTCGGAAATTCTAGTCGGAAATTATAGTCGGAAATTCTAGTCGAAAATTCTAGTCGGAAATTATAGTCGGAAATTATAGTCGGAAAATCTAGTCGGAAATTATAGTCGGAAATTCCAGTCGGAAATTATAGTCGGAAAATCTAGTCGGAAATTCTAGTCAGAAATTCTAGTCAGAAAATCTAGTCGGAAATTATAGTCGGAAATTCTAGTCGGAAATTATAGTCGAAAGTTATAGTCGGAAATTCTAGTCGGAAATTATAGTCGGAAATTATAGTTGAAAATTCTAGTCGGAAATTCTAGTCGAAATTATAGTCGGAAATTATAGTCGAAAATTCTAGTCGGAAATTCTAGTCGGAAATTCTAGTCGGAAATTCTTGGCCGGGAATCACTATAACTCATTGGTAATAGTATTGCCGGCGAGTTGATAAGTAACTCGTCGGCAATAGTCCCTTAAATTCCAGATCGAGCAGCACGCCTCCCCTCACCTCATTTCTTCACTTTTTCTCCTCAAACCCTAAAATCTCCCCCTCTCTTCCTCACCTCGCCCCCCACATTTCCTCTCCTCAAATCTCTCCTCCCCTCTCCCCTCCCCTCCTCCCATCTCCCCTCTCCCCTCTCCACACAAAAACCCAAAAAGCCCAAATCTCCCCTACCTCTCCTCCCCTCCTCCCCTCCTCCTCTACCTCCTCCCCTCACCTCCGTCACCGGAAGCCCACTTCGAGCTCGATCATGACATGTCCTAGCTCCCTCCCTCTCTCTCTCTCTCTCTCTCTCTCTCTCTCTCTCTCTCTCAATTTTTATTTTTTTTAATTATGTATATATATATGCATTTTAATTAATATTTTTATGCATTTTAATTAACTTGATTAATTAAGTTTTGGGTGATGTTACAATATTTTTGATAATTATTAGGCAAGTGTATGTATGTATATATGTGGAAAATATTTAGGTAATTTAAGGTGATTTAATTGGATTAATTGATATATATAGTTGATAATTATATTGTATTTTTAAGGTGTTGCATGAGCAAATTAAGGTGATTTGAATTCATTGATATAGGTAATTTAAGGTAATTTAAGGTGTTGGGCAAATTAAGGTGATTTGGATTAATTGATGTAGTTGATAATTTAAGGTATATTTGTTAACTTAATTAATTGGTTAAATAAGCATTTGGGTAATAATTAATTGATATTTTGATAATTATATTCGTAATGATCGAAATGATATGATGCAATTTAATTTAATGTTTGATATGATGCAAACGGTTCTAAACGGTTCCGGTTCGAAATGGTTCCGGTTCCAAACGGTTCCGGTTCCATGTGTTGGTTTGGAACCGGAACCGTTTTGAACTGGGATGGTTTGGAACGGGAACCGTTTGGAACCGGAACCGTTTTGAACGGGAACCGTTTGGAACCGGAACCGTTTTGAAAGGGAACCGTTTGGAACCGGAACTGGAACCGGAACCGATAACCGCTAGAACCGGAACCGGAACCAAACGGTTCCGGTTCCGAACGGTTCCGGTTCCAAATGGTTCCGGTTCCAAACGGTTCCGGTTCCAAACGGTTCCGGTTTTTCATATAACCGAAACCAGGACTAATTGTTGGAACCGATAACCGTTCGGAACCGGAACTGTTTGGAACCGGAACAGTTTTGAACCGAAACCATTCGGTTCCGGTTCTAGCGGTTATCGGTTCCGGTTCCGGTTCCAAACGGTTCTGGTTCCTTACGGTTCCAAACGGTTCCGGTTCCTTAATTTTCATAGAACCGAATCCAGGACTAATTGTTGGATGTGCAGGAGGTTTTGCGGCAAATTGGATTGGTGGCATCAAACGGAGAGGGACTAGAAACAGTG
The DNA here is from genome assembly GCA_946800695.1 of Geum urbanum. Taxonomy (NCBI): domain Eukaryota; kingdom Viridiplantae; phylum Streptophyta; class Magnoliopsida; order Rosales; family Rosaceae; genus Geum; species Geum urbanum. Next base: position 32,932,762 of record OX327000.1, on the reverse strand, counting down.
GAGGGAGCAGTAGTCAGCAACATGCGCAGTGGGTCAATTATGAATGCTCGCACACAAATGTTGCTAGCTGCGCGAGGAGAGGAGGAAGCTGCACAATCCGGATCAGTGCAACCCCCAGTCCAGCCTCGAGCCTCAGTCAGTAGACGCTCAGTCAGCAGACCCTCAGTCAGCAGACCCTCAGTCAGCAGACCCATAGACGAGCGACAGTCAACGGGGGCATCAGAAACTCCCTCCATCCGAATGCTCCCTAATGGCCCGGTGCCTACTCCTGTTTCACGGGAATCATCTGAGGCAGATGGTGCTGGAGCCTCATCGTCCAGGCCTCGTCTATCTCCGCCGTCCGGTCTCTTCCTGCCCGACGAGATTCCTGTGATCCTTGAATTCAATGATAGGGGGAGGCCTATTTATATTGAAGGACGGCCGGAGTTCCTGAGCGTGGAGGAAGCGTACAACTTCATCCCATTCGACCCCGTGTATCTTTGGAGTGCGAGGTGCACCAACCAGCAAACGGACGATGCAGGTAAATTTTATTTAACAAGATTGATTACTTAATTATTACTTAAGTCTTACGATAGGTTCAATTAATGATATCAATTTGTTGACATTGTATTATTAGGCAATTTCGTTAATGGCACTGGAAAACGAAAGACTAGAGGCCCCTGCACCGGGAAGAGACTTGAGCAGGCCACCGGGGGAAGGAAAACGCTCATTAGGGCCAATGAGCATGGTGAGGTGATCGAGACATTTGACACCACGCGAAAGTATGCCAGCATGGCCGGGGCCGTCGTGCGGGACAAGGTCCCAATGCTTTTGCCAGATTGGGAATCTGTGCCTCTCTACGTGAAGATGCAAGTGCATAATGCACTCAATGTGAGTTAAATCGTATTTTCATTACGTAAATTTTACATTTATTAATTAAGTCCGAATAAATATATAATTTTACCGTTTATATATTCATCTTGCAGGTGTGGTTTGACGTGGATGAATGCCTTATTGACACGTGGGTAGAGCGTCAACTACATATCAGGTGATGTGATTCGAGTTATTTAAGTATATATCGAGTTAGATTTTTTTTATCAAGTGTTTTAATATCTCTAACTTTTTTTTTCTGGTGTTAATATAGGTATAAAGAGTGGAAGAACGAGCTCTTAAAACATTACACACAGTAAAAGGAGCTAGGCCGAGGTTCTACCCCTAGCGAATTCCAGTTTAGGGAGTACGAGTGGCTGTGGCTGGTAGCCCACTTCACGCACCCCAAAGCGAAGGTATGCATCCTGAATATATTTTACAACCCTAATGTATCGTATCACATTGAAATAGTTAGTTACTAATTTTTTTACATATGTTTATCAAACAAGGCGATTTCCAAGACGAACAGGGAGAACAGATTGAAAAACACCAAGGCCCATCATGCAGGTTCACTCAACTATTTGGGTTGGTCGAGTAAGGCGCAGCAACAACATGAAGTCAACCCGTTGGTGTTTATTCATCAGAAGTTCTATCCGCAGTGCCCTGAAGAAGCGGTAAGTCTTTAGCCTCATTAGTTTGTAGTTCACATATGCATGTGTTAATAAAACTATTTTTCTCTATTAATTTAACTCGTTTAATAATACGCTATTCATATTCGCTTTTCAATTAGGCGAGAGTGGAGAAAGCGATCACAGAAGTCACCATGAATATAGCTCGAAACAACCATCCTGACTGCTCGGAGGAAGAAGTGACCCGGTATGCCTCTCAGATCGATCCGCTTGATCGCCCTATAGCAGCTCAGATCATGGCAAAAGCGTGCGGGACTGGAAAGAATACCTACTACTACAGGGGAATGGGCTCGGCGGGCGAAAGAGTATTGAAGAACACTTCGGAATACTCTACCGGGTCAAGAACTTCAACTTCTAGGAATTCTAACCTAGCAGCGGAGCTTCAGAGGACGCAGAGGGAGTTTGAGGAGTAAAGGAGGCAGATGGAGGAGATGCGGCAATTGGCCGAGCAGCAGGCAGTCAGAGATGCCGAGTACCGGGTGCTGGTCGAGCAACACCGAATGATGGTCCAGCAGCAGACACAAATGTTCACATGGATGTAGACGATGTACGTGTGCCAGACTACCGGACAACCGGTCCCCACACCTCCCCCGGTCCCTGTGTTCCACAGTGATCCACCACCACAGCAGTCACCGCCACAGGAAGACCAGGGTAGCCACCGGAGTTCAAATCATTACGTCCACTTGGATTTCCTCGACCCTGACGTGTAGTTGTAGTTTATTTTCGTATTGTTGCTGTTTGTACTGTACGTTGGACAATTATGTGTGTACTGTTGAACTTGTATTTGTACAGTTTCTGTTTTTCAGTGCAGGTTCTGGAATTGGGCCCAATCCAGAACCGGCTTTTTTTTGACAAATTTCTTCGGGTATTGCCGACGACTTGGACCAAAGTCACCAGAAATACCCCTCATTTTCCGGCCACGGCGGAGCAATCATTGCTGGCGACTCAAGTTGCCGGTAATGCCCTTCATCATTGGTGATTCCTTGAGTATTGCCGGCGACTCAAGCATTGCCGGCGACTTGAAAAATAAGTCGCCGGTAATACTTTCACCGGCGCCAAATTTCCGGTGAGAGTATTACCGGCGACTGAAAAAGAAAGGCCGGCGACTTAAAGTCGCCGGTAATACCCTATAATGTTGTAGTGAATGGTCAGGTTGAAGCAAGCAACAAATTGATTCTCCACATCTTTAAGCGCATGCTCGCTGACAACCCTAGACTTTGGCACAAAGAGTTGTTTAGTATTCTGTGGGCATATTGCACTTCAAAACGCAGTCCTACTGGGACTACTCCATATGCGCTAATGATTGGTCATGATGTCGTTAGAAATTAATGTCCAATCACTACAGATCATGGATCAGCATCAACTTATTGGTGAAGACTATGTACAGGCAATGTGGTAGGAGCTCGAGGATTTGGACGTTAAGCGTCTCAATGCCTTAACTAACTTGCTCGCAGAAAAACAGAAGGTTGCTCGCTGCTATGATCGCCGTACTCATGGACTTAGCTTTACGGAGGGAGAGTTAGTTTGGAAGACATTCTTGCCTCTGGGAGAGAAACAAGAAGGACGTGGTAAGTGGTCTGCAAAGTGAGAAGGACCCTTTATTATTCACAAGATTTTGGGCAAGGGAGCTTTCCAGCTGCGTGACATTGACGGTGAAGTCCATCGCAACCCAATCAATGGCCAATTTTTGAAGAAGTATAGACAACCAGTTTGGGACTACAAGGCCCATGAGGGGACAACTACTTAGTTTTGCATTCGTTTACAGCCTATCGCAGAGGCTTACTTCATGTAAAACTAGGGGGCCAACTAGTGTCCAAGGCCAATATACAAGTGGCTAAATATTGAAATTTTTTAATTTTTGACACAGAGTCTAAATCTTGAGATTCTTTTAAGTGTTATAATTATTCACGACCAAATTCTAGTGCTCAAATAAACGGAGATGGTATTTTCACAAATACATGCAAGAGATATAAACAGAAGGAAAATACACAGTTTTATTCGATCAATATAAAAGTACAACATGAGACTTTGCAGCCTCTAGCTCTGATACCATACATCGAAGAAACAATTTTCGGCTAAAAAAATCAATCATAGGAAGTGGTTTTAGATCTATCCCAACTGCACAACAGCGTCCTTGGTAAACACCAATGGACGAGTATTGACTGGGGATGAGATTTGCCTTCGGTTCCAGAAGGCTTTGGGATACATGCACTTTCCCAACGTTTGCCACTAGAAAAATCATCTCTCTGATCAAGATCTTAGACGCTCCACTCGAAAGAACACAAAGGACTATAGTGGAAGCAAGTGGGAGCATGCAATAGACCAGGATGATTAGGAACATGGATGGGGTTAGTGAGTGCTCACATCGACCATCGTCTGCTAATTCTCAAAGGTTTAAGAACTAGTCTAGAACCGAAGGGCTTGAGCTTTGGTACTACGACCTAAGCCAGGCTTGAGCTTTAGTACTACGACCTAAGCCAGGCTTGAACTTTGGTACTTCGACCTAAGAACAGCTAATAAACTACAAGATCTAGAGGCTTTGCTTTAAAGCAAGGAAGGAGCAAACTAAAGACTAGATGAGCCATGCTTCTTTTGCGACTAAGGATTTTGAAGAATAATGGAGAAGTATCGAGCTATTAATAGGCCTAAAAAATCAACGAGGCTTTGAATGGGAGACCCGGAGCGTTGCATCGATTCAATGAAGCAGTTAAGGGGTTCAACGTTCGGTTATCAACTCGCGTATGTCTTGAAAAGATCATCACATTATTGTTTCGAGGTATAGAGTTATAAGCTATTAAAGACGGGCAGTCATTCTCAAGGACCCGCGTGATCTTTGGAGGCGCGAAGATCTTTTTGTAGAGATGTACAGTAAGATGATTAAGGACATGGGCCACATAGCATAAGTTAAACTAAACAAGAGTTTATACAGAATAAATAAAGATCCCATAGGTGGGGCTTAGTCAAATAGAGCTGCCGAGAGCTCGCAGATGAGCCTTCTTTTGAAGATATTGGGCCTGTGCGGCAGCCCAAGCCCTGGCAGCATTCACAGCTGCAGCGCGTGTTTGTTGAACACTCTCAGATTGAGCTTTCCCGGCATTAAGAAGGGCAATCGCAGCTTGTTCCTTGCTGAAAATTCTTCCTCCTGTTCACAAAGCTCGGCTTGGAGTTTGGCAATTTCTGCATGTTTAGAGAGGATCTTTACCCATTCACCTTTGTAGCTTGTCCCCATCGTCTTGTTCTTGTCTAAATCACATTTCCACCTGCGATTATGGTCTACATGAAGGGAAATAGCTTTATTGCGCTCATAAGTGGTAGAGACAATAATGTTGTAAAGGTTGGGAAGCTTTTGCAGAGTTTCCTCCATTTTATCCAAGACATCAAGATGCATGCCTTCTATAGAGCGATGAGCCATTTGTATATGGACAACAAGCTCCTGATGTGAAAGGCAGTGGCAAGCTGAACCTCTGGAGGGTCTTTTTCAAAATGGATCAGGTCATTGTAAATACCTTCTGCCTCTCGCAGGGTCTTAGCCATTCCTTCGTTGCCATCTATTAGGCCTGGAAGGGGTAGCGCTGAAGACTTGGGGGTAGCAGTCTCATGGCAACCACGAATGACATTAGTGAATTCCTCGAGCTTTCGTTGACCCTCTGCAAGGGAGAACTCCTTTGTACCTGGATCCTTCTGCGAGAACACCTATACTTAGAGAGTTATGAGGTGTTCAGAAGACTTATAGAACAAGAGCCTATTTGAGAGGAATCAAAATATACCTGAGATAAGCGAGGAGGAGATTGATCATCATACAATGTAGTGTTGATGCAAGGAGGAGAAGGAACTTAAGATGTGAGCTGCAAAAATAAGAATAAGTTAGATCCCAGTAAAAGGTAGGCAAACCAAACATAGTGGTTCAAGGTAAAAAGTAGTACAGAAGGTGCCACATGGCTAGTGTCCGTGGCCAAAGTAATAGAAGGGGCATCCAAAGCATAAGTTTGTTCTTCGTTCACAGGGGTAGTGGCTACATCCTCGGCAGCAAGGGAGGGTGCAGGTTTTTTTGAACATTATCCTTGAACACATGGCCAGAAAAAGTGGTGAGAAAACTACAAAGTAACTATATGAGGATGAAGATAAAAGCAAATACCTCAGCGGCGGAAGAATTCTGTACAACAACAGCGTCAAGAACTTCATTATCTATATTGGGCTCCACAGCCTGCTTCAGAGGCTCTTCATTACCCGTAGTAGTGACAATCTATTCCAGCATGGTAGTCGTAGCAGAAGCTAGGTGCTCGAAGGGCTGATCATAGACATGTTCAAGAAGTTTCTTGCATTGAGCTTCTTCATCAGCAGGATCAGAATGACTTACTTCCAGAGGTCTAGAAGCTTGAGGAACTTCAGATGCACTCGCAGCATTGGAAGAAGACTCAGAAATAGTAGTCGGTTGTGCACCCTTACCTTTAGCTTGCGTAGCTTTAAACAGTAAGTCTTCTTCTGAATACTCACTATCAGGCGTCAGCTCGATGGAGGGAGACTTGTTACTCAACGCTTCTCTTGATGGCTGTGTGCGATCTTGAGCAATGTTACAATGGGAGCGACGGGTCTAAATCATAAAAAATAAGGTGAAAGGTTATAGGAAAGAGAATCCCAAGGGAATAAATATCTTGATATGAGAAGAAACTATACCAGTGGAACTTCTTCGTTGGAATCTCCATCTTCATCGTCCCAAGCCTCAACAGTCTCTCTCTTCTTTTTCTTGGTGGTAGCCACCTTCGTAGCTTTCCTCGCAACAGGGGAAGCAATTGCGAGACTCGCACTCATCAATTTGCTATGCTTTGAAACAGAGGGGGGAGAAGCGCTAATCTCTCGTGCCTTTCTATTCTGTCCCACTTCCTTTTGAGCAACAGGGGCCACAACCTTCCTATCTATCGTCTTCTTGAAGTAATCAAGGAAGGAAGCTGGAAAGATGGTACGAAAAACCTCAGACTTGGACTGGGACCAGATGTCACTGTAGTGGCGCTGATTCCACTCATGGTATTCTTCAACTGCCAAATAAGCTACGCAGAGTGAACACCAATGAAAGTCTGAGAGGTCTAGTAGAGGGAAAGTTGGTGTAGCCAGAGTCTGAAGGATTGCAGCGGTGGGCTTCTCCACGCAAGTCCTCTATGAGGTATAACCATTACGAGACTCAATCAGGGGGCAGGGGAGACCTTGCTTGCATCCTAGCTGACGCGCAAAGTGGTTAGGATCATATAACTCAATCCACAGAACTGTATCACGAACAACAATATTAGAACAAGTGATGCACTGGGCAAAGAGTTTCTTCGCAGCGGGAGCTTGGTAAAGTGTTACTGCGAATCCAGTTGCCAGTTCCGCAGGGAACCTTCTCGTCAAAACAAACTCAGCCATGTCCTTGGGGAACAGATTTTGACCCCAGAGATAATTGAAGCACTGCAAGTAGCTCAACAATTCCATCTCACCTACAAGTGCTAAAGATTTCCCAAATACCGCCTCAATGGTAAATTCTTTATGGTGTAGACTGCGTAACTCAGGGAAATACACCTGCAGCCATAGCGACAGAATCCAGATAGGTCCTGCAAATTTTAACTTGCAGCCATAGTGATACAAAGTACCAAGTGCGGGTTACGCAAGGCCAAGACTGTGGTCATTGTATAGTGCCTCCGCTACCTTGGTGAAGGTGTTGGTGATCCTGCCTGTAGCGACACAGAACATATAACAAAAAATCCAAAACTCCTGAAACGCAATGCCACCATAGGCATTCTTCACTCGCTGATCATTAGAGGCAGGAGTGGTCTAGAATTCTTCTGTGTTGTAGTGCTTATGCCAATTGGAATAAGCACTTCTTATTGTGGCATGAGTGGGGTCCATAGAAAGGGGGAAAGATTCACCGTCTAGACTACTAAGAAGAAAAGGTCCATCCGCTGTGGGCAAACGAGTGATAGTAACAACGTCGATGAGGGTGATCCATAAATGCCCTAAGGGGAGAAAAAAACTATTGCTACTCGTCTCCCAATAACATAAAGCAGCAATAGCAGTAGTGCGATTCCTGCCTTAGGGAAGATGGAAACATAAGTCCAAAGTAGGAGAAATACCAACCTGCTGCCAAAGCTCTTCATCAAGGGATTTTCGTTCTTGGTACCATTGAAGCTCTTCGGCCCAGGTACTGGGCCATTTCCCTAACTTCACATCGATTTCTTTTTGGTCCCATTGAATAGGGGCAGTAGCTTCACCTCGTAAGACCAATGGACGGCGACGCACATCCGAAACAAGGGCGGATAAGACCTTCGTCGTACTGGTGGTTGGACACAATATAATCTCATCTCCCTTCGTTAATCTAACCCGTGAATAGGGAATATACTCCCTGCGATTGAGACGTGCAAACACGTGGTCGCGGAAGGCATCCACATCCTTCTTGGTGACATCCAGGCAAAATTTCTGGGATGGGGCCATAGGTGCAAGAATGTAAGAAATTTGGAGTTTGGAGAATATTTGTGAATTTCAGAATTGGGGATCGAGGATAGCTTCGAGGAGAAGGCGAAAAGAGATAGAAGCTTCAAGGAATTGAAAATAGGTGACACGATTCTCTAAAGAGAAACACTTGAGTAGCCTAGTATAAGGTTATTTCAAAAACACTGACTTAAGAGGTGGCACATCATATCAGACCCCTTTGATTGCCCATGGGGAATCTCGAGGTCTGGGGGGCAATGTTTGGGCCCAAAATAAACTAAATAGTTATTATGATACTTTTGGGCCTTGAGAGGCAAAATGGGCCAGCTATGAAGTGGCTCAGCAAGGAGCCGCGAATCTGGATGGATATCCAGCTGCGAATCTGGAAAGAAATATATGAGATTCCTGGATATTCAAGGAAATCTAGAAGGCTAGATATCATTCCCAATTAACAACGGTTACCTTATCAAGTGAGGAGAGGTTGAGTTCCTACTACTATAAATAGATGAAGCAGAGCAGATTTGCGGACATCTACACACATACACAATTTACGCACCAGCAAATCTACTCACCCCGAGTAAACAACTAGCAACTAGTGAACTCAAAATCTAGGCCACCCGACTGTAATGACCCGAACTAGAAATGGTATGTTAATTGGCTTGATTTGCACATTTCACGATCAGTTGCAATTAGTCGTAATTGGTCGATATGGTGGGTTTGTTCATGACTTAATTATCAGACACGAATTTGGTTTGAGTTCCTTCTTGGAGATTGTAGAGGAGTTGATTTCGAGTTTGTAGGAGGTTTCAGAGAATTTTTCGGATAATCAGAGAATATAAAATGAATATTTGAAATTATCGCCGAGTTAGTCATACTTATCCATTTGGGTTTGAGTTATCTGAATCGTGATTGGTCAGTTCGCGACGTATAAATATCGAAATAGTCATAAAATTGTCGAAAAGTCGCATTTGGGCCGAGTTGACCTGTTTGACTGAGCTAGACCCGAGTTGACCGAGTCACCCGAGTTGACCCACTCGAGTTGACCCGCTCGAGTTGATAACTCTCCGTCGAGTTGCTTGCCGGAAAATGGTTGCTGGAAAGAAAGGTAGGGATTTGAAGCCCTCCTCTAGGGCTATTGTTTGATGTATTCATTGGGTTGTTTTGTGCTGATTTTGTTGGAGTAATGTTGAGGTGAAATTGGACGGAATTGGGGGGTTTGGGGAAAGGTTTTCCGGCGAGTTTCCAATGGGGTTTTGGGGTGGAATAGGTTGGGTTTGAGCTAGGGATGGAAACCCTTGAGTTTGGGAGGACGTGGTGGCTCCAAGGTGGAGTATTTCACCGGTGAAGTTTTTCGGCCGGTTTGAACTCCATGGCTCTCGAGCTCGATTTCGGCCACGGTGGTGGTTGGATGGTAGTGGTCATTTGAGGAAAGATGTTGGGTTTGAAGAGAGGAAGATTTTGAGGTATGGGTCGCTGGAGAATGTCACCGTTGACGCCGCGCCGCCTATGACGGCGGCGGCGGTCAACGGCGGAGCTCCGGCGAGGTTGACTTTTTGGGACTTTTGGAAATTTTTAAACCTTTTTGCTCGTAATCACGTCCCGATCGTAGTCGTGAGGTTTTGAGTTGATTTGAGTATTCTATTTTGGGATGAGGGTTGTTTGGGTGTATTTCAGAAATTTTGTTATCCTCGTCGATATTTCAAGTGATACGTCTTTCGAGAACGCGGGGTTCTTGACATATTAGCTCTGTATGTTATGTTTCAATATGTATTGATCGTATCCCTTTTATTCAGGTGATCGGGATCGAGTGTTTGGCGAGGGATCTTCCGCCGGACCTCAGAGTTAGCTTCGTACTGTGAGTGGACATTTTATTTTCACAATTGATTTGCGAGTCTTGATTTATGCATTTTATGAGTATATATTTATGATTATGCATTTATGATTATTAACTTTACGATTATGCATGTGCATGGAAATGATTTATGATTTGGTTTACACAGAGTACAGTCTTGGATATAGAGGTATGCATTAATGCTTTAGCTTCTCGGCTGATCCCTGAGATTCTCCGGGGGGGGGGGGGGGGGGGGGGGAGACAGATATCCTGACCCGAAGTCTTTCAGACTTATATTAAACACGTGTGTGTCTGGGATCCCGTGATTAGACTGTACTATGCGGAGGAGTCCATGAGTGACCCCGCAGGATTTTACGTGCATATTTATGGATCAGGGAAAATGTACATGGTCGGGATTTTCATATGCATTGACTCGCATTATGCTTTTATGAGCATATATATATTTGGGAAAGATATATTATTATTTTCGTCCACTCACTCTAACGATTTTATTTTTCTTCCCCTGGGCTTTTCGGTTTCCTTTTCCTAGTTTGCAGTTTGAATTCCGGGGTTGCACGTCGACGGTGGACGAGTACAGTTCGGATCACACTTCAGTTTGAGTAGGTTCCTTGTTCGACCTAGTGGTTGTATATGATGTATATAGGCGTTGCTCTGAATACTTATGTTGTGTTTTCAGTTGAGTTTACTCCTGAATGTTTTCTGGATTTCTTGTAAACCTTGTGGTTTAATATATTTATGATGTTGAGAAATCCGGATAGGGAACGGAGCCCCACGGTTTGGCTTTTCTGGAATATTCGAAGTGTATTTTTTTGCAGGTTATAATAATGGTTCACGTGTTTCAAAGTAAACTCTGGCAAAAAAAATTTAAAGGTCGTGTTTTCGAAGGGGTTTGATTTCGGTTTAGGCAACTAAATCGGAATCGGGTCCTTTCACCGACAGAGCGTGGGGATTTGAAGGTTCTCTCAAGCTAACCAACTGGCGACAACGAATTTAGGATCTAGGCCACCCGACAGAGCATGGGGATTCGAAGATTCACTCGAGTATCACACTATCCTGTGTTCAGCGGAGTCTAGGCCACTTGACAAAACATGGGGATTCTTAAGATCTACGGCATCACACTATCCTGTGTTCTCGACACTTCTCCCTTAGGGTTACCCTGCTTTATACTTTCCCTCAAGTGTGAAGTACTGTTTCCCTATGGCTCAAGCGGAGAGACACACTATCCCGTGTTCTCAACACTTCGTCCTAAGGATTGCTCTGCTTTGTACTTGCCCTCAAGTGTGAAGTATTGATTCTTTGTGGCTCAAGCAGAGAGACACGAAGCTTACGTCTTGTATCAAGACAAGTGGAACTCAACGAGTGGGGTTGGTGCTCGCCCCACTCCAATCGCTTGATAAGAAGCAGATACCACGCGCGCACTATACTACTACATTCTGCCCTCGGCAGTGGCACACAGCACAACAACGACTGCAGACAAGAAAATGGATAGTTCGCGATCACTCCACTCACAATGACCTGACTGGAGAAAAATCAAAGCCAAACACATTCTATTCCGATTCGACACGACCACAGAGGTTATCTCATCATTTACTTCCTTCGGAAAATGGCATCTGAATTTCTTCTTCCACCAAAGAAAAAGCTCTGGCCTCTCCACGCAACTTGAATCCAGCACCCCTGAATCAACACTTCTAAAATCAATATCAGTGGGTACAAGCCACGCACTACTGTCAACTATCCACATGTACTAGTTGCTATTATTTAGTTTTACCAGTTTATCGATGCATGTTTCTTGACAGAATACAAAGCTATAAATTCACATTTGACAGTAGACCTACACCACCGATATGCACCAGCGGCCATAACAATACAGTTACTTTTCCCTAATTCCTCAGATTATGAGTCATAAATCGAGAGCCAACAGTAAGAAATTTCAGTGTTATTAAGTTCATGTCAGACTTTTAGTAGACATACAAAAGCAGGAAACAAGTACTTTATCTGTTTACAAATTTTGAACGACATGCCTGAGCAATAGCAATATAGAAATTTCACTCATATTATAATCAGGCTTAACAGGGAAGGTAGGTGTTGAGATATGAGTCCCACATTGGGAAATTAGGATCTTTGTCTATGAGTTTATAAAGATTTGGGTTACTCCAATCATTGCCAAGAGATTTTGATATGTGTGAATGCGTAATGGTGACACAAACTCTACGTCACTTAAGGATTTGTGCTACTTGAATTTTTTAGCCGGTTCGGTTTTTCTTCGTTTTTTTTTTCCGGGAAAAAAACTGCATTTTTTCTCTCTAATCCGGCTAGTCGCCTGCAACAAGATTAAAATGTAAATAAACTTTAACGGCCCAAACCGAAATTGCGCACAAATCGGCACAAATTAGGTTTATCACGAAGTGTGATTTGTTAACAACTTTTTCACCGAAGGAGAATTAAACTTTATTTTCTTCACGGAAGTCATAGAGTATTTTATTTCAAGCTCGTAGGAATTTTCAGTAAATTTTTTAGATAAGCGAGCTTTTTTTTAATGATTTTTGGAAGTCTTCATGAGAAAAATATTAAAAAATATTTTTTTATGTCGGTTTGTTCTGGACCATTGGATCTTGATCAGATCAAATTGCAGCCGTTGATATGATCAACTGCTTAGGGATTTATTATGGAATTTAAAAAAAAAATCAAAACAGAAATTTTGGGCTCGACCCGTTTTGCAGGCGACGACCCGATATTGAACCCGCCGGAAAACACCATCGTTGCCGGCGTTCTTAGTATAATTTAGGAGCTCTCCACTTCCTCTTTAGATTCATGTATGTATTGTTGGGTTTTGGGTTGTTTTAGGGTGCGAATCGATGAGGTAAACCTGTCAGATTTCAGGTGTATGTAATCGACGGCGGTGCTCCGACAACGGGGTGGGATTGAATTAGGGCTAGGCATGTGACGGGATGTGACGGAATTTAGGTCATCCCATGTCCCGTCCCGGTTGTTACACACGGGACAGGATTGGGACGGGCCTTGCATTTTGAGAGTAAATCCCCCCGGGCCCAATCCCGGATGGGACGGGACGGGATCGGGACGGGACGGGCCCAATCCCGCCATAAAATTGGAAACAAAAAAGAAGAAAAACCTGCTTACATTCATAAATCACAACATGCATCTATGATCTGATTACAATTACACAACTTGCTTACATTCATAAGTCACAATCCATAACCTAATAATATCAAACATAACAAGAATAACATCCATAATCTGTTACACAAGTTCACATATCATAAGTTTAACAAGAAAAGAAGAAAATTAAAAACATAGCAATACAAAATTGAAATCAACGGTCAATATCAATTTTAAATTATATATGGGACGGGACGGGCCTAACGGGACTGGAAATTTCAGTCCCGCGTCCCGTCCCGTTGTTTTTCTGGCGGGACGGGACGAGATGGACATTTTTAGTTTCAAATCCCGCCAGGATTGAGATGAGACCGGGATTTGCGGGATTTGTGCCCAGCCCTAGATGGAATCAGTTGGGTTTCACCTCAGGGGTCAAATCCCTATGGTTTAGAGGACCGAGGAGTGACGACGGCATCAAATATGGCATGAAATAATTTCCGGCGATTTTTGGGCTATGAGGTTTCAGGCCATTTTTCGGCCAAACGGTGGCGAGTTAGGGGTAGGTCCAGTTAGGAAAGTTGTAGGGCTTGTTGAGATCTTTTCAACCATGGGTCGAACGCTCCCAACATAGCTGTTGCCACCGAAGGCGCGTGTGACTCACTCACTGCCGGTTGTGGAGGCGCGTGAGGGTTACACGCCGCCGTCCACAGCGAGGCTCTGGCGAGGCAAAAATCCAAAATTGACTGGAGAAATTTATGGGGTATTTTATGAGTTGATTTTGGCACTATTTATGGAAATTCGATATTAATTGACTATATGATTTATTTAGGAGATCGTGATCAAGATTTTGGTGAGAGAACTTTCGCCGGACCACAAAGCTAGCTGTGTACTGTGAATGGACACTTTATTTTCACTGTTATTTTGTGAGTCTATAGTTATGAATTTTTTTGTTATGCATTATTATAGTTATGCATTTGCATGAAGGCACATATGATTTTGTTTTACACATAGTTATAGTTGTTGCATCGATGCATTGACTTCTCAACTGATCCCCGAGATGCTCCAGAAGGGTTAGGGACCTGACCCGAGAATTTACTTAGTACCCAGGAGGGCGAGGAACTTGACCTAGGCAGTCTTAGGGCTTGAGGTCGTTTGACCCAAGTCAAAGCCTTCACACATCACATAGTACTCAGTAGTCACAGGAATCTGACCCAAATGTTTATATTTTTAGACTCGCATCATTTCTCGTATATTTTGTAGTGAAAGGTATAATGATTATATTTTCTGGTTTAAAACGAAAAAAATATTTTCGTTCACTCACACTAACAGTTTTATTATTTTATATCACTACCGGAAAAAACACTATATCCGACGAGATATGGAAAACTATAACCGACGAGATAAAAATCTCGTCGGATATAGTGAAAAAAAAATATTTTTTTAAATTTTTTTTAGAAATCTTGTCGGTTATAGTACGAGGTCGTCGGTTATAGTCAGTTGGCTAAAGTCGGTTGGTAATACTATATCCGACGAGGTTTTTACCCATTCTCGTCGGATATAGTACTATAACCGACGAGATTTCTAAAAAAAATTTAAAAAAAAATTATTTTTTCACTATATCCGACGAGATTTTTATCTCGTCGGTTACAGTTTTCCATATCTCGTCGGATATAGTGTTTTTTCCGGTAGTGTATGCTTTTCCCTGGGCTTTTCGGTTTCCTATTGCCCAGTTTGCAGTTTCTATCCTGTGGTTGCACGTCATCGTCGGAGGCCTAGAGTTCGAGTGACACTTCTCTTCTAGTAGGTTCTTAGCTTAGCCTGCTAGTTCTGTATATTACGTAAATTAGAAGTCATTCTGAATACTATGTTTACTTTGCTTCCGTTTGTGTTATATCTCTAAATAATCACCGGATTTCTTATAACCTTTTCAAATCAGTACATTTGTTGTTTGTACAGTAGTTGGTTGATTTGAGAAATCCAGATGGGAATCGGCGCCCCACGGTTTATTTTTGTTGGACTATTTTACAAGTGTGGTTTCTTTGCAGGTTTTAATTTTTTAGAATTTAAGGGAAATTATGAATTTTTTTTCCGTAGGTTCTGTTGTTGTTAGGGCTTAATTCTGGTTTAGGCAACTAAATTGGGGTCGAGTTCTTTTATCAACAAACAATTAACAAAGATAGTATGATAACCCAATACACAGCAACACTACCTTTAGCAAACATTTTGATTCTTAGTCCAACAAAGATAACCCAATACACAAAAATGACACAATCCATCAGAGCCCCAAAAAAGATCAATACTTGATACTAAAGAATCTAGTCGATCTACCTTGGAATCGAAACAACTTCCTTGGGATTGGGCTGCGAGAGATATGTCGAGTCGAAGAGAATGGAGAGATTTCGGGGTTGAGATCAGAGACTAAGGGTTGGAGACTCGACCACTCGGGATCGGAGTAGCAAGGCGTTGTGTATATGTGTGAAAAGTGAAAACTGTGAAGTTCGAACACGAAAATTGGGGGAATAGGGTTTTCACACAGAGGAAGAAAAAAAAAATGACGTCGTTTGCATAAATTCGGTTCAAATTGGTTTGGTTTGGTTTTTCTAAACCGGAAAACTGAAACCAAACCGAGTTGTTCGATTCGGTTTTGATTCTTTTTCGGTTTTTTTTTTTGGTTTTCGGTTCGGTAATCACAACTCTAACTCCAATTATTGTCAATTGATTTTGGTATTGAACGCCAAATTACTTTATCACTAGGAATGTAGCTTTAACATAATGATCTTCCATATATAAGTAGATGGGATATGACCACCAGTAGCTAGAATGCTGTCCTAATGTGTTGTAGAGCATCAACAACTAACAAACAACATGCTTCCTTAACTGAATACATTGTCAACAACATCTGTATGTCGTGCGGAGACGGAAATCATTATTAAAAAGCAGGCTATAGGAATCTTCTAATTTGATATGATAGAAAGAGAAGACTGAACAACAAAATAAAGTGCCAAAATTATATTTGTACCCGGAATGTATATTCAGTATCTCCGGTGCATTCCCTGTCATAATGCTCTTAAGCGGAATGAAGCTTGGAACATGACAAAAGGATTGACAATACCCGGACATTAAGCTTAAGATATTTGTACGTGTTTTCTTCTGGGTGATAGTACATGAAGGCATTAGTACTGGAATGAAACATCAGCAGACCACCATTCTTTAAGTACTTCATAGGCTGATATAAGCCGAATGGCCACTGCCTTATATGACTATGAGTCGAAATAGAAAACTGTATTGTCCAAGAGTTCTCTCTACCAATCAAGGGCGAAGTGGGGGGGTTGCCACCTATAGTGTTCCTCACCCACACATTAATGTTATCAAGGAAAGCAACTTCACACAGACAAAGAGAACCACCCAGGACTCCCATGCTGACATGATGATTACTTGTCCTCAGTTCAGAAGGAGGTAACGGAACCGGTTTGAAACCTCCATTGTCAATGTCAAAAGAATCTATGTAGCAAGAAGAAAGCACACGGTAAAACCAGTAGAGCACTCCAGTCATATAGATGGTAAAATCTGCCTTATATGTTGAGAATGAGGCGCTTGAGAAGGGAGAACTATCAACATATTTCCAAAAGCCAGTGCCAAGTGTGTGTAACTCGGCTATCCTTGTTGGAGGTTCTCCTTGTTCAATGATTCTGATAACCTTTTATTTAGAAGTCCCCAAACTGAAACCTAATCCACATGCAATAGGCCCCTCTTCATCGTTGCTATGATCAGAAGCTTTGGGAAGGAGTGTGAACTCTCCGGTTACTAGATTGCACGCAACTAAAGGATCATTAAAGATCGGTTCAGACAAACACAGAAATCCATTACAGGAATTTACCAAATTGTACTGGTGATCATTTTGTAAAATCTTAATGCAGTTCTTTCTTGCAGTGCATGGATTCCTACTAGCTACCAGATTAATGTCAGTCACTTTTCACCATTGCGCAGTGGAATTTTAAATTTTCCAAGATTCATCTGGACATGACACTGGCTGCACTTGAGTTTTCTGTTATTGCACTCACAGTCCTTCAAATCAAAAACTGAGATATCTTCAGGCTCAACCAAGTAAAGAGTTCTTGAAACATGTGTTGGATGCCAGGGGCGAACCATAGGATAGACCTCTGCTTGTTCGAAATAAAGCTGGCGAATTCAGGGTCCGAGAGCAGATCATGCCATGTCTTGCATACACATCTGCAGATGAGTATGCTCCTTGTTGAGAGCTTTAACAACACATCTTGATCGAATAACAGACTTTGGAAGACATGTTGTGAAAGGATCCATTTGTTGAATGTCGTCATCTATGTTGGATTTTTGGACCATGCTAGTTGGTGCTTTCCGTTTTCTTTTCATTGATATTCTGTGAAGATCAAGGAACAAGGAAATCCATTAATCATTGCAGCATGTATACTAAGTACTACAGAACAAATAAGGAAATTCAAAATTGCGTCAAGGGAAAGGTGAAGAACATGAACTGAAATTCTCGTTCATATAAACACTGCAACTGAAATATGAACAAAACCAGAAACAGAACAGAATAGCTTACCAGCTGCATTGATGGTAATCGACATGTTGATGAGTTGATGAAGGCTGAAGACTTCTGTTCTCTACTGCTTGTTACTGTCTTAGATGGGAAGAGCTAAATGTAGTTCGCGTAGAGAGACATGGACCTCACCTCTCCTTATATAGTGTTCAACTTGTGCTTACCCATTATCAGTGTACAAGTTGAACTCTAAGTTCTATTACAATAGGAAGAGTACCAAATCAGTGTACAACATGGACTACGACTTACAACATTGATGCACTAAACTGTAAATGACTTAATGAACATTCAACATGATTCTAACTAGCTGATTACATTACTTAAGCACCAAATAATGTACATGAGTTTAAGTTCTTATCTAACAATCTCCCACTGAACTTAACTCACTACAGTAATGCACAAAACTGTAATCAACAAGTTACTGAAGTGGCCATGAATCACATTATGTTATAGTCCAGAATTTGAAAGCAACTCTGTCATACACAATCACTGATGCAGAATTCAGAACTAAAAATAGTCCCTATGAACCAGTTGGTTAAGTACCACAGCAACAGATCCCGCAACACACATGAGCTCCAGAAAGGGTAATGAGAGATAATGAAATATACATCTCATCTCAAGCATCATTAATACTCTCTGTCCTACTGAATGGTTTTAATAAAAACACCAAAATTACAAATATATCAGTAGCACTGGTGGAAACATGTTTGTATACTGTAAATAGGCAACAAGTGCAGCACAAATGCTATACACTCAACATCCACATGAATGTACTGTAGTCAATGATAAACAAAACATATCTGAAAGAAATCAGAATCACAAGCTTTAACCAAAATTTGCAATGTCAAAATGAATCTGAACTGAACTGAAATACCTCAAATTTTATTGATATCATGAAATTTACATACTGTATAAAATTATAAAACCAAACTTGAACACAACAATAACCAGAACTACAATCGTAATTTATCTTTTCAAATAGACACTCCCACTGAACTTAAGAATCTAGACTAGCAAGCACCCCCATATTCTCACATTGTGTCCTGAACACACCAACTGCTAATGCCTTAGTAAACGGATCAGCTAGCTGCCTGTCTGTTGAAATATTCACCACATCTATCTCACCATCCTTAACTCTTTTCTTCATGTTATAGTATTTTAAGACTATGCTTAGAGTGGACTGATCTCTTACTGTTTTACAAAAGAAAACAGCAGCTTCATTGTCATAATAAAATTTTAACTGGTCAGAAATTACAGACTTCAAGATTTTAGTTTCCATCAGAAAATTTCTGATCCAAAGTCCATCACATACACCTTCACTCAATGATATTACTTCAGCTTGAATTGTTGAAGTTGAAGTAAGGCCCTGCTTTATAGTTTTCTAAGCT
Source organism: Geum urbanum (assembly GCA_946800695.1). Taxonomy (NCBI): domain Eukaryota; kingdom Viridiplantae; phylum Streptophyta; class Magnoliopsida; order Rosales; family Rosaceae; genus Geum; species Geum urbanum. The sequence goes on along the minus strand of OX327000.1, from coordinate 32,913,835 downwards.
ATCACTACCACATTTGCCATCATTACCGGTGAGATCACCGGAGTGTGACGACCCAAACCAGAATCTGATGCATGTTCGGCACGATTCTCGAGATTGAGTTTAGTCGGGGTTTATTGTCGTATATGTGGTTTGCCGATTCGTTTCGTGACTATGTTTTTGGTCGAGAATTTGAGTTGAGTGTCTTCACGGATATGGTAGAGTACGTGATTTCGAGTTCGTGGGCTATTCCGGAAGATTTTTCCGATAACCGAGGAATATTTTGTGATTATTTGAAGTTTCGGGTTTCGACGAGTTTATCCGATTGTTTCGTGTTTATCCGAATCATTTCGTATATTCGTTTTGGACCCGAGGCTCGAGTATAAATATCGGAATAGTCGAGAATTTTCGTAAAATTGCTGATTGAGGGTTGACCATCATTGACTTTCTATTTTGGGAAAGTTGACTTGCAGACCGAAAGGGAAAGTTTCCCGTTTGGGAGTCACCGTCCGACGACCTACTTTCCGGCCACCTCCGGCCATGGGACAGGTATGGTTAGCATCCTTGTTTGATTTTGAGTGGGTTTAGCCTTGGTTTGGTTGGATTTGATTTCGTTTTGGGTAAGTTCGAAGTAGGCCGAAATGGGGAGGTTCGCCGGTGACGGTGGAGGTGGTTCCGGCGAGTGTTGAGGGTCGAGATGTTGGGGGTTTTGCTCCCCACACCTCGGTGATGCTTCCTAGTGGCTTGGTTTTGAACGAGGAGGTGTTTGGGGCGGAACCCGATTTGGAATCCGGTTTGAATTTCCGTTCGGGTTTGTTGAGTTTTGGTCGGGTTAGAGGCTGAATTGGTCTTCGTGTTAGTTAAGGAAGTGGTTCGTGTGATCGAGGCGGTGTGATCTGGAAATTTTGGCCGTGAAATTCCACCGTTGACGGCGGTCAACAGACGGAAAGTTGACTTTTTCAGAATTTGATGTAATTAGTGTCGTTTTTCTCGAAATCGCGCCCTGATTGTCGTCCAGAGGTTTTTGGGTCGATTTGGTTAGCCGATTTTCAGTCGAGGTTTCGAGTGGGGATTTCGGGATTTCCGTAATTCATTTTGTATTGCATTTCACATTTCCGGGAACGGTTGGTTTCCGTGCATCAGTACAGTGATGTGGATTATGTTTTGATCAGTTATGTTTACGAATGTTCAGGAGATCGAGATCGAGACCGTGATCGTGTTTCTAGCGAGGGATCTTCCGCCGGTCCTCGAGTTTAGCGCGAGTGCGCGTTTTGCTCACCTGTGAGTGGACGATTTCTTTTCACGGAAATCTTGCGAGTCTTTTATGTGATTTATGAACTTGAGCATGCAGCATTATTATGGTTTTACGAGCATGAGATTTCATATGAGATTATGATTATATAAGCATGTGTTTATGATTATACGAATATGTTTATACGGATATACGTATACGAATATACATATACTTATATGCTGTTTCATGCATTTGCATCGAACTGTTTATGATTTGGATTTCACAGAGTACAGTCTTGGTTACGTTGTTGTATCAATACACTTTGCCTCTCGGCTGATCCCCGATGGTAGGCTGCCAGGAGGGACGTCGTCATCCCGACCTGACCGGTGAGGGGCGTTTCCCCGGAACCGAGGCCATTTCTGGCTTAGAATCACGGGGACCAAGGACCTCGTGATTCGGACTGTACTAGCACGGTGTGTGTCCATGAGTGACCCCGTGGGATTTATACATGCATGCTCTGTACGCTGGAGGATTATGGTTTTACCTCGTGTACTTTGTTATTATTATTTACCTGAACTCGCATATGTTATTTTAACATATATATTAACTGGTGAAAGACATTTATTTTCGTCCACTCACTCTAACGTGTTTCATGTCTTTCCCCTGGGCTTTTCGGTTTCCATGCCCAGTTGCAGTTCATGTTTTGGTGTTTTCACGTCGCGGTTTGGAGGCTAGTGATCAGAATTACCTGTGCTTTCCAGTAGGTTCTTGTTTCGCCTACTGATGTGTATATGTTGTATATATGTTATACTAGTGGTCGCTCTGATACATTCTGATACATGTTTGTACGGATTTTCTCGGATATACATATATACATAGTACAGTTTGTTTAAGGTTATTGATTATATTGATGTTGAGAAATCCGGATGGGATTGGTGCCCACGGTTTGGCTTTTGTGGCATAGGATGAAGTGTTATTTTCTGGGTGCAGGTTATGGTAATTCCACGTTAGTAACGGAACTCTACCGAAATTTTGAAAATTTTTTGTTGGTTCGTATTTTCGAAAGGGTTTGGTTCCGGTTTAGGTAACTGAATCGGGATTGGGTCTTTTCAGTTTGGTATCAGAGCATTAGGTTGTCAGATTCTGTAGACTCTTGTAGTTGTGATGCTTAGGGTATTTGAGTTGATACAGCATGACTGGAGTGATGACCCGACTGGCCAACGGTACTCATCAATACTTCGGGTGTTGTATGTCCTCAAATATCTGCGGTTTCATGATTACGCTATTTCTGCTTGTACCTAATGCTTGTCTTGTAACAGTAGGATGCCTCCTCGACGTGGTCCCCGTGTTGATCGGGATGATGATCCTGATGAGGATCGCCGAACGCGCGACTTGCTGATGCGAGTGCTGCGTTTGGAAGAGCGTTTTGACCCTGTGGTCAAGGCTCGCACTGCGGGTGCTACTGTGTTTTCGGGTTCAGTTGATCCAGAGATATGCGAGGCATGGTTGGTTCAGATTGAGCGTGTTTGTGAGCGTCTGCAGTTTACTCCTGAGCAGATGTCAGTAGCCGCAGTTGGTTTACTTGAGGGGTTGTGGAGAGTGTTGTATCCGTCAGGTGAGGTTGTGAGCATCGGTTGGGTTTACCGAGATTGTGAGGTGTTTATTGATGGCCATGGTTTAGCCGCAGATCTGTTACTGCTTGATATCGTGGATTTTGATTTGATATTGGGTATGGACTTTTTGGAGTCGCACTGGGCTATGTTTGATTGCCACAGGAAGGAGGTCGCGTTTCGACGACCAGGGTTACCTGAGATACTATTCCATGGCGAGAAGAATACTTCACTACCTTGCTTGATTTCCGTAATGAGGGCGGACCGGTTGATGAAAAAGGGTTGTGTTGCTTACTTAGCCCATGTTATGGACACTACAGCTGCTGTGCCGGATCTTGGTAGTATTGAGGTTGTGTCTGAGTTTTCGGACGTGTTTCCAGCGGAGTTACCTGGTATACCCCCTGTACGGGAGATTGACTTTACCATTGAGTTATTGCCGGGTACTGGACCGATTTCCCAGACACCTTATCGGATGGCGCCTGCGGAGTTGAAGGAGTTGCAGATTTAGCTCCAGGAGTTGCTAGAGAAGGGATTCATTCGACCGAGTGTTTCTCCATGGGGTGCTCCAGTGTTGTTTGTGCGGAAGAAAGACGGGTCCATGCGATTGTGCATAGACTATCGGAAGCTGAATCAGATTACAGTGAGGAACAAGTATCCGTTGCCGCGGATTGACGACTTGTTCGATCAGCTGAAGGGAGCAGCAGTCTTTTCGAAGATTGACCTTCGATCCGGATATCATCAGTTGAGGATCCGAGACTCAGATGTAGCCAGGACAGCATTCCGGACGCGGTATGGGCACTATGAGTTTTTGGTCATGCCATTTGGGTTGACCAACGCCCCTGCAGCTTTCATGGACTTGATGAATCGAGTGTTCAGGCGATTCCTGGACAAGTTTGTGATCGTATTCATTGATGATATCCTGATTTATTCCAGGAGTGTGGGCCAGCACAAAAAGCATTTGCGGGCAGTGTTGCGGACTTTGCGGGACCATCAGTTGTTCGCGAAGTTTAGCAAGTGCGAGTTCTGGTTGGATAGTGTGAAGTTTCTGGGCCACATGATTTCGGCCGAGGGAGTCAATGTTGATCCTGACAAGATCGAGGCCGTGCTGAACTGGAGTAGACCCACTACTGTGCCGGAGATTCGGAGTTTCTTGGGTTTAGCAGGTTATTATCGACGGTTTGTTCAGGATTTCTCCCGGATTGCTACACCACTGACTAGATTGACGTAGAAGGGCGTTAATTTTGAGTGGTCTGATGCGTGCGAGGAGAGTTACTTGCTCCTGAAGGAGAGATTGACTACCGCACTGGTTCTGACGTTGCCAGATGACAGTGGTGAGTTTGTTGTGTACAGCGATGCGTCGAAGTTGGGACTTGGCTGTGTGTTGATGCAGCATGGTAGAGTTGTGGCTTATGGTTCCAGACAGCTGAAACCACATGAGGTCAACTATCCGACGCATGATTTGGAGTTAGCCGCTATCGTGTTAGCGTTGAAGAGTTGGAGACATTATCTGTATGGTGCTCAGTGTAAGATTTTCACTGACCACAAGAGTCTCACCTACTTGCGGACGCAGCCGGATTTGAATATGGAGGATGGTATTGATGTACGTTTAAGTACCATCCGGGAAAGGTATTGATTTGAATATGGAGGATGGTATTGATGTACGTTTAAGTACCATCCGTGTTAGCGATTACGATTGCACGTTTAAGTACCATCCGGGAAAGGCTAATGTTGTGGCAGTTGGTGGCCTTACTTGATATTGTTGGGGACGTTGGTATTGATGCTCCTTCGATGGATGGAGGATGAAGACACCTTGGGATTGCCAAGCTATGTATTCGGCCCTTGAAGGATGGTGGAGGCGGTTTGTGAAGATGTGCGGCTTCCTTGGAGACTATGATGTTTTGGAGAGGCTTGAGAGGACTCTAGGACAGGGGTTCGGCTCTTTGATAAATGATCTCTCTTCTCTTCCCCCAAAATTCTCTTTATATAGTAGATGATTTAAGAACTCCGTTATTAGCAATTAAGCCTCCGTTATATAGTAGCAATTAAGCCTCCGTTATGCCATATATATAATCCGTTTCAGCAATTAAGCCTCTGTTATGCCATATATATAATCCGTTTCAGCAATTAAGCCTCCGTTATGCCATATATATAATCCGTTTCAGCAATTAAGCCTCTGTTATTTGCAATTAAGCCTCCATGTGAAGTTTCAGTTGACACCATTACATCCATGCTATTAATCTCTCACTGTTTCATGCATCCTCTTCATGCATCACCACTACAATATCATGCAATTATGCTTCCATGCATGCAATTATCCTTCTTGAAAATCCATCCATGCAAATAAGCTCCACTTCCATATGCATTCCCATGCAATCCCACGTCTTTTCCATTTATCTCCATATTTTGCATGCTTGTTGGCTTATTTACTCCGTCTCTTTTATCCTACAATTAAAAATAACAAAAATAATTAAAAGCTAATAAAACTAATCATACTAAGTAAATAACAAAGTAAAAATGTAGAGAAAATGTACTAATTAATACGCCTAAAATGCGTAGATCAAATTCCCCCACACTTAAACTTTGCTAGTCCCTAGCAAATACAAATCAAAGCAACGGACTCGATAAAACAAAAATAAAGGGAAAAATAACAATGGGAAAAACGTCACACTTATATGTACAAAACACTTAGAAGTCTCAACGTTTCAAAGCCGCCAATTTTCATGTTATCATGTTTGAGAACGTAAGAGATACCAAGTAAAACAACACTAACCCCTTAGTCAAAATTTGTCTCAGAAATTTCTTTATGTATATGGCGATGGAATCACAATGTGTCTAGTATGAATGATCTTTGAATTCACTAGATAATAGAGACATGATCATGTTATGAACAAGTAATACATAGAGAAAACAATGGTGAGTTTAAGTCTGTGCATGCTTCGAATGAAGTTGAAATCAACTCACATGGATGCACTCATCATACTTTCCACTCATGCAAAGGTTTCACTCAAAGTGTTTAAGTAAATGAATGGAATGAATTACTTGCTCAAATGAACCAAAACCATATGCTTACTCATGCAACTTACTCCACAGATTGAAGGCTACTCATCTTAAGGATCAAAAAGGACTTTTAAAGGATTGTGATGGGGCTAAGGTTAAGGCATTCGAAGTTTGGATATGTGGTGTTTAAGAACATTCTAAAGACTTAGCCAAAGCACCAAAACTTAATCAATTTTAAGCTCTCATATCATCAAAACGTCACCATGCATGTCTTTAAAGTACAAGGGCCGGATTTCATCGTGTTGGGCCCTATCTTCATTCTAAACTTCCCTTGAGCTTTGTGAACAGGACAAAGGCCAAATCTTACATTGTTGGGCCTTCATTTCAAAACAAACTCCAAACTCACAAATATGGGGGACATTAATTCAAACAATGTACATTTAAAACCTATTGCCGAAGAGCTTTTGATTTTTCTTTTCTTTTCTTCCTTCTTGCTCTCGAAATTTTTCTCTTTTTCTTTCTTATTTTCGGTAATTACTACTTTAAAAGCTATTTGAACAAGTCTATCCCCATACATACATTCTCCTTGTATTTCTCACGCCAATCTCACGTACTAAGCTTTGAAAATCCCACCAAGTCTTTAGAACAAAGGTAAGGACAATCTACACTAAGTTTAAGTGTTTAGATGCATATGGCAATAAAAGAAAGGCTTAATGTAGGCTCAAATGGGTTGTCTAGGGGTGTCGCAACTCGTGCGCACATATGAGATACATGGCATTTTGGCAAAGTGGTGGAAAACCTAAGTGCCTTTAATCATATCCAAAATCAGAGTATGTAACAATTATAAGCTTTGCAAGTCGACACGAGTAAGTTCTAGTATTCTCTAGTTCATTAAGATCTATGGCAAGTGAGTGTATGCATGATTTTGAGACCTATCATATGTAATGCACGAAATTCACTCTCAAAGAAGTAGTGTTTAGGCTCAAAATCTCACTTGTAAGGCTCATATGATTCAAAACTTATTCTAACATGCGAATTTCTGTACCAAGTTTTACAAACCATATCTACTACGTGTCATAACACTCAAAGATGTCTCCATTAGCAAATGAATTCCTTCTTAATGATATATTTCCAACGCCATAGGTATGTTCTTTCGGTCCATTTTCATCATCGACTAACTAAGGGCATCTTAAGACTCTTTAAAAACACTAAGTTCAACAAAAAGACTCAAAAATACACTAATTATGACTCAAAACAAAAAAATTTTTTTTAGGGCATCATCCGTCTGAAAGTTCCATTGTCCGCCCGATTTTTTTATTTTTATTTTTTTATTTTATGACTCAACAAAGTTGTAACCCCTCCCCCACACTTAAACTCTACATTGTCCTCAATGTACCAAAGTAAAGTCATAGAATTCAAGCATAGAAGAAGGAACTCACGAAAATTTTAACTAATTAAACAAAAGCTACGAAAATTAAAAAGATAAGGGGAGAGAATGCAAATCTGTTGTAGACTCCTCCATTGGGTTGCCTCCCAACAAGCGCTTGTTTTTTAACGTCTTCCAGCCTAGACGTGATGCATCCTTCATGTGGTTGAAGTTGGCGGCTCCTTAAGCTTCACATCTTCAACGAGTTCCTCCTTGAAATTTGCATAATATGGCTTCAAACGATGGCCATTGACTTTGAACTCATTGCCGGTTATTGGACTTTTGATCAAAACTGCTCCATGTGAGAATACTTCAATAACAATGAAAGGTCCGATCCATCTTGAGCGTAGCTTGCCCGGAAAAAGCTTGAGTCGAGAGTTGAATAAGAGAACTTGTTGACCAATCTCAAACTCCTTCCTTCGGATCATCTTGTCATGAAACACCTTTGTCTTCTCCTTGTAGATCCAAGCATTGTCAAACGCATCATTCCGGATTTCTTCTAACTCACATAGCTGCAACTTTCGATGTAATCTAGCTTCATCCTTGTCCATGTTGAACTTCTTCACCGCCCACCAAGCTTTGTGTTCTAGCTCCACCGGAAGATGACAAGACTTCCCATAAACAAGTCTATAGGGTGACATGCCTATAGGGGTCTTGTACGCTGTTCTATATGCCCACAAAGCATCATCCAAACACTGGCTCCAGTCTTTGCGGTTTGGTTTGATAGTTCGCTCCAAGATCTTCTTGATTTCTCGATTTGATACCTCCGCCATGCCATTGGTTTGTGGATGATAAGGTGTGGAAACTTTGTGCTTGACCCCATACTTTCTCATCAACGCTTCCACTGTCTTGTTGCAAAAGTGACTTCCTCCATCGCTGATTAGAACGCGTGGCATTCCAAACCTAGAAAATATGTTCGTCTTGAGGAAATCTGCAACAACTCGCGAATCATTAGTACGGGTGGCTTTTGCTTCCACCCATTTCGAAACATAGTCAACAACGAGTAAGATGTAAGTAGAACCGTTAGATGGAGGAAAAGGTCCCATAAAATCAATGCCCCAAACATCAAAAATTTCGACATTTAGTATAAACACTTGTGGCATCTGATCTCGAGATCCAAGATTGCCGGATCGTTGGCACCTATCACACTTAGCACAAAAATCATTAGAATCACGAAATAGGTTAGGCCAAAAGAAACCACAATCTAACACTTTTAGGGCAGTCTTTTTCGAACCAAAGTGACCTCCACATGCACCACTATGACAAAACTCAAGAATAGATGCAAACTCACTATCCGGAACACACCTTCTAATCACTAAATCAGCACATTGTTTCCATAAGTAAGGTTCATCCCAAATAAAAGTCCTAGCATTACTCCTAAGCTTGTTACGTTGGGCCTTATGCATTGATGGTGGAAACTCTCCAGTAACTAAGTAGTTAACAATATCTGCATACCATGGAGTTTCAGAGGCACTTACCTGAAGTCCGAAGAGTTGTTCATCAGGAAAATGCTCCTCAATTGCAATGTTGGATCTCTCTCTCTCAATCCTAGAGAGGTGGTCAGCTACCACATTCTCTACTCCTTTCTTGTCCTTGATTTCCACATCAAACTCTTGTAGAAGTAGTATCTAACGTATGAGCCTTGGCTTTGCATCCTTTTTCTGCATCAAATACTTCAAAGCAGCATGATCAGTGTAAATTATAACCTTACTCTGAAGTAGATAGGACCGGAACTTGTCCAATGCAAACACTACTGCCAACATCTCCTTCTCGGTTGTTGTGTAGTTGGCTTGAGCCTCATCAAGTGTCTTAGAAGCATAGTAGATGGCATATGGCTTCTTGTCCTTCCTTTGTCCCAAAACAGCTCCAATGGCATAGTCTGAAGCATCACACATAAGCTCAAAAGGTAAGGACCAATCTGGTGCTTGGAGGATAGGAGCACATGTGAGCAACGCCTTGAGCTTCTTGAATGCAACGTCACACTCATCATCAAACACAAAGGGTGTGTTTTTCTGAAGCAGCTTGCACAAGGGACGTGAGATGTGGGAAAAGTCCTTGATGAACCTCCTGTAGAATCCTGCATGTCCAAGAAAAGAACGAATCTCTCTAACCGAAGTTGGAGAGGGTAAGTGTTTCACAAGATCTACTTTTGATTTATCAACCTCTAACCCTTTTTTCGACACAATATGTCCAAGAACAATCCCTTGAGTTACCATGAAATGGCATTTCTCCCAATTGAGTACCAAGTTCGTTTCAACGCATCTCTGCAAGATTAGTTCTAAATTTCCCAAGCATGTATTGAAATCTTTCCCAAAAACACTAAAGTCATCCATGAATACTTCAATTATTTTCTCAATGTAATCAGAAAAGATAGAAAAGCATGCAACGTTGAAACGTACCTGGGGCGTTACAAAGTCCAAATGGCATGCGTCGATAAGCAAACGTTCCAAAAGAGCATGTGAACATTGTTTTCTCTTGATCCTCCTCAGCAATGCTAATTTGGTTGTAACCTGAATATCCATCAAGGAAGCAGTAGTATGAATAACCAGCCAATCTCTCAAGCATCTGATCAATGAATGGCAAAGGAAAGTGATCCTATCGAGTGCTGGCGTTGAGCTTCCTATAGTCAATGCAAACTCTGTGTCCAGTGACAATGCGTTGAGGCACTAACTCATTCTCCGCATTCTTCACAACAGTGATTCCAGACTTCTTAGGAACAACTTGCACAGGTGAGACCCATCGGCTGTCTAAAATCGGATAAATGACCCCACAATCCAAGAGTTTGATGACTTCCTTCTTCACAACCTCCATCATTGGTGGATGGAGTCTCCTTTGAGCTTCACGTGTTGGCTTGGCGCTATCTTCAAGCAGAATACGATGAACACAAGTAGCAGGATTGATACCTTTGATATCCGCGAGTGTCCAACCAATGGCGGGCTTGTACTGTTGAAGCATTCGAACTAGCTTGTCCTCTTGTTCTTCCTCCAATGTTGATGAGATGATAACCGATAATGTCTCATTGTCACCCAAATAAGCATACTTCAAATGATCCGGTAATACCTTGAGTTCTAATTCTGGTGCTCGAATGATAGAAGGAACAAGCTTGTTTTCGCCATAGACCAAGGGAATTGGTGGAGGTCTAGACGTCACAAGGGCTGCTTCATTAAGTGCCAACGCCATTTCTCTAAGTCTGGGCTCCAAGACTTCAATCAAAACGTCAACTAGGGCATCATCCCTAGTGTAAGTCAGCCCAATTCCATCTTGAAGGACAGTGTCAAGCTCATCCTCTCTAAGTACATCCAAATGCTGCTGTGCCATATCTTCAACTAAATCCAACGAAATGCATGAGTTGACAGTAGCAATGGGAACCTTCATAGCATCAAGGATGTTGAACTCGATCTTCTCCCCATCAATCTCCATGGAGAACTTGCCTTCAAACACATCTATCTTTGTTCTTGCGGTTCTCATGAAGGGACGCCCAAACAAAAGTGGCATAGTATTCAACGGACTCTCCTCCATGTCAACAATGTAAAAGTCTGCAGGGAATATCAAATTGTTGACTTGCACAAGAACATCTTCAACGTATCTTCTTGGATAATTGTGAGAACGATCGGCTAGTTGAATGATGACATTGTCCTGCTTAAGCTCGCCAAGCTCCATGGATGCATAAAGATAGTAGGGCATCACGTTGATGGATGTACCCAAGTCGAGCATGACATCTTCAAATCTCTTGTCACCAATCACGCAGGGAATAGAAAAACTCCTAGGGTCCTTCAATTTAGGGGGTAGTCGTCGTTGCAACACTGCAGAAACTGTTGCATTCACTTTCACTACCTCCTTCGCTCTCGTTTGCCTCCTTTGGGTGCATAGCTCTTTCAAAAACTTGGCATAGCTAGGTACTTGCTTTATGCACTCGATCAAGGGCAGATTCACTTGCACCTTCCGAAAGATGTCCAGAATTTCCTCGTATTGATCATCTTTCTTTGATTTGGATAACCTGTGTGGAAATGGTGCACGAGCAAACGATGCATTAGTATTAACTAAAATTGAAGGGGTAGAGTCAATACCTTTCATTGGGGTAGGGTGCGTCGGTGTTGGTGTTGGTAGGGGCAAAAGTGGCGCCACTTTCTTCTTCCTTTTGAGCTCTTCAGTAGTTGGATCTTCTTCAAAAATTTCCTCCACAACAACTTCATCTGGTGATGACGTTGCCTTCTGCTTTGGCAGCTCCAAAACCTTCCCACTCCTTGTAGTAACCGCACTCACATTCCTAATAGGTGGCGTTGGTTGAGATGGAAGCTGTCCAGTTGTTCGAATATGTCCCATAAAGTCCACAAGTTGGCCCATTTGCTTCTTGATTTCATTGATGTCTTGACCATGTGCATCCAACGTTGCCTTTGTTTCTTTTTGTCCATCCAAAAGTACTTGAGTTGAGGCAGACAGTTGAGCAATCATCTTGTCATAATCCGGATTTGTGAAAGTCTGAACCGGAGGGGGCAAGGGAACTTGTGACGTTAGGGCCATTGGTGGCCTTGCTTGATATTGTTGGGGACGTTGGTATTGCTGCTGCTGAGGTGCTGGAGGGTTAAGACATCCATCATTGCTGCTCCATTTGAAACCAGGATGATCACGGTTGCCAAAGTTGTTGTAATTGTTGTAGCGTTGGCCTCCTTGATATCCATCTATGGCATTGACTTGTTCTTCATGTGGTTGCTCGGCCAAGGTAGGACATTGATCACCTAAGTGCCCTTGAGAATGGAAAACGCCACATAATTGTCCAAGAGAGACTTTCTGACGTTTCACTTCAAGCTCCATCATCTGCTCCATCAAGTCAGAAAGTTTGTCATACTTGTCATCTGCAGCGACTTTTGCTGAGCTCACTTCGACAACAGTCTTCCTTGGAGCCATCCCATATTGAGCATCATTGTTAGCTCGGTTCTCCAAGAGTGCACGGGCACGTTCTTCATCTAAATCCATGAAGGCTCCATTTGCAGCAGCATCTAGAAGCTCTCGATCAATCGGTTTGAGTCCATCATAGAAGTAGTTCATAAGATTCGTCTCAGAGAAACCATGGGAGGGACATGTGGCGCAGAGGACTTTGAAACGATCATAATACTGCCCAAATGTCTCATCTGATGCTTGCGTGATTCTAGTGATCTTTTTCCTCAAAACAGTGATCTTTGAGGCTGGAAAGTACTTGCTCAAGAAAGCATCCGCAAGTTGCTTCCATGTACTGATGTGATTTGGTGGAAGTTCCATGAGCCAAGTCTGAGCTCTCTCATTCAAAGTAAATGGAAATGCTTTCAATTTCAAAAGCTCATCATCTGCATCAGTGGGCTTCATACTCGAGCACACAAACTGAAACTGCCTCAAATGCATGTTAGGATCTTCATGCGCCATCCCTTGAAAGATTGGAAGGCGATGGAGAAATCCACTCTTGAGCTCAATATCCCTCTTCTCATCTTGAGGTTCAGGAAATCGAATGCAGGAAGGGCCAGCACTCCAATCTGTTGAGCAGGTTTGTTGGCGAAGAGTTCTCCTCACAATGTTGTTATTGTTGTTGTTGACGTTAGGAACCACATTGTTGTTGTTGTTGTTTCCATTGTTTCCATTGAGTCCCAACATTCTTGATTCCTCTTCTTGATCTTGCTCAAAACCGTGCTCGGAGTGATGAGATCTTGGTGAGTCAACCTCGTCCTCAACAAGAGATCGGTCAAGGTCTTCCACTGCGTTAGGAGGAATGATCACTGTGCGGTTACGGAGTTGAATTTCACGTGGAAAATGTTTGGTCATTCACAACCTGAGATTCAACCAAGATCAAGTGTTAGTATCAAAAGAATATACAAAGAATGCATGATACTTGATCCAAAACGTTGGAAATCACAAGGACTTCACAAAAACACACAAAAACAAATCACACAAATTCAAAACACATCATATTCACATACATACATACAAGTGACGTTTGGATTAGGTATTATATATACATAAGCTGCGTTTTGTACACTAGATGAAATGCAAAGGCTATAGGTCATCCTAAAATGAATGCAAGTTACTAAGAACAAGTTTTGTATATTTGTACATGTATCCTGCAGGGGTTAGTTGTATAAACACTAAGGTAAATGTTATATACAAGTTGTTACTCAAAAGATGCAAGCACACACCATAGTCCACGAAATTCATGCAAGAATTCATTCAAACTTTCATTCAAAGTGCATCAAGCAAGAACCTAAGTGAAGGATGGAGTGAATGCATAAGAGAAAACGTTAGAACCTGCAGAAAACACAAAAGTTACGTGCTAAATACATGATGCAAACGTGACCACTCTCTTGGCCTCATGCCCCTAACTTCACTTAGGTTAGGGTGTGTGGTGATGAAATCCACACATCACAAAGCCGCCAGAGGGTTATGCAATCTACAAATGCAAGTGGTTAAGGCCTTTACATGTTGACAATATACACAAAATTTTCGTTGGTTATGTACACTTAGGGTTCATTGTGTTGCGCTTTAGATTTGAAGAGAGTACATTCGCTTGATCTTTAGGTCGTTCAAAGGACGTGCAACCCGTGCGATAAAGTGTACACTTTCAATCGAATGGTCTTGGTTCAATCGATAAACATGGCCAGTTGGGGATAGAGATAACGCGAGAGGCAGGACTAATTTCGACAAAACAACCCGAGGCTAACCGACTATGGCAAGTAGACTTAGTCCTTATCTTCTTTGGGCAAACTCAACGAAATGGCCAGTTAGCGAGAGAGACCACGAGAGGTAGGACCGATTTGATATCTCGGATCCAAAACCTGTCATAGAAACCGTTACCTTCTAGACACCATTGCGTTGAGAATTTCTTACTCAAAGATAAGTAGTCATCCACCAACCGAGTCTTTGGTATATACTCCAATGTTGCAAGTCTTTCTTAGATCCAAATCCTGTCACCAGTCATAACCCGTTTCTAGACACCATGTCCGACATTCAACCAAACTTTCGAAAATGTACAACTCCCTCATAGTCCAATGTAAACTCCGCCCTCAACCTCATGTCCATAACTTCACTTAGGTTATGGTGTATGGTGATGAAATCCATACATCACGAGGGGTTAAGGAGATAAACACGGAAAAGAGGCGCCATCTATTCAACAATGAGTGCGACTTAATCAACCAAGCTCATGTACTCAATGCAAATCCAAGCTTCCTTTACCGTTTAAATGGCTGAAAAAACAACATTATGAACAAGTGTTAGTATAAATCTCGAAAATTTACAAGTATATATGCACAAAATTTCACATATTCACAAAGGACATATACAAATTTCAGATTCGCGCAAATTGCGCGCAGCTGCTCGTAGATTTTCTGTAAAATTATTGGTTAATCCGATGGGGCTGAAATTTTACAGACACAAACTAGACACATAACCAAAAAATCCTGCAAATTTTCAGATTTTTAACAGCTATGTAGCTACGTCAAACAATTTACCCAAAACTGGGCAGTGTGCAGCCCTGCAAAACAGAAAGTTATTAACATAATGTACAAGCATAATCACACAATTCTTTTCAATCCCCGGCAACGGCGCCAAAATTGATTCGCATCTTTTCAAGTACTTAATTTAAACACTCAATCAAACACAAAAACAATTAAAACCCTTCTTTGTAGATATAGCATTGATAAGTAGGGATCGTTCTTAACCGGGGATTGAGGGTGCATGCATAACTATGCTAGGTTTAAATGGGGGTGCAAAGTTGGTTTATTTAACTAATTTCCTACAAAATATAAGAACAAAACGTGGCAAACATACACAAATAGAAACCTTAGAATTCTAACATAATTCACTCATAGACAAGCAAACAATCAAGAACCCTAAAAAAAAACCTAAACATGCATAGTTGTCGAAAATCAATCTATATCTAATATTTACAAGATCAACTCATCAAGTTACCTATCCTTTAATAACCTAACCAATTTCATGCAACCTATTTGGTCTCTAAGTCATTAGCTACGTTTTACATGCATATCTCATAATTAAGTGCCAAACTCGGGAATTGCCCGATTATTCAACACATCATAATCTAAACCGGGAATTGCCCTGCATTCAAATTAAGCGTTAAGAACAAATAAGCATGAGTAACCAATTTCGAAGAACACCAAACAAGACATACAAAACTAATTAAAATTATTTAACCAAAAGACTTCAAGAAACCAATCCATAATAATCGTAAGTTTACACAAGGAAGAAGAATAAAGAGAAGAAGACATGGTTACACTTTTTGAGTAAGGGAATTGCCTTATACTAATCCGTGCTTGATGCTCCTTCGATGGATGGAGGATGAAGACACCTTGGGATTGCCAAGCTATGTATTCGGCCCTTGAAGGATGGTGGAGGCGGTTTGTGAAGATGTGCGGCTTCCTTGGAGACTATGATGTTTTGGAGAGGCTTGAGAGGACTCTAGGACAGGGGTTCGGCTCTTTGATAAGTGATCTCTCTTCTCTTCCCCCAAAATTCTCTTTATATAGTAGATGATTTGAGAACTCCGTTATTAGCAATTAAGCCTCCGTTATATAGTAGCAATTAAGCCTCCGTTATGCCATATATATAATCCGTTTCAGCAATTAAGCCTCCGTTATGCCATATATATAATCCGTTTCAGCAATTAAGCCTCCGTTATTTGCAATTAAGCCTCCATGTGAAGTTTCGGTTGACACCATTACATCCATGCTATTAATCTCTCACCGTTTCATGCATCCTCTTCATGCATCACCACTACAATATCATGCAATTATGCTTCCATGAATGCAATTATCCTTCTTGAAAATCCATCCATGCAAATAAGCTCCACTTCCATATGCATTCCCATGCAATCCCACGTCTTTTCCATTTATCTCCATATTTTGCATGCTTGTTGGCTTATTTACTCCGTCTCTTTTATCCTACAATTAAAAATAACAAAAATAATTAAAAGCTAATAAAACTAATCATACTAAGTAAATAACAAAGTAAAAATGTAGAGAAAATGTACTAATTAATACGCCTAAAATGCGTAAATCAGATGCACTTAGCCGGAAATCGGGAGCCTCGTTGTTTCATATGTGTGTGGCCAGAGTATTGATGTTAGCCGAGCTTCGGGCTACAGGTGCTGTGTTTGGGTATGATGATGATGGAGCTTTGTTGGCCAGTTTTCACGTTCGACCTGTACTAGTTGATCAGGTACGAGAGGCACAGGATTCAGATCTTTACTTGCTGTGCAAGAAGACCATGATACGGAATGGTGTGCCTACAGAGTTTCGTTTGAGCGACGACGGTACGTTGTTCTTTAGAGGCAGGCTATGTGTACCCAGAGACGAGGACTTGAAAAAAGGAGATTCTGGATGAGGCCCACAGTTCAGCGTATGCGATGCATCCTGGAGGTACGAAGATTTTTCGTACACTTCGAGCGTACTATTGGTGGCGCAATATGAAGCGGGAGATTGCCACGTACGTGAGTCGATGTTTGATCTGTCAGCAGGTGAAGGCGGAGAGGCAGAAACCTGCAGGGAAATTACAGCCACCTGAGATTCTAGTTTGGAAGTGGGAGCATATCACGATGGATTTCGTCTATCAGTTTCCGCGTACTTCGGCGGGCAACACAGGCATTTGGGTTATTGTTGACCGATTGACGAAATCCGCACACTTTCTTGCACTTCCAGGGAAGATTTCAGTGGGCAGATTGGCAAAGTTGTACTTGTCCGAGATTGTTCGCTCGCATGGTGTGCCTGTGTCCATTGTTTCTGACCGAGATAGTCAGTTCACTTCTGAGTTTTGGCAGGCTTTACAGCGAGCGTTGGGCACGAGATTACGGTTTAGTACAACTTTCCATCCTCAGACTGACTGGCAGTCCGAGCGGACCATTCAGACACTTGAGGATATGTTGAGATCGTGTGTGTTGTAGTTTCGTGGAAACAGGGATCAGCAGTTGCATTTGATTGAGTTCGCCTACAACAACAGCTATCAGGCCAGTATTGAGATGGCACCGTACGAGGCTCTGTACGGGAAGCAGTGTCGCACTCCATTGTGTTGGAGTGAGGTGGGCGAGCGTTGGCTTATTGGTCCTGATTTGGTGAAAACCACGATGGAGGACATACAGGTTATCCGGGATCGACTGAAGATTGCCCAGGATCGGCAGAAGAGTTATGCGGATGTGAGGAGGAAGAGTTTAGAGTTCGAGGTTGGTGATTGGGTCTTCCTGAAACTATCTCCGTGGAGGGGAGTTGTGCGTTTCGGGAAGCGTGGCAAGCTTCGACCGCGGTACATTGGTCCGTATGAGATTACGGAGAGGGTTGGAGCTGTTGCTTACAGACTTGAGTTACCAGCAGAGATGGCTCGTGTTCATGATGTCTTCCATGTTTCGATGTTGCGGAAGTACATCTCAGATCCTTCACATGTGATAGCCCCACAGCAGTTGCCGATCAGAGAGGATTTATCGTATGTTAAGGAGCCAGTGCAGATTCTCGATCGTCGTGAGAAGGAGTTGAGGCACCGTGTGATTCCGCTAGTGAAGGTCTTGTGGCAGAACCATTCAATTGAGGAGGCCACCTGGGAGACCGAGCAGCGTATGCGGGAGCAGTACCCTCATCTTTTCACATGACAGGTACGTAAATTTCGAGGTCGAAATTTCTTTAAGGGGGCTAGATTTGTGACGACCCGAAACAGAATCTGATGCATGTTCGGCACGATTCTCGAGATTGAGTTTAGTCGCGGTTTATTGTCGTATATGTGGTTTGCTGATTCGATTTGCGACTATGTTTTTGGTCAAGAATTTGAGTTGAGTGTCTTCACGGAAATGGTAGAGTACGTGATTTCGAGTTCGTGGGCGGTTCCAGAAGATTTTTCCGATAACCGAGGAATATTTTGTGATTATTTGAAGTTTCGGGTTTCGACGAGTTTATCCGATTGTTTCGTGTTTATCCGAATCATTTCGTATATTCGTTTTGGACCCGATGCTCGAGTATAAATATCGGAATAGTCGAGAATTGTCGTAAAATTGCTGATTGAGGGTTGACCATCATTGACTTTCTATTTTGGGAAAGTTGACTTGCAGACCGAAAGGAAAAGTTTCCCGTTTGGGAGTCACCGTCCGACGACCTACTTTCCGGCCACCTCCGGCCACGGGACAGGTATGGTTAGCATCCTTGTTTGATTTTGAGTGGGTTTAGCCTTGGTTTGGTTGGATTTGATTTCGTTTTGGGTAAGTTCGAAGTAGGCCGAAATGGGGAGGTACGCCGGTGACGGTGGAGGTGGTTCCGGCGAGTGTTGAGGGTCGAGATGTTGGGGGTTTTGCTCCCCACACCTCGGTGATGCTTCCTAGTGGCTTGGTTTTGAACGAGGAGGTGTTTGGGGAGGAACCCGATTTGGAATCCGGTTTGAATTTCCGTTCGGGTTTGTTGAGTTTTGGTCGGGTTAGAGGCTGAATTGGTCTTCGTGTTAGTTAAGGAAGTGGTTCGTGTGATCGAGGCGGTGTGATATGAAAATTTTGGCCGTGAAATTCCACCGTTGACGGCACGCCGCCGGCGGCGGCGACGGTCAACGGCGGTCAACGGCCGGAAGGTTGACTTTTTCAGATTTTGATGTAATTAGTGTCGTTTTTCTCGAAATCGCGCCCTGATCGTCGTCCAGAGGTTTTTTTGGGTCGATTTGGTTAGCCGATTTTCAGTCGAGGTTTCGAGTGGGGATTTCGGGATTTCCGTAATTCATTTTGTATTGCATTTCACATTTCCGGGAACGGTTGGTTTTCGTGCATCAGTACAGTGATGTGGATTATGTTTTGATCAGTTATGTTTACGAATGTTCAGGAGATCGAGATCGAGACCGTGATCGTGTTTCTGGCGAGGGATCTTCCGCCGGTCCTCGAGTTTAGCGCGAGTGCGCGTTTTGCTCACCTGTGAGTGGACGATTTCTTTTCACGGAAATCTTGCGAGTCTTTTATGTGATTTATGAACTTGAGCATGCAGCATTATTATGGTTTTACGAGCATGAGATTTCATATGAGATTATGATTATATAAGCATGTGTTTATGATTATACGAATATGTTTATACGGATATACGTATACGAATATACATATACTTATATGCTGTTTCATGCATTTGCATCGAACTGTTTATGATTTGGTTTTCACAGAGTACAGTCTTGGTTACGTTGTTGTATCGATACAATTTGCCTCTCGGCTGATCCCCGATGGTAGGCTGCCAGGAGGGACGTCGTCATCCCGACCTGACCGGTGATGGGCGTTTCCCCGAAACCGAGGCCATTTCTGGCTTAGAATCACGAGGACCAAGGACCTCGTGATTCAGACTGTACTAGCACGGTGTGTGTCCATGAGTGACCCCATGGGATTTATACATGCATGCTCTGTACGCTGGAGGATTATGGTTTTACCTCGTGTACTTTGTTATTATTATTTACCTGGACTCGCATATGTTATTTTAACATATATATTAACTAGTGAAAGACATTTATTTTCGTCCACTCACTCTAACGTGTTTCATGTCTTTCCCCTGGGCTTTTCGATTTCCATGCCCAGTTGCAGTTCAGGTTTTGTTGTTTTCACGTCGCGGTTTGGAGGCTAGTGATCAGAATTACCTGTGCTTTCCAGTAGGTTCTTGTTTCGCCTACTGATGTGTATATGTTATATGTATGTTATACTAGTGGTCGCTCTGATACATGTTTGTACGGATTTTCTCGGATATACATATATACATAGTACAGTTTGTTTAAGGTTATTGATTATATTGATGTTGAGAAATCCGGATGGGATTGGTGCCCACGGTTTGGCTTTTGTGGCATAGGATGAAGTGTTATTTTCTGGGTGCAGGTTATGGTAATTCCACGTTAGTAACGGAACTCTGCCGAAATTTTGAAAATTTTTTGTTGGTTCGTATTTTCGAAAGGGTTTGGTTCCGGTTTAGGTAACCGAATCGGGATTGGGTCCTTTCAGGAGACAAGGCTGGCGACCGGAAAAGTCGCCGGTCGCCGGTAATGTTTCAAAACATTACCGGCGACTCCAACCGTCGCCGGCAATGTCAAGCCGAACATTTCTGGCAATTTTTCGGCCGGAATTTCGCCGGAAATGTGTGGGTAATGTCTCCGGAATTTCGCCGGAGTTTCAAAACATTACCGGCGATTTTCCGGCGTAAAGTCGCCGGTAATGTCTTCATTTCCGGCGACTTACTCCGTCGCCGGCAATGTCTCTTATATTAGACGCAGATTGCTGCAGCTCGATCATTCATTCATTTTGATCGAAAAAAATCTAGAGAAATCGAAAGAAGGAAAACGTACGCTCTGAAATCGATCCTTCGGTATATTGTCAAAATTAAGGCGCGCGTCGAAAACTGGATCACTCGGGAAGCTATATATATAGGTACGTGTATATATACGTATATGTGTATGTATATATATATGTGTGTGTGTGTGTTGATCAAATCCAATTCGTGAGATATATATGAAATGTTGTTGATGTCACCGAAACGAGAAAACTGCTTGTAGTTAATCTTATCTTGTGTCTGAATCAACGATTGGTATTATCGTAGTGTTATCGGAGCCAGGCTTAACAGAGCCTCCTACCTAGTGAAATACGTTTTGAATTGAAAAAAGAAGAATACCATCATCGAGTACTGAATCGAATTCAGAGATTAGATCTATATATATATATGTATGCATGTGTTGATTTAATTAGAGTTGAATTGAGATATTGCGTCGATTATTAGTAGTGAATGTGTGTATATTCATATATAATTAATACGTAAAATTGTTAGAATTTTCAGGATGGACAAGAGTTGGATGAGCCTCGAAAGATGGGATGTCAGATATCACCAGGGAATTAGGAGTTTTGTGGATTTTGTGAAGGCTAATTGTGGAGACACTACACTTCATTATTGCCCGTGTAAAGAATGTAAGTGTTTCAGCGATCGATTTCGTTTTCCCATTGATAAAGTCCAGAGGCACCTGAGTAAATACAGGTTTTGGGATAAGTACACTTGTTGGATTTATCACGGTGAAACATCGTTAGCGGGTCCGCATGATCATGGACAATTTGGTGAGAGGGCCAGTCCACGCTATGATCATGGAGATTTTGCTGAGAGGGGCAGTTCATCCTATGATCCAACAGCGATGTTAATCAATGATATGTTTCCTCATGAGAGCGGTGTATTTGCTGATGAAGCACCAAATGTCCCTCCCGTCGTTGAGGGTTTCCCCCATATCGAGCCAGTCGAGCCATTACTTGGAGCTCATGTCAACACAAGCGGTATGGACAAGTACAACAACCTGATTGCATTGCAACAGACTCCGTTGTACGACGGTTGTAGTAAGACTGTTCTTGAAAGTGTGATGGGAGTGATGCAGCTCAAAATGGAGAACAAAATGTCTGTCAAAACTGTTGATTCTTGGTTGAAGTGGACTGCTTCGCTACTGCCACCCGGTCATCGTCTTCCTACCACTCATCATAAGGTGCGACATATCCTGAAAGATCTTGGGCTTTCCTACATCAAAATTCATGCATGCAGATATGATTGTATTCTCTTCTGGGGAAAAGATCTCCAAGACCTTGAAGCCTGCCCGGTATGTTTTACAGAAAGGTATAAGTTGACTCCTGCAGGCAACAACAAAGCTGTGAAGATACTTCGATATTTCCCGCTTATTGATAGGCTGGAGCGGTTGTTCATGTATGCTTTCACGGCCGAGGCAATGAGATGGTGGGCTGAGAGGAACTTGTCTGACGATGACACCCTTATACACCCTTCCGACGGAGAGGCTTGGAAGCACATGGTCAGGGAGTTTGATCATTTTGCAGCAGAGGTCCAAAATGTTTGGCTAGGTCTCTCATCTGACGGATTCAACCCTTTTGGCAACATGAGTCTTCAATACAGTATATGGCCAGTTATTTTGGTACCGTACAACCTTCCACTATGGATGTGCATGAAGAAGGAATACAATATGCTGACTCTGTTAATTCCGGGCCCGGGTTATCCAGGAAAGTGTCTCGATGTATATTTGAGGCCTTTGATTGAGGAGCTTAAGTACCTGAGTGAGTGTGGCCACCCCACTTACGATAGGTTGAAAAAGGAGATGTTCCAGATGCATGCCATGCTTGTTGGCACCATCAGTGATTTTCCTGCCCGCGGTATGTTGTCGGGCAACGTTACCAAGGGTTACAGGGCTTGTTCAGAGTGCATGACGGTTGATTGTTGCAGTCCTCATTGCAGTAAAATTGTTCAGATGCGTCACCGTTGTTGGCTTCCATATGATCACCCATTTAGGCAGGATCCAGACGCGTTTGATGGGACTGTGGAAACAGGTGTGGCACCCAGGCGATGGATAGGGGAAGAAATTTTGGAAGTGTTGAATGAATATGATTTTGGCCAACTGAGCAATCATCCTGACATAGTCGCGTCAATTCCAGACAAGCCCGAAAGGTATAAGTTTTGGACATACAAGAGCATATTCTAGGAACTCTCATACTGACCCAGGTTGCCTATCAGACACTACCTAGATGTCATGCACATAGAGAAGAATGTGTGTGAAAGTGTTGTGGGCACAGTTCTTAACTTGGAGGGGAAAACAAAAGACATCCCTAAGGCACGCATTGATATGAAAGCAATGGGTCTGCGGAAACATTTGTGGTTAAGAGATGGTAAGAGAAAAATGCCACAAGCTCCTTACACCGTAAAGCGGAAGCATAAGCATGAAATTTTTCAGTGGATGAGTAATGTCAGGTATATATTCTTATGGCTACGCAGGAATTTGGCCTTAAATTTTTACCGGATTATGGTTATATGCGAGAAATATAATTGTTGCCTATGGATAAATATATATATATATATATGCAGGTATCCTTATGGCTATGCAGGAAATATAAGCAGGTGTATTAACTTCCGGGACAATAAGATGTACGGATTAAAGAGTCATGACTGCCATGTACTGCTTAGGGCCGGGACAATAAGATGTACGGATTGAAGAGTCAATAAGGTGTATTGACGAAATCCGAACATTTTCTTGCACTTCCAGGGAAAATTTCAGTGGGCAGACTGGTTAAGTTGTACTTATCCGAGATTGTTCGCTTGCATGGTGTGCCTGTGTCGATTGTTTCTGACCGTGATAGTCAGTTCACTTCTGAGTTTTGGCAGGTTTACAGCGAGCGTTGGGCACGAGGTTGCGGTTTAGTACAGCTTTTCATCCTCAGACTGATGGGCAGTCCGAGCGGACCATTCAGACTCTTGAGGATATGCTGAGATCGTGTGTGTTGCAGTTTCGTGGAAACTGGGATCAGTAGTTGCACTTGATCAAGTTCGCCTACAACAACAGCTATCAGGCCAGTATTGAGATGGCACCGTACGAGGCTCTGTACGGGAAGCAGTGTCGCACTCCATTGTGTTGGAGTGAGGTGGGCGAGCGTTGGCTTATTGGTCCTGATTTGGTGAAAACCACAATGGAGGACATTCAGGTTATTCGGGATCGACTGAAGGTTGCCCAGGATCGGCAGAAGAGTTACGCGGATGTGAGGAGGAAGAGCTTCGAGTTCGAGGTTGGTGATTGGGTCTTCCTGAAACTATCTCCGTGGAGGGGAGTTGTGCGTTTCGAGAAGCGTGGCAAGCTTCGACCGCGGTATATTGGTCCGTATAAGATTACGGAGAGGGTTGGAGCTGTTGCTTACAGAATTGAGTTACCGGCTGAGATGGCTCGTGTGCATGATGTCTTCCATGTTTCGATGTTGCGGAAGTACATCTCAGATCCTTCACATGTGATAGCCCCACAGCAGTTGCCGATCAGGGAGGACTTATCGTATGTTGAGGAGCCAGTGCAGATTCTCGATCGTCGTGAGCAGGAGTTGAGGCACCGTGTGATTCCGCTGGTGAAGGTCTTGTGGCAGAACCATTCAGTTGAGGAGGCCACCGGGGAGACCGAGCAGCGTATGCGGGAGCAGTATCCTCATCTGTTCACATGACAGGTACGTAAATTTCGAGGTCGAAATTTCTTTAAGGGGGGTAGATTTGTGACGACCCGAACCAGAATCAGATGTGTGTTTGGCACGATTCTCGAGATTTGGTTATAGTCGCAGTTTTACGATATTGTGTGGTTTATCGATTCGATTCGCGACTATGTTTTCAGTCGAGAATTTGAGTTGGGTGTCTTCACGGAAATTGTAGAGTACGTGATTTCGAGCCCGTGGGCGGTTTCGGAAGATTTTTCCGATAACTGAGGAATTTTTTATGATTATTTGAAGTTTCGGGTTCCGACGAGTTTATCCGATTGTTTCGAGCTTATCCGAATCACATCGTATATTCATTCCGGACAGTTGATCGACCCGAGGGACGGGTATAAATATCGAAAAGTCGTAAAATAGTCGTAAATCATCGAAAATTTCAGTTTGGCTTTGACTTTCCCTTTTTGGAAGGGTTGACCGTTGACCAGAGAAGGGTGACATTCCCGTTTCGGATTTCACCTCCGGCGACCGGATTCCGGCCACCATTCACCACGGGACAGGTATAGTTCGATGTCTCTTGTGATTTCGTGTATGTGTGGCTTTGATTCGATGGGAATTGGTGAGGGTTTTGTGGAACCCGATTCGGGTTAGCTCGCCGGAAATCGCACCTAACGGGGGGACGTTTTCCGGTGAGTCTCGGTGGCCGAGGGGTGAGGGCTTTGACTTGCCTTGCCCCAAGGAAGCTTACCATGTGATTTGTTTTTGAATTGGTGGAGTTTTGAATCGGACCCGAATGGATTTTCCGGTGGGTTATCCGGTTGGATTTCGTTGAAATTGAATGGGTTAGGGAGAGAATTGGTCTGTGAGGTAGAAGAGAAAGATGTTCGCATGGTTGAGCTGATCTGATCTGGAGCTTCCCGCCGTGGGATTTCACTGTTGACGGCGCGCCGCCGGCGGCGGCGGCGGTCAACGGCGAGGAAAAAGTCAACTTTTCAGATTTCGATGTAATTAGTGTCATTTTTCTCGTAATCACGCCCTGGTTATCGTATGGAGGTTTTCGGGTTGATTTGGTTAGCCGATTTTCAGTCGAGATTTCGAGTGGGGATTTCGAGATTTTCGTAATTCATTTTGCACTGCATTTCGTATTTCCGGGAACGGTTGGTTTCCGTGCATCAGTACAGTGTTGTAGACTACGATTTTGATTAGTTATGTTTTTTATGAATCTTCAGGAGATCGAGATCGAGATCTGGATCGTGATCGTGCTTCAGGCGAGGGATCTTCCGCCGGACCACGAGTGTAGCGTGTGTGCGCGTTTCGAGAGTCTGTGAGTGGACACTTTATTTTCACGGATTGATTGCGAGTCTTTATTTATGATTTACGAACTTGAGCATGCGGATTGATTATGATTTTACGAGCATGTGTTTTACGATTATGTTTATACGAATATACGTATACGAATATATACATATACGTACATATTCTGTTTTAAGCATGTGCATAGAAAAGATTTATGATTTGGTTTACACAGAGTATAGTCTCAGTTTATGTTGTGGTATCGATATACATTGGCTTCTCAGCTGATCCCCGAGTACGCTCCGGGGGGGACAGATATCCTGACCCGAGGCCTTTCTGGCTAGAATCACGTGTGGGTCTGGGATCCCGTGATTCAGACTGTGCTATCGCGTGGAAGCCCACGAGAGTCTCTGCGATATGTTTTACGTTGCATGCTCTGTACGTGAGTGGTAGCCAGAGTCTCCTCACGTAGCATTTGATTTTCACGCTTTTGACTCGCATATGATTTTATATGTATATATTACTTGGTGAAAGACATTTATTTTCGTCCACTCACTCTAACATGTTTATTGTCTTTCCCCTGGGCTTTTCGGTTTCCGTGCCCAGTTTGCAGTTCAGGTTTGGTGTTTCACGTCGCGGTTTGGAGGCTAGTGATCAGAGTCACCTGTGTTTTTCCAGTAGGTCCTTGTTTCGCCTATTGATGTATATATTGTATATGTTTTACTTTAGAGGTCGCTCTGATACATTCTGATACATGTTATGCGGATTTCCACGGATATACATATATACATAGTACAGTTTATTTACTGTTGTTGGTTATAATGATGTTGAGAAATCCGGATGGGATTGGTGCCCACGGTTTGGCTTTTGTGGCATAGGATGAAGTGTTATTTTCAGGGTGCAGGTTTAAGAAATTCTACGTTAGTAACGAAACTCTGCCCAAATTTTGAAAATTTTTTGTTGGTTCGTATTTTCGAAAGGGTTTGATTCCGGCTTAGGAAACTGAATCGGGATTGGGTCCTTTCAGCTTGGTATCAGAGCATTAGGTTGTCAGATTCTGTAGACTCTTGTAGTTGTGACGCTTAGGGTATTTGAGTTGATATAGCATGACTGGAGTGATGACCCGACTGGCCAGCGGTACTCATCAATACTTCGGGTGTTGTGTGTCCTCAAATATCTGCGGTTTCATGATTACGTTCTTTCTGCTTGTACCTAATGCTTGTCTTGTATCAGCAGGATGCCTCCTCGACGTGGTCCCCGTGTTGATCGGGATGATGATCCTGATGAGGATCGCCGAACGCGCGACTTGCTTATGCGAGTGCTGCGTTTGGAAGAGCGTTTTGACCCTGTGGTCAAGGCTCGTACTGCGGGTGCTACTGTGTTTTCGGGTTTAGTTGATCCAGAGATATGTGAGGCATGGTTGGTTCAGGTTGAGCGGGTTTGTGAGCGTCTGTAGTTTACACCTGAGCAGATGACAGTAGCCGCAGTTGGTTTACTTGAGGGTGATGCATATTTTTGGTGGGTCAGCACTGACAGAGTTCCTGTGGATACTCCGTGGACATTGTTTTGTGATCTGTTTATGCAGAGGTATTTTAATCAGGCTACCCAGCAGCGCAAGTACTAAGAGTTCACGAACTTGAGGCAGGGCAGTTTGTCTGTACTTGAGTATCGGGATCGGTTTACTCGATTGTCTCGTTTTGCGCAGGATATGGTGGCTACAGAGGAAGCCAAGTGTCGCAGGTTTGAGCTGGGATTGAATCTGAACATCAAGGCGACGTTGACTACGATGCCGAGGAACAACTTTGATGAGTTTGTCAGTGCAGCTCTCCGAGGCGAGGATATTGAGCAGGAGAGATAGCAGAGGTATCAACCGAGACAATTTGAGGAAGGTGGACCGAGTCAGGGGCCTTCAAAGAGGCTGAGTTCTGATACTTCCGGTTCAGCTTCATCTTCAGGTGGTGGGTCATATCGACCACCAGTTAGTATACCGAGACGGAGATCGGGATGGAGGAGAGATCGACCGCAACGACCACAGGCTAGTGGGAATTCCAGCGGTTCTAGTCATCCTCGACGACCATTTGGCACTTTTACTACACCGAGGGAGTATCCGTTGTGCAACTTGTGCAATAGGTATCATGTTGGTTCGTGTCAGCGAGGCACTCTCAACTGTTACCATTGTGGCCAGGTGGGTCACTATGCGAGGGCGTGTCCTCAGTTATATGGTGGTGACGGACAGGCAGCCCAGAGTTCCGGAGTTGAGCGAGGTGCCACTTCTGGAGCGAGACCGGCACAGTTTGCAGGTCAGGGTACGCAGCAGGGTCAGGCTCAGCGAGGACGACCAGCCGGACAGGCGAGAGTTCATGCTATGACTATGCGTGAGGGCAGAGCATCACCAGAGGTCGTTATTGGTACGTTACATGTGTTTGGTATTCCAGTAGTTGCATTGTTAGATCCAGGTGCCACACATTCATTCATATCATTTAGACTGTCATCATTGGCTACGGTACCTGCATCTCCACTTCCGGGGTTGTGGAGAGTGTTGTATCCGTCAGGTGAGGTTGTGAGCATCGGTTGGGTTTACTGAGATTGTGAGGTATTTGTTGATGGTCATGGTTTAGCTGCTGATCTGTTATTGCTTGATATTGTGGATTTTGATTTGATATTGGGTATGGACTTTCTGGAGTCACACTGGGCCATGTTTGACTGCCACAGGAAGGAGGTCGTGTTTCGACGACCAGGGTTACCTGAGATACTGTTTCGTGGCGAGAAGAACACTTCCCTACCGTGTTTGATTTCCGCGATGAGGGCAGATCGGTTGATGAAGAAGGGTTGTGTTGCTTATTTAGCCCATGTTGTGGACACTACAGCTGCAGTGCCAGATCTTGGTAGTATTGAGGTTGTGTCGGAGTTTCCAGATGTGTTTCCAGCGGAGTTACCTGGTATACCCCCTGTACGGGAGATTGATTTTACCATTGAGTTATTGCCGGGTACTGGACCGATTTCCCAGACACCGTACCGGATGGCGCCTGCAGAGTTGAGGGAGTTGCAGATTCAGCTTCAGAAGTTGTTGGAGAAAGGATTCATTCGACCGAGTGTTTCTCCGTGGGGTGCTCCAGTGTTGTTTGTGCGGAAGAAAGACGGGTCCATGCGTTTGTGCATCGACTATGGGAAGCTGAATCAGATTACAGTGAGGAACAAGTATCCGTTGCCACGGATTGACGACTTGTTCGATCAGCTCAAGGGAGCAGTAGTCTTTTCGAAGATTGACCTTCGATCCGGATATCACCAGTTGAGGATCCGGGATTTAGATGTGGCCAGGACAGCTTTCAGGACGCGGTATGGGCACTATGAGTTTTTGGTTATGCCGTTTGGGTTGACCAACGCCCCCGCAGCTTTCATGGACTTGATGAATCGGGTGTTTCGACGATTCCTTGACAAGTTCGTGATTGTATTCATTGATGATATTTTGATATATTCGAGGAGTGTGGGCCAGCACAAGAAGCACTTGCGAGCGGTTTTGCGGACTTTGCGGGATCATCAGTTGTTCGCGAAGTTTAGCAAGTGTGAGTTCTGGTTGGATAGTGTGAAGTTTCTGGGCCACGTGATTTCGGCCGAGGGAGTTAGTGTTGATCCTGACAAGATCGAAGCCGTGCTGAATTGGAGTCGACCCACTACTGTACCGGAGATCCGGAGTTTCTTGGGGTTAGCAGGCTATTATCGACGGTTTGTACAAGATTTCTCCCGGATAGCTACACCACTGACTAGGTTGACGAAGAAGGGCGTCAAGTTTGAGTGGTCTGATGCGTGCGAGGAGAGTTACTTGCTCTTGAAGGAGAGATTGACTACCGCACCGGTTCTGACATTGCCAGACGACAGTGGTGAGTTTGTTGTGTACAGCGATGCGTCGAAGTTGGGACTTGGTTGTGTATTGATGCAGCATGGTAGAGTCGTGGCATATGGTTCCAGGCAGCTGAAACCGCATGAGGCCAACTATCCGACGCATGATTTGGAGTTAGCCGCTATTGTTTTAGCGTTGAAGAGTTGGAGACATTATCTGTATGGTGCTCAGTGTAAGATTT
The DNA here is from genome assembly GCA_946800695.1 of Geum urbanum. Classification (NCBI taxonomy): domain Eukaryota; kingdom Viridiplantae; phylum Streptophyta; class Magnoliopsida; order Rosales; family Rosaceae; genus Geum; species Geum urbanum. The sequence goes on along the minus strand of OX327000.1, from coordinate 32,884,275 downwards.
TCACTGACCACAAGAGTCTCACCTATTTGCGGACACAGCCGGATCTGAACATGAGGCAGCGCCGATGGATGGAGTTGATTAATGATTATGATTGCACGTTTGAGTACCATCCAGGGAAGGCCAACGTTGTAGCGGATGCACTTAGCCGGAAATCCGGAGCCTCATTATTTCACATGTGTGTGGCCAGAGTGTCGATGTTAGCTGAGGTTCGAGCTACAGGTGCTGTGTTTGGGTATGATGATGATGGAGCTTTGTTGGCCAGCTTTCAGGTTCGAACGGTACTGGTTGATCAGGTACGGGAGGCACAGGATTCAGATCCTTACTTGCTGGGCAAGAAGACCATGATTCGGAATGGTGTGCCTACAGAGTTCCGTTTGAGCGACGACGGTACGTTGTTGTTCAGGGGTAGGTTATGTGTACCCAGGGACGAGGACTTGAAGAAGGAGATTCTGGACGAGGCCCACAGTTCAGCGTATGCGATGCATCCCGGAGGTACGAAGATGTTTTGTACACTTCGAGCGTACTATTGGTGGCGCAACATGAAGCGGGAGATTGCCGCGTACGTGAGTCGATGTTTGATTTGTCAGCAGGTGAAGGCGGAGAGGCAGAAACCTGCAGGGAAACTACAGCCACTTGAGATTCCAGTATGGAAGTGGGAGCACATTACGATGGATTTCGTCTATTAGTTGCCGCGTACTTCGGCGGGCAACACTGGCATTTGGGTTATTGTTGACCGATTCACGAAATCCGCACATTTTCTTGCACTTCCAGGGAAAATTTCAGTGGGCAGACTGGCTAAGTTGTACTTATCCGAGATTGTTCGCTTGCATGGTGTGCCTGTGTCGATTGTTTCTGACTGTGATAGTCAGTTCACTTCTGAGTTTTGGCAGGCTTTACAGCGAGCGTTGGGCACGAGGTTACGGTTTAGTACAGCTTTTCATCCTCAGACTGATGGGCAGTCCGAGCGGACCATTCAGACTCTTGAGGATATGCTGAGATCGTGTGTGTTGCAGTTTCGTGGAAACTGGGATCAGTAGTTGCACTTGATCAAGTTCGCCTACAACAACAGCTATCAGGCCAGTATTGAGATGGCACCGTACGAGGCTCTGTACGGGAAGCAGTGTCGCACTCCATTGTGTTGGAGTGAGGTGGGCGAGCGTTGGCTTATTGGTCCTGATTTGGTGAAAACCACGATGGAGGACATTCAGGTTATTCGGGATCGACTGAAGGTTGCCCAGGATCGGCAGAAGAGTTACGCGGATGTGAGGAGGAAGAGCTTAGAGTTCGAGGTTGGTGATTGGGTCTTCCTGAAACTATCTCCGTTGAGGGGAGTTGTGCGTTTCGAGAAGCGTGGCAAGCTTCGACCGCGGTATATTGGTCCGTATAAGATTACGGAGAGGGTTGGAGCTGTTGCTTACAGACTTGAGTTACCGGATAAGATGGCTCGTGTGCATGATGTCTTCCATGTTTCGATGTTGCGGAAGTACATCTCAGATCCTTCACATGTGATAGCCCCACAGCAGTTGCCGATCAGGGAGGACTTATCGTATGTTGAGGAGCCAGTGCAGATTCTCGATCGTCGTGAGCAGGAGTTGAGGCACCGTGTGATTCCGCTGGTGAAGGTCTTGTGGCAGAACCATTCAGTTGAGGAGGCCACCTGGGAGACCGAGCAGCGTATGCGGGAGCAGTATCCTCATCTGTTCACATGACAGGTACGTAAATTTCGAGGTCGAAATTTCTTTAAGGGGGGTAGATTTGTGACGACCCGAACCAGAATCAGATGTGTGTTTGGCACGATTCTCGAGATTTGGTTATAGTCGCAGTTTTACGATATTGTGTGGTTTATCGATTCGATTCGCGACTATGTTTTCAGTCGAGAATTTGAGTTGGGTGTCTTCACGGAAATTGTAGAGTACGTGATTTCGAGCCCGTGGGCGGTTTCGGAAGATTTTTCCGATAACTGAGGAATATTTTATGATTATTTGAAGTTTCGGGTTCCGACGAGTTTATCCGATTGTTTCGAGCTTATCCGAATCACATCGTATATTCATTCCGGACAGTTGATCGACCCGAGGGACGGGTATAAATATTGAAAAGTCGGAAAATAGTCGTAAATCATCGAAAATTTCAGTTTGGCTTTGACTTTCCCTTTTTGGAATGGTTGACCGTTGACTAGAGAAGGGTGACTTTCCCGTTTTGGATTTCACCTCCGGCGACCGGATTCCAGCCACCATTCACCACGGGACAGGTATAGTTCGATGTCTCTTGTGATTTCGTGTATGTGTGGCTTTGATTCGATGGGAATTGGTGAGGGTTTTGTGGAACCCGATTCGGGTTAGCTCGCCGGAAATCGCACCTAACGGGGGGACGTTTTCCGGTGAGTCTCGGTGGCCGAGGGGTGAGGGCTTTGACTTGCCTTGCCCCAAGGAAGCTTACCATGTGATTTGTTTTTGAATTGGTGGAGTTTTGAATCGGACCCGAATGGATTTTCCGGTGGGTTATCCGGTTGGATTTCGTTGAAATTGAATGGGTTAGGGAGAGAATTGGTCTGTGAGGTAGAAGAGAAAGATGTTCGCATGGTTGAGCTGATCTGATCTGGAGCTTCCTGCCGTGGGATTTCACTGTTGACGGCGCGCCGCCGGCGGCGGCGGCGGTCAACGGCGAGGAAAAAGTCAACTTTTCAGATTTCGATGTAATTAGTGTCATTTTTCTCGTAATCACGCCCTGGTTATCGTATGGAGGTTTTCGGGTTGATTTGGTTAGCCTATTTTCAGTCGAGATTTCGAGTGGGGATTTCGGGATTTCCGTAATTCATTTTGCACTGCATTTCGTATTTCCGGGAACGGTTGGTTTCCGTGCATCAGTACAGTGTTGTAGACTACGATTTTGATCAGTTATGTTTTCTATGAATCTTCAGGAGATCGAGATCGAGATCTGGATCGTGATCGTGCTTCAGGCGAGGGATCTTCCGCCGGACCACGAGTGTAGCGTGTGTGCGCGTTTCGAGAGTCTGTGAGTGGACACTTTATTTTCACGGATTGATTGCGAGTCTTTATTTATGATTTACGAACTTGAGCATGCGGATTGATTATGATTTTACGAGCATGTGTTTTACGATTATGTTTATACGAATATACGTATACGAATATATACATATACGAATATATACATATACGTACATATTCTGTTTTAAGCATGTGCATAGAAAAGATTTATGATTTGGTTTACACAGAGTACAGTCTCAGTTTATGTTGTGGTATCGATACACATTGGCTTCTCGGCTGATCCCCGAGTACGCTCCGGGGGGGACAGATATCCTGACCCGAGGCCTTTCTGGCTAGAATCACGTGTGGGTCTGGGATCCCGTGATTCAGACTGTGCTATCGCGTGGAAGCCCACGAGAGTCTCCGGCGGAAGCACCTGCACCGGGAAGAGACTTGAGCAGGCCACCGGCGGAAGAAAAACGCCCATAAGGGCCAATGAGGATGGCGAGGTGATCGAGGCATTCGACACCACACGCAAATATGTCAGCATGGCCGGTGCGATCGTGCGGGACAAGGTCCCAATGCTTTGGCCAGATTGAGAATATGTGCCTATCTACGTGAAGATGCAAGTGCATAATGCACTCAGTGTGAGTAAAATCGTATTTTCATTACGTAAATTTTACATTTATTAATTAAGTCCGAATAAATATATAATTTTACCTTTTATATATTCATATTGCAGGTGTGGTTTGACGTCGATGAAGTTCTTATTCACACGTGGGTAGAGCGTCAACTACATATGAGGTGATGTGCTTCGACTTATTTGAATATATATCGAGTTAGATTTTTGTTTATCAAGTGTTTTAATATCTCTAACTTTTTTTCCTTGTTTTAATATAGGTATAAAGAGTGGAAGAACGAGCTTTCTTCCCATTACACTGTATACAAGGAGCTAGGCCGAGGTTCTACCCCTAGCGAATTCCGGTTTAGGGAGTACGAGTGGCAGTGGCTGATAGCCCACTTCGAGCACCCCAAAGCTCAGGTATGCATCCTGAATATATCTTACAAGCCTAATGTATCGTATCAGATTGAAATAGTTAGTTACTAATTTTTTTCCATATGTTTATCAAACAAGGCGATTTCGAAGACGAACCGGGCGAATAGATTGAAAAACACCAGGGCCCATCATGCAGGTTCACTCAACTACATGGGTTGGTCGACTAAGGCGCAGCAACAACAAGAAGTGAACCCCTTGGTGTATATTCATTAGAAGTTCTATCCGCAGTGCCCTGACGAAGCAGTAAGTCTTTCGCCTCTCCATGTGTTAATAAAACTATTTTTCGATATTAATTTATTTTGTATCCTTAGTACGTTATTCATTTTCGCTTTTCAATTAGGCGAGAGTGGAGGAGGCGACCGCAGAAGTGACCATGAATATAGCTCGGACTAACCATCCTGACTGCTCCGAGGAAGAAGTCACCCAGTATGCCTCTCAGATCGATCCGCTTGATCGCCCTATAGCGGCTCAGATCATGGCAAAAGCGTGTGGGACTGAGAAGAATACCTACTATTGTAGGGGAATGGGCTCGACGGGCGAAGGAGTATTGAAGAACACTTCAGAATACTCTACCGGGTCAAGAAGTTCAGCTTCTAGTCGTAACCTCGCAGCGGAGCTTCAGAGGACGCAGAGGGAGTTGGAAGAGCAAAAGAGGCAGATGGCCGAGTACCAAAACATGGTCCAGCAGCAGACACAGATGCAGGCTCAGATGTACACATGGATGCAGACGATGTACGAGGCTCAGACTACCGGACAACCGTTCCCCACACCTCCCCCGGTCCCTCCGTTCCCTAGCTATCCACCACCACCACCGCACCAGTCAACGCCAGAGCAAGACCAAGGTAACCACCGGAATTCAAATGAGTACATGGATTACTTCGACCCTGACCCGCAAGTTCCTGGACCCTGACCTGTAGTTGTAGTTAATTTTCGTATCGTCGTTACTATTTGTACTGTACGTTGGACATTTATGTGTACTGTTGAACTTGTATGATTGTACGGTTTATGTCTTTCAATGCAAGTTCTGGAATTGGGCCCAATCCAGAACCGCATTTTTTTTTCAAAATTTTTCCAGACATTGCCGGGGACATGGACCTAAGTCGCCGGCAATGTCTCACATTCCGGCCACGGCAGTGCTGACATTGTCGGCTACTTCCGTCGCCGGCAATGTCTTGACATTGCCGGCGACTTGGCGACTCAAGACATTATCGGTGACGTAAAACTCCGTCGCCGGCAATGTTAATACTGGCGGGGAATTTCCGGCGACGTCATTGCCGGCGACTTGTCGCCGGTAATGACAATTCCGGCGAAAAAAAAGGACAAGGCCGGCGACGGTAAGTCGCCGGTAATGTCTCCATTTCTGGTAGTGTATTGAACCACCAGCCAACATAAAAACATATCCACAAGTAGACTTAGATGAACTAGGAGAATTGTCAGCAAAATCAGAATTAGTGTAACCCTCTAAGACTAGGTTCTTCACTCTTCTGTACACAAGCATGTGATGCTTAGTTTTCTGCAGATACCTTAAGACTTTCTTCCCCGCATTCCAGTGCAATATATCTGGATTGCTTTGAAATCTAGAAAGGATGCCAACTGAAAATGCCAAGTCAGATCTGGTGCATACTTGTGCATACATCAGACTACCAACCAACCTAGCATATGGCTTTTCTTTCATTTCTGCAACCTGAGCATCAGTTCTAGGATTTTTATTCTTTGTCAATTTATCTCCTCTGGACATAGGTGACTCCCCAGCTGCACAATTTTCCAATCCAAAACATTTTAAAATTTTAGAAATATATGCATGCTGAGATAGTCCCAAAAGTCCTCGAGTTTTGTCCCTTTTTATTTCAATCCCTAAAACAAAGGATACTTCCCCCAAATCTTTCATATCAAACTGTTTTGATAGAAAGATTTTAGTATCCTTTAAAAGCCTCATATTGTTGGATGCTAACAGAATGTCATCCACATATAATATAAGAAAAATGAAGCATTGTCCTACTGTTTTAAGATAGACACACTCATCCACAATGTTTTCAGTGAATCCAAATTTTGAAATGACAGAATCAAATTTCCTATACCATTGTTTAGATGCTTGTTTTAGACCATATATAGATTTATTGAGCTTACAAACTAACTTTTCATGTCCTTGTTCAACAAAACCCTCTGGCTGTTTCATAAAAATGGTTTCCTCCAGCTCTCCATTAAGGAACGCTGTCTTAACATCCATCTGGTGTAGCTCCATGTCAAAATGAGCTACTAAGACCATAATGATCCTGAAGGAATCTTTTGTAGAAACAGGTGAAAATGTCTCAGTGTAGTCTATGCCTTCCTTTTGAGTAAAACCCTTAGCTACAAGCCTAGCTTTGAATCTCTCTATATTCCCTTTTGCATCCCTTTTAGTTTTAAAAACCCACTTGCATCCTATGGCCTTTTGTGTTTTATCAGGCCTAACCAAATCCCATACTTTAATTTTGCTCATAGAATCAATTTCTGCTTCCATGGCGTTTCTCCAATTTCCAGAATCATCACCTTTTATTGCTTCAGTAAAGGTAATGGGATCAGTATCTTCCTCCAGTGCTCTCTCAATTTCTTGAGAGAATACCAGGAAGTCACTCTGGCCTCCATATGTAGGAGCTCTATCTCGTACAGGTCTTTTTAAAGGAGATATAGGATTAGATACAATAGTTTTTAAGTTTTCTAAATTTCCTGCTTCAAGTACAGTGTCTTCAATATCTGCAAAATTTTGGTTTCCTGCAAAATCTATAGCATCAGGAATAGGTTGATCAAAAGTTTGTTCTGATTCCCCCACATCTCTATGTTCAGATATATTTAAGTGATCTGAAGCTATATTTGATCTTAATGGCAAATGGTCTAGGTTGATAGGATTTTGTGAACGTCTCAGGTTTTCTTTAGCTTCTTCAATCTCAATGAATTCTGAAGATAAATCTTCAGGACTTGCATTGAATGCAGACTCTCCTATAAACTTTGTAGGAAAAGTAAGTGATATTAAATTAAATATAATAAAAAAATACTAATTAAATAATTAGTAAATTACAAACACATGTACGAAGAACAGATTCTGGGTACGAATATGAACTAAGTTGAGTCACGTGTATCACATGCTTTCCTTGAGAACTTTTACGCCGCCCACAGGCTTGTATGGTGTTGTTCTCCCAGGATAAAACAACTTCAAAGTTTTGTACCGCAGCACAAAAACTTATCTTCTAACTGAGGAATTCCTTTCTCTATCATCGGATTTTGCTTTGAGTTGAGAGAGGGAGAGAGTTACACACCATTTAACCATGCAACTTAATCCGGCCACTAATGAGTAAAAACCCACCATAAACCAGAAAAGTTGAAAGGTTTCGAGGAATACAAAAAGTCTTTCCTGAGTGCAAATGAAAACTCGTGCAGGACGCGGGCGCACACAAGTCCATATCGCATACTCATTTCATCCAAGATTTGCACCCCTCCTGCGCGCGTGAGAGAGAGCCTCTCTACTCACTTACTCAAGGGATACTAGGATGCAATCATATATAAAGACTTCCACATTTCTAATTTCTCCCATGTGGGATCACATTCCTTCCTTTGTTTCAAGTAGCCATCTTTGGGTGACAATTTCTCATTCACCCCTTAACCAATTTAAACAAATGAATACATAATCTTTATGTACTCTTGTAGGAGATTACAAATCCATGTTTCCCACATATCAAAATTAAGTGCAACACACTTAATTATTTTGTTTAAATTGTTACTTTAAAATGGTGGAAAACCACCATTTTCCAACAAACTTCACTTGATGAGTCTCAAAAACTCTAGGAGTATGCTTAGCTGAGTATAACTTAAAACCTTTAGATTTATCACAGTAACCTATAAAATGATAGCTTATTGACCTGGAATCAAGTTTTCCCAGGTTTGGATTATGAATCCTTGCTTCTGCATTACAGCCCCACACGTGACAGTGATTGAAACTAGGTTTCCTACCACACCATAGTTCATATGGTGTTTTGTCTGAAGCTTTTGTAGGTGACCTGTTGCAAATATAATTTGCTGTCCTTAAGGCCTCACCACACAGAAACCTAGGTAGTCCAGAACCACACATCATACTTCTAACCATGTTTAATAATGTCCTATTTTTCCTTTCTGCTACACCATTTTGCTGAGGGTTATATGGTGTGGGGTACTTAGCTTTTATACCACATTCTTGAAGGTATAGTGCAAAAGGTCCTTTCTTTTGCCCACTCTCAGTAAACCTCCCATAATACTCTCCCCCTCTATCAGATCTTACCATTTTAATTTTCATACCTGATTGAAGTTCAACTTCAGTTTTCAAAATATTAAAATAGTCTAAAGATTGTGATTTCTCTGATAAAAGGTAAATATAGCAGTACCGGAAAAAATCATCTGTAAAGGTTATGAAATAGACATTTCCACATATGGTTTGTGTTCTAAATGGTCCACAGATGTCAGTGTGTATTAAATCAAGCAGATTTTAACTTCTGTATGCAGTTTTCCTATTTAAGTTTGTCATTTTTCCTTTAAAGCATTCAACACAGTCTTTTAGGTCCTCAAAGTCAAGTTCTGGTAGCATTTCATTCTTCACTAAAGTCTTTAATCTTTCTTTGGATATGCGTCCTAATATTCTATGCCATAAAATTGCAGATTTTTCATTGAATACGGTTCTATTATTTGCTTCTGTTTCTGAACTGTTAGAGTTTTCAACAGAAAAAGTAAACTGTGATGGTACACTGCAGATATTGCAGTTGATCTGTAAATAACCATTCACACGTTTTCCAAAACCAACACATAATGAATTTCTAAAAAACTGAATTCCATTGATATCATAAAAGAACCTGTATCCATTTTCAACCAAAAGATCTAAAGAAACTAAATTCCTCTTCATTGAGGGAATGAAATGAACATTATCCAGAAAAAGAAAATTGTCTAGACCTAAACTAAGCTTCAAACTTCCTATAGCTTTGACTGCTACTTGCATCCCATTGCCAACCTTGATGTTAATCTCATCACTTCTTGGATTCCTCTTCCTTATTAAACCCTGCAATGAATTAACTATGTGTAAGGGAGAGCCTGAGTCCAGCCAAAATGTATTTGGCTGAGAATCAATTAAATCAACTTCTAAAAAATAAAGGTAAGGAATGTTTTGGGAATCAACAATAGTGAAAGACTTACCCTTCTTCTCTAACCACGCCTTAAAACCATTACAGTCATTCTTCATATACCCTTTGTTTTTACAGGAAAAAAAAACACTTAAACTTAAATGGCTGTTACTGGTTATTACTGGAGTTGCTAATGGAGTTGTTGTTACTGAAATTTCCCTTAGGTGTAGAATTCTTAAAACTGGCTTTCTTGGGTCCTAACTTCTTCTTCCATTTGCTTTTGCCTACTAGGTTCACATTGCTCTCAGGTTTTGATGCTACTCCATAAGTGGGATCTTCTTTCTTAAGTCTGGACTCTTCTGCAGCTGCTATAGCTATAAGCTCATTCATTGACCACTTAGCCTTGTGAGTATTATAACTCGTCTTAAGCTGCCCAAAAGTATTAGGCAGGGAATGAAGGGCAGTGTTCACTATATACTCATCAGCCATGACAATATCCAAATTTGCTAGCTTAAGTGTTAAGTTTTCCATCTGCAGTAGGTGCTCTCTGACCCCTCCAACACCAGTGTACTTAAGATTGTTGAATTGTTGAGATAAAGCTGAGGTCTCAACCTTGTCAGACTCTTTGAACTTTTCCTCAATTAGCACCAAATAGTCATAAGCGTAATCCACTTCAGGAATAGTCCCAGCAATGGTGTCTAAAATGCAGGCCCTTATAATGTTCTTAGCTGAGTTATTTTTCCTCTACCAGTAATGATAGTCATCATACGCCTTAGGGTGAATGTGTTTTTCTTCTTCTAAGACAGGGTTAGGAACACTCTGATAAAAGGCTATGTCTAAATCAGGGTTGTTGCTGAAGTAAGTGTCGATTTGCCTCCTCCAAACCTTATAATTAGACCCAGTTAAGAGTTCAATGGTGTTTATAGTCACCACTTGGTTGCCTAAAGACAATCAGAAAAGAAAGATTATCAGTTTGTTGTTGTTTTTGTTCACTGCAGTTTAAACTATAGAAAATTTGCAGGTTTAAAGTTTTAAGTATTTTATGTATGTGTTTTAATCTCAACAGTATCACACAGCAGCACACCAAAACCAGAACATTGAAAATCCAAAACTTGCAATACATGTATATGAACATAGTCTAAAACACATATACACAAAATCATCGCATCACTGTAGGTGAATCCATATTACACTTTGCGTGATAAATACATAAAGTTGTAGCTATATCACCAAACCACAACCTTAAACCCATGTTATAATGCAAAAACTCAACACCTTTATGGCAGAAGAAGGTCTCACACTATCTGGAAATGAATTTAAATATCATGTGTGGTGCTGTCATATATTCTAAAAACATGCAACAATGCTTCTTTGGAAGCCACAATCCACATATCTTTGAAATATTGACACAAAACGTTGAATCTGTTCTTTTAGCCAAAATCGACTCACTGCAATGCAAGATAGTTGCTTTGTGCAACATGACATCCTACTTAACAATGAATCAAAACCTCAAATTTTATAACACTACCACATAACTTCTCATATCCGACGACTTAGAGAAACAAATGCCGACGATTTTTGAAGTCGTCGGCTATAGTGTACTATAGCCAACGACAACACCAAAAATCGTCGGCTATAGTACTGTTGCCGACGATTTTTGCAACAAAATTGTCGGCTATACTCTATAGCCAACGCTTTATAACCTACATGGGTTTTATACTATAGCCGACGACTTCGTAAAAATCGTCGGCTATAGTCCTATAGGCTATAAAGCGTTGGCAATGAGTATAGCCGACGATTTTGTTGCAAAAATCGTCGGCTATAGTACTATAGCCGACGATTTTTGGTGTTGTCGTCGGCTATAGTACACTATAGCCGACGAGTTCAAAAATCGCCGGCATTTGTTTCTCTAAGTCGTCGGCTATGAGAAGTTATGTGGTAGTATAAGTTCATGCTATTTATAAACAAGTAAATGCTTAAGCTTGGTTATTATACATGAATTAGTATTATAGAAGGTTTTATTAAAAATGTATGCACAGGGAGTTCAGAACATGCTTTTAAATCAAAACAAAAACCATTAGCAGAAAATAAGCAGACAAGCATTTAGCTAGTTAGTCAATCAGTTTCACGTTTTAATCTCAATCACAGACATTCTTCATGTTCTTAGTGGATGATTACCTATCCTTAATCAAAATCAAAATCAATCATGACTAACCTTGGCCTCTGCTCACGGCGCTGCAATGTTAGCGGAAGCATAACAATTTCACACATAGCAATCAAACAATATCAAACCATAGACGCACAAAATCACAATTAGAAATCGTAAATTTCTTCCGGTTAGATCTATCCTAACTTATTGGAACACCGGGAACATTCCTCTAGGATTCTTTGCGATTTGCGAAAATGAAAACAACTAACCTGATTGCAATATGGGTTTGAATCCCTTCCGAATTCAATAATGAATCCGCGCACCTAGCCGTACTGAAATCCCATCCAGCGAATCGAAGAGTTTTGACCGTTGTTCCCAACAGTCAGTTGAATCTCCAATTTTGAGGTTCACCGAACTGCTGATCATGGCCTTGGCTTATGTGCTATATCACAAGCACAGTCAATTGGTTTCGGGCCTTTACTAAATTTTGGGTTTTGGCTCGAAAAACTAAAGTTCTGAATTTTATTTTATTTTGTTCAAAACATAAACCCTAATGGTTTACGTATGAGTTTTTACTTCATCGATTTATATGAATTAAAGAGCTAGTGCTCTGATACCAATTGAAGAACATGAACTGAAATTCTCATTCATATAAACACTACAACTCAAGCATGAACAAAACCAGAAACAGAACAGAATAGCTTACCAGCTGCATTGATGGTAATCGACATGTTGATGAGCTAATGAAGGCTTCAGACTTCTGTTCTCTACTGCTTGTTATTGTCTTAGATGGGAAGAGCTTAATGTAGTTCGCGTAGAGAGACATGGACCTCACATCTCCTTATATAGTGTTCAACTTGTGCCTACCCATTATGAGTGTACAAGTTGAACTCTAAGTTCTATTACAATATGAAGAGTACCAAATCAATGTACAACATTGACTAGGACTTACAACATTGATGTACTAAACTGTAAATGCCTTGATGAACATTCAACATGATTCTAACTAGCTGATTACATTAGTTAAGCACCAAATAATGTACATGAGTTTAAGTTCTTATCTAACAAAATGCACCGGAATATCTATGAGCCTTGGCCTTTGTAAGAAAGTTTGTGATCGATGATGATCAGAACGCTATGGTAAGTTCTTGCATCAACCTGGAAAAGAAGAAGATTAAAGCCAGATATAATGACAATGTACAGTACCAAAATCACAGCATGTCTTGTTGCAATGATGAAAATATCTGTTGCAAGTTTGTTCTTTTCTGATATTCTTTTTCTCCATGTATTTTGAATGTGTGACTATGTATCCAGATTACAGAAATCAAATAAAGTTCTCTTCAGTTTGATAAGCTCAACAATAGGGGATAGAAAGCAGAACAGAAGATTAATCCAATCATGCATGAAGTACTTCTTCAAAAGAGCGTAGGCTTTGTTCTAAATTGTTAGAAATTTGATTGCTTACCTAATGTAAACATAGCAAGTAACTCATGAAGTTAAGGATACTAGGATAGCACCAAGAATTCAAGAAAGCAAGTCCTTAAGTATGTAAATCTGAGGCTAAAAAGGCCATAAACTCTTCGAGACAGTATTAATAACATGCCTCAAGATCATGAAAACTATAAGTACATTGATTCAACATTATTTCAATAATAACAAAATATTATTACATAGCTCACATACAGATAGTTCAGAAACACTCGATAGTTTTTATTCTTCATCTCTTCGATCCTTCGTGCAATCTCCATATCAATCTGCAATATTAAGTAAAACTAGGCTCTCCATGTAATATTCAACACATGTATACCCTGGATCTGTATTTATTCCAAGAAATTCATTTCTGTTCTTCTTTGGATCATTAAGGACTATCTCTCCCATCTTTCCTCTATACGTTTCTAGTAGCAACTCATTATTTGTCATAAACGCCAAGACCTTTGTTACTCGAAAATTCTGTGTGACCATGTCAATACTACATTGCTTTGTCCATGACTGTACAACCCCATACTCTCTCATAACCCATACATTCCAACACTTGCGTGTATTGTCATACTGTTGTAACGCAAGGGACTTGCCAATAACTGAAATGACCATGGTCGGCATCTCAGAAGACAAATCCTTTGGCATTTCAATCTCATGGAAAACCTCTTCACTCACATCAAATCCCAAAACAACATTTTGAAAATCTCCGCGTTTCTTAGAAGACCCTATCCAATGAATAAACCCATTAACAAAAATCTGAGACCACATTGTCTGAAAAATCTCATACCTGGGAGAAGCTGCAGTGATGTTCTTCCAAGACCCTGAGTTAAGTGAGTAGAGCTTAACTTCAGGGCTAACTCTTTTGTTGCCTTCATACACCAGCTGCACTATCTTGTGATCATTTTTCTTAACATCATATCCAAAGCCATAAACTGCATAGTATTGGGAGTATGGGATATGAGGCTTAGAAATTGTGATGGACTTTTGAATTGAGGGGTTCCACAGAATGAATGTATTGGTCTCGGTCAGGAAATCATCTGAGAGGAGGATTAATCCATTGCACGAGCCCACAATACGAAAGCACTCGTTGAAGCTCTTAGCTGGAACCTGTGGTTTTGAGTACTCTTGGAAGGTGTCATTGTCTAAATGTAGAGAATACTGCTCTACATTGGGGTCTTTTGGGCAGTGCCTGAGAAGTAGCATAGGAGCATTTCTGGTAGTGTTTGAGGTGAGGCGAAGGTGGTTGGTGATGAAGGTATTGTGTTTAATGAGGGAGTTCCAGGATTTGCAGACAGAGGTGAACTTAAGAAGAGACTTGATAGGTAGCCTCAGAAGAATCTCAGTTATGATTTCTTGAGGAAGAAGGTCTGATGAGAACTCCATGTTCATCTTTGTTCTGAGCTCGACTTTTGTGCTTTAGGATCTACTAATTCTTCAAGGGCTTTGGAAGAATTATATAATTGTAGCTGGTGGACATTTCAAACTTGCTTACTGATGTTCAAAGTCTTTGAAGGATTGCTTTGAATTAGCCAATGCGGCCAGTCTACTCACGAACCAAGTAGGAAATTTCCTTTTCACTTTTCAAAGAGTTGAACAGAACTTTCACACTTGGACAAAGACTTGAGCTTGACTTACTCAAGACAACTAGAGTAGTGTGTGTACGTCTACTCATTTAGAAACTTCAGGTTCTAGAATCAAAATATGATTTGTTATTTCCTTTTCATACTAATGTGAATGAATTATAAATTTAGTGAAAATGTAGGTGCTTGTCGACTATACATCAAATTTTCCAACTAAATGTGTCTAAGTAACTACACAATAACACATACATCCATTAATCAATTTGAATTCGAGCAAATTAAATCATCAGAATGCATATAGTGATACGAATATCTCAAGCCAATAAATCAAGACCAGTACCATGATCTTCATCTAATATCTATATAAAACATGTTCATTCTAGTGAAATCGACACAAGGAGAATCCTTTCATTCTATGTACAGAAACCCTGACAACATGATCCAATGTATTGTAACTCACAAGATTAGGAATCACACCTAATATTAAACAATTAATCGATTATAACGGCCTGCCCGTTCTCCCCAATAGCCCAGCTTTACAAAACAAGGCTATGGCTATATATTTGGTAATGTTTTTCTTAAAATAAAAGTTAGTTTTTTTGTTGTATTCAAATAAGCTTTTTAATAGAAAAAGAGGGAGGTGTTGGACAAATATTTTTTCTCAAAGACTTTTAAAAATAAAAATGTTTGATAAATCTAAAAGTAAAAGTCACAAGTACATTTTTTTTCTTTTCTTTTTTATTTTTTAATTAAATATTACCTACAATAATAAAAATAATAAAGATTGTAAAAATACAAATCATCTTACATACATGTTTGATATCATACACGATATTTTAAATGACTAATACCAAATAAAAAGACTCATCCCTGATAAATGCAAAACTAAAATTAAGCCATGACTACATAACTCGACACATAGAAATCTACCGAAAATGTTTGATTAGGCCCTAATCAAACATTTCGGCTACTGAAACTCTGTGCTATGTTGTTCCTAGATCACTATTTCCATTTGTTGTGCTCCTGGACCTTCAGTAACTGGAGATCCTTCCTCTTCTGCATCATCGTCACCATTTGCATTACCATTCCTCTTCTGCATCATCCTTGTTCATATCAAGAATAATGAGTATTCAAGATATGACCAAATGTAACTAGACTAAGTGTTTACCGATATGTAAAGACGATAATTAAACGACACGATAATTATAGTGGTTCACCAATTGGCTACTCCACTCGTGCCTCGTTGGGCTTTCACTATCTCGAGCCCGATAATGGTTCAGGCCCAAGTGTTGTATAGATTGTGTGTGTTTGTTTAAGTGGGATAGAGGCCTCCCTTTATAGGTAGGGAGTGCCTCTCCCTTTACAACTTTAGCAATGTGGGAGAGAGGCACAAGTCTCTCAAACCCCCAAATGAAGATACAAATGCTAGCCTTGTTCCTCCTCGGTAATGGATGGATGATTTCCGGTGGTGGCGACGATGGCTTGGCCGGCTCTTGCCGCCGATGAGTAGCTCCGATGTCGGCCTTCATGATATATCCTCGATTACACTTGGTAAATATATGGCATATATGTACAAGTCCCCTTAACTCTCCAAGTAAGAAAGATTATTTCTTGCTTGGGGAGTTAAAAAAAATAGATTACCGAGCGTAATCGAGGGTATACCCCTAGTCCCCTGACTCTCAAAGTAAAAAAGATTATTTCTTGCTTGGGGAGTTAAAAAATAGATTACCGAGCGTAGTCGAGGGTATATACCCCCAGTCCCCTAACTCTCCAAGTAAGAAAGACTTTTTTGCTTCTCGGTCGGTGTGGTATGGGTTACCGTTCTCGGCGTCGGATGACTGGGGAAGTCCCCGGTTTGCAAGGTTGAACGGGCTCGGCGCGAAGGCTTCTCGTTTGAGTGAAGTCCCCTAGCTGAGTGAGCTCGGCACGAAGTCCCCTAGCAGAGCGAAGTCCCCCGTCGGAGCGGGCGTCACTCTGGGAGAGGTGAGGCCGGTTGGAGCCTCCCAGTTTTGAGGACGTTGATGGTGTCATAAGCATACCGGGCATTGAAGCGGCCTGATGATGTTTGAAGTGGGTCGGATCATTTCGCTTAGTAACAGTGAAGTGGGCCGCTAACGGGGCAGTGAGGTCTGACGGTGTTGGAGAGGCCTGCCACCCTTGGTGAGTCTTACCGTTCGAGAGTCTATGTGCTCGGGAAGATAAGCTGCTTGGTGAGCAGAGCGATCAGTCAGGCGTATCGGATCAGCATAGTATATCGGTCTTGGGTAGGGCTTGCTCTCGGAGAGGTGACTGGGTCATAGTCCCCAGTGTAGGCAGTGAGCCGGTCTTGATGAAGTCGGCCGTTTAACGGCGAAAGTGGACTGCTGACAGAGATGCATACTGCCGGATGTGAATCGGGGTGGCGAACCGCTTGGGGCAGACCGGGGTTGGAGTGCATATCTGTGCTTTGAAGATCACATCGATCAAGGGAGTATGTTTTTCGGGGTAGTAAATCGCTCGATGCAAACTAGAGGGTCAGGCCGCTCCGGGGGCCAACCGGGGTATCAGATCGCCCACGGGGAGGTGGCTCTGCTCTAAAGGCAGCAAATCGGCGCTGAGGTTGTGGTTCCGGTTTCGGTGGGAGTGGCTCTCGGGAAGGCACAATAAGCATGTCGCTATCGTACTCGAGAAGCGTGCCGAACTCGGAGTCCCCGGGTGTGGGCACTCTTAGTTCCAAGGTGGTAGTCTTGGAGCAGCTGTTTCAGTTCGGCGAGGCATAATGCTGTGATGAAGCCTGCTGCTCTCGGAATGTAAATCGGTGCTCTTTCTTCTTTCCCTTAAGCCCTATATTAGGAGCCTGCTTCTCTGCTTCGATGAAGCTTGTCGCTATCGGCGAAGTCTGCCGATACCACTGATGGAAAATGTGCTGCTCCCGCTCTCGGACATTATGTCGGACTTGAAGTCCCCAAGTGAAGCCAACCGCTACCGGGGAGCGTGTGGCTCCTGCTGTGATCATGCCCACTTGCATATTTGATGTGTTCGCTGTGTCGGGGGACTACATAATCCTTCTGTTACCGTTCGGGTGAGACAACGGTGTCGGGGTTTGTTGAGCAGGCTCGGTGAAGGGTGCCGGTGGTGATGGGGTTGACGGTGGTAAGGGTCTCGATGCCGGTTGGAGGAAGCGGCCGGTAATGAGTATCTTGGAGCTGATGATTGGCCTTTGTGAATCTCGATGCAGACCGGCGGTGAGAGGCAAGTCAGGCGGGGATGCCTATCGAAGGCGGTCCTCGACCGGCACCGTCAACGAACTCGGGCGGTGCTGGGTATCTTGGCTTTGCTGGAGCCGGGTATGTCGGGCGGTATCAGGAAACAAACCGGTGATGAGGAGCATGCCAGTAAACAATATGCATTAGTAAACCAAATAGTGATTAAAAATTCTTGAATATTCTCTAGTGTGACATGGGGACAGGGACAAGTAACAATGATAAATATGTGACATAATGTTTTGCATCAATGAAAGGTCTGAAGAGGATTCGTTTGCTTATGTCGGCGATGTGTGTAACGTAACCTTTGCTGGAGAGCGTAAGACATAAGCAAAGGTCTGAAGAATACTCGTTGAGTTGATGCAAAAAATAACATATAATCGATATAAGCGAAAATGATACCGGCGAAATCGTGGGTACGTGCCTACCGGCGACGTTACCTTTGCTGGAGTCGGGTATCATGTCATGCAGTCCCCGGGTTCGGCGACCTAGGTTGTGATCCTTGGTGATAGGTGTACATGTACCTGCATGTGCCATTTTCATTTAATTGGTTATGGGCGAGATCGGTGAGTAGCTAGTTCACCGTTCTGCCAAAGTACTTTGTGTGATGGTAACCATGTTTCTTTTATTGGTTGAGCGCTCTTCAGATTGTGTCGACCAAGGGGGTCACTGTTACGGGTAGCTCAAACTATTGGGGGCGCTATGGTAGGGGGAGCTCGTTTGAATTGGTAACCCTTAAGTCCCCGAGTCCGTTCCTCCTAGTGGCCAGTAATGAAGAGTGATGAAGAGTGACCATGTCGTTATCTGCTTGTGGGCGCTATGGTAGGGGGAGCTCGTTTGAATTGGTAACCCTTAAGTCCCCGAGTCCGTTCCTCCTAGTGGCCAGTAATGAAGAGTAATGAAGAGTGACCAGACCGTTATCAGTGATGCCGAGTGACTAGACCGTTATCAGTGATGAACCATTTATGTAGCATGTATATTGTAACCGTAACATAGCAAAACTATAGATTACATAATGCCAAGGTATAAAAAATGCTCGTTTTGTTGATGCAAAAATAACACATAATCAATATAAACGAAAACGTTGTTTAAGTCTTAACTTAGGCAAAATGATAGAAAGTTGAGTCCCCCATGAGTTGGTACGAAAGTATCATAAGTATCGTAAGTATCGTAAGTATCGTAAGTATCCCGGAGGATGTAATCGACTCTAACGACGACCATATTGTAACCGTGACATAGCCAATACCAAACTCGGGGTGACCCAATCAAGACTATAGATTACCTAATCAAGCTTCTAGCAACAATTTTCAATCATATATTATTTATAAGAAATTATCATGGAGAGAGTATGTATTCGTAACATAACCTGTATCATAGTAAAGCATGCTTGAGTAACTAAGCTTGACACATGACACATGAAAATTCTGATATAATCGATTACACACAATGCATCCGCTAGCGCACATCCTCATTGCTCATTTATTACTTCTAAACTACGATAACCGTATTCCTCACTCCCCAACAATTATATACATCTAAAATTTCTCAAAATCCATTATACCTTTAACTAATGAAACCATTACTATACCATACACTCCATTTATCAATCAATCACTCACCATTTTTAAAAACTATAAGTACACTGTATGAAACATAAAAACACATGCTTATATATCCATGATTAGAAGCAACATATAATAGATCTCTGCAAATTTACGCTATATTATTGACAAAACGTGACATAAGCTAAACCATAATAAAATGTGATATCATATGTATCTAACAAAATAATCTATGAACATCATAAGTATTTAAACAAATTCCTATTTAATACACATTTATACTTATTGGCCAGCATTCGATGATAAAATAATAAATTATAAGTATAAAGCTCTAGCACATGCTTGTAATCGTATCATGGCAAGTATGTATTCATAACGTGTATCATAGTAGCGTAAGTGGGCGAGTAATGATAAACGTTAACGCATGCATATGTGTTAATAGACATGGTTCAATTAAAGGGCAACTGATTGAGTTTTTTAAAAAAGGTAGTCCCCGGTTCATGCTTACCAACCCGCTAACGCTTAAGTGTTTTCGTATATTAATTATAGGAATATAAATGCATACCCGTAACATGTATCATAGTAGCATAAGTGAGAGAGTAAGCAAATAACGAACTGTTGACACATGCGTATAGGTGTTATAAACATGCTTGTTTACATACCATCAAAATTATCATGAGCAAATAATTAAAACAAATGTGAAAGCTATGTACATGCTGTTTGCTGAGTAAGGGACAGAAAAGGAAAACTTACTGACTTGCGGGCTCCTTCAATTAAACGTGGTTGTGTGCCGAAAATGTATCAAACATAAAGGCCCAAAGATGTTTGACTTTTCCTCTCCTCTATCTCCACTTCTCCAGTACTCTGCTTTTCTTTGCAGTCGCTCTGCCCTTTGCTCCAAACTCTCTCCTCTTCTTTTTTTTTTTTTTTTTTTTTTGAACTAGATTGCTGACGTGATGAAGGTGAAGACTGCATGAAATGGGTAGTGGTTGCGGTACTCGGTGAGAGAGCATGGTTGATTTCAGAGTGGGTCGTGGCTCTCGGGAAGGTGGGTTCCGGCGAGATGGTTGCATATCGGCGAGTGGGTTGCATATCGGAGTCGGTATCGGAGTCGGTATCGGTCTCGGCGATGTGAGTCGGTCTCGGTCTCGATGAAGCATAGCGGCGTTGCTGTCTCGGTGGAGCAAACCGCATAGCGGCGTTGTGGTCTCGGTCTCGGCGATGTGGGCTGAATATTGGAAGAATACAGCGTTGTCGGTCAAGTAGAGATCGTACCGGTGTTGTGAATCGGGAAGTAAAACCGCTCGGGCAAGTGGAGCAGACTGTCTTTGAAATCGTATCGGCGTGGGAGATGGGTTCGATCCGATATCAGGGAAGCATAGCGTTCTCGGCGATGTGAATCTCGGAGTGACCGCCGTTGAGGGTTCCTGCTAGCGCTTGAGGGTCGGAGCAGACTGGGAGAGGAAGAAAACCAAACCGGGTTGAAGATCGAAGGGGGTCGGCCGGTATCGTGTATGTCGGCGATGTAGTCTCGGGGTGTCATCGAGGTAGTCGCTCCGATATCGGGGAAGTATCTCGGTCGGAGGATAGTGTCGGGGAAGTGGCCGGTATCGGCGTCGGGGTGATGGAAATCGGAGTGGGTACCGGCGATATCGGAACGGATCGGACAGGGCGGCTCGGGGTGAGCAATCTCGGCCGAGGTCAATCTCGGTCTCGGGGAAGTGAATGGTATGGTGAAACCCGCCGGCGTCGAGGTAGCTGACGGCGTCGAGGGAGTATAGTGGCATAGGAGATGGCAGTACCAGAGTGGGTCACATATCGGCGTGGGAGATGCATCTCGGTGTCGTGGAACGGAGTTAGAGATGTGACTTGGCTCGGGGTGAGCAGTCTCGGTCTCGGGGGAAGGACGGTGTTGTTGACCTCGAGGCAGGCCGGTGTTGAGGGATCCCGGCGATATGGAAACAAGCCGATTGGATGAAGTCGGCCGGCATTTGGAAGCATATCGACGATGTGAGGTGTGTGTCGGTATCGAGGAAGCAACTCGGGCTCAGGGCAGTAGCTCTCTTTGGGTCTCGGGGAGGTGGCTCCGGTGTCGAAGTCCCCGGTGTGGGCAGTAGCTCTTGGAGAGGTGGAGCAAACTGCCTTCTGGAAGCAAATTGCTGCCGCTCGGAAAGTAACTCGGCCTCAAAGTCCCCAACCGTTGGTAAGTTTTCATTCCCGCTGTCGTTTGGTTGTAACTCGATGTTGTACTCGCCGTTGTGCTTGTGATTGCTACTGTTGCTTGTTGCTTGCTAACGCTAGGCTTGTTTGATTGATGCCGTTATGGGTGTTGCTTGCTGCCTTTGTTGACTTGCTTGATTGTTGACCTGCTTACACTAGACTAAGCCCAGTAGTCCCCAAATTCATCTCGCTTACGCTTTCATTAACGCTCACCAAACTTACGTGTGTTTAGAAAAAAAATCTGAGAATAAAAATTTCTGCCTATATCTTAACTCGTATGGTAAAGCAACATGTTTGAACTCTTTGTTGCGATTCCCGTAGACGGCGCCAATGTTCATATCAAGAATAATGAGTATTCAAGATATGACCAAATGTAACTAGACTAAGTGTTTACCGATATGTAAAGACGATAATTAAACGACACGATAATTATAGTGGTTCACCAATTGGCTACTCCACTCGTGCCTCGTTGGGCTTTCACTATCTCGAGCCCGATAATGGTTCAGGCCCAAGTGTTGTATAGATTGTGTGTGTTTGTTTAAGTGGGATAGAGGCCTCCCTTTATAGGTAGGGAGTGCCTCTCCCTTTACAACTTTAGCAATGTGGGAGAGAGGCACAAGTCTCTCAAACCCCCAAATGAAGATACAAATGCTAGCCTTGTTCCTCCTCGGTAATGGATGGATGATTTCCGGTGGTGGCGACGATGGCTTGGCCGGCTCTTGCCGCCGATGAGTAGCTCCGATGTCGGCCTTCATGATATATCCTCGATTACACTTGGTAAATATATGACATATATGTACAATCCTCAAGCTAGCTTCTGTTCATATAAGTTTGGAAAAAGCACAAATTAAACAACATAACACACAGATTGCTATGCATTTGGCATTTTTAACTTGATCATGCAAAGAACTTGACATATGATACGAAGAAAACATATGATATATGATCTATCTAATGACAAGCAACAAATTAAAACATTAGGCATCACAATTGTCATTTACAAAAGTTAAATAAGGTATGTGCAAACGTAGACCATGTCACAAAGCATGACCACACAAAGTGTTGGCATTCAACCATAAGCAATTCAATAACACAATCAAAGTAGCATTGGTCATGATCTCAGAGACCCCAACAGAGCAAAAAAACATGAAATGCAAAAATCCTCATAATGGCCCAAAAAAACTATACTAGTCCCAAAGGCAAGAGAACGGAAATGCTTTACTCATATCTAAAAGACCTACCTAACCAGTGCCTGTAGGATAACATCCCCCATGACCCTACAAGACAGTAATATAAGTTTGTTAAAGAAATTCAAGATACGTCTAGTAACAACATATGAGCTTCCACAAAAACAGCTAGTGAACTAAGATTTGGTTGTGGAGAACATCGGGTATTGGATGTATCTGGAGATAAAGGAGGATTTGGTTGTTGTTTTTTGTACCGGACAAACTATACACCATTCTTATCATAAACAGAAGAAATGCAATGACAGAGAAGGCACCACATAATAGATATAAACCCAGAAGCTGATCAAGTAGAGTCAGTTAGGCTTAACATCCTGATCCTTATCACCCGGACAACCCATCTGACAGAACCATCTTTCATGGATCTTCTGAAGATCTCGATTCTCAGAAAGTCTCAAGATTGCAATCAACATGTCAACAAGTAAGGGTAAATCTTTTTGAAAAGCCTAATTTACATAAATGAACATATAAATTATGAATCTTTAATTTTTTTCAAAATTCCCCTATTCCTAGACTACCTCTAAAGTTTACCAGCAATCTGTATTAATAATGCTCCACTAGCTCCATTTTCAAACACTAAACATAGTTCACTTTTGAGTATTGTTTTTTTGTAGAATATATCGTATTCCTATTTTATTAAATACACATGCAATAGCCTCTGACATGGAACTATTAGATGGAGTAATTTCATGTAAACCAGTAAGAAGCATGAGTAGTTTCCCACCTCCCCAAAAACCCATAATAACAACACTAATACAAAAATAAAAATAGTCATGCAAATTCTGAGCTAGAAAAAGGTACTTACAAATCCCCAACCGCTCCTGGTAAATGTTTGCCCAATCATCCCAAAGTCGGTTGATTTTGAGAGAAACAACTCAACATAAGTAAGCTCATCTATAACAGCTGCCACGCCTCCTTTATCCGGCCCTTACCATAGGTGCTCTTTCATATTCTGCTGGAAAACCCAGAGCAACGAGTCATTCAAACCACATGTAGTCTCTGGTCATCATTCAAAGTTTTTTGGCGACAGTAAAGATCCTCAACCTGGGCTCGGCATCAATGTGAACAACATAGACACGAGGGCCAAGAAGTTTGGATTTTTTTAGCACATTGGTGATGTAACTTTGATTGAATTGGACAGGCAAAGCCAACTTGTAAGCTATTTTTGACTGTTTCTTCTAAAGTTCATCACTTAGAACAGATATTCCATTCCTCCCATATTCGTCATCGACAAAGACAGCAATGACCTCTTTCCACCCATAATAATCAATCAAACCAATCATGGCAACCATCTGAGAGGCATCACTTTGTGTGGTTCGGATGAAGTAAGGGAACTGAAGAGAAGATAGAGTTGAATCGGAAGCCACATATGAGATAAGAGGTACTTGAACACTATTTTCTATCTCGGTGATGATATGAGCTATTGCAGAGATCTATGGAACAACTATGGCAACTATACTTTTGTCAAGTATCTGAAAAGCTGGTCCAAAAAAGTATGTTATTACTGTAATGTAGATTGCAAAAATATTCAATTATGAGTTGATTACAGCATCAAACATTCAATCATCCCAGGCAAGGAACTTAAACATTGAAATCAACATGAAATAAAAAGGAAAAATAAACCAGAGATGCTGATAAATAGTGTAGTAGAATGGCTGTACATGAAAATTGCAATAGGGTCACATGAAAGGCAATGAAATAGTTAATAAAGGAATTATGATGATGATGATGATGAACTTCAACCAACACTAGTAAGTTGAGCATCAAATCATCAATACTCAGACCGAATTTGAGTATATTAGAAGTACACAACACTTCAGTACTTAGCAAACTGAAATGAACTAAATGGAAAACTAAACGAGTGTGTGCTCAAATGATTTTAGGATTAGATATACATACTGACATACAATACCAATTTGCCAGAATAAGTTCATATATACACTACAACTGCTACAGTTTTCAAATTTGAGTCAAGAAAAAAAAATCCTAACTAATAAAATCAACAATGATAAGAAAATGATAACTTTTTATACAGAAGAAGAAATCATTAAGGTACCTTTAAGGGATCCCAAGAACACACTACAATTTGCATCCTCCATAAACAGCTCCAACTTGTACCATTCAGTATTCCAGAATTTGCATTAATATCAGAAACTACTACTTCCATAGTTGTCTTTGCAACTCTACCAATTACAAAGTCAAAGGTGAAAATTTCTCCAATATTGACAAAGGAAGAATTTTGGCAGTAGAAAGAACCAGTAAACAATACCCATATGAGAGTATGAAGTGCTAAAACACTACCGCATTTCTTCCCATTGCCCACGAAATGAAGAAAACAAAGGCCGACGAAATTCCCATATCGTTGGCTATAAGAAGCATCACCAACAAAAATGGTACTCGCCGGCCATTTTTTTCTTCATCGCCGGCTATGATATTATAGCCGACGACTCATCGGCATTAACATTCTCGTCGCCGGCTATAATGTTTAGTATGGCCGACGATGGTTCAGCCGGAACACCGACGAGATAATCTGTCTATAGCCAACGAGTTAATGAATAGTCGGCTATAACGCTTATATCAGATCTACTTTGCAGCAACTCATTCATTTTACAAAAATCCAGTGAGAAAGAAGGAAAACGCTCTGAAATCGTTGGGTATTGTCAAAAGGCGTCCAAAACCCGTTTGTGAAGCTATATATATAGCTAGGTATGTATACGTATATATATATATATATATGCATATATATATGTGGATGTATATGTGTGTTGATTTAGAGTTGAGATTAATGGTTTGATATGCAAATAGAGTTGATATATTGTTGATTTTGAGTGATTGACTGTTGATTTTAAGTTGATTTGAGATGAATTCGATGAAAATATGCTTGTGTATATATATATATGTATATAAATTTATTTTGTGATTAATTGTTAATATGTATATATATACATGTAAATTTGTAATTGGGAATTGTTGGTATATATATATATATATATATTTTTATATGCATGGGTCAACTTTTGTTTAGGGAGATATAAAGACGAAGAATTAATTAAATTAGTGTAGCTAGTTTAATGATAGATATATATATATATAGATGAATGTAATGATGATTTTTTAATTAATTAGTAGTGAATGTATATACATAAATATATAGTTATGGACATGGACAATTTGCTGAGAGGGCCAGTCCATCCTATGATCCAACAACGATGTTGATCAATGATATGTTTCCTCATGAGAGCGGTGTATTTGCTGATCAAGCACCAAATGTCCCTCCCGTCGTTGAGGGTTTCCCCCATATTGAGCAAGTCGAGCCATTACCTGGAGCTCATGTCAACACAAGTGGTATAGACAAGTACAACAACCTGATTGCATTGCAACAGACTCCGTTGTATGACGGTTGTAGTTAGACTGTTCTTGGAAGTGTCATGGGAGTGATGCAGCTCAAAATGGAGAACAAAATGATTGTCAAAACTATTGATTCTTGGCTGAAGTGGACTGCTTCGCTACTGTCACCCGGTCATCGCTTTCCTACCACTTATCATAAGGTGTGACATATCCTGAAAGATCTTGGGATTTCCTACATCAAAATCCATGCATGCAGATATGATTGTATTCTCTTCTGGGGGAAACATCTTGAAGACCTTGAAGCCTGCCCAGTATGTTTTACAGAAAGGTATAAGTTGACTCCTACAGGCAGTAAGAAAGCTGTGAAGATACTTCGATATTTCTCGCTGATTGATAGGCCGGAGCGGTTGTTCATGTGTGCTTTCACGGCCGAAGCTATGAGATGGTGGGCTGAGAGAAATTTGCCTGACGATGACACCCTTATACACCCTGCCGACGGAGACGCTTGGAAGCACATGGTCAGGGAGTTTGATCATTTTGTAGCAGAGGTCCGAAATGTTTGGCTAGGGCTCTCATCTGACGGATTCAACCCTTATGGCAACATGAGTCTTCAATATAGTATATGGCCAGTTATTTTGGTACCGTACAACCTTCCACCATGGATGTGCATGAAGAAGGAATACAATATGCTCACTCTGTTAATTCCAGGCCCGGGTTATCCAGGAAAGTGTCTCGATGTGTATTTGAGGCCTTTGATTGAGGAGCTTAAGTACCTGAGTGAGCGTGGCCACCCCACTTACGATAGGTTCAAAAATGAGATGTTCCAGATGCATGCTATGCTTATTGGCACCATCAGTGATTTTCCTGCCCGCGGTATGTTGTTGGGCAACGTTACCAGGGGTTACAGGGCTTGTTCAGAGTGCATGACTGTTGATTGTTACAGTCCTCATTGCAGGAAAATTGTTCAGATGCGTCACCGTTGTTGGCTTCCAGATGATCACCCAGGCGATGGACATGAGATGAAATTTTGGAAGTGCTGAATGAATATGATTTTGGCCAGCTGAGCAATCATCCTAAGATAGTGTCGTCAATTCCAGACAAGCCCGAAAGGTATAAGTTTTGGACACCCAAGAGCATATTCTGGGAACTCCCCTACTGGCCCAGGTTGCCTATCAGACACTACCTAGATGTCATGCACATAGAGAAGAATATGTGCAAAAGTGTGGTGGGCACAGTTCTGAATTGGGAGGGGAAAACAAAAAACATCCCTAAGGCACGCATTGATCTGAAAGCTATGGGACTGCAGAAACATTTGTGGTTGAGAGATGGTAAGAAAAAAATGCCTCAAGCTCCTTACACCGTCAAGCCGAACCAGAAGCATGAAATTTTTGGGTGGATGAGTAATGTCAGGTATTCTGATGGCTATGTAAGAAATTAATATAATTGTTGCTTATGGCTATGCAAGAAATATAATTGATGCTTATGGCTATGTAGGTATCCTTATGGCTATGCAGGAAATATAAGCAAGTGTGTTATCTTCCGGGACAATAAGATGTACGGATTAAAGAGTCATGACTGCCATGTACTGCTTCAATGCATTTTCCCTGTTTTCATTCGAGAGTACCTGCCCAAAGAGGTGGTGGAGCCGTTGGTGGCCTTGTCAAGATTCTTTCAGAAGTTATGCACCAGAGAAGTTAAAAAATCAGATCTTAGGGAGATGCAAGATGACATCATTTTTATCATGTGCAAGCTTGAGAGAATATTTCCCCCAAATTTTTTCGACATCATGCCTCACCTGATGATCCATCTTCCCGAACAATTGTTGCTTACCGGTCCGGTACACTACACTTGGATGTATCCCATGGAAAGGTAC
Organism: Geum urbanum; assembly: GCA_946800695.1. Classification (NCBI taxonomy): domain Eukaryota; kingdom Viridiplantae; phylum Streptophyta; class Magnoliopsida; order Rosales; family Rosaceae; genus Geum; species Geum urbanum. Next base: position 32,856,420 of record OX327000.1, on the reverse strand, counting down.
AAATGATTCATACATTTGTGTTTGCCTATATTTTTATATGTAAATTCTTATTTTTTAAGTATCATAACATGCACTTGTTAACTTGTAGACAATTGGGAGACTACAAGGCCGGACTATATGAAGAATAAATCTGCACCTGAAGGGTGTATCGCTGAAGCATATCTTGCGCACAAGTGTGTAACGTACACCAACTTGTATTTGGGAGCGCTGGAGGACCCCCAACAACATATGCCGATAGATGAACCCAAGTTCAACCTTTCTATCATCTCCAATGACGTGGTAGTACAGGGAAGCTTGCCAAAGTCGTACAAGTTGGATGGAAATGAGATAGCCATTGCCCATTGGTCGGTACTGATTAACTGTTCAGAAGTTCAATATTGGAAAAACTATCATCTTCACTGCCTTGCTATTGCCGGTGATGTTGACTACCACAACAAGACGTTTGCAAACTACTTTAGTCAATGGATAAGGGTATATGTGTATATATATTTTTTTATATCCTTATATAGCATGTTTGTTCGTGGTTTTCTTTTTCTATGTTCATAATTTCTTGTGTGGTTTCTTATCTTTTTCCAGATGAACCAAGTAGCAAATGATGGTTACTCAGAGTGGTCAAACGAATTGAGGCTCTTGACGATGAAACCGATAGCTTCAAAAGTTTACTCGATGTGTCCGGTCAATGGCGTGAAATTTATATGTGAAAATAGAGACGACCGACTGAAAACACAGAATTGTGGGGTGATGGTCTATAGTGGGCAGGATGACGTTGACTATTACGGTGTCCTTCATTCAGTTGTTGAACTAATTTATGGGAACCGCATGAAAGTGCACTTGTTCAAGTGTAGATGGTTTGATACTAGCCCGGAGAACACAAGGACCGATCAGTACGGAATATTTTCGGTGAATACTGCTACAAGCTGGTATAAAGAAGACCCTTTCGTTCTTGCCACATCAGTAAAACAAGTGTTTTACCTTGACGATCTTATGAACAAAGTCCTGTGGAAGGTGGTTAACCATGTTGCTCAAAGAAACATATACAGTGCTACCACACTTGGTGAGACCGTAGATGATGATGAAGTTACTGCATACCAAGAGCCGAACGCTTTTGACATTCCGGAATCCTCTACGATTCGCTTTAATAATATGAGATCGGAGAGTGTGGTTCGAATTACTAGAGAAAAACTTCTTGATGTTAATCCAAATGAAGTAGACGATGCTTCAGATGATGAGGAGCGGCACATATTGTCAGAGGTTACCTATGAAACCGAGCCAGACTCAAGTGATGAATATGATTATGATTATCATCCTTAGTACGTTAATGATGTACGTAATTTAGTGTATATAAACGTGCATGTATGTTTGTTATGACCGACAAGTTAGTATAAGAAACTCGTCGAAAATACTATCACCGAAATAGAAGAACTCGCACAGCTTCGTAAATTACAAAAATTTGGCCAACGTCATATCGATGAGCCACATCAGTGTTTATACTACATTAGACTTGAAAGAAGATGACGAAGCTAAGATGTCTGTACGTCTCAGGGAAAATGAACACAGAGCCTTCGATCATGCATGGCGTTATTTGTTGATCTGATGATTGATGACATTCATTTAACCAAATAGTGAAACAATGGAAATAAATAGTTTACCACTGAACTAGTTAGCTATAGAGCAAATTATATGAGGCTTGAAAATAACACTTGAAACAATTAGAAACCAAAGAAATTTGGAAATCACACTATAACCAACGAGTTAGTAAGAAACTCGTCGGCAATAATCACTGACGAGTTTCTTACTAACTCGTCGAAAATACTATTGCCGACGAGTTAATAAGAAACTCGTCGGCAATAATCCTGGCCTTAGGTCCCAGCCCGACGAGGTAAGGACTCATTTCTTCCATAACTCCTAAACCCTAGAATCGCCCCCCTCCGCCTCTCGCCTCTGATCTAGCCCGAAATCACTCCTCCCTGCCCTCTTGCCTCTCCCCGACGAGAACAGCCCCCTTCCCTCCTCCCCTCTTGCCTCTCCCCCCAAAAAACCCTAAATCATAAATTCACCCCTCCCCTCCCTCCGGCCGCCGAAAATCGAGCACCGTCGCCGTCCTCTCTCTCACTGACGCAGAATGACAGGTCCCCTCTCTCTCTCAATTCGATTTTATCATCTTCAATTTTACATGAAGTTCTCCTAATTATTGTGTAGGCATTTTAATTAAGTTGGTGTTGGAATAATTTTTTGTGTAGAAAATATTTTGTAGAATATATTTTGTGTAGAATATGATTTTGTGTAGGATATTTTTGTGTAGAATATATTTTGTAGAATATATTTTGTGAATATATTTTTGGTTAATTAAATATTGTTGATGGAGTTGTGAGATGTAGAATACATTTTTGTGTATGTAGAATATATTTTGGTGTATATTCTTTTGTGTTGGTATAATTAAGAATTTATTTGTAGAATATATTTTTGTGTAGAATATATTTTGTAGAATATAGTATGGTGAATATATTTTTTGTTAATTAAATATCGTTGATGGAGTTGTGAGATGTAGAATATAATGTTGTGTATGTAGAATATATTTTGGTAATGATATTTTTGTGTTGGTTAATTAAGAATTGGTTAGAATATATTTTTGGCTTGTAGAATATATTTAGGTGTAAATTTTTGGCTTGTAGAATATATTTTGGTGTAAATTTTTGGCATGTAGAATATATTTTGTAGTATATTTTTGGCATGTAGAATTTATTTTTGGCATATAGAATATATTTTTGGCATGTATATACTGCTGGTTTAATTAGTTGGCAATTTATTTTTGCATAAACTTGATGTATAAAGGTCTATATATAAGCAAATTTTTTGCTATCAACATGTTGTTTTGTTATTGTTGTTCTCACGAATGTAGTTGTTCCTATTCTGTTTAATTGTTGGATGTGCAGGAGGTTTTGCGGCAAATTGGTTTGGGGCCAACAAACGGAGAGTGACTAGATCCGGTGGAGGGAGCAGTAGTCAAGCATCCTCATCCACAATCAGCAACACGCGCAGCGGCCCTATTATGAATGCTCACACACAAGTTTTGCTACGTGCGCGAGAACAGGAGGAAGCTGCACGATCCGGATCCTTGTAACCCTCAATCCAGCCTCGACCCTCAGGCAGCAGACACTCAGGCGAGCGACCCTCAACAAGCGCATCAAAAACTCCCTCGATCCGAATGCCCCTTATTGGCCCGGTGCCTACTCCCTTTTCATGACAATCATCTGAGGTAGATGGTGCAGGCGTCTCATCGTCCAGGCCTCGTCTATCTCCGCCGTCCGGTCTCTTCGTGCCCGACGAGATTCCTGTCATCCCTCAATTCGATGCTAGGGGGAGGGTTATTTTTATTGAAGGATAGCCGGAGTTCCTGACCGTGGAGGAAGCGTACGTGTTCAAGCCGTTCGACCCCGTGTATCTTTGGAGTGCGAGGTGCATGAACCAGCAAATGGACGATGCAGGTAAATTTTATTTAACAAGATGGATTACTTAATTATTACTTACGACTATAAATAGTGTCAATTAATAATTTTGATTTTTTGACATTGTATTATTAGGCAATCTTGTTAATGCCAATGGAAAACGAAAGACTAGAGGCCCCGTAACCGGGAAGAATCTTGAGCAGGCCACCAGGGGAAAGAAAACGATCATTAAGGCCAATGAGCGTGATGAGGTGATCGAGACAGAAAACACCACACGAAAGTATGCTAGCATGTCCGGGGCTGTCGTGCGGGACAAGGTCCCAATGCTGTGGCCAGATTGGGGTGCTGTGCCTCGCTACGTGAAGTTGCAAGTGCATAATGCACTGACTGTGAGTTAAATCATATTTTCATTACGTAAATTTTATATTTATTAATTAAGTCCGAAGAAATATATAATTTTACCATTTATATATCCATCTTACAGCTGTGGTTTGACGTGGAAGAACGCCTTATTGAGACGTCGGCAAAGCGTCAACTACATATCAGGTGATGTGATTCGAGTTATTTAAGTATATATCGAGTTAGATTTTTATTTATCAAGTGTTTTAATATCTCTAACATTTGTTTCCGGTGTTAATATAGGTATAAAGAGTGGAAGAACAAGCTTTCAAAATACTACACAAAGTACAAGGATCTAGGCCGAGGTGCTACCCCTAGCGAACTCCGGTTTAGGGAGTACGAGTGGCTGTGGCTGGTAGCCCACTTCGAGCACCCCAAAGTGAAGGTATGCATCCTGAATATATTTTACAACCCTAATGTATCGTATCACATTGAAATAGTTAGTTACTAATTTTTTGACATATGTTTATCCAACAAGGCGATTTCCAAGACGAATAATGAGAACATATTGAAAAACACCAAGTCCCATCATGGAGGTTCACTCAACTATTTGGGTTGGTCGCGTAGGGCGCAGAAACAAAAAGAAGTCACCCCGTTGGTGTTTGTTCATCAGAAGTTCTATCCGCAGTGCCCTGAAGAAGCGGTAAGTCTTTGGCCTCATTAATTAGTTCACATATGCATGTGTTAATAAAACTATTTTTCTCTATCAATTTATTTTGTTTAATAATACGTTATTCATATTCGCTTTTCAATTAGGTGAGAGTGGAAGATGCGATCACAGAGGTCACCATGAATATAACTCAAAAGGACCATCCTGACTGCTCGGAGGAGGAAGTGACCCAGTATGCCTCTCAGATCGATACGCTTGATCGCCCTATAACGGCTCAGATCATGGAAAAAGCGTGCGGGACTGGAAGGAATATCCACTACTGTAGGGTAATGGGCTCAGCGGGTGAAGGGGTATTGAATGACACTTCAGAATATTCTAGCGGGTCAAGAAATTCTTCTAGGAACTCTAACCTAGCAGCGGAGCTCCAGAGGACGCAGAGGGAGTTGGAGGAGCAAAGGAGGGTGGTGGAGGAGATGCGGCAATTGGCCGAGCAACAGACAACCAGAGAGGCCGAGCACCGGACGATGGTCGAGCAACACCGAGTTATGGTCAAGCAGCAGGCACAAATTATGACATGGATGCAGACGATGTACGAGTGCCAGACTATCGGACAACCGGTCCCCACACCTCCACTGATGCCTGTTTTCCCCAGTGTTCCACAACCGCAGCCGTCGCAGCAAGACCAGGGTAGCCGCCGGAGTTCAAATGATTTCGTAAACATGGATTTCGTCGACTCTTAGTGTAGTTGTATTTTATTTTTGTATTGTTGCTGTTTGTATTATTGGACAAATATGTGTGCATGTACTGTTGGATGTGTATTTGTACGGTTTGTGTTGTTCACTGCAGGTTCTGGAATTGAGTCCAATCCAGAACCTACAGTTTTTTGTAAAATGTCACCGGATATAGCCAACAACAAGACCCTAATTCGTTGGCAATAATCTCACATTTCTGCGAGATGCTTGATTATAGCCGACGATATTCTTCAAAAAATCGTCGGCCATAAACGGGGCGGTCAACATGTTGACCCCGGCGGAGCTTCATCACCGACGAGTTACGTCGTCGATGATGCTTTTTTTCATTTCCGACGATGATATATCGTCGGTGATACTTCCAAGGTATTACCGACGATATCATCAGTATCTCGTTGGTGATACTTCCACCGACGGCTAGTTTCCGGCGACCGTATAACCGACGACATGTCGTAAGTTATGATGATCCCCGACGATTTATTATGAAAGGCCGACGACTTTATGTCATCGGCAATGGGAAGAAATGTGGTAGTAAAACCACAGCATATCTCATAATGGAGTAACCGCAAGAATTCCCACCACTCCAATTCATCACAATAAAGACTCAAATTTTCCTAAAACCTCCTTTTGATTTTGGATAAGTGTTCTTGACCCAAAGACATCAGAAACAAGCTTTCTGATGGTACCAAGAGAATAACTAATAACCCCACATTAAGGATATCATCTAATTTCTTGATCAGTGTATAACCCAGTTGAGATAGAAACTTAAATTTGAGATAAACACCCAAAAAAAATCCATTACTGAAGTATAGAATTTCATAACTGAAAATTTGGCAGTCCAAAGCAAAAAGAAAAGTTCACAGCAGAAAGCTCACAAAGTGAACTCAATAGTATTCCACTCACAGATTCACAATCTGAACAAATTGAAAAGCCTAGATTGAATCCACGTATAGAACAATGATAAGGAACAAACAAACCTATCATTGAAATTGAACGAGTTTGATGAACAATATTGAGGAACTTACTGGAATTAATTAATTCGATGGACACCTAATAGTTCCCATACGATTCTAGAGAGGCATAGCTTTGGAGGAGAGGGTGCGCTTCCATGGCGATTTTCTTCACACTCTTATTCTGCGCGATGGAGAACTGACAGAAGAGAGAAAGAGGCAAAGAGGAGAGCAAGGGAAATCCAGTAATTCAGAGCTGTATAAGGGTAGTTTAGAAAATACATAAGTTTCATTTAAAACATTGCTCACCCGAAAAGTAAGTTAAAAGCACCTCTGAAGTAGCTTTTTGAAATAGCAAAGAAGACATCTTTTTCTATAAACTCCTATCAAAATAAGTTAGTTTACCAATGTGATGACCCGGAACAGATTGAGCAGTGTCATCAGCTAGGTCCGTGAGATTATGAGTAAATAGCATATTTCCGATAATGGATTTACTCGTCAGGTTTGATAACGACTAAATCATTGGCCGAGAATTGGAGCTGGGTCTCTTCTCAAGAGTTGTTGTACGTGTGATTTCGAGTTCGTGGGCGGTTCCGGATCGTTATTTAGACGACCGAGGAATAAGTTATGAATATTTGAAGTTTCGACGTAATCAGATTTAAATGGTGATGCTCTTAGCTACTAAATTACCGGACGAGAATTTGGTTTCGGTTTCTTCACGGAAGTTGTTGAGAATTTAATTTCGAGCTCGTGGGAACTTCCGGAGCATTATTCCGAGTTACGAAGATTAAGTTGTGAATATTTCCGATTGTTGATTATTTAGTCGGTTTAAATATGTTTGGGCTGAACCGTTGACTTTTTATCCGATTGGTCGATGTGTTTGACTTCGGGTGATAATTGAAGAACATGTCGAGTCGAGTTTGTTACCGCAAGAATTATCAGAATCGAATTTACGACGTGAAAGTTGCATGTGTTTGAAGTTTGCCGAAAATTAAATTATGGAAGTTTCCTAATTGGGAAAGCTATAAATGAGAGTTGCCATATTGGGAAAGTCAAACTTGAAATTTATTGTTTGTTGACCGGTCAACCCAGCTGGGAGGAGGTGCACGTCAGTCCTCCACGGCTCGCCGGCGGCGAAGCCCGTCCGGCCACCTCCGGCCTCGGGGAAGGACCCCATCGACACGCCTCGGTGTCCCCATCACTCTTCCGGTCGCCTTTCCCGGCGTGGGTCACTGGAGAGAGAGTTATTTCCGGCAAGAAAATGAAGAATTTTGATGAATTCGGGTTATGATTTTTCGGTCAAATTGAGCTACAATTTTGGGTGGTCTTTGAAGCTCTCATCACCTAGAAGCTACCATGTAAGTTTGGTGATCTAATTTTGCTTGTGTATGGAGAATTTTGGATTTGAAATTTTGGTGACAATTCGGTTTATCATGAAATTGACCTAGTTAGAGTGAGAATTGGCCTTCGTTGCAGTTGTGAAAGTTGCTCAGTGGGTGATTTTGAATGGAATAGGGGTTGCTCCGCCGTGGAATTCTCCGTTCGGGTGGCGGCGCCGCCGCTGGCGGTGGTCAACGGCGGTCAACGGTCAACAGTTTGACTTTTTGGAGTTTTCGACAAGTTGCATGTCATTTCACTCGAAATCGCGCCCCGATTGCAGTGGGGAGATTCGTTTCTCGATTTGAGCATCCGAAAGTATAGCGAGGTATTGAGGTGTACATATCGGATTTTCGACGATTCGTCGTATTTGGATTTCGTGTTTCCGAGAACGATGGTTTCTCGTGATTTGATTTGATTTGTCGAGTTATGATTTTGAGAAATGGACTTTGTGAATATTCAGGGGTTCGTGATCGTTCGTTTGGCGATGGAGTTTCCGCCGGATCACGGGTTAACGCGAACTGCGTTACGCTAGTCTGTGAGTGGACAATTTCTTTTCACGGATTGTTTGCGAGTCTTATTACACGTTTTATGAACTTGAGCATGCATACGAGATTTCAATTTACATGAGCATGTGTTTTACGATTATACATATACGGATATGCGTATACGAGTATACATACGTACATATTATGTTTTATGCATGTACATGAAAATGATTTATGATTTAGTTTACACAGAGTACAGTCGTTATATGTTGTTGTATCGATACACTCGCATCCCAGCTGATCCCCGAGGATGTGTACCGGGGGAGGCTGTGACTCTTGACCCGAGGCCTTTACCGGGGGGAGGCAGACCTCTGACCTGAGGCCTTTCTGGCTAGAATTGCGTGGAAGTCTGGGACTCCGTGATTCTGACTGTATTAGCACGGATGTGTCCATGAGTGACCCCGTGGGATTTTTACTTGCATGCTCAGTAAGCTGGAGGAGTATGAGTTTTACCTCGTGTACTTGTTATTTTTTTTGTTTTTTACCTGGACTCGCATATGTTATTTTAAACATATATATATATATATCAACTGGTGAAAGACATTTATTTTCGTCCACTCACTCTAACAGTTTTCATGTCTTTCCCCTGGGCTTTTCGGTTTCCGTGCCCAGTTTGCAGTTCGGACTCTGGTGTCGCACGTCGTGGTTAGAGGCATAGTTCTCGAGCTACCTTGTTTCTTCCAGTATGTTTATTGTTCTACCTACTGTGGTATACCTATATGATTATACATTAGAGGTCGCTCTAAGTATTCTATTGTATATATTATACGATTTTACACCGGATTTCAGTAAAGTACGGATATATTTACTACTTTACATTATTGTTGATATATTGAGAAATCCGGATGGGATTGGTGCCCACATTAGAATTCAGATGTGCCTTTGTTTTTCTGTTTCTAGGAATTGAATCTTTGAATCTATGTGTCTGCCACGCTTCAAATGTGCAACAGATAGCTCATTAGCCACCATTTTTGTCCAACTTGGACTTCAATTCGTGGGAGTATTAACTATTGGGATATGCAATCTTTTCACTTTTGTTGTGTCAGTAAATGCATAAGGCATTGTATCAACAATATTTTAAAGATGTAGAATCCTCCGTACCTCATTTTTATTTTGTCTGGTACGAGGATCAAGATGAGACAACGTAGGTACCACCCACGTTAATTCATGACGTTTTTCAAGAGCTTTCTTATCTCCTCCTAACAACGGGAATATTGTCTCATCAAAGGACAACCTGCAAACCGTGCACGAAACTTGTCACATGCCAAGGGTTCAAGCATGGTGAATCAAAACTGATATAGATTCTCAATCGTCGATGATGGCCCATTTTTTAATGTTTTGGCAGTTCAATAGGCACATAAGTAGTGTAACAAAAAATTCGAAGATGGGAGATATTGGGATGGCTCCCCGTAGCAAGTTGTAATGGGAAATACTTGTGGTTGTTTGTGGTCCTCAAAAGAATTAATGCTGTCGCATGCAATATTGCATGTTCCCATGCATGAATATGCAACTTTGTTTTCAAAAGCAAAGTGTGTGCAATTATCTGAAGACGCTTTATGAAAGCCTCAGCCAAACCCTTTTGAGTGTGAACATGTGGAATGTTCAACTTCTATTCCCAAAGACATGCAATAATCATCAAATGTCTGAGATATAAACTCACAAGTATTGTCTAATATGATGGACTTAATGGAATAATCCGATAATTGTGCTTGTAACTTAATTATCTGAGCAAGAAATTTGGCAAAAGCCTCGTTGCGTGTAGACAAGAGGCAAACATTTGATAATCTTTTCAATGCATCAACCAAAACCATAAAATATCTATATGGTCCGCAAGATGGTTGAATAGGACTACAAACGTCCCCTTGTATTCTTTTTAGTAAAGATGGAGATTCAGTGTCAACATTTGCATAAGAGGGTCCAATGACTAATTTTCCTTGAGAGCAAGCTTGGGAAGGGTTGTCGCTTGGCAAGACGATATTTTTGGTCAACAATGGATGCGCACTGGAATTTGTAATGATCTTACACATCATGGCAAATTCAGGGTGACCTAAATGATCATGTCAAAGCATACATGCAATTTTGTTCTTGAACTTTTGGTTCATGACATAGTATACCTCAATGGACTTCATAGTTGTATAGTACAAACCAGATGATAAGCCAATCAACTTTTCCAATATGCGCATTTGGCCGTATCCATAAAAACTAATGCAAGATATTCCACATTCTTTTGATTGGTGGTCTAAAGATGGAATCCATTTAAACGAATATCCTTGAAACTAAGTAGATTCCTTCTGGATCTAGGAGAGTACAAAGCCTCTTTGATGGACAATTGGGCTCCATTTGAAAGACTAATGTGGACTATTCTGAAGCCTTCAACCAAGTCTGCAAGACCTAATATAGTTTTAGAAGGTACTAAGGAAGAGAAATATTTTCGATCTTGAAGAATCGTATGTGTGATAGTACTGTCAACAAGACATATATCTTCTCCATCCTTAAGTTGAGCGTGTGCAAGATCCATTTGCATGCCTTCACGTAGAAATATTATAATAAGTAAGAAACAAATTGAATCATGCTAATAATTAAATGTGTACACAAAGAGAAAAATATATGCTCTAATTGTCGGTAAATGTTGATTTACCAAAGCAATTATAATTCTTATTTCAAAGAGAAGAAGCAATTATATGAAGTGTATTTTCCGCGTGCAGGTAATGGTAATTCCACGTTAGTAACGAAACTCTGCCGAAATTTCGAAAAGTTTTTGTTGGTTCGTGTTTTCGAAGGGGGTTCGATTCCGGTTTAGGCAACTAACCGGGGTTGGGTCCTTTCAACCAAACACTTCTTTTTCTAAATGTTATCAAATAAGTTCTTTAACTTATAAGTTAAGGTTTGCCAAACATAGCCTATATATGCATATATATGCTCAGAAGCCTAATCGGCAATCTACAAACCCTCATTTACATCACACATAATGATCGACTTCCTAACAGAAACCGTATCCGAGTCCAGTGAACTATATTATAATATTTTTTAAGGAGATTTATTCTCCATAACTTCTGATGTGTGTCTTGTCCTAGTTAGATACGGATTAGATTAGATATAGATACAGAGGATCCCTGTTATATCGAGACAGTTATTGTAACATATTGTATTAGCCTATATATACGGCATTCTATCAATGAAAAAGTTACAGTTTTTTGTTATCATATTATTCTCCTACGTACAACACGTTATCGACACGAGATTCTAACCCGAAACTTTGTGCCAAAACCAAAACATTTTTCCCATCCCAAAATTCGAGATTGACCACTTCAATCTCATAAACCTGTGCACATCCGTCAATTTCTACACAGGATTTCGAGAAGTTCAGGCCGAACCAGATATAGATCTTCATATTTATAGAAATCCCCATATGTCTATTTTTCAGAACATTCAGATGTGTTTAGAGAATGTTATGGCCGATTGAGTATATGTGGCATTATAAAGATCGATCAGGCTATGATCGAGAAGTCTTTAAGCACTTTTCCTACCTCCATGGACACCCTTGCGCACCAATTGCATGAATTTTGCACAAGAACGACTTAAATCATTTAGTTATCTCATGAATGTGTTGGCCAAGAAAGGGTGCTATCGTGAGATTATTCTCATCAATAATGCTCAGCTGGCCGATATTAAAAGGATCCATGAGTAGTATAATATTGGAGGGAAGGTAAGTAAGGATAGAAAGAATGGTCGTTCTGGGCCTTATTCTAACCATGGTAGAAAATGAGGATGTTGTCATGGTCGTGGTAGAGGAGAAAATAGTCGTGATTTGACTTAGAATCGCCATGAAAAAAAACCACAACAACTCCAATAAGAATTATTCCAAATTCGATTCTAGGAATGGTGGAAATTCTTTCAATTCCACTTCTGATTTGTGCTTGTCATCTTGCTATAGATGCGGTCCTACCAAGCACATGCACAAACAACGTTGTGAAACTAAGGATATTCAACATGCCTACAAGAAGTGCATGAAATATCTAGCACATGAGACTTAACTTCACTGAAATTTATGAGATGAAAGATTGCAGTGAAGCAAATCTTATAATAGTAGACAATACAAAAGCAAGTCTGGTGACTGTTATTTTTGCATAGTCTATGTATTAGGCTTATATCTTTTCTATGTAATCAAGTTTTGTTTCCATTTTGACTTGGTTTTAGTCATGTTTTTAAGACTATGTTTTTAGTCGGTTTTGGAATAAGAACATCTATGATGTAATTGTTACTTCTTGGCGAGCAATGAAATTTTCTCTATTTATGCAAGTGTTGAGAATGTTATTTCACTACTTATACATCGTATGGTTCGATGTTTACAATTAAATATGGCATAATGACACAATGATACAATACAAACAAGACACGAAAAAGTGGTTGTTTTGATCTCAGGAAATTTTCAACCCGTCGAGATTCTTCTCGACCCGTCAAATGCTCCATTCTGGATTGGTTTTTACATTATTCGACCTGTCGAATTTTTCCTCGACCCGTCGAATGTTTTCTTCTGTCTCGTTTCATGTCCAATTTTTACCCGTCAAAAAATATGCTCGACCCGTCGAAAAATAAATATTGCAAAATTGATATTAGTTTTCGGTTTTATTCGACCCATCGAATATATGCCACTGGACAACCTTTTGACCCGTCGAAAAAAAATGGTATCGGAAAATCAACTTTTATTTAAGGTTTTCTTCGACCCGTCGAAGGTGTTACCTGGATTATGGTGTTTTAGATGTGCTTATACATTGGTCTAAATCGACCAAACTGGATTTAAGCACCGTATGTGGTTTTACGTCATGCCATGGAACTTAAAAAATAAGGGTCTTTTCGATCGGTAAGATTTTGTTATACATCGGTTGTGTTTAGGTATTATCATACCATATCAGCACTAAATAAGGGTTACACCCTTTTAAATCTTTAAGTATTCACTTAAAGTGTTCGCTATGTCTTGGATTCAAAAAACTGTTTGATTAACATTGTTTTGTTGATATATGATAGCGAGAGTGAGTATTACCATTCGAACCTTACTCAAATTTGAACACATTATGCCAATATTTTTCTCCTAACATATTGAGAATGGAAGAGAGTTTTTGTGTCAAATCTCCATAGAATGCTGCCAACGACACAATCTGGAGAAGTTTATGAGGATTTGTAGTGATTTATATATTACTACGGTTTGAATCATTGAATCCAATGCAGTCACTTATATTACTATATGTGACTTAGCCTCATATGAGCTTTTGCACTTTGATGATCGAGATATTGAGACAGTCTCATGATCATCTGTTCTTAAGAGCAAAGAAGCATGTAAGAATACCTAATACCATCTGTTTAAATGGGGGAACTGAGATTACTCCACTCGGTTCAGGCTCGGTCTCCAGGAGGAGTGCAACACCATCCTGGCAACATACCATTGTGTTGTTGTGCGTTATCCCACCAGATTATATGTTGCAATTTGTTATGCACATTGCTCGTTTTGCGAAGATGTTTATGTATGTAATGTTGTTTACATGTATGCTGGTATTTCGTTGTAGACACAACTTCCATTCCTCCACAAATTCCAAGAATCTATTTGTGGATAAATCAAAATAATATGCGGACTATTTATATATGGTTTTGATTGCTGCATCAATGCATAGGTCACACGACTTTGCAATCCACATGTTATGCTGCATTTTAAAACTCCTAGCACAGATTATTAAGCTTCGGGCCCACCACCTGAATAATTCAATCTGGCCATTTAGATTGGTTTAATAAAGGAGAGTTTACATCAAAATATTTTTTTTGACTATTGCATATTGATTGGTATTGGTGTTGAATATCCTGGTTCCCCATGTTCTTTCATAGAACGGTTTAGTAGAGGCAAAACTCAAGCGGTTCAAAGCGGGATATAAAATATTACATGTAGCTATGCTTATTCATTTGATACCCATAAACTGTCAATCAATCAGTGTGTACCAGTTGGTAACTGGATATGAGCCTGATATCTCACATATACGCATCTATGGTTTCGCGGTACATGTGCCTACTACACTTCCACTGCATACAAATATAGGTCATCAATGATGACTAAGTTTCTATGTTGGTTCTCTAACGATTGTCTGCTATTAAGAATCTTTGACAGAAGATCTCGTTACCACTGGTTTTGTAGATAGTCACTATGATGAGACATACTTCTCACCATTAGGGGGAGATAAGAATGGCTTTATTCTAGATTAACGTAGAAAATTGACGTGGTATATCCCTACTATGTTTCATCATAATCCCCGCACATTTCAGTGTGAGATTGAAGTGCAATGTATTCTTGATCTTCAAAAAGTAGCAAACTTTATGCCTAACTTCTTTACTGATATCATAAAGGTGACGAGATCAATTTACTTGCTACAAATCCTGCAAGGTTGAAAGTCCCTGATATTAGGCAAGTTAAACGTAACACCTAGGCAATTTTGTTTCTCCTGCCCATGTGGGGGTGTAGCATCGGTCAAAATCCACTGATGAGTTGCCGGTGAAAAGGTAAGTCATCAAGGCACAACCGTTCATCATTAACACATGAGATTGTTTCTAACTGAAATTTTGTCTAAAAAGTCGACATTAACAAACACTGGGGGATGCCTCAGAGTCAATGACGATGTCAGTAAACAAAGAAATTTCACAAAGGGAAACAAATGCTAACATTATTATAGATAGTTCTTCTATGTTCATTGATGATGTGTTTACTTATTCCGTCGCTCAGGGATTGACGACGATAAAGTGGAACATTCACTACAAGAAAACATCACTTAGACCACGGAAACGTAATTGTTCCGTGGTCCAAGTGACACCTGGACGATGGAAATGACTCCGTGGTCCAAGTACCACCTGGACGACGGAAAATACCATCTCCGTCGTCCAGGTGGTCAGCTGGACCACGGAGTCTTTTCCGTCGTCCAGGTGATCACCTGGACCTCGGAGTCTTCTCCGTCCTCCAGGTGATCACCTGGACGACGAAGAATGCCGTATCCGTCGTCCAGGTGATCACCTGGACCTCGGAATCTTCTCCGTCCTCCAGGTGATCACCTGGACAACGGACCGACACGTCGTCGTCCGAGTATACGAAACGTACTTCCACTTAGACGACGTACCGACACCTCCGTCGTCTAAGTGAAGCATTATATAAGCTGATCGAATTCATTCGATTCCTCGATCTATTCATTCCATTTGAAGAAGAATTGAAGGAGAAGGGAGAAGGAGAAGCTAGGGAGCTATCTAGCTAGAAGCTAGGCCGAGAAGAATCAGGATCGATAAGGGATCTCCGCTAACTAGCTAGTTAGCTTAATTAACGTACAGATATCGAGAAGGCCAGAAGGTACGTACGTACGTACGCAGTTAAAATTTGCTTAATTAATTAATATATATTTAGTGAAAACGTACGTACATATATACATGCAAGGATGTTAGCTGATGTTAGCTATATATATATATGTACAGATCGATTAAATTACGTACATACGTAATTGATGGATCGATGTAGATCGAGTACGTATAATTAAGCGCAAATTAATTGACAAATATATATAAATGTAATAATTAATTAATTATAATATTTTGTAGCAGTATGGACAAGAGTTGGATGAAGTTGAAGAATAGATGTGATGTCCGGTATATGGATGGAATTAGCGAATTTGTGAATTTTGCGATAGAACATGGTCAGGGAAAGAAACGTTTCAGGTGTCCGTGTCAGAAATGTCTTAATTGTCAGTATGCGGAGTTTAATGTTATGGTGCAATACCTGTACGAAAATGGTATGATGTGGAGTTACACTACATGGAGCGAGCATGGTGAAGCAGTAGAGTTCAGCGCAGCAGACTTCAGCTCAGGGTACAGTTACCATGGTGCCTCATCCAGCGGCAGTGGTGCCGGACCCCCAGCTTGCAACCCAACTGCAGATTTGGTCCATGATGCGTTTCCGGGATGTAGTCATAGTGGACACCAACACCAAGACGGAGGTTACAGTACCACTTATGAGCATGATGACACATTCCCCGCAGCTAGCTTGGCCACTGACACCAGTGAGATGGAAAAGTACAACCGGATACTACTTGAAGCGCAGACCCCGGTGTTCCCTGGATATCGAGAGAATGTGTTGCAATATGTGATGGAGCAAATGAAGATAAAAGTGAAGCACAAAATGTCAGTGAGTGCTTTTGACGAAATTCAGGAGCAAATATGTAAGTTGCTTCCTGATGATCACAATCTTCCTAAATCTCATTATAAGGTTAGAAATATCCTGAGCAGCCTCGGCTTAAAGTACAGGATAATTGACGCATGTCCGAATGATTGTGTGCTATTTTACAAAGAGTATAAAGAGTTGGACTATTGTCCCGTATGTGGCCAGTGCAGATTCCAGTTGAATAGGAAGAGTTCGAAAAAGAGAATTCCTGTGAAAGTTGTTCGATATTTTCCCTTGATTCCCAGATTGCAGCGCCTGTACATGTCTCTACACACAGCAGAGGCGATGCGATGGTACGCAGAAAAGCGAATAGATGACGATGTCCTGCGACACGCCGCGGATGGGGAGGGTTTCAAACATTTCGACAGAGAATTTGGAGACTTTGCTTCAGAGGTTAGAAATGTTAGACTCGGCCTATCTACAGACGGATTCAATCCTTGGGGAAGTAATAGCTCCGCCGTCAGCACTTGGCCAGTTATTCTGATGCCGTACAACTTGCCTCCGTGGATGTGCATGAACAAAGAATTTAATTTCCTTACCGTATTAATTCCAGGTCTTAAATCTCCATCGAAGTGCTTAGATGTCTACCTCAGACCTTTGATCGACGAGCTTAAACTGTTGTGGGAAAATGGAGTCCCAACTTATGACAAATTCACTGACACGATGTTCACGATGAGGGCTGCCGTAATGTGGACGATCAGCGATTTTCCAGCTTATGGGATGTTGGCAGCCTGCAGGACAAAAGGATATAATGGATGTCCTATATGTTTGGACGACGTGAACTCTAGTTGGCACGCGGGGAACGTGTGTTACTTGGGTCACCGTAGATGGCTTCCTCACGACCACCCGTGGCGACAGGATGAAGCTCATTTCGACGGTACGGTAGAGAACAATCCTAAACCCCGTAGTTGGTCGGGCGAAGAGATTTTAGAGAGGTTGAGCTATTTCGACTTTGGTGTGTTGAGCAATGACGCGGATGTAAAGAAATGCAATCCAATTCCTCCACATGATCTGAGCTATTGGGATCACAAGAGTATATTCTTTGAACTCCCTTACTGGTCGAAGTTGAAGCTGAGGAACAACTTGGACGCGATGCACATAGAAAAGAATGTGTGCGACAGCGTGGTGGGAACAATTCTCGGTATTAAGTTCAAGACTAAAGATACTCCCAAAGCGCGCAAATATTTGGAATCAATGAATCTACGTCGTCCCTTGTGGTTGAGGAGGGATAGGAAAGGATGTTACAACAAGATGCCAGATGCACCTTACACAGTGAAGCCGACGCTTAGACGTTCTGTATTTCACTGGTTTAAGGGCGTTCGTTATCCGGCTACGTATGCAGCAACTATAACTGGAGCAGTGGACGAGGTGCAACACAAGTTTGTTGGTCTAAAGACACATGACTATCACGTTATGCTGCAACGTCTGATTCCAGTGGTAATTTGACCATACTTGCCTCGGGACGTCGTAGAACCAATAGTGGCATTGTGCAGGTGGTGGCAGAGGTTATGCGCCAGAGAATTAAAGAAGTCAGATGTGGTGGAATTGCAACAACAAATTGTGCACATCATTTGCAAACTAGAGAGGATTTTCCCCCCTGCTTTCTTTGACATCATGATTCACCTAATGATCCACCTGCCCGAGCAGGTGCTTATTTCTGGTCCGGTCCAGTACACTTGGATGTATCCTCAAGAAAGGTACGTACAACTAATTAATTAATTTGTTCCACTGGAGATTATATATATACTAGCTAGCTAGCTATATGTACTTATGTAATGTGTACGTTTGATTTTGTAGACAGCTTGGACAGTATAAGTCATTCGTCAAAAACAGGTCGGCCCCGGATGGCTCCATAGCAGAGACATACCTAATGCATGAGTGTGTTACTTACTGCAACAGGTACTTCAAAGATCCACCCCCTCCCACTGCCTCCGATCGCAGTGCCCGCATCAATCTTTATGTCGTCACCAATGTCGTCCGACCGTTTAGAGGAGTATTAAAGGAATCGTTAACACGGGAAGAACTTATTGAGGGACATTGGGTAGTGTTGCGAGACTGTGATGAAGTTGAGCCGTACATGATGTCATACAGGGAGAGGCTTCAGGCGTTAAATCAAAACAAGAGTTCGGCGTGGATTGAGAAAATGGTTAAGAAGAAGTTTCCTGATTATTTCTTCCAATGGGTACGTACGTACGACTCGGTATTAATTATTTAAATACATATCGCTCATGTTTGTAGAAAGTAAACCCTTATATTAATTTGCCCTTTTTCGCAGATGATTGATCTGCAAAAATCTGATAACCACGGAGGGTGGTGGTCATGGCCAAAGCACTTGCTAGCAGGGAAGCCAGTCAAACACTATATTTATCCCGGATGTTTTGTCAACGGTGTAAAGTTCCATTCATTGGCCCGAGACGAAGGAAGAAGAACACAAAACAGTGGGGTAGCGGTTGGGAAAGACAATGATCTATATTACGGGGCTATTGTGTACGTGGTTCAGCTATGTTACGGGAATGATGTCAACGTTTTCCTATTCAAGTGCAGATGGTTTAAGCGTACAAAGGAAGACCTGGGACTATTATCAGTCGATACAAACTCGCACTGGTATGAGGATGAGCCTTTCGCTCTGGCCACCTTAGTTCGGAAGGTGTTCTATCTCGACGATCCGAAAGCCGGTGAAGGGTGGAAAATAGTGAACCATATCTCTCACCGAGGAATATGGAATACAGAGACAATTAAAGGGACACCGGCGACGACTAAAGATGCTGCTGAACCAGAAAGAGACATTCCTGCCTATCAAGAGCCTAATATTTCTATGGTCCGCTCCGATATAATGGACCTGGTTCAAGATGGTGAACGGTTACCCATGCCTGATGGTTGTACAGATCTAACTGAAGATGAGATTATCGATGAGGTAGATGAAGAAGACAAGCAGGAAGAGGACGCGGACGAGGACTCAGGTTATTCATCGGACGATGTTGAGTACGATGACGAGGATGAGCCGTCGACTAACGGGGATGAGGACGATGATGATTATGACGAAGAGTACGGTCATACGACGAGGGAGATTAATTGGTAATTAATTACTGTAATTATTGTAATATATATATGATCGATGCCGGTTTACGGTAAGAAATTAATCTGAATTATATATCCTGGCCAACGGAGAAATTAATAAATATTGGCGCCAAATCTCAATCTCATATAAAACGTACCCTAGCTAAATCCTTGACCCTAAATCTAGCAGTTCGATCGGATCGATCGATAAATTTTTTAATTATATTTTTGAATCAGAATAATTGAACGAACACGTACACAAATGACCGGGGACGACCTAAACCGTAATCCCTAAGGCCCTAACCCCTGAAATCGGGGTCTATGCACCTGGACGACGGATAATGGTCATTATCCGTCGTCCAGGTACATACTAGGACGAGAATGGTCATTGTCCGTCGTCCAAGTTCAGAAACCCTAAACCCTAAACCCTAAACAGTAAGGCCCTAACCCCTGAATTCAGGGTCTATACACCTGGACGACGGACAACTTCATATACGTCGTCCAGGTATAAACCTGGACGACGGAAAAGCTCATATCCGTCGTCCAGGTGCAGATATCGTAATTTTTTCTAAGACAACGACCCTCTAGACCTTCTTCCAATGCATTTTCTTTTCATCAAGACTTTAGAGTAAACAATTCTTGGTGTGTGAGCTTCGACGGTTCAAAAATCGGAGTTGCGAAATGCCTTGTATCCACGTTTCCGGTTTGTGAAATTATCGGTTTTGCGGTTGACTGTGCCGATCAAACCCTTACCGAACTTATTATTTTATGGTCCTTTGAAGACAATTATATATTATGTTACGACGAACATATCTAACGGTTGTTTTGTCCAAATTCAATTTCGTTAATACTCTGCTGCAAATGAGCCTCTACTCATGAACACTGAAGTCGTAAAGATTAGTCGATACTTAACATGTTTCAATACGTAAAATTAATCGGCGGTTCAAATTTAAATGTTCATATATACGATGCGTTCATCGATATTGTACGACTATTTCACTCGAATGATAGATCGTTAAATTCCTAGCGAATTATTTTTAAAATTTTTTTTTACGTAATATGAACCTGGACGACGGAGATGGTCATTTTCCGTCGTCCAGGTGTTCACCTGAATGACGGAGAATGACCATCTCCGTCGTCCAGGTTCAAAAATCATGGCGGTTCAAATTTTTTTTTGTTTAATTTTTTCATGTAATTTTCACTTGGACGACGGAAACTTACCATCTCCGTCGTCCAAGTCCAAAAATCATGGCGGTTCAATTTACCGCTTCCGTTTTTGGGACCGCTTAAATTTTCACTTAGACGACGTAGAATTCATTCTCCGTCGTCTAAGTCCAAAATCATGGCGGTTCAAAACGTCCCACCCCTTAATTACGCGCCGTTTCAAAATTTTGAAACTGCCACCTGGACGACGGAGAACATTGTTTCAGTCGTCCAAGTTCACTTAGACGACGGAGAATAGTGCTCCGTCGTCTAAGTGAAACTCTATAAATAGAGTACGGCTCATCTTCTTTTCCTCATCCCTTACAATTCTCTCCATCTCTCCTCTCCTCTCTCTCTCAATCTCATTCCGGCGATATTCTCCTCCGGTGACGACGCTCCGACGATACAACTCCGGCGTGGTTCGATTCCTCCTCTCCGACGACACAACTCCGGCGAAATTCCCGAAAACTCCGATTCGGTAAATTTCTATTTTTCCCTTATTTAAATAATTTTCATTTTATTAATTAATTAAATTCTAAATATAATTAATTAGTAGAAATTAATTTAGTAATTAGTTTTAAATATTTAATAAATGATTAATTGTTGTTATTAATTAATTAAATCATAATTATTGTTATTTAATACTAATTAAATGAATAATTGTAAATTTATTGTTATTAATTAAATAAATAAATAATTATTGTTATTAATTAATTAAATAAATAATTATTGTTATTAATTAATTAAATGGTTAATTATTGCATGCTAAATGGAAAATAAATTATTGCATGTAATTACGTGTATTTTTTAGTAAATTAATTAGTAGTACGTGTTCGATTTAAATTTAGTACATAGGCTTGGTGTAATTAAGTCGCACTCTTTCGAATAGATGACGCCTCTTTTCCTTGCTTATCTCCTTAACCCCTCGTGATGTGTGGATTTCATCACCGCACACCATAACCTAAGTGAAGTTATGGACACGAGGTTGATGGCGGAGTTTGCAAAGGACTTGAGGGAGTGTAAATTTTCGAAAAATTGGCCGAATGTTGGACATGGTGTCTAGAAACAGGTTATGACTGGTGACAGGATTTGGACTAAGAAAGACTTTTGTCGAAATTAGTCTTGCCTCTCGCGTTATCTCTATCCCTAACTGGCCATGTTTTTCGATTTAAGCAAGGCTGATTAATTGAAAATTAACACTTTATCGCGCGGGTCGCACGTCCATTGAACGACCGAAAATGCCAAGCTAGTGTACTCTATTTAAATCTTAAACGTACTTAATTAATTAGCGTAAATTTTTAAGTTGTAATTATTATGGTAAGTAGGTATTTTAACCCCGTACTCTTAGGTTTAAATGGCTCCGCCAAAGACGACATCCGGCAAGAAGAAAGCCCAACAAGAGGCAGAAGATGCCATGCTCCGCCGCTTGGCGGACCAAGTCGGTTGGGAATTACCACCGGAGGGCAACGACGCTCTCAATCCGGACGGATCATCTGGTCCGTCCGTAGCGCCCTCTGGAGAAATTCCCGCTCCCCCATTCATCTCGAGCGGTGATGACGTCGACCCCTTCCAATCTCCGACGCCCGGTACCCATTCAACGGGAAATACTCAGGCGTCCTCGACCGCCGAATCAATCATGTACAGCGCCCGCCGTAGGCAAATGAGGGCCCCCACTGACCCGGAATCGAAAAGGACTCGGGGTCTCGTTAAAGGGGGCAAAGCGGAGCGTATTTGCAAGGCGACCGGTAAAAAGATCGACTTGCCGTACGACGAATTCACCGGTGGCCCTCCCACAGCTCAGCTAGCAAGTCTCTCGGCGCATGGGATAGGGTCAATCATCCGTAACCGGGTTCGTATCACTGCCCCTACTTGGAAGGAGGCGCCGGATCATGAGAAGGCGAAAGTCTTCAAAGATCTTTCGGTACGTAATACGTTCAATTTAGTTATTATATAATATTGTTAATCTCGGCCTAAAATTTCCTAATATATACGATTATAATTTTCTATTTATTTTTGATAGGAACAATTTGACGTGGATCCGACACCGGCTATGTTGAGGCATATCAATCAAACCGCCAACTCCATCTACAAAGATTGGAAGTACAGGCTCCATAAGTACTTCAAAGATGTCGGTCCCGTGCTTCCCCCGGTAGAGCTGCAAGGGGAGAGAGAAGATGAGTGGGAGTGGTTGTGTAACCACTTTGCCGATGAACAATTTAAGGTATTAATTTATTTTTTTTATTTCAATTAAGATAATTGAATTATTTAAATTGTAGTTATTAATTTTTTAATGATTTAATTATGTTGTGTAACAGAAATTCTCCGGTGTCAACAAAGCCAACCGGGGGAAGAAGGAGAAACACCATACTACCGGCGCCAAGCAGTTCATTCAAATTGCCAAGGAGCACAAGGATAAGGGCTCCAAACACCCTTATCTTGATGCAAGCGTAAGCGCGTACGTGACGCCAGGGCTCGATAATGAAGCGAGTCAATGCGGCGTAAGTGATATATATATATATGTGCTTTTAATTATAGTAATTATTATTTAAATATTATTTCATTATAATAAATTAATTATTCTTTTGTAGGCAAGGGCGATAGAGCGTGCGTATGAAGAGTTGGCCAACACTCAGCTTGCGTTCCCAGATGTGCCGCCGGAAGACCTGCCTCCTCTATCTTTAGAGAGCCAAATTGCAATCGCGGATGAGGTCTACGGTTGTAGAGCTGGCAAGGAGGTTAGGCACTTTGGGCCTAGGGTGGTACGAGATTTGTCGACGACCTCCGTCTCATCATCTACGGGAGGTTCGAGGCAGCGGAGAAGGAGTCAGGCTGCGGCCGTCGAAGCAGCCATTCAAGAGGCTCGACTGGCACGAGAGGAGAATGAGTCAATGCGGCAAAGACTTGACGAACAACAAGCACAAATAGCCCAACTCATCGCCCTCATGGAACAAAATCGAGAAGTATGTCAACCTCCTCCGAACCCACACCCCGACGACAACGACCCGGCTGGAGGCGGAGGACTCGGCGGCGCATCTACTCCTCCAGTGTATTAGCTAGCTAGTAGTTTATTATCTCGTTTCTTTCCGCATTCAGAACAATATTTTAATTTTTAATTTATGAGTTTTTTCGATTATTCATGTATGTACAAATTAATTTACTTTGATTATTTAATAATTAAGTTATTAATTAATATTCAAAATTTAGTTTATTTATTTAATTTTAGCATTTTTAATTATTTAAATTAAATTAATAATAAATTAAATTAATAATATTTAATTTCAATTTATTTTTAAAAAAAAATTAAATATTCACTTGGACGACGGATATTATGTTCTCCGTCGTCCAGGTGCAGAACCCTAAGCCTAACCCTAAACCCCTAACCCCTAACCCCTAAACCCTAAACCCTGCCATTCTCCGTGGCCCAGGTGTTCACCTGGGCAACAGAGAATTAGTTATCCGTCGTCCAGGTGAACACCTGGGCCACGGAGAAGCTAGCATTATCCGTGGCCCAGGTGTTCACCTGGACGACGGATAACTAATTCTCCGTCGTCCAGGTGAACACCTGGGCCACGGACAAACACTACAACATTTTTACCCATTGCCGGCGACTTTTAAGTCGCCGGCAATGTTTTTGGACATTACCGGCGATTTTTGCCGGAAAAATCGCCGGTAATGTCTTTTTTTTTTTTTTTTACATTACCGGCGACAAAAAATCGCCGGTAATGTCCGTCGCCGGCAATGTTTCGATGGTAATGTAAAAAAAAAAAAAAAAAAGACATTACCGGCGACATTAATTATGTCGCCGGTAATGTCTTTTTTTTTTTTTTTTTTTTACATTACCATCGAAGCATTGCCGGCGACGGACATTACCGGCGACAAAAATCGCCGGTAATGTAAAAAAAAAAAAAAGACATTACCGGCGATTTTTCCGGCAAAAATCGCCGGTAATGTCAAAAACATTGCCGACGACATAAAAGTCGCCGGCAATGGGTAAAAATGT
Organism: Geum urbanum; assembly: GCA_946800695.1. Classification (NCBI taxonomy): domain Eukaryota; kingdom Viridiplantae; phylum Streptophyta; class Magnoliopsida; order Rosales; family Rosaceae; genus Geum; species Geum urbanum. Next base: position 32,831,845 of record OX327000.1, on the reverse strand, counting down.
TGTAGTGAAACGAGTAATGTCCGTGGCCCAGGTAGAAACCTGGACGACGGAGAATTAGCCTTTCCGTCGTCCAGGTGCATACATGGGCCACGGATAATGTCCGCGGTCCAAGTGCACTTGGACGACGGAACGTCTAATTCTCCGTCGTCTAGGTTCTTGGACGACAGCACTTGGAGCACGGACCTTGGACGACGGAGTTTCCGTCTTCTAAGTACTTAGACAACGGAAAACTGCACCTAGACGACGGAAATGGTCCGTGGTCTAGGTGCAATTTTCTTGTAGTGATTGCTCTGTTGCGGATTGTCAACAGTTAATGTAGAGCAAATTGATCGATATGGAAAGTTGCAATCTAGACTAAACTAGACTCTCTTACAAATGGCAAGTTTTTGATATGGTAGTGATATGACCATGGAATGGTATGCTAGTTAGACACAAATGAGTTTATGTTTGGAAGCAAAATCAGAAGAACTTATGGCGCAAGGATTCACTTAATGCCCTAGTACTGATTATGAGGAGATGTATTCTCTGGTCATAGACATCATTACTTTCCGCTACCTTATCAGTTTGGTAGTGTCCAAAATACTAAGTATGCAGCTTATAGATGTGGTTAAAGTATATCTCTATGAGGATCTTAATTCAGAGATATACATGTTCTACCCAATGCAAGTAACTCTAAACCACGGAGTGCTCATGTGATTAGGTTGAGACGGTCACTATATGGATGGAATAATCCGGTATGATATGGTATACATGTCTTAGTGACTACTTGATTGGGAAGGGATACAAGAATGATGATTTATGCCCATGTGTGTTCAGTAGATGAACAAGTTATTTGAGATGATAGACCTTGATAGGACTCGATTAAGTCTTGATTTTGAGATGGAATATCAAGTTGGTTGAATTCTTATTCACCAGTTTGCTTATGTCTAAATCAGGCAATAGACAAAGCATACCCTATAAGTACACGAATGGTTGTTGCAGTCTGGAAACCAAAAGGATCCATTTCATCTGAAAACACGATGATGAAGAACTTTTGGAGCTGAGATTCTATATCTTAGTGCGATTAAAGTTTGGTTGAATTTAGCTTAGTACATACATCCAAACATTTCCTTCTCAGTATGCGCTTACGCAAAGTCATTGAAATAGAGTAAAACAAATCTTCAGGTACTTGAAGTGATTCAATGACTTGGGCATATTCTTCCCTTACAAGGAATACAAAGAGAAGCATGAAAATCCTGGTCAAGGGATAGTTGAATCGCAACATTCAAGTTCTGGGCATTTCGACCCGTCGAGCATATCTCTCGACCCGTCGAATGCAATAAACTATGATAACCCAAAGGGGTCCTTCGACCCGTCGAGAAATGGCTTCGACCCATCAAAGCCGGTGTCCTAGATCTGATAGAACCATCTGTTCGACCCGTCGAGTGAGAATTTTGACCTGTCAAATTCCTTTCCTGCTACGAGCAGTTTTACTGCAATCCCCTTATACCGAAACACCATTTGATGTGTTGATCAGATTTGCTAATATTCGGTATCTCTCTGACCCACATAAAGGATGTTCCTATACAGGTTATTCACGATGGGAAATATGGCGATTTCTTGGAGAACAACAAAGTAAACCCTTGTTGCTACTTCCTTGAACTATTCTAAAGATTAAAGCTTTCTATAAAGCTGTTGATAAGTGTGTCTGGTTTAGGATAATAATACACCACATTCAAGGGTCTAGTGGATTATTATCTATTATGACAGCACCAACTTGCCTCTTTGAGGATAATGCGGTTTGCATTGACCTAATGAGGTTGGGTTACATTAAGGGTGTCATACTTAACTCATTTCACCAACGTACTCCTATAATCAGCAATAGCAGCGGTTATTGATTATCCAAGTGAACCGGATTGGTTCGGTTGATAATGTTGCGGACTTGTTTACCAAGTCACTACCTAAATCTACATTTGTGAAACATGTGAGACGCGTTGATATGCACAAGTTATTTGAACTTCATGACTGAGTTTACGGTCAGGGGGAGTTACATTTCTGTAGACATCATGAGGAGTCTACATCACATATTGTAGTTGATGTGTTGTACTCTTTTTCCCTTAGACCAAGCTTTTGTTTTACCCATAAGGTTTTTGTTTGCTTGGCGAGGTTTTTAGTGAGACAACAAGTTATGCATCATTCCCTAGGCCATTGACACAACGGGGGAGTGTTTAAGGAGATTTATACTCTGTAACTTTTGGTGTGTGTCTTGTTCTACTTAGATACGGATTAGATTAGATATAGATACAAAGAATCTCTGCTATATCGAGACAGTTATTGTAACATATTGTATCAGCCTATATATATGGCATTCTATCAGTGAAAGGTTACAGTTTTCTGTTATCATATTATTCTCCTACAACAAATACAATGTTTTCAAATTAGCTCTATTCCAACATAAGCAATGAAAAGAAAGATTTATCTATTCAACCATCTCTAATTTATATAGAAACCAAGTCTTCACTGCATCAATATAGTAGAGTATTTCTTATGAGACATAAACGGCTACTAATACAAATCTAAAAGTAGCAGATTCGATGAGCCACGGTCACCAACAATGACGGAAAAGTGATTGTATGGGTGTGAGAAAACTAACTGGGAATTTGGATGCAAAACAAAGTGCAGTCATCGAGTTGTGTGTTGAAGCTTCAAGGGTTTTGAATGTTTAGAAGAATCATTGTGGGTGAGATTGAGCTCTCAGCATATTCGACTGACAACCATTCTTCTTTTGATTATGTGAACTACAAATTAAGAGCCCTATGTCACGGCCCGCCAATTCAAGGACAAGATCCAACGCTACTGTGACGAAGGCGCGATAAGGGCATCGCGAGCTTAGGTGTGGGAGAATGTCATGGCCCGCCAATTTTTCTACAATTTCCTTTAGCATTTGTGAGACAACCATAGCTCAAGGAAGGTTTTGAAGCGTTCTAAAAGCATCCGGAATGTCATGGAGGGTTCCGGAGCCATCCGGAACCTTAGAAGCCTGCGGAACATTGCGGAAGGTCGCGGAAGTCTCCAGGAGGATTGGGAGGCAGCCAGACAACTCAAGAACTATCTAGAATCCTAGTTAGGTTCAAGGCTCAAGACCACTCCAGAAGTCTCTAGAACCATCAAGGTAGTACTTAGACTTGTATATATTTCTCTAGGACTTTCTATACATGTACATACCTAAAATAGTCTAGAACGCTTAGGCATGGAGGATGAGGCTATAAATAGGGAATCACCCCTTCCATTTGAGGCATCTAGGCAGCAAGCTATCAAGTACTCTTATAACGCTTTCTTTCAACAATACAAGTTCTTACATTCAAAGTTCTTCTCCCTTTGTTCTTTCGGTTGTTCTAGCCAAGCGTTTGTGAGAGTTAGGCTGACTTAGCATAAAGGGAGTGTTAAGGCCGCACGAGTGCATAGCTAAAAGATAAGCTAGTGACAATTGATATCAGAGCTGAAGTTCCTTCGGAGCCTCATTAAACAATGGTGAAGCAAAAGCCAGTAAAGCTGCATTGCTTGACACTACCAAAGGTACGATGACGTATAAGGAAGTTCGTGAAGAGCTTGCCAACCCAAAACGGTCTACCAAGGATATGCTTTCTTTTCTCGACTTATGCCTAGCTCAGGTGGAGGATGCCGTGTGTGGCATGGGGGCCCAAGTGGAGGATCTAAGCCTACAAGTAGAGGGCTTATAAGCGGAGGACGCTGTCATCCACACTGCGATCAAGGGGATGTTAGTCCTATTGGAGGAGACCTTACGGATTCGTGAGGAGTTCATGGGAGAACTTGCAAAAATGCGTCAAGTCCATGAAGAGTCAAACAACACACTTGCACGCATGGTGGAGATGCATGGAGACTTAACCCTATGCAAGCGTACATTGGCATCGATAGGGACAAGCACCAACGGGTCTGTGGAGGCTAAGCGCATCGTTGTGCCAAAGCTAAAGAGTTTCGGGGGTTTGCGTAATGCTCATGAAGTTGATAATTTCTTATTGGGGCTAGACCAATATTTTGGAGTCATAGGCATCACCGAGGAGGACGCTAAGATTAAGACAACAGCTCTCTACTTCACCGATACAACTATGTTATGGTGGAGGCGAAGGCGAGAAGACATCGAAAAAGGTACGTGCACCATCTCTACCTTTGATGACTTTACAAAGGAGCTTAAGAGGCAGTTTTATCCTGAGAATGCCGAGGATGAGGCGAGAGCTCTCTTAAAGAGGCTCAAGCACTCAGGTTCTGTCCGTGATTATATCAAGGAATTCACAAACTTAGTGCTTAAGATTCCTGATTTGCCCGACAAGGATGCTCTTTTGAACTTCATGGATGGACTCCAACCTTAGGCCAAGACCGAGCTAAGGTGGAGGGGAGTGCAAGACCTTGCCACCGCCATAGCTATGGCTAAAAGCTTAATAGGCTACACTAGTCCAAAGGAGCAAACCAAGCCAAGCAAAAAAGAGGAGTATTCAAGCCGCTGGTAGGGGAGACCGAGGCTAGCGCAAGGGTGAGTCTCACCAAGATAACCAGCCGTGGGGCAGATACAAGGGAAAATAGAAGGATACAAAGAGCTTAGGGAAGCCCAACAATAATAAGTGTTTCTTTTACGAAGGACCACACTAAGCTCGGGACTGCCCATAGCGGAGAGCACTAAGTGCACTCTTAGGAAGCCATTAGGGTGAGGTAGAGGCCGAGGGGGCCAACAGTGGTGCACACATGGGTCTATGTAGCTACTCAATATGATCCAATTGACACCAAAAGTCCAAGCCAAAGGGTTACTCTTTGTTGACATCAACATCGGTGGGAAGCCAATGACGGCAATGCTCGACACGGGGGCAACTCATAACTTCATTTCCATTGAAGAAGCATGAAGGCTGGGACTTAGAGGTAGCAATGGAGGGGGCTCCATCATGGTGGTAAACTCACTAGCTAGAGCCATTCATGGCATGCTTCAAGGAGTCAAGACCAGCGTAGGAGCATGGTGTGGGAACTTAGACTTCTCGATTGTTCCAATAGTTGACTTCAAAATCGTCCAAGGGTTGGATTCCAAGATCAAATCAAGGCAATCTTGGTGCCATTCGCCAACAACATGTGCATCATGGATGGTAACAAAGCATGCATCGTGCCAACAAACAAAGGCACCAAGCAAGATGTGAAGGTGTTGTCGGCATTATTGTTCAAGAAAGGCATCAAGAGGGACGAGGAGAGCTACTTTGCTATGCTCAGCGAGTTCGACGATGAAGTGCCAAAGCCCCAAGATGACATGCCCAATGAGATAGTTGCTGTTCTCAAAGAGTTCAAAAATGTTTCACCATCCGAGCTGCCAAAGAAACTACCACCAAGGAGGGAAGTAGACCATCAAATCGAGTTGGAACCAGGGACCAAACCACCAGCCATAGGTGCCTACCGCATAGCACATCCCAAGCTAGCGGAGCTGAGCAGGCCACTAAAGGAGCTTTTGGATGTCGGGTTCATTTGACCATCAAAATTCCTATTTGGTACCCCGGTTTTATTCCAAAAGAAGAAGGATGGGTCTATTCGCATGTGCATCGACTATCGAGCACTCAACAAGGTCATGGTAAAGAACAAATACCACATCCCTCTCATTGTCGATCTATTTGACCAGTTGGAACATGCACGTTATTTCTCCAAGTTAGACCAACTATCTGAATATTATCAAGTGCGCATAGCCTAGGAAGATGAACCGAAGACCACATGTGTTACCAGGTATGGTTCTTATGAGTTCATGGTTATGCCTTTTGGTCTAATCAATATACCGGCCATATTTTGCACCTTGATGAACAAATTATTCCAGCCCTACCTCGACCGATTTGTAGTTATCTGCTTAGACGACATTGTGGTGTATAGCAAAACCTTGGAGAAGCATGTAGAGCACTTGAGGGAGGTGTTCAAGGTGCTATGGGACATCAAACTATACCTCAAGAAGAAGAAATGCTCATTTGCTAAGCTGGAGGTGTTGTTCTTGGGACACAAAATCAAGGATGGCAAGCTCATGATGGAGGACTGCAAGGAGCATTTCATCCAAGCTTAGGAACCACCCACCAAGGTACACGAGTTGAGATCTTTCCTTGGGTTAGTAAATTATTATCGCCAATTTATTCAGGGATATTCGGTGAGGGTTGCCCCATTAACCGACCTTCTCAAGAAAACCAAGGCATGGGAACGGACATTGAAGTGTCAAGAGGCCTTTGAAGACTTAAAGAAGGCAGTCTGCGAGGAGCCCGTGCTCAGCCTACCCGACCACACCAAGCCATTTGAGGTACACACCGATTCTTATGACTTTGCTATAGGTGGTATACTTATGCAAGAAGGGCATCTGATTGCTTACGAGAGTTGGAAGCTCAACGAGACAGAGAAGCGCTACACCGTACAAGAGAAAGAGATGATAGCCATCATCCATTGCCTTAGAGTGTGGCGACACCTACTTGCTCGGAATGAAGTTCACAATCATGACCGACAATGTCGCAACCAGCTACTTTCAGACACAAAAAAGGGTTAGTCTGAAGCAAGCAAGGTGGCAAGACTTCCTGGCTGAATTTGACTATGTCATGGAGTAAAAGCGAGGAAGAGTAAATGTGGTAGCTGACACATTAAGCCAAAAGGCAGAGTTTACAAGTATCTCGCAAGCCACTAGCCCACTTTTATGCCGAATCAAGGAGGAACTCGAGGCAAATCCACAAGCGTAGACCATCGTTGCCTTGACCAGAGAAGGCAAGACGCTGAGGTTTTGGTTAGACAAAGATATTCTCTACACCAATGGACGCCGCATCTATGTACCAAGGGGGAGCTGCTTAAGGAATGCTATGATTCCTTATGGGCTAGCCATCCAGATATGTGATGCACACTAGCACTTTTACAGTCCATTTATTACTGATTTAGGATGTGAGACGGGGTCGAAGAGTACGTAAGGACATGTCTTGTTTTCCTACAAGATAAGGTGGTACAACAGCAGCCGGGGGGCTTGCTTGACCTCTTACCCATCCCGGAGAGACCATGGGAGAGCATCTCTATGGACTTCATCACTTTCCTACCAAAGTCTGAGGGGTTCGGAAGCATAATAATTATGGTAAACAGGTTCAACAAGCATGGCCGCATCGGCAGATTGCACAGCGGAGGAGACAGCGATGCTATTTCTCCAAAACGTGGTAAAACTTTTGGGCATTCCAAAGAACATTGTCAGCGACCGAGACCCACACTTCACGAGGAGATTTTCGACGGAGCTGTTCAAGATGTTGGGGTCAGATTTGAACTTTTCGATAAGCTTCCATCCACAAAGCAAAGATCAGATGCAGAGCATCAATGCTCTTTTAGAGTTGTACCTATGGCACTATGTGAGTGCCAACCAAAAGGACTGGGCCAAGCTTTTTGATATGGTGCAGTTTTCATACAACTTGCAGAAAAGTGAGGCCACCAACAAGAGTCATTTGGAGATCGTGATGGGATAGCAGCCAATAACCCATCTATCCCTTGCCACTCACTATGAAGGGAAGATTCCAGCCGCATTCAAATTTTCCAAGTCTTGGCATGAGCAAACGGAGTTAGCACGAGCGTCGATGCATAAGGCTGCCACATGGATGAAGAAATGGGCAGACAAGAAGATGAGGCATGTGAAGTATAGGGAAGGAGACCTTGTCCTTGTGAAACTCTTTCCATAATAATTCAAGCCCTTTAGAAAGGTGCACAAGGGCCTGATATGCAATTATAAGGGGTCGTTTGAAGTAATCGAACACGTAGGCAAAGTTTCATGCAAGCTCATCCTGCCACCCAAGTTGAAGATTCATCCGGTCTTCCACGTGAGCATGTTAAAGCCTTATAACGAAGACATGGAAGACCCATCAAGAGGAGTATCACATCGGGCACCATCAACAATAGTCACTTCTTTCGACAAAGAACTGGATGAAGTACTCGCGGATAGGGTCATACGACAACGAGGCATGCCAAGTTACAAAGAGTACCTCATAAAGTGGAGAGGCCTGCCCAACATGGAAGCAAGCTAGGAGTCCAAGGATGCACTTTGGCAATTCAAGGATAAGATCCAGCGCTACCATGACGATGGCGCGATGAGGGCATCATGAGCTTAGGTGGGGGAAAATGTCACGGCCCGCCAATTTTCCAGTAATTTCCTTCAGAATTTATGAGACAAGCATAGCTCAAGGAATGTTTTGAAGCGTTCTGAAAGCATCTGAAACATCATAGAGTGATCCGAAATCGTCTGAAACCTTATAGAGGGTCATGGAAGCATCTGAAATGTCATAGAAGCATGCGGAACATTGTGGAAGGTCACGGAAGTCTCCAGGAGGGTTGGGAGGCAGCCAGACAACTCAAGAACTCTCTAGAGTCCTAGTGAGGTTCACGGCTCAAGACCACTCTGGAAGTCTCCAGAATCATCAAGGTAGTACTTAGATTTGTATAAATTTTCCTAGGACTTTCTATACATGTACATACCTGATATGGCCAAAACATGCATCAAATAAACACTTAACACATAATTCAACCATATACAATTTAAAACCCTATAGATGTAGTATTTTAAGCAAGTAGGGATCGTTCTAAACCGGGGATTGAAGGGTGCGTGCAATTCTTGTGTAGTAAAAAAAGGGAGGTATTAAGAGTTGTTTTTAATTACCTAATTTATTTACTAAAAACATCTCAAACATAGCACATAATCCTAGGACTCTAATATGCATTGACTCATAGACAAGTAAACACATAGAATACCCTAAAACACATATACCATGTTTTGAAACAAAAAGAAAACCTAATTAATTATATACAAGTGATCAACTTATTCCTTACCTAACTCATTTATTAACACATGCAAATAACAACACTACCGAAATCCCATAACCCTAAATTTCGATTAAACATGCATAATTCATATTTTGTGCTAGACATCCCCTAAACACCATTGATCTAGACTAGGAATCCCCTAAATCAAAACAAAAGCATTAAGAACCAATTATCTTCATGCAAATTGAAATCTATAATAAGGAACACATGGAAAAGTTATTGAAATTTACTTATGTAATAAAACCGAAATACAATCATCCAAAACACACAAACAAGTTTCATAAACAAAAAGAGACTACGGAGTAAAGAGGTCATTGTTACACTTTTATATCTTCGGAATCCCCTATGGATACTCAAGAGAACAAGACTTCTTTGGTGGATGACGTTCGGAATCCCCTATGCATCGATGAAGGTGAAGGTGCGGCAGTTTGAAGGCGTAGTCGGCTCCTTGAGGATGTCGGCTTAATTTATGGGGAGGAGGAGAGTATTTGGCAGAGCATAAGCTATAGAATAAGTGATGATCTACTTTGAGGCCGAGCCTCTTGTATTTATAGGCCTTACAAGAATCATTCTCCTCCTAAAATAAGGTTTTCCTTCTATTCTCGGGCAGATCTGGCAGTCTGTAAATATTTTCACTTTCCCGGAGTCGTAGATCTCCAAAAATTATGATTTTGGTGTCTTTGGAAAGAAGACTAAAATATCTTTCCAACCATAGGTTGATCACATCTTAACTCCTCCTAATTCGTTCCCATTTGTCGTTCGAAGTTGGCCCATCTGCACAGGCAGATTCTGTTTTCCTTATTCTTCATGATTTTCTTCTTCTTTTGACTTTGGGAATCCTTTTCCTACCAAATCTTGATCTCCACGAAATTGGCTGATTGGATCTTCATATTTGAGCTATCTAAATGGTCTTCTAATTAATTGGACCCATTTTCATTTGTTCTTCTTCAAGATCCTTCCGGAAGCTTTCAAATCCTAGTCAACATAGGAAATGTTTTCCTAGTCAACAAATGATTTTTTTTTCTCTTCAATTTTTCTTCTTTCTTCCTTGGAATTTCGAACCAATTTCTTTTCTCCATTATTTTGCTGTGCTTTGCATGCTTGTAGACTCTTTTACTCCGTCTCTTTTGGTCAACACCTGAAATTAACAAAATATGTTAAAACTAATAAAACTAAACAATTATCAAAGTAAAAATGTAGAGAAAATATATTAATTAATAGGCCTAAAATGCGTAGATCAATACCTACAATAGTTTAGAACACTTAGACATGGAGGAGGAGGCTATAAATAGGGAACCACCCCTCCCATTTGAGGCATCTAGGCAATAAGTTATCAAGTATTCTTGTAAAGATTTCTTTCAGCAATACAAGTTCTTACTTTCAAAGCTCTTATCCCTTTGTTCTTTCAGTTGTTCTAGCCAAGTGTTTGCGAGAGTTAGGCAGACTTAGCATAAGGGTAGTGCTAAGGCCGCACGAGTGCATAACTGAAAAATAATCTCGTGACACCTAGCTATCTTCTATAAATGCACCGAGACCATAATCTATAATCTACTAACCTAAAAGCACCAATCTTCAGACTGGAAATTTAAACCCCTAGCTCCCATAGTAACTCTGATCCATCTATATTCCCAAGACATTTGACTGCTCAAGGAGCTTGTAGAGGAAGCTAACGTGCTAGAAACATAACTTACAATTTTTTATTTCACCTTTTTTTTTACTATAAATCTTCAAATTTTTACCATAGGCCAATAATGATATCATCTCATGTTTTTTTTTCAATACAAAAAATAAAACACGTACAACAACTACAAAACAAATTCTCTCTCACAACCAGCTCCTATCAGATCAAACTAATAAGCTTGGTTGGAGAAATAGGGAATGAAGAACACCAAATAGTCATAGATCGAAGAGCGAGTATGGCCTACTTTATCAAGACTATCTGCAAAGAAATTGACCTCTCTATAAATATGCCTGAAATTTGTCCCTAGAAACAACTCCACCGGTGCCAAATATCTTGCACAATTGTAGAGATCCTCCAAGGTGTGTCTGTAACTCTATTTAAAGAGTTGATAAGAGTTTTGGAATCTCCTTCAATAATAAGCAGATGATGAGGCTCTTTAGAACTGAGGAAAATGTGAAGTTGCTTTAATCCCTCCCGACGACCCATAGCCTCCACAACAACAACAATAATTTGATTTTCATGGTATGCACTACCTAAAATAGGTTGGCCGAGAAGATTTCGAATAATAAAGCTTGCAGCTGCATGATAATTATTAGTAATAGAACCATCAAATTAAGTTGATTTTAAGAGAAGGTTATGGAGGCAAATGCCACTTAATGTTTTGAGGAGTATGTTTTTTGATTTAAAGTAGTATTAGAATTTAGGAAAGGAAAACGCTTAGGTTACAAACAGGTTGTCCAAAAAACTAATACCAAATGAGTTCACAGTTGCTTACTCACCTGCTACTTCATCATTTGTGTCGACCTGTATTTAGGTAGAATTTCTTATATTTTCATTATTAAAAAATCAAATAGTAAATATTGAAAAATCTGGGTTTGACTTGTTTCAAGGCCAACCCACGAGGGTGAGGATGAGCAAACCAGGTGGCGGTTTCCGCAACATGGAAAATGAGGGCAATAATACAACCCCATGAGCCTGGTCAGATGACATGAATCGTCATCTCGGATGAGCTCGAGGCCGACCTAATCAACTAGCCCAATCTTAACTGGAACGACGACTAAGACAGATATCAGCGGAGTTGCGCAGAGGAGGAGATGACCACAAAACCATGGACGGCATTTTGATTTTTCATTCAATTATGAATAAAGTATATTCATTTGTGGATAGATACTCACAAGTTTCTAAATTTAAGGATAATCAGACTCCACTTTAAGTGTTTAGCTAGTATATTGGGAATTGTCATACTGGGATTTTAGATACAGACCAAGTCAGGCGACTTACAACGCTTTGATTCATGTGTTTTTGATAGCTGATAGATTGGAGATGACACACTTGGTTTATGGGGAATGTTGGATTTGAGGTTTAGAATGGATAATTATGTTGGGTTGTTTCATTCCGTGTGTAAATCGAAGAGGTCTAGAAGATCTTGCATTGATTCAAAAGGAAGAATCTGTGTCCAATGTTGTTCTTAATTTGTACAATAGTATTATCTTGGTTGCTTGAAAAACATGGTTGTAAGAGCATCTCCCATAGATATCTTATTCCAAAAATAAAGTTAAATATTAATTTTTTTCTATAAAATATTACTCCAACAAATATTCTAAAGCTAAATTATATTTAACTTTTAATTTTGTCTTCTAATTATATTTAACAAAAATAGAGAGAGAAGATGACTTGAAGTCATATTCTTCAAATTTGAGTTTCTATTGTTTTCACATTCATTTTTTTTGAGGTAAACGCAAATTTCATTAATAAGGATTAAGTAAAATCTTTCACCAACACTCCCTCTACACTACTAAAAAAATATGCAATTTATAACGGCAGCCTATCTGTGACAACCCGAACCAGAAATGATATGTTTATCGGCTTGATTTGCGAGTTTCGTGGTTAGTCGCGATTTTGTCGAAATTAGTTAATATGGCGGGATTGTTAACGACTAAATTATCAGGCAAGAATTTGATTTGAAATCCTTCACAAAAGTTGTAAAGAATTTAATTTCGAGCTCGTGAGAACTTCCGGAGGATTATTTCGAGTTACGAGGAATAAGTTATGAATATTTTCGGCCGTTGAATTTTGTCGTATTTATCCGTTTAGTTTCGATACGTGTACGGTATAAATACGGAAGGAGTACGTGAAGAATTTGGAAACTTTCTAATTTTGGAAACTGGGTGTTGACCCATGTTGACCCGTGGGTGGTTTTGACCCGTTTTGGGCCGTGGGTTCTTCGCCGTCGTTGAGCTTGATTCCAACCTCTTTTCGCCGTGGTGTCTTCATGAAATTTGTTGGGCTTGAGCTCCTCTTTCTTTTGATAGGTCATTCACTCAATTTGGTTGCCGGATGAAGAAGTTATGGCTTGTCAAAGTTTGAGAATTTCAATAGTATTCCGGCGAGTTTTGGCGACGATGGTGGCTGCGGAGGAGGCCTAGTTGGGGGTCAACTTATTAGGGGTTTTGTAGCCCTTGGGGAGAGGAAACTTTTAGAAGTGGTCTTACACCTTGCCGTGGCCGGAGGAGGGAGATCGGAGTTAATGAATTCTGGCGAGGGTTTTTGATTTCAAGGTGAGATTTGGACCTTTTCCGGTCAAAATTGGGCTTAACTTTGAACTAGAGTGTTGAAAATGTCGAGATCTTCAAATCCATATGTAGGTTGAAATTTTCTGGGCCGAAGGAATTTTTCGGCGGCGGCGGCGGTTTTCTGGCCGAGGTGATTTTCCACAAGTTTTATGTCGTTTTGCTCGGAATCGCGCACCGATCGCAGTGGTGAGGTTTATATTTTGAATTGAGCATCGGAAATTGTAGCGAGGTTTTATAGTGTGTTTATTGGATTTTTGACGATTTCGTCGATATCGAGTTATATGTTTTCGGGAATGGTTGGTTCTCGAGATGTGGTTCAGGGTTTTGAGTTATGATTTTAAACAGTGGAATTTGTGATTATTCAAGAGATCGAGATCGTACGCTTGGTGAGGGATCTTCCGCCGGATCTCGGGATTAGCTCGTTTGCGCGCTATGTTTATCTGTGAGTGGACATTTATTTACACTGTCGTAGCCAGTTCTTGGTTTCAGTATTTATTTCCAATAAAGTATTGAGATTATTTATTGTTTTGGAGGTATGTTTTATGTTTTATTGGTAATGGCTTTTACTTAGCATTGATGCATTGACTACTCGGTTGATCACCGGTAGTCCAGTTCCAGGGTTGAGAGATTCCCCTGATGTGCCCACTAGGCTTTAGAGATTCGCCTAGTCTATCACCGTCGGGCTTGAGAGATTCGCCTGACACCTCTATTTATTTTAAGAACTCGCATTATTTTTATGTTATGTAAATGGTGAAAGGCATATGTTTATTTTCGTCCACTCACTCTAACGATTTTATTTGCCTTTCCCCTGCGCTTTTCGGTGTCCGTGCCCAGTTTGCAGTTCGGATTCTGGTGTCGCACGTCGCAGTCGAAGGCTTAGTGTTCGAGCTATATTTCTTTTATGGTAGGTTCTTAGTTTGGCCTACTATTTGTATATATGTACATACTAGAGGTCGCTCTGAATACTGAATATGTTTATATTTTCATATGATTTTCCCGGATTTCTGTAAAGTTACAGTTTTGTTTATTACTTTACATTATGATATGTATTTGAGAAATCCGGATGGGATTGGTGCCCACGGTTTGGCTTTTGTGGCATAGGATGAAGTGTATTTTCGGGTGCATGTTAATGGTAACTTCGCGCTATAGTGAAACTCTGCCGAAATTTCTATGGTTTTCGAAAGTTCGTGGTTTCAGAAAGGGTTTGATTCCGGTTTAGGAAACTAAATCGGGGTTGAGTCCTTTCAGCTTGGTATCAGAGCATTAGGTTTTAGGTTCTGTAGTCGTGTTTACTAAGGATATTTGAGAATGTACAGCATGTCTGGAGCGATGACCCGATCGGCCGGCGGATACTCATCAATGGTCTGGGTGTTCTATACTTTCAAATGTTTGAAGTTCCATGATTACGTCCTGTTTGTTGTGAATAATGTCTTATTAATTAGGATGCCTCCTTGATGTGCTTTCCGTGTCAGTAAGGTTGTGGATCCTGTTGAGGATCAGTCGAAGCGCGACTTGATAAATGGGTTATGGGTTTGGATGAGCATTCTGGGTTCAGAGATATGTGTGGCATTGTTTGCCCGATTGTGGGTGTATGGGTGCCTACATGTTGCTTTATAGCAGAGAATTGTGGTAGCTGATAGTGTGCTTGAGTCAGATCATTGTATTTTGTGGGTTGGTATTGTGTGAGCTCCTGTTGAGACTCCATGACTTACATCCAGGGTATTATTTATACGGTAATGGTTCAATTAGGCTACCCAACAATGGAAATATAGAGTGTTTACCAACCTGAGGCAAGAATGTATTGTTCACATGTTTGCATTACAAGAAAAATGCACTTAGACGACGGAACCTTTATCAATGCCACACATATCTCTGAACCCAAAATGCTCACTGTTCTCCCAGATGTGTTTTCAGAAAATATGTGTGGCATTGTTTGCCCGATTGTGCGTGTATGGCAGAAACTTCTCCGCGGTCTAAGTGAACACTTAGACGACGGAGATGTGTTTTTCCGTCGTCTAAGTGACACTTAGACCGCGGAGAAAGTTTCCGAGGTCTAAGTGTCACTTAGACGACGGAAAAACACATCTCCGTCGTCCAAGTGAAATTTCAAAAAATAAAAATTTTCACTTAGACCGCGGAGAAAGTTTCCACGGTCTAAGTGTTCACTTAGACGACGGAAAAACACATCTCCGTCATCTAAGTGAAATTTCAAAAAATTAAAATTTTCACTTAGACCGCGGAAAAAACCATCTCCGTCGTCTAAGTGAAAATTTTGAATTTTTAGAACCGGCGCCCATTTAATTTGGGTTTAGGGTTTACGGTCTCTGCGGTGTGGGTGACACTTAGACGACGGAAAAAGACATCTCCGTCGTCTCTTTTTCCGTCGTCTAAGTACTTTAACCCTAAACCCTAAGGCCCTTACCCCTAAATTACGAAATTTTCACTTAGACGACGCAAAGGCACGTTTCCGTCGTCTAAGTGCTTACTTAGACGACGGAAACGGGCATTTGCGTCTAAGTGAAAATTTCGTAATTTCACCTAAGACAACGGCCATCTAGACCATGTCCCAATGCATATTCTTTCCGTCGAGACCATAGAGTAAACAATTCTTAGAGTGTGAGCGTCGACGGTTTCAAAATTAGAGTTACGGATTTTCGTGTATCCATGTTTCCGGTTTATAAATTTTTTGGATTTTTGGTTAACTGTGGCGATGAAACCCTGAACGAACTCAGTATTTAGTGGAAATTATTCTACTTATATATGGTGTTATGGCGAGTATATCCAACGGTCGTTTTGTTCAAATTCAATTTCGTTAATATCGATGTGCAATGAGCATACGTACCGACACTTAAGTTATACATATTAGTAGATACTTAACAAGTTTGAATACGTAAATTAATTCATCGTCTTAAATCCCACTTTTTATATATACGATTCTTTAATCGATATTTTACGACAATTCCATTCAAATTACCGGTCCAAAAATTCATTACAAATTATTTTTAACAAATAATTTTACGGAATTTTCACCTAGACCACGGAGATGACCATCCCCGTCATCCAGGTGTTCACTTGGACGACGGAGATGACAATCTCCGTGGTCTAGGTGAAAATTTCGTAAAATTATTTTTTTTAAAAAAATTTAAAAAAAATTGAAAATTTCACTTAGACGACGGAGATTGTCATCTCCACGGTCTAGGTGAAAATTCCGTAAATTTTTTTTTAAAAAAACTAACTTTAAAAAAATTTTAAAAAAATTAAAAATTAAAAATTTCACTTAGACGACGGAAATTGTCATCTCCGCGGTTTAGGTGAAAATTCCGTAAAATTTTTTTTTTAAAAAAAGTCAAAAAATTTAAAAATTTCACTTAGACGACGGAGATTCTCATCTCCGTCGTCTAAGTGAAATTTTTAAATTTTAATTTCTGGCGGTGTTTTTCCCTCTAATAATTTGGCAAAAATTTAAATCTACTTAGACGACGGAAATTTGTCATCTCCGTCGTCTAAGTCAAAATAATTGGCGGTATTCTTTTCCCGCTAAAATTTTGGCAAAAATTTAAATCACTTGGACAACGGAAATACTGATTTTCCGTCGTCTAAGTGAAAAATTGGTGGTATTGTTTGAAAATTTAAAGCACTTAGACGACGGAAATACTGATTTTCCGTCGTCTAAGTGTTTTAAAACTGTATAAATTCATCATTTTCTCAATCTCTTTTCATTTTTTTCTCTCCCTCAATCCACTCTCCCTCTCCCTCTCTCCCTCTCCATCTCTCCCCCCCCCAATCAAACCACCCACCATATATCATCACCATCACCATCCACTATCATCATCACCACCACCACCGTCGCCGCCACCACCAACATCACCACCGTTGCCGCCATCACCGGCATCACCACCGTCGCTGCCACCACCACCTACAACGTCGCCTCCACCACCACCACACACCACTAGCTACCGCCTACATTGTCACCTCAACCACCGGCCTCCACATTCCGGCCAACACCACCGGCGCCGACACCACCATCACCGCCTATAATTAGTTTAGTTTTAGCTTAATTTTGTTTATTTAGGCTAGATTAATTTACTTTATTATATTATGAATTTTGTATTCATTTTATTTAAATCCATAATAATTTAAATTATTTATTCATTATGAATTTTGTACGTATTATATATTATTAATAATTAATATTCAATAAATTTTGCAATATTATGAATATTGATATACAAAAAATTAAATAAAAAATTCATTAAATGCTAATTATTAAATTATTAATTAGCATTTCATGAATTTTTCATTTAATTTGTTTTTACAAAATCACCACTTAGACGACGGATATGGACGATTTCTGTCGTCTAAGTGCAAACTTAGACCGCAGAGATGGACGTTTTCCATGGTCTAAGTGTTCACTTAGACGACGGAGATGGACGTTTTCCGTCGTCTAAGTGAAAACTTAGACCGCGAAAAATTTTGCGTGGTCCAAGCGAGCACTTAGACCGCGGACATTCTCCGGGGTCTAAGTGTTTACTTAGACAACGGAGATTCATTCTCCGTCGTCTAAGTGAACACTTAGACCCCGGAAAATGTCCGTGGTCTAAGTCTCACTTAGACGACGGAATTCTCCATCTTCGTCGTCCAAGTGCTTGGACAACAGCACTTAGAGCACGAAGCTTGGACGACGGAAAATCGCACCTAGACGACGGAAATCGTCCGTGGTCTAGGTGCATTTTTCTTGTAGTGTTGTCCCAGTTTGCACGTGTTATGTGGCTTCAGAGGAAGCAATGCAGGAGGTTCGAGATGAGTTAGAACCTGAGCATCAAAGGGATTTTGACTGTTGTGCCTCAAGACAACCTTGATGACTTGGTTTGTGCTGCACTCAGAGGCGATGACATTGAGAAGGAAAGGCATATGCAGTTTCAGACATGTCGGTTTGAGGAAGGTGAACTTAGTTGTGATATTTTGATGAGGTTGAGTTCAGGCACCTCGGGATCAATTGCTTCATCAGGCGGTGGCCTTTTCGATTATGTTGAGGGTCATTTGGACAAGGCAGAAGATCTGTTTGGTGGAGAAGGAGATCATAGAGTAGTGGACTAGTTTCTGTGGTATGAGTCAAGGTGGTCGTTGGTGATCCTTCCACACAGTAGGAGTTTCCATTGTGCAACCTTTACAACAGGCGTCACTATGGTTTGTGTCAGAGGAGTACTCTCAGTTGCTATTGTGGTGGCCAGGAGGGTCACGTTACGAAGGAATGTCCTCAGTTAGCTGCTTTTCGTGGTCCTGCAGCTCAGAGTTCAAGAGTAGGCCAAGGTACCATTTCTGGAGTTTGACCAACGTAGACTTCTAGACAATTCAATCAGCAAAGTCGCAATCAACGTGGATGGTTAGTTGGACATGCCAGAGTTTATGCCACAACCCTGTATGAGGGCAGAGTTTCCCTGAGGTTACCGTTGCTTGACATCCATGGCTATTATGCTTGCATCTTCACTTCTGGGTTTGTGGAGAGTGCTGTATCCAGTTGATGAGATTGTGTGTGTCAGGTGGGGTATCGAGACTATGAGATTTGCAGGAGGTTGTGGACTAGCTGCGGAGTGATTGTTCGTCGCAAGAATGTTGCAGTCCTTTGAAGTTCAGTCGTGCCAAAAGATCTTGTTTTAAAGCTGAAAGAAATGCTTCTCTACTATGTGTGGTTTCAACAATGAGGCTGAGTTGATGATGAAGCAAGGATGCTCTACAAAAAAAATTGCTACGGCCACGGCTCGGAGCCGTCGCCAAAGGGTGTTTTGCCGTCGCGAAAGACCTTTGGCGACGGCGTGGCGACGGCAACGGAGCCGTCGTCGTTGGTGCAGTCGCTAATGCTCTTTAGCGACGGCAATTCACCGTCGCCATGCTTTTTTGCGACTGCGCGAGCCGTCGCAAGCATTTCCGTGACAATGCTACACTTTTAGCTTCGGAAATGGCCGTCGCCATTTACTGTCGCCATTGTAAACTACGCCACTGCTAATGCCGTCGCTAATGTTCAAATTTTAAATTCAAATTTTAAATATTTTGCACCTAGTTTTCCCGCCATTATTGTGGCGATGGCAACTTGCCGTCGACTTTGGGAAATTTGCGACGGCTCTTACTGTAGCTAATGTTCAAATTTTCAATTCCACCACCATTTTATATATGCACTTTGCCGTGGCTATTGAAATTTGTGACGGCTCTAAACCGTTGCCAATAATCAGCCAATGCAACCTGGAACATATTCAATACACATTCATCACATCAATACATATTCAATCACAATCACAACAATAGCCATATATTTAATTGTGCATTCATCACATCAATCAGTACTGCTAATTCAACACTGCTAGCCACTGTTTTAGTCTGCAAACTAGTAAACTAGACATCAGTACTTCAGTGTTCAAACTGCTAGTAAACTACTGCACCAAAACTAAACCCCAAGTGTTCAAACTGCTAGTAAACTACTGCACCAAAACTGATTGGCAAACATTGTAGACAAACCACAGTACACTGATCTGCATCATTGATCTGCATCACTGATCTGATATGCATCACCACAGTACCCCCTGATTCTTCAATCCCTTCAACAACAAAAAAAACCAAATTTGTAATCTGTAATCCCTTGAATTGTAATCTGTACAATATATAGTAGTAGCTTTCTACTGTTACATCCTAGCATTACTGTTACAATCTAGTATTAACTATCATTTACAGTAGAATCAAAACTGATATGCAATAACACAGCATGATGATCAGGGAATTCCCTCAGATAACACAGCATGATAAAACAGCAACTACTATGGCCCTGGTATCTCCTCAGATACTCAGACCCTAACCAAATGTGTATTCCCAAGACACTTCTCTAACTTTCTCCTATCAATGACCAATTACCATTGGTAACCCACAACCAAACTCTGCACAAAATCTAGTTATTTTTTTTTCAAACAAGGTTGCAATTGGCATGTCTTAATGTCCTGTCTTAAATCTTATTCTAAAGAACACATAAAATAATCAAAACAGCACAAGAGATCAAAATAGCTCTTAATGTCCTGTCCTGTATTATCAGAACATTCATACTCATGCACAAGAGATCAAAACAGCTCCATGCCTCAAAGATTCAAGCTTTTGGCTCAATTTCAGCAGCAGTTAGGTTTTGAATGAAAACCAACAAACATACCAATAACTCTAATCAACCAAACTATAAGCATAACTTTCAAAGATGTAAACCTGATATTGCTAAGATGATTGACTTCATGAGATGGGGTTGCTCCCTCTCCTATGGACTCTCTCTCAAGGTTATGGACACTGTCGGCATCTGGTACACACTGCAGATATATATACATTCTTAAGGCACTTGAAACAAATAACATAACAACACAAAATGTCACTAAATGCTACAAACCTGTGCTGATGCATCAGTTTCTCTCCTATCCTTGTTCTCTAATGAATCAAGTCGAGCATGCACAGATGCCATCTCAGCTTTAATCATCTCTCTGAAGGACTCTTTAATTTCGTCAAACATGCTGACAATGTTACTTGAAGGGCAAGATGGTTCTTGGGGATACACCATGGAAGGAGGAACTCCACCACCAAAAGTGCGACAATATCCATGACCATCATTTCCAAAAAGTTCATGGAATACTCGATCTTTGACAACTGTGA
Source organism: Geum urbanum (assembly GCA_946800695.1). Lineage (NCBI taxonomy): Eukaryota > Viridiplantae > Streptophyta > Magnoliopsida > Rosales > Rosaceae > Geum > Geum urbanum. Next base: position 32,811,088 of record OX327000.1, on the reverse strand, counting down.
GGTGACGTTGGTCCTCAGGTTCCATATTCAGTAGTTCATTATATTCATCCTTCATGTAAATATAAACCAAAAGGAGTTAATAGATATCCAGAAGCCTCAAGAATGAAAGTACCAATTTTTTTGGATATACATACAATGGCAATGATAACATCTGGATCATCTCTTTTGCGTGCCTTGATCCACACACTCATTTTATCAGTTTCTTCTCCATTGAGTTCCATCTATCATGTGAGAAATACATAAGGAACTCAGAAGCTAATCCAAATCACTAATAAGCAACACAACAATTCTTCTATCTAACTGAATATTTGTGAATACCTCATGTCGCAACTCAGAAAAAGGTTTTCTGCCGGTATTATGAACTGGTCCTCGCTGCTCTCGGTTACAAGAATTTCTCCTTGATATGTTCTACAACAGCAAAAAATACAAAATCAGTATATCAAAGTGTTACTGATATACATGTTCAGCTAGGCACACTAGCTCTCATCTCTAGATTATTGTGATGGGCCTTTTTTTACTGTACGTAACATCTGTTCCAACAGCACCTTCTCCACTCACACCTACTTCATACAAGGTATATATGTATGTATATATGAAATATATATGAATGTTTTTTACTTACCAATCTATTTTAACCAGGTGCTGAGGTTAAAATAGATTGCACATTCAAAGCAGTGTCACTAAGAACTGCAGAGCACATATCATTCTCAGTGAATAGAACTACAAACAGGTATGGAGTGTACAAGCTAGAATCCCAGGATATCAGTGTTAATATTTACCCTTTGAAGTCAGCAATATGTAAGGGAAAGGTTTTAGCAAGTTTCAGTTGATCATATCTCAATGGACAAACAATTGCTTACACATTTACCTTAGCAACATCACTTCTCCAATAGGCAACAAGGTCAGGCCATTGCTTGTCAACAACATGTGGAGGAACATCATTGATCAAATTTGGATCGTCACTTCTTTTTTCAAAGATCTGAGCCTTTGTTTTACTTTTATGATCCTTCCAGAGCATGTTACAAGTTTTCAAACACACTGACTTGTAATCATCAGGAGCATAAACCAAATTATCCTACAATTAGTAGCCAACAAACAAATGAATCAAATATGAGAAACTTATAGCTCTGCCATATATATATACATGCCTTACCTACAGAAGCTTAGCTTATCAGTTTACTGAAATGTTACCTTAGCTTATATACCACAGAAGAAGCTTATATATATGTCAAAATCTTATACAGAAATTTAAAACATTAAGCTTGGCTAAAATATATACCTTAACCTCTCTCCAGATCTTCTCTTTCACATCTTTATCAACAGACGGCCAATCAATAAGTGTTAGAGGAATTCTGCGTCCATCACGTACAATCTGGCCCAACTGGGTCTTAAGTTGCATACCTTTAGCACCTACTGGATGAGACTTTTTATCAAATTCAATGGCAATTTTTACTCTAGTATTCCACTCTGGAAATCCTTTACTATGTCCTCTAGTATTTGGGGCAGCAACTTGTTCTTCTACTACTGCATTCATTTGTAAGAGTATTAACATTCTAGCATTTTTACATTCATTTGTAGGACAATTACATACATACCTGGTTGAGAAGAAGCTGGTAGAATTTGGACTTGAGTAGGATTTGGTGGCCCGTGTGCACGAAGTTGTGATTGAGGTTGTTGTGAACCTGTGGAGATCGTATTGGATGAGCCTCCAGACCTGCGTGCACTTATAGCCTCAGACATGGTGCGAGGCTCACGAAACTGTGATTGAGATGGCTGAGGGGCATTGCTATTGATGTTGGGATTGTTGGGTATATCCTCAGACACATCTGCACTTAGAACCTCAGACATGGTGCGAGGTCGACCCACTCTCTTTCTCTTCATATTAATCTGTGACATGGCTGCAAGAAATGTTAACTTTTGTATTGACAGAACATAACATCATTACATAAGATGTTACAGCTTGAAAAATTTATAAGCAGCGACTATTAAACTTACTGAGAGCAGTAAAACCAATACCATACAAGCATGAAACTACACCATATAAGAAACTAGCAAAATAATCCAATATTATTCAGTATATAAGCATACATATTCAAAATCCTCATAGTTGAACCTAAAATAGCTCTTGAAGCACTTGCTCAAACAAAGGTACAGAATCAAGAGAGAGCTTCTGCTGAATTGTTCACTCCCACATGTTCAAAATCACAAGAGAGCACTGGAGTGACAGTCATCCAATCATGTCCTGAGGGATCTGGAGCATACCATACTTGATGTGCTTGAGTTGCCAAAATGAATGGTTCATCCCCTATTCGATCATTTCGGTATAACAAACGTCTGAAATTAACTAAAGGAAAGTTAAATTGATCTACTTTAACCCCTACAGAAGGATCTACCCACTCACAACGGAACAACACATACTTAATTTCATCTGAGTATGTCACTCTGATAATTTCAGTCAATCTCCCATAATATGAGCTAACATCTGCACCATAACCTTGCAAAACTACACCACTATTTTGAGTTGACCGATAGTTATCAACACTTTTAATACGAAAGAAGTACCCATTGGCAGTATACGAAGTAAAACTTTGTGCTTTGTTCTTAGGGTGGCTAGACAAAGTGATAAGTTCTTCAGATAAAAAGGCATCAGGTGTACTTCGTAAAGTCATAACTTGATAATAACAGGAAAAAACAAACAATTCAAAACTACTACATAACAAGCAAGCAGAATATAAAAATCACATTTGGACAACACTACTTAACATACTTTTGTCTGAAACCAAGCCACAAAATTAGCAAAATGAAGACCTTGAACATGTTGTTCATTTGAATTAGGATATTGACCTCGAATGACTGCAAGATGCTCACTGCAAGTATTGGAGAAAACTATTCAGAACATGGATTCATCTACATAAAAAGTTGGAAAGCAACTTATGTAAGGTTTATAGTCGAAAAACGTACTTCAAATATGGTGTGACGGCTTCTGTATGGAACAAAATCCATCGATGTATCTGACTACGAGTAACTTCACTCAACAAAATATCTTTCCCTCCCTCTCTATCAACAGAATTAATTCTCCTGGCTGGTCTGTTCCACTTGCTTTCCACGTCATTAAGGTACTGAGTACAAAAGTTCATACACTGCTCCATCAAATAACCTTTCGCCATTGAAGCTTCAGGATAAGTTTTATTACGGGCATAGTCCTTCAAAGTTCCCAAATACCTCTCTATTGGGAACATCCATCGAAACACCACTGAACCACCAATTATTGCTTCATCAGCCAAATGAACAATTAGATGCTCCATTATATCAAAGAAAGATGGTGGGAATATCTTCTCCATCTTACACAGTGTCACCACAATGCCATCACGGGCATTTTCCAAGTCTTGTAGAGTATTGGTCTTACAACACAATTGCTTGAAAAATTTACCCAAGTCAATTAACACTTGAACAACATGGCTGGGCAGCGAACATCTTACACCTAAAGGAATCAGTTGCTGCAATAAAAGTTGATTATCATGGCTTTTTAAAGTTCCAATACTCCGATCTCGCAAACGCACCCTTCGTGAAATATTAGAAGCACTCCCTTCTGGCATTCTAACTTGCTTCCACACACTAAGACACAAGTCCTTGCCTTCATTGTCCATCTCAAATTCAGCAGTGGGACCATAATCAGCCCCTGATTCACTTTGCAAAGGCCATAGATGTGGTCTTATTCCCATCTGTTCCAGATCACGTCGAGCATTGATGTTGTCCTTGCTTTTTCCAGCATCTAATATTGTCCAAAGCACATTGTCGCACACATTCTTCTGCACATGCATCACATCAATGTTGTGCCGTATCATGTTGAATTTCCAGTAAGGCAGCTCAAAAAGTATGCTTCTCTTCTTCCAATTATGAGTTTTCACAGACTTTCTACCACGTTTCCTTGCAAGCTCTTTTTTTTTTCTATAAGTCCTCCATTTTGTACTCTGTCAGAATGCTATTAGCCTCCATTTGCATGAGAAGCTCAACTCCAGATAATGTTTGAGGTTTCATTCTATATTCTGTTTCCCCATTAAATGACACATCATCCTCTCGATACTCATGGTTTTCTGGCAGCCACCGACGATGACACTCATATGAGTGTTTACCTCCATACGACAACCAACAAGAATTAGCATCAGAATTGCAGCAAGGACACCCATATTTCCCTTTGGTACTCCACCCAGACAAGTTTGCATAGGCTGGGAAATCATTAATAGTCCACAGTATTGCTGCCCGCATTTGAAACATTTCCTTTTTGTATGCATCATAGGTTAATATCCCCTCTATCCACACCTCCTTCAATTCTTCCACAACTGGTTCCATATACACATCAATCTTATCACCAGGTCCATTAGGCCCATCTATTAGACAAGCCACAAAAATGAAAGGCTGCTTCATCAACATCATCGGTGGCAAGTTGTACGGTACAAGTATAATAGGCCAAGTACTATGGGTTATATCTCGTGACCTATATGGATTGAATCCATCTGTAGCTAAACCAAGTCTGACATTGCGAATCCCTTCACCAAAAGTTTGGTTAGTTGTGTCAAAACCCTTCCATGCAAGAGAATCGGCAGGATGTCTAAATACACCATCATCAGTGCGTTCTTCCCCATGACATCTCATCAGTTTTGCTGTTTTCGAACACATGTACAGCCTCTGCAACATCTGTTTTACAGAAAAATATCGCACTTTTTTTACAGCCCTCTTTTTCACAGGGCCTGGAACAATAACATTAGCCTGATTTCTCAAAGGGGGTGCATCATTAGGCCTAACTCTGTGATCTTCCGTCCAGCGAGACTCCTCACATATTAAGCATTTATCAAGCTTAACATGCTCATTTCTAAATAGCATACAGTTATTTGGACATGCATCCACGGTAGTCTTGGTGAACCCTAAATCTTCTGTTAATTTTTGGGCTTCGTAATATGAACTAGGGAGATTAACACCTTCTGGCAGATCTTCGTTTAGTATATCCAAGATAGTCTGAAAGGATTTGTCAGACCAACCATGGAGCACCTTAGCTCGCAACCATTTAACAGTAAATAAGAAGGCAGTGGAGCCTTTCTTACAACCTGGATACAATGGGAGGTTTGCACGCTCCATTAACTTTATAAATTTTTTAGTAGGTTCATCTGCCCTAACCCATGGTTCATCTGAGGTTTCACTGCCATTCTCATCTACTGGTCTCACATCTGGAATTCCTAAAGCATCTTGAACCAGACCAAACATATCATTCTCCACTACAAAATCTGAACCAACTCCATTTTCAACACCTAACAGATTATCACCAAGCCTAGACTCACCATGCTTCTCCCATACTTTATACTTTCTTAGAAATCCATTATCACGCAGATGTTGTAACATTACTTTCCTAACCCACAAGAGACGATTAGCACATTTTCTACACGGACAATACAGTCTTGTCGACTCATTCTGATAAGAGAATGCAAAGGCCAAAAAAGAATCTATGCCATCAAGATATGGTTTAGACCACCTATTTGGTAAATCGATCCATGATTTATCCATTTTTCCCCCTCAAGATCTCTCTTGAGTATTTATGCCTAAATTCAAATCAAACAAACTATTACAATCCTAACTAACACATGTATATATATAACAACTAGTTACAGCAAACATAGATTACTCACATGCATTCAAACAACTCACAGCAAGCATAGATTACTCACAGCAAACATAGATTACTCACAGCAAGCATAGATTACTCACAGCAAACAACTCACAGCAAGCATAGATTAAAACCATAACATCCAAGATACAAAAAGTTCAGAAGCATAAACTCACCAGTATGAAATTCAAAAGCTTCCACAAATATGTAGTGCAGCTATCTTCCTATCCTCAATTGATTCCGAAGAAGATCTGTAATACACAAATAATAGCCAAACAAAATATTAGCAATTCATGACATTTTGTTCACCATTAGCTATATCATATTAGACTAAATAACTAACACTGAATGCTTAAGAGCTAAACCTAATGTAAATAGACTATATATTAGTAGTGAGGCCACAACCAACAAGCACTATCAGTAATGGTTCATAACTAACAGTAACTATCAGTAGGATCCACAACCAACAAGCACTGCCCTAGGATCCTCACCTTCTCCTTTTGTTCATAACTAGAACCATTCACAAAACCAAAAGCTACTAATAAGTTGATTAGCCCTAAAGAAACTGTGCTACGGTATATATGTATATATATATATATACACATTCAGGTATAGCTAGAAAAGTGAGAGAAGAATGTGTTAGCAATTGTGCTACAGAAGTAAAGAATATCCAAAAGAACTAGATGATGATAATCAGTATTAGTGTAGTATAAGAAAACTGCAATGTGTGTATGATCTAATAATAGTTGGTGACTTGTGATGGGATGCAAAAAGATGGACACATGGGCAAAGTGACATCGTATATAGGTGTTGATAATCCCTCCCAATGACTTTGACAGTATAGACATGGAGCTTATATGCTTAATCCTACTAGTCAGCAAACTAACTTCTCCCTATTTAATTAAATCTCCCGTTCTACACTTATCTTTGATTTTGATACAAATCACCACATCTCCTCAAGTGAGGTTTCTGGATACATATATTGATATATACTTATAATTGGCCTATTATTTGGTGGATGAAGAGCTGAGCCACGAAACCTCTCCTTACCCACCCAGTTCACAACTCACACCATACCAAATTCAACTCAGGGAACACAGATTTCTCAAATAAAACCCAGAACCTCTGTAACATTCAGAACTGAGCTGAAAACAAAAACAAGACAGCCCCCAACAAGATAGTTGGTTAATGGACATGCTTCAAAATCACAAATATATTTGGAATTGAGATAAGGACTACCTGGAATTGAGAGTGAGCTCTAGAATCCCAGCCCGTACGTTGCCCAGCCAATTAATCGAAGTCAAACAATTCTCTTAGCCAAAACCTGAAACAACAATGAGTAACACTCACCTCATGAAAGCTAATCTAATGAAATTAAAACTAAGCATTCAATAACGATGAGCAACACTCACCTCAGAAATAAGCTACCTTCGAGTTCATACCGATGGATTTTGGGATTTTGGTCAATATGGTTTTGGGATTTAGGTCAATATGTTTGGGGGTTTTGGGACTTGGTTATGGTTTTGGGACTTTGTAAGTTTTTTCATCTAAGTGATAAGCCCGCGCAAGCCAAAAATTTCTCGCTCAACCCAAAAAGTTATTCCCACGCTGTGGCTTGGCGACGGCAAAGCCTAACAGTCGCAAAAAAAAAATTAGAGTTAGCGACGGCAAAACGTATCATGAGATATTCCGTCGCCAAAAATATATATTTGGCGATGGCAGAAGTCCGCCGTCGCCAAACATAAATATTGAGCGACGGCTTAGCCACGGCACGGGATTTCTGTCGCTAAAATTGGTAACGGCTCCTTTGCCATCGCAGGAATTGGACCAACGGCGACGGCAAAACACTCCCGTGGCAAAAGTCCGTGGCTATTGCTAATTTTTTTTGTAGTGATGTATGCCGTACTTGGCACATGTTCGTGATGTGGAGGTTGTTGTACCTGATGTTCGCGATGTTGAGGTTATCTGTGAGTATTCATATGTTTTTCAGAGAATTTATCAGCGTTGAGGGAGTTGCATATTCAACTTCAGGAACTGTTTGAGGAAGACTTCATTTGATTAAGTGTTTTACCTTGGGGTGTTCCAGTATATTTTATGAGGATGTAGGATGGTTCGATGAAGTTGTGCATCGATTACCGGAAGCTGAATTAGGTTTCAGAGAAGAGCAAGTATCCTCCACTTTGGATTGATGACTAGTTTGATCAGCTTATTGGAGTTTCAGTTTTCGAAGATTGATTTCAGATGTGAGTATCATCAGTTTCGATCAGAGGGTCAAGTTTGAAATGGTCAGATACCTGTGAAGAGAGTTACATGTTGTGGTTAGAGGAGAGGTTGATAACTACACCAGTGTTCACATTTTGTGATGTCGGTGAAGTGTATGTTATGTGTCGTGATGTTTCGAAACTAGATTTGGGTCGTGTTGGGCTGCAGCATGGCAATATGATGGTATATGGTTCCAGGTAGTGGAAGCTTCATGTAGTTACTTATCCTATGTATGATTTGGGAGTAGCTGTCTTTGTGTAAGCATCGAAGAGTTGGAGACACTACTCCTATGACGTGCAGCGCAGAGCAGGATGTACACTAATCACTTGAGTTTCATCTACTTGCGTATTTAGCCAGATTCGAGCATAAGGCGGTGTAGATGGATGGGGTTGATTAACGACTGTGACTACACATTTGTACTTTGACTACCATTCAGAGGAGACCAACGTTGTTGCTGATGCACTTAGTCGGAAAATTTTGGAGTTTTTATGTTTCATGTACATGTTGCAAGAACCTCATTATTAGCTGAGTTGCGAGCTACGGGAGCTGAGTTAGAGTGAGATGATGGAGCATTGTTGGCTAGTTCCAGGATCGACCTTTGTTACTTGATCAGGTCTGTGAGGCATAGGATGCGGATTCCTACTGGTGAACAAGAAGAATGCGATTCAGAATGGTGTTCCAGCAGAGTATTAGTTGAGGAATGTTGGCACTTCGTTGCGCAGAAGGAGACTATATGGGCCCAGAGACGATGAATTAAAGTAAGAGATGCTTATTGGAGCTTATTGTTCTACGTACGTTATGCACCTTGGTGGTACGAAGATGTATCGGATACTTAGAGTTTACTACTGGTGGTGCAATATGGAAAAAGGAAATAGCAGCCTATGGGAGCAGATGCCTGATTTGTCGGCAGGTGAGGGCAGAGAGACAGAAACTTGCTGGGAAGTTACAGTCATTGGAGATTCCCGATTAGAAGTGGGAGCATATCACTGTGGATTTCATGTATCAGTTACCGCGTACTTCGGATGGTAATACTAGTTATTTTGGTCGTTGTGGACCGTTTGACGAAATCAGTTCTTTTCCTTGTACTTTCAGGAAAGATTTCAGTGGGCAGGCTGGCATAGCTGTATTTGGTAGAGGTTGTCCATTTTCATGGTATGCTTGTGTTCCAGGTCTCTGATCGAGATAATCAGTTACAACAGAGTTTTGGCAGGTATTGCAGTGAGCATAAGGGACCAGATTACAATTTAGTGCAGTTTTTCATCCTCAGATTGGTGGGCAATCTGAGAGGACTATTCAGACTTTGGAGGACATGTTGTGGTCCTGTGTATTGCAGTTCAGAAAGATTTAGGACCAGTAGTTTCATTCGTTCGAGATTGCTTGCAGTATCAGTTTGCAGACCAGTATTGTTATAACATTGTATGAAGTTGTATATGAGGAACAGTATTGCACTCTATTGTGTTGGAGTGAGTTAGGAATGAGATGGCTTTTGGTCCTGATTTAGTGGAATGCGCTACTGTTAACCTTCGGATTAGTAAGGACAGGTTGATAATTACTCGTGATCGGCAGAGAAGTAATGTAGATATGAGTAGGTTGAGTCATGAATTTACCACGTTATATTGGTCAGTATGTGATAATGGGGAGAGTTAGTGTTGTGACGTATAGTTTGGCATTGTCTGTAGCGTTGGCCAGTGTGTATGTTGTATTCCATGTGGTGGAACTACATTTCAGATTTATTGCATGTTTTGCACCCTATCCGTCCCCTATACAGGAAGACTTGACATTTGTGGAAGAGCCAGTTCAGATTCTGGATTTGAGGGTGCAGGGATTACAGCACAAAGATATTTCCTATTGTGAAGCCTGATGGCAGAGTCATTCAGTTGAAGTAGTCACTTGGGAGGTTGAGCAGTATGTAGGGGCGGTATCCCTACTTTTCAGTTGGCAGACTTGGAAATTTCGAGGTCAAAAGTTTTGTAAGAGGGGTAGATTTGTGATAACCCGAACCGGAAATGGTATGTTTATCGACTTGATTTGCCAATTTCAAGATTAATCGCGATTTTGTCGAAATTGGTTAATATGGCGGGATTGTTAACGACTAAATTATCAGGCAAGAATTTGATTTGTGGTCTTTCACGAAAGTTGTAGAGAATTTAATTTCGAGATCGTGGGAACTTCCGGAGGATTATTTCGAGTTACGAGGAATAAGTTATGAATATTTTTGGCCGTTAGATTTTGTCGTATTTATCCGTTTAGTTTCGATACGTGTACGATATAAATACGGAAGGAGTACGTGACGAATTAGGAAACTTTCTAATTTTGGAAACTGGGTGTTGACCCATGTTGACCCGTGGGTGGTTTTGACCCGTTTCGGGCCGTGGGTTCTTCGCCGTCGTTGAGCTCGATTCCGGCCTCTTTCGGCCGTTGGGTCTTCACAAAAGTTGTTGGGCTTGAGCTTCTCTTTCTTTTGATAGGTCACTCACTCAATTTGGTTGCTGGATGAAGAAGTTATGGCTTGTCAAAGTTTGGGAATTTCAATGGTATTCCGGCGAGTTTTGGCGACGATGGTGGCGGCGGAGGCGGCCGAGTTGGGGGTGAACTTGTTAGGGGTTTTGTAGCCCTTGGGAAGAGGAAACTTTTAGAAGTGGTCTTGCACCTTGCCATTGCCAGAGGAGGGAGATCGGAGTTAATGAATTCTCGTGAGGGTTTTTGATTTCAAGGTGAGATTTGGATATTTTCCGGTCAAAATTGGGCTTAACTTTGAACTAGAAAGTTGTTGGAAATGTCGAGATCTTCAAATCTCTATGTAGGTTGAAATTTTTTGGGCTGAAGGAATTTTCCGGCGACGGCGGCGGCGGTTTTTCGGCCGAGGTGATTTTCGACAAGTTTTATGTCGTTTTGCTCTGAATCGCGCACCGATCACAGTGGTGAAGTTTATATTTTGAATTGAGCATCAGAAATTGTAGCGAGGTTTTATAGTGTGTTTATTAGATTTTCGACGATTTCGTCGATATCGAGTTATATGTTTCCTGGAATGGTTGGTTCTCGAGATGTGGTTCAGGGTTTTGAGTTATGATTTTGAACAGTGGAATTTGTGATTATTTAGGAGATCGAGATCGTACGCTTGGCGAGGGATCTTCCGCCGGATCTCGAGATTTGCGCGTTTGCGCGCTGTGCTTATTTGTGAGTGGACATTTATTTACACTGTCGTAGCGAGTTCTTGGTTTCAGTATTTATTTCTAGTACAGTATTGAGATTATTTCTTGTTTTGGAGGTATTGTTTTATGTTTTATTGGTGATGACATTTACTTAGCATCGATGCATTGACTACTCGGCTGATCACCGGTAGTCCAGTTCCAGGGTTGAGAGATTCGCCTAGTCTATCACCGTCGGGCTTGAGAGATTCGCTTGACACCTCCATTTATTTTAAGAACTCGCATTATTTTTATGTTATGTAAATGGTGAAAGGCATCACTACAAGAAAAAGTGACTTAGACGACGGAGCATTTCCGTCGTCTAAGTGACAGTCTCCGTCGTCTAAGTACTTGGACGACGGAAAATCCGTCGTCCAAGGTACGTGCTCCAAGTGCTGTCGTCTAAGTACTTAGACGACGGAGAATTTAATCTCCGTCGTCCAAGTTCACTTGGACCACGGAGAACGTCCGTGGCCCAGGTGGTGACTTAGACGACGGAGATTAATGTCTCCGTCGTCTATGTCACTTGGACCACGGAGAACATCCGTGGCCCAGGTGGTGACTTAGACGACGGAGATTAATGTCTCCGTCGTCTATGTCACTTGGACCACGGAGAACGTCCGTGGCCCAGGTGGTGACTTAGACGACGGAGATTAATGTCTCCGTCGTCTAGGTGACTACCTGGGCCACGGAGAAGCTAACAATCTCCGTGGCCCAGGTAGGAACTTAGACGACGGAGACATTAATCTCCGTCGTCTAAGTCACCACCTGGGCCACGGACAAGCTAACAACGTCCGTGGCCCATGTGGGGACTTAGACGACGGAGATTAATGTCTCCGTCGTCTAAGTGAAAAATTAATTTTTAAAAAAAAAATAAATTCAAAAATATTATTAATATTAATTGAAAAAAAATTAATTAAATTAATTAAATACACTAAATTAATAAAATAATTAAAATTAATTTGTACATACATAATCGAAAAAACCCATAATTAAAAATGAAAATATTGTTCGTAATGCGGAAATTAAGAAACGAAATAATAAACTACTAGCTAGCTAAAACACTGGAGGAGCAGATGCGCCGCCTCGTCCTCCGCCTCCAGCCGGGTCGTCGTCGTCGGGGAATGGGTTCGGAGGAGGTTGACATTGTCTTTGAGCTTGTTGCATAAGGGCGATGAGTTGGGCTATTCGCTCGTCTTGCTGGTCCATTCTTTGGCGCATGGCAATATTCTCCTCCCGTGCGATTCGAGCCTCTTCATAGGCTGCCGCAGCTTGAGAACTTCTCCGCCCGTAGATGATGACTCAGAGGTCGACAAATCTCGAACCACCTTAGGCCCGAAGTGCCTAACCTCCTTGCCAGCTCTACGACCGTAGACCTCATCCGCAATTGCTATTTGGCTCTCCACAGATAGAGGAGGCAGGTCTTCTAGCGGCACATCTGGGAACGCAAGCTGAGTGTTAGCCAATTCTTCCTGCGCACGCTCTATCACTCTTGCCTACAAAAGAATAATAAATTTATTATAATGAAATAATATTTAAATAATAATTACTATAATTATTAGCGCACACACATATATATATATATATATGACTTACGCCGCGTTGACTCGCTTCATTATCGAGCCCAGGCGTCACGTACGCGCTTACGCTTGCATCGAGATAAGGGTGTTTGGAGCCCTTATCCCTGTGCTCCTTGGCAATTTGAATGAGTTGCTTGGCGCCGGAAGTATGGTGCTTGTCCTTCTTCCCCCGGTTGGCTTTGTTGACACCGGAGAATTTCTGTTAGACAACATAATGAAATCATTAAAAAATTTATAAGTAACTAAAATTTAGAGTATTCAATTATCTTAATTGAAATAAAAAAAGTAAATTAACACCTGAAATTGCTCATCGGCAAAGTGGTTACACAACCACTCCCACTCATCTTCTCTATCCCCACGCAGCTCTTCGGGGGGAGGCACGGGACCGTTAGTTCGGAAGTACTGATGGAGCCTGTACTTCCAATCTTTGAAGATGTTGTTGGCGGTTTGGTTGATATGCCTCAACATCGCCGGATCCGGATCCACCGCAAATTGTTCCTATCAGAAATAAATTGGAAATTATAATCGTATATATTATAAAATTATATATAACTAATATTAAAAATAGTATATAATAACTAAAATTGTACGTATTACGTACCGAAAGATCCTTAAAGACTTTCGCCTTCTCCGAATCCGGCACCTCCCTCCAAGTAGGGGCAGTGATACGAACCCGGTTACGAACAATCGACCCAATACTATGAGCCGAGAGACTTGCTAGCTGAGGTGTGGGAGGGCCACCGGTGAATTCGTCGTAGGGCAAGGCGATCTTGCTCCCGGTCGCCTTGCAAATTTTCTCCGCCTTTCCACCTTTAACGAGACCCCGAGTCTTTTTCGGTTGGGGGTCAGTGGGGGCCCTCCTTTGCTTACGGCGGGCGCTGTACATGATAGAATCGGCCGTCGAAGACGCCTGAGTACTTCCCGTTGAAGCGGTACCGGGCGTCGGAGTTGAAAAGGGGTCGACGTCATCACCGCTTGAGAGAAATGGGGCAGAGGGAATTTCCCCAGAAGGCCCCGGATTGAGGGCGTCGTCCTGCGGTTGAACCCAACCGACTTGGGCCGCCAACATTTGGAGCATCTCATCTTCTGACTCCTGTTGGGCTTTCTTCTTGCCGGATGTGGTCTTTGGCGGAGCCATTTAAACCTAAGAGTACGGTGTTAAAATACGCGTACCTACTTACCATAATAATTACAACTTAAAAATTTACGCTAATTAATTAAGTACGTTTAAGATTTAAATAGAGTACACTAGCTTGGCATTTTCGGTCGTTCAATTAATCAGCCTTGGTTAAATCGAAAAACATGGCCAGTTAGGGATAGAGATAACGCGAGAGGCAGGACTAATTTCGACAAAAGTCTTTCTTAGTCCAAATCCTGTCACCAGTCATAACCCGTTTCTAGACACCATGTCCGACATTCGGCCAATTTTTCGAAAATTTACACTCCCTCAAATCCTTTGCAAACTCCGCCCTCAACCTCGTGTCCATAACTTCACTTAGGTTATGGTGTGCGGTGATGAAATCCACACATCACGAGGGGTTAAGGAGATAAGCAAGGAAAAGAGGCGCCATCTATTCCAAAGAGTGCGACTTAATTACACCAAGCCTATGTACTAAATTTAAATCGAACACGTACTACTAATTAATTTAATCTCATATTTATTTAATTATGCAACTAATTAATAAATAATTACAATAATATTTATTCATTTCATAAATTATCAAGTAATTACAATTATTCATTTAATTATTATTAATATATAACAATAATTTACCATTTAATTAATTAATAACAATATGTAATCATTTATTTAATTAATAAAAATAATTAATCTAAATATAATTAATAACAATAAATTTACAATTATTCATTTAATTAGTATTAATAGCAATAATTAATAAATAACATTAAAATAATCATTTAAGAAATATTTAAAACTAATTAATTAAAAAAAAATTATTTTAATAAGGGAAAAATAGAAATTTACCGAATCGGAGTTTTTCGAGAGTTTTCTGCGAAAATCGCCGGAGTTGTGTCGTCGGAGAGGAGGAACCACGCCGGAAATAATGTCGTCGGAGCGTCGCCGGAGGAGAATCGCCGGAATGAGAGAGAGAGAGGAGATGGAGGAGAGAAAGTTGTAAGGGATGAGGAAAAGAAGATGAGGCTCGGCCTATTTATAGAGTTTCACTTAGACGACGGAACACTATTCTCCGTCGTCTAAGTGCACTTAGACGACGGAAACAGTGTTTTCCGTCGTCTAAGTGAAGAGTCAAATTTTTTCGAACCGGCGCCAAATAAATGCGCGGGCCGTTTCACCGCCATAAATGTTGACTTAGACGACGGAAACAGTGTTTTCCGTCGTCTAAGTGGAATTTCAAGCGGCGCCGAAAATTGAGGCGGCAAATTGAACCGCCATGTTATTTCGACTTGGACGACGGATATGTCGTTTTCCGTCGTTCAAGTGTTCACTTGGACGACGGAAAACGACATATCCGTCGTCCAAGTCAATATTTACATCGAAAAATAAGAAAAATTTTATTCGAACCGCCATGGTAATTTGAACCTAGACGACGGATACGGTCATTTTCCGTCGTCCAGGTGAACGCTTGGACGACGGAAAATTACCGTATCCGTCGTCTAGGTTCAAATTATGCAAAAAAAAATATTTAAATTAATTCGCTAGGAATTTAGCGATCTGTCATTCGAGTGAAATAGTCGTACAATATCGATGAACGCATCGTATATATAAACAGATAAATTTGAACCGCCGAATAATTTTACGTTTTGAAAGTTGTTAAGTATCGACTAATCTTTAAGACTTTAGTGTTCACTTGTAGTTGCTGATTTGCAGCAGAGTACTAACGAAATTGAATTTGGACAAAACAACCGTTGGATATGTTCGTCGTAACATAATATATAATTACTATAAAGGACCAGGAAATAATAAGTTCGGGAAGGGTTTCATCGGCACAGTCAACCGCAAAACCGAGAATTTCACAAACCGGAAACGTGGATACAGGACATTTCGCAACTCCGATTTTCGAACCGTCGAAGCTCACACACCAAGAATATACTACTCTAAAGTCTTGACGAAAAGAATATGCATTCGAAGATGGTCTAGATGGTCGTTGTCTTAGAAAAAATTACGAAATTTACACCTGGACGACGGATACGACATTCTCCGTCGTCCAAGTACACACCTGGACGACGGATATTAGAGTCTCCGTCGTCCAGGTGTGTACTTGGACGACGGAGAATGTCGTATCCGTCGTCCAGGTGAATATACCCTGAATTCAGGGGTTAGGGGTCCTTAGGGTTTAGGGTATAGGGTTTGTCACTTGGACGACGGAGACAGTCATTCTCCGTCGTCCAAGTGTGTACCTAGACGACGGAGAATGACTGTCTACGTCGTCCAAGTGTAAAACCCTGAATTCAGAGGTTAGGGCCGTAGGGTTTAGGGTTTAGGTCGTCCCCGGTCATTTGTATGTTCGTTCAATTATTCTCATTCAAGAATATAATTAAAAAAATGATCGATCGATCCGATCATGCTACATTTAGTGTCGAGGATTTAGGGTTTGAAGGGCTGCTTGAGCGAAATGTAGAGCAGCTTCAGCTTACTTTTAATAAGATCAGAGAATACACCGATGAAGTTGAAAGCAAAGAGAGGGGCCGGGACTACGTACAAAATTTGTGCTCTCAATAATACTATCACAAGTCAATATATATAATCATATATAGTATTTAAAAACAATAAAACCAACCAAAGCTGGACGAGGAATCTTAAAGTCTCGACATAATAGAAATCTTTCACCTTTTTACGATGCATCGATCGATCATATATATATTACAATAATAAATTAGGGTTTACCAATTAATGATCCTCGTCGTGTGACCGTACTCTTCGTCATAATCGTCATCATCATCATCACCGTTATCCGATTGCTCATCCTCCTCATCGTACTCAACATCGTCCGAGGAATAACCAGAGTCGTCGTCATCGTCCTCATCCTGCACGTCTTCTTCATCTACCTCAATAATCTCTTCTTCAGTTAGATCTGTACAACCATCAGGCATGGGTAACCGTTCACCGTCTTGAACCAGGTCCATTATGTCGGAGCGGATGACAGAAATATTAGGCTCTTGATAGGCAGGAATGTCTCTATCTGGTTCAGCAGCATCTTCAGTCATCGCCGGTGTCCCTTCAATTGTCTCTGTATTCCAAACTCCTCGATGAGAGATCTGGTTCACTATTTTCCACCCGTCACCAGCTTTCGGATCGTCGAGATAGAACACCTGTCTAACTAAGGTGGCGAGAGCGAAAGGCTCATCCTCATACCAGCTTGAGTTTGTATCGACTGATAAAAGTCCCAGGTCTTCCTTTGTACGCTTGAACCATCTGCACTTGAATAGGAAAACGTTGACATCATTCCCGTAACATAGCTGAACCACATATACGATCATTCCGTAATATAGATCAGGGTCTTTCCCAACCGCTATCCCACTGTTTTGTGTTCTTCTTCCTTCATCTCGCGCCAATGAATGGAACTTCACACCGTTCACAAAACATCCCGGATAAATATAGTGTTTAATCGGCTTCCCTGCTAGCAAGTGCTTTGGCCAAGACCACCACCCCCCGTGGTTTTCGGATTTTTGCAGATCAATCATCTGCGAAAATGGAAAAATGTAAGGGTTTACTTTCTACAAATTAAACATGCATGATCTCAATATGTATATAAATCACTAAATACGTACCCACCCATTGGAAGAAATAATCGGGGAACTTTTTCTTAACCATTTTCTCAATCCACGCCGAACTCTTGTCTGGATATAACGCCTGAAGCCTCTCCCTGTATGACATCATGTACGGCTCAACTTCGTCACAGTCTCGTAACACTACCCAATGTGCCTCAATAAGTTCTTCCCGTGTTAACGTTTCCTTTAATACTCCTCTAAACGGTCGGACGACATTGGTGACGACAGAAAGATTGATGCGGGCACTGGGATCGGAGGCAGTTGGAGGTGGTGGATCTTTGAGGTACCTGTTGCAGTAAGTAACGCACTCATGCATTAGGTATGTCTCTGCTATGGAGCCATCCGGGGCCGACCTATTTTTGACGAATGACTTATACTGTCCAAGCTGTCTACAAAATTAATCAAACGTACAATAAAAATAAGTACATGCATATAGCTAGCTAGTAATCTCCAGTGGAACAAATTATGAATCGAAAAACCTGTATAATTAATTAGTTGTACGTACCTTTCTTGAGGATACATCCAAGTGTACTGGACCGGACCAGAAATGAGAACCTGCTCGGGCAGGTGGATCATTAGGTGAATCATTATGTCGAAGAAAGCAGGAGGAAAAATCCTCTCTAGTTTGCAAATGATGTGCACAATTTGTTGTTGCAATTCCACGACATCTGACTTCTTTAATTCTCTGGCGCATAACCTCTGCCACCATCTGCACAATGCCACTATTGGTTCTACGACGTCGCGAGGCAAATATGGTCGAATTACCACTGGAATCAGTCGTTGCAGCATAACGAGATAGTCATGTGTCTTTAGACCAACAAACTTGTGTTGCACCTCGTCCACTGCTCCAGTTATAGTAGCTGCATACGTGGCCGGATAACGAACGCCCTTAAACCAGTGAAATACAGAACGTCTAAGTGTCGGCTTCACTGTGTACGGTGCAGCTGGCATCTTGTTGTACACTCATTTCCTATCCCTCCTCAACCACAAGGGACGACGTAGATTCATTGATTCCAAATCTTTGCGCGCTTTGGGAGTATCTTTAGTCTTGAACTTAATACCGAGAATTGTTCCCACCACGCTGTCGCACACATTCTTTTCTATGTGCATCGCGTCCAAGTTGTTCCTCAGCTTCAACTTCGACCAGTAAGGGAGTTCAAAGAATATACTCTTGTGATCCCAATAGCTCAGATCATGTGGAGGAATTGGATTGCATTTCTTTACATCCGCGTCGTTAGTCAACACACCAAAGTCAAAATAGCTCAACCTCTCTAAAATCTCTTCGCCCGACCAACTACGGGGTTTAGGATTGTTCTCTACCGTCCCGTCGAAATGAGCTTCATCCTGTCGCCAAGGGTGGTCGTGAGGGAGCCATCTACGGTGACCCAAGTAACACACCTTCCCTGCGTGCCAACTAGAGTTCACGTCGTCCAAACATATAGGACATCCATTATATCCTTTTGTCCTGCACGCTGCCAACATCCCATACGCTGGAAAATCGCTGATCGTCCACATTACGGCAGCCCTCATCGTGAACATCGTGTCAGTGAATTTGTCATAAGTTGGGACTCCATTTTCCCACAACAGTTTCAGCTCGTCGATCAAAGGTCTGAGGTAGACATCTAAGCACTTCCCTGGAGATTTAGGACCTGGAATTAGTACAGTAAGGAAATTAAATTCCTTGTTCATGCACATCCACGGAGGCAGGTTGTACGGCATCAGAATTACTGGCCAAGTGCTTACGGCGGAGCTATTACTTCCCCAAGGATTGAATCCGTCTGTAGATAGGCCGAGTCTAACATTTCTAACCTCTGCAGCAAAGTTTCCGAATTCTCTGTCGAAATGTTTGAAACCCTCCCCATCCGCGGCGTGTCGCAGGACATCGTCATCTATTCGCTTTTCTGCGTACCATCGCATCGCCTCTGCTGTGTGTAGAGACATGTACAGGCGCTGCAATCTGGGAATCAAGGGAAAATATCGAACAACTTTCACAGGAATTCTCTTTTTCGAACTCTTCCTATTCACCTGGAATCTGCACTGGCCACATACGGGACAATAGTCCAAATCTTTATACTCTTTGCAAAATAGCACACAATCATTCGGACATGCGTCAATTATCCTGTACTTTAGGCCGAGGCTGCTCAAGATATTTCTAACCTTATAATGAGATTTAGGAAGATTGTGATCATCAGGAAGCAACTTACATATTTGCTCCTGAATTTCGTCAAAAGCACTCACTGACATTTTGTGCTTCACTTTTATCTTCATTTGCTCCATCACATATTGCAACACATTCTCTCGACATCCAGGGAACACCGGGGTCTGCGCTTCAAGTAGCATCCGGTTGTACTTATCCATCTCACTGGTGTCAGTGGCCAAGCTAGCAGCGGGGAATGTGTCATCATGCTCATGAGTGGTACTGTAACCTCCGTCTTGGTGTTGGTGTCCACCATGACTAAATCCCGGAAACGCATCATGGACCAAATCTACAGTTGGATTGCAAGCTGGGGGTCCGGCACCACTGCCGCTGGATGAGGCACCATGGTAACTGTACCCTGAGCTGAAGTCTGCTGCGCTGAACTCTACTGCTTCACCATGCTCGCTCCATGTAGTGTAACTCCACATCATACCATTTTCGTACAGGTGTTGCACCATAACATTAACCTCCGCATACTGACAATTAAGACATTTCTGGCACGGACACCTGAAACGCTTCTTTCCATGACCATGTTCTATCGCAAAATTCACAAATTCGCTAATTCCATCCATATACCGGACATCACATCTATTCTTTAACTTCATCCAACTCTTGTCCATACTGCTACAAAATATTATAATTAATTAATTATTACATATATATATTAGTCCATTAATTTACCATTAATTATACGTACTCGATCTACATCGATCCATCAAATTACGTACGTAATTTAATCTGTATATATAGCTAATTAACATTCATG
Organism: Geum urbanum; assembly: GCA_946800695.1. Lineage (NCBI taxonomy): Eukaryota > Viridiplantae > Streptophyta > Magnoliopsida > Rosales > Rosaceae > Geum > Geum urbanum. Next base: position 32,790,687 of record OX327000.1, on the reverse strand, counting down.
CATGTATGTACGTACGTACGGTTTCCCTAAATATATATATATATATATATTTAATCATGCAAATTTTAACTGCCTACATACGTACGTACGTACCTGCTCGCCTTCTCGATATCTGCAGTTAATTAAGCTAGCTAGTGATCGAACACCGGAGATCCTTTAATTAATTTCTAGCCCCGGCCTAGCCTAATCCGGCCTTCTCCTTCTCCTTCGATCTCAAAAATTCCCCACGGGAGAAAATATAATGGAATGATCGAAGCTAAGAGAGTTTGGCATGGCCTATATATATAATGCTTCACTTAGACGACGGAGGTGTCGGTACGTCGTCTAAGTGGAACTTACACCACGACGTGTCGGTCCGTTGTCCAGGTGATCACTTCTCCGAGGTCCAAGTAAAACTTAGACGACGGAGATGTAATTCTCCGTCGTCTAAGTTTTACTTGGACCACGGAGAAAGCTCCGAGGTCTAAATGTTACTTAGACGACGGAGATGTAATTCTCCGTCGTCCAAGTGATAACCTGGACGACGGACACGTCTCCGAGGTCCAGGTACTTACCTAGACGACGGAGAAATTTCACATCCGTCGTCTAAGTTACACTTAGACCTCGGAGATTTCTCCGTGGTCCAAGTAACACTTAGACGACGGAGATGTAATTCTCCGTCGTCTAAGTGTTACTTGGACCACGGAGAAATCTCCGAGGTCTAAGTGTAACTTAGACGACGGAACTAATACTGTTCCGTCGTCTAAGTCCTCTTTTCTTGTAGTGCCTAATAACACTACTAATTGAGACCAATACACCTAATCTACACTAATCATAAATTTTTTTACTAAATTTAACCAAAGTTCAAACATTATTCATGAACCCATAACATGATTTATCACAATTCAATGATTCAAATACTAAAACTACAACATAAGACCAAATTCAATTCAACTTCAAAAATTTCACATAAACTTCATTTTCACTTCTAAATTAACATGTATTATGGTCATAAAGAGGGTTAAAGAGATACAAATCAAACTAACCTTACTTAAGAATCAAATGAATGGCAAGAACAACCTTTTTTCTCAATTTCCTCAAATTTCTCCCAAAATCGCACAAGAACGTACAGCTCCAGAACACGAATGAACTATTTTCCCCAAATTTCAACTTTATGAAGGGTTTGACTTTAAGAAGGAGAGCAGATTCAGTTTTAAAAAAATTGGAGCGACGAAGATTGATCAATCTCCGTCGCCCCAATTTTTTTCGAGGCAACCAAGAATATCTTCGTCGCTTGGAATGTAAAAAAGTGGTCACCTCATGGTATTGAAGCGACCAAGATCAATCTTCGTCGCCTCAGTGAGTTGAAGCGACGTAAGTAATTTCTGAGGCTACCATTCCATTCTTTGTCGCTCATTTAGATTGGGGTGACGAAGAAACTTAACATCGTCGCTCCAAAGCTCTCCTCCAGTATTATATGAGGGTGGTTTTGATAAGACCATTGAGCATGTCAGCAGGGATCGATTGTGCTTTTGTTAAAGATGTTCTTAGTTCGGTTCCTAGCTTACTTGAGAAGCTGGCTCGAGTGGCTATGTCACATACAATGCTAACTTTTTCTAAATTCTGTAGTAAAGCCGTGAAGTACGTAACTATATGTATCTTTTGTAACACTTTGTACAGTTTGTTCTACAAGCAAATTAGATCATGATCGAGTCGCAACTTTAACATTCAAAATTGTATGATGCCTAGCGTAAATCTAGCTAGCTTAAGTAGTAAATAATTTTTTCTTCAGGCAGTAAGTAAATTAAGTTATTAATCAGCTCCACTCCATTGAAAATTCAGAACTCTAATTAATCTACAGGATGATCGGCGTCGGATGAGATGACATGCATATATGTAAAAGTGTAATGATCTAGCTAGCTAGCAACCAACAATACATATAAAAAGTGGTCTCGATAGTTAAAATGAATGGCGCATGTCATACGACAAGAAAGGTAGATATCATTGAAATATAAAAGCTCAGGGCACATTAAAACTCAAGCGGTTTATTGTTGAGTGGTAAATTGTTAATCAATCTATTGTAAAGGAGGCTATTGCTCCAATTGATTACAAGTGATGAAGAGGTGCTGTAAACGCAGCTTCATTAAACCTTAATTTCCATGATAAACCACTTGGGCAAACCCTAGGCAAGAGAAGAGTGTGTACCACGTACACACCCACGGCTTGATTACAGATCGAGAAACTTTTACATGGGAAATTTTATGTGGAGCTAAAACATGCTTCATTGTTCCCATCTATGCATACACTGCTAATTAATAATTAAGCTATATATATATCCAATGAGCATCGACTCACTCATGCAACTATGTACGATCCTGCAACAAACGCTCATTTCCCTAACACGTGGATCACTCATGCCGTCCTTCAATTCATTGCGGTCCAGGTTCTAAAAATCAATCTTCATGAAATAATTTCACCTTCTTCCCAATCACCAAAAAGTTTATCCTCGCCCATATAGTCAAAGGTGTCCTCCTTCACCCAAACTCTTGAAAATTCTTGAAGAAGTATACCTAGTGGCGCCACACAGCATCTCCAGTTCTTTGATATCCTTCAAGGGGTTCGTAATCTGAACAGAATTTTCAATCTCCAAAAGCTTGATACGAGCCGACTATCTTATTTTCTTCCTTCGTTCAGCCGCTTCATACGTCTTCTTGAGTGGAAAACCGAGATGAACGTCTTAGAGAAGAATCTGATTGCTCACACAACATCTCAAAGTCTTCAAAAACTTTAAAGTTATCCACAAACTCGACAGATGGTTTCATCTTTGAAAGATGATCACGAGCTGCTTCTCTTCGTTCCTGTCTTTGGTGTTCATTCATCTCCTGGTTTGAGTTCGTTGAACTCGAAGCGGATGTTGTCTCTTTACATAGTCTCTTTGGTGGCCTCTTGAATTGGGGACCTTGAACTTTGGTGGTTTTCCTCTCTCTTTTTGTTTCATCAAGACTCAGAAAATTGCACGACGGCCGATTCTTGGCTTCGTCTTCCTTTGTACTCAAGACAACCACGAACCCTTCCATTGCTTATCTACTGTGCTATTCAGGAAAAACCATCTTTACATCTTTATCATCATTGTCAAAAGTCGTTGACTGCTTCTTGGCTAGCTCCCTTGATACTCATAGCTTTCTTGGGATCATGGTGTGACAGAGTACTCTTGCACATAAGGGAGTCCACGATCACATCACAATACAGCTTGGTCTTGGAAGAATGCCTAGAATCATGGACCGCATATTGTTTCTTCATACCTACAGGGCCGTTGCGTTATTTAGTTTCGTAGCAGATGGTTTTATGGGAGAAGTTGAAGAAGATCTCATAACCCGACGAGTCTTCAAGAGAGCTTGTTTGAGATTATTTTAGATTGCCCTAAAAAGGGCTTTTGAATTTTGAAGAAAAATTAGATATAAATAGAAAAAAAATTCAAATAAATTATTTGATGAGTGTCAGAAGTACTTAGAAGCGATTTGAGAAACAGATTATAGATAATTTTTAGTTTTAAACGTGTTTTTAGAAATTCACAAAAGCATTTCTATAGTTCTAGGAAACAATCTCAAACATGCCATTTGTCTTTCTACAGGTCATCAACGCCATTTTTGATGAAAAGAAAGAGAAAACAAGTAACTTGAATTGAGTGCGATGGATATAGAGTGAGAAATAGAAACCCTAGCCGCTAAGAGAGTAAAACCGTAGAAGTGAACTATTTATAAGAGTACGTTTGGTTTTAGATCGATGGAACTTTATTAGGCTTCAAGTAACAAATTAAGAAAGTGCCCACTTGCCTACAAGTTCGAGCTAGGGCTAGGCTACTGCATTTAGATCTTTTATACTTCTTAATCCAAGTGAATCTCATAAGATCGATCATTGTATTCATTTTCACCTTGAATGCCGCCAGCAAATAGAAGATCGAGAATTATGTATTATGGGATTTGAGAAGCTTCCTCATCTAGTTTGCTTAGTTGTCAAGTCTGAACTTGTGATCGATCAAATATATTTCCCTTATAGGCTTAATTAGACAGTCGCATATATACTTGGAAGAAATGAAACTTGATCTCCACTTCAGTACGTCTATCCGGCCAGGTCGGTTTTAAATGGTAACCGACCCTAAATTATTATATAAGAGCATACATACTCCTTGGATTTTATCACTTACTTTCTTCTTCTTTTGAGAGAGAAACCCTAGCTCTCGTCGTTTCTCTGGTTACCAATTCCATCATCAACCAGCATGAGGTTCGTGAATCCAGCAAGTCTTATCAGCAAGTTGGGCAAAGGCAAGTCCATGAAGACGTACGCGTACGAGAGGATGGTGCATGAAGCAGATATTGATCTCAGCTGTTCCAAGAAGAAGAAGAAGCAAGGATCACCCGCAAGAGGTTGTATAGATTTGATTGTGGGGGAAGAGGAGAAGAAATATCAAGTCCCTGTCAAGTACATTTTGCACCCAATGCTCCAAGAACTCCTCAAGAAGTACCAAGAAGCCGTCTTCGATCCAAGATTTGGTCAGCCAATTTTTCTAGAGTGCTCGACGGAAACCTTTGAGCAGTGTCTCCATTATATCGCCAAAGATTGATAAGGAGTACGTGAAAGACATGCTGCTACCTCGACTCGGCCGTTTTCTGCACTATGATCGATCGTTGCTGTTTGACCAACAAATACCAAGAATGGTTCAAATACACAGTTGCTCGATCGATCGTACATTCATGAGTGAGATCGATGGACATTGGATAGATAGCTTAGTTCATTAGCAGATAGCAGTACTTGTATATGTATTTCTCTGTAAGCTGTATATATGGGTGTGTGGTACTCTTCTCCTGCCTAGGGTTTGCCCAAGAGGTTTACTTAGGAAAGGTTTAAGGAGGCCACATTTAGAGCACCCCTTCGTCATTTGTAATCAATCGGAGCGATTGTCTCCTTTGCAATTAATAAATTGATTACCATTCAAAGAACAAATCGATTGAATCTGTATTTGCCAGCTTAATTCTCTTTTCTTCAAACTCATTATATTTTGTCGGTCGACATTTGAATTAAACAATGAGTATCTAGAAATGTGATTTCTCATTTTCTGGTAAACTAAAGAAGGCAGATTAAGTTGCATGTCTGCCGAAATGTATGTCTTCCACCGGTTTCTCCTAGTGTATTCAACCAGCTTTTCCGGGTTGTTCGGCTCTGTGGGTGGTTTATAGAAGCCACGGTAAATTAATTAGTACCCGTAATTGCCAGTTGTATTTGCATCTACATTCCAAGTTAACTACCTTCATCTCTACATAAATAGTGTCAAAATCTGATCGAGGTGAAGAAAAGTTTATATACTTGAAGGTGAAAATGAATACGATGATCTCATGACTCATCTATTGAGATTCATCAGCGACCTCCCATACTTCCATTTTCTTCTGAACATGAACTTTCTTTTCATTAATTGTCTGGTCACAAACCATATATACAAGGAGAGAAGAAGTTAGGAAAGTCTACCAACTTTAGGCAGTCCAAATGGGAGCTGGGTTTCATGCAAATGAAGAGAAAATATTAGATGGTTTATTTAGGCAGTCCAAAAAAGCTAATTAAAGTGGCTGAAGTGCACGTTTTGAATGATCATCCACCTCCTCCTGGTAAGCCTTTGGGCTCAAAAATCCCTTCTGGACTTGTTGGTGATATGTACCAGGTCATAACTGTAAATCACTGCAAAAATAATGTTTACTTGGCCTGTCTAATGAAAATGAGAGTATACATAATTTTTATGTTTTAGATATACATATATTTTCAACAACATACAGCATGACTCATATCAAGCTATCAACATAGTACAAGTCAACTGAATAGCAGTTTTGTGCTGCAGTTTACTCACAGTGGCCATTCTACTTATTAAGTAAACAATCAAGAAGTCCTTGCTCTCTCAAGCACATGCCCATCACAGTTTAGCCAACTCCTTAGCCTTAAATCCCACACTCTTGTTTCAATCCGCATAAAAACACATTGAAAAATGTCCTTAAAGAAACATATTGTTGCAAACCGTGGAAAACAACTAAGCATTAAATCACCGTCTTCCTAGATCAAACTTCCTCGCCCATAATGTTCACAAAATCAAAGTTCAAATCATTTTTCTACGACTAAAGCAAATAATACTAAACTTCCAACGAGAAAACAAAAGCATAAAAGCCGATACCTATTACCATAATGCAAGAAATAAAGCATCAATGTTGAATAAGTATTAACCTAATCACAAATTCTAAGTTCCAAAATTACAAGGACCCAATTCTGCGCTAGTAATAATCGATCTTTTCATTTCTCAAACTAGCTCAGCAATGAATCGAAACGATAATAAAAAACAGCTCAACTGAGTACACACAACACTTCCATTTCAATCGAACAAAAATAAAGTAAGTGAAGAAGAAGATGTACCTTAGCAGTGTAGGTGATGCTCTCGAGCTGAGAGTTCCAGTTGTACGTCCTCGCACTCGATCAAGCTGCCTCTGTAAAGCTCGCCGCTCTTTAGCTCCACCGTAACGATGTTACCGCCGCTCGGATTTTGGTCTCGGGTTTTGGACACCGAGGGAGATGATGAGATTCGGGGAAGGTTGGATTAGTGTTTAGGGGGAGGGAAATTAGTGTTGTTTAGGGGATTCGACGATGATGATGGGGGCGGAGGCGGAGGAGAAACAAAAAAGAGAGATAAAGTGAGGAAGAAAGAAAAACTGAACCTAGATCTAGAATTATAATCAAGACGAGGTGACGAAGATTGGTTTCTTCGTCGCCTGGACTGACTGAAGCGACGAAGAACTATTCTTGGTCGCCTCGAACATATGAAGCGACAAAGATTTATTATTGGTCGCCTCGAACATATGAAGCGACGAAATTTGATATCTTGGTCGCCTCATTTTGTGTTATTTTTACAAATTCAAAAAATAGAAATAAGTTTTTCAAATACATAATGTATAATGTATGCTTTAAAGAAAATACGAATTTAGTTTTCAAATTCATAATAATATTAGTTTAGTCCTCGTCCTCGTCCTTTGGTTACAATTATGAAGGGTGAATCCTCATAGTAACTGTTGTTTGTATCCACTGATATTAGTCCATGATCTGTTCATTACAAGAAAACAACACTTAGACCACGGAAACGTAATTGTTCCGTCGTCCAGGTGACCACTTGGACCTCGGAGTCTTCTCCGTCCTCCAGGTGATCCACCTGGACAACGGAGAATACTATCTCCGTCGTCCAGGTGACCACCTGGAGGATGGAGAAGTCTCCGAGGTCCAGGTGGTAACTTGGACGACGGAGATGGTATTCTCCGTCGTCTAGGTGATCACCTGGACAACGGACCGACACGCCGTGGTCCGAGTAACTTCCACTTAGACGACGTACCGACACCTCCGTCGTCTAAGTGACGCATTATATAAGCCCAATTCCAAACTCTCTTCATTCCATCCGATATGATCCTCTGTCCCGCGGAAAATTTTAAAGATCGAAGAAGAAGGAGAAGGGAGAAGGAGAAGGATCAGGATCATGGATCTCCGCTGACTAGCTAGCTAGCTTAATTAACTGATATCGAGAAGGCCAGCAGGTACATACGCAGTTAAAATTTGCTTAATATATATTTAGTGAAAACGTACATACATGCATGGATGTTAGCTATATATGCAGATTAAATTACGTACGTAATTGATGGATCGATGTAGATCGAGTACGTATAATTAAGCGTAAATTAATGGACTAATATATATATATATGTAATAATTAATTAATTAAAATATTTTGTAGCAGTATGGATAAGAGTTGGATGAAGTTGAAGAATAGATGTGATGTCCGGTATATGGATGAAATTAGCGAATTTGTGAATTTTGCGATAGAACATGGTCGGGGAAAGAAGCGTTTCAGGTGTCCGTGCCAGAAATGCCTTAATTGTCAGTATGTGGAGGTTAATGTTATGGTGCAACACCTGTACGAAAATGGTATGATGTGGAGTTACACTACATGGAGCGAGCATGGTGAAGCAGTAGAGTTCAGCGCAGCAGACTTCAGCTCAGGGTACAGTTACTATGGTGCCTCATCCAGCGGCAGTGGTGCCGGACCCCTAGCTTGCAACCCAACTGCAGATTTGGTCCATGATGTGTTTCCGGGATGTAGTCATGGTGGACACCAACACCAAGACGGAGGTTACAGTACCACTAATGAGCATAATGACACATTCCCCGCTGCTAGCTTGGCCACTGACACCAGTGAGATGGATAAGTACAACCGGATGCTACTTGAAGCGCAGACCCCGGTGTTCCCTGGATGTCGAGAGAATGTGTTGCAATATGTGATGGAGCAAATGAAGATAAAAGTGAAGCACAAAATGTCAGTGAGTGCTTTTGACGAAATTCAGGAGCAAATATGTAAGTTGCTTCCTGATGATCACAATCTTCCTAAATCTCATTATAAGGCTAGAAATATCTTGAGCAGCCTCGGCCTAAAGTACAGGATAATTGACGCATGTCCGAATGATTGTGTGCTATTTTACAAAGAGTATAAAAATTTGGACTATTGTCCCGTATGTGGCCAGTGCAGATTCTAGTTGAATAGGAAGAGTTCGAAAAAGAGAATACCTGTGAAAGTTGTTCGATATTTTCCTTTGATTCCCAGATTGCAGCGCCTGTACATGTCTCTACACACAGCAGAGGCGATACGATGGTACACAGAAAAGCGAATAGATGACGATGTCCTGCGACACGCCGCGGATGGGGAGGGTTTCAAACATTTCGACGGAGAATTTGGAGACTTTGCTGCAAAGGTTAGAAATGTTAGACTCGGTCTATCTACAGACGGATTCAATCCTTGGGGAAGTAATAGCTCTGCCGTCAACACTTGGCCAGTTATTCTGATACCGTACAACTTGCCTCCGTGGATGTGCATGAACAAGGAATTTAATTTCCTTACTGTACTAATTCCAGGTCCTAAATCTCCAGGGAAGTGTTTAGATGTCTACCTCAGACCTTTGATCGACGAGCTGAAACTATTGTGGGAAAATGGAGTCCCAACTTATGACAAATTCACTGACACGATGTTCACGATGAGGGCTGCCGTAAAGTGGACGATCAGCGATTTTCCAGCGTATAGGATGTTGGCAGCCTGCAGGACAAAAGGATATAAAGGATGTCCTATATGTTTGGATGACGTGAACTCTAGTTGGCATGCGGGGAAGGTGTGTTACTTGGGTCACCGTAGATGGCTTCCTCACGACCACCCGTGGTGACAGGATGAAGCTCATTTCGACGGGACGGTAGAGAACAATCCTAAACCCCGTAGTTGGTCGGGCGATGAGATTTTAGAGAGGTTGAGCTATTTCGACTTTGGTGTGTTGACCAATGACGCGGATGTGAAGAAATGCAATCCAATTCCTCCACATGATCTGAGCTATTGGGATCACAAGAGTATATTCTTTGAACTCCCTTACTCGTTGAAGTTGAAGCTGAGGAACAACTTGGACGCGATGCACATAGAAAAGAATGTGTGCGACAGCGTGGTGGGAACAGTTCTTGGTATTAAGTTCAAGACTAAAGATACTCCCAAAGCGCGCGAAGATTTGGAATCAATGAATCAACGTCGTCCCTTGTGGTTGAGGAGGGATACGAAAGGAGTGTACAACAAGATGCCAGCTGCACCTTACACAGTGAAGCCGACACTTAGACGTTCTGTATTTCACTGGTTTAAGGGCGTTCGTTATCCGACTACGTATGCAGCTACTATAACTGGAGCAGTGGACGAGGTGTAACACAAGTTTGTTGGTCTAAAGACACATGACTATCACGTTATGCTGCAACGTCTGATTCCAGTGGTAATTCGACCATACTTGCCTCGTGACGTCGTAGAACCAATAGTGGCATTGTGTAGGTGATGGCAGAGGTTATGCGCCAAAGAATTAAAGAAGTCAGATGTGGTGGAATTGCAACAACAAATTGTGCACATCATTTGCAAACTAGAGAGGATTTTTTCCCCTGCTTTCTTTGACATCATGATTCACCTAATGATCCACCTGCCCGAGCAGGTGCTCATTTCTGGTCCGGTCCAGTACACTTGGATGTATCCTCAGGAAAGGTACGTACAACTAATTAATTATACAGGTTTTTTGATTCATAATTTGTTCCACTGGAGATTACTAGGTAGCTATATGTACTTATTCTTCTTGTACGTTTGATTTTGTAGAAAGCTTAGACAGTATAAGTCATTCGTCAAAAACAGATCGGCCCCGGATGGCTCCATAGCAGAGACATACCTAATGCATGAGTGTGTTACTTACTGCAACAGGTACCTCAAAGATCCACCACCTCCCACTGCCTCCGATCGCAGTGCCCGCATCAATCTTTCTGTCGTCACCAATGTCGTCCGACCATTTAGAGGAGTATTAAAGGAATCGTTAACACGGGAAGAACTTATTGAGGCACATTGGGTAGTGTTGCGAGACTATGACGAAGTTGAGCCGTACATGATGTCATACAGGGAGAGGCTTCAGGCGTTAAATCAAAACAAGAGTTCGGCGTGGATTGAGAAAATGGTTAAGAAGAAGTTTCCTGATTATTTCTTCCAATGGGTACGTACGTACGTGTCGGTATTTAATTAGTAATTTATATACATATCGATCATGTTTGTAGAAAGTAAACCCTTATATTAATTTGCCCTTTTTTGCAGATGATTGATCTGCAAAAATCTGAAAACCACGGGGGGTGGTGGTCATGGCCAAAGCACTTGCTAGCAGGGAAGCCGATTAAACACTATATTTATCCCTGATGTTTTGTGAACGGTGTAAAGTTCCATTCATTGGCCCGAGATGAAGGAAGAAGAACACAAAACAGTGGGGTAGCGGTTGGGAAAGACAATGATCTATATTACGGGGCTATTGTATATGTGGTTCAGCTATGTTACAAGAATTATGTCAACGTTTTCCTATTCAAGTGCAGATGGTTCAAGCGTACAAAGGAAGACCTGGGACTATTATCAGTCGATACAAACTCAAGCTGGTATGAGGATGAGCCTTTCGCTCTCGCCACCTTAGTTCGGCAGGTGTTCTATCTGGACGATTCGAAAGCCGGTGAAGGGTGGAAAATAGTGAATCATATCTCTCATCGAGAAATATGGAATACAGAGATAATTGAAGGGACACAGGTGACAACTGAAGATGCTGCTGAACCAGAAAGAGACATTCCTGCCTATCAAGAGCCTAATATTTCTGTCATCCGCTCCGATATAATGGACCTGGTTCAAGATGGTGAACGGTTATCCATGCCTGATGGTTGTACAGATCTAACTAAAGATGAGATTATCGATGCCATTAATGAAGAAGATGAAGAAGACGAGCAGGATGAGGACGTGGACGAGGACTCAGGTTATTCGTCGGACGATGTTGAGGAGGCCACCTGGGAGACCGAGCAGCGTATGCGGGAGCAGTATCCTCATCTGTTCACTTGACAGGTACGTAAATTTCGAGGTCGAAATTTCTTTAAGGGGGGTATATTTCTAACGACCCGAACCAGAATCTGATGCAAATTCGGCACGATTCTCGAGATTGAGTTTAGTCGCAGTTTATTGTCGTAATTGTGGTTTGCCGATTCGATTCGCGACTATGTTTTCAGTCAAGAATTTGGGTTGAGTGCCTTCACGGAAATTGTAGAGTACGTGATTTTGAGCTCGAGGGCGGTTCCGGAAGATTTTTCTGATAACTGAGGAATATTTTATGACTATTTGAAGTTTTGGGTGCCGGACCTTGGTAGTATTGAGGTTGTGTCTGAGTTTCCGGATGTGTTTCCAGCGGAGTTACCTGGTATACCCCCTGTACGGGAGATTGATTTTACCATTGAGTGTTTGCCGGGTACTGGACCGATTTCCCAGACACCGTATCGTATGGCACCTGCGGAGTTGAAGGAGTTGCAGATTCAGCTCCGGGAGTTGTTAGAGAAGGGATTCATTCGATCGAGTGTTTCTCCGTGGGGTGCTCCAGTGTTGTTTATGCGGAAGAAGGACGGGTCCATGCGTTTGTGCATCGACTATCAGAAGCTAAATCAGATTACAGTGAGGAATAAGTATCCGTTGCCGCGGATTGACTACTTGTTTGATCAGCTGAAGGAAGCAGCGGTCTTTTCGAAGATTGACCTTCGATTCGGATATCACCAGTTGAGGATCCGAGATTCAGATGTAGCCATGACGGCATTCAGGACGCGGTATGGGCACTATGAGTTTTTGGTTATGCCGTTTGGGTTGACCAACGCCCCCGCAGCTTTCATGGACTTGATGAATCGGGTGTTTCGACGATTCCTAGAAAAGTTCGTGATTGTATTCATTGATGATATCCTGATCTATTCCAGGAGTGTGGGCCAGCACAGGAAGCACTTACGAGCAGTATTATGGACTTTGCGGGACCATCAGTTGTTCGTGAAGTTTAGCAAGTGTGAATTCTGGTTGGATAGCGTGAAGTTTCTGGGCCACGTGATTTCGGCCGAGGGAGTCAGTCTTGATCCTGACAAGATCGAGGCCGTGTTGAATTGGAGTAGACCGACTACTGTGCCGGAGATTCGGAGTTTCCTGGGGTTAGCAGGCTATTATCGACGGTTTGTACAGGATTTCTCCCGGATTGCTACACCACTGACCAGATTGACGAAGAAGGGCGTCAAGTTTGAATGGTCTGATGCGTGCGAGGAAAGTTATTTGCTCCTGAAGGAGAGATTGACTACCGCACCGGTTCTGACATTGCCAGACGACAGTGGTGAGTTTGTTGTATACAGCGATGCGTCGAAGTTGGGCCTTGGCTGTGTGTTGATGCAGCATGGTAGGGTTGTGGCATATGGTTCTAGACAGCTGAAACCGCACGAGGTCAACTATCCGACGCATGATTTGGAGTTAGCTGCTATCGTGTTAGCGTTGAAGAGTTGGAGACATTACCTGTATGGTGCTCAGTGTAAGATTTTCACTGACCACAAGAGTCTCACCTACTTGCAGACACAGCCGGATCTGAACATGAGGCAGCGTCGATGGATGGAGTTGATCAACGATTACGACTACAAGTTTGAGTATCATCCGGGGAAGGCCAATGTTGTGGCAGATGCACTTAGCCGGAAATCTGGAGCCTCGTTGTTTCATATGTGTGTGGCCAGAGTATCGATGTTAGCCGAGCTTCGGGCTACAGGTGCTGTGTTTGGGTATGATGATGATGGAACTTTGTTAGCCAGTTTTCAGGTTCGACCCGTACTGGTTGATCAGGTACGAGAGGCTCAGGATTCAGATCCTTACTTGTTGGGCAAGAAGACCATGATTCGGAATGGTGTGCCTACAGAGTTCCGTTTGAGCGACGATGGTACATTACTGTTCAGGGGCAGGCTATGCGTACCCAGAGATGAGGACTTGAAGAAGGAAATTCTAGATGAGACCCACAGTTCAGCGTATGCGATGCATCCCGGAGGTACGAAGATGTTTCGTACACTTTGAGCGTATTATTGGTGGCGCAACATGAAGCGGGAGATTGCCACGTACGTGAGTCGATGTTTGATTTGTCAGCAGGTGAAGGCGGAGAGGCAGAAACCTGCAGGGAAATTACAGCCACTTGAGATTCCGGTTTGGAAGTGGGAGCACATCACGATGGATTTCGTCTATCAGTTTCCTCGTACTTCGGCGGGCAACACTGGTATTTGGGTTATTGTTGACCGATTGACGAAATCCGCACATTTTCTTGCACTTCCAGGGAAGGTTTCAGTGGGCAGATTGGCCAAGTTGTACTTATCCGAGATTGTTCGCTTGCATGGTGTGCCTGTATCCATTATTTCTGACTGAGATAGTCAGTTCACTTCTGAGTTCTGGCAGGCTTTACAGCGAGCGTTGGGCACGAGGTTGCGGTTTAGTACAGCTTTTCATCCTCAGACTGATGGGCAGTCCGAGCGGACCATTCAGACACTTGAGGATATGCTGAGATCCTGTGTGTTGCAGTTTCGTGGAAACTGGGATCAGTAGTTACACTTGATCGAGTTCGCCTACAACAATAGTTATCAGGCCAGTATTGAGATGGCACCGTACGAGGCTCTGTACGGGAAGCAGTGTCGCACTCCATTGTGTTGGAGTGAGGTGGGCGAGCGTTGGCTTATTGGTCCTGATTTGGTGAAAACCACGATGGAAGACATACAGGTTATCTGGGATCGACTGAAGATCGCCCAGGATCGGCAGAAGAGTTACGCAGATGTGAGGAGGAAGAGTTTAGAGTTTGAGGTTGGTTATTGGGTCTTCCTGAAACTATCTCCGTGGAGGGGAGTTGTGCGTTTCGGGAAGCGTGGCAAGCTTCGATCGCGGTACATTGGACCGTATGAGATTACGGAGAGGGTTGGAGCTGTTGGTTACAGACTTGAGTTACCAGCGGAGATGGCTCGTGTGCATGATGTCTTCCATGTTTCGATGTTGCGGAAGTACATCTCAGATCCGTCACATGTGTTAGCTCCACAGCAATTGCCGATCAGAGAGGATTTGACGTATGTAGAGGAGCCAGTGCAGATTCTCGATCGTCGTGAGAAGGAGTTGAGGCACCGTGTGATTCCGCTGGTGAAGGTCTTGTGGCAGAACCATTCAGTGGAGGAGGCCACCTGGGAGACCGAGCAGCGTATGCGGGAGCAGTATCGTCATCTGTTCACTTGACAGGTACGTAAATTTCGAGGTCGAAATTTCTTTAAGGGGGGTAGATTTGTAACGACCCGAACTAGAATCTGATGCAAATTCGGCACGATTCTCGAGATTGAGTTTAGTCGCAGTTTATTGTCGTAATTGTGGTTTGCCGATTCGATTCGCGACTATGTTTTCAGTCGAGAATTTGGGTTGAGTGTCTTCACGGAAATTGTAGAGTACGTGATTTCGAGCTCGAAGGCAGTTCTAGAAGATTTTTCCGATAACCGAGGAATATTTTATGACTATTTGAAGTTTTGGGTTCCGACGAGTTTATCCGATTATTTCGTGCTTATCCGAATCATTTCGTGTATTCATTTTGGACCGTCGATTGACCCGTGGCGCGAGTATAAATATCGAAAAGTCGAAAAATAGTCGAGAAATAGTCGAGACTTTCATTTCGGGCGTTGACCAGACTTTGACTTTCCATTTTGGGAAACTTTGACCGTTGACCGAGGAAGAGAGACTTTCCGTTTTCGGCTTGCCGTCCGACGACCATTTTTTCGGCCACCTTCGGTCGATTGAAAGGTACAGTTAGATTCCTCTCATGATTTCGAGTGTGTTTAGCTTTGGTTCGATAGAAATTGGTGAGGTTTGGAGGGAGTTCGATTAAGGCCGAGTTGGGGGAAATCGCCGGTGTCGGTTGAGGTGGTTCCGGTGAGCCACGGTGGTGGAGAGGTTAGGGGTTTACCTCCCCTTGACCTAGGGATGCTCCCTATATGGTTGGATTTTGGTTTGTTTGAGGTTTTGCTGGAACCCGATGAGTTGCCGGAATCTGGGTTCCGATCTGTTTCGGGCCATTTTTGGACAGGTTCTGGGTGGAATTGGGCTTTGGACCAGTTGGAAGAAGGGTAGGGCTGGTGGTGATCTTGAATTCTGGAGCTTTTTGCCGTAGGATTCCACCGTTGACGGCGCGCCGCCGGCGGCGGCGGCGGTCAACGGTGGTCAACGGCGGCGCTCCGGCGAGGAAAAGTCAACTTTTCAGATTTCGACAATTTTAATGTCATTTTTCTCGTAATCACGCCCTGATCGTCGTCCAGAGGTTTTTGGGTCGATTTGATTAGCCGATTTTCAGTCGAGATTTCGAGTAGGGGTTTCGGGATTTCCGTAATTCATTTTGTACTGCATTTCGTATTTTCGGGAACGGTTGGTTTCCGTGCATCAGTACAGTGTTGTGGATTACGATATTGATCAGTTATGTTTTGTGAATAATTCAGGAGATCGAGATCGAGTTCGGGACCGAGATCGTGCTTCTGGCGAGGGATCTTCCGCCGGTCCTCGAGATTAGAGCGAGTGTGCTTTTTGCTCACCTGTGAGTGGACAATTTCTTTTCACGGAAATGATTGCGAGTCTTTTATATGATTTACGAACTTGAGCATGCGTATGAGATTTCGGATTACATGAGCATGTGTTTTTACGATTATACGATTATACTTATACGAATATACGTATACGAGTATACATACACTTATATGTTGTTTCATGCATTTGCATCGAAATGTTTGTGATTTAGTTTACACAGAGTACAGTCGTTATATGTTGTTGTATCGATACACTCGCATCCCGGCTAATCCCCGAGGATGTGTACCGGGGGAGGCTGTGACTCCTGACCCGAGGCCTTTACCGGGGGGAGGCAGACCTCTGACCTGAGGCCTTTCTGGCTCGAATCACGTGTGTGTCTGGGATCCCGTGATTCAGACTGTACTAGCACGGTGTGTGTCCATGAGTGACCCCGTGGGATTTTTACTTGCATGCTCAGTACACTGGAAGAGTGTGAGTTTTACCTCGTGTACTATGTTGTTTTCATTTTCCTGGACTCACGTATGTTTTTATAACATATATATTAACTGGTGAAAGACATTTATTTTCGTCCACTCACTCTAACGTGTTTATTGTCTTTCCCCTGGGCTTTTCGGTTTCTGTGCCCAGTTGCAGTTCAGGTTTTGGTGTTTTCACGTCGCAGTTTGGAGGCTAGTGATTAGAGTTACCTGTGCTTTCCAGTAGGTTCTTGTTTCGCCCACTGATGTGTATATTGTATATGTTTACTTTAGAAGTCGCTCTGATACATTCTGATATATGTTTATACGGATTCTCTCGGATATACATATATACATAGTACAGTTTGTTTACTGTTATTGATTATATTGATGTTGAGAAATCCGGATGGGATTGGTGCCCACGTTTTGGCTTTGTGGCATAGGATGAAGTGTTATTTCTGGGTGCAGGTTATGGTAATTCCACGATAGTAACGAAACTCTGCCGAAATTTTGAAAAATTTTTGTTGGTTCGTATTTTCAAAAGGGTTTGATTCCGGTTTAGGTAACTGAATCCGGATTGGGCCCTTTCAAATTGAACGGACACACAAATGACCGGGGACGACCTAAACCCTAAACCCTAAGGCCCTAACCCCTGAATTTAGGGTTTGTACACTTGGACGACGGAGATGGTCATTCTCCGTAGTCCAGGTACTCACTAGGACGACGGAGAAGGGAATTTGCGTTGTCCAAGTGCAAAACCCTAAACCCTAAGGCCCCCTAACCCCTGAATTCAGGGTCTCTGCACCTGGACGACAGAGAAGCTCATCTTCGTCGTCCAGGTGCAGAGACCCTAAACCCTAAACAGTAAGGCCCCTAACCCCTGAATTCAGGGTATCTTCACCTGGACGACGGAGCTGAGATTCTCCGTCGTCCTGGTGCAGATTTCGTAATTTGTTCTAAGACAACGACCATCTAGACCTTCTTCTAATGCATATTCTTTTCATCAAGACTTTAGAGTAAACAATTCTTGGTGTGTGAGCTTCGACGGTTTGAAAATCGGAGTTGCGAAATGTCTTGTATCCACGTTTCCGGTTTGTGAAATTCTCGGTTTTGCGGTTGACTGTGCCGATGAAACCCTTCCCGAACTTATTATTTTCTGGTCCTTTATTGTAATTATATATTATGTTACGATGAACATATCCAACGGTTGTTTTGTCCAAATTCAATTTCGTTAATACTCTGCTGCAAATGAGCCTATACTCATGAACACTTAAGTCGTTAAGATTAGTCGATACTTAACAACTTTCAAGACGTAAAATTATTTGGCGGTTCAAATTTAACTGTTCATATATACGATGCGTTCATCGATATTGTACGACTATTTCACTCGAATGACAGATCGCTAAATTCCTAGCGAATTATTTTTTAAAATTTTTTTACGTAATTTGAACCTGGACGACTGAGAATGACCATCTCCGTCGTCTAGGTTCAAATTACCATGGCGGTTCGAATTAATTTTTTTATTTTTTTTCATGTAAATTTCACTTGGATGACGGAGATGGTCATTGTGACGACCCGAAACAGATTGAGCAGTGTCATCAGCTGGGTCCGACAAATTATGAGTTAATAGCAGATTTCCGATAATGGATTTACACGCCTGGTTTCTTAACGACTTAATTATTGGCCGAGAATTGGAGCTGGGTCTCTGCTCGAGAGTCGTTTACGTGTGATTACGAGTTCATGGGAGGTTCCGGATCGTTATTTGGACGACCGAGGAATTAATTATGAATATTTGAAGTTTCGACGGAATTGGATTATATTGGCGAGTTACTTAACGACTAAATTATCGGACGAGAATTTGGCTTCGGATCCTTCACGGAAGTTGTTCAGAATTTAATTTCGAGTTCGTGGGAACTTCCGGAGCATGATTTTGAGTTACGAAGATTTAGTTGTGATTATTTCCGATTGTCGATTGTTTAGTCGATTTAAATGTGTGTTTGGTTGAATGGTTGACTTTTTATCCGATTGGCCGATGTGTTTGATTTCAGGTGATATTGGAAGAACATGTCGAGACGAGTTTGTGGCCGCAAGAATTATCGGAATCGGAATCACGACGAGAAAGTTACGGGTATTTGAAGTTTGTCGAAAATGATAAGTATGAGTTTCCATTTTCGAAAAGTGTATATTGTGACTTTCCCCTTTGGGAAAGTCAAACCTGAAATTAATTTGTTTGACTTGGTTGACTCGGTTTGACCGAGTGGTGCGACGGTGGTGGTGAACCTCCACGGCTCGCCGGCAGCGAGGAAGCTTTCCGGCCACCCCACGGCATGCCTCCGGTCCCATTCAAAGCGCCTTGATGTCCTCGACCCCGTGCCGGCCTCCTCTCGTGGTGGAGCTCACGGTGGAGAGAGGAATTTGGAACCAAAGTTTGGGATTTTTGGGTTTAATGGTGGTTTGTGATTTCGGCCGAGTTGAACTCAATCATGGACTGGGTTTTGTAGCTCTCCTCTCAAGGATTCTAACCATGTAAGTATGAAGCTTTAATTCGATTTGTGGAAGGAGAATTTTGGGTTTGAAATTTGTGTACCAATTCGGTTTATCTTGAAATTGGATGAGTTAGAGATTGAATTGGCCTTTGTTGCAGTTGACAAAGTTGCTCAGTGGGTGATTTTGCATGGAATAGGAGTAGCTCCGCCGTGAAATTCTCCGGTCAGTGGTGGCGCCGCCGTGGACGGCGGTCAACGGTCAAAATTTGACTTTTTTTTGGACTTTCGACAAGTTGCATGTCATTTGACTTGAAATTGCGCTCCGATCGCAGTGGGGAGGTTCGTTTCTCGATTTGAGCATCCGAAAGTATAGCGAGGTATTGAGGTGTGATTTCCGGATTTCCGACGATTCGTCGTATTCGAATTATGTGTTTCCGAGAACGGTGATTTCTCGTGATTTGTTTTGTATTGTCGAGTTATGATTTTGAGAAATGGATTTTATGAATATTCAGGGGTTCGTGATCGTTGTTTTGGCGAGGGACTTTCCGCTGGATCACGGGTTAACGCATATCGCATTATGCTAGTCTGTGAGTGGACAATTTATTTTCACGGATTGATTGCGAGTCTTTTATTTATGAGTTACGAACTTGAGCATACAGATTGAATATGATTTTATGAGCATGTGTTTTACGATAATGCATATACGAATATACGTATACGAGTATACTTGAGTATATATTATGTTTTAAGCATGTGCATAGAAAAGATTTATGATTTGGTTTACACAGAGTACAGTCTCAGTATATGTTGTGGTATCGATCCACATTGGCTTCTCAGCTGATCCCCGAGTACGCTCCAGGAGGGACAGATATCCTGACCCGAGGCCTTTCTGGCTAGGATCACGTGTGGGTCTGGGATCCCGTGATTCAGACTGTGCTATCGCGTGGAAGCCCACGAGAGTCTCCGCGATATGTTTTACGTTGCATGCTCTGTACGTGAGTGGTAGTTAGCGTCTCCTCACGTACCATTTGATTTTCATGCATTTGACTCGCATATGATTTTATACGTATATATTACTTGGTGAAAGACATTTATTTTCGTCCACTCACTCTAACAGTTTTCATGTCTTTCCCCTGGGCTTTTCGGTTTCCGTGCCCAGTTTGCAGTTCAGGCTCTGGTGTCGCACGTCGTGGTCGGAGGCATAGTGCTCGAGCTACTTTGTTTCATCCAGTAGGTTTATTGTTCTACCTACTGTGGTATGCGTATATGATTATGTATTAGAAGTCGCTCTGAGCGTCCTATTGTATATGATATACGATTTTACACCGGATTTCAGTAAAGTATAGATATATTTGTTGTTTTACTTTACTGTTGATATATTGAGAAATCCGGATGGGATTGGTGCCCACGGTTTGCTTTTTGTGGCATAGGATGAAGTGTATTTTCCTCGTGTAGGTAATGGTAATTCCACGTTAGTAACGAAACTCTGCCAAAATTTCGAAAGATTTTTGTTGGTTCATGTTTTCGAAGGGGTTCGATTCCGGTTTAGGGAGCTAAATCGGGGTTGGGTCCTTTCAGCTTGGTATCAGAGCATTAGGTTATAGGTTCTGTAGACTTCTGTAGTCGTGTTTACTAAGGATATTTGAGAATGTACAGCATGTCTGGAATGGTGACCCGACCGGCCGGCGGATAATCATCAATATTCTGGGTGTTGTATACTTTCAAATATTTGAAGTTCCATGATTACGTTCCATTTGTTGTGAACGATATTATATTCATTAAGATGCCTCCTGACGTGCTTTCCGTGTCGTTTCGGTTGTGGATCCTATTGAGGATCAATCGACGCGCGATTTGCTAGTAAACTGCGGGTTTGGATGAGTATTCAGAGTTCAGTGAATTGTGTGCACGGTTTGCCTGGTTGTGTGTGTATGAACGTCTACATGTTGCCTCATAGCTGAGAATTGTGGCAGTTGGTGTTTTGCGTTGTATTTGGTGGGCTGATATTGTGGGAGTTCCTGTTGCGACTCCATGGCCTACATTCAGGGTGTTGTTTATACGGTAATGATTTAATCAGGCTACCTAGCAATCGAATGTGGAGTGTTTACCCACCTGAGGCAGAGATGCATTGTCCACATGTTTGTTTCCGTGTGCACGAGTTATGTGACTTTAGAGGAAGCAATGCACGAGGTTCGAGATGAGTTTAAACCTGAGCATCAGAGAGAGTCTGCTTGGTGTGCCTCGAGATTGTCGTGAGGAGCTTAGTGTGCTGCACTCAGTGGCGAGGCTATCGAGAAGGAAAGGTGTACGCGGTTTTCGATGTGATGGTTTGAGGAAAGTGGACTTAGTCGAGATGTTTTGATGAGGTTGAGTTCTGACACTTCGAGATCAGTGACTTCATCGATTGTGGCCTTTTTTATTGTGTTGAGGGTCATCTGATCAAGCAGAGGATCCGTTTGTCGTTGCCGGAGATCACAGAGTAGCGGATTTGCTCCTGTGGCATAAGTTTGGGCGATCGTTGGTAATCCTTTCACGCAGCAGGTGTTGCGGTGACGTGTGTTCGTGGAGCACTTTCAGTTGCTGTTTCGGTGGCCAGGAGGGTCACGTTACGAGGGAGTACCCTCAGCCAGCTGTGTTTGAGGTTCGACAGTTCAGAGTTCGCGAGGAGATCCTCATGTTGTACCTGAGGTTTGACCAATGTAGCCTTTTGATAAGTTAATCAGCAATGTCGCTATTGACGTGGGCGGCTAGTTGGGCATGTTGGAGTTCGTGCCATGATCTTGTTGAGGACAGACTTTTCTCCGAGGTTACTATTGTTTGATATCCGTGGCTATTGTACCTGCATCTCCACTTCCGAGGTTTTGGAGAGTGTTGCATCCATCCGGACGTTGCGAGATCCTTGTTGGAGGATATGGCTTAGTCACAGATCTGTTATAGCTTGATATCGTGGATTTGGTTGTGTTCGAGTGCCTCGAGAAGGAGGTTGTGTTTCGACCTTGGAATTGGATTGCATTTCTTTACATCCGCGTCATTGCTCAACACACCAAAGTCGAAATAGCTCAACCTCTCTAAAATCTCTTCGCCCGACCAACTACGGGGTTTAGGATTGTTCTCTACCGTACCGTCGAAATGAGCTTCATCCTGTCACCACGGGTGGTCGTGAGGAAGCCATCTACGGTGACCCAAGTAACACACCTTCCCCGCGTGCCAACTAGAGTTCACGTCGTCCAAACATATAGGACATCCATTATATCCTTTTGTCCTGCAGGCTGCCAACATCCCATAAGCTGGAAAATCGCTGATCGTCCACATTACGGCAGCCCTCATCGTGAACATCGTGTCAGTGAATTTGTCATAAGTTGGGACTCCATTTTCCCACAACAGTTTCAGCTCGTCGATCAAAGGTCTGAGGTAGACATCTAAGCACTTCGATGGAGATTTAGGACCTGGAATTAGTACGGTAAGGAAATTAAATTCCTTGTTCATGCACATCCACGGAGGCAAGTTGTACGGCATCAGAATAACTGGCCAAGTGCTGACGGCGGAGCTATTACTTCCCCAAGGATTGAATCCGTTTGTAGATAGGCCGAGTCTAATATTTCTAACCTCTGAAGCAAAGTCTCCAAATTCTCTGTCGAAATATTTGAAACCCCCCCCATCCGCGGCGTGTCGCAGGACATCGTCATCTATTCGCTTTTCTGCGTACCATCGCATCGCCTCTGCTGTGTGTAGAGACATGTACAGGAGCTGCAATCTGGGAATCAAGGAAAAATATCGAACAACTTTCACAGGAATTCTCTTTTTCGAACTCTTCCTATTCAACTGGAATCTGCACTGGCCACATACGGGACAATAGTCCAAATCTTTATACTCTTTTTAAAATAGCACACAATCATTCGGACATGCGTCAATTATCCTGTACTTTAGGCCGAGGCTGCTCAGGATATTTCTAACCTTATAATGAGATTTAGGAAGATTGTGATAATCAGGAAGCAACTTACATATTTGCTCCTGAATTTCGTCAAAAGCACTCACTGACATTTTGTGCTTCACTTTTATCTTCATTTGCTCCATAACATATTGCAACACATTCTCTCGACATCCAGGGAACACCGGGGTCTGCGCTTCAAGTAGCATCCGGTTGTACTTTTCCATCTCACTGGTGTCAGTGGCCAAGCTAGCCGCGGGGAATGTGTCATCATGCTCATTAGTGGTACTGTAACCTCCGTCTTGGTGTTGGTGTCCACCATTACTACATCCCGGAAACGCATCATGGACCAAATCTGCAGTTGGGTTCCAAGCTGGGGGTCCGGCACCACTGTCGTCGGATGAGGCACCATGGTAACTGTACCCTGAGCTGAAGTCTGCTGCGCTGAACTCTACTACTTCACCATGCTCGCTCCATGTAGTGTAACTCTACATCATACCATTTTCGTACAGGTGTTGCACCATAACATTAACCTCCGCATACTGACAATTAAGACATTTCTGACACGGACACCTGAAACGTTTCTTTCCCTGACCATGTTCTATTGCAAAATTGACAAATTCGCTAATTCCATCCATATACCGGACATCACATCTATTCTTCAACTTCATCCAACTCTTGTCCATACTGCTACAAAATATTATAATTAATTAATTATATATTACATATATATATATATTAGTCCATTAATTTACGCTTAATTATACGTACTCGATCTACATCGATCCATCAATTACGTACATACGTAATTTAATCTGTATATATAGCTAACATCCATGCATGTATGTACGTACGTTCGTTTTCACTAAATATATATATATATATTAATTAAGCACATTTTAACTGCGTGCGTACCTGCTGGCCTTCTCGATATCTAGCGTGTCGGTCCGTTGTCCAGGTGATCACCTGGACGACGAAGAATACCATCTCCGTCGTCCAGGTGATCACCTGGACCTCGGACTCTTCTCCGTTCTCCAGGTTATAACCTGGACGACGGAGATGTTATTCTCCGTCGTCTAGGTGATCACCTGGAGGACGGAGAAGACTCCGAGGTTCAGGTGATCACCTGGACGACGGAGAATAACATCTCCGTCGTCCAGGTTATAACCTGGACCTCGGAGACTTCTCCGTCCTCCAGGTGATCACCTGGACGACGTAGAAGGTATTATCCGTCGTCCAGGTGGTTCTTAGACGACGGAGACTTCTCCGTCGTCCAAGTGTAACTTGGACCACGGAACAATTACGTTTCCGTGGTCTAAGTGCTGTTTTCTTGTAGTGTGACAACGAGTCTCGATAATATCTGGTCTTACTAAGAGTGAAACACAGATGATATTCAACTTTGGGGAAGTGTCGATATCTTCGTGGCCTTTCCGTCTGAGATAAGACTTACAATACGTCACCGACTCATGTACGAGGTACCGTTCAGCAATACTACCTTCTGGGTAACGTGTATTCCTCATAGACTTTTTATATTTTCCTAATTGCCTGCAAAAACACATAGAGGGTTAGTACAATATTTTCCTAATTGCCTACATATTACATAACTAACATAATATTAGCAATGAAAAATATTTTACCTTTCAATTGGATACATCCATGTATAGTGTACTGGACCTGTAAGGAATTAATACTTGTTCGGGCAGATGAACCATGAGATGAACCATAGATGTAAAAAAATATGGAGGAAAAATGAGCTCCAAATTGCAGAGAATCATCACAATCTCAGTTTCCATGTCACGCACAACCTCCTTCTTAAGCTCCCTACTACATAGTTGACGAAACCAATTTGACAGTGCTATCAATGGCTTCACAACGTTTTCTGGCAGGAACCCTCTGATAACCACTGGAAGAAGACGTTGAAGCAATACATGGCAATCATGCTTCTTCAATCCATAAAACTGTGACGGGGAACTCACTTTCACCTTACTTCTCAAATTACCTGCATAACCAAGAGGATACTTAACATCCCTGAACCACTGGAACACATCTTTTAGAGCATCCTTTTTAACTAAAAAGGGTGCATGAGGAACCTTCGCCCTCCCCTCGTCACCCTCTCTTTGCCACTAGTTTTTCCGCATATTCCTCTTCTTCAAAGCAGCGCGAGCTTTTGGACCATCCTTAGACTTCTTATCAATCGCAAAAATGGTTCCAAGGATGTTGTCACACACATTTTTTTTCAACGTTTGCACGAGCAGAAGTGATAATCGGCTCCGTTACTATGTCGCCGGGCAAAATTCATAAACTCGAATATGCCTGTGATGTACCTTGGATCAGCATGAGGATATGTCATCCAAGTTTTGTCTGGGTGTCCTTCCATGTTTGTTGTCAACATAAACAATCAATATGAACAAAGTTACCACGCCACAATTACGATTCAACCAAAACCCCACACTTCTTCGGCTTATGCCTCCGGGTTGGGTCCTATCCCCTTCAGGGGAACACGACATTTGTCAACCCTCTCGCACCCATGCGTTTCAGCTCTAGTTTATGGAAATTTCGGCAGCATCTCCCTACAGTTCCCCGAGTGCACACATATCTAAACAACCTAATTTGCACTCTGGGAACATTGAAAGGAGACACTGTCGAAACCATATCCCAAACATGAATAGCAAAAGGATCAACAAAGTCATGTTCACCTAAAGTGTCCAAAAATGGGACAATTCGAGAATCAACAACTCAACTCGATCAACTAGATGAGTTGTTGATTCTCAAACGGGAGTTCTAAGTTGATAAACACCACAATTATATTTAACCATACACTCAATTTCATGATTAACCCTAATAACACTACTAATTGAGACCAATACACCTAATCTACACTAATCATAAATTTTTTTACTAAATTTAACCAAAGTTCAAATATTATTCATGAACCCATAACATGATTTATCACAATTCAATGATTCAAACACTAAAACTACAACATAAGACCAAATTCAATTCAACTTCAAAAATTTCACATAAACTTCATTTTCACTTCTAAATTAACATGTATTATGGTCATAAAGAGGGTTAAAGAGATACAAATCAAACTAACCTTACTTAAGAATCAAATGAATGGCAAGAACAACCTTCTTTCTCAATTTCCTCAAATTTCTCCCAAAATCGCACAAGAACGTACAGCTCCAGAAAACGAATGAACTATTTTCCCCAAATTTCAACTTTATGAAGTGTTTGAGTTTAAGAAGGAGAGCAGATTCAGTTTTAAAAAAATTGGAGCGACGAAGATTGATCAATCTCCGTCGCCCCAATTTTTTTCGAGGCAACCAAGAATATCTTCGTCGCTTGGAATGTAAAAAAGTGGTCGCCTCATGGTATTGAAGCGACCAAGATCAATCTTCGTCGCCTCAGTGAGTTGAAGCGACGTAAGTAATTTCTGAGGCTACCATTCCATTCTTTGTCGCTTCATTTAGATTGGGGCGACGAAGAAACTTAACATCGTCGCTCCAAAGCTCTCCTCCAGTATTATGTGAGGGTGGTTTTGATGAGACCATTGAGCATGTCAGCAGGGATTGATTGTGCTTTTGTTAAAGATGTTCTTAGTTTGGTTCCTAGCTTACTTGAGAAGCTGGCTCGAGTGGCTATGTCACATACAATGCTAACTTTTTCTAAATTCTGTAGTAAAGCCGTGAAGTACGTAACTATATGTATCTTTTGTAACACTTTGTACAGTTTGTTCTACAAGCAAATTAGATCATGATCGAGTCGCAACTTTAACATTCAAAACTGTATGATGCCTAGCGTAAATCTAGCTAGCTTAAGTAGTAAATAATTTTTTCTTCAGGCAGTAAGTAAATTAAGTTATTAATCAGCTCCATTCCATTGAAAATTTAGAACTCTAATTAATCTACAGGATGATCGGCATCGGATGAGATGACATGCATATATGTAAAAGTGTAATGATCTAGCTAGCTAGCAACCAACAATACATATAAAAAGTGGTCTCGATAGTTAAAATGAATGGCGCATGTCATACGACAAGAAAGGTAGATATCATTGAAATATAAAAGCTTAGGGCACATTAAAACTCAAGCGGTTTATTGTTGAGTGGTAAATTGTTAATCAATCTATTGTAAAGGAGGCTATTGCTCCAATTGATTACAAGTGATGAAGAGGTGCTGTAAACGCAGCTTCATTAAACCTTAATTTCCATGATAAACCACTTGGGCAAACCCTAGGCAGGAGAAGAGTGTGTACCACGTACACACCCACGGCTTGATTACAGATCGAGAAACTTTTACATGGGAAATTTTATGTGGAGCTAAAACATGCTTCATTGTTCCCATCTATGCATACACTGCGAATTAATAATTAAGCTATATATATCCAATGAGCATCGACTCACTCATGCAACTATGTACGATCCTGCAACAAACGCTCATTTCCCTAACACATGGATCACTCATGCCGTGAAAGGACCCAACTCCGATTCAGTTACCTAAATCGGAATCGAACCCCTTCTGAAAATACGAACCAACAAAAATTTTTCAAAATTTCGGCAGAGTTTCGTTACTAACGTGGAATTGCCATAACCTGCACCCAGAAAATAACACTTCGTCCTATGCCACAAAAGCCAAACCGTGGGCACCAATCCCATCCGGATTTCTCAACATCAATATAATCAATAACAGTAACAAACTGTACTATGTATATATGTATATCCGAGAAAATCCGTATAACAAGATTCAGAATGTATCAGAGCGACCTCTAAAGTAAAATATATACAATATACACATCAGTAGGCGAAAAAAGAACCTACTGGAAAGCACAGGTAACTCTGATCACTAGTCTCCAAACCGCGACGTGAAAAACACCAAACCTGAACTGCAACTGGGCACGGAAACCGAAAAGCCCAGGGGAAAGACAATAAACATGTTAGACTGAGTGGACGAAAATAAATGTCTTTCACCAGTTAATATATATGTTATAAAAACATGTGTGAGTCGAATGAATAAATATAATAAAATATGCGAGGTAAACTCATACTCCTCCAGCGTACAGAGCATGCAAGTAAAAATCCCACGGGGCCACTCATGGACACGTCCGTGCTAGTATAGTCTGAATCACGGGATCCCAGACCCACACGTGATTCGAGCCAGAAAGGCCTCAGGTCAGGGTAACTGTTTCCACCCGGAAATACCTCGGCACAAGAAACAGATAACTGTACCTACCCGGAAATACATCGGCACAAGGCACAGCGTTCCCCCTGGTAGGCACCCTCGGTGATCAGCCGGGGATGCGTGTGTATCGATACAACAACATGAACTACGACTGTACTCTGTGAAAATCAAATCACAAATATCTCGATGCATGTACAGTAATCAGCATAAAAATGCATATGCGTAACATAATCGTATATAACACATGCTCATAATAATCATAATCTCGTAAATATGCTCATATCTGTTTATTCGTAAACGCATATCCGTGTATATATATATATAATTGTAAACACATGCTCATGTAATCCGAAATCTCATACGCATGCTCAAATTCGAAAATCATATAAAAAGACTCGCAATCATTTCCGTGAAAAGAAATTGTCCACTCACAGGTGAGCAAATGCACACTCGCTCTAATCTCGAGGACCGGCGGAAGATCTCTCGCCAGAAGCACGGTCACGATCTCGATCTCGATCTCCTGAATATCCACAAAAACATAACTGATCAAAATCAAAGTCCACAACCTTGTACTGAATCACGGAAACCAACCGTTCCCGGAAATATGCAATGCGGTACAAAATGAATAACGGAAATTCCGAAATCCCCACTCGAAACCTCGACTGAAAATCGGCTAACCAAATCAACCCGAAAACCTCTGGACGATAATCAGGGCGTGATTTCGAGAAAAACGACACAAATTACATCAAAATCTGAAAAAGTCAACTCCTCCACCGTTGACCACCGTTGACCGCCGCCGGCGGCGGCGGCGCGCCGTCAACGGCGAGATTCACCGGCGGAGAACTTCCAGATCACAAGTTCACAGCAAGGCAAACCACTTTCCCTTCTACCCCGAAAACCAATTCATAACGGAACCCCTCCGAAACCAAGCAAACCCGAACGGAAATAACCCCTCCGGTGACTAAACCGGTGACCCTCAAATCTCATCAAAACCCAAAATCAAGTATACCAGGGGCATCACCTAAGCTAGGGGAGTAAAAAACCCAACAATTCCACTCTCAAATCTCGCCGGAGCACCACCTCCTAACTCCGGCGAAATCCGACGAAACAACCCGATTCGGGTTCCACCTAAACGGCATCATTTTCTTCCAAATCAAATACCAACACACTCGAAATCATTCAAGGAAGCGAACCCTACCTTTCACTTGGCTGGAGGTGGCCGAAATTTGGTCGTCGGACGTTGAAGCCGAAAACGGAAAGTTTCTCTCTCTGGTCAACGGTCAACAGTTTCCCAAAACGGAAAGTCAACTCAGTCAATGCCCGAAATGAAATTCTCGACTATTTCTCGACTATTCCGATATTTATACTCGCGCCTCGGGTCAATCGACGGTCCAAAATGAATATACGAAATGATTCGGATAAACACGAAACAATCGGATAAACTCGTCGAAAGCCGAAACTTTAAATAATCATAAAATATTCCTCGGTTATCAAAAAAATCTTCCGAAACCGCCCACGAGCTCGAAATCACGTATTCTACAATTTCCGTGAAAACATCCAACTCAAATTCTTGACCGAAAACATAGTCGCGAATCGAATCGGCAAACCTCATATACGACATAAAACCGCGACTAAACTCAATCTCGAGAATCGTGCCGAATACACAACAGATTCTGGTTCGGGTCGTCACAAATCTACCCCCCTTAAAGAAATTTCGACCTCGAAATTTACGTACCTGTCAAGTGAACAGATGAGGATATTGCTCCCGTATACGCTGCTCGGTCTCCCAGGTGGCCTCCTTAACTGAGTGGTTCTGCCACAAGACCTTCACTAGCGGAATCACACGGTGCCTCAACTCCTGCTCACGACGATCGAGAATCTGCACTGGCTCCTCAACATACGATAAATCCTCTCTGATTGGCAACTGCTGTGGGGCTAACACATGTGAAGGATCTGAGATGTACTTCCGCAACATCGAAACATGGAAGACATCGTGCACACAAGCCATCTCAGCTGGTAACTCAAGTCTGTAAGCAACAGCTCCAACCCTCTCCGTAATCTTATACGGACCAATGTACCGCGGTCGAAGCTTGCCACGCTTCCCGAAACTCCCCTCCAATCTCGAATTCCAAGCTCTTCCTCCTCACATCCGCGTAACTCTTCTGCCGATCCTGGGCGATCTTCAATCGATCCCGGATAACCTGTATGTCTTCCATCATGGTTTTTACCAAATCTGGACCAATAAGCCAACGCTCGCCTACCTCACTCCATCACAATGGAGTGCGACACTGCTTCCCATACAGGGCCTCGTATGTTGCCATCTCAATACTAGCCTAATAACTGTTGTTGTAGGCGAACTCGATCAAATGTAACTGCTGATCCCAGTTTCCGCGAAACTGCAACACACATGATCTCAGCATATCCTCAAGTGTCTGAATGGTCCGCTCGGACTGCCCGTCAGTCTGAGGATGAAAAGCTGTACTAAACCGCAATCTCGTGCCCAAAGCTCGCTGCAACGCCTGCCAAAACTCAGAAGTGAACTGACTATCTCGGTTAGAAACAATGGACACAGGCACACCATGCAAGCGAACAATCTCGGATAAGTACAACTTGGCCAATCTGCCCACTGAAATCTTCCCCGGAAGTGCAAGAAAGTGTGCAGATTTCATCAATCGATCTACAATGACCCAAATGCCAGTGTTGCCCGCCGAAGTACGCGACAACTGATAGACGAAATCCATCGTGATATGCTCCCACTTCCAAACCGGAATCTCAAGTGGCTGTTCCCTGCAGGTTTCTGCCTCTCCGCCTTCACCTGCTGACAGATCAAACATTGACTCACGTACGCGGCAATCTCCCGCTTCATGTTGCGCCACCAATAGTATGCTCGAAGTGTACGAAACATCTTCGTACCTCCGGGATGCATCGCATACGCTGAACTGTGGGCCTCATCCAGAATCTCCTTCAATTCTTCAAGCTCTCGTGTCTGGGTACACATAGCCTACCTCTGAACAGCAACGTACCATCGTCGCTCAATCGGAACTCTGTAGGCACACCATTCCGAATCATGGTCTTCTTGTCCAGTAAGTAAGGATCTGAATCCTGTGCCTCTCGTACCTGATCAACTAGTACGGGTCGAACCTAAAAACTGGCCAACAAAGCTCCATCATCATCATACCCAAACACAGCACCCGTAGCTCGAAGCTCGGCTAACATCGATACTCTGGCCACACACATGTGAAACAACGAGGCTCCGGATTTCCGGCTAAGTGCATCTGCTACAAGATTGGCCTTCCCCGGATGGTACTCAAAAGTGCAATCATAATCGTTGATCAACTCCATCCATCGGCGCTGCCTCATATTCAGATCCGGCTGCGTCCGCAAGTAGGTGATCGACTCTTATGATCAGTGAAAATCTTACACTGAGCCCCATACAGGTAATGTCTCCAACCTATAGGGGCCCAGAATCATGGACCGCATATTGTTTCTTCATACCTATAGGGGCCGTTGCGTTATTTAGTTTCGTAGCAGATGGTTTTATGAGAGAAGTTGAAGAAGATCTCATAACCCGACGAGTCTTCACACTACAAGAAAAGAGGACTTAGACGACGGAACAGTATTAGTTCCGTCGTCTAAGTTACACTTAGACCTCGGAGATTTCTCCGTGGTCCAAGTCACACTTAGACGACGGAGATGTAATTCTCCGTCGTCTAAGTGTTACTTGGACCACGGAGAAATCTCCGAGGTCCAAGTAACACTTAGACGACGGATGTGAAATTTCTCCGTCGTCTAGGTAAGAACCTGGACCTCGGAGACTTCTCCGTGGTCCAGGTTATCACCTGGACGACGGAGAATTACATCTCCGTCGTCTAAGTGTTACTTGGACCTCGGAGAAATCTCCGTGGTCCAAGTAACACTTAGACGACGGAGATGTAATTCTCCGTCGTCTAAGTGTGACTTGGACCACGGAGAAGTGATCACCTGGACAACGGACCGACACGTCGTGGTGTAAGTTCCACTTAAACGACGTACCGACACCTCCGTCGTCTAAGTGAAGCATTATATATGTAGGCCATGCCAAACTCTCTTAGCTTCGATCATTCCATTATATTTTCTCCCGTGGGGAATTTTTGAGATCGAAGGAGAAGGAGAAGGCCGGATTAGGCTAGGCCGGGGCTAGAAATTAATTAAAGGATCGGATCTCCGGTGTTCGATCACTAGCTAGCTTAATTAACTGCAGATATCGAGAAGGCCAGCAGGTACGTACGTAGGCAGTTAAAATTTGCATGATTAAATATATATATATTTAGGG
The DNA here is from genome assembly GCA_946800695.1 of Geum urbanum. Taxonomy (NCBI): domain Eukaryota; kingdom Viridiplantae; phylum Streptophyta; class Magnoliopsida; order Rosales; family Rosaceae; genus Geum; species Geum urbanum. Next base: position 32,758,332 of record OX327000.1, on the reverse strand, counting down.
AAACCGTACGTGCGTACATACATGCATGAATGTTAATTAGCTATATATACAGATTAAATTACGTACGTAATTTGATGGATCGATGTAGATCGAGTACGTATAATTAATGGTAAATTAATGGACTAATATATATATATGTAATAATTATTTTTTTTTGCATATTTTGTAGCAGTATGGACAAGAGTTGGATGAAGTTAAAGAATAGATGTGATGTCCGGTATATGGATGGAATTAGCGAATTTGTGAATTTTGCGATAGAACATGGTCATGGAAAGAAGCGTTTCAGGTGTCCGTGCCAGAAATGTCTTAATTGTCAGTATGCGGAGGTTAATGTTATGGTGCAACACCTGTACGAAAATGGTATGATGTGGAGTTACACTACATGGAGCGAGCATGGTGAAGCAGTAGAGTTCAGCGCAGCAGACTTCAGCTCAGGGTACAGTTACCATGGTGCCTCATCCAGCGGCAGTGGTGCCGGACCCCCAGCTTGCAATCCAACTGTAGATTTGGTCCATGATGCGTTTCCGGGATTTAGTCATAGTGGACACCAACACCAAGACGGAGGTTACAGTACCACTCATGAGCATGATGACACATTCCCCGCTGCTAGCTTGGCCACTGACACCAGTGAGATGGATAAGTACAACCGGATGCTACTTGAAGCGCAGACCCCGGTGTTCCCTGGATGTCGAGAGAATGTGTTGCAATATGTGATGGAGCAAATGAAGATAAAAGTGAAGCACAAAATGTCAGTCAGTGCTTTTGACGAAATTCAGGAGCAAATATGTAAGTTGCTTCCTGATGATCACAATCTTCCTAAATCTCATTATAAGGTTAGAAATATCTTGAGCAGCCTCGGCCTAAAGTACAGGATAATTGACGCATGTCCGAATGATTGTGTGCTATTTTACAAAGAGTATAAAGATTTGGACTATTGTCCCGTATGTGGCCAGTGCAGATTCCAGGTGAATAGGAAGAGTTCGAAAAAGAGAATTCCTGTGAAAGTTGTTCGATATTTTCCCTTGATTCCCAGATTGCAGCGCCTGTACATGTCTCTACACACAGCAGAGGCGATGCGATGGTACGCAGAAAAGCGAATAGATGACGATGTCCTGCGACACGCCGCGGATGGGGAGGGTTTCAAACATTTCGACAGAGAATTCGGAAACTTTGCTGCAGAGGTTAGAAATGTTAGACTCGGCCTATCTACAGACGGATTCAATCCTTGGGGAAGTAATAGCTCCGCCGTAAGCACTTGGCCAGTAATTCTGATGCCGTACAACCTGCCTCCGTGGATGTGCATGAACAAGGAATTTAATTTCCTTACTGTACTAATTCCAGGTCCTAAATCTCCAGGGAAGTGCTTAGATGTCTACCTCAGACCTTTGATCGACGAGCTGAAACTGTTGTGGGAAAATGGAGTCCCAACTTATGACAAATTCACTGACACGATGTTCACGATGAGGGCTGCCGTAATGTGGACGATCAGCGATTTTCCAGCGTATGGGATGTTGGCAGCGTGCAGGACAAAAGGATATAATGGATGTCCTATATGTTTGGACGACGTGAACTCTAGTTGGCACGCAGGGAAGGTGTGTTACTTGGGTCACCGTAGATGGCTCCCTCACGACCACCCTTGGCGACAGGATGAAGCTCATTTCGACGGGACGGTAGAGAACAATCCTAAACCCCGTAGTTGGTCGGGCGAAGAGATTTTAGAGAGGTTGAGCTATTTCGACTTTGGTGTGTTGACTAACGACGCGGATGTAAAGAAATGCAATCCAATTCCTCCACATGATCTGAGCTATTGGGATCACAAGAGTATATTCTTTGAACTCCCTTACTGGTCGAAGTTGAAGCTGAGGAACAACTTGGACGCGATGCACATAGAAAAGAATGTGTGCGACAGCGTGGTGGGAACAATTCTCGGTATTAAGTTCAAGACTAAAGATACTCCCAAAGCGCGCAAAGATTTGGAATCAATGAATCTACGTCGTCCCTTGTGGTTGAGGAGGGATAGGAAAGGAGTGTACAACAAGATGCCAGCTGCACCGTACACAGTGAAGCCGACACTTAGACGTTCTGTATTTCACTGGTTTAAGGGCGTTCGTTATCCGGCCACGTATGCAGCTACTATAACTGGAGCAGTGGACGAGGTGCAACACAAGTTTGTTGGTCTAAAGACACATGACTATCACGTTATGCTGCAACGTCTGATTCCAGTGGTAATTCGACCATATTTGCCTCGCGACGTCGTAGAACCAATAGTGGCATTGTGCAGATGGTGGCAGAGGTTATGCGCCAGAGAATTAAAGAAGTCAGATGTCGTGGAATTGCAACAACAAATTGTGCACATCATTTGCAAACTAGAGAGGATTTTTCCTCCTGCTTTCTTCGACATAATGATTCACCTAATGATCCACCTGCCCGAGCAGGTTCTCATTTCTGGTCCGGTCCAGTACACTTGGATGTATCCTCAAGAAAGGTACGTACAACTAATTAATTATACAGGTTTTTCGATTCATAATTTGTTCCACTGGAGATTACTAGCTAGCTATATGCATGTACTTATTTTTATTGTACGTTTGATTAATTTTGTAGACAGCTTGGACAGTATAAGTCATTCGTCAAAAACAGGTCGGCTCCGGATGGCTCCATAGCAGAGACATACCTAATGCATGAGTGCGTTACTTACTGCAACAGGTACCTCAAAGATCCACCACCTCCAACTGCCTCCGATCCCAGTGCCCGCATCAATCTTTCTGTCGTCACCAATGTCGTCCGACCGTTTAGAGGAGTATTAAAGGAAACGTTAACACAGGAAGAACTTATTGAGGCACATTGGGTAGTGTTACGAGACTGTGACGAAGTTGAGCCGTACATGATGTCATACAGGGAGAGGCTTCAGGCGTTATATCCAGACAAGAGTTCGGCGTGGATTGAGAAAATGGTTAAGAAAAAGTTCCCCGATTATTTCTTCCAATGGGTACGTATTTAGTGATTTATATACATATTGAGATCATGCATGTTTAATTTGTAGAAAGTAAACCCTTACATTTTTCCATTTTCGCAGATGATTGATCTGCAAAAATCCGAAAACCACGGGGGGTGGTGGTCTTGGCCAAAGCACTTGCTAGCAGGGAAGCCGATTAAACACTATATTTATCCGGGATGTTTTGTGAACGGTGTGAAGTTCCATTCATTGGCGCGAGATGAAGGAAGAAGAACACAAAACAGTGGGATAGCGGTTGGGAAAGACCCTGATCTATATTACGGAATGATCGTATATGTGGTTCAGCTATGTTACGGGAATGATGTCAACGTTTTCCTATTCAAGTGCAGATGGTTCAAGCGTACAAAGGAAGACCTGGGACTTTTATCAGTCGATACAAACTCAAGCTGGTATGAGGATGAGCCTTTCGCTCTCGCCACCTTAGTTAGGCAGGTGTTCTATCTCGACGATCCGAAAGCTGGTGACGGGTGGAAAATAGTGAACCAGATCTCTCATCGAGGAGTTTGGAATACAGAGACAATTGAAGGGACACCGGCGACGACTGAAGATGTTGCTGAACCAGACAGAGACATTCCTGCCTATCAAGAGCCTAATATTTCTGTCATCCGCTCCGACATAATGGACCTGGTTCAAGACGGTGAACGGTTACCCATGCCTGATGGTTGTACAGATCTAACTGAAGAAGAGATCATTGAGGTAGATGAAGAAGACGTGCAGGATGAGGACGATGACGACGACTCTGGTTATTCCTCGGACGATGTTGAGTACGATGAGGAGGATGAGCAATCGGATAACGGTGATGATGATGATGACGATTATGACGAAGAGTACGGTCACACGACGAGGATCATTACTTGGTAAACCCTAATTTATTATTGTAATATATATATGATCGATCGATGCATCGTAAAAAGGTGAAAGATTTCTATTATGTCGAGACTTTAAGATTCCTGGGAAAGCTTTGGTTGGTTTTATTGTTTTTAAATACTATTTATGTATAAATTGGATTAATTATGGGTCCCTATATATGATTATATATATTGACTTGTGATAGTATTATTGAGAGCACAAATATTGTAGTATATATATATAAAAGTTGTTTGTACCTGGACTAACATCGATCTCCGCCAGCTTAACTTCCTCAGATTTTAAGTCGACTTCTCTCTGTTTCAATTGAATGTCTTTGGACTGTTTTTCTAGTCCCGGCCCCTCTCTTTGCTTTCAACTTCATCGGTGTATTCTCTGATCTTATTAAAAGTAAGCTGAAGCTGCTCTACATTTCGCTCACGCAGCCCTTCAAACCCTAAACCCTATACCCTAAACCTAAGGACCCCTAACCGAGAACGGAGAAATTAATTGCAGATTCACCTTTGGCGCCAAATCTCAATCTCATATAAAACCCTAGCTAAATCTTGGACCCTAAATCTAGCAGTTCGGATCGATCGATCAATTTTTTAATTATATTTTTGAATCAGAATAATTGAACGCACACACAAATGACCGGGGACGACCTAAACCGTAAACCCTAAGGCCCTAACCCCTGAATTCGGGGTTTTTACACTTGGACGACGGAGACAGGCATTATCCGTCGTCTAGGTACACACTTGGACGACGGAGAATGACTGTCTCCGTCGTCCAAGTGAAAAACCCTATACCCTAAACCCTAAGGACCCCTAACCCCTGAATTCAGGGTATATTCAACTGGACGACGGATACGACATTCTCCGTCGTCCAAGTACACACCTGGACGACGGATATTAGCGTCTCCGTCGTCCAGGTGTCTACTTGGACGACGGAGAATGTCGTATCCGTCGTCCAGGTGTAAATTTCGTAATTGTTTCTAAGACAACGACCATCTAGACCATCTTCGAATGCGTATTCTTTTCGTCAAGACTTTAGAGTAGTATATTCTTGGTGTGTGAGCTTCGACGGTTCGAAAATCGGAGTTGCGAAATGTCCTGTATCCACGTTTCCGGTTTGTGAAATTCTCGGTTTTGCGGTTGACTGTGCCGATGAAACCCTTCCCGAACTTATTATTTCCTGGTCCTTTATAGTAATTATATATTATGTTACGACGAACATATCCAACGGTTGTTTTGTCCAAATTCAATTTCGTTAGTACTCTGCTGCAAATCAGCAACTACTCATGAACACTAAAGTCTTAAAGATTAGTCGATACTTAACAACTTTCAAAACGTAAAATTATTCGGCGGTTCAAATTTATCTGTTTATATATACGATGCGTTCATCGATATTGTACGACTATTTCACTCGAATGACAGATCGCTAAATTCCTAGCGAATTAATTTAAATATTTTTTTTGCATAATTTGAACCTAGACGACGGATACGGTCATTTTCCGTCGTCCAAGTGTTCACCTGGACGACGGAAAATTACCGTATCCGTCGTCTAGGTTCAAATTACCATGGCGGTTCGAATAATTTTTTATTATTTTTTCGATGTAAATATTGACTTGGACGACGGATATGTCGTTTTCCGTCGTCCAAGTGTTCACTTGGACGACGGAAAACGACATATCCGTCGTCCAAGTCGAAATAACATGGCGGTTCGATTTGCCGCCTCAATTTTCGGCACCGCTTGAAATTCCACTTAGACGACGGAAAACACTGTCTCCGTCGTCTAAGTCAACATTTATGGCGGTGAAACGGCCCGCCCATTTATTTGGCGCCGGTTCGAAAAAATTTGACCCTTCACTTAGACGACGGAAAACACTGTTTCCGTCGTCTAAGTGCACTTAGACGACGGAGAATAGTGCTCCGTCGTCTAAGTGAAACTCTATATAAGGAGGAGCACCCCCCCTCATTTTCTCATCATTCCATCTCCTCCTCTATACTCTCCTCTCCTCTCTCTCTCACTCCGGCGATCCTCCTCCGGCGACGCTCCGACGACCAATTTTCCGGCGTGGTTCCCCCTCTCCGACGACTCTACTCTTCCAATATTCCGGCGAAATTCCGACGAGGTAATAATTCGAAATTTTAACTCTTTAACAATTTTTTTATTTGTTTAATTATTTAAATTCTAAATACTTTTAATTTATTAGTTTTAAATAATAAATAGTTGTAATTATAATAATTATTTTCTTGTTATTATTATTATTTAGTAATCATTATTAGTTGTTAATTATTTGGTAATGAATAATTATTAGTTAAAATTAAATAATAGTAATAATAATAATTGATTATATTGGTAAATGAATAATTATTATTAAATGCATGATAAATAATAATTAATTGATAATTATATGTATTTTCTAGTAAATTGCATGGTAGTACGTGTTCGATTTAAATTTAGTACATAGGCTTGGTGTAATTAAGTCGCACTCTTTGGAATAGATGGCGCCTCTTTTCCTTGCTTATCTCCTTAACCCCTCGTGATGTGTGGATTTCATCACCGCACACCATAACCTAAGTGAAGTTATGGACACGAGGTTGAGGGCGGAGTTTGCAAAGGACTTGAGGGAGTGTAAATTTTCGAAAAATTGGCCGAATGTCGGACATGGTGTCTAGAAACGGGTTATGACTGGTGACAGGATTTGGACTAAGAAAGACTTTTGTCGAAATTAGTCCTGCCTCTCGCGTTATCTCTATCCCTAACTGGCCATGTTTTTCGATTTAACCAAGGCTGATTAATTGAAAATTTACACTTTATCGCGCGGGTCGCACGTCCATTGAACGACCGAAAATGCCAAGCTAGTGTACTCTATTTAAATCTTAAACGTACTTAATTAATTAGCGTAAATTCTCCGTCGTTGTAATTATTATGGTAAGTAGGTATTTTAACACCGTACGTACTCTTAGGTTTAAATGGCTCCGCCAAAGATCACATCCGGGAAGAAGAAAGCCCAACAGGAGTCAGAAGATGAGATGCTCCAAATGTTGGCGGCCCAAGTCGGTTGGGTTCAACCGCAGGACGACGCCCTCAATCCGGGGCCTTTTGGGGAAATTCCCTCTGCCCCATTTCTCTCAAGCGGTGATGACGTCGACCCCTTTTCAACTCCGACGCCCGGTACCGCTTCAACGGGAAGTACTCAGGCGTCTTCGACGGCCGAGTCTATCATGTACAGCGCCCGCCGTAAGCAAAGGAGGGCCCCCACTGACCCCCAACCGAAAAAGACTCGGGGTCTCGTTAAAGGTGGAAAGGCGGAGAAAATTTGCAAGGCGACCGGGAGCAAGATCGCCTTGCCTTACGACGAATTCACCGGTGGCCCTCCCACACCTCAGCTAGCAAGTCTCTCGGCTCATAGCATTGGGTCGATTGTTCGTAACCGGGTTCGTATCACTGCCCCTACTTGGAGGGAGGTGCCGGATTCGGAGAAGGCGAAAGTCTTTAAGGATCTTTCGGTACGTAATACGTACAATTTTAGTTATTATATACTATTTTTAATATTAGTTATATATAATTTTATAATATATACGATTATAATTTCCAATTTATTTCTGATAGGAACAATTTGCGGTGGATCCGGATCCGGCGATGTTGAGGCATATCAACCAAACCGCCAACAACATCTTCAAAGATTGGAAGTACAGGCTCCATCAGTACTTCCGAATTAACGGTCCCGTGCCTCCCCCCGAAGAGCTGCGTGGGGATAGAGAAGATGAGTGGGAGTGGTTGTGTAACCACTTTGCCGATGAGCAATTTCAGGTGTTAATTTACTTTTTTTATTTCAATTAAGATAATTGAATACTCTAAATTTTAGTTACTTATAAATTTTTTAATGATTTCATTATGTTGTGTAACAGAAATTCTCCGGTGTCAACAAAGCCAACCGGGGGAAGAAGGACAAGCACCATACTTCCGGCGCCAAGCAACTCATTCAAATTGCCAAGGAGCACAGGGATAAGGGCTCCAAACACCCTTATCTCGATGCAAGCGTAAGCGCGTACGTGACGCCTGGGCTCGATAATGAAGCGAGTCAACGCGGCGTAAGTCATATATATATATATGTGTGCGCTAATAATTATAGTAATTATTATTTAAATATTATTTCATTATAATAAATTTATTATTCTTTTGTAGGCAAGAGTGATAGAGCGTGCGCAGGAAGAATTGGCTAACACTCAGCTTGCGTTCCCAGATGTGCCGCTAGAAGACCTGCCTCCTCTATCTGTGGAGAGCCAAATAGCAATTGCGGATGAGGTCTACGGTCGTAGAGCTGGCAAGGAGGTTAGGCACTTCGGGCCTAAGGTGGTTCGAGATTTGTCGACCTCTGAGTCATCATCTACGGGAGGTTCGGGGCGGCGGAGAAGTTCTCAAGCTGCGGCAGCCTATGAAGAGGCTCGAATCGCACGGGAGGAGAATATTGCCATGCGCCAAAGAATGGACCAGCAAGACGAGCGAATAGCCCAACTCATCGCCCTTATGCAACAAGCTCAAAGACAATGTCAACCTCCTCCGAACCCATTCCCCGACGACGACGACCCGGCTGGAGGCGGAGGACGAGGCGGCGCATCTGCTCCTCCAGTGTTTTAGCTAGCTAGTAGTTCATTATTTCGTTTCTTAATTTCCGCATTACGAACAATATTTTCATTTTTAATTATGGGTTTTTTCGATTATGTATGTACAAATTAATTTTAATTATTTTATTAATTTAGTGTATTTAATTAATTTAATTAATTTTTTTTCAATTAATATTAATAATATTTTTGAATTTAATTTTTTTTTTTAAATTAATTGTTCACTTAGACGACGGAGATTAATGTCTCCGTCGTCTAAGTCCCGACATGGGCCACGGAGAAGCTAACAATCTCCGTGGCCCAGGTGGTGACTTAGACGACGGAGATTAATGTCTCCGTCGTCTAGGTCACCACCTGGGCCACGGAGAAGCTAACAATCTCCGTGGCCCATGTCGGGACTTAGACGACGGAGACATTAATCTCCGTCGTCTAAGACACCACCTGGGCCACGGAGATTGTTAGCTTCTCCGTGGCCCAGGTGGTGACCTAGACGACGGAGACATTAATCTCCGTCGTCTAAGTCACCACCTGGGCCACGGAGATTGTTAGCTTCTCCGTGGCCCATGTCGGGACTTAGACGACGGAGACATTAATCTCCGTCGTCTAAGTCCCTACATGGGCCACGGACGTTCTCCGTGGTCCAAGTGAACTTGGACGACGGAGATTAAATTCTCCGTCGTCTAAGTACTTAGACGACAGCACTTGGAGCACGTACATTGGACGACGGATTTTCCGTCGTCCAAGTACTTAGACGACGGATATAGGCACTTAGACGACGGAAATTCTCCGTCGTCTAAGTCACTTTTTCTTGTAGTGTCAAGAGAGCTTGTTTGGGATTATTTTAGATTGCCCTAAAAAGGGCTTTTGAATTTTGAAGAAAAATTAGATATAAATAGAAAAAAAATTCAAATAAATTATATTATGAGTGTCAGAAGTACTTAGAAGCGATTTGAGAAACAGATTATAGATAATTTTTAGTTTTAAACGTGTTTTTAGAAATTCACAAAAGCATTTCTATAGTTCTAGGAAACAATCTCAAACATGCCATTTGTCTTTCTACATGTCATCAACGCCATTTTTGATGAAAAGAAAGAAAAAAAGTAACTTGAATTGATTGCGATGGATATAGAGTGAGAAATAGAAACCCTAGCCGCTAAGAGAGTAAAACCGTAGAAGTGAACTATTTATAAGAGTACGTTTGGTTTTAGATTGATGTAACTTTATTAGGCTTCAAGTAACAAATTAAGAAAGTGCCCACTTGCCTACAAGTTCGAGCTAGGGCTAGGCTACTGCATTTAGATCTTTTATACTTCTTAATCCAAGTGAATCTCATAAGATCGATCATTGTATTCATTTTCACCTTGACAGCCGCCAGCAAATAGAAGATCGAGAATTATGTATTATGGGATTTAAGAAGCTTCCTCATCTAGTTTGCTTAGTTGTCAAGTCTGAACTTGTGATCGATCAAATATATTTCCCTTATAGGCTTAATTAGACAGTTGCATATATACTTGGAAGAAATGAAACTTGATCTCCACTTCAGTACGTCTATCCGGCCAGGTCGGTTTTAAATGGTAACCGACCCTAAATTATTATATAAGAGCATACATACTCCTTGGATTTTATCACTTACTTTCTTCTTCTTTTGAGAGAGAAACCCTAGCTCTCGTCGTTTCTCTGGTTACCAATTCCATCATCAACCAGCATGAGGTTCGTGAATCCAGCAAGTCTTATCAGCAAGTTGGGCAAAGGCAAGTCCATGAAGACGTACGCGTACGAGAGGATGGTGCATGAAGCAGATATTGATCTCAGCTGTTCCAAGAAGAAGAAGAAGCAAGGATCACCCGCAAGAGGTTGTATAGATTTGATTGTGGGGGAAGAGGAGAAGAAATATCAAGTCCCTGTCAAGTACATTTTGCACCCAATGCTCCAAGAACTCCTCAAGAAGTACCAAGAAGCCGTCTTCGATCCAAGATTTGGTCAGCCAATTTTTCTAGAGTGCTCGACAGAAACCTTTGAGCAGTGTCTCCATTATATCGCCAAAGATTGATAAGGAGTACGTGAAAGACATGCTGCTACCTCGACTCGGCCGTTTTCTGCACTATGATCGATCGTTGCTGTTTGACCAACAAATACCAAGAATGGTTCAAATACACAGTTGCTCGATCGATCGTAAATTCATGAGTGAGATCGATGGACATTGGATAGATAGCTTAGTTCATTAGCAGATAGCAGTACTTGTATATGTATTTCTCTGTAAGCTGTATATATGGGTGTGTGGTACTCTTCTCCTGCCTAGGGTTTGCCCAAGAGGTTTACTTAGGAAAGGTTTAAGGAGGCCACATTTAGAGCACCCCTTCGTCATTTGTAATCAATCGGAGCGATTGTCTCCTTTGCAATTAATAAATTGATTACCATTCAAAGAACAAATCGTTTGAATCTGTATTTGCCAGCTTAATTCTCTTTTCTTCAAACTCATTATATTTTGTCGGTCGACATTTGAATTAAACAATGAGTATCTAGAAATGTGATTTCTCATTTTCTGGTAAACTAAAGAAGGCAGATTAAGTTGCATGTCTGCCGAAATGTATGTCTTCCACCGGTTTCTCCTAGTGTATTCAATCAGCTTTTCCGGGTTGTTCGGCTCTGTGGGTGGTTTATAGAAGCCACGGTAAATTAATTAGTACCCGTAATTGCCAGTTGTATTTGCATCTACATTCCAAGTTAACTACCTTCATCTCTACATAAATAGTGTCAAAATCTGATCGAGGTGAAGAAAAGTTTATATACTTGAAGGTGAAAATGAATACGATGATCTCATGACTCATCTATTGAGATTCATCAGCGACCTCCCATACTTCCATTTTCTTCTGAACATGAACTTTCTTTTCATTAATTGTCTGGTCACAAACCATATATACAAGGAGAGAAGAAGTTAGGAAAGTCTACCAACTTTAGGCAGTCCAAATGGGAGCTGGGTTTCATGCAAATGAAGAGAAAATATTAGATGGTTTATTTAGGCTGTCCAAAAAAGCTAATTAAAGTGGCTGAAGTGCACGTTTTGAATGATCATCCACCTCCTCCTGGTAAGCCTTTGGGCTCAAAAATCCCTTCTGGACTTGTTGGTGATATGTACCAGGTCATAACTGTAAATCACTGCAAAAATAATGTTTACTCGGCCTGTCTAATGAAAATGAGAGTATACATAATTTTTATGTTTTAGATATACATATATTTTCAACAACATACAGCATGACTCATATCAAGCTATCAACATAGTACAAGTCAACTGAACAGCAGTTTTGTGCTGCAGTTTACTCACAGTGGCCATTCTACTTATTAAGTAAACAATCAAGAAGTCCTTGCTCTCTCAAGCACATGCCCATCACAGTTTAGCCAACTCCTTAGCCTTAAATCTCACTCTTGTTTCAATCCGCATAAAAACACATTGAAAAATGTCCTTAAAGAAACATATTGTTGCAAACCATGAAAAACAACTAAGCATTAAATCACCGTCTTCCTAGATCAAACTTCCTCGCCCATAATGTTCACAAAATCAAAGTTCAAATCATTTTTCTATGACTAAAGCAAATAATACTAAACTTCCAACGAGAAAACAAAAGCATTATAGCCGATACCTATATATTACCATAATGCAAGAAATAAAGCATCAATGTTGAATAAGTATTAACCTAATCACAAATTCTAAGTTCCAAAATTACAAGGACCCAATTCTGCGCTAGTAATAATCGATCTTTTCATTTCTCAAACTAGCTCAGCAATGAATCGAAACGATAATAAAAAACAGCTCAACTGAGTACACACAACACTTCCATTTCAATCGAACAAAAATAAAGTGAGTGAAGAAGAAGATGTACCTTACCAATATAGGTGAAGCTCTCAAGCTGAGAGTTCTAGTTGTACGTCATCGCACTCGATCAAGCTACCTCTGTAAAGCTCGCCGCTCTTTAGCTCCACCGTAACGATGTTACCGCCGCTCGGATTTTGGTCTCGGGTTTTGGACACCGAAGGAGATGATGAGATTCGGGGAGGGCTGGATTAGTGTTTAGGGGGAGGGAAATTAGTGTTGTTTAGGGGATTCGACGATGATGATGGGGGCGGAGGCGGAGGAGAAACGAAAAAGAGAGATAAAGTGAGGAAGAAAGAAAAACTGAACCTAGATCTAGAATTATAATCAAGACGAGGTGACGAAGATTGGTTTCTTCGTCGCCTGGACTGACTGAAGCGACGAAGAACTATTCTTGGTCGCCTCGAACATATGAAGTGACAAAGATTTATTATTGGTTGCCTCGAACATATGAAGCGACGAAATTTGATATCTTGGTCGCCTCATTTTGTGTTATTTTTACAAATTCAAAAAATAGAAATAAGTTTTTCAAATACATAATGTATAATGTATGCTATAAAGAAAATACGAATTTAGTTTTCAAATTCATAATAATATTAGTTTAGTCCTCGTCTTCGTCCTTTGGTTGCAATTATGAAGGGTGAATCCTCATAGTAACTGTTGTTTGTATCCATTGATATTAGTCCATGATCTGTTCATTACAAGAAAACAGCACTTAGACCACAGAAACGTAATTGTTCCGTGGTCCAAGTAACACCTGGACGACGGAGAATACCATCTCCGTCCTCCAGGTGTCCACCTGGACGACGGAGAATACTATCTCCGTCGTCCAGGTGATCACCTGGAGGATGGAGAAGTCTCCGAGGTCCAGGTGGTAACCTGGACGACGGAGATGGTATTCTCCGTCGTCTAGGTGATCACCTGGACAACGGACCGACACACCGTGGTCCGAGTAACTTCCACATAGACGACGTACCGACACCTCCGTCGTCTAAGTGAAGCATTATATAAGCCCAATGCCAAACTCTCTTCATTCCACCCGATATGATCCTCTATCCCGCGGAAAATTTTAAAGATCAAAGAAGAAGGAGAAGGGAGAAGGAGAATGAGAAGGATAAGGATCAGGGATCTATGCTGACTAGCTAGCTAGCTTAATTAACTGATATCGAGAAGGCCAGCAGGTACGTACACAGTTAAAATTTGCTTAATATATATTTAGTGAAAACGTACATACATGCATGGATGTTAGCTATATATGCAGATTAAATTACGTACGAAATTGATGGATCGATGTAGATCGAGTACGTATAATTAAGCGTAAATTAATGGACTAATATATATATATGTAATAATTAATTAATTATAATATTTTGTAGCAGTATGGACAACAGTTGGATGAAGTTGAAGAATAGATGTGATGTCCGGTATATGGATGGAATTAGCGAATTTGTGAATTTTGTGATAGAACATGGTCAGGGAAAGAAGCGTTTCAGGTGTCCGTGCCAGAAATGTCTTAATTGTCAGTATGTGGAGGTTAATGTTATGGTGCAACACCTGTACGAAAATGGAATGATGTGGAGTTACACTACATGGAGCGAGCATGGTGAAGCAGTAGAGTTCAGCGCAGCAGACTTCAGCTCAGGGTACAGTTACCATGGTGCCTCATCCAGCGGCAGTGGTGCCGGACCCCCAGCTTGCAACCCAACTGCAGATTTGGTCCATGATGCGTTTCCGGGATGTAGTCATGGTGGACACCAACACCAAGACGGAGGTTACAGTACCATTAATGAGCATGATGACACATTCCCCGCTGCTAGCTTGGCCACTGACACCAGTGAGATGAATAAGTACACCCGGATGCTACTTGAAGCGCAGACCCCTGTGTTCCCTGGATGTCGAGAGAATGTGTTGCAATATGTGATGGAGCAAATGAAGATAAAAGTGAAGCACAAAATGTCAGTGAGTGCTTTTGACGAAATTCAGGAGCAAATATGTAAGTTGCTTCCTGATGATCACAATCTTCCTAAATCTCATTATAAGGTTAGAAATATCTTGAGCAGCCTCGGCCTAAAGTACAGGATAATTGACGCATGTCCGAATGATTGTGTGCTATTTTACAAAGAGTATAAAAATTTGGACTATTGTCCCGTATGTGGCCAGTGCAGATTCCAAGTGAATAGGAAGAGTTCGAAAAAGAGAATTCCTGTGAAAGTTGTTCGATATTTTCCTTTGATTCCTAGATTGCAGCGCCTGTACATGTCTCTACACACAGCAGAGGCGATGCGATGGTACGCAGAAAAGCGAATAGATGACGATGTCCTGCGACACGCCGCGGATGGGGAGGGTTTCAAACATTTCGACAGAGAATTTGGAGACTTTGCTGCAGAGGTTAGAAATGTTAGACTCGGCCTATCTACAGACGGATTCAATCCTTGGGGAAGTAATAGCTCTGCCGTCAGCACTTGGCCAGTTATTCTGATGCCGTACAACTTGCCTCCGTGGATGTGCATGAACAAGGAATTTAATTTCCTTACTGTACTAATTCCAGGTCCTAAATCTCTAGGGAAGTGCTTAGATGTCTACCTCAGACATTTGATCGACGAGCTGAAACTATTGTGGAAAAATGGAGTCCCAACTTATGACAAATTCACTGACACGATGTTCACGATGAGGGCTGCAGTAAAGTGGACGATCAGCGATTTTCCAGCGTATGGGATGTTGGCAGCCTGCAGGACAAAATGATATAATGGATGTCCTATATGTTTGGACGACGTGAACTCTAGTTGGCACACGGGGAAGGTGTGTTACTTGGGTCACCGTAGATGGCTTCCTCACGACCACCCGTGGTGACAGGATGAAGCTCATTTCGACGGGACGGTAGAGAACAATCTTAAACCCCGTAGTTGGTCGGGCGAAGAGATTTTAGAGAGGTTGAGCTATTTCGACTTTGGTGTGTTGACCAATGACGCGGATGTGAAGAAATGCAATCCAATTCCTCCACATGATCTGAGCTATTGGGATCACAAGAGTATATTCTTTGAACTCCCTTACTGGTCGAAGTTGAAGCTGAGGAACAACTTGGACGCGATGCACATAGAAAAGAATGTGTGCGACAGCGTGGTGGGAACAATTCTCGGTATTAAGTTCAAGACTAAAGATACTTCTAAAGCGCGCAAAGATTTGGAATCAATGAATCTACGTCGTCCCTTGTGGTTGAGGAGGGATAGGAAAGGAGTGTACAACAAGATGCCAGCTACACCTTACACAGTGAAATACAGAACGTATAAGTGTCTAAAGACGTTCTGTATTTCACTGGTTTAAGGGCGTTCGTTATCCGACTACGTATGCAGCTACTATAACTGGAGTAGTGGACGAGGTGTAACACAAGTTTGTTGGTCTAAAGACACATGACTATCACGTTATGCTGCAACGTCTGATTCCAGTGGTAATTCGACCATACTTGCCTCGTGACGTCGTAGTACCAATAGTTGCATTGTGTAGGTGGTGGCAGAGGTTATGCGCCAGAGAATTAAAGAAGTCAGATGTGGTGAAATTGCAACAACAAATTGTGCACATCATTTGCAAACTAGAGAGGAATTTTCCCCCTGCTTTCTTTGACATCATGATTCACCTAATGATCCACCTGCCCGAGCAGGTGCTCATTTATAGTCCGGTCCAGTACACTTGGATGTATCCTCAAGAAAGGTACGTACAACTAATTAATTATACAGGTTTTTCGATTCATAATTTGTTCCACTGGAGATTACTAGGTAGCTATATGTACTTATTCTTATTGTACGTTTGATTTTGTAGACAGCTTGGACAGTATAAGTCATTTGTCAAAAACAGGTCGGCCCCGGATGGCTCCATAGCAGAGACATACCTAATGCATGAGTGTGTTACTTACTGCAATAGGTACCTCAAAGATCCATCACCTCCCACTGCCTCCGATCGCAGTACCCGCATCAATCTTTCTGTCGTCACCAATGTCGTCCGACCGTTTAGAGGAGTATTAAAGGAATCGTTAACACGGGAAGAACTTATTGAGGCACATTGGGTAGTGTTGCGAGACTGTGACGAAGTTGATCCGTACATGATGTCATACAGGGAGAGGCTTCAGGCGTTAAATCAAAACAAGAGTTCGGCGTGGATTGAGAAAATGGTTAAGAAGAAGTTTCCCGATTATTTCTTCCAATGGGTACGTACGTACGTCTCGGTATTTATTTAGTAATTTATATACATATCGATCATGTTTGTAGAAAGTAAACCCTTATATTAATTTGCCCTTTTTTATAGATGATTGATCTGCAAAAATCTGAAAACCCCGGGGGGTGGTGGTCATGGCCAAAGCACTTGCTAGCAGGGAAGCCGATTAAACACTATATTTATCCCTGATGTTTTGTGAACGGTGTAAAGTTCCATTCATTGGTCCGAGATGAAGGAAGAAGAACACAAAACAGTGGGGTAGCGGTTGGGAAAGACAATGATCTATATTACGGGGCTATTGTATATGTGGTTCAGCTATGTTACGGGAATGATGTCAACGTTTTCCTATTCAAGTGCAGATGGTTCAAGCGTACAAAGGAAGACCTGGGACTATTATCAGTCGATACAAACTCAAGCTGGTATGAGGATGACCCTTTCGCTCTCGCCACCTTAGTTCGGCAGGTGTTCTATCTGGACGATCCGAAAGCCGGTGAAGGGTGGAAAATAGTGAACCATATCTCTCATCGAGGAATATGGAATACAGAGACAATTGAAGGGACACCGGCGACGACTGAAGATGCTGCTGAACCAGAAAGAGACATTCCTGCCTATCAAGAGCCTAATATTTCTGTCATCCGCTCCGATATAATGGACCTGGTTCAAGATGGTGAACGGTTATCCATGCCTGATGGTTGTACAGATCTAACTGAAGATGAGATTATCGATGCCATTAATGAAGAAGACGAAGAAGACGAGCAGGATGAGGACGCGGACGAGGACTCAGGTTATTCGTCGGACGATGTTGAGTATGATGAGGAGGATGAGCAATCAGATACCGGCGACGAGGATGATGACGATTATGATGATGACTACTTAACTAAGACGAGAAAAATTAATTGGTAATTAATTTATGTAATTATTGTAATATATGATGCATCATCGATTAATAATTAATATAAATATTATAAGGAGGAGAATGTATATATGTACGTAGATCTTAATATTTTTGTACTTAATTAATTAATTACACGCGTCCATATATATAATTATATATTGCGAGAGATTAATGAAATAAATGTTTCAGAAATTATACTATATTATTCTGTGATTAATTGATTATATACGTTGATCGACATGTGATAGTATTATTGTGAGCACAAATGTAGTGTATATATATTTATATGTTGTTTTAATTACGGCGTTAAATCTATATATCATGCGAGAAGGAAAGTTCATACATAAATACGTACCTTGAGCTATCTCCCTAAATCCTCGACCCTAAATCTAGCAAATCGGATCGATCGATAATTTTTTTAATTATATTCTTGAATCAGAATAATTGAACAGACACACAAATGACCGGGGACGACCTAAACCCTAAACCCTAAGGCCCTAACCCCTGAATTCAGGGTTTGTACACTTGGACGACGGAGATGGTCATTCTCCGTCGTCCAGGTACTCACTAGGACGACGGAGAAGGGAATTTGCGTCGTCCAAGTGCAAAACCCTAAACCCTAAACCCTAAACCCTAAGGCCCCCTAACCCCTGAATTCAGGGTATCTTCACCTAGACGACGGAGCTGAGATTCTCCGTCGTCCAGGTACCAACCTGGACGACGGAGAAGCTCATCTGGTACCTGGACGACGAAGAAGCTCATCTCCGTCGTCCAGGTGCAGATTTCGTAATTTTTTCTAAGACAACGACCATCTAGACCTTCTTCCAATGCATATTCTTTTCGTCAAGACTTTGGAGTAAACAATTCTTGGTGTGTGAGCTTCGACGGTTCGAAAATCGGAGTTGCGAAATGTCTTGTATCCACGTTTCCGGTTTGTGAAATTCTCAGTTTTGCGGTTGACTGTGCCGATGAAACCCTTCCCGAACTTATTATTTTCTAGTCCTTTATTGTAATTATATATTATGTTACGACAAACATATCCAACGGTTGTTTTGTCCAAATTCAATTTCGTTAATACTCTGCTGCAAATGAGCCTATACTCATGAACACTTAAGTTGTAAAGATTAGTCGATACTTAACAACTTTCAAGACGTAAAATTATTTGGCGGTTCAAATTTAACTGTTCATATATACAATGCGTTCATCGATATTGTACGACTATTTCACTCGAATGATAGATCGCTAAATTCCTAGCGAATTATTTTTTAAATTTTTTTTTACGTAATTTGAACCTGGACGACGGAGAATGACTATCTCCGTCGTCTAGGTTCAAATTACCATGGCGGTTCGAATTTATTTTTTTATTTTTTTTCATGTAAATTTCACTTGGACGACGGAGATGGTCATTCTCCGTCGTCCAAGTTGAAAATTATGGCGGTTCATTGTGCCGCCTCAATTTTCGGCACCGCTTGAAATTTCACTTAGACGACGGAGAATCAATTTTCCGTCGTCTAAGTCCAAATTTATGGCGGGTGAAACGTCCCGTCCATTTATTACGCGCCGCTTTGAAAAAATTTAACGCTTCACTTAGACGACGGAAAACACTGTTTCCGTCGTCCAACTGCACTTAGACGACGGAAAATAGTGCTCCGTCGTCTAAGTGAAAGCCTATATATAGAACAGCACCCCCCCCTTTTCTCATTCCATCTCCTCTCCTCTCCTCTCCTCTCCTCCGGCGATTTTCCTCCTCCGACGACTCAATTTCCGGCGCGCGTGGTCCTCCTCTCCGACGAGTCAATTCCGTCGATATTCCCGATTATTCCGGCGAGGTAAATTTCTATTTTTTACCTTATTAACATTATTTTTATTTAATTAATTAATTTCTAAATATAATTAAATAATTAGTTTTATTAATATTTAGTAATCATTTATTTATTATAATTATTATCCTAATCATTTAGTTGTTATCATTTAATTATTTAGTTATTATAATAGTTATTTGGTAAATAATAATTATTGTAATTAAATAATAGTAATAATAATCATTGTTAATAGTAATTAATTATATTGGTAAATGAATAATTATTATTAAATGCATGATAAAAGATAATTTATTATTGCCATTATTTATTGTTTTAATTAATTGATAATTACGTGTATTTTCTAGTAAATTGCATGGTAGTACGTCTTCGATTTAAATTTAGTACATAGGCTTGATTTATTAAGTCGCACTCTTTGGAATAGATGGCGCCTCTTTTCCTAGCTTATCTCCTTAACCCCTCGTGATGTGTGGATTTCATCACCGCACACCATAACCTAAGTGAAGTTATGGACACGAGGTTGAGGGCGGAGTTTGCAAAGGACTTGAGGGAGTGTAAATTTTTGAAAAATTGGCCGAATGTCGGACATGGTGTCTAGAAACGGGTTATGACTGGTGACAGGTTTTGGATCTAAGAAAGACGACACCAATAGAGTATATACCATTCATTTGGTTATCCTCGGGGTGTTTTGTCGAAATTAGTCCTGCGTGTTATCTCTATCCCTAATTGGCCATGTTTTTCGATTTAACCAAGGCTGATTAATTGAAAATTTACACTTTATCGCGCGGGTCGCACGTCCATTGAACGACCGAAAAAGCCAAGCTAGTGTACTCTATTTAAATCTTAACCGTACTTAATTAGCGTAAATTTTGCACTTGTAATTATTATGGTAAGTAGGTATTTTAACAACGTATTCCTAGGTTTAAATGGCTCCATCCGGCAAGAAGAAAGCCCAACAGGAGGCAGAAGATGCCATGCTCCGCCGCTTGGCGGACCAAGTCGGTTGGGTTCAACAGGAGGGCAACGACGCCCTCAATCCGGACCCTTCATCTGGTTCGGAGGTAGCGCCTTCTGGGGAAATTCCCTTTGCCCCATTTATCTCCAGCGGTGATGACGTCGACCCCTTTTCAACTCCGACGCCGGGTACCGGTTCAACGGCAAGTACTCAGGCGTCCTCGACCGCTGAATCTATCATGTACAGCGCCCGCCGTAAGCAAATGAGGGCTCCCACTGACCCGGAACCGAAAAGGACTCGGGGTCTCGTTAAAGGGGGCAAAGCGGAGAAAATTTGCAAGGCGACCGGGAAAAAGATCGACTTGCCCTACGACGAATTCACCGGTGGCCCTCCCACAGCTAAGCTAGCAAGTCTCTCGGCGCATAGCATAGGGTCAATCGTTCGTAGCCGGGTTCGAATTAATTCCCCTACTTGGAAGGAGGTGCCGGATGATGAGAAGGCGAAAGTCTTTAAAGAACTTTCGGTACGTAATACGTACAATTTTAGTTATTATATAATATTGTTAATATTAGTTATAATTTCATAATATATACGATTATAATTTTCTATTTATTTCTGATAGGAACAATTTGCGGTGGATCCGTCACCGGCGATGTTGAGGCATATCAACCAAACCGCCAACTCCATCTACAAAGATTGGAAGTACAGGCTCCATCAGTACTTCGAAACTATCGGTCCCGTGCCTCCTCCCGTAGAGTTGCGTGGGGATAGAGAAGATGAGTGGCAGTGGTTGTGTAACCACTTTGCCGATGAAGAATTTAAGGTGTTAATTTACTTTTTTTATTTCAATTAAGATAATTGAATTATTTAAATTTTACTTACTTATTAATTTTTTAATGATTTAATTATGTTGTCTAACAAAAATTCTCCGGTGTCAACAAAGCCAACTGGGGGAAGAAAGACAAACACCATACTTCCGGCGCCAAGCAACTCATTCAAATAGCCAAGGAGCCAGGGATAAGGGCTCCAAACACCCTTATCTCGATGCAAGCATAAGCGCGTACGTGACGTCTGGGCTCGATAATGAAGCGAGTCAATGCGGCGTAAGTGATATATATATATATATATGTGCTTTTAATTATAGTAATTATTATTTAAATATTATTTCATTATAATAAATTAATTATTCTTTTGTAGGCAAGGGTGATAGAGCGTGCGCAGGAAGAATTGGCTAACACTCCGCTTGCGTTCCCAGATGTGCCGCCGGAAGACCTGCCTCCTCTATCCATGGAGAGCCAAATTGCAATCGCGGATGAGGTCTACGGTCGTAGAGCTGGCAAAGAGGTTAGGCACTTCGGGCCTAAGGTGGTTCGAGATTTGTCGACGACCTCCGACTCATCATCTACGGGAGGTTCGGGGCGGCGGAGAAAGACTCAGGTTGCGGCCGTCGAAGCAGCCATTCAAGAGGCTCGACTGGCACGAGAGGAGAATCAATCCATGCGCCAAAGACTTGATGAGCAACAAGCACAAATAGCCCAACTCATCGCCCTCATGCAACAATCTCGAGAAGAATGTCAACCTCCTCCGAACCCATACCGCGACGACGACGACCCGGCTGGAGGCGGGGGACGTGGCGGCGCATCTGCTCCTCCAGTGTGTTAATTAGCTAGTAGTTTATTAATTATCTCGTTTCCTTCCGTATTCCGAACAATATTTTAATTTTTATGGGTTTTTTGGATATGTGTATGTACAAATTAATTTTAATTATTTAATTAAGTAATATTAAAAATTTAATTTATTTAATCAATTTTAACATTTTTCATTATTTAAATTCAATTAATAATAAATTAAATTAACAATATTTAATTACAATTTAATTTTAAAAAAAAAATTAAATAGGCACCTGGACGACGGAGATTAAGTTCTCCGTCGTGCAAGTGCTTACCTGGGCCACGGAGAAGCTAACAATCTCCGTGGCCCAGGTAAGCACCTGGAGGACGGAGAACTTAATCTCCGTCGTCCAGGTGCTTACCTGGGCCACGGAGATTGTCCGCGGTCCAAGTGAACTTGGACGACGGAGAATAAATTCTCCGTCGTCTAAGTTCTTGGACGACAGCACTTGGAGCACGGACCTTGGACGACGGAGGTTCCATCGTCTAAGTACTTAGACGACGGAAAAACGCACTTAGACGACGGAAACGCTCCGTCGTCTAGGTGCTTTTTTCTTGTAGTGGTTATAACAGTGTCAAGATCATCCTCGTCGTCGGAGTTGCGTCATGTGCACTTAAACAACACCACTGGCATACGGCCTGCATATAATACTTCGACCATGTAGTTAACATGGCCGTAGAACTTGGATGAACCCATGTCTATCATGACACCGCTGTTTTGAGTCACGGTTCTTTGATCCCTATCAAATGAGGTGAACTTGACACCGTTCACATAACAAGACTTATAAACCCGGAATTGCTGAGGTCGTTGAGCTAATGACTTTATTCCTGCAACCAAGCTCTGGTTGTTTTTTTTTTCCATAAGGGACACCTGAGAGATAAGTGTTAGATAAGTGAAAGATAAGTGTTATAAACCCTCAAAAAACCTTACAACAATTAATAGTTGGATGTACCCATGTTAAGAACCATCGAACAAAACTCCTCCTCCGACGAAGATCGTCGAAATCTTCACCATTTTTAGCCTTGAACCGTCTGAGATGTTCTTCTAGGTAAGGTTTGACTTTGTCTGTTTCCACCAAGACTTGCCAGTGAGCCTCAGCAGTCTCTGCCTCAGTCAACCTGAACTGACAACGAGTCTCGATAATATCTGGTCTTACTAAGAGTGAAACACAGCTGATATTCCACTTTGGGGAAGTGTCGATATCTTCGTGGCCTTTCCGTCTGAGATAAGACTTACAATACGTCACCGACTCATGTACGAGGTACCGTTCAGCAATACTACCTTCTGGGTAACGTGTATTCCTCATAGACTTTTTATATTTTCCTAATTGCCTGCAAAAACACATAGAGGGTTAGTACAATATTTTCCTAATTGCCTACATGTTACATAACTAACATAATATTAGCAATGAAAAATATTTTACCTTTCAATTGGATACATCCATGTATAGTGTACTGGACCTGTAAGGAATTAATACTTGTTCGGGCAGATGAACCATGAGATGAACCATAGATGTAAAAAAATATGGAGGAAAAATGAGCTCCAAATTGCAGAGAATCATCACAATCTCAGTTTCCATGTCACGCACAACCTCCTTCTTAAGCTCCCTACTACATAGTTGACGAAACCAATTTGACAGTGCTATCAATGGCTTCACAACGTTTTCTGGCAGGAACCCTCTGATAACCACTGGAAGAAGACGTTGAAGCAATACATGGCAATCATGCGTCTTCAATCCATAAAACTGTGACGGGGAACTCATTTTCACCTTACTTCTCAAACTACCTGCATAACCAAGAGGATACTTAACATCCCTGAACCACTGGAACACATCTTTTAGAGCATCATTTTTAACTAAAAAGGGTGCATGAGGAACCTTCGCCCTCCCCTCGTCACCCTCTCTTTGCCACTAGTTTTTTCGCACATTCCTCTTCTTCAAAGCAGCGCGAGCTTTTGGACCATCCTTAGACTTCTTATCAATCGCAAAAATGGTTCCAAGGATGTTGTCACACACATTTTTTTTCAATGTGCATGACATCTAAGCAATGTCTGATCTTCAATGATGACCAATAAGGCAGCTTCCAAAATATGCTTTCTTGAGTCCAACACTGTCTGTTATTCGGATTGTACGGCACCTTCAAGTCGTCATGTTGGCTAAGAATAGGGTAAATGTGTGACCTAACGTCCTCCAAAATTTCATCTCTACTCTTCTGATAGGGTCTTCCGCGAAACTCCACATTCCCGTTAAATGCCTTACTCAATCGCCAAGAGTGGTATTGGTGGAGCCATTTTCGATGACATTCATAAACTATCCTCCCACATATATGCTATGAAGTTAGCTCATCTAGACAAATTTGGACATGCCTTATACCCTTTCACCGTTGACCCCGCAAGCATTCCTAAACCAGGAAAGTCGCTGATAGTCCACATCACCGCTGCCTTCATCAAGAATACCTTATTGTTTACTCGATCAAAAGTATGGACTCCAAAGACCCATAAATGTATTAGCTCCTCGATCATTGGCTCAATGAGTACACTACGGCACTTTCCGAGAGATTTAGGGCCTGGAATCAACACTGATAACATGTTATATTCCTTCTTCATGCACATTGACGGTGGTAGATTGTACGGCATCACAACAACGGGCCATGTACTATGCAAAGTTCCCATTGTTCCGAATGGATTGAAACCGTCTGTTGTTGCAACTCCAAGGCGCACATTCCTGCAGTCCCGTGCGAAACCTGGAAAAGTACTGTCAAAATGTTGAAACGCTTCTCCATCAGCTGGGTGGCTGAGGCTACCAGCCACGCATATCCGCTCCCCGAGCCATCGCATATGCTTGGCAGTGTGTGGGGACATAAACAAACGCTTCAACCTTGGTGTTAGAGTGTAGTTACGAATATTTTTTGGGAATGTCATTCGTATATGGCTTATATCTTTCAGAATTACACATTGGACAAATCCTCTCGTTTACAAGCGCCCCCCTGAACAACACACAGTTAAACTCACACACATCAATTCTTTCGTAATCGAGTGAAAGATCACTCAAGCGTTTTTTAATTCTCGAGTATGAACAGGGGAATGTGTGCCCTTTAGGAAGAAGTTTATTAATGAAAATACATAAAGAGTCAACACTTGTGTCCGACCATCCAATTTCATTTTTCATTTCCATTGCATCTAATATGGCACTCAAAACAGTTTCCTCACTGCCTTCATATAATGGGGTCTGTGACTCCTTCAATAATCTATCGTACTTTTCATAATCATCGTCTACCATGTCATTGAAGTTCATGCCAGAATTATCTTCCACAAATTGTTGGGGTGCATCTGCATGGTATCCAGGATAATACGGATATGCATCATGTAGAATCTCCAACTGTGGGTTCACTGAAGGACCGACACCACTAGAAGGACCGACTCTGTCTTGAAGCCACTGTCTTCGTTGACTGAGCATTGCCGGTTCACTAGAAACTTCTCCGTGAAGGTGCCAGACAGTATAATCCGGACTCAAACCACTGTGTGACAAGTGATGATACATGACATCCATAGTAACCTTGAACGGACCGTTCTTACAACGTTTGCACGAGCAGAAGTGATAATCGGCTCCGTTACTATGTCGCCGGGCAAAATTCATAAACTCGAATATGCCTGTGATGTACCTTGGATCAGCATGAGGATATGTCATCCAAGTTTTGTCTGGGTGTCCTTCCATGTTTGCTGTCAACATAAACAATCAATATGAACAAAGTTACCACGCCACAATTACGATTCAACCAAAACCCCACACTTCTTCGGCTTATGCCTCCGGGTTGGGTCCTATCCCCTTCAGGGGAACACGACATTTGTCAACCCTCTCGCACCCATGCGTTTCAGCTCTAGTTTAGGGAAATTTCGGCAGCATCTCCCTACAGTTCCCCGAGTGCACACATATCTAAACAACCTAATTTGCACTCGGGGAACATTGAAAGGAGACACTGTCGAAACCATATCCCAAACATGAATAGCAAAAGGATCAAGAAAGTCATGTTCACCTAAAGTGTCCAAAAATGGGACAATTCAAGAATCAACAACTCAACTCGATTAACTAGATGAGTTGTTGATTCTCAAACGGGAGTTCTAAGTTGATAAACACCACAATTATATTTAACCATACACTCAATTTCAAGATTAACCCTAATAACACTACTAATTGAGACCAATACACCTAATCTACACTAATCATAAAATTTTTTACAAAATTTATGAAAGGACCCAATCCCGATTCAGTTACCTAAACCGGAATCAAACCCTTTCGAAAATACGAACCAACAAAAAATTTTCAAAATTTCGGCAGAATTTCGTTACTAACGTGGAATTGCCATAACCTGCACCCAGAAAACAACACTTCATCCTATGCCAAAAAAGCCAAACCGTGGGCACCAATCCCATCCGGATTTCTCAACATCAATATAATCAATAACAGTAAACAAACTGTACTATATATATTTATAAATCCGATAAAATTCGTATAAACATGTATCTGAATGTATCAGAGCGACCTCCTAAGTAAAACATATACAATATACACATCAGTAGGCAAAACAAGAACCTACTGGAAAGCACAGGTAACTCTGATCACTAGCCTCTAAACTGCGACGTGAAAACACCAAATCTGAACTGCAACTGGGCACGGAAACCGAAAATCCCAGGGGAAAGACAATAAACACGTTAGAGTGAGTGGACGAAAATAAATGTCTTTCACCAAATAAAATATTTATATAAAATCATATGCGAGTCGAAAGTAGAATAATCAAATGGTACACGAGGGAGACTCTAACTCCTCACGCATACAAGTACGAGGGAGACTCTAACTCCTCACGCACATAAACACGAGGGAGACTCTAACTCCTCACGCGTACAGAGTATGAGTATAAATCACACGGGGCCACTCGTGGACACATAACAACATATAAGTATAATTGTATAACACATGCTCAATATAAACATAATCTCGTACGAAAACTCATACTCGTAAAACCATAATCATACTGCATGCTCAAGTTCATAAAACGTATATAAAGGACTCGCAATAATTCCGTGAAAATAAACTGTCCACTCACAGGTGAGCAAAATGCGCACTCGCGCTAATCTCGTGGTCCGGCGGAAGATCCCTCGCCTGAAGCACGATCACGATCCCGATCTCGATCTCCTGAACATTCACAAAAACATAACTGATCAAAATCGTAGTCCACAACCCTGTACTGAATCACGGAAACCAACCGTTCCCGGAAATATGCAATGCAGTACAAAATGTATAACGGAAATTCCGAAATCCCCACTCGAAACCTCGACTGAAAATAGGCTAACCAAATCAATCCAAAAACCTCTGGATGATGATCAGGGCGCGATTACGAGAAAAATGACATTAAAAACGTCGAAATCTGAAAAGTTGACATTTCTCGCCGGAGCGCCGCCGTTGACCGCCGCCGCCGACGGCGGCGCGCCGTCAACGGTGGAATTTCACGACCAAAATTTCCAGAATTAAAGCCCATCACCAGGCGAACCACTTCCTCTTCTACCCCAACGTCCAATTTGAAGTCCAACACCGTCAAATCCGTCCAAATTCACATCGGAATTTACTTCCGGCAACCATATCGGGTTCGCCGGAAAACTTCATTTCAGCCCAATTCGAACATAGGGGAAGTATCACCAGGCCAAGGGGAGGTAAACCCCCAACCTCCCAGCCGCCACGGCTCGCCGGAGAGCCTCCCCCCATCACGGCGAAACCCGAAACCAAAACCCGATTCGGGTTCCCACGAAACTTCACCAAATCACACAAATTCAAACATTAATCCACTCAAAATGACATAAGGAAGCTAACCATACCTTCCACAAGGTCGGAGGTGGCCGGAAAACGGTGGTCGGATGGTGGTGCCGAAACGGGAACGTCTCTCTCTCTGGTCAAAGGTCAACAGTTTCCCAAAACGGAAAGTCAACGTTCGGTCAAACTTCAACAGTGTTTTCGGCAATTTTACGACTATTTTCGATATTTATACTCAGGCCTCGGGTCGATCGACGGTCCAAAACGAATATACGAAATGATTCGGATAAACACGAAACAATCGGATAAACTCGTCGAAAACCGAAACTTCAAATAATCATAAAATATTCCTCGGTTATCGGAAAAATCTTCCGGAACCGCCAACGAGCTCGAAATCACGTACTCTATAATTTCCGTGAAGACACCCAACTGAAATTCTCGACTGAAAACATAGTCGCGAATCGAATCGGCAAACCTCATATACGACGTACAACTGCGACTAAACTCAAACTCGAGAATCGTGCCGAATACACAACTGATTCTGGTTCGGGTCGTCACAAATCTACCCCCCTTAAAGAAATTTCGACCTCGAAATTTACATACCTGTCAAGTGAACAGACGAGGATACTGCTCTCGCATACGCTGCTCGGTCTCCCAGGTGGCCTCCTCAACAGAGTGGTTCTGCCACAAGACCTTCACCAGCGGAATCACACAATGGCTCAACTTCTGCTCATGTCGATCAAGAATCTGCACTGGCTCCTCAACATACGATAAATCCTCTCTGATCGGCAGCTGCTGTGGGGCTAACACGTGTGAAGGATCTGAGATGTACTTTCGCAACATCGAAACATGGAAGACATCATGCACACGAGCCATCTCAGTTGGTAACTCAAGTCTGTAAGCAACAGCTCCAACCCTCTCTGTAACCTCATACGGACCAATGTATCGCGGTCGAAGCTTGCCACGCTTCCCGAAACGCATAACTCCCCTCCACGGAGATAGTTTCAGGAAGACCCAATCACCAACCTCGAACTCTAAACTCTTCCTCCTCACATCCGCGTAACTCTTCTGTCGATCCTGGGCGATCTTCAGTCGATCTCGGATAACCTGTATGTCCTCCATCGTGGTTTTCACCAAATCTGGACCAATAAGCCAACGCTCGCCCACCTCACTCCAACACAATGGAGTGCGACACTGCTTCCCGTACAGAGCCTTGTACGGTGCCATCTCAATACTGGCCTGATAGCTGTTGTTGTAGGCGAACTCAATCAAGTGTAACTGCTGATCCCAGTTTCCACGAAACTGTAACACACACGATCTCAGCATATCCTCAAGAGTCTGAATGGTCCGCTCGGACTGCCCGTCAGTCTGAGGATGAAAAGCTGTACTAAACCGGAACCTCGTGCCCAACGCTCACTGTAAAGCCTGCCAAAACTCAGAAGTGAACTGACTATCTCGGTCAGAAATAATGGACACAGGCACACCATTCAAGCGAACAATCTCTGATAAGTACAACTTGGACAATCTGCCCACTGAAATCTTCCCCGGAAGTGCAAGAAAATGTGCGGATTTCGTCAGTCGGTCGACAATAACCCAAATTGTGATGACCCGAACCAGAATCAGATATGTGTTTGGCACGATTCTCGAGATTTAGTTTTAGTCACAGTTTTACGATATTGTGTGGTGTGTCGATTCGATTTGCGACTATGTTTTCAGTCGAGAATTTGAGTTGGGTGTCTTCACGGAAATTGTAGAGTACGTGATTTCGAACCCGTGGGCGGTTCCAGAAGATTTTTCCGATGACCGAGGAATATTTTATGATTATTTGAAGTTTTGGGTTCCGACGAGTTTATCCGTTTATTTCGAGTTTATCCGAATCATTTCGTATATTCGTTTCGGACCGTCGATCGATCCGAGGGACGAGTATAAATATCGAAAATAGTTGAAAAATTGTCGAAAAGTTGATTTTGGGCCGAGTTGACCGAAACAGGACCGTTGACCACGTTGACAGACGTTGATCGAGGAGTAGAAACGGGCCGTTTGGATTCCATCATCGGACCGGCCGATTCCGGCCACTTTTGGCCTCGACCTTTGAAGGTAAAGTGTTCCTCTTGTGATTCTATGCTGTTTTGCCTTTGGAATTGTGTGAATTGGTTGAGTTTGGAGGGAGAAATCACTGTGAGAAGTTGATGAGTTTTCCGGCCGGTTTGGGTTTCGGTGACGGTGGCGCTCCGGCCACGGTGGTGGCCGGAGGGTTAGGGGGTTTTGGTCAGTGGGGCATGGTGATCCTTTTGGGACAGGTTTGGAGGACAGCCATGCGCCGTGGACGGAGGAACTGAGGCGAACAGTTCGCCAGAGGAGTTTTGACCGCTGTGGCTTTCGAGCTGGATTCCGGCCACGGTGGTGGTTGGATGGTGGTGGCTCCTTCATTAAAGTTGCTCGCCTGGTTGAGGAGAATATTTTGGAAGCTCGGTCGCCGGAAAAACTCTCCGGTTGACGGCGCGGCGCCGCCGGCGGCGGCAGTCAACGCCAGAGCTCCGGTGACCCGTTGACTTTTTGGATTTTGGTGTTTTTAATGTCGTTTTTCTCGTAATCACACCCTGATTATCGTCCAGAGGTTTTCAGATTGATTTGGTTAGCCGATTTTTAGTCGAGGTTTCGTGTGGAGATTTCGGGAATTCCGTTATTCATTTTGTACCGCATTTCATATTTCCGGGAACGGTTGGTTTCCGTGCATCAGTACAGGGTTGTGGATTATAATTTTGATCAGTTGTGTTTATGAATATTCAGGAGACCGATATCGTGATCGTGCTTTGGGCGAGGGATCTTCCGTCGGACCACGAGATTAGAGCGAGTGCGCGTTACGCGAGTCTGTGAGTGGACAGTTTATTTTCACGGAATTCTTGCGAGTCTTTTATATACGTTTTATGAACTTGAGCATGCAGTATGATTATGGTTTTACGAGTATGAGTTTTCGTACGAGATTGTGTTTATATTGAGCATGTGTTACATGATTGTACTTATATGTTGTTATGAATCCACGTGTGGCCCCATGTGATTACACACATGCTCTGTGCACGTGAGGTGTTAGAGTCTCCCTCGTGTTTGTATTCGTGAGGAGTTAGAGTCTCCCTCGTATACCCGGACGCATGAGGAGTTAGAGTCTCCCTCGCGTACCCTTTAAATGTTATACATTCGACTCGCATATGTTTTATAACATATATATATAACTGGTGAAAGACATTTATTTTCGTCCACTCACTCTAACGTGTTTATTGTCTTTCCCCTAGGCTTTTCGATTTCCGTGCCCAGTTTGCAGTTTAGGTTTGGTGTTTTCACGTCGCGGTTTGGAGGCTAGTGATCAGAGTTACCTGAGTTTTTCCAGTAGGTTCTTGTTTCGCCTACTGATGTATATGTTGTATATATTTTACACTAGAGGTCGCTCGGATACATTCTGATACATGTTTATACGGATTTTCTCGGATATATACATTTATACTACAGTACAGTTACTGTTATTGATTATATTGATGTTGAGAAATCCGGATGGGATTGGTGCCCACGGTTTGGTTTTTGTGGCATAGGACGAAGTGTTGTTTACAGGGTGCAGGTTTATGCAATTCCACGTTAGTAACGAAACTCTGCCGAAATTTTGAAAAATTTTTGTTGGTTCGTATTTTCAGAAGGGGTTCGATTCCGGTTTAGGTAACTGAATCGGGGTTGGGTCCTTTCAGCTTGGTATCAGAGCATTAGGTTGTCAGATTCTGTAGACTCTTGTAGTTGTGACGCTTAGGGTATTTGAGTTGATACAGCATGACTGGAGTGATGACCCGACTGGCCAGCGATATTCATCAATACTTCGGGTGTTGTGTGTCCTCAAATATCTGCGGTTTCATGATTACGTTCTTTCTGCTTGTACCTAATGCTTGTCTTGTATCAGTAGGATGCCTCCTCGATGTGGTCCCCGTGTTGATCGGGATGATGATCCTGATGAGGATCGCCGAACGCGCGACTTGCTGATGCGAGTGTTGCGTTTGGAAGAGCGTTTTGACCCTGTGGTCAAGGCTCGCACTGCGGGTGCTACTGTGTTTTCGGGTTCAGTCGATCCAGAGATATGCGAGGCATGGTTGGTTCAGATTGAACGTGTTTGTGAGCGTCTGCAGTTTACTCCTGGGCAGATGACAGTAGCCGCAGTCGGTTTACTTGAGGGTGATGCATACTTTTGGTGGGTTAGCACCGACAGGGTTCCGGTTGATACTCCGTGGACATTGTTCCGTGATCTGTTTATGCGGAGGTACTTCAATCAGGCTACCCAGCAGCGCAAGTACGAGGAGTTCACAAACTTGAGGCAGGGCAGTTTGTCTGTACTTGAGTATCGGGATCGATTTACTCGTTTGTCTCGTTTTGCGCGGGATATGGTGGCTACAGAGGAAGCCAAGTGTCGTAGATTTGAGCTGGGATTGAATCTGAGTATCAAGGCGACCCTGACTACGATGCCTCGGAACAACTTTGATGAGTTTGTTAGTGCTGCACTCCGAGGCGAGGACATTGAGCAGGAGAGACAGCAGAGATACCAGCCGAGACAATTTGAGGAAGGTGGACCGAGTCAAGGGCTTGCGAAGAGGCAGAGTTCTGATACTTCCGGTTCAGCTTCATCCTCTGGCGGTGGATCTTATCGCTCACCAGTTAGTGCACCGAGGCAGAGACCGATATGGAGGATGGACCGACCGCAGCGACCACAGGCTAGTGGGAGTTCCAGCGGCTCTAGTTATCCTCGGCGTACTGGTGGTACATTTCCTGTTCCGTGAGACTATCCTTTGTGTAACCTCTGCAATAGATATCATTTGGGCCCATGTCAGTGGGGTCCTGGTGCTTGTTATCGTTGTGGCCAGGTGGGCCACTTTTCGAGGGAGTGTCCTCAATTGTACGGTATTGGTGGTCAGACGGCTCAGAGTTCCGGAGCTGAGCGGGGTGCCACTTCGGGAGTTCGTCCAGCACAGTTTGCAGGACAGGGTAGACAACAGGGACAACCCCAACGAGGACGACCAGCCGGACAGGCGAGGGTTCATGCTATGACTCTACGTGAGGGCAGAGCATCACCGGAGGTTGTTATCGGTACGTTACATGTTTTTGGTATTCCTGTACTTGCATTGTTAGATCCGGGCGCCACACATTCATTCATATCATTTAGACTGTCATCATTAGCCACGGTACCTGCATCTCCACTTCCGGGGTTGTGGAGAGTGTTGTATCCATCAGGTGAGGTTGTGAGTATCGGTTGGGTTTACCGAGATTGTGATGTGTTCATTGGTGGCCATGGGTTAGCTGCAGATCTGTTATTGCTTGATATTGTGGATTTTGATTTGATATTGGGTATGGACTTTTTGGAGTCGCACTGAGCCATGTTTGATTGCCACAGGAAGGAGGTCGCGTTTCGTCGACCAGGGTTACCTGAGATACTGTTTCGTGGCGAGAAGAACACTTCACTACCGTGCTTGATTTCTGCGATGAGGGCGGATCGGTTGATGAAAAAAGGTTGTGTTGCTTACTTAGCCCATATTGTGGATACTACAGCTGCAGTGCCAGACCTTTGTAGTATTGAGGTTGTGTCTGAGTTTCCAGATGTGTTTCCAGCGGAGTTACCTGGTATACCCCCTGTACGGGAGATTGATTTTACCATTGAGTTGTTGCCAGGTACTGGACCAATTTCCCAGACACCGTACCGGATGGCGCCTGCGGAGTTGAGGGAGTTGCAGATTCAGCTTCAGGAGTTGTTAGAGAAGGGATTCATTCGACCGAGTATTTCTCCGTGGGGTGCTCCAGTGTTGTTCGTACGGAAGAAGGACGGGTCCATGCGTTTGTGCATCGACTATCGAAAGCTGAATCAAATTACAGTGAGGAACAAGTATCCGTTGCCACGGATTGACGACTTGTTCGATCAGCTGAAGGGGGCAGCAGTCTTTTCGAAGATTGACCTTCGATCCGGATATCACCAGTTGAGGATCCGAGAATCTGACGTAGCCAGGACAGCATTCAGGACGCGGTATGGGCACTATGAGTTTTTGGTTATGCCGTTTGGGTTGACCAACGCCCCCGCAGCTTTCATGGACTTGATGAATCGGGTGTTCAGACGGTTCCTAGACAAGTTTGTGATTGTATTCATTGACGATATCCTGATTTATTCCAGGAGTACGCTTGAACCATCTGCACTTGAATAGCAAAACGTTGACATCATTCCCGTAACATAGCTGAACCACATATACAATAGCCCCGTAATATAGATCATTGTCTTTCCCAACCGCTACCCCACTGTTTTGTGTTCTTCTTCCTTCGTCTCGGGCCAATGAATGGAACTTTACACCGTTCACAAAACATCTGGGATAAATATAGTGTTTAACCGGCTTCCCTGCTAGCAAGTGCTTTGGCCATGACCACCACCCTCCGTGGTTTTCAGATTTTTGCAGATCAATCATCTGCGAAAAGGGAAAATTAATATAAGGGTTTACTTTCTACAAACATGATCGATATGTATTTAAATAATTAATACCGAGACGTACGTACGTACCCATTGGAAGAAATAATCGGGAAACTTCTTCTTAACCATTTTCTCAATCCACGCCGAACTCTTGTTTTGATTTAACGCCTGAAGCCTCTCCCTGTATGGCATCATGTACGGCTCAACTTCGTCACAGTCTCGCAACACTACCCAATGTGCCTCAATAAGTTCTTCCTGTGTTAACGATTCCTTTAATACTCCTCTAAACGGTCGGACTACATTGGTGACGACAGAAAGATTGATGCGGGCACTGCGATCAGATGCAGTGGGAGGTGGTGGATCTTTGAGGTACCTGTTGCAGTAAGTAACACACTCATGCATTAGGTATGTCTCTGCTATGGAGCCATCCGGGGCCGACCTGTTTTTGACGAATGACTTATACTGTCCAAGCTGTCTACAAAATCAAACGTACAATAAGAATAATTAAGTACATATAGCTAGCTAGTATATATATAATCTCCAATGGAACAAATTAATTAAGTAGTTGTACGTACCTTTCTTGAGGATACATCCAAGTGTACTGGACCGGACCAGAAATGAGCACCTGCTTGGGCAGGTGGATCATTAGGTGAATCATGATGTCAAAGAAAGCAGGGGGAAAAATCCTCTCTAGTTTGCAAATGATGTGCACAATTTGTTGTTGCAATTCCACCACATCTGACTTCTATAATTCTCTGGCGCATAACCTCTACCACCACCTGCACAATGCCATTATTGGTTCTACGACGTCCCTAGGCAAGTATGGTCGAATTACCACTGGAATCAGACGTTGCAGCATAACGTGATAGTCATGTGTCTTTAGACCAACAAACTTGTGTTGCACCTCATCCACTGCTCCAGTTATAGTAGCTGCATACGTAGCCGGATAACGAACGCCCTTAAACCAGTGAAATACAGAACGTCTAAGCGTCGGCTTCACTGTGTAAGGTGCATTTGGCATCTTGTTGTACACTCCTTTCCTATCCCTCCTCAACCACAAGGGACGACGTAGATTCATTGATTCCAAATCTTTGCGCACTTTGGGAGTATCTTTAGTCTTGAACTTAATACCGAGAATTGTTCCCACCAGGCTGTCGCACACATTCTTTTCTATGTGCATCACGTCCAAGTTGTTGCTCAGCTTCAACTTCGACCAGTAAGGGAGTTCAAAGAATATACTCTTGTGATCCCAATAGCTCAGATCATATGGAGGAATTGGATTGCATTTCTTTACATCCGCGTCATTTCTCAACACACCAAAGTCGAAATAGCTCAACCTCTCTAAAATCTCTTCGCTCGACCAACTACGGGGTTTAGGATTGTTCTCTACCGTACCGTCGAAATGAGCTTCATCCTATCGCCACGGGTGGTCGTGAGGAAGCCATCTACGGTGACCCAAGTAACACACCTTCCCCGCGTGCCAACTAGAGTTCACGTCGTCCAAACATATAGGACATCCATTATATCCTTTTGTCCTGCAGGCTGCCAACATCCCATAAGCTGGAAAATCGCTGATCGTCCACATTACGGCAGCCCTCATCGTGAACATCGTGTCAGTGAATTTGTCATAAGTTGGGACTCCATTTTCCCACAACAGTTTCAGCTCGTCGATCAAAGGTCTGAGGTAGACATCTAAGCACTTCGATGGAGATTTAGGACCTGGAATTAGTACGGTAAGGAAATTAAATTCCTTGTTCATGCACATCCACGGAGGCAAGTTGTACGGCATCAGAATAACTGGCCAAGTGCTGACGGCGGAGCTATTACTTCCCCAAGGATTGAATCCGTCTGTAGATAGGCCGAGTCTAACATTTCTAACCTCTGAAGCAAAGTCTCCAAATTCTCTGTCGAAATATTTGAAACCCTCCCCATCCGCGGCGTGTCGCAGGACATCGTCATCTATTCGCTTTTCTGCGTACCATCGCATCGCCTCTGCTGTGTGTAGAGACATGTACAGGCGCTGCAATCTGGGAATCAAGGGAAAATATCGAACAACTTTCACAGGAATTCTCTTTTTCGAACTCTTCCTATTCAACTGGAATCTGCACTGGCCACATATGGGACAATAGTCCAAATCTTTATACTCTTTGTAAAATAGCACACAATCATTCGGACATGCGTCAATTATCCTGTACTTTAGGCCGAGGCTGCTCAGGATATTTCTAACCTTATAATGAGATTTAGGAAGATTGTGATGATCAGGAAGCAACTTACATATTTGCTCCTGAATTTCGTCAAAAGCACTCACTGACATTTTGTGCTTCACTTTTATCTTCATTTGCTCCATCACATATTGCAACACATTCTCTCGACATCCAGGGAACACCGAGGTCTGCGCTTCAAGTAGCATCCGGTTGTACTTTTCCATCTCACTGGTGTCAGTGGCCAAGCTAGCTGCGGGGAATGTGTCATCATGCTCATTAGTGGTACTGTAACCTCCGTCTTGGTGTTGGTGTCCACCATGACTACATCCCGGAAACGCATCATGGACCAAATCTGCAGTTGGGTTGCAAGCTGGGGGTCCGGCACCACTGCCGCTGGATGAGGCACCATGGTAACTGTACCCTGAGCAGAAGTCTGCTGCGCTGAACTCTACTGCTTCACCATGCTCGTTCCATGTAGTGTAACTCCACATCATACCATTTTCGTACAGGTGTTGCACCATAACATTAACCTCCGCATACTGACAACTAAGACATTTCTGACACGGACACCTGAAACGTTTCTTTCCCTGACCATGTTCTATCGCAAAATTCACAAATTCGCTATTTCCATCCATATACCGGATATCACATCTATTCTTCAACTTCATCCAACTCTTGTCCATATTGCTACAAAATATTATAATTAATTAATTATTACATATATATATATATATTAGTCCATTAATTTACGCTTAATTATACGTACTCGATCTACATCGATCCATCAATTACGTACGTACGTAATTTAATCGATCTGTATATATATATAGCTAACATCCTTGCATGTATGTACGTACGTTTTCACTAAATATATATTAATTAAGCAAATTTTAACTGCGTACGTACCTGCTGGCCTTCTCGATATCTGTACGTTAATTAAGGTAGCTAGCTAGTCAGCGGAGATCCCTTATCGATCCTGATTCTTCTCGGCCTTCTCCCTTCTCCTTCTCCCTTCTCCTTCAATTCTTCTTCAAATGGAATGAAGAGATCGAGGATCGGATGGAATGAATTCAGTTTGGCATCGGGCTTATATAATGCTTCACTTAGACGACGGAGGTGTCGGTACGTCGTCTAAGTGGAAGTACGTACGTTACGTACTCGGACGACGGCGTGTCCGTTGTCCAGGTGATCACCTGGAGGACGGATAAGAGTCCGAGGTCTAGGTGATCACCTGGACGACGGAGGATACCGTCTCCGTCGTCCAGGTGATCACCTGGAGGACGGAGAAGACTCTGAGGTCCAGGTGATCACCTGGACGACAGAGATTGTATTCTCCGTGGTTCAGGTGGTACTTGGACGATGGAGAAGTCTCTGTCGTCCAAGTGTCACTTGGACCACGGAACAATTACGTTTCCGTGGTCTAAGTGCTGTTTTCTTGTAGTGGAGAAATGGAATTTTTCTCGGAGCACTCTACTGCGGTGAAAGACGCATTGGCGTATTTGTGATATTTAATTTGTTTGAATTCTTTTTTGTTTTGATCTTTCTTATGTGACATTCACAATACATATTAACACAATTAAGACCCATTTTATAATGTTTGTAGTTCTTCAATACAAAATTCCTAGATCATTTTAATACAGTATAATTTATAAGTCATTGATGTCTTTATTAGAGCTCTAGAGTTGTTGATCGATTGGTTGGATCTAGAGTCACTACTACAAAAAGTACTTTTTACAACGCTAATAACACAACGAGTTTAAACAATGTGTTGTGTGATAGTGAAAAGATGGATACCTACTATCATACATCAGTTTGTTCGCATCAACGGTGTGTGTTAGAAATGAAAGATTCTATCACACAACAAAAATGTACATTTTTGTGGTATGATCGTGGTAAAATGAATGACATTTCCCCTCTATTTATAAGGTCAAAACTTATTGTAAACATGATTCTTTTGAGCATGACAAACAACAATTATTCACATAATTGTACGTTGTATGTATTTTCAAATTGAGCTCAAAATATTGGCTCATTTGAGTTTCATTCCAAGTTTGAACCATCACACAATGATTATCAAAATCTCATGTTGTATGACAAAAATGTTGGCGGCAACTATTGGATGCCTTTTTGTTTGCCCTAATTTGTACATTTTGACATAAAGGTGCATAAAACACATCGTTGTATCATCACATGTTAGCGGCAACAATTAGATGCCATTTTGTTTCCCCCAAAAATTCATCATTTTCAGACAACAAAAACATACGACTGCGTTGTATGAAGAAAATCTTGGCGGCAACAATTAGATGCCATCCCCCCCCCCCCCCCAAATTCATTATTTTTACACAACGAAAACATATTACTGTGTTGTATAAAGAAAATCTTGGCCGCATCAATTGGATGCCATTTTGGTTCCCCCAAAAATTCATCATTTTCACACAACGAAAACATATTATTGCGTTGTATGAAGAAAAACTTAGCAGCAACAATTGGATGCCATTTTGGTTCCCCATTTTGGTTCCCCTTCCATTCAAAATATTCACATAAAACAACATATAAAATTTTGTTGTATGATGCAAACTTTAGTGAAGTGTCGAAACTATCACACAACGAAGACTGGCGAATTGTTGTGTGAAGTCTAATACACTATTTTTTAAAGGTTTGGAGAATTAGGGTTTAGGGTTTAAGGTTTGTTGATATGAATAAAGGATTAGAATAAAAAAATTTCTGAAATGTTAGAGTATTTTTTTTAACTTATGTAAGTTTGTAAAAATTTAAAGGTAAAAAGTAGAGTTGACGGTCCAGATTTGATAAGGTTCTTTCTCAATGGTGATATCACATTGAATAATCCATGAAAGTACTTATATACCCATTTTGTATATTTTGCTTCTTTTCCAATGGGAAGAGTAGCTAAATAGTTCTTTTGTCAAGTTCTTTTACATTATGAGATAGAAATAAATCCCATGAGGTAATGTGTACAAGGTTTGGTCTCAATTTTTTTTTTACAGAGTGGGATATTATGTTTTAGTCGTGAGGGCACTGTGACCATAATTGTTGGATACACGGATCGAGAGCTTATTGAGGTTGAAAAATTGTCAATTTTTTACAGTGTGCTTATATCATTTTGATTGTCGCGTCTAATGGTCAATTTTGAAAATTTATTATTAATTCATGATCAAGTATCACAAAGGGTTGCATTTCCATATAACCAATAAACAAAGTCAATAACACTAGTTGTCACGTGTGAATTTAAGCAATTCGAGAAATCAAAATGCTCTAACGAGAAATATCATTATACATGCATGTGTACCTAGTAGTAATAGACAACTTTGAAAAAAATTAGCTCCATCGGTGTCCTTTTAGATGCTGGTTAATGAAGTTAAATAATATTTGTTAAAGACTTATATACCATTTTTTTTATATTTTTCTCATTTTCTTATAGGAGTAGCTAAATAATTTTTTTTGTCAAGTTTTTTTACATTATGAGATAGACATAAATCCCACGAGATTGTGTGTACAAGGTTGGTCTCAAATTCTTTTTACGGAGTGAGAAATTATGTTTTAGTTGTAAGAGCACTATGACCATATATAATTGCTGGACACACTGATCAAAGGTTTATTGAAGTAAAAAAATTCTCAATTTTTTACAATGTTCTTAGATCATTTTGATTGTCGCATATAATGGTTTATTTAACCAATAAACAAAGTCAACAACACGAGTAGTCATATAGTGAATTTGAATAATAAGAGAAATCAAAATGGTCCAATGAGGAATGCCATTATACATGTGTATTCACCTTGTAGGAATAAACAACGCTGAACAAATTTAGCCTCATCAAAATTCTTTTAGGTGCGGGTCAATGAAGTCAAATAATATTTGTGAAATTTATATACCCTTTTTTATATTTTGCTCATTTTCCTATGGGAGGTGTAGCTAAATAAAAATTTTTGTCATTTTTTTACATAATAAGATAGAAATGAATTTCACAAGAGTATGTGTGCTAAACTTGGACTCAAATTATTTTTGACGGAATGGAAAATTAACTTTTAGTTGTAAGGTCATTAACATCACAATTATTTGGTGCACGGATCGAGGTCGATTTGATGTCGAAAAATTCTAAATTTTTTACAACATGCTTAGATCATTTTGGTTGTCGCATCTAACAGTTGATTTTATAAAAGTACTATTTATTCATAATTAAGTAATCAGAAACAAAGGCAACAAGACTAGTAGTCGTATGAGAAATTTAATCAAGAAGAGAAATCAAAATGGTCTAACAAGAAATAAGCACATACACAAGCATTCATGTTGTAGTAATAGGTATTGTGCAAAAATATTAGCCTCGTCAGAGATCGTATTGACCCCGGTCAATGAAATCAAAGCATTATTATAAAAAGACTTAAATACCCCTTTGATGAGGTTTTCTCTTTTTCCTATGTGAGGAGTAGTTAAATCAATTTTTTATCAAATTATTTTGATATGGCGATATAAACATGAACGTCATGAGAATACGTACGTGTGTCAAACTCGACATAAAACTATTTTTTAAATAGTCATAGATCGCAATTTAGTAGTAAAGGTAATATGGTAAGAACATTTGAACATTCATATAGTGACTTCAAGCTACATGAGAAATTTAAATAGTCTAATTAGAAATGAGCACATACTCACACGTCCACCATGTAGTAATATATTTTGTGAAAAAAATTAGCTTAGTCGTAGTTTGCTTAGATTTCAGCCAATGAGGTCAAACAATTTTGATGAAAAGACTCCAATAAACATTTAATGTATTTTGCTCATTTTCTTATGAAAGAAATAGCTAAATAGATTATATTTTTTAAATTTATCGATATTAAGAAATAGATATGAACTTATGAGAATATGTGTGTGGAACTCAGTTTTAAATTATATTTTTACAGAGTGGCTACTTACATTTTAGTCGTGCAGTAAAGTCACAACGGCTAAATTCATGAATCAATGTCAAATTAAAGTTGAATTCTTTTTTTGTACAGCGTCCTGATATTATTTTGTTTGTTATATCTAACGATCAATTTTCCAAAATAGTTATTTCTCCAAAAGTTTGCACATAAAATTGACTTCTTTTTTTATTTATAAAATCTTGAATATTGATCAAAAATCAAAACATAAAAAAACTCTAGGGTAAACTTAAACACTTCCCTTCTTCTTCTTCTTCTTCTTCTTCTTCTTCTTCTTCTTCTTCTTCTTCTCTCTCTCTCTCTCTCTCTCTCTCTCTCTCTCTCTCTCTCTCTCTCTCTCTCTCTCTCTCTCTCTCTCTCTCTCTCTCTCTCTCTCTCTCTCTCTCTCTCTCTCTCACACACACACACACACACACACACACACACACACACAAACACACACACACACACACACACACACACACACACACACACACACACACACACACATCAGAGAACCCAACCATATATGGCCTCTTACCCAGTTCACTCAGCCTTCACCGCATTGCACATCCTCGTCGTCCTCCTATCACTCGGCCACCCGACGAAGCTATCGAAGCTAGCCTCGAAATGGAGTTTGTTCACGGCGTCCCCTAAACTGTCCAACATCTTTGCTTCGTCAACGATTCACCACTCACCTTGTCTGACGATCTACCTATCACGTCGTCTCACCCTCGCGACTTCTATCGCTGCTTCTTGCGTGGTCCAGCTACGATGCTTGCCTCTGCCTATCCTCGCGAATCTTGTGGCATCAACCTTAGCTGGATCGACCTCTTATTTTCTTAGTCAGAGGAAAGATGGCCTTGCGGTACAACGTGACCAATCTGATTGATAAAGTAAAACATGGATAACCAAAGTAATATTTGCCAAACATGAGTAACCATTCTGTCTCATCTGTCAAACACGAATGACCAAACTATCAATTTTCTCTTTTATGTATAGTGGACAGTGTATAAGCTAGTGGAGCCTATGTTGGTGACATGGTTGACGATGAAGATGTGGGTTTCATTTACTAGAATTTTCCTTTACATATTCAATGGTGCATTCTTATTATTTTGCAAAAGATTCATAATGTTAATATAATTCAAACTTTGTTATCAATGAATTTGCACGTTTTATCATCTGCCTCCATTTTATTTGTGATGGTCAAGTTGTCGTCGCAAAGAAATTGAGTTAGTTTTTGGCATGAACCAAATGGCCGTCGCAAAAGCAGTCTTACCACCGCAATTAACCATCGTAAAAGGGAAGAATAGTACTACGGACAACCAAATTTATGATGATGGAATGCTTGCCATTGCAAAAAAATATCAAATACTATGGCAAGTTTTTTCCAGCGCAATAGGTATAGACGACGACCAAAACTGCCGCTATTAGCAATTACAACGGAAACGATGTCGTCACAAACACTTATTTTGTTGTCACAAAAGAGTATTTGCTACGATGTTTTGACATTTTGCGACGATAGTGAAAGGACCAACCCCGATTTAGTTTCCTAAATCGGAATCAAACCCTTTCTGAAAACACGAACTTTCGAAAACCATAGAAATTTCGGCAGAGTTTCACTATAGCGCGAAGTTACCATTAACCTGCACCCAAAAATACACTTCATCCTATGCCGCAAAAGCCAAACCGTGGGCACCAATCCCATCTAGATTTCTCAAATACATATCAAAATATAAAGTAATAAACAAAACTGTAACTTTACAGAAATCCTGGAAAATCATATGAAAATATAAATATATTCAGTATTCAGAGCGACCTCTAGTATGTACATATATACAAATAGTAGGCCAAACTAAGAACATACCATAAAAGAAATATAGCTTGAATACTAAGCCTCCGACTGCGACGTGCGACACTAGAATCCGAATTGCAAACTGGGCACAGAAACCGAAAAGCCTAGGGAAAAGGCAAATAAAATCGTTATAGTGAGTTGACGAAAATAAACATATGCACTACAAGAAAAGAGGACTTAGACGACGGAACAGTATTAGTTCCGTCGTCTAAGTTACACTTAGAGCTCGGAGATTTCTCCGTGGTCCAAGTAACACTTAGACGACGGAGATGTAATTCTCCGTCGTCTAAG
Source organism: Geum urbanum (assembly GCA_946800695.1). Classification (NCBI taxonomy): domain Eukaryota; kingdom Viridiplantae; phylum Streptophyta; class Magnoliopsida; order Rosales; family Rosaceae; genus Geum; species Geum urbanum. The sequence continues at coordinate 32,714,888 of OX327000.1, read as the reverse complement.
TGTTACTTGGACCACGGAGAAATCTCCGAGCTCTAAGTGTAACTTAGACGACGGATGTGAAATTTCTCCGTCGTCTAGGTAAGTACCTGGACCTCGGAGACGTATCCGTCGTCCAGGTTATCACTTGGACGACGTAGAGTTACATCTCCGTCGTCTAAGTAACATTTAGACCTCGGAGATTTCTCCGAGGTCCAAGTAAAACTTAGACGACGGAGAATTACATCTCCGTCGTCTAAGTTTTACTTGGACCTCGAAGAAGTGATCACCTGGACAACGGACCGACACGTCGTGGTGTAAGTTCCACTTAGACGACGTACCGACACCTCCGTCGTCTAAGTGAAGCATTATATATATAGGCCATGCCAAACTCTCTTAGCTTCGATCATTCCATTATATTTTCTCCCGTGGGGAATTTTTGAGATCGAAGGAGAAGGAGAAGGCCGGATTAGGCTAGGCCGGGGCTAGAAATTAAAGGATCTCCGGTGTTCGATCACTAGCTAGCTTAATTAACTGCAGATATCGAGAAGGCGAGCAGGTACGTACGTACGTACGTAGGCAGTTAAAATTTGCATGATTAAATATATATATATATATATTTAGGGAAACCGTACGTACGTACATACATGCATGAATGTTAATTAGCTATATATACATTAAATTACGTACGTAATTTGATGGATCGATGTAGATCGAGTACGTATAATTAATGGTAAATTAATGGACTAATATATATATATGTAATAATTATTTAATTATAATATTTTGTAGCAGTATGGACAAGAGTTGGATGAAGTTAAAGAATAGATGTGATGTCCGGTATATGGATGGAATTAGCGAATTTGTGAATTTTGCGATAGAACATGGTCATGGAAAGAAGCGTTTCAGGTGTCCGTGCCAGAAATGTCTTAATTGTCAGTATGCGGAGGTTAATGTTATGGTGCAACACCTGTACGAAAATGGTATGATGTGGAGTTACACTACATGGAGCGAGCATGGTGAAGCAGTAGAGTTCAGCGCAGCAGACTTCAGCTCAGGGTACAGTTACCATGGTGCCTCATCCAGCGGCAGTGGTGCCGGACCCCCAGCTTGCAACCCAACTGCAGATTTGGTCCATGATGCGTTTCCGGGATGTAGTCATGGCGGACACCAACACCAAGACGGAGGTTACAGTACCACCAATGAGCATGATGACACATTCCCCGCAGCTAGCTTGGCCACTGACACCAGTGAGATGGAAAAGTACAACCGGATGCTACTTGAAGCGCAGACCCCGGTGTTCCCTGGATGTCGAGAGAATGTGTTGCAATATGTGATGGAGCAAATGAAGATAAAAGTGAAGCACAAAATGTCAGTGAGTGCTTTTGACGAAATTCAGGAGCAAATATGTAAGTTGCTTCCTGATGATCACAATCTTCCTAAATCTCATTATAAGGTTAGAAATATCCTGAGCAGCCTCGGCCTAAAGTACAGGATAGTTGACGCATGTCCGAATGATTGTGTGCTATTTTACAAAGAGTATAAAGAGTTGGACTATTGTCCCGTATGTGGCCAGTGCAGATTCCAGTTGAATAGGAAGAGTTCGAAAAAGAGAATTCCTGTGAAAGTTGTTCGATATTTTCCCTTGATTCCCAGATTGCAGCGCCTGTACATGTCTCTACACACAGCAGAGGCGATGCGATGGTACGCAGAAAAGCGAATAGATGACGATGTCCTGCGACACGCCGCAGATGGGGAGGGTTTCAAACATTTCGACAGAGAATTTGGAGACTTTGCTTCAGAGGTTAGAAATGTTAGACTCGGCCTATCTACAGACGGATTCAATCCTTGGGGAAGTAATAGCTCCGCCGTCAGCACTTGGCCAGTTATTCTGATGCCGTACAACTTGCCTTCGTGGATGTGCATGAACAAGGAATTTAATTTCCTTACCGTACTAATTCCAGGTCCTAAATCTCCATCGAAGTGCTTAGATGTCTACCTCAGACCTTTGATCGACGAGCTGAAACTGTTGTGGGAAAATGGAGTCCCAACTTATGACAAATTCACTAACACGATGTTCACGATGAGGGCTGCCGTAATGTGGACGATCAGCGATTTTCCAGCGTATGGGATGTTGGCAGCGTGCAGGACAAAAGGATATAATGGATGTCCTATATGTTTGGACGACGTGAACTCTAGTTGGCACGCAGGGAAGGTGTGTTACTTGGGTCACCGTAGATGGCTCCCTCACGACCAACCTTGGCGACAGGATGAAGCTCATTTCGACGGGACGGTAGAGAACAATCCTAAACCCCGTAGTTGGTCGGGCGAAGAGATTTTAGAGAGGTTGAGCTATTTCGACTTTGGTGTGTTGACTAACGACGCGGATGTAAAGAAATGCAATCCAATTCCTCCACATGATCTGAGCTATTGGGATCACAAGAGTATATTCTTTGAACTCCCTTACTGGTCGAAGTTGAAGCTGAGGAACAACTTGGACGCGATGCACATAGAAAAGAATGTGTGCGACAGCGTGGTGGGAACAATTCTCGGTATTAAGTTCAAGACTAAAGATACTCCCAAAGCGCGCAAAGATTTGGAATCAATGAATCTACGTCGTACCTTGTGGTTGAGGAGGGATAGGAAAGGAGTGTACAATAAGATGCCAGCTGCACCGTACACAGTGAAGCCGACACTTAGACGTTCTGTATTTCACTGGTTTAAGGGCCTTCGTTATCCGGCCACGTATGCAGCTACTATAACTGGAGCAGTGGACGAGGTGCAACACAAGTTTGTTGGTCTAAAGACACATGACTATCACGTTATGCCGCAACGTCTGATTCCAGTGGTAATTCGACCATATTTGCCTCGCGACGTCGTAGAACCAATAGTGGTATTGTGCAGATGGTGGCAGAGGTTATGCGCCAGAGAATTAAAGAAGTCAGATGTCGTGGAATTGCAACAACAAATTGTGCACATCATTTGCAAACTAGAGAGGATTTTTCCTCCTGCTTTCTTCGACATAATGATTCACCTAATGATCCACCTGCCCGAGCAGGTTCTCATTTCTGGTCCGGTCCAGTACACTTGGATGTATCCTCAAGAAAGGTACGTACAACTAATTAATTATACAGGTTTTTCGATTCATAATTTGTTCCACTGGAGATTACTAGCTAGCTATATGCATGTACTTATTTTTATTGTACGTTTGATTAATTTTGTAGACAGCTTGGACAGTATAAGTCATTCGTCAAAAACAGGTCGGCCCCGGATGGCTCCATAGCAGAGACATACCTAATGCATGAGTGCGTTACTTACTGCAACAGGTACCTCAAAGATCCACCACCTCCAACTGCCTCCGATCCCAGTGCCCGCATCAATCTTTCTGTCGTCACCAATGTCGTCCGACCGTTTAGAGGAGTATTAAAGGAAACGTTAACACGGGAAGAACTTATTGAGGCACATTGGGTAGTGTTATGAGACTGTGACGAAGTTGAGCCGTACATGATGTCATACAGGGAGAGGCTTCAGGCGTTATATCCAGACAAGAGTTCGGCGTGGATTGAGAAAATGGTTAAGAAAAAGTTCCCCGATTATTTCTTCCAATGGGTACGTATTTAGTGATTTATATACATATTGAGATCATGCATGTTTAATTTGTAGAAAGTAAACCCTTACATTTTTCCATTTTCGCAGATGATTGATCTGCAAAAATCCGAAAACCACGGGGGGTGGTGGTCTTGGCCAAAGCACTTGCTAGCAGGGAAGCCGATTAAACACTATATTTATCCGGGATGTTTTGTGAACGGTGTGAAGTTCCATTCATTGGCGCGAGATGAAGGAAGAAGAACACAAAACAGTGGGATAGCGGTTGGGAAAGACCCTGATCTATATTACGGAATGATCGTATATGTGGTTCAGCTATGTTACGGGAATGATGTCAACGTTTTCCTATTCAAGTGCAGATGGTTCAAGCGTACAAAGGAAGACCTGGGACTTTTATCAGTCGATACAAACTCAAGCTGGTATGAGGATGAGCCTTTCGCTCTCGCCACCTTAGTTAGGCAGGTGTTCTATCTCGACGATCCGAAAGCTGGTGACGGGTGGAAAATAGTGAACCAGATCTCTCATCGAGGAGTTTGGAATACAGAGACAATTGAAGGGACACCGGCGACGACTGAAGATGTTGCTGAACCAGACAGAGACATTCCTGCCTATCAAGAGCCTAATATTTCTGTCATCCGCTCCGACATAATGGACCTGGTTCAAGACGGTGAACGGTTACCCATGCCTGATGGTTGTACAGATCTAACTGAAGAAGAGATCATTGAGGTAGATGAAGAAGACGTGCAGGATGAGGACGATGACGACGACTCTGGTTATTCCTCGGACGATGTTGAGTACGATGAGGAGGATGAGCAATCGGATAACGGTGATGATGATGATGACGATTATGACGAAGAGTACGGTCACACGACGAGGATCATTACTTGGTAAACCCTAATTTATTATTGTAATATATATATGATCGATCGATGCATCGTAAAAAGGTGAAAGATTTCTATTATGTCGAGACTTTAAGATTCCTGGGAAAGCTTTGGTTGGTTTTATTGTTTTTAAATACTATTTATGTATAAATTGGATTAATTATGGGTCCCTATATATGATTATATATATTGACTTGTGATAGTATTATTGAGAGCACAAATTTTGTACGTAGTCCCGGCCCCTCTCTTTGCTTTCAACTTCATCGGTGTATTCTCTGATCTTATTAAAAGTAAGCTGAAGCTGCTCTACATTTCGCTCAAGCAGCCCTTCAAACCCTAAATCCTCGACACTAAATGTAGCATGATCGGATCGATCGATCATTTTTTTAATTATATTCTTGAATGAGAATAATTGAACGAACATACAAATGACCGGGGACGACCTAAACCCTAAACCCTACGGCCCTAACCTCTGAATTCAGGGTTTTACACTTGGACGACGGAGACAGTCATTATCCGTCGTCTAGGTACACACTTGGACGACGGAGAATGACTGTCTCCGTCGTCCAAGTGACAAACCCTATACCCTAAACCCTAAGGACCCCTAACCCCTGAATTCAGGGTATATTCACCTGGACGACGGATACGACATTCTCCGTCGTCCAAGTACACACCTGGACGACGGATATTAGCGTCTCCGTCGTCCAGGTGTGTACTTGGACGACGGAGAATGTCGTATCCGTCGTCCAGGTGTAAATTTCGTAATTTTTTCTAAGACAACGACCATCTAGACCATCTTCGAATGCATATTCTTTTCGTCAAGACTTTAGAGTAGTATATTCTTGGTGTGTGAGCTTCGACGGTTCGAAAATCGGAGTTGCGAAATGTCCTGTATCCACGTTTCCGGTTTGTGAAATTCTCGGTTTTGCGGTTGACTGTGCCGATGAAACCCTTCCCGAACTTATTATTTCCTGGTCCTTTATAGTAATTATATATTATGTTACGACGAACATATCCAACGGTTGTTTTGTCCAAATTCAATTTCGTTAGTACTCTGCTGCAAATCAGCAACTACAAGTGAACACTAAAGTCTTAAAGATTAGTCGATACTTAACAACTTTCAAAACGTAAAATTATTCGGCGGTTCAAATTTATCTGTTTATATATACGATGCGTTCATCGATATTGTACGACTATTTCACTCGAATGACAGATCGCTAAATTCCTAGCGAATTAATTTAAATATTTTTTTTTGCATAATTTGAACCTAGACGACGGATACGGTCATTTTCCGTCGTCCAAGTGTTCACCTGGACGACGGAAAATGACCGTATCCGTCGTCTAGGTTCAAATTACCATGGCGGTTCGAATAAAATTTTTATTATTTTTCGATGTAAATATTGACTTGGACGACGGATATGTCGTTTTCCGTCGTCCAAGTGAACACTTGGACGACGGAAAACGACATATCCGTCGTCCAAGTCGAAATAACATGGCGGTTCGATTTGCCGCCTCAATTTTCGGCGCCGCTTGAAATTCCACTTAGACGACGGAAAACGCGGGTTTCCGTCGTCTAAGTCAATATTTATGGCGGTGAAACGGCCCGCCCATTTATTTGGCGCCGGTTCGAAAAAATTTGACTCTTCACTTAGACGACGGAGAATAGTGCTCCGTCGTCTAAGTGAAACTCTATAAATAGGCCGAGCCTCATCTTCTTTTCCTCATCCCTTACAACTTTCTCTCCTCCATCTCCTCTCTCTCTCTCATTCCGGCGATTCTCCTCCGGCGACGCTCCGACGACATTATTTCCGGCGTGGTTCCTCCTCTCCGACGACACAAGTCCGGCGATTTTCGCATAAAACTCTCGAAAAACTCCGATTCGGTAAATTTCTATTTTTCCCTTATTAAAATAATTTTTTTTTAATTAATTAGTTTTAAATATTTCTTAAATGATTATTTTAATGTTATTTATTAATTATTGCTATTAATACTAATTAAATGAATAATTGTAAATTTATTGTTATTAATTATATTTAGATTAATTATTTTTATTAATTAAATAAATGATTACATATTGTTATTAATTAATTAAATGGTAAATTATTGTTATATATTAATAATAATTAAATGAATAATTGTAATTACTTGATAATTTATGAAATGAATAAATATTATTGTAATTATTTATTAATTAGTTGCATAATTAAATAAATATGAGATTAAATTAATTAGTAGTACGTGTTCGATTTAAATTTAGTACATAGGCTTGGTGTAATTAAGTCGCACTCTTTGGAATAGATGGCGCCTCTTTTCCTTGCTTATCTCCTTAACCCCTCGTGATGTGTGGATTTCATCACCGCACACCATAACCTAAGTGAAGTTATGGACACGAGGTTGAGGGCGGAGTTTGCAAAGGATTTGAGGGAGTGTAAATTTTCGAAAAATTGGCCGAATGTCGGACATGGTGTCTAGAAACGGGTTATGACTGGTGACAGGATTTGGACTAAGAAAGACTTTTGTCGAAATTAGTCCTGCCTCTCGCGTTATCTCTATCCCTAACTGGCCATGTTTTTCGATTTAACCAAGGCTGATTAATTGAAAATTTACACTTTATCGCGCGGGTCGCACGTCCATTGAACGACCAAAAATGCCAAGCTAGTGTACTCTATTTAAATCTTAAACGTACTTAATTAATTAGCGTAAATTTTTAAGTTGTAATTATTATGGTAAGTAGGTACGCGTATTTTAACACCGTACTCTTAGGTTTAAATGGCTCCGCCAAAGACCACATCCGGCAAGAAGAAAGCCCAACAGGAGTCAGAAGATGAGATGCTCCAAATGTTGGCGGCCCAAGTCGGTTGGGTTCAACCGCAGGACGACGCCCTCAATCCGGGGCCTTCTGGGGAAATTCCCTCTGCCCCATTTCTCTCAAGCGGTGATGACGTCGACCCCTTTTCAACTCCGACGCCCGGTACCGCTTCAACGGGAAGTACTCAGGCGTCTTCGACGGCCGATTCTATCATGTACAGCGCCCGCCGTAAGCAAAGGAGGGCCCCCACTGACCCCCAACCGAAAAAGACTCGGGGTCTCGTTAAAGGTGGAAAGGCGGAGAAAATTTGCAAGGCGACCGGGAGCAAGATCGCCTTGCCCTACGACGAATTCACCGGTGGCCCTCCCACACCTCAGCTAGCAAGTCTCTCGGCTCATAGTATTGGGTCGATTGTTCGTAACCGGGTTCGTATCACTGCCCCTACTTGGAGGGAGGTGCCGGATTCGGAGAAGGCGAAATTCTTTAAGGATCTTTCGGTACGTAATACGTACAATTTTAGTTATTATATACTATTTTTAATATTAGTTATATATAATTTTATAATATATACGATTATAATTTCCAATTTATTTCTGATAGGAACAATTTGCGGTGGATCCGGATCCGGCGATGTTGAGGCATATCAACCAAACCGCCAACAACATCTTCAAAGATTGGAAGTACAGGCTCCATCAGTACTTCCGAACTAACGGTCCCGTGCCTCCCCCCGAAGAGCTGCGTGGGGATAGAGAAGATGAGTGGGAGTGGTTGTGTAACCACTTTGCCGATGAGCAATTTCAGGTGTTAATTTACTTTTTTTATTTCAATTAAGATAATTGAATACTCTAAATTTTAGTTACTTATAAATTTTTTAATGATTTCATTATGTTGTCTAACAGAAATTCTCCGGTGTCAACAAAGCCAACCGGGGGAAGAAGGACAAGCACCATACTTCCGGCGCCAAGCAACTCATTCAAATTGCCAAGGAGCACAGGGATAAGGGCTCCAAACACCCTTATCTCGATGCAAGCGTAAGCGCGTACGTGACGCCTGGGCTCGATAATGAAGCGAGTCAACGCGGCGTAAGTCATATATATATATATATATATATGTGTGTGCGCTAATAATTATAGTAATTATTATTTAAATATTATTTCATTATAATAAATTTATTATTCTTTTGTAGGCAAGAGTGATAGAGCGTGCGCAGGAAGAATTGGCTAACACTCAGCTTGCGTTCCCAGATGTGCCGCTAGAAGACCTGCCTCCTCTATCTGTGGAGAGCCAAATAGCAATTGCGGATGAGGTCTACGGTCGTAGAGCTGGCAAGGAGGTTAGGCACTTCGGGCCTAAGGTGGTTCGAGATTTGTCGACCTCTGAGTCATCATCTACGGGAGGTTCGGGGCGGCGGAGAAGTTCTCAAGCTGCGGCAGCCTATGAAGAGGCTCGAATCGCACGGGAGGAGAATATTGCCATGCGCCAAAGAATGGACCAGCAAGACGAGCGAATAGCCCAACTCATTGCCCTTATGCAACAAGCTCAAAGACAATGTCAACCTCCTCCGAACCCATTCCCCGACGACGACGACCCGGCTGGAGGCGGAGGACGAGGCGGCGCATCTGCTCCTCCAGTGTTTTAGCTAGCTAGTAGTTTATTATTTCGTTTCTTAATTTCCGCATTACGAACAATATTTTCATTTTTAATTATGGGTTTTTTCGATTATGTATGTACAAATTAATTTTAATTATTTTATTAATTTAGTGTATTTAATTAATTTAATTAATTTTTTTTCAATTAATATTAATAATATTTTTGAATTTAATTTTTTTTTAAAAATTAATTTTTCACTTAGACGACGGAGACATTAATCTCCGTCGTCTAAGTCCCCACATGGGCCACGGACGTTGTTAGCTTCTCCGTGGCCCAGGTAGGCACTTAGACGACGGAGACTAATGTCTCCGTCGTCTAAGTCACCACCTGGGCCACGGACAAGCTAACAACGTCCGTGGCCCATGTGGGGACTTAGACGACGGAGATTAATGTCTCCGTCGTCTAAGTCACCACCTGGGCCACGGAGATTGTTAGCTTCTCCGTGGCCCAGGTAGTAACCTAGACGACGGAGACATTAATCTCCGTCGTCTAAGTCCCCACATGGGCCACGGAGATTGTTAGCTTCTCCGTGGCCCAGGTAGGCACTTAGACGACGGAGACATTAATCTCCGTCGTCTAAGGCACCACCTGGGCCACGGACGTTCTCCGTGGTCCAAGTGAACTTGGACGACGGATATTAAATTCTCCGTCGTCTAAGTACTTAGACGACAGCACTTGGAGCACGTACCTTGGACGACGGATTTTCCGTCGTCCAAGTACTTAGACGACGGAGACTGTCACTTAGACGACGGAAATGCTCCGTCGTCTAAGTCACTTTTTCTTGTAGTGAGGGTTAATCATGAAATTGAGTGTATGGTTAAATATAATTGTGGTGTTTATCAACTTAGAACTCCCGTTTGAGAATCAACATCTCATCTAGTTGATCGAGTTGAGTTGTTGATTCTCGAATTGTCCCATTTTTGGACACTTTAGGTGAACATAACTTTGTTGATCATTTTGCTATTCATGTTTGGGATATGGTTTCGACAGTGTCTCCTTTCAATGTTCCCCGAGTGCAAATTAGGTTGTTTAGATATGTGTGCACTCGGGGAACTGTAGGGAGATGCTGCCGAAATTTCCCTAAACTAGAGCTGAAACGCATGGGTGCAAGAGGGTTGACAAATGTCATGTTCCCCTGAAGGGGATAGGACCCAACCCGGAGGCATAAGCCGAAGAAGTGTGGGGTTTTGGTTGAATCGTAATTGTGGCGTGGTAACTTTGTTCATATTGATTGTTTATGTTGACAGGAAACATGGAAGGACACCCAGACAGAACTTGGATGACATATCCTCATGCTGATCCAAGGTACATCACATGCATATTCGAGTTTATGAATTTTGCCGGGCGACATAGTAACGGAGCCGATTATCACTTCTGCCCGTGCAAACGTTGTAAGAACGGTCCGTTCAAGGTTACTATGGATGTCATGTATCATCACTTGTCACACAGTGGTTTGAGTCCGGATTATACTGTCTGGCACCTTCACGGGGAAGTTTCTACTGAACCGGCAATGCTCAGTCAACGAAGACAGTGGCTTCAAGACAGAGTCGGTCATTCTAGTGGTGACGGTCCTTTAGTGAACCCACAGTTGGAGATTCTACATGATGCATATCCTGGATACCATGCAGATGTACCCCAACAATTTGTGGAAGATAATTCTGGCATGAACTTCAATGACATGGTAGACGATGATTATGAAAAGTACGATAGATTATTGAAGGAGTCACAGACCCCATTATATAAAGGTAGTAAGGAAACTGTTTTGAGTGCCATATTAGATGCAATGGAAATGAAAAATGAAAATGGATGATCAGACACAAGTGTTGACTCTTTATGTATTTACATTAATAAACTTCTTCCTAAATGGCACACATTCCCCTGTTCATACTCGAGAATTAAAAAAATCTTGAGTGATCTTTCACTCGGTTACGAAAGAATTAATGCGTGTGAGTTTAACTGTGTGTTGTTCAGGGGGCGCTTGTAAACGAGAGGATTTGTCCGGTGTGTAATTCTGAAAGATATAAGCCATATACGAATGACATTTCCAAAAAAATGATTTGTAATTTCCCTCTAACACCAAGGTTGAAGCGTTTGTTTATGTCCCCACACACTGCCAAGCATATGCGATGGCTGGGGGAGCGGATATGCGTGGCTGGTAGCCTCAGCCACCCAGCTGATGGAGAAGCGTTTCAACATTTTGACAGAACTTTTCCAAGTTTCGCACGGAACTGCAGGAATGTGCGCCTTTGAGTTGCAACAGACGGTTTCAATCCATTCGAAACAATGGGAACTTTGCATAGTACATGGCCCGTTGTTGTGATGCCGTACAATCTACCACCATTAATGTGCATGAAGAAGGAATATAACATGTTATCCGTGTTGATTCCAGGCCCTAAATCTCCCGGAAAGTGCCTTAGTGTACTCATTGATCCAATGATCGAGGAGCTAATACATTTATGGGTCGTTGGAGTCCATACTTTTGATCGAGTAGACAATGAGGTATTCTTGATGAAGGCAGCGGTGATGTGGACTATCAGCGACTTTCCTGGTTTAGGGATGCTTGCGGGGTCAACGGTGAAAGGGTACAAGGCATGTCCAATTTTTCTAGATGAGCTAACTTCAGAGCATATATGTGGGAGGATAGTTTATGAAGGTCATCGAAAATGGCTCCACCAAGACCACCCTTGGCGATTGAGTAAGGCATTTAACGGGAATGTGGAGTTTCGCGGAAGACCCTATCAGAAGAGTGGAGACGAAATTTTGGAGGACATTAGGTCTCACATTTACCCTATTCTTAGCCAACATGATGACTTGAAGGTGACGTACAATCCGAATAACAGACAGTGTGGGACTCACGAAAGCATATTTTGGAAGCTGCCTTATTGGTCATCATTGAAGATCAGACATTGCTTAGATGTCATGCACATTGAAAAAAATGTGTGTGACAACATCCTTGGAACCATTTTTGCAATTGATAAGAAGTCTAAGGATGGTCCAAAAGCTTGCACTACTTTAAAGAAGAGAATGTGTGAAAAAGCCACTGGTAAAGAGAGGGTGACGAGGGGAGGGCGAAGGTTCCTCATGCACCCTTTTTAGTTAAAAAGGATGCTCTACAAGATTTGTTCCAGTGGTTCAAGGATGTTAAGTATCCTCTTGGTTATGCAGGTAGTTTGAGAAGTAAGGTGAAAGTGAGTTCCCTGTCACAGTTTTATGGATTGAAGATGCATGATTGCCATGTATTGCTTCAACGTCTTCTTCCAGTGGTTATCAGAGGGTTCCTGCCAGAAAATGTTGTGAAGCCATTGATAGCACTGTCAAATTGGTTTCGTCAACTATGCAGTAAGGAGCTTAAGAAGGAGGTTGTGCGTGACATGGAAACTGAGATAGTGATGATTCTCTGCAATTTGGAGCTCATTTTTCCTCCATATTTTTTTACATCTATGGTTCATCTCATGGTTCATCTGCCCGAACAAGTATTCCTTACAGGTCGAGTACACTATACATGAATGTATCCAATTGAAAGGTAAAATATTTTTCATTGCTAATATTATGTTAGTTATGTAATATGTAGGCAATTAGGAAAATATTGTACTAACCCTCTATGTGTTTTTGCAGGCAATTAGGAAAATATAAAAAGTCTATGAGGAATACACGTTACCCGGAAGGTAGTATTGCTGAACGGTAACTCGTACATGAGTCGGTGACGTATTGTTTGTCTTATCTCAGACGGAAAGACCACGAAGATATCGACACTTCCTCAAAGTGGAATATCAGCTGTGTTTCACTCTTAGTAAGACCAGATATTATCGAGACTCGTTGCTAGTTCATGTTGACTGAGGCAGAGACTGCTGAGGCTCACTGGCAAGTCTTGGTGGAAACAGACGAAGTCAAACCTTACCTAGAAGAACATCTCAGAAGGTTCAAGGCTAAAAATGGTGAACATTTCGACGATCTTCGTCGGAGGAGGAGTTTTCTTCGATGGTTCTTAACATGGGTACATCCAACTATTGATTGTTGTAAGGTTCTTTGAGGGTTTATAACACCGATCTTTCACTTATCTAACACTTATCTCTCAGGTATCCCTTAAGGAAAAGAACTTGGACCAGAGCTTAGTTACAGGAATAAAGTCATTAGCTCAACGACCTCAGCAATTCCGGGTTTATAAGTCGTGTTATGTGAACGGTGTCAAGTTCACCTCGTTTGATAGGGATCAAAGAACCGGGACTCAAAACAGCGGTGTCATGATAGACATGGGTTCATCCAAGTTCTACGGCCATGTTAACTACGTGGTCGAAGTATTATATGCAGGTCGTATTCCAATGGTGTTGTTTAAGTGCACATGGCACAACTCCGACGACGAGGACGATCTTGACACTGTTATAATAGATCATGGACTAATATCAGTGGATACAAATAACAGTTACTATGAGGATTCACCCTTCACAATTGCAACCAAAGAAAAACAAGTATTCTACATGGATGATCCAAAGGCCGGTGGTACTTGGAAGGTAGTACAAGAAATGTCGCACCGCAATGTCTTCAGTGCTGAAGTACTTGCCATAGATGAAAACATATCGCGTACAGGAGATCAAGTGGACACTCCCACGGTGACACAATTTTACCAAGATCTTCAACTACTTTTGGATAAAGAAGGAGACGAATACGAGGACGAGGACGAGTTTAAAGCATACATTATACATTATGTATTTGAAAAAAATTATTTTTATTTTTTGAATTTGTAAAAATAACACAAAATGAGGCGACCAAGATATCAAAGTTCGTCGCTTCATATGTTCGAGGCGACCAATAATAAATCTTCGTCGCTTCATATGTTCGAGGCGACCAAGAATAGTTCTTCGTCACTTCAGGCAACGAAGAAACCAATCTTCGTCACCTCGTCTTGATTATAATTCTAGATCTAGGTTCAGTTTTTCTTTCTTCCTCACTTTATCTCTCTTTTTCGTTTCTCCTCCGCCTCCGCCCCCATCAGCATCGTCGAATCTCCTAAACAACACTAATTTCCCTCCCCCTAAACACTAATCCAACCCTCCCCGAATCTCATCATCTCCCTCGGTGTCCAAAACCCGAGACCAAAATCCGAGCGGCGGTAACATCGTTACGGTGGAGCTAAAGAGCGGCGAGCTTTACAGAGGCAGCTTGATCGAGTGCGAGGACAACTGGAACTCTCAGCTTGAGAGCATCACCTACACTGCTAAGGTACATCTTCTTCTTCACTCACATTTTTTTTTGTTCGATTGAAATGGAAGTGTTGTGTGTACTCAGTTGGGCTGTTTTTTATTATCATTTCGATTCATTGCTGAGCTAGTTTGAGAAATGAAAAGATCGATTATTACTAGCGCAGAATTGGGTCCTTGTAATTTTGGAACTTAGAATTCTTAATTAGGTTAATACTTATTCAACATTTATGCTTTATTTCTTGCATTATGGTAATAGGTATCGGCTTTTATGCTTTTGTTTTCTCATTGGAAGTTTAGTATTATTTGCTTTAGTCGTAGAAAAATGATTTGAACTTTGATTTTGTGCACATTATGGGCGAGGAAGTTTGATCTAGGAAGACGGTGATTTAATGCTTAGTTGTTTTCCATGGTTTGCAACAATATGTTTCTTTAAGGACATTTTTCAATGTGTTTTTATGCGGATTGAAACAAGAGTGTGGGATTTAAGGCTAAGGAGTTGGCTAAACTGTGATGGGCATATGCTTGAGAGAGCAAGGACTTCTTGATTGTTTACTTAATAAGTAGAATGGCCACTGTGAGTAAACTGCAGCACGAAACTGATGTTCAGTTGACTTGTACTATGTTGATAGCTTAATATGAGTCATGCTGTATGTTGTTGAAAATATATGTATATCTAAAACATAAAAATTATGTATACTCTCATTTTCATTAGACAGACCGAGTAAACATTATTTTTGCAGTGATTTACAGTTATTAACTGGTACATATCACCAACAAGTCCATAAGGGATTTTTGAGCCCAAAGGCTTACCAGGAGGAGGTGGATGATCATTCAAAACGTGCACTTCAGCCACTTTAGCTTTTTTGGACTGCCTAAATAAACCATCTAATATTTTCTCTTCATTTCCATGCAACCCAGCTCCCATTTTGACCACTAGTTTCCCATTTCCAACAGTAAGCAGTGTCGAATTACAACTTCTATCTCGAAGAAATTGATATTGAGAACAGGACTGCACACCAAGCATTGATATATATGTATATATGTAGATTGATATATATATATATATGTATATCTAAAATATAGCTTGTTTAATTTACGTGTCTTTGGGCAAAGAATAGGTTGCACATGAAAATGAAAATGAGAGGGAATATAAGCACAAGCAAGCAAGCATGCATTTGGAATACGTTGCTTTGTTTTCGGTATATGTACATTTATGTATTACATGAACATTTTTTTAATATTTTAACATAATGGCTCCCGGAAGTACAAGTCACCAAAAGAGGAAAGCAGCGCTCCAACGTCGTGAAGCGACGACGGCAGTGGTGGTGGCAGCAGCGGGGCAAGCATTGAGCAGAGCGGGTCTTTCCGTGTCGGGCTGCCCCACGGGACTATCCGAGACCCCGTCGGGACATCATTCGGAGGGTTTAGGGGATTTCACGCCGGCCCTAATGCTTGAGGACACCATTCTATTAGTGGAAAACAGCGACGCCACTACTGCTTCAGAGCGCCCTCCCGCCCTCAGCATCCGATGTAAGAAGACCAAACTTCCAGACATGGTGGACATGGTAACCAGAAACGCGACGACGGCGCAACGCGGGGTCGTTGTCGGGACAAAGACTGAGTACCTCGTCCGGATGAACAACAATAAGCGACTAAAGGTGGAATACTCTGCGAGGCATCGGGGGCCTGGGACGATAGAGTTTAGAAGTCTGATGTCCCGAGACATTGGTAGCATCATACGCAGCAAAGTTCCAATGTTTGCGCTTACCTTTTTGTCACTTAGCGATGTGCAACGCGACATCGTCAATACCGGTACTGAGGTATACTTACTGCGCTTAGCTTAGTTTGTTACTTTACGGTTTATGTAATTATAACTTTTAATTAACACATTTTAAATTTTTGTGCTAGACGAACTATGACATCCCGGCGACCGATGTGGAGATGTGGAACTTTATTGATGCGACGGCGCAAACAATCTACAAGGATTGGAAGCATGATTGCCATCAGCATTAACTCCACGTCAGCCAGGAGACTCCTGCCGAGTTCCTAGGGAGGGAAGAAGAATGAGCGTGGTTAAAAGGCCACTTCGAAGACCCTGCTTACCTGGTAAGCTTCATAAACTATCCGCACAGTTTTTCGCCAACGATTTAAAATTTACATGTTTATCTATTCTTATTTTTAAATGATTATTTTGTGTGCCAGAAACTGTGCGAACGGAATCGAGGAAACCGAAAAAAAAACAAGGAGCAGCAGCTCAACCACCATTCGGGATCCCTCGCCCTCTCATACCGAAGCGAGGTGTTGGAGAAGGGGGGTCATAGAGCACCGGCCGTCCAGACTTGGATTGACGTATACTAGCCGGACAAGAATGCGGCAAAGAAAGTGGTGAGCGAAAATATGTTACGTTATGTTATTACAATTATTTTTGTTTGCCATATTGTAATATTATTTAATTAATATATTTTAATTGAGCAGGCGGCAGTGAAGCGAAAGCTCGACGAAGTCTTGTCGCAACAAGATAGTGCAGCGGGTGACGCTGACGGCGATGTGGTTTCCCGAAACCATCATCTTCCTCTTGATACACAAATAAATATCATAGAGGAAGAGGTGGGTTCAAGGCCTGGGATCTCTATAAGAGGTAATACTATAAAATCTGTGATCGTTTATCTCGATTTACGTTTTGCTCACTTTTTGTGTATTATTCAAACATATTTATTTGTTCTTGTTCAACGTGACAGGGGTGGGGCGCGCAGTCACACGCGACCCCAAACCCAGAGGAGGGGCCCGGGTGACCGGCAATGTAGAGGAAACTCAATCCCTGAAAAGGGAAGTCACTGAAGCCAAAGAGGAGGCGCGCAAATCCAGAAAGGAGGCGCGCAAATCCAGAGGGGATTATAATGACCTTGCCCAAAGGGCCGGGTGCAACAAATGGAGGCGTTCATGCGATCGATCCAAGCTGGGAGTCAACAAGCTCTAGTTCCTCCACCTGCTCCTGGCATGCAATCCAGCTGCAATGCCGTCCCCAACCATGAGTCTACTTTGTGAACAATAGTATTTAGGGTTTGTATAAACTGTGTACGTTTTGATTTGTGGTTTATTTTTCTATATGAGTTGATTTGTGGTTGAATGAGTTCGTTTATCATATATTGTGCTTTGAAATTGTGAACTGTCGTAACTTGGTACGTTAATATTTAATTATTATTTTTTTCCTTGTCACCCAATGGAGCGACAAAAATTGATCAATGTTCGTCGCTTCAGTGTAAATGAGGTGACGAAGATTGATCCATCTTTGTCGCTTCAGAGTAAATGAGGTGACGAAGATTGATCATATTTCGTCGCTTCAGTGTAAATAAGGAGACGAAGATTGATCAATCTTCGTCGCTTCAGTGTAAATGAGGTGACAAAAATTAATCAATCTTCGTCGCTTCTATATAAATGAGGTGACGAAAATTGATCAAACTTCGTCGCTTCAGTGGAAATGAGGTGACGAAGATTGATCAATCTTCATCGCTTAGATTGTTGCCCTTGATCGCCCCACTTTCACCAATGTTGGTCGCTCAAACAGAGGAGCGACAACTCCTATCTTCGCGGCACAAATTCGAAGCGACGAAGATTACCTTTGTCGCGTCAGTTAAAATGAAGCGACGAAGTTTTATCAATCTTCGTCGCCCCAATAGTGAAGGGACCAATCTTAGGCGACGTGGCGTTGGCGACGAAGACTTGGTCACATCTCATACATCGAGGCGACCAAAAAATGATCCGAGACGACCATAAAGCTTCGTCGCCTCGGATCTCTTCCCCAATAGTACAAGCACCAGGTACATTTACGTGTTTACGTTGAAGACTTGAAATAGTACGTAGGAAGAATACTCTTGGATTCTTTCATAAAATGCACCTTGGATTTTTGTTGTACGGGCCTCCCCTGCCTCACGCAACAAGCCTTGATCGAATCGCTCTTGTACGCAGTCCGCACTGGCGCACTAAATCAATGTGCCCATTAGGGATCTTGACAAACTTTAGTTAACTTGACAGGTACGTTAAGTGGTTTCAGATTAATTACAAACATTCCTCTCTCAAGAAGAGAACAATGTTATAATTAAGAGTAGCAGGAGAAATAGTGGCAGCCGCCAACAACTAGAACTGTAGAACAGTAGAAGTACGTGATAAAATGTATTTTTAGGGAGAGTACGTTGTGGTTTGAGAAGATTTCTAATCTGTTTAGCTTAATTGTCAAGTCTGCATTTTATACACTTTTTATTAGGTCAAACATTTATGATTGGATGAATGAAGCGCTGTGATCGATCAGATATATTTCCCTCAGACATATATATACTTGACAAAAATGAAACTTGACCTCCACGTACTGAAGTTTACGTAATCTATTCGATTTTGACTTAAACCGCCTCAAATATTATATAAGGACAAACATACTCCTAGGATTTTAATTATCACGCACTTTCTGCATCTATCTCGATCAGAAACCCTAACTAGCTCTCATTGTTTCTCAGGTTACCAGTTCCATCATCAATCTTTCTTACCTAAAGATCGACCAGCCAACATCAGGTTCGTGAATCCAGCAAATCTTATCAGCAAGTTGGGCAAAGGCAAGTCCATGAAGACGTACGCGTACGAGAGGATGGTGCATGAAGCAGATATTGATCTCAGCTGCTCCAAGGAGAAGAAGAAGCAAGGATCACCTGCAAGAGGTTGTATAGATTTGATTGTGGGGAAAGAGGAGAAGAAATACCAAGTCCCTGTCAAGTACATTTTGCATCCAAAGCTCCAAGAACTCCTCAAGGAGTACCAAGAAGCAGTCTTCGATCCAAGAATTGGTCAACCAATTTTTCTAGATTGTTCGACGGAGACCTTTGAGCAGTTATATCACCAAAGATCGATGAGGAGTACGTGAAAGACATGCTGCTACCTCGACCCGTCCGTTTTCTGCACTATGATCGATCGTTGCTGTTTGACAAACAATTTACCAAGAATTAATGGTTCAAATACACAGTTGCTCGATATTATTTGCATGAGTACGTGACATTCATGGCCAATGTATAGATTGCTTAATTAGTTAATTAGCAGTATGTATTTCTCTGTAATTAAGCTATATATATGGGCCGGGTGTGTGGTACTCTTCTCCTGCCTAGGATTTGCCCAAGAGGTTTTACTTGTGAAAGGTTTAAGGAGCCCACGTTTAGAGCACGCCCTTCATCCTTCGTAATCAATCGGAGCGATTGTTTCCTTGCAATTAATAAATTGATTACCATTCAGAGAACAAATCGATTGAATCTGTATTTGTTGGTGTAATTTTTATTTTGAAATCTTTTGCCTTTTTCTTTTTTGTTACTATACGACATTTTCGATTTATGTCAAAACGAATCAAGGCCCATTTCTTGATTACAACGTTGATAGATCATTACAATTTTGTAAGTCATTGATGTCATTATTAATAGAGCTCTGGAGTTGTCCATGCAATGGATCTGGAGTTGTCAATGGAATGGAGCAACTATTTAACTTATTTTACTAATTTACCGCAAAAAGAGAGGTTATAAAAGGTTACCAATAGGCAATGTAGTATGTATAGTTCCGGATGCATTTTAACGTCAGAGCTCAATTACCAGTTGTTGGCTTGTTTCTCCCTGATGGAAAGAACAAGCTACTCCTAACATGATAGCTTTAACTAAAGCTTTCTCCGAATATCCATATCCGGTCATTCCTATATGAACTTAGAAGCTTAGGTCTCAAGGAATAAGGGGTGCAATGCATGGAAACACATTACTCAATAATCCGAATGTCGTTCTCCTTTAGAACTCGTGGGTGGTAAATACCGACTCAAATGAATTGCAGTTCAGTGAAGGTAAAGCTTGGACCTCAAAACTGCCGAGTATCTAGAACTAGCCAAAATGTGTTTCTTGCCAAACGCTTCACCACAAAGCAAACTCGAATTTGAAATTTCCCTGCATAAGTTTACCACATGTCAAGTCAACATAGCTAATTAAGTAGCCTGTATTGCATATTTGCACCATATTCCACCGATTAAGATTAGTATAATAACAGGAATCGCCACAATATAAATAATCTACTGGATTTGATAAACAAACTCAAGTAAAAATGACCGACGCAAACAAAAAAACATGCAGCTTTGGGATGTAAGTTGGCATATGAACTCGGACCGAAGCAAAAGTTGGTATGAAAAGAGGTCACGACACAACTTCTTCCTCTTAGGAGAATATTAGTTTAAGCCCATGAAAGGGGGTTTCTACAGTCCAGAACTAATACATTCAACTTGAATGTCTTAATGTCAGACATACACCTAATGCACATAACAATCAACGTTAACCAAATGGATCTATCTCAAAAACAATTAAGAAGTGAAGTCCATGGGCATTCCATGGTTTTTAAGTGTTCTGCCTATATATTCCATGTATAGATTTTGCCAAAAAGCACATCTGCACATTTAATGCCATACTGTGCTATTGAGTAACAAGCATTTAGAAATAAACACGTCCTATATGTGTGCGTTGATATATATAACATCACGGCATACATTTGAGTGTAAGAAATTGGACCTCACCAAACCACCAAAGGTGTAAAATTTGACAAGTAGGTCGTGTATTCTCATTAAGAATTTAGAGTGACTGATTGGCTTAAGAATCTGATTAATGGACTTACTAAAGCTTTCATGTGTCATCTTGCTCATCTGTCTCCTCAAGAATAACATATTTTGCAGCATTCTTCATCGCAACTGAATCCTCTGTGTTATCTTCACTTGTCTCACCCTTCTTAAATTTTTCGTACCTATAATAATAACTGATTAACAAAGAGATACAAGGGAATATATGTATAGTAGAGAATC
The DNA here is from genome assembly GCA_946800695.1 of Geum urbanum. Lineage (NCBI taxonomy): Eukaryota > Viridiplantae > Streptophyta > Magnoliopsida > Rosales > Rosaceae > Geum > Geum urbanum. The sequence continues at coordinate 32,693,912 of OX327000.1, read as the reverse complement.
ATGAGTACATGGCTACCTTTCAATACATGAACTTCTGTGTTTTACACTTCCTAATTCCCCACTCTATACAAATGAAATGAGCTAAAGCTACTTCATTGTAATTCCTTCCTAACAGCCTAACTCACTCACTTGTTTTCTTAAAAACAAAGAACATTAATGGATGGGAATAATCATCAAAGCAAGGTTTCACAGTTAAAGTATGCTAAAGCATTAACAATGAGCAAAAAATGATTAATTAGGTGGATGGACAAACAACACCTTACTCTCTCATATTCAACTAAAACAAAGTGAATTAGAGGATATTAACAACTTTGTGACAGAGATATAAGAATCTATTAGTGAATAACAGCAAATTGCAACTTACTTGTACCAATTGAATAAACTGACACCAAGAATGATTGTGAAGAGTCCAACTCCTTTTAACATCGTAAATTCATCATGGAAGTAAATGACTGCAACCTAAGACGCAAAATAATAGCATTGGAATCAACACATAAGTTTGGCAGTGACTGAAAGCCTAAAAAATATTTTGACAAGTACATAAAACTTAACAGAATTCCTGTGACATATTCTGCAAGGACGCAGAGAATTGGGATATACCGACCATATTCACATAACAAAATGCACAACAATAAAGCCACTAACACAAATTCCTGCAAGGATCCTTAGTATGTCACCTACTACAGGAAAAGGGTTAGACAATAAATTGTTGACCTTACATAAAACTAATCAGAATTTCCACTAAAGCCAGGATATATATCTCGTAATTAATTAAATCCTTGATTAAATATGTAGCCAAACTATGTAACCATATCTCCATTATGCCCATAAATAAAGTTTAGGTATAATGTTTCAGAAAGGCAGATCCATAGTTGCAGAAAGCGGATAGCTATTGTTGTTCTTTTTTGATATCTTGCTTGACTATGATAAATAAGATGGCCAACAAAACTGATAGCACAAGTATATTGTAATATGCACAGTAGATCCTACTTCAAGATCAATTTTCACTCTTATAAATAGTTATTTTTGAATTCACAAGTGAATCAATAGATAATTTATGCTCAGTGAGCTTATACTAAAAAAATACATAAACAAAATACTGATGATTATGATCATAACAGTACAGAAGTAATTGTTAAAGAAACAATAAATCATTAGCAATGAGATTGCACATCAGGGAACAAGATCAAGAAACCAGCACCATAAAACAAATTTCTTTTATCAACTGCAGATCCTAAAACAAACAGAACATACCAATATAGTGAGTGCCTCCTTGACAACACCTGCTATCGTTACTGTGACAGCACTGGTTGCTGAGACAAGAATGAATTCTGTTAATACCTGGAGCAAACAGAGCTAGATCAGTAATCTCGCAAAGATGGAGACAAATAGAAGTAGAAAAACAGCCCTGAAAGGTTATACATATATATACATATATGGATAAGCCATGAACATTTTTCTTTCTTTCCTAATTTACAGTCTAATAAACAGCAGTTATAGTTATAACAAATTAAAGAATCACAAATTTCAAGCAAATGAGACATGTTAAGAGTTTGACATATGTATTCCTACCATGAAAAATGCAAGGGTTCCACCGAATAGCATCAGCAAGCAACTTCGACTGATATGCTCTGGATTATTGAAGTAATTGTTTCTTCTAAGTTCATCCCATGGATCAAAAACAAGGGAGAGAAGAAGAGTCACCACTGCCATAACCGGAGTCACATAGCTCATCAAAGTAAGTGGATTTTTCAAACCTATAATAATTGAATGAAAACTATTGTCAAGAGAGTAGGATGTCAGGTTAAAAGAGAAGAGTGACGTGTACGTCCCCCCTTGACATCCCAAAGGCATATCATGCTTATAGTCGATACATAAAAAAATTTTGAAAACCCCTTAGTTGTTATATGTTGTCAAGATATTAACCTTGTGAAAATAGCACAATTTCATCAATGACATGTTTCAGATAAAACCTCAGGTGAAGGAAAATAAGTGGATACTAGGCAAACAAAACAATTAAACAGCTTTCAACTTGCTGCTCTCATGTTAGTAAATTCACAAGTTCAATTTCAGATTTTACAGCATGTATGCATCCTTATATTGCTAACTACAGATCAGATGATTCGATTCTACAAACCAGGCTTTACATGTTTCCAGGAAATCACACTTATACACACATAATATATGAAGGCCGTAATGAATTACAAATAATGTATGACGGCCATTATGAATCACAATATTGCAAAAGGTGCGAGATGAAACCATTTTTCTATGTTTAAATCCAAAAGTTGTTTAAATTTCACAAAATAAAACTATAGATACCCATAATTAGTAAGATTATATATATATATGGTGCATTAATTCTACAGAAGACAAATAAGTGACTTTAATGAGTTTAATCAATGAAACCTTGCAAAATGGAGATTCCAATAACAGTGTCAGCACTTACCATATGATTCTTTCTTTATTTGGCATTTGGAATCAACGTGGACAAGCAGAAGGCATAACAAAGTAGCCATGAAATATGTAAGCAGATTTAGTTGTTTGGACATTCAAAAATAAGAGACATATGTACGGTAAAAGCCAGAAGCAGAAGAAATGAACACCTGCAGAAGAATTTGAGTCATGCACCAACGGAAGCCAGACATAACAGCAGCAAGCATGACGAAAATGAAACCCCAGAAGTCAAATTCCGTCTCCTTCGCGACTGCACACGATTCAAAGGAAGATAATAGAAAAATCAGACATATCACAGAGCATGACTAATTCACACAATTTTTCTTGAACGATGTATTTGGATGGAGGAATAATTGAGGGAATTTAAACAAATTCCAGTAATTAATGATTCTATCTTAAAGTCCTCTGTTTAAATTTAAGCTTCTTGAGAAATTTGCAATTTGTATTTTAAAATTCGGAGGAATTTGAGACCCAAATTACCTCGTTCAATTCCCTCAAAATGAGGTGACATTCTATAATTCCCTCAAATTATTTATAAAAGTTTGAATTCCTTTTTTGTTTTTTTGAAAGGAAAGTTTGAATTCCTTGTCACTTTAAATTTCTTTATGAATAAATCCAAATGCTTGAATTTGTAAATGATGACATTTAAAATATTATGGAATTACAATTTTCATCATTTGTGAATTTCGATGAAAATCGAAAATCTTTCATCCAAAAACATCGTAAAGAAATCAACAAAAGCCAGGACTAATTACTGCACTGGCCTGGAAACACAACACTAGCATTGAAATAATTAGTGAGAACGAAAGCAATGGAGAAAAACTTAGAAACAGAAGTTTATAAGAAAAGAGAAGGATAAGAATGAAAATAATTTTTTCACATTGAAATGTATAATAGAAAAATTGAAGAACAAAAGGCTAAGTACCTGTCAATAGTATTCCAATAGAGATAACCGATATGATTCCTGAAAGTTTAAAGCTTGGAGACTCCAACCTATCAATCAAATAAGTTGCAGCCCAGAAAAATGAAAATGACATCAATCAAACTGCATCTGCTTACATCTCTCAGTCTAAAAGGTACATATGCAAATAAATACATAACACTTCAATTGCACTCTAACTGTGACTTAGAATACATTGTAGCACTATACATTGTAGATAATACTCGGATATCCGAGGATCCATCAGTCTGTCTGCTGATGTTTTTGTTTTTTCCTTTCCTGTTCTTTCGTTGTTTGTATGGTTTGGAAGTTTAGGCTGCTACTTACTTCTTTATGTTATTGATTTTATTTTTTTGAGCAAAAAAAGGGGGGGGGGGGGGGGGGGGGGGGGGGGGGGGGACAGAAGAGAATTAGTAGTGTTGATGCATTCATGCACATAGTTAGGGAAGTGGTAAGGGAAATCAAGGCAAGAAAATCACCTGAAAGCAAAAGCAAATAGAAGGAGAAATATAGGAGCTGCGGATTTACACTGCAATTAAAGAGAGGAAGTCAATACTTGATTGATAAAGAGTGAAAATAGTTATAATGTAAACAAAGCAAAGAAAGGAAACCAACCATTGTGGCAAATGTGACAGATATAAAAACAAGGGATGCATTGCTTAGGTTAACATCCATTGCTGTTCCTAAAGCCGTTGGTACAACTGTGAAAGCAAAGTCCCTCTGTAGCATTAGTTGATAGAAAAGTTAAATCAACAAGAAGAAGTATGCAACAAGCGCTTACTAAAAGTGGAAGCTTGCATTTTAGAGTATTATTATCAGTGTATGAGAGGTTTTACAATCAACTAATGAAACCCAATGGATACTCATGTAGATGTAATATTTTGAAAGCTATCTTTCTTTCTTACACATTTTCGTTTTTTGATAATATTCTACTAGCAAAAAATTGAAATCAAATTCTTACTCCTACGGAGAAAATATAGTAAACGATGCAACGTCTGTTCCATGTGATCGTAACTTTTCCAAGTAATAAAGATTCCAGTGGGTTGAAACTATAAAAAAAAAAAAGAGCAAGGAAAGCAGATCCAGGTCCACTTAATTCCGGAAATATTTTTATAATTAAGAGATTCAACGTTTAGAGTTCCCACTTTTCTGCTCACTTAATCTAGTAACTTGACAGCCCGTCCATATCAACCACTTATGTTTAACCATTTTTATATATACAGCATGAACACCACTACCAAGGACTTCATATGAGCAACAAATTCTACTACATGTCTACAACTAAATCCAGTACATTTAGAACTTCACCCTATGCTTTGGTACACCACAAGTTTGTGGAGTCACCACATAGGCACAGCCCAAGTACAAAACAAAGGAACCTCAAGAAAAGTTAAAAATTACAAATGAATACCACACTGGTTTACAAACATAACATCAATGGAAGGGAATGGTTTGCATCATCCTTTGCTGAAACGGATGCTTGATAAATATTAGTTATAGTTCTGAAGAAAGCTTTGGTGGAAGAGAATGGACCAAGGTTCAGTGGAGCTATTAAGTCTTGGCTATCATTTGGATCATATGGATAACCAGGATAGGTCAGCACAAATATATTATCAATACTACAGTTTATCAGGGGAGGATAGACCGTGGGATAGGCCAACATTAAGTCCTGTTTTCTGTTTCATTTTGATTTGGGAGTAGAAGTATTTCATCCATTTAGTTGAATTGGAAGGCATCTGTTAGTTAGGAGTCTTTTAACAACAACTCAGTTCTTGTATTGTTTGATGCGGTTTGCCAACTGCTTGTAATACTTGGTGGAGTAATATTAAGCATACATTCATATCTGAACATAGATAATATACTACTCATGCCACCACCAAAGAGAGAATAACTAATTGTTTGCTTATTGATTATAATTAAGTTTCTTTTGTTTCTGGCTACTTGTATTAACAGTCTTATAGTTTACTTGTTTTCAAGTTCTATCCAGGTTGATGGTTCACAGGTATGAAAAAAAAATTATTTTGTGCATGCTGCATAACGTAGTTTGACCAAGAGGTCCCCTAACAATGATCATACAAAAGCTTTGCTTGATAGTTAAGGGTCTATGTCATTATCTTTAAATTAAACTGTTACCAGCTCTCTTATTACTCATCATGTTCACAAAATGGATGGCTCAATCAGTAAAATAAATGTATATAGTACATTCAGGAGAATAAAAATTCTCTACCCTACCAAACTAGATATAAAATGAGATTTCAAACCAACCTGAAGTTAAACCAGATGATGCAATCATTAACTTGATTTGAACAATGTTTAAGGAACTCCATACACTTCAGACACAAATTGCCATAAATAGAAAAAGATAATAAGTTCAGTGTTTACCTTTAGCAAAGTAATCTCTCCACGACATAGTAACAGGAGGTTGGAACCTATGAGGCCAGTACCATGTGATTGCCTTTGATAAAACCGCTTGCATTGTAAAATGAACAGTATTCATCAATAAGGGAGCAGGGAACTTTCCCAAATTATCTCCCAACAGACTTTTGTTATACCTAAACAAACCAAAATGTAATGACAAAAATTGGTAAATTACAATCCATCATTTGTAATGTTCCGAAACAAGATAAATTATCAAACCATACAAGTGAAACTTACAGGGTCAAAAATAGGCTGCACGTGTACCATACAAGTACAAAGAACAATGTTTTCAATACATTGGCAACTGAAATGGGGTTCTTTGAATCGGTTGATAATTCCTTGTGCTTATGCAGAGAGGTAGGGATAGTTTTGTCGTGTACCTCCCTTACAGACCCATTCTCAATGTCAAAAGGCAGAAACTTTTCATGATCGTCTCCATCTACCTGAACAGATGCATTACCAAATGTATCTTTACTGTGCAAGCGCTTATTTCCTCTCGGGGATATAGTACTACGTTCTCTATCCATATCTAAAACCTTGTTTTCAAGCTCTCCTGGTTGAGGCAGAGGCAATTCAAAGTCAGAGTCTTCTTCTAGTTTCGCATCAGAATTGGTATTTCCTAATTGACCATCAACATGCACTCTTCTATCTTCATCGAACCAGCGAGAGAATGAGGGATCCCTGTGAAGACCTGACCCTCGGGTTCCACTCTCAGTGAGTTTGGCTCCTGAATTCTCAACCTTTTCTTCTCCCAACCCACTCTCTACCATCTCCTATCCAAATTTAGACTAGAGCCATCGATGACCTCCAGCACAATCTATTGTACCCAACGGCCTGGTTTCCGCAAATTCAGACCAAAGCATCATTTAACACGCGTGTGCATTACAAATTCTAGCACGCAGACAACCTTCCAAACATGGGTTTCTGGGCCAGACGAATACGCATCTCAAGAGTCCTCAGAAGTCCCACTAGAACTCCAAGACACTTAAACAAAGAACAAGCTATACAACCCTTCAAACGAAAGACTCCAACAGTTCCTATACACATATAAAAATATCCATCAAAAGCTAAAACTTTTTCAATATCAACTGAGTTGATGAATTACTGAGCTCAGCTCTCCAAATATACAGCCAACATTGTCAATGTTTTGTCTGACAAATATTCAGATCAAATGAAAACCAATAACATATAAAGATACAACAACAGCCCAGATAATATACAAACAGAGAGCTTTTCTGATAAAAATGTGAGAGTTACAAATTGGATTCGAGAGAAGAAGAGCAATGAACTGACCTCAGATTGTTGTATGTAAAAAGAGAGATGGGCTTTCCTTTCAGAGAGAGACAGGGACGGGAACAAAGAATGAGATCTAGAAAGAGATCCAATCTGGGAAGGAGTTGTTGTGATTTATATGCATATGATTATCGTAGGTGCAGAGTCAGAGTCAGAGTCAGAGAGAGCCCCAGAAGATAGGTAGAGGGGGCTTTTGATTATACCGTATGTTTCGGTTTTTTGCCTTTTCTGTTTTTTTATTTTTCATGTTTTTCTTTTCTTTCATATTCTTTTTTCATTTTTAGTCACGTTACTTTGGATTATTTAAAGCATTAATATTTCCTTCTTTTATAAATAGCACCCCACTCCAAATTGAGGAAATCCTCATCAATGCCTTCTTATGGTAACAACCAAATTGGATATATGTGGCTTTTGAAATTGTTAATATTCTTGACACGTCTACCAACTTTGAATGAAAACAAAATTATGAATTAGAATGAGCTGGAATCGGAAATGTCATGAATCGGAGAAAACTGGATTTAAAGAAGTCATGTACCATTCAACCAGAGACAACTAGATTCAGAGTAGTCATGAATATGAGACAAGTGAGAGCGGAGAAGTCAAGAATTCAGGACAACGCGAATGAGAGAGAATATGAATGATCCCTAGACCTATCTTTCACTTTTGAAATACAGTCATCAGGTTATTCAGGAATCAGTGCTTGATAATATAGTAGAACCCATACACATTTTCATTCCTTAAAATGTTAGTAAACGCATGAATACTTTTATCTGGAATCATTCCATGCTAGTTCATTTATATATGTGTGTGTTAGTAAACACATGAATGCTCCCATCCTATAATGATTCTCTCACTTCTCATTCTCATTTCAAGTAAGTAAACAAGATACAAAGGAAAATTCCTAAGCTGCTCTCTTGCGAGACTCATTTTACGGGATGAAATGAGATGGAAGGACGCCAGCCATTTGTTCTATTTATCAATAAATAGTTGGCTATCATTAGAGCCGCTTTGTTGTTCCGTCACGCTAATCTCTATTTCAAGTATCATTTTGGCATTGCATCGTTCAAGGAAGAATAACCGGTGTTGAGGTCAACGACATCGACACTCGAGGAAACTTGCCAGAATCGAGGAGCGTGCAACGTGAGCTGAGATCACAGCGCAGCATGTGTTGTGGAAGACGGCTGGAACACGATGTGAGGCTGAGGGCAGCGACTAGTATCGAAAGGGAGGTGACAACGAAAGGAGAGACGACAACGACAAGTTTGAGGTGAAGGTTGCATGGGAGACGATGACAAAGTTCTATTTGCAATCATTCATTTATTGATAAATGAATCGGATGGTTTTCGTCCTTACATCACATTCCATCTCACAAAATGAGTCCCGCATGAGAGCGGGAAGGATTAAAGAAAATGTAACCAGGGAAATTCTCCAATGAAAATAATGAAGACTTTGTAAGCACCCTAAGACCTATTTTCAACAATATTCTAGAAAATCAACATACATATATGGTTGATATGTGTAGGATTATTTTTATAAATTTTTATCTAATTTGAAAATCGCCAAGTTGAACAAGATCAAATCAATTAACGTACCAAATATATCAAACTTAAACCGTTTAATTATGTTCATAATTGATAATTCATGATTATGAATCGCTTACCTATTTTTGGTTTAGTTAAAACTGTACATATATCACTAAATATTTTACGGTTAATTTCTCAAAATATGATCAAAATTTAAGTCTTATAAACTATTGAATGGAAAGTATTCGCTAAATCCTCTCCATAGACCACTCAAAAAAGAAGTTCTCTTTTGTATGTTGTCTAGGAAAATATGTTTGCGCTGAAAGAGTTTGGTACACCTTAAATTTAGTAGCATCTTCAAAAACAAATCTTATAATTTAGTAGCTAAATCCACTGCAACAGAATATATAGAGCTGGTTGAGGAATCAAGGTCATGGACTCATGGGATATTGCTTTATTTCTAATACAACACAAATGCATCTGCATGCCCCTTTGAAGCAATGTGATTCTGAAGCAAACTATTATAGATCAATATACCTATTTCAACGGAAAATTTGTTTTTATGAAACTAAAGAAATGCTTCTCTTTTTTCTCCAAAGAGGATATAAAGTCCAATTCCTACCCTTTTGGCATGACTCGAATTCAGATCTAAAACTTTCTTCATCAGTAATAATGTTTTACCACCTGAGCTAACATACTTCGCCATAAGAGGAATGTAATATTTTGATAATTTCATGTGAATCAAAGGTACTGCCGATATTTCTAATTCAACCTCTATACTGGATGGGGCATGCACAAGCTCATGCACTGAATGACTGAAATTGCAGTCAATTTAACAAAGAAACATACTTATCTATTAAGAAAATGCAAACTCCCTGCAACCTATAAATTTAGTCATTTACATACAAAAGCTAATGACTATCTCTATTAAACTACACCATAACCAATCAACCAAATATGCATCTGACTGACCAGTGATGCATGTGCCTACAAAAATGAGGTAAAAGTTGAAACGGCTTCTAGGAAGTACATACAAGTAACTGTGTATAAATTTAAGATGTATATATTAAAAACTACGTAGCTGGAGTGAGGCGCCCAATTTGGTTTGTAAAATTATCTACATTATCTGTGTTCCACCAAAGCTTTTTCTGACCAGCTGCATTGGTGTCACCAGCTCCGCCATCATTATCCCGTCTTTCGGATTGTACTTCCTGCGCCTCTTCTAAACCTGGTGTCTCTGTAAGACATTGCTCCCAGAAGACATCATTTGCTGCAGCAGGCTGTTCGGCAGTTGCCATTTCCACTATGCTTTTTGGAGCCTCAACTACAGGTGCACTATCAGGCTTAAAGTTCATATCAATACCAGAAGATTTAGACCTCATATCAGCAGTTTGACACATCGATGAGATAGCGAGGATGTCGAACAGATTTGCAGACCCATGCATCTCTGGAGATGAAGGCACATTCATTGACGTTGGCGAAGACAAATTTGAGATAGGTGAACAAGGCCTGCTAGTCATGCCAAGGTCTTGTATGTCTGTTACAATGACCGGAGAGACCTCAGATAAAGGTCCAACTTCTTCTGGTAAAGCTTCCCCAATCCCGCGTAGAAAATCTTCCCAGAAGTTTAAGGAAGATTCCATCTTCTCAAGCCGGTCTGACTTCGATGTGGAAGTTGAAACTGAATCCAGATTTTCTTTCTGTGAATTCAAATTCAACCCTTCCATACTGAAGTGATCAGGAAAGAGGTTAGGTTTCAATATTCTTCTTTTTTTGTTATGATTTTCTGATTGTTGCATAAGTAAAGATGCAAACCCTGGCTTCTGCAATACTTGAGCTAGGAAGGTAGTGTATTGCCTCTGCCGAAGTTCCATCCTCTGGAGTTGTTCAGTTAACAACTGCATTTGAAATTCAAACTCCTGATTCTCTCTTTGATGCCTTTGTAGGTCTAACTCAAGCAGACTCTTCTCCTGATTCAGTCTATTGATTTTCTTCTCATATTCTTCTCTGTCTGACTCACCTAAAGGAGCAGAAGAATACTCGTGTTGCAAGGAATGACTATGAATTGGCTTGCGGCGGTGAATATTCTTCAGGAGATGCCTCCCTCCTCTTAAGAATTCCTCATTGGCAAACTCCCACTGCTCAGGATCAACCTTCCTGAAACCCTGCTCATTAAGAAGGCCAACTTTTAATAATCAAGAACCATAACCACAAAGTAATGACTCAAAAGGGATGAAAGGTACACACAGATGGCGATAGATAAGCAAAGACAATTTTATCAAGCACACTCATTAGCAAATTAATATAGAACACTTGAGGCTTTCAAATCTCCTCACTAGTAAGACATAAATTCTCTCTGGATTAATTAAATTTTAAGGCCATTTGTGATGGCAGCAAACTCTTTGATAAAATTGTTAAAATGTCCTAGTAAGAGTATACCAAGAGTGCTGGTATTAAAGTCACCCCTGACACCAACCTCATTGATCAAATTTTAAAACCATGCTATTTGCAGGATGAGTACTATTCACAACAATAACATTATCACAATTGACCCCACACACACCAAGCACAAATCACCCCTTTGTGATTCCCAATCACAAAAAGCATTCTTGCTTTCCCAAAATCAGGTTCCTACGTTGTAGTCGACATTAGGTTTATCATATTCCAGTCCTGTTCCAACAGAACAATTAGCCGCTATAATTCTAATGCCAGTAAGTTGTGAGAAGCTTCTTCATCAAGACTCAAGTGTATCAGAACAATAAACTAGTAGACTCCTAAACAAAATTGATTACCTTTAGGACCAATTCCACCATACACTTTAACAGCTATATAAAAATGACTGCAACACCTACTCTACCACACACAAACACTTTTAATGGCCCCTTCTAGTTTCTAAGAGATTCTTCCTTGACAAGAGTAAGCAATAACAGAAAGGGAAGTAGAAAAGTACAAGGTTGTGATCAAAACTGTTTTCATATGCTTGTGTACTACAGTCTAATTGCTCTAACAGATCAGAAAGAGATTGATATTTGAACCAAAACGAAAGCATGAAATCCACAGATATTAGAACTCATACAGAGGTAAAAAAAGAAGATTGAAAGTGTATAAACTGCATAAAAGACAACTGCTTCAAAAGTGAAAGAGATAACTTACATATGTATTGAGCTGCCTGACGAAACTCGAAAAATTGTTGTGCTTGAAATACATAGGAAGCAAATCTTTGGCGAACTCTGTAGGATCCCAAACTACAAAACTAGAGCCAGTTTCACTCCAAGACACCACATGATTGGTCGATGGATCATCCACCAAGTCATATGTTTTCGAAAGAAATGGTGCTGGAGCACTAGAACCACCTTGAGACCCATCCATAACTCTCACCTCGATCTCCAAACTTAAAACCACAGAATCAACAGGGCTTTTGGCAACTCGATCAAATATCAAAAACCCAGAAACCTGGGATGATTGTATATGCAATTCAAGATTGACAAGGCAATGAAAATCACCCTCAAATTCAATCTAGTAACGGCAAGTCAACTCTTTGAGGATGAACCAAAGATGGGTTTTGTTTGTTCTCAATCTGGAAATCACAAGACCCCAATCAAACAACTTTATCTTCCAAATCAAAAATTGGGATTGCCTCAAACAAACAATACTAACAACCAAGTAAAGAGAGAGAAAGGGGAGATCCTTTAAAAACTGATCTGAGAGAAAATGATTGGGGCATTAAGCAAACAAGGGAAACAAACCAAGACTGAGGAACTTTGGTTCGTGAAGAGCTTTGACTATGTGACCAATCTAAAACGCGCTACTTGGAGAGAAAGCAAAGCAAGAGTTTTGCTTTTGGATTGATTTGTTTTAAGGAGTAGAAAGCATTGCGTTTGAAAATTTGGATTCATGCAGAGTCCGGGCATCAGCTGATGGGTTTCTTTTGAATATATAAAGGCATTTTGGGTTTGAAAGTCGTCACGGACACAACACAGACTTAGAAGTTGAATGGTCAGCGGAAACGAAAAGCTTGTTGACAAAAATGGGAGAAAATGTTGGTTTGTCTTCCTCTCTCTGTTTTTGTTGGCACTTCTACTTGTGTAATGCTGTAAAAGCTAACCAGCGTTGATTGCCGCTTCGCGTCAGCTTTTCCGCAGAAGTGGAGGAGAACTGGTCTTTTTTCTTGCACACACTCCCACATCGTACACACCATTTGATTTTCTTTCTCTAGAGAAGGAGAAATGCCTTGGACATGAACGTTTACATGGTCAGTTGGTCACACCCTGGCTATATGTTGATCTTCGATGCAAAAATTTTAGGTTAGGACACAAGCAAGAAACATGTATTATAAGTGATATAAGTGATATAACCATATTGAAGAAGAGAAGAGAACCTAATTGCAACTTATTTCAATGTGTTTGGCTTCGATTTTTCTCCAATCAAGTCGTTGCGAGTGGAGTGATCACAAACTGTCTCTTTTCTTATCCGCAGTCGTTGTTGTGCTGTGTTCGAGACGTGCCACTGCCGAAAGAAGAATGTAGTAGTGTAGTGCACCGCGTAGTATCTGTTTCTTATCAAGCGATTGGAGTGGGGAGAGCACCAACCCCACTCATTGAGTTCTACTTGTCTTGATACAAGACGTAGACTTCATGTCTCTCTGCTTGAACCACAAAGAATCGATACTTCACATTTGTGGGCAAGTATAAAGCAACATTTGTGAGCAAGTATAAAGCAGAACAATCCTCAGGACGAAGTGTTGAGAACATCGGATAGTGTGACACTGTAGATCTTAAGAATCCCCACGCTCTATCGGGTGGCCTGGATTCCGCTGACTTCCGTTACCGTAGCTCGAGTGAATTTTCGAATTCCCACACTCTGTTGAGTGGCCTAGATTTTGAGTTCACTGGTTGCTAGTCGTTTACTCGAGGTGAGTAGATTTGCTAGTGCGCTAATTGTGTATGTGTGTAGATGTCCGTAAATCTGCTCCGCTTCGTGTATTTATAGTGGTAGAAACTAAAATCTTCCTCGCTTGATAAGGTAACCATTATTAATCAGGATTGATATCCGACCTTTTAGGTTTCCTAGCTACAATGATATCCGACCTTTTAGGTTTCCTAGCTACAATGAAAGGATTCAAGCACTGAGGAATTATCTCTTACTGAGGGTCAATGGAGGCTCGGGGAATTCTCCAATGTCATTCGTAGCTACAATGAGACTGCTGCCCCCCAGTCTGCGACTCTAACTCTTTCGGCCCCAGTAGATGGCAGCGAAGGACTAGCCAAGACTCTGCGAGAGGCGGAAGGAATCTTTAATGACTTGATCCAGTCCGAAAAAGATCCTCCAAAGGTTAAACTTGCTACTGCTTTCCTTCATGATCTATGGACTCTCGATCTCGAGGAACAGTCTATATGCCAAGAGCTTGCTATCCATATACAAATGGTTCGCCGCTCTGTAGAAGGCGTGGATCATGACGTTTTGGATAGAATGGAGGAAACTCTGCGAAAGCTTCCCAGCCTCTACGACACTGTTGTCTCTACTACTCACGAGCGCAATAAAGTTATTTCCCTTTGTGTAGACCATACTCGCAGGTGGAAACGTGACTTAGACAAAATCAAGATGATGGGGACAAGCTACAAAGGTGAATGGGTGAACATCATCTCCAAACGTGCGGAAATTGCCAAGCTTCAAGCCGAGCTCAATGAACAAGAGGAAGAATTCTTTGGCAAGGAACAAGCTGCGATTGCTCTCCTTAATGCTAGGAAAGCTCAATCTGAAAGCGTCCAACAAACTCGCGTTGTTGCTGCGAATGTCGAGAGGGTTTGGCTGCCGCATAGGCCCAATATCTCCAAGAGAAGACTAATTTGAGAGCTCTCGGCAACTACGTTATGAAATTTTGAACTTTATATGACTAAGCCCCACATATGGGCTCTTTAATTTATTATGTATAAACTCTAGTTTAGCTTAATTCATGCTCTGTGGCCCATGGCCTTAATCATCTTACTGCACATCTCTACCAAAAAGATCTTCGTGCCTCCAAAGATCATGCCGGCCCTTGAAAATGACTGCCCGTCTTTAATACCTCATAACTATATACCTCGAAACAGTAATTATATGGTCATTTCAAGAGATACGTGGGTTGATAACTGAATGTTGAACCCCTTAATTGCTTCATTGAATCGATGCAACGTTCCGGGTCTCCTATTCAAAGCCTCTTAGAATTTCTAGGCCTATAAATAGATCGATACTTCTCCTTCGTTCTTCAGAGTCCTTAGCTGTAAAAGAAGAATGGCTTGTCTAGTCTGTAGTTTGCTCCCTTCTTGCTTCAAAGCAAGGCCTCCAGATCATGTAGTTTGTTAGATATTTTTAGGTCGAAGTATCAAAGCTCAAGCCTGGCTTAGGTCGTAGTACCAAAGCTCAGGTCCTTCGGTTCTAGACTAGTTCTCAAACCTTTGAGAATTTGTAGACGATGGTCGATGTGAGCACTCACTAACCCATCTCTGTTCCTGATCAACTTGGTCTGGTACATGCTCCCACTCACTTCAACTATAGTCCTTCGTGTTCTTTTGAGTGGAGCGTCTAAGATCGTGATCAGATGGATGATTTTTTCAATGGCAAATGTTGGGCGAGTGCAAGTATCCCAAAGTCTTCCGGAATTGAAGGCAGATCTCATCCCCAGTCACTGCTCGTCCACTGATGAACACCAAGGACGCTGTTATGCAGTTGGGATATATCTAAAGCCACTCCCAGCGATCAGTTTTTTTAGCCGGAGATTATTCATACGATGCATGGTATCAGAGCTAAAGGCCGCAAAGCCTCACGTTGTACTTTTATATTGATCGAATAAAACTGTATATTTTCCTTCTGTATCGTTTCTATCTTCGAAAATACCATCTCCATTGACCTGACCACTAAAATTTGGTTGTAAGCGATTGTAACACTTGGAAGAATCACAAAAATTAGATTTTATGTCAAAAAATTTGAAATTTTGCAACATTTTAACCACATATATATTGGCTCTGGACACTAGTTGCCCCCTAGTTTTACATGAAGTAATCCTCTGCGATAGGCTGTAAACGAATACAAAACTAAGTAGTTAACCCCTCGGGGGCCTCGTACTCCCAAACTGGCTATCTATACTTCTTCAAAAACCAGCCATTGATTGGGTTACGATAGACTTAACCGTCAATGTCACGCAGCTGGAAAGCTCCCTTGCCCAAAATTTTGTTAATAATGAATTGTCCTTCCCACTTCACACACCACTTACCACGTCCTTCCTATTTTTCTCCCAAAGGAAGAACCGTCTTCCAAACCAATTCTCCCTTAGCGAAGCTAAGTCTGCGAGTACGGTGATCATAGCAGCGAGCGACCTTCTGTTTCTCTACGAGTAAGTTAGTTAAGTCATTGAGACGCTTGTCGTCCAAATTCTCGAGCTCCTGATACGCGACTTTGCAACTATTAAATTATCACTTAACAATCAACAAAAACGCATAAACAATTAAAACCCTTTGGTGTAGATGTAGCATTGGTAAATAGGGTATCGTTCTTAACCGGGGATTGAGGGTGCATGCATATTTACGCTATGGTTTGAAAGGGGGGTTTAAAAGGTTTGTTTATTATCTACGAAATAAAGACAAGAACATGGCATAGCAAACAAATCGTGGCTTCTTAGTTCTAACATGTTTAAACTCATAGACAAGCAAAACAAACAAGAACATAGAATCCTAAACATGCTTACTAAAACCGAAAATAAAGTTTAATAACATATATACACGTTGATCATCTCATCATACTCACCTCATTCCTTTATAACCTAGTCATATTTTATGCAACCTATTAAAAATCTAAGTCTTTACTATGTTGTTCATGTATTTCTCGAATGGCAATGTTTTCGAACCAAGAACGCTCGCATTCTAGACACATCATAACTTAAACCAAGAACGCTCGCATTTCAGTTAAGCATTAAGCATAGAAAACACATGCATAACAAAGAACTCATATTCGAAATAAATCACAAAAACATGACAGAATTATAGAACCAAAAACTCTTATTTAAACTCTTCCTTAAAAATCAATCGTTCATACAAGAAGAGAAAAGAAGGGGACATGTTACACATTTTGGTCGTGAACGCAGTTGCAAAATATGTAGATGGCCTTCTAGTGGATGGAGAAAAACCTTCGGAACGCCTAAGTTCTTCTTATGGAGGACGTCGGTGTGTGGAGTGTGGGGAGCTTCGGCTTCTTGATGAATTCTTGATCTTGGAGGAGACAAAGTGTTTAAGGACAGGTACTCGGCTGTATGGTGAGAGATGAGAATGAATGAGTCGAGCTCCCCTTTATATAGGAGAAGAGTAGGGTTTTTCCTACCAAAACAAGACTTTCCTTATGTACCCGGGCAAATCTGACAGTCTGTCTTCAAACGCGTTTTCCCGGAGTTTCAGATCTTGGAAAATTCCGATTCTTGTTTCATTGGAAAGCTTATTCAAAGGGCTATAAAATCCATATAAGGAACGCCATATTTGGAATTGAATTGGATTTACTACGGATTTTAGAAGTTAAGTGACCTGGCTGCCCTGTTTTCTTCTTCTTCAAGGAAAAGGAAATCTTCATATCTTCAAATCTTGCATTCATTATTCCCTAATAATTCTTGGCCGAATATACCATATTCTTGCACATATTTTGGCCCTCAAATCAGGTATTTATCTTCATGGAATATCCTCCAAAATTCGTCCATTATATGCTCCATATATTCCGCCATATTTGCTCTTTCCTGGGTTGCGCAGGAGAAATGGCTTCATCTTTTTGTCCACCATTTTGGTATCCATTTCTTTTGGCATTTGGTATTCAATTCTTGACACCATGTGGGAATGCATTTTAGTAAACAGTTGAAGACCATTCCTCGGACCATTTCTTCTCCGGAATTGAGAACTTCTCTCCTTAGCCCACTTTTAGCTCCAAATCGCCTCCTTTATTATTTTCTCCTTTATTTCTACCTAAAAGCACAAAGTAAGTTAGAAACATATTTATTAAGCATAAAATAAAGTTAAATGTAGAGAGAATTGCGTTAAGAATCAAGTATGCAATGCGTTGATCAAAACCCCCCACACTTAAACTTTGCTAGTCCCTAGCAAAACTAAAATAAAGGAAACGAGAAGGTAAGCTACATATTTCCAACGATGAAGCTAGCCTTCACGTTGAACACATTCCATGGACTCAAAATAAAATAAAAATAAAATAAAAACAACTTCTAAGCCCTTAGCACAATTTGTCTCAGAAATTTTCTTAAGTATATGGCGATGGAGTCACAAGATTCCATAGTGAAAAGTTCAACAATTTTCGAGAGATAAGAGAAATATGATCATGTCATGAACAAGTAGGACTTGGAGTAAACAATGGTGAAGTTAAAGTTATGCATGTTTCGAAAAAGTTTAAATCAATCTCACATGGATGCTCTCATCATATTTTCACTCATGAAAAGAGGTTCACTCAAAATGTATATGCATTGCATCGAAATACCTCATAATTACTTGCACAAGTGAACCAAACCATATGCTTACTCATGTAACTTACTCAACCAATTGAAGGCTACTCATCTTAAGGATCATAAAGGACTTTAGAAAGGTTGTAATGAGGCTAAAGCTAAGGCATTCGAAATTTAGATAAGTGGTGGTGTAAAAACGTTTCAAAGACTTAGTTTAGCACTTAGAATTCTTCAAATTCGTGGCTCATCCTTTCTACACTTCTTTTTGTGTCAAACTTCAGAATCGGGGGCCAATTTTCATCTTTTTGGGCCCTAACTTCATTCTAATCTTTATTTGTCCAAACTTTTACACTTAGAACTTTTGCCAGAGAGCTTTTACACATTTTTTTCTTTTCTTTCTTTTTTTTGTATTTTCGGCAATCATCTTTTGGACAAGTCTTCCCTTCTTTTGTATTCTTTCATCACTTTTTCCGCCACTTCTTTTATGCTAGCTTCGAAACCTCTTCACCAAGTCTTTAGAACAAGGGTAGGAACTCTACACTAGGCTAAGTGTTTATATATAATGTGGTAAATGAAAGAAAAGGCTTAACGTAGGCACAAAGGGGGGTAATCTAAGGGTATCGCAACTCGTGCGCACAATGGGACACAAGGCCATTTGGTTTAAGTGGTGGTAACCTAATTTGCCTTTAATCATATCCAAAATCAGAGCATATATCAACTTAAAAGCGTTGTAAATCTACATGAGTAAGTTCTAGTAATCTCTAGTTCATTAAAATCTATGGCAAGCAATTAGATGAAGCATGTTTTGTTTTTGAAAACCATATGCACGAAATTCACTCTCAAATGAAGTAATGTAGGCTCAAAAACTCACTTATAGGTTTGTATGATTTAAGACTTATTCTAACATGCGAAATCTATACCATGTTTAAGCATACCATATCCACTACATGTTATGACAATCAAAATATCTCACTTATCACAAGAAAACAGTTTAGTGCTTATTCACCGCCATATGTATTCTTTTCCGTCCATTTTCATCATAGACTAACTAAGGGCATCCTAAAAATGAAAAAGACTCTTTAAAAACCCTAAATTAAATAGAAAGACATAAAATAATTTTTTTTTAGGGCATCATCCGCCGGAAAGTTCCATTGTCCGCCCGGTTTTTGAAATTTTATGACTCAAATAAAGTTGTAAACCCCTCCCCCACACTTAAACTCTACATTGTCCTCAATGTATTTAAGGGAATCATAGAACTAAGTAGGAAGAGAGAGACCCACGAAAATTTTAGCTAAGGAAAGTAAATAAGCAATGAAATTAAAAAGATAAGGGAGGAGAGAACAAATCCTTGGCGATTTCCTCCATTGGGTTGCCTCCCAACAAGCGCTTGTTTTTTTTAACGTCTTACAGCCTAGACGTGATAGTTCTTCATGTTGTGTTTGACCGAATTGGGTCCTCAAACCGTGAATCTTCAATGATGTTGAAATGATAACCAGCAAAGTGTCATTCTCTCCCAAGTAAGCATACTTCAAATGAGCCGGTAACACTTTGAGTTCTAACTCCGGTGCCTTGATCACGGATGGAACAAGCTTGTTTTCTCCATAGACCAACGGAATAGGAGGTGGTCTATTAACAATCCGTGGAGCCTCATTGAGTGCCATAGCCATCTCAAGAATTCTAGGCTCCAAAATCTCGATAAGTGCATCAAAAAGGGCTTCATCCCGGAGTCGAGTCAGCCCCGCTCCTTCTTGTATAGCAATGTCGAGCACATCATCTCCAATGGTGTCTAAGTGTTGTTGAGCTGCCTCTTCTACCATATCCATCGAAAAAATGGCATTGACACCTGTCGTGGGAACCTTCATGGCATCTAATATGTTGAATTCAATCTTTTCTCCGTCAATCTCCATGGAAACCGTTCCCTCAAAAACATCAATCTTCGTTCTTGCAGTCCTCATGAAAGGTCGTCCAAGAAGCAATGGCGTGGTGTTCAAAGGACTCTCCTCCATGTCAACAATGTAAAAATCCGCTGGAAAAATCAGGTTGTTGACTTGAACAAGAACATCTTCAACGTATCCCCTAGGATACTTATGTGAACGGTCGGCTAGCTGAATGATGACGTTGTCTTGTTTGAGCTCGCCTAAATCCATGGATGCAAATAAGTAATAAGGCATTACGTTAATGGATGCACCAAGATCTAGCATAACATCTTCGAATTTGTTGTCACCAATCACGCAAGGAACAGAAAAGCTCCCCGGATCCTTCAATTTGGGGGGTAACCGACGCTGTAAAACCGCTGAAACGGTTGCATTCACCTTCACAACCTCCTTTGCTCTCGTTTGCCTCCTTTGGGTGCATAACTCTTTGAGAAATTTTGCATAGATAGGCACTTGCTTTATGCACTCGATCAAGGGCAGATTTACTTGCACCTTCCGAAAGATGTCCAAGATGTCTTCGTATTGATCATCTCTCTTAGATTTCGTTAACCTATATGGGAATGGTGCACGAGCAAACGAAGCATTAGTATTAACTAAACTTGAAGGGATAGAGTTAATACCTTTGTTTGGGGCAGATTGTGATGATGAGGGTTGTGCCTTAGTGGCGTGAGGAGCCACACTCTTCTTCTTCTCGGCATCTTTAGTAGCCGGATCTTTTTCTAAGTCCTCCTCCTCAAAATAGTGTTAGTATCAAAAAAAAATATACAAGTAATGCAAGACACTAACCAAAAACGTTGAAAATTAAAAGAAAGCAAGAAAAACACACAAAATCACACCAAAAAAATCACACGAAGAAAAACATACCAAAAACACACGAAAGCTGTAAAACACTAAGTTAAGACACTTCAAGAATTGTAGACGTGAATGCAAGGCTTTAGACTCCCTAAAATGAATGCAAAGTTGATAGAATAAGTTAAGACTCAATTTACACGTTTTCTGCAAAATTAGGCATATTTACAATGCAAAGATTTAGAAACATATATATATATATATACAAGTAGAGTAATGCAAGCACACCACGTTTCATTCAAATTCATGCTCAAAACAATTAAATCGTCATGCAAATGCATCAAACAAGAATCTAAGTGAAATATGAAGTGAATGCATAAGAGAAAATGTTAGAAACCTGCAGAAAACACACAAAGTTACGTGCTAAATACATGATGCAATGTGACCATACGTTTGGCCTCATGTCCCTAACTTCACTTAGGTTAGGGTACCCGGTGATGAAATCCGAGCATCACAAAGCCGTCGGCAGGTTATGCAAGCTATATGCAATGTGGTTAATTCTTTACAAGTTAAAATGCACACGAAATTTACAAGTAATATGCACAAGTATTTTGTTCATTGAGTTTCGCCTTCAATTTAAAGAGAATACGTTCGGTTAGCCTTTAGGTCTTTCATTGGACGTGCGACCCGCGCGATAAAATGTACATTCTCAATCAATCGGCCTTGGTTCAATCGAAAAACATGGCCAGTTGGGGATAGAGATAACGCGAGAGGCAGGACTAATTTCGACGATGCATCCCGAGGCTTACCGATCATGGAAAGTAGATTTAGTCTTTGTCTTCTTTGGGCAACTTTAATAAGCTTGGCCAGTTGGCAAGAGAGACCACGAGAGGCAGGACCGATTTGAAATCTCGGATCCAAAACCCGTCATAGAAACCGTCACCTTCTAGACACCAAGTTACCAAAGATTTCTTACTCAAAGACAAGTATTCATCCACTCACCGGATCATTGGTATATACTCCATTGATGCAAGTCTTTCTTAGATCCAGAACCTGTCACCAGTCATAACCCGTTCTAGACACCATGTCCGACATTCAGCCAAAATTTCGAGAAAGACATTCCCTCAAGTTCTTTGTAAACTCCGCCCTCGACCTTATGTCCATAACTTCACTTAGGTTATGGTGTGCGGTGATGAAATCCACACATCACAAGGGGTTAAGGAGATAAGAAAGAAAAAGAGACGCCATCTATTCCAATGAGTGAGACTTAATCAACCAAATTCGCGTACTCAATGTAAATCGAAGACTTCCTTTAATATGTACCTATTTACATGGCTGCAAAACAAAAGGTTAGAATGAAACTTATTATGAACATGTATGAAAATGTCGGCACTTTACATATTTACTTACATATTCCGACATATATGTATACACTTATTTACACATATTCACATATTTACAAGCATAAACACACAATTCTTTACAATCCCCGGCAACGGCGCCAAAATTGATACGCGACTTTGCAACCATTAAATTATCACTTAACAATCAACAAAAACGCATAAACAATTAAAACCCTTTGGTGTAGATGTAGCATTGGTAAATAGGGTATCGTTCTTAACCGGGGATTGAGGGTGCATGCATATTTACGCTATGGTTTGAAAGGGGGGTTTAAAAGGTTTGTTTATTATCTACGAAATAAAGACAAGAACATGGCATAGCAAACAAATCGTGGCTTCTTAGTTCTAACATGTTTAAACTCATAGACAAGCAAAACAAACAAGAACATAGAATCCTAAACATGCTTACTAAAACCGAAAATAAAGTTTAATAACATATATACACGTTGATCATCTCATCATACTCACCTCATTCCTTTATAACCTAGTCATATTTTATGCAACCTATTAAAAATCTAAGTCTTTACTATGTTGTTCATGTATTTCTCGAATGGCAATGTTTTCGAACCAAGAACGCTCGCATTCTAGACACATCATAACTTAAACCAAGAACGCTCGCATTTCAGTTAAGCATTAAGCATAGAAAACACATGCATAACAAAGAACTCATATTCGAAATAAATCACAAAAACATGACAGAATTATAGAACCAAAAACTCTTATTTAAACTCTTCCTTAAAAATCAATCGTTCATACAAGAAGAGAAAAGAAGGGGACATGTTACACATTTTGGTCGTGAACGCAGTTGCAAAATATGTAGATGGCCTTCTAGTGGATGGAGAAAAACCTTCGGA
The DNA here is from genome assembly GCA_946800695.1 of Geum urbanum. Lineage (NCBI taxonomy): Eukaryota > Viridiplantae > Streptophyta > Magnoliopsida > Rosales > Rosaceae > Geum > Geum urbanum. The sequence continues at coordinate 32,670,841 of OX327000.1, read as the reverse complement.
ACGCCTAAGTTCTTCTTATGGAGGACGTCGGTGTGTGGAGTGTGGGGAGCTTCGGCTTCTTGATGAATTCTTGATCTTGGAGGAGACAAAGTGTTTAAGGACAGGTACTCGGCTGTATGGTGAGAGATGAGAATGAATGAGTCGAGCTCCCCTTTATATAGGAGAAGAGTAGGGTTTTTCCTACCAAAACAAGACTTTCCTTATGTACCCGGGCAAATCTGACAGTCTGTCTTCAAACGCGTTTTCCCGGAGTTTCAGATCTTGGAAAATTCCGATTCTTGTTTCATTGGAAAGCTTATTCAAAGGGCTATAAAATCCATATAAGGAACGCCATATTTGGAATTGAATTGGATTTACTACGGATTTTAGAAGTTAAGTGACCTGGCTGCCCTGTTTTCTTCTTCTTCAAGGAAAAGGAAATCTTCATATCTTCAAATCTTGCATTCATTATTCCCTAATAATTCTTGGCCGAATATACCATATTCTTGCACATATTTTGGCCCTCAAATCAGGTATTTATCTTCATGGAATATCCTCCAAAATTCGTCCATTATATGCTCCATATATTCCGCCATATTTGCTCTTTCCTGGGTTGCGCAGGAGAAATGGCTTCATCTTTTTGTCCACCATTTTGGTATCCATTTCTTTTGGCATTTGGTATTCAATTCTTGACACCATGTGGGAATGCATTTTAGTAAACAGTTGAAGACCATTCCTCGGACCATTTCTTCTCCGGAATTGAGAACTTCTCTCCTTAGCCCACTTTTAGCTCCAAATCGCCTCCTTTATTATTTTCTCCTTTATTTCTACCTAAAAGCACAAAGTAAGTTAGAAACATATTTATTAAGCATAAAATAAAGTTAAATGTAGAGAGAATTGCGTTAAGAATCAAGTATGAAATGCGTTGATCAGCTCCTGCCACATTGCTTGTACATAGTCTTTGCCAATCAGTTGATGCTGATCCATGATTCTGAGTGATTGGACATTAATCTCTAATGGTAAGACAACATCATGACCAAACATGAGCGCATATGGAGCAGTCCCGGTAGGACTACGTTTGGAAGTGTGATACGCCCACAAAGTACTGAATAACTTCTCATGCCAAAGTCTAGGGTTGTTTGCGAGCATGCGTTTAAGGATGTGGAGAATCAATTTGTTGCTTGCTTCAGCCTGACCATTAGATTATGCGTAATATGCTGAAGAATGCAAAAACTTGATCCCAAAGTCCATTATTAAGTCTTCTACTTCCCCGGACATGAATGCGGTTCCTCGATCAGAAACGAAGCATTTCGGAATTCCAAAGCGGCAGATGATATCCTCATATAGGAACTGCCTTATTGCAGCAACGGAAGCCACTTTCAAAGGCCTCGCTTCTACCCACTTGGTGAAGAAATCTGTAGCAACAATGATGAACTTATGCTGCATAGAAGAATGAGGATGAATCAAACTGATTAGATCTAATACCCATCCTCACGCTGGCCATAGTTTGATGATTAGCTACATAGGAATGTTTGGAATGTGGCTGACTGGTCCATGAGCCTGACAGTCCTCGCACCCCTTTGTAAAGGTAATACAATCCTTTAACATCGAAGGCCAAAAGTACCCGTGTCTCCGCAGAAGCCATCTCATCTTCGGGCCAGATTGGTGAGCTCCTCAGACCCCTAAATTCACTTCTTGCAGTAGCTGCTTCACTTAAATCCCGAAGACACAGACCATATCCACTCCATCTTCTCCATGTCTTAATAGCTCATTACCTCGGAGAATGTAATTTGGAGCAAAATATCGGATCCTCTTGTCCACCGACGAACTAGGATCCTGCAAGTATGAGATAATCGGCTGTCTCCAATCATCATCAATGGTAGTAAGGGCTGCAATATACCACTCGTCCTTTTCTTCCTTTCTAGCCATAAAGGAAGGCAATGTACGCACCTCTACTTTCATTAGGCGCTCATGGACGTCATCGACCAACTCAATTTCTGTAGCAAGTTGAGCCAACTCATTCACTGCAAAGTTCTCTCCATGGGGAATATGAGTCAAGGTAACTTCTGTGAACAGCTCCAACAACTCGCTAGCCCTTTTTACGTATGGCTCAAGGATGAAGCCCGTCTTGAACGTAGCTTGGAGTTTTCTGATCACAAGCAACGAATCTCCCCAGACTTGGATCTCTGTGGCACCTAAATCCCATAGAAGCTCAAGTCCAATGATTAATGCCTCGTATTCTGCTGCATTGTTAGAACAATTATATTCGAGAGGGAATGAATAGGCAAACACTTCACCCTAAGGGTTGACCAAAGCTATTCCTGCCCCTAAGAAGGCACTTGTGCTAGACCTATCAAAGTAAAGCTTCCAAGGAGCCAAAGAGATGTGTGACAATTCTAGCTCCCGCTGCTCTGAAAAATCCTCCATAGGGTGGTGAGTGAGGAAATCAGCCACTGCCTGCCCTTTTACAGCCTTCTACAGAACGTATTGTAGTGAAAACTCAGACAGTGCGAGAATCCACTTCCCTATCCATCCTTTAAGTATAGGTCAGGCTAACATGTATCAAACCGGGTCTGTTTGTGCGATGACGCATGTCGTGAAAGACAGCATGTAATGCTGCAATTTGCAACCAAAAAAATAAAGAGCAAGGCAGAGCTTCTTCATCAATGTATACCTACTCTCGCAATCCGTAAGGGTTCTGCTTATGTAAAATATGGCTCGCTCCGTCTTCACCTCATCATCTTGTGCCAATAAGCTCGCTATAGAAAATTCAGTCGCTGAAATATAAAGCTTTAATGGCACTCCCTTCCGTGGTGGTACCAAGACTAGCAGATTAACTAAGTATTTCTTGATGGTATCAAACACCTCCTGATGAACCTATTCCCATACGAACTCCTTTTCTCCCTACAATTTAAGTATAGGTGCAAAGGGCTTAGTCTTTCCCGCAACATTTGTAATGAACCTTCTCAAGAAGTTGATCTTTTCGAGTAGTTGCTGAAGTTTGCGTTTGTTCTTCTGAGGAAAATCTTTAAGTACTGCCTATTTATTGTCATCCGGGACCTCTATGCCCCGCTGATGGACCAAGAAACCAAGAAAGTCTCCCGCTTGTACTCCAAACACGCATTTGGCAGGATTCATTTTGAGTTGATGCTTCCTCATCCGCATGAACACTTGTCGTAGGTCTTCCACATGAGCTGACCTTTGTTTTGACTTAACCACAACATCATCAATATAGACCTTCATTGTGTCACTGGCTAGGTTGTGGAAGATGTAGTGCATTGCTCGCTAATATGTTGCTCCTGCGTTCTTCAATCCAAATGGCATGTTGACGTATTCGAAGACTCTTAAAACCCCTGGGCATCGAAACACAGTCTTGTTTCTATCCTCTTAGGCTGCCGGGATTTGATGATATCCCGATGTACCGTCCATGAAGGAGAGCATCTCGTGTCTTGCAACCATATCGACAAGCAGGTCAGCAACTGGCATAGGGTAAGCATCTTTCAGTGTAGCTTGATTTAGATCTCTATAATCTACGTATACCCTGATTTTACCATTCTTTTTCCTTATGGGAACTATATTGGATATCCATTCCGTATATTTAGCCACTTGGATAACTCCAGACTTTAACATCTTTTTGATTTTGAAAAGACTTGACCCTGATTTAGTTTCCTAAACTAGAATCAGACCCTTTCTGAAAACATGAACTTTCAAAAATCATTGAAATTTTGGCAGAGTTCCACTATATCGCGTAGTTACCATTAACCTGTAGCGGAAAATACACTTCATCCTATGCCACAAAAGCCAAACCGTGGGTATCAATCCCATCCGGATTTCTCAAAAACATATCATAACGTAAAGCAATACACAAAACTATAGCTTTACAGAAATCCGGGAAATCATGTGAAAATATAAACATAATAGTGTTCAGAGCGACCTCTAGTATATACATATATACATAATAGTAGGCCAAACTAAAAACCTACTGAGAAAGAAAAAATGGCTCGAATACTAAGCCTCCAACCTCGACGTGCGACACCTGAATCCAAACTGCAATTTGGGCATTGAAAACAAAGAGCCCAGAGAAAGACATATAAACCGTTAGAGTGAGTGGACGAAAATAAATGTCTTTCGCCGAATAAATATATATGTTTATAAAACATATGCGAGTCTAGATGCATAAAAATTATATGGTACATGAGGGAGACTCTAACTCCTCACACGTACAGAGCATGCATCGGAAATCCTGCGGGGTCACTCATGGACACATCCGTGCTAGTACAGTCTGAATCACGGGATCCCTGATCCTCATGTGATTCCAACCAGAAAGGGCCTCAGGTCAGGGTATCTGCTCCCCCCTCCCCCCGGTAAAGACCTCGAGTCAGGGTAACAGTCCCCCCCCCCCCCCCCCCCCGGTAAACATCCTAGGGAATCAGCCGGGATGCTAAGTGTATCGATACAACTACTACTGAGACTGTACTCTGAGACTGTACTCTATGTAAACAAAATCATTAAGGTTTCCATGCAAATGCATAAAGCGTAATGTAAAAGCATACTCGTAATGCATAATTATAAAAGCATATTCGTAAATGCATAATCATAAAACACATGCTTGTATAGTTCATAATCATAACTGCATGCTCATGCTCATAAAATGTATATAAAAGACTCGCAACCAACAGTGAAAAGAAATGTCCACTCACAGACAAGCACAATACAAAAATGCGTTAATCTCGTGATCCGGCGGAAGATCCCTCGCCAAGTGTACGATCCCGATTTCCTAAATAGTCACAAATACCATTGATCAAAATCACAATTCAAAACTCTGAACCACACCTCGGAAACCAACCATTTCCAGAAACATATAACTCGAATATCAACGAAATCGTCAAAAATCTCATAAATACTCTACTTATCCCTCGACACAAAATCCACCACCCAAATCAACTCAATAATCTCAAGACTACGATCGGGGTGCGATTACAAGCAAAACGGTATAAAACTTCCTAAAAATTCCAAAAAGTCAACTTCGTCGGAGCTCCGCCGTTGACCGCCGCCGCAGCGTCAACGGTGGCCAATTCCGATGAAAATTTCCATATCACATCTACTCCTCAAGCCCAACAACTTTTTCTTCTACACCAACCTCCAATTCAAAACCCACCGACCGGAATCAAACCCGAAAGTTCCAAACTTCATTGATTCCGGCGAGATTCCAGCGATCTCCAAACGGCATCTAATTCTGAAATTCTTTCACCCAAAAGCATCTATGAGTTGAGGGGAGTAAAACCCCCAACCCCATCGACCCCAAAAGTGGCCGGAAAAGCTCGCCCAATTCTGGTAAAAATTTGAAACTTTATCAAGTTGGTTCTCCCTCAAAACTCAACCAAATCAACTCAAACCAAGTTCAAAACAATAGGAAATCACGAGAGGAAGCTAACCATACCAAGCTTGAGGTCTGAAGTGGCCGGAATCAAAAAGTCGATCGGTGGTCAACGGCGGTGCCAAAATCCTTCGGTCAACGGTCCAATTTTGGTCAACTTGGCCCAAATGTGATTTTTCGACAATTTTACAATTATGTCGATATTTATACTTGCGACTAAAATGATCAACGGTCGAAAACGAATAGAATCCAAACGGATAAATACGATTAAATCTAACGGTCGGAAATATTCATAACATATTCATCGGACATCGGAAAAAATCCTTGAAAAACTCCTACGAACTCGAAATAATAAACTCTACAACTCTCGTGAAGGAACTCATATCAAATTCTCGCCCGATAATTTAGTCACAAACAAGGCCGCCAAATCGATTAAATACCACAAACTACGATTATACGTGAAACTCGCGAATTAAGCCGATTAACTACCATTTCCGGTTTGGGTTGTCACAGATTTCTTCTTTGACCAGTGTCGTTGTCTCTGGATTCATCCTCTGCATCTGTTGATGGACTGGCTTTCTCCCCTCTGCGATTGGGAGCTTTTGGACAACCAGCTCCGATGACACTCCTGGCATATCCTCAAATTTTTCTGCAAAGCAATCTTTGTATTCGAATAAGAGATCAACGAGCCCCTTTCTCTCTTTAAGCTCAAGAAAAGTGCTGATAGCTACTCCATTAGCTCAGCGATAGTTCCCAAGTTAATCATTTAAGTTGGATCCCTAACCTTAGTTGGCGTATCATCTAAGGCTGCGGGAGCAAGCTGGATGGATGTATCATCCCAAACACTCATAGGCTCGCGACTCAATCATATAAGTGTGCAATCTTGCATATAGAGAAGCACAAGCCTCTGCTTCCTTTTCCTTGGATGGACGTATCATTGACAGCTCGTGGAGGCTAGCTCCAGAAAGTAGGGTCATGCTCTGTCTTCTCTTGCTTGCACGACTCCCCACCGAGCTAGTTTCGAGGCCGTGACTCCAACGGGTAAGCCTTTCTTATCAACGTCGTATACTTCCAATGGCCTAAGATTTCCATTGTAGTAATCGGCATCCAGCGCATTCATAGAGACTGAATATGGTCGTGGGTCAGCATTGATGATGTGTGATTCTGATGTCTCCATATCCTATATGAGGAGCTACTGATGAAGTGACGACGACACGCAATAACTTCTATGGATCAAATCTCTACCTAGTATTGCACTGAAAGGTGAACTGCATTCAATGACGAAGAAGGTGTGCACCCCTACTACAGGTCCAACCTTGACTTTGATGAATAGTAGCCCTAAGGTCTACGAGACAGTCCCTTCAAAGTTTTTGATTGTCATGGACGTGGCTTGGATGGCTAATCTTGGATACTTAGCAATGTCATTGCTCGAGTAGTTAATACATTCACCGCTGCACTAGTATCCATAATGACTTTGCTAAGTTGAATGCCCCCCATGCCCGCAGTGATGTACAATGGTCTCATGTGCGAGGCCATCGTAGCTGTTGGTTTAAAGAACATCATGTAGGATTTTTGCATGACAGGATCCACAACCGGTTCCTATTCCTCCAGTTCTTCACGTTCTGTCAAAGGTAATTCTTGAATACTCTTGTTTACAACAGCCACTTGTATTGCCTTGGCTGGTTTAGCAAACTTGGCTGGTAGAAAGTATACCATACCGACGTGCATATCTTTAGTTTAAACTTCTTCCAAGTTTTCATCATCTTCCTCATAGTCAACCAGTTGTTCATCGTCTGCCTTAGCTTATGCTAATAACAGTTCCTGTGGCTTCTCATTAACTAGTTGCTCCCGCACATAAACCTCGGACTCCAGCTTCTCTATTGAGTTTAATTTGGGTGTAAGCAACGACTCACCAGGCACTACTTTTATGACATTGTCCTTGGAAGTAGCAAGAGCGAGCTTCTTTTTCTCCTCAATCACCAAAGGTTTTGGTTTCCACCGCAATACCGATTTCTTTCTTGGTTCAATAACTAGCGCTGCCTTAGGTTCGATGCATTTGAAGACTGATTTCTGCACTGATTTGTCTTCAACCACGTCCCGAGCCTTTTTAGGCACATGTTATGCCTCTACTTTAGGCTGTGGTTTGTCAATTCAAGAAAACATACTGGATCTGCATTCTTGCCCCTTTGGTTTGCTGGAGCCCTAATCAAACGTAATCATGGGTGTGGCTGAGAGCCTGTTCAGCCTTCGTTGAATCTGCTTCGGGGATTCCTTCAACTGCTCTGGGTTAATCAAGCCTCTATCCAAGGCTTCCAAAGTTCTCTTGGCATCTCCATACTGATGCTGCAATTTCCTTTTCCTAGTGGAAGTCATCTCTACTATTTTGCCTCCTGACTTCGCATACCAGACATCCTCCTTGATCACTACTCGGCTCACAGGAGGGATATAAGGTTTGCTTGACTCTGTCCATTGCCTGTCATTGGTATTCCCATCTTCCTTTTCAGCCAGTCGCATACGTTTAAACCGATTAGACTCCTTGGCCACTGTCCGAGACTCTTTTGGGCTTGCCGACTGATAGATTTCTGGTGGAGACTTGACCATTGAGCCCATTCATACAGCATCCATAAAACTATTCATAGGTCATCTTGAGACCGCACTCTACTTTGCAACGAGTACACAACACTACCAGGGTCATTTCTCGGCAGACCTCATTTCTCTTCTCCTTGGGATCTTCTTTGCTATTGGTGCGATTAACTGGCTCGGTGGTGGCTTTTAGGTACAATTTCTGCTTTCGCTTGGTTCCTTCGCTCCAGGATACCTCCAGAGTTCCCACCATAAATGATCCTGCAGCAGCCTCTTCCTTCTCGCAATCCGGAAGCGTAATATCTCCCTCATCTATCCATCACTGGATCTGTTCTCGCAAAGCAGTGCACTGGTTGGTATTGTGTGACTAAAAGTGATGGAATTTGTAATATAATACCTTATGTGGCGGAATGGCTATGGGTTTGGGTACGTTCGCAATACCAGCTTTGATTAACTCCTTTAGGATTTCCTCCAGATTGTCACTGCGAAACCCCTCAGTAGCATTTGATCTTACCAGCTCTACTGCTCCTACCGAGGCATCTGCGAAAGGTTGTCGCTCAAGTAAAGCAATTTGTGGTGATGCATCGACGACAAGCTTTCCTTCGTTAATCTTCTTCTGGATCTGATATTTTAATTTGATGCAATCCTTGGTCGTGTGATTCCACATGTTATGAAACTTGCAATACTTTTTCCCTTTGAGCTGCTCGACAGAAGGGAATGCTCCGAAGTCTGACTTAGTCAGCTTCCTATCAATCAAATCCTCTTTTGATCTCATGAGCCACATTCGCATCATAAGTATAGGATTCGAAATTTGATTTTATGAACACACTAGTCAACACTCGCACTGGTCCCTTCGACGGAATGATATTTTTTGACTTAACTGTGTGCTTGACTATCAACTCCAGACCATCCACCATAGCATCATCCGAGTCATATCCATCAGACTCCTCCTATTCTTATACTATTGCTACCATCTTAGGGCATTCCCGATATGGAGTCTTTGGAGTATAAGTTTCTCTAGACGCATTCCGCCAATTATTATCTTCTTCATATGTAGCATGAGTCTGAGCCAAGGCATCAATGAGAGCGTTCATAAGTATAAAATTCGAAATCTGATTTTATGAACACACTAGTCAACACTCGCACTGGTCCCTTCGACGGAATGATATTTTTTGACTTAACTGTGTGCTTGACTATCAACTCCAGACCAGCCACCATAGCATCATCCGAGTCATATCCATCAGATTCCTCCTCTTCTTATACTGTTGCTACCATCTTAGGGCATTCCCGATATGGAGTCTTTGGAGAATAAGTTTCTCTAGACGCATTCTGCCGATTATCATCTTCTTCATACGTAGCATGAGTCTGAGCCACGACATCAATGAGAGCGTTCAACGATGTGAACCTTGCGTCAACATACTTGGTGTGTAACCTTTCCTCGAGTCCTCCGACTGCAATGTCCACCAACTCTTCCATTGTACAGGAAGTTCTACTCTTGGTATATTCGGTTCGGAACCGGTGCAGATATGCTACTGGTGATTCACTTGGCATCTGTACCATCTGGCATAACTTACCAAGCTTTACAGCTGGTTCAGCCCCGCCAAAGTGCTCAGTAAACAACCTCTCCATCATTGCCCAGTCGCGGACTGAGCCCTGCGGTAGGTTGCTGTACCAATGTAATGTTGCGCCTCACAATGAGGATGCGAAGACTCTCAGTTTAAACTCACCAAGCCTACCCCATGGTCCACAATCAAGCTTGAATTGGGCAATGTGGGTAACCGCCGGCTCTGCTCCATTTCCACTAAAGCGAGTAAACGAGATTGTTTGGTAACACTTAGGCCACTTCCAACCAAATGGTGGTGGTGGAAAGGGATCGTTGTAGGTTATTGGAGTTTCTCCCATACCCGGGAGCCTCTGATTGATGATCTGGTTAATCCTCTTTTCCAGCTCCCGCTTGGGGGTTCGCTCGCTAAAGAGGTGAAGCTGGGAAGTCATCATCCTTAACATCTTCATCATCATGGAAAGAAGGGTCTCGCTCCCCCAACCTGTCATTGATCAACGCAAAGCTGGCTTTCATAGTGTTGGTAAGATTAGTGAGAGCCGCTGTGAGAGCATCAAATTTCTTGCCGTTGTCAGCGCGTTCAATTTCTCGAGCCTTGTACAGGCCGTCAAGTCTGTTCTGAACTCTAGACACTGTCATGTTGCTAGTTTCCATATTGTTCAGAATTCATTCGATATTGACGTTTCACCGTTGTTCTTGTTCAAGCGAGAATTCTTTGTAGGCCTCAATGTCCATGACCTTTATCTCCTCGATGCTCTTAAGTTCTGACGATGATGATGGTTGATCCTTAGTCATTATTGCACCAAACCTCTGTATTACTTCTTCGTTACTTAATCCTCTGCAAGCAGCCAAATTGTGTTCTCTGAACGCGGGTGCAGGATGCTTGAGGTAACTCATGAAGGTTTTGTGGTACGGATCAATGATTTGAATACACTACCTGAGTCCCACTGGACATGCCAAAATGTTTGGCTTCGATTTTTCTCTAATCAAGTCGTTGCGAGTGGAGTGATCGCAAACTGTCTCTTTTCTTGTCCGCAATCGTTGTTGTGTTGTGTGCGAGGCATGCCACTACTGAGGGAAGAATGTAGTAATGTAGTGCACTGCGTAGTATCTGCTTCTTATCAAGAAATTGGAGTGGGGAGAGCTCCAACCCCACTCGTTGAGTTCTACTTGTCTTGATACAAGATGTAGGCTTTGTGTCTCTCTGCTTGAGCCACAAAGAATCGATACTTCACACTTGTGGGCAACTATAAAGCAGAGCAATCCTCAGGATGAAGTGTTGAGAACACCGGATAGTGTGACGCCGTAGATCTTAAGAATCCCCATGCTCTGTCGGATGGCCTAGATCCTGAATTCGCTGTCGCCGGTTGGTTAGCTTGAGAGAACCTTCAAATCCCATGCTCTTTCAGGTGGCCTACATTTTGAGTTCACTGGTTGCTAGTTATTTACTCGGGGTGAGTAGATTTGCTGGTGCGCAAATTGTGTATGTGTGTAGATGTCCGCAAATCTGCTCCGCTTTGTGTATTTATAGTGGTAGAAACTCAAATCCTCCTCGCTTGATAAGGTAACCATTATTAATCAGGAATGATAGCCGACCTTTTAGGTTTCCTAGACTATCCAGGAATCGCATAGATTTCTTTCCAGATTCGCAGCCGGATACCTTTCCAAATTCGCAGCTCCTTATTGAGCCACTAGTAGCTGGCCCATTTTACCTTCCGAAGCTCAAAGTATTAGAATAAATATTTAGTTTATTTTGGGCCTAAACACAATATTTCATGACGAAGGGAAGCAATGTTGAAGGAAGGTGTAGCCAAGGATGTAACCAATTGCAAGATTAGATTGTCTTAACATTGTTCGTTAGAAGGGAGAAGTAGTTGAAAATGTAAAGATTGTTTGTTAATGGTTACTTGGTCGGGTTTCATTTGAGTCATTTCGAATGAATCTTGTGTAAAACGAAGAATAATGTCTAATTAGGGTCGATCAATTTTAACAAATTCACTTCCATTGAAAGACTAAAGGTCAAAGTTTGAAAAAGCAATCCAGTTTTACGATTCATTATCTCAGCTTAGTAAAACATTTAAATTCTCTTTCCCATTTTAATATTTTTTTTAGCACAAACGAGAACTATTTCATTAGCGGAATAATAGATAGAGTATACAATGATCACCTTCAGTGGGCTACGGTAATATTGCTAACTGTTTGAGCTAGTCTAAACTATCTATATACTACTATCATGCGACACTCTTTAGAACTGGTAATTTAGGAGAACCTCAATCAATGGCCAACGAATACAATCATAACATTGATCAATCAAAACTCAACTACTCCGGTGGAACTACGGCCTCCATCACATGGACCTCCATAATTATCACCGCCTCCTTGACATAAGCGAAATTGGCTTGTCAAATAGGTTTAGCTTTGAAGCGCACAATCCACTTCAAAAGAAGCCCAATCCATGACAGATCATGCATCAAACCAATGAGTAAATATTGGATATCGAAGATATATCGACTGTAAAAAATACGGATATTTTAACGGAAATATCGATTCAGTACAAAATCGACGGAAATTAAGATAAATACATGAAAATTTGTATTGAAACTTTATGAGATTCTTATATGATCAATATGTGTTTTGAAACTTGTAACTTGTGTTCTGTTGATTATTAATAGAGATTATTTGATTAAGTTTTTAGGTTATTGGCGTGGTGGGTTTTATGCTTTGGATTTATTGCGATCAACATATATGTAAAGTCAAAATCTCAGATAAATTCGAAAATATCGAGGATTTTGGTGATATATAAGAAAATATCGAATATTTTGGAAATCTCGGGCGAAAGATATTGATATGTATGATTAAAATTGAGAAGGAAAAAAAAATGTCGCAAAAATATCGAGGATATTATCGATATTTCATTCCTTGCATTAGACCCAAATAAAAAAAATCTAGCCTAGAGATGGGCCACAACAACCCACCAGACGAAGACTCGTTGGCCACGTAGAGCTCAAACTCGCGACGGGAAAGACATCGGCCTATCCCGAGCCGGTTGGCCAACACCAACCTTGCGTGTTTTAGAAACATCCCCATACCACCTCTGCCTAGATCCAGCAAACTCGAGCGTTGATAGCCGCCATGTGATGCCATCCCCAACCCGGCCACGATAAAGCCTAAGAGGACGAGAGTGAGACGTCCAGAGAAGACAAAAGGGGGTGTTGCGAACCAGGTTGAGGCCAAAAGGAACATGCCGCCCCAGTGTGCCTAGAGTTTGAGAGTACTCGCGAATTTCGCATTATTTTGAAGAGATTGTTCTCTCCAGGTGATTTTTTTTTCATTTAAATCTTTTATATTTAGTGAAATGACAAAACTGAGTTGTGTAATCCAATGTAAATATCTCATTTACGTAACGCAATTTCTGTCATTTCTAAAAAATAATTAAAAATAGTGAAATAACTTAAATAAATTAAGAAGGAAATAACAAATGAAATAACTATACATTTCCAATTACCTCTTATTTGTCTATTTAGTAGATTACCTAAAACAGAATGGCTCAAGGAAGGGCTACCAGGTGCATATATAGTATACCTTTGTGTGGTAGGTCAAGCTGTCAAAAAGCTTCTGACCGAAAGTCCCAAATCCATGATTTTGGATAAAACCGCCTACTCGCCATGAGATAGGCCTGGCTACAAGACCCGAAGAACCAATCCGAAAGAACCGGATTCGTACGGTTCGGTTTCGAATCTCTAAAAAAATTGTGTTTTTTAAAATTCGGTTCCGGATCCGTCACGATTTCGGATCCTGATATCAAAAAATAATCAGATCCGAAGGAACCGTTTTATAATTAACACAACTCATATATATAAGCCCAACTATATAATTCTTAAATATTCAAACCCAAATAAGGCGGCCCAACTCAAACACCTACTTTTTTTTTCTTTCTAATTCAATTAATTTCAATTTGTCACAATTTTTTTAGCCCTATGAAATTTAATTTGATGACTGATATGATGAAAATATGATCTTGATGGATGACAAGTTGATATGTTGATGACCATATGTGGTTTAATATGCAAATTATAGGTTTTTATATTATATATGCAACGATGTCAAACATAAAGTAAGAGAATTTTGAAGTCCAATTTAGAAAAATATCATTTTTCATTTTTTGATTTTTTTTTTTTCAAACGAATTTTCAACGAGAACCAAGAACCGCTAGAATCGTAACCAAACGGTTCTGATTCCAAACGGTTCCATTCATGATTGTTACAGAACTGAACGAAATACAAACAAACGGTTCTTGATTCAGATCTTAAATTTTTTGACTAGATCCGAACCGAATTCTGACTTACCATGAGATCAATGAAATCACACCACATTGACATGAGAGATAAGCTTTTCTGATACGGCGCGATCTCATTAGTGCCAATCGGGTAGGGCGGTCTTACTCATAACTGGTTCAATCCCATATAAACTATGGCTGCCGGCCGGAGGATAGTAATTACCCACTTGAACGTTTAGTGGGCCTGGGTCCCCAAGTCCAAAACAAGTGTTCGGGTTTTAATTGGATTGGGATTTTATATCTAATGGACATAGGGATCGGACCTTATTATAGCGATCCACCAAAACCAACCTAGCTATGAGTGCTATGACAACTTATTACACTGTTACACAACACTCCAAAACGTCGACTCTCCTTCGTAATGATGGAGACCAGCCATTCTTCCCTCTCCCACAAACCATTTTGACACTCCCTCGTACGTCTCTCTCTCTCTCCGACTCTTCCTCCTATCAGTTATCCCTCTCTGAAACAACACTCCAGCAAGAATTTAAAATCTCCATTTCCGCTTCTGGAAAACAATTTACTCACAATCAATACCAGGGAATAGGAACTCGTTGGACCGATTAACCAAAAAGTCAAACTGAATTATCCGAAAATTACGGATTCGGGTCAGATCTTTAAAATAAAAACAGTTTAATATGTTAAATTCAGACCGGATTTAAAGTTCAGGTATTACTTTCGTAAAATAGTTAAACCCAAAAAATTTGAATAAAATTTTAGTAATACACATGTCACATTTTAATTGGTTATTGCAACAACTTTTATTTCACTTTATTTCAATATAGCCTAGTAATTAATAAGGTCACCTATATAATGCATATATAATATAGCCATAATTTTAATAGACTTGGTTGTATAGTAACTTGATTGTCATTCAATTGCTAATTGAAGTTTTTCCATTTTAAATTTGTGTATTTTGTGTCTAATATAATTCGCTAACTCTTATTTTTTATATTTGTGCACTTGAAGTGTTGTAATAGGCTATAAAAGTCTAATGGATTTATCTTTGGAGTATTGAGAGATTTTGTAGTATGCATTAAGAACTATGTATTTTGAGGTTGTGTATTTTCATTTTTTTTCCAATCTATAATTTGTTAGAACCCGAAAACCCAACAAATCCGAACCCAAATAATTCGGGTTGGGTTGAGTTCGGATTTGCTTAAAAAAATTTCAACCCTAACTCATATTGTACAATTCAAGTTCGGGTCCTATTATTTTGTGCACAAACCCGAACAAAACCAGGCCTACCAGGGATATTGATTGACCATAATATCAACTACCATTTTCTTTTATGTAACTCCATTCATTCTTATATAACCATCTCCGGTTCTGCGTTTCAACTCTACCAACTAAATATATATATATATAGCCATTCTTATTCTGCTTCATCTTTCTTCTCTGTCCGATCGATCATGGATACTAGTGTTGCAGTACTCGTTGTAGTACTGGCACTGGTTTCTGTTGTGCATGCGCTTCGAGGGTGTGATGTTTCTCACGGGAAATGGGTGCGTGACGATTCATACCCTCTTTACGAAGCTTCGAGCTGCCCCTTTATTGAGAAGGAATTTGATTGTGTCAAGAATGGTCGCCCAGATAAAGACTATCTCAAATTTAGATGGCAGCCTATTGGCTGCAACTTACCCAGGTATCTATACATATAACTCTACATCACACATAATATGCCTTAATTTTACTCAGATATGTTATGTTGTCGAAACTGTCATTTTTTCATTCAAAATATTGTCGTCGATCGATTTGCGAATTTGAATTGTATAAAATGTGTGATATAACTAGATTTAGTATTCGATAAGTCGTTGGTTCTCCCAGAATTTTTTTCGATGTTGGATTAGGGTTACTCTTGATCAAGAAGTACTAGGATGAAATGCATTAGCTATGACATAATTTTATTTTTCTTTCAGCTCCGTACTAGTCTTTGTAAATGTCACTATTTATTAATTGATAAGGTTTCATGAGTACGTTGAGACACTTCACCAAACCATGGAGACTCATATTAATTCCAAATTTAGTTCCGGACGGAACTCGAATGTGAGATTTCTCTTTCAAGCTAGGCAAATCAGAATGACAGATTTATGAGAGAATTGAAATCACACAGTGAAATCTAAAGCTTCAGCATGTATAATTAATATGATCTCAATGTGATACCGATGTTAATCAAGCAGTACGTGATGGTTAATTATTATCTCTGGAACCACAAACTCTCTTAATCTAGCTCCATGTGTTAATGTGATGAAGTTTAGCTAATTGTGGCTATACCCCTTTCTCCTGGTCGAAATCACACCGTAATTGTTTTCTGTATGGTAGGTAGTGGGGGAGATTCTGTCATTATTAGCAACACATGTATTTCGCATTAGTTTGGTTCCTTTCATACGGGTTGTAAAGCCTCTTTTTCAAAACTTAATTAGTCGGTACGTTGTAGCTATATATGAGCTGTTGCTCGATGAATATGGCCAGAAAGAATTCGTCCTTATACAGTATATGGGGTATATATCTGGATTTATCCTTGCCTACATATTGGCAGTTATGATTTGCAAGCAACAATATATCAATAAAAGGCTTTATTAGGGAAAACGGAAATGGCAGTTCTGATCATAAGTATTTCTTCGAAGCATCAGCTACATTTTTGGTAGCATCCGCTACTACTTTTTGAAATGACAGTTCTGAACATAATCAACACACACACACACATATATATATCTTGCATATAAAACAGCAATAATACATTAACAACACATATACTATAATTTCGTCCAATTATTTCGTAGCATCAGCTGCTATTAATTCAGCAGAAGCTGCGAAATAAGTTTGCTGTTATTAACGTATTATATATTGCTGTCATACATATGCTGTTGCTATGTGGCTTTTACGTACCAATCCTTGTCATCTATAATCTATATAACTTAGTACATTGGAAAACAAGTGGTGGTTGTTTTGGCTTATTATCTGTCATAGGAATCATATTAATTATCAGTTAGGATTTCAGAATAGAAACATGGTAATTTTAAATTTATTTTGAACAACACTACATGCTAGATATACTATGTCGGAAGACCAATACGTGTACCAAACATGGTAATTTTAAATTATCAGTTTAGTTCTTTACTATAATGTCTTGACCAATACGTGTACCGAACTTTGATGACGTAGATTCAATGGAATTGATCTTTTAAGGAGACTTAAAGGGAAGAGCATCATGTTTATTGGGGATTCTTTGAGTTTGAATCAGTGGCAGTCACTTACTTGCATGCTTCATACCGCTGTTCCAAGTGCCCGATACACATCGGCCAGGGCTGGAGGACTCTCAGTATTTACATTTCCGGTGAGGTTTTTCAAGGAACTAAAATATACTTAAGATCCGGAGAGAAATAACTGAGAGTGAAAGGAAAAAAAACACTTGCAACAGCTTCACTAGCTTCAGGCCGGTTATTGCATTTTCGGAACGCTTAATACTTAACTGAATCTATCATATTCATCCTGTTGTTTAAATTCAGGAATACAATGTTAGGGTGTTGTTCTCCCGCAATGCCTTTCTCGTAGACATTGTAGGCACAAGCGCCGGGCGAGTCCTCGAACTGGACTCAATCTCGCCCGAAGATCAGAAACTATGGTCAGAAGTTGATGTCATGATCTTCAACACATGGCATTGGTGGCTTCATACCGGAAGAAAGCAACCGTAATAACATAATTTCTTGTACATGATTTCTCATAAATAAAGCGAAATATTATTCTGCCTGCAGCTTAATTGTTTGTCTTTGTTTTTGTTGTTGAACGAATATGCACACTGCAGATGGGATCTCATTGCAGAAGGGGGTAAAATTATTGGGAAGGACATGGATAGGTTGGTTGCATATGAGAAGGCTCTCAATACTTGGGCAACATGGGTAGACTCCAATGTGGACCCTGCAAAAACCAAGGTCTTCTTCCAGGGTGTTTCCCCAGATCATGCTAAGTAAGTATCTACTAATCATAACATTATTAAAAGCATATGTCTTGACTCTTGGTTTTATCCTTAACTTACTACTGTTTGTTACACTCAAAGTGAACTTAATTTCTTAAGGCTCAATTCTAATGAAGCTCACATTTGTTTCTCAGTTCATCAGACTGGGATGATCCAAAAGCAGGAAGCTGCAACGGTCAAACAAAACCGCTACCAGGTCCATACTATCCTCATGCACATCCAGCGGAGAAAGTAGTAGAGAAAGTACTACGCTCTATGTCGAAGCCAGTCCAGTTGCTTGATGTAACAACTCTTTCACAACTAAGAAAAGATGGGCACCCTTCATTCTATGGCCTCGGTGGACACAGAGCTTCCGACTGCAGTCATTGGTGCTTAGCTGGCGTTCCAGATACTTGGAACATAATTCTTTATGCAGTTTTTACAGAAAGTTAGTTGATTTTAGTTTATTCTACAGAAATTATATAGAATAAGAGTTTGAAATTAAACTTGTATCACATATTCACTCAAAATGAAATACCAATGAAATATAATTAGGTTTACTTGGGTGATTATATTGTTTAGTTTTACTTATACAATAAGAAAAATATTTGCTTGTTCAAAATACCAAAAGTTAAGTACTAGGTAGTTGTCCTCTTCAACATTGGGTACATTTACAGATTTACTGGTGTTGATCTTGCCCACCAGCATCTGCAGATTTGTGATCATGTTGTATTATCTTCACTTGCATCTTCCTTAATTTGGTAATTTTGGTCTGGCCTTTTACAGTAAGTCCCCCAAGGGAACTAGCCTAATCCAGAATAGTGAAAAACTGGAAACTAGTAAGACATCTAAATCAAAGGCAAACAACTGTAGAGAGTAGACAACATCTGAATCAAAAAGGGTATAAACTAAAGAAACTCATTCAATTTTTTTGTTCAGAAAATGTAGGCTGCAAGTGTGTGATAAAGAAAGTACAACATCTACAGTCCAAACCTTAGACAGATATACCAATTGAGATAAACTTATTTGTGGCAGGAGTTACGAATATTAGAAAAATAAGCATTTCAACTTTTCAAGAACTGCTTATTACATATAGAATCTTTCTTCTTCTTCTTCTTTTGTGTGTGTGTGTGTGTGTGCGGGGGCGTGGGGGGGGGGGGGGGGGGGGGGTGTGGGGGGGGGTGGTTGTGGCGCGCGGGTCTGAATTAAAAGTTTCCCTACATAGAATCAATAGGTACTAAGGGGTGTGTGTATATATATCAGTATTATTGAAGTGGTCTGTTAACTAGTTTAAGGCTTCACATTCGGCTTGCTGAAGTCCCTGCTCATCATTGAGAGCATCCGCACCTATTTAGGAAGTCCTGTCGGGTGAGGAATTCTTATTTCAGGAATTCCTATCACTATTCATCAAATATGATGTTTTATTCATGTTTTTTGCGCAGCAGTGTAACAAATAGGAATTCCTATTATTATTCATCAATTATAAAAAAATATTTTATTTAATTATTAGTGTTAATATGCCTTGAATATCATGTTTGTATGCCGGTAGCATACGAGGGTCTCGTTGACCGGTCAGCGAATCGGGATCCAGGGACGACAAGCCTTGGTGGGGGCTCGGAGGTAACGCCCCCGGAGCTAAATGTAATCCGAGTCATACTGGACTTTGGTTTTTTGTTGGGCTTTCCATTCGGGAGTATATATATCTTTTAGGTTATTGACCTAGTGTGATATTCTGTAATCTGTAATCTGATTTTCCTTAGAATAATAAAACTGTTCTCCTTCTGCCCGTGGACGTAGTTAACATATCGTTAGTGAACCACGTAAATCTGTGTTCTTTCTTACATTCGTTATAACAAAATAGTAATATGTTCATCATCCAATAATTAGCCGACACATGTCATTATCGTCTACACTATTGATCCAAATTTTCGATAAGATTTCTGACGAGTCAAAATGTGACACGTGTCACTTCCAGGTGTCATTGTCGGCTAAATTATTGATGAAAGTTTCTGCTAAGATTTCTGACGAGTCAAATTGTGACACGTGTCACATCCACATAACGTTATCGGCTATAAATTATTGACGAAGATTTCCGGTAAGATTTCCGACCAATGAGGATGTGACACGTGACACGGCTACGTGTCGTTGTCGGCTAAGTTATCGGTTGAAGATTTTTGGTAAGATTTCCGACCAATGAGGATGTGACACGTGTACTCATCCTTCAACATCAGATCCTCCAAATTTTGGTATAAAATCATCGTCCACGGCTCCTTGAAACCTCATAACATCTATAACTCACTTGATATTCTACACTCGTAAACAGACATCTTCAAACACTTCTTCACATTTCCTCATCCAGAAGATGGATCCTAACGATTACAAAGAGTCTTCCAGGAAGAGACGTCATCAACGACTGCAAGCTGCTGCAATGATGAATTCCTTCGTCACTAATGCAACCATGGTAATTGCAACATTTGATGATGAGCCACCTCGCCGCCGCCGTCCAAACCAATAAAGGCAGAGGGAACCGAGGGGTCAGAATCTGCTGGAAGACATCTTCGTTGAACCGCCGTACAATTTTGTTGGTAATCGGCATATATTTTTTCCCACAATTTGTCGACATTTTGCTTGTTGCTGGAGATAGGGCACACACTATGATGACAATATGATATGTACAATTGTTCATCTTCGAAAATGAGCCAATTGGTGGACATCTTTTGCAAAAAAACCAAAGATATTGTGTGAGAGAGAGGGAAGAGAGGGAGGAGGAGGATAATTTGTTGTGCACAAAATTGTGTGAAGTGTTTAGAAAAATGAAAGTAGTATTTATAGAAAAATAGTTATTAGAAATTTTTTGGGATTTTTTCGGAGTACTTTTGGTAGTATCCGTTCTGAAATTTTTAGAACCAACAGTAGCCGTTGCCTTTGAATACTAGCCGTCCGATTGCCTACCTATTTGAATTTGAGCCGTCCAAATTGAAGTAATCGTTGGCTACCATGCGGGCCGACAGCCTGTCATGTTGCGGGCTGTCATTGGCTCATTAAACCAATTAAAAAAATTATATTTTTACCGGCGCGTGTATTACACACGCTAGATTAAAAAAAATTCCTTCCCGCCTGACGTCACCCACGTGCGTGGGCTCCGCCAGGGGGAAGTTCTCTCCCGGTTCCTCAAATCGAACGGCAAGGAGGAATTCCTCCGAGTCGCCAATCGGTCAACCGCTCCCCAGCACCGCTGCACGTCACCTCTGCCCCAGAATTCCTATTTTCCGGCGCCCCCCCCCCCCCCCCCCCCCTCCTTGAGGAATTCCTCCGAGAGGATGCCATGGCTGCAAATGCTCTGACACAGCAACATTTAAGTCTTCAAATGCAACTTGAGACGTATTTGATTTAATTGCTCCAAGTCATTGATT
Organism: Geum urbanum; assembly: GCA_946800695.1. NCBI lineage: Eukaryota > Viridiplantae > Streptophyta > Magnoliopsida > Rosales > Rosaceae > Geum > Geum urbanum. Next base: position 32,649,637 of record OX327000.1, on the reverse strand, counting down.
CACCAACAAAATGAAAGCTGTACATATCTCATAAACAGAATATCAGCAAAAACTTGATGACTAAACTGTAATACATTGTCCTCAGATCACTGAATTTTCAGTACAAGAAATATATGCCCATCTCAGAATCATGAGAGGGAAGAATAATCTGAATTTTATTGAGGTTTAAGACTAATTACATTAAAAATGGGGGGAAAACACCCAGCACCGAATTTTTTGTGCAGCGGTGAGCTAAAGCCTTTCACTATTTTGATAAATCACTTTGGATTCATCACATTTTTCTTTTTCTTATTGAAGATATATAATCTAATCTTTAAATTATTCTACCTATAAAAATGGTATATATTTGTCAAAAAATTTATTCTAAGCGCACATATGGATCAAACATAGGAGTATGGCAAGTGGGATTGCAAGGGTAAGGACAATCTATCTTTTGGAACAGATCTCGGTTGTAAAACCAATCACCAACGGCCCCTGCAACTGTCTGCACATTCATTTTTTTACAAAATTAGTTCAAATCAATGATTCTATAAGAAGATAATATGTCCAGACTTTCTTTTTTTATAAGAGGGTGTTTTGTTTTGTTACCCTGTTGCCAAGGAGTGGTGAATTGGGCATTAACCAAGTCTCCTGCAATTCAGTTTGGCAGTGTAAATAGCAAGAGTCTATAAACATTGCTTTTAATGGTGAGTTGCTCACACCACCCACAGCATTTAAAAATTGCAACCTGAAATCTGCAAGGACATGTGGAAAAAGACAAGAGTTATATGCCATAATGTATAAAGAACTTAATAAATAAATTTATTAGAGTTAAATTGACTTTTTTGATATTTACATTGCATGGTTTTTAGTTGAGAAGGTGAGCAATTCTTTATATCAAGTTTGCAGTTTCTCCAAGTTCCATGAGGATCAGCAACACCTGGTGCCAAAATGTTCTTTATCTGTACGGAGATGTGAGAACAGTGACATTTTAAGAATTAGACACAGAAAAAGACAAATTTAAACTGTGAGTATATTACCCTCTTGCACTCCTGAATCAAGAGTTCGCATGCAGTCAATGATTCTAACGTGATGACTCATAGTTTAAGAAGCCAACCTGCCATGAATCATAGGCTGCATTTACATAGAATATAGGCGTTTGAATTTGTGGTGCCACATATTGAGGGAAGAAGCACTGTAATAATATTCAAAAAGCTTCGTTAGGCCGTTTACAAAGGAAAAGCTGAGAATCATTAGGTGTAGCAACAATTTACACTTACCAGATCTGGTCGCAATTTGGAAGTGCAAGATGGAGGCAAATTCTTTGCAGAACCCTATACGAAAGATATTGACATTCAGAAATGGGGATTGATGGTAAAAAATTCCACTTCATTGTAGGCGGGAGGGAGCGAGGGATTACATGTGTTGTGACAATATCAGTAAAGTACTCTTGTATGTGTTGTTCTCCAGAAATGTCCTTCCTGGTATTCATCACCAAGGTCATAAGAACCCCTATCATATAAGGAAAAGGCAGAAGATACCAAAAAATGAGGATCTTACAAGTTAATGAAGTAACCAGCATCTGAAACACATTTAACAGTAGCTGTGGCAGGTAAGAGGGCACAAAAGTTATCACAATGAAGAATAGAAGTCAATCCACCAGCAGAGCAACCAGAGAGGACAGCCTGTAACGACATGTATCAGAGAAATTAACATAAAATATAATTGAAGTAGAAGCAATTTATTTCTTTTCAGTTCAGAGACATACATTTTCAGCTTTCCCCATTCCTTTTGCTAATAAATCAGCAATGACAGCACGAAAGATCCTAGCTCCTCTGAAGTAAAGACCAGTACCCTGCTCAAATTGTTACCTAAGAACTTCTAATGGAATCTGAAACTTGGAGTGCTGAATAATTTCTAATCAAGTAACTTACTAGGTTTACTGATTCAACATCACCGGTGAATGATGCCCCGTCGCAGTACCTAACTTTGATTCTATTCCAATTGTAAAAGTCTGTAATTGGAGACAATCTTAGTTCCATTGGCAAAAAGCAAGGTAAGTTCAACTGAATACGTAAGCTGTATTGATTAACTACCAAGTTTTTCAGTGAGTGAATTAACTCATAAATATTTACACTTGAAATGTTAATTAACACACACATGAACCGCACCTGGATTAAATGATTGTCTGTTGCTCAGAATTCCAGAAAAAGGAATTGCCTTCTGCATTTGTTTTGATGAACCTAATCGATTGGTCTTACGACCAAGGCAGTTTGTGACATTGTTACACCATCCTCCTCCCTAAGAGACAAACAGAAAGAACTATGAGAACGAAGAAATGAATAATATTCAGTTATTCAGTAGTTAGGCAAACTTCAGTATATAACTTTGCAACTTTACAAAGTCAAAACAACGACAGAAGTTACTTTATACATAGTGGTACATCAGAGAAAAAAACAAACCTCGATGTGAACCAACCAATTGTTAATTCCTGAACCAAATCCCTTATCTAAATGGTAAGCTGGGGGACTTCCATCCAAACAGACTGCAAAATGTCAAAACTGGAATCATCTCATCATCAAATTGTACAACTTGAAGAAAAAAACTCACTCACATAAAAAAATATGCAGCCAAAGCTTCCAAACTGACAAATCCAGAACATTGTTAAGTTCGATTTGATAAAAGGAGTATTCTAACATATTCTCAGCACATATGTATTCTGTTAAATATAAACATGTCACATTTTCTGGACAGGTAAATACCATCTGTTATGTCATGACGATGATGGAAGTTACGGAAAGAGTATAACGTGTGTGTGATTGCAAATAAATTGTTGGATGAAAAGAAGTGCAGACACATTACAGAACATAACACAATATTTAGATCAGATGACACTAGACAGAGCATATCTCTGATTCAAACAGGCTGCAAAATGTGGAAATCGAGAATAAAAATTATTTTATCAACAGGAGATCAAACACATGTACCTGCCCCTCTGGCAACTGCGGTCTGAAGAATAGTGATTCCAACAGGAGCTCCTGTTGCTTTCAGCAGAACCACTGAACACAGTAGAAAGTTTAACAGTTGGCCGAATCTTGCTTCACCCATCTGCCCAAATCAAGTTCAGCAATTCCTACACAAAAAGTTTCAAAACAAAAACAATGAAAAACAGGGGAAACAGAGTCAATCATAAATATATCAAAGGAAAAAACCAAAAATTTATTAAAAAAAGATAATCAAATATCAAGGCTTTTCCCATCATTACCAAAACTCACAAAAAATTTAACTAGAAAGAATCCTCCGGTCAAGCTTCGGCCAACAAAAACTCAGACTTGCGAATGTGTATTGTTCAATGATGTTTTTCTAACATCCACAATGAAAAAATTTGGAAGGTTCTAAAAGCATCAGATTGATTATTTTTTCTTTCACACTTTGGACTTGTTTTTCTTTTAATTTTTTAGGCAAATGGAAACATACAAAAGAAATCAGAGAAATAGACAATAGCATAACAGAGAAAGAGAGTTTTTGTAATGACCAAATAGATTGGCACATGATTGAGTCATGTGGAAAACAAAAATGTGATCTACTAAAAAAATGATTCCTCATCATACAAACCGGTGTACAATAAACCAATAATTGATAACATAGTCGAATATGAACCAACTGACTCAACAAGACAACAATCTTGATGGGTTACATGAACAAATCGAACTTCCATTTCTATCAAACTACGCACTTCAATCAAAATGACACAAATCACTCTCCCATTCTTACTCAAAAGAGAATCCCATTAAGAATGAAGTAAAATAACAACAAAACACCACCAACAATAATAATGTATGTGCACAACAGAAGATCAAACCCAGCACTCAATTCGAACACATTTATCAACAAGAGAAACACATGAAATGAACGATGCAGGTGAGCATTTCCAGAATGCAGAAATGACATTTTGTAAAGCATAAACAGAAGAAAAGCTAAACCCAAAAGCAATTACTTAACAAGCTCATTAGTATGTACCTGAACGAACGGAAGAGAGAAAATGGCAGAGATTGAATGATGAAGAATGTGAGTGAAACTCAGTTCAGTAAGTGGGTCCGTCTATTATATATGTGAAGAAGAAGAAGAAGAAGAAGAAGAAGAAGAAGAAGAAGAAGAGGTTTGAGATGTTGTGTATTTGAGTTTCTCGAGAAAAAGTGAGAGCTGCAGCGAGCCCGAGAGCCGACACTTATTTTTGCTATCTCCCTCCCAATCCCGGAGTGAATGGTTTTAATGATTGACAAACGGGTTCGGATTTCGGGTCGGGAAGGTTAAAAGGCTGTGGAGGTGGAGGGAGGGGGGACCGAGGGGATCAAGCCCATCCTGCCAATGGGCTTGATCCAAAATTTTGGGCAATTGAAAAAAAAAAATTAGGTATGCAGCCCAAACTCTCCATTACTCTCTCACTCCTCGCCTGTACCCAGTACCCAACTGCCCAAAAGTTCTCATACTCGCTCCTTCTCCCGATCTCTTTCTCTCAGTTTCTTCGATCTCCTCTGTAGTCGTTGCCGATTTGCTGACCCTCCCAACCGCTGTACCAAGTTATGGCTTAGTTGCTGACCCTCTGTGTCTTTTGGTCTTTGCTTAATAACAACCATAGCTTTGAATTGAAAGAATAATAGAAAAGAAATATGGGTATAGCCAAGGTATGTAAAATCGAAATTATCGGCGATATTTCGATTTTTTGGAGTTACCTGAAAAATCCTCAAATATATCCCTAAATTTCGCGAAATTTTTCAATTTTTATCGATATTTCCGATATATCCCCGATATTTATGATATTTCCCGAAATTTCTCGAACTTTCCGAAATTTCCGTAAACTTTTCACATTTAACATTTAGTTTGGTAAATGTTCAATCTTCACATGCTCAATGTCCAATCCGCCATTCACGTGACATGTCCAATACATGCAGAATCACATGGGAGAACAATCATTTAATGATTATTCTTCACAATACACACATGATTATGCACAGGGAGATGGAGAAAATAGTGTGAATTTCGAACCTCATAGGTCCCCTATGTGGTTTTGAAGTATTTATATATTTGATTTTTTAATGTGTGATGTGTAATATATATTGTACAAAAGACGTGATGGCCTTCCCTCCCATAAGTTTTAGCCATAAAAAAATAAAAATAAAACTAATAAATTATATTTTAATAATTATCAGCACTTAACACGTACTAATTCATATAGTAATATAAAAAATTCATATGGCTTGATGTATGATCAATATTTTCTTTTCACATAAGGTAGATAATTGATCATGTAACAACCTCCAAAAATTTCATTACAAATTTCCATGTATTTTTATTAGTTTCCGTCATTTCTGTCAAAATTTTCACTAGATCGATATTTCCGTCGATATATCCAAATTTTGGAGCGTCGATATATCCTCGATATCCGATATTTTACTCCTTGGGTATAGCTGACTTATTGGTGAGAAGCTGACATTTTAGAGTTTGTAATGCCCATTTTATTTTCTTTGAATACATCGACGAAGTGATTTCGTGTGTTTTGTTTTTTACTTAACAACAACTCTAGCTCTGAATTGAAAGATTTTGAAACTGCCGCCAACATATAACATAAAACAAAGTATTAAAACTTCAGTATCCATACCATAGCAAAGCGTCGTCAACATATATGTAACTAAATCAAGTTCTTAATCAATATCCGCAAGAATGCTAGCTAGGATTATGCAGCCTCTTCGTCTAATCCTCACATATGTCACAATTCAATAATATCAAATTATCAAGTGCACACTAGAAATCAAATCAATCTACAAATATATATCCAGTAACATACACCCATTCAAAAGTACTTAAAACCTTTTTGGTATGATCCTAAAAGCTGAAACTTTACAAAAACAGTTTGTCTTTCATGCGAAGTAGACTTTTCAGTTACTACCTAGCCATGAGTTCTAGTAAGCTCACAATTTTTTGTGTGCAATGGACAGTTGGTGTTGGTTCCTCAGAAGGAGGAGTGATTTTTGTGTCCATTCTATATAGCATAACTTCATTTTCAGTAGCCACTATATCCATCATAGAATGCAAAGTAAATACAAGAATATTGAAGGACACACAATAAGACTGAAACTTTATACAAGATTCAAGACCATGTTACTATAATGAAGAATTGAAACTATGTGATATACCTTTCATTCCTTGAAGCCAAATCAGAACACAAAATGACTATAAGCCACTTCATTTGCAACTAGAGCATTCGTAGGTGCTGAACAAGAGCAAACCCTCCAGCAAAACATAGTAACTAATAGTCTTAGTACCTCGACTAAATGCTACACAAACACCAGACTACGCAAGAGCAAACACAATGTCACACGCTGCTACAATTTCAATAATTTTCGAATGCTTCTTCAGAAATGGCAGCATTGTAGCACAATGATCTTTCGGATCATGTGTCTCATATTCCTCCTGTACATTCAAAACCACAATAGAACTTCAGACACTTCACCAACAACTAACACTAATACCATTTGAAACTGCCACAGACATATCACATTAAACAAAGTATTAAAACTTCAGTATCCAAACCGTAGCAAAACATCATCAGCATATATGTAACTAAATCAAGTTCTTAGCCAATATCTATAAGAATGCTAGCTAGGCATATGCAGCCTCTCTGTCATCCTTGCATATGTCACAATTCAATAATATCGAATTATCAAGTGTTCTAAGAATGATGATACTAACCTATACTATCAAACTCTGATCCTTGGCCTTCGACAAAGCTCCAAGCTTCTTGTTATCCAACTACAAAAAATCCACAAACAACCACACGTAATCAGTATTCCATACAGTTCAAGCCTTACAAAACAATGAAACTACAAATAGAGCTCCATTTTCATTCCCAAGAGAACATCAGCTTGAGGAAGATCGCCTACATTCTTCGTAATGCCTCCGAGCTCTTAATCATCAAACTTCTCATTAGCGTGGAAATATCCAACTATACTGAGTCCTTTAGCAGCAATTTGCTCCTTAATCTGATCAAAATCCAAATCCAAATCAGAGGAGCACTGGAATCCCTGAGAGGAACACAGGCTCTTTCGAGCATAAGAACCCGAAACATGACTGAGGGCGGTGACGGGGGAAGCTAGTGGCGTTGGACACAATCTTCATGTAACCTAGTTCTGCAATTAAAACAGACAATGAAACTTTTACCAGTCTGTTTGATTACCATGAACAAGTTTACTAATTAGTGCCTCATTTATCTCAATCTTCTGCATTATGTATGAATAAATCAGAAAAAGAAAAATCACTGAAAATGAATGGTTTGGTATGTACCTGATTGTGAGAGGCTTCAATGAACCATCTTTCTCCAATCACAAGTTTAGTAGCCACATTAGTAAAGCTGCATATTTAAGATTTAAAAAACCAAACAAGACTATGAACAAGAGAAGGAAAAACACCATTTTGGATGGTGGAGAGCAAAGCAAACTGGTTCTGAGGAGAGAGGAAGTCTCTGCACAGCCATAACCTATAGCGATTTTCCAGGATTGAAGTACTTCAGCTTGTTGCACAGATCCCGTAGAAGATACAAATGTTGAGGTAACTAACACCAACATCAAAGAATACAAGTTTACTACATTTATGATTGTGTAATGATAGATTAGAGACAACTAGTATTTGAAAGGTCGGTACCTTAAAAGAAGAATCAGAGCAACAATAGAGTCATATGGATGTTTCAAAGATGACTCATACCTCTTGACCTGTTGTAACTCCCGCTTTCTCCAAGACATCAAACACAACCCTTTAATTCCTGAAATCGGTACCCATCTCTAATTCAAAAAGCACATGAAACACAGTATTATCACATATTCAAATCGTATTAATCCCAACTCAAATCTCACCATCACACAACTTAAATCACACAAATTTATACCATGAACACTTAAAATCGATTAATACCAGACAACTCTAACCCTAGATCTAATAAATCGTAATCCTAAATCTTACAGTGCAACTTGAATATAAAATTGAAATCAGCTTGACGGTGTGGGGCTTGGTTGGCGTCGGCTCCACCGCGAGTAGAGGTGCGAAATACCCTAGGCATAATGTCGAGGTGCGACGCTTCAAGAAGCAAGGTAGAGAGCGAGGTCGAGGGTGGTAGACCTCGAGTGTTTATGAGGTGGAGGCTGAGGTTGTGCTACGGTGCGACAGACATGAGTGTAGTGGTCGTCTTGCATATCTGCGCAAGAGAAGGGCGACGTTGAGGCGAGCCCAGGTTTACGAGGCACATCTAGGGGAGCTGCAAACGGCGGAGGCGAGGTCGAGTGGGTGGGGATTTGGAAATCTTGGCTGCTACTGTAATTCCCATAGAGAGATCAATTTTGGAGTGGATTTTTGGAGCGGAGAAGAAGAGGAAAGGAAAAAGAGAGAAAAATATTGCGTGTTTGAGAGTCTCAAATTTTAGTTCCCACATTTGTCAAACTTTGAGTATTGGAGTTTCTGGGTGGTGAATTTTTCATTGAAAGAGGGATCTAAGAGAGATGAGAGAGATTGAGTTTACTTTCGGGGCCTGAGGGTTTGTGAGGTCAGAGTGCTAGGTCAAGAGAATTAACCCAAGAAGAAAAAGTCAAGACAAGTCTTTGTGGGGGAAATGAAAAAAATTTCGACAAGTGTTGGAGGGAATCCCGATTTTGGCCTACACTGTTAGGAGGGGAAACCTCTCGCCAAGATAATTGTCGAAAATTATGGTATTGCCTAACTACAATTCAGACAATAGACAAAACAAACTATTGCTTGAAATGAGATAATGAAACATATTCATTCAACAACTACAAACCATTGTATAACAAGATTTCATACAACATAAAAAATAATGGGTGTTGTCTCAATTCTTGGGCACAGATAATAGAAAAAAATGGGTGTTGTTAAAACATATTACCATCTACAACTGATTAAAATCTATTGTTTCCTTGGCACATCTAGGCACATTCAGACAATGGTTTTTTTTTGTTAACTGCATTTTTTAGACAATGCACAAACTGCTGACTATTGTCTATTAGGTGTTGTCTGAAGAAGTTATTGGCGTAGTAAGCTTCAAACTTGAAGCATCCTCTTCTTTGTACCTTTATATCTCCAAAAGAGAGTCATATAAGACTATGATCAGAGCCATGAATTGCCATGTTGTTAACCTGAGCATTAGGAAATATAAGCATGAAATTGGGGTTAGCACAAGCTCTATCAAGTAATTCAGACATTAGTGTGTGATCTTTATGATCATTTGTCCAGGTAAATGGCATTCCATAATAAGATATTGTAATCATATTTATAGAGTTAAGGAAATGAACAAAGTTATTCATATGCCTTGTGACTTGGTTGTTTCCTTCACACTTCTCATGGAGAGCAGAGATATTATTGAAGTCTCTTATGATGATCCACGGTTCATCATTAGGAGGTTTAAGAGCTTCTAACTCCTTCCAAAGGGCTACTTGAAGTTCTTTTTTAGGACATTCCAGAGTAAGATATTGTAGTTATATATATATATAGTTAAGGAAATGAACAAAGTTATTCATATATCTTGTGACTTGGTTGTTTTCTCCACACTTCTCATGGAGAGCAATGATATTATTGAAGTCTCCTATGATGATCCACGGTTCATCATTAGGAGGTTTAAGAGCTTGTAACTCCTTCCAAAGGGCTACTTGAAGTTCTTTTTGAGGATATGCGTAAACAAAATTAGCATACCAAGCATTACCAGATTTCAAATTAGTAATAAGATAGTGAATGAAACGTTTATGAGGATAGATAATAGATAGCTTAATATTCCTGGAATTTCATAACAAAAGTAGATCTCCACTTTGACCTATAGCAGGCATTACAAAATGCTCATCAAAGTTCATCTTGCTAGCTATATTGTTTCCTCCTATCAAAGCTCGTGTATCAGTAATACAGAATATATCAAGGGTCAGCAAAGAAGCATAAAAATTAGCCCGTGCTTGAAAACCTTGCTAGGAACTGTCTGGCTATTCCATGAAGAAACTTTCATAAGTAATTAATTAATTTTTGGAATTGAGATGGACTTAAGCTCGTCCCGACATCAACTTGATCATTCCACATATTGTTATACCTATCATTTATATAATCAAAACTTGCTCGATAAATGATCAACAGAGCTATTCGAGTCAAATTATAACTTGTATTACTCAAACTTGTAAAACTGGAAATAAGATGCCTAAACATATAGGCAACAAGATAGCAACAAAATGAGCTATTTGAATAGATAATAGAGGAAGAGAAACATACCTGGGACGAAATGCAACCTAAGGTGAGAACCATATTCAAAGGCAAAGGTATAAGTAGATTACCAATGTTGCTGGAGCTCAACATACTTGAATCGGACAGCCTGCACGAATTAATTGATTGGCTGCTAAAGATTACATGACGTGTGCTAGGTCCAGGCCATGAAGGCCACCATCAACGCATATACCAGTGACACCACCATTCAAAGAAGAAAGTAGTCACAAGTACAAGATGTGAGATTTTCTTCAAAGCTTCCTAATCACCAATAGCTTCAAATTATTGATGTCTTTGTTATGGGAATTATGCATTTGTGGTGCAATACTCGGCCACTGTGGCCATCTCCATCTTACAACCCATACAACCCAGGTTGTGCTCCGAAGATGTTGGATTTGTCGGAGGGAAATAAAACTCAAACTAAAGGGACTAATCAAAGATTCGTTTGAGAGTAGAAGGATCTGATGACTAAAGGGGGGAGCTTTTCATTTGATTACCTAAGAAATCGAGAAGAAATTGAGCAAGAACCCTAATTCCAAATTTTTCCCAATTTCTCGATATACCGCGTGTGGAGCGCGTTCAAAACCTTCCATTCGCTTGTCTAATACTCGGCTACCCTCACATACTTATGACCTTGTAATTTGTCAGTAGGAGGCGAAATTTGTCACAATGCTCTAATATGTACTTTTGAGATTGTTCAGTTCTAGGCATCGCTGGACTTACTCTTTCTCTATCTCTATTAATTAAGGCAATAGGTTTTATGGCAGTTGAGGAGGTAGAACTTTCAAAATACCAAAATATACCCTTTATGCTGCTAAAGTCTACAACCTTTCAATAAAAAAAGAACAAGTAAAACAGTAATTAAGTTAAAACGAATGGCCGTGCAAGAGAGACTGTGGGCGACTAAACTGCAAACACCAGAGTATAACACGTCAAAAGCAGTTTCCAATCTTTCCATGAGGGACAGTTCCCCCAATCTGTATAAAGAAAATTCAGAAAGGAGAAGTTGAAGTTTGAAGAAGATAAAGAAACGGAGACCCTTTTCTAGAGAGAGAAAGATAAAAAGTTTGGTGGTGGTCGTGTTGTGTAGAGAATAAAGAGAAGGCGAGAGGCTGAAGCCATTTGGAAAAGATCGAAACGGCACTGTACCGAGCAAAGAAGAAGACGACGAAATCGATAGGAGATCCGGCAAAGCGAGAGATCACTCTGACTTCGAAGACGACGACAGAAGGCGCAGCAAATCCAGAAGAAAAGCGCGGGAAAGCAGCTCCGAATCGGACCACGAGAGAGCGGGTCGGGGTCGGGTTCAGGTTCGGAGTCGGAGTTGGAGTCAATGAGCGAGAGCGGGAGCGGGAGCGGGAGCGAGGCGGAAGAGGAAGGAGAGGAGGAGGATGAAGCAGAAGGAAGATAGACGGAGGAGGAGAGAGAAGAGAAAGAGGAGAGAGAGAGAAGAGGAGAAGAAGAAGAGGAGGAGGGGGAAGAAGGAGAAGAAGAAGAAGAAAGAGAAGAAGGAGAAAGGTAAGGTTGGAGCAGTCACAGATTCTTGGGGCAAATATGGAATTATCAGAGAAACTGATATGTGGTAAGTTTGATTGTATCAATGTGTATGTTTTAGGGTTTATAGAAAAATCAATAGAATTTTGATGAATTTTACTGAGGGATGATTTGATTAACCTTGCTATTCTGCTGTTTGCTATATATCGTATAGGAACAAACAGCCAGAATTCACTGCATGGCTATCAAAAGTGAAACAGGTAATGCATTGCTAACAATTTCGATTATACATGACTTTTTTACTTGGCACTAAAATTGTTTTGTTCCTTCTTGAGAATTTAACTTTGAAGATACATGTTGGTGATGTGTTTATTTCATCTTTGTTTAGGTGAACCTGGAGCACCTGGCGAATTGGGAAGAGAAGCAGATGTTCAAACAGTAAGTACTTTTGCGTGGCTTTGCTCTCAGTGGATTGCGTATGTAACTAAATGAATGCAATTTGTTAGCTTTTGTGCATTTTGTGTTCCTTCTGCACCTGAACCATCTTCCTCGGATGCCTCGACTGTGGCAGTGTCTGCATCACCTACAGATCAAGTTCTCGAGGAAATTGAGCATCTTCGTAGTCACAGCTAGAGTCTGCTAATGTCCATGGTTTTTGCAACATCCAACAACTTATAGTTCTTAACTAATCTAAATCAAATCTTAATGAATCTAAGATCTACCACCTTCGGTGCATTTGACAGATCTGACAGCTGATACTAAACATGATACAAGCACTGGAGGAACAATATAAAGTGGCGATCATAAGCAAAGCAGAACTATGAAGTAAGTAAAAAGATGATCCGGTAAATGATGTTTTCAAACAGATTCGAAGATGGAAATGTACCGGCAAACCTGTTACTCAAAGTATCATAACAGTTGGAGAATAAAGAACAAGGACCTGATGACTCTTGGAAACCAACTGAGAATTTAGTTGTTGAGACTTCACTGTTAGTCCAAAATCAAATGCAATTCTGAATAAGGATGTGGATGCCACTAAGTATTGTAGATGCTCTAATGGAATCACAAAAGCTTGAATTACATAGTCCAAAAGTGCATGAGCCGAGCCAGACCACCCGAGCTCAAAAAATATATACACAAAATAATGTCTTAAAAAATTAGTATTTAATATATGAACTAGCCTTCCTGCACGCGCATATGCGCGTGCGAAAGGCGTCGCGCTCGCGCGTGCGACTTATCGGTGGCATACTTAAAAGTGTGCAACTATATCGTCTTCACTTAATTGCCCAAGTCCATTGCTCACGACAGATACTATCGTGCACTTTCAGGCCTATCTCTATTATTCGAATACTGATCTAATTGAGATCTCTATTATTCGAATATTGATCTAATTGAGACCACTATTAATGTTGACATTTTCTTCCCTATATTGCAAAACTCAAGATATAAAAATGTGATACACGAAATGCCTTCTACTAGAGATAGGAAGTGTACATAAAACAATATTGAAAATGAACGATTCAAACGCAATTTTTTAAATGTCACCATTATAACTCTACACCTCTACTTTATATTTTTCTTTTTAATAAGTTCTTTTTGTGTGCTTTTCTTTTCATTTACGTACAATTGTGAGTCGTGATTGGAAACAAAAGTAATAAAAGTAGTAGTTGTTGAATTATATATTTGAAGAAACAATATAATTGCACAACCTCAATGAATACATCGACAATTCGCATGAATATTATAATCAATCATTGGTAATTCTTCGCACATATTCAATTAGATCAGTGCTCGAATTTCTGATATAAGTCTGAAAGTGCACGATAGAGAGTGGCAGTTGCAAGTGGCTTAGACAATGATACACTGATAATATAATTACACGCTCTTGAATATGCCACCGAAAATTCGCACGCGCGAGCGCGACGTCTTTCACACGCGCATATGCGCGTGCAGGAAGGCTAGTGTTTAACTATATATAAGTAGATCATTTCTACAAAGTTTCAACCAAATAAAAAATTGTTAAGGGATTCATAATCATGATTTATCAAGTATGAACATAAACGGTTCAACTTTAACAAATTTGGTATGTTCATTGATTTGATCTTGTTCGACGCCATAATGATTTTCAAATGGGATGAAAATTTACAAAATTGATCTGATTCATATATATCTAAGTATTTAACGGTCGATCTTCTAAAATGTGGTGAAAAAACATGCTTTATAATAAGGTACTCACCAAGAACTCACCATGGAGGTATTCGATCACTAGAGATTTTTCCTTCTCTAACATATAAAATAAAATAAAATTTGTCTTCTATAGCATATGGATGAAAAAAAGATTGAATCCAAATTGAAGAAGTTTTTTTTAAAAAAAAAAAGAATTATTATTTTTTTATTGAGAAGGTCGATCAAATCCACTTAGGAAAATGTGACAGTAATACATAACTTCACGGAATTACCCAGCCGAGAAAGAGAAGTCTTAATGTATCAACATACTAGAATACAATGTGAAGTAAAAATCCCTAGACTAACAAACCAGAGTCACGTGAGTAACTATCAAAAACTCAATATGCACTACTCCTTAATTAGCTAGAGATTTCCTCATAAGTCGGAGCTAAGAGTGACGATGGTACTACGATCCGGATAAGATCATCGGGATCCCAAATGAGATTTAGAGGATCATTCATCTTGGAAGTTTCAAACTCTAGACCCAAGTGCATAGGTCTAGCCCATCCAGTAGTGCATATCCAGCCCACTAAAGTAAGATCCCGCAGGGGTGGGACCCAAGAGGTTTGACAGCAAGAGTGTCGTCTCCAACACCCCACACCATCCGCCAGAGAGGCAGCCGCTTTGAAATCGCCACCACAGTGATACTTCCGGCGAGAGGTCGAACCACGACGGATTTCAAATCTTGATTAGTTTTTTGGACTTTTGGTGTTAGATGATCTACTTGCTCGTTCATATGGAACATACCATATGTCTGTCACTGTCTTATTACTCTCATGCATGATATTTTGGCACTAGCTAGTCTCGTTCCAAATTATTAAGGTGCAAATTGCTTGCCATCCAATCTATAGTGAAGATATTAGATGTTTTTTTTGGGGGTGACTTTTTACATAACAAATGAGCATCAAACAATGAAGAAATTAGAAAAACAAAACAATTGCATTACATGACCCTCTCTGACTTTATTTATGATATTGTTGAAGGAGAAAATAGATACCCAAAAGATGTGATCTGAAACTGTACTTTATTCATTGATAGATGACTTTAAATATGCATTACAATCTGTTACAATTAATGTCTCGGTAAATCAGGGATTGGGAGAATATCTAATTCAATACTAATTAGGACAAGACACACATCTAAACACCAGGAGTATAATATGAAAGGACCCAACCCCGATTTAGTTGCCTAAACCGAAATTAGGCCCTAACGACACTATAACTTACAAAAACTTTGCCAGAGTTTACTCTATAAAACGTACAAACCAAAAACCTGCAAGAAGATTACACTTCACAGATAAATTCCCAGACACACCGTGGACCACCATTGTCTATCTGGATTTCTCAAAATCCACATATATAATAAAACACAAGGTTTACAAAAAATTCAGAAACTATTCAAGAGTATAACTCAAACTGAACAACACTACACAAGTATTCAGAGCGACTTCTAATTACTAAATATACAAGACGAGCAGGTTACATCAAGAACCTACTAGAAGGAAAATGTGATTTGAACTCTAGGCCTCCTGCAATGACGTGCAACCACGGGAAAGATACTGCAATCTGGGCGGCGAAAACCAAAAAGCCGAGAGAAAAGCATATAAATAATAAAACCGTTAGAGTGAGTGGACGTAAATCAATATATGCCACATAAATAAATCCAACATGATTTTCATAATAAATGCACATAAAATCATGCGAGTCAAAACAAACAAGCCCAGGTCAAGTGCTCATAAAGACGTAACTCTCCTGGGTACTGTGTGTGTGGAGACAATAACTTGAGTACATTTTCCTCAAAGTTACAACACGCTCGGGTCAAGTGCTCATAAAGACGTAACTCTCCCGGGTACTGTGAATCACGGGTCAGATGCTCATATAGACGTAACCCTCCCAGAGCATCTCGGGGATCAGTCGAGAGGCCATAGCATCGATGTATCATATATCCATACTCAGTGTAAAAACAAATCACATGTACCTCCAAATCAATATATACTCATAAAATGTATAATCATAAATGCATACTAGTAAAGGCATAATCGTAAAGCATACTCATAGACTCGCAATTCCACTGTGAAAATTAAAGTATAAAAATCAACGTGGGGTAAAATGTCTACTCACGGATAACAGCTAGCCCTGAGGCTCGACGAAAGATCCATCGCCAAATACTCGATCACGATCACCTGAATAACAGGGATACGATCAATACATATTTGATTTCAACATACGGAGCAAATACGTTAAGAATCCCGCGTTCTCGAAAAGCGTATCGCTCGAAATATCGACGAGGATAACAAATTTCTCAAAATACACCCAAAAAACCCTCATCCCAAATTAACACACTAAATTCAACTTGAAAACCTCATGACTACGATCGAGGCGCGATTACGAGAAAAATGACATAAAAATCTCCGAAAATCACAAAAGTCAACCCCTCGCCGAAGCTCCACCGTTGACCACCGCCGGCGGCGGCGGCACGGCGCCAACGGCGACCAACTCCAGCGAACCATACCTCAAAACGTTCCTCTCCTCAAGCCCAACCAAACCCCAAAAACCACAAGCCCAAACAACCACCACCGTGGCCGGAATTTGGCCCGAAAATCTCGCCGGTTTCTCCCTCTCCGGTCACCACCACGGTCACCACTATACATCCCCTTGTCCCAATTAAACAACCCTGAAAGTATTAAGGGGTTGAGGGGAACCTAACCCCCAACCAACCCGACGCCAAAAAACTCGCCAGAAACCTCCACCTAATTCCGGCAAAATCCAAGAATTTCAACGAGTTCGAACTCCCTCAAAATACAACCAAATATCACAAATGAATACATGAATCAATATGAAATCACAAGGGCTTTCTAACCATACCAAGAACACGGCCAGAGGTGGCCAGAATCGACGGGTCCGACGGCGAAAGCAAATCGGGTCGGTGGAGGAAAACGAGTCAACTCGGTCAAACTTGGTCCAACTCGGTCCAAATGTGTGATTTTCCAACTTTTACGACTATTCAATATTTATATGTCGCGAACTGACCAAACCCACAATTTGGGTAACTCCAACACAGTTGGATAAGTACGACTAACTCGACGACAATTTCAAGTATTCATTTTATATTCTCTGATTATCCGAAAAATTCTCCGAAACCTCCTACGAGTTCAAAATCAAACCCTCTACAATTTCCGCGAAGGAACTCAAACCAAATTCTTGCCCGATAATTTAGTCGTTAACAAACCACATATGTACCATCAACTCGTGATAATCACGAGTCGTGTCGATAATCATATACTTAAAGTTTGAGTCGTTACATAATATCCTTAAACACTATCTCTTCTGTCGTGATCCTAATGTGTGATGCATAACGTGTTTCCTTACTAAAAACTTTTTCAAGCAAACAAAAATCTCTTGGGTAAAAATAAAAGCTTGTTCTAAGGAAAAAAAAAGTACAATGCATCAACTATATAAGTGACCACATGTGGTGTAGACTTCTCCTGATGTCTACAAAATAAACCTCCCCTGATCAGTAAGTGAATCTTGGAGTTCATACAATCTTCACATACCAATGCATCTCACATGCTTTGCAAATATAGATTTGAGTAATGACTTGGTAAACAAGTCTGCAGCATTATCACCCGAATAAACTTAATTCACATGATTGTTTAATAATTGCTGTTATTGCTGATTGTAGGAGTACTTTGGCGAAATGAGTTAA
The DNA here is from genome assembly GCA_946800695.1 of Geum urbanum. NCBI lineage: Eukaryota > Viridiplantae > Streptophyta > Magnoliopsida > Rosales > Rosaceae > Geum > Geum urbanum. The sequence continues at coordinate 32,631,937 of OX327000.1, read as the reverse complement.
GTATGACACACTTAATGTGATCCAACATCACTTGTTCAATGCGATCCGCACTATCCTAAAATATGAAAGCTGGTACTGTCTTAGTAGATTGCAATCCATTAGACCCTCGAATGTGATGTATTATTTTTCTAAACCAGACACACTCATTAACCACTTCATGCAAAGCTTTAATCTCATAATGATTCGAGGTAGTAGCAACAAGATTTTACTTTGTCGATCTCCAAGAAATTTCCATGTTTCCCATGGTGAATACATAACTAGTTTGAGAACGTCATTTATGTGGGTCAGAGATATACACAGCATCAGCAAAACCAACCAAGATATCACATGATGTCTTTGAGTAGGGGACTGCACTGAATGAAAGTCAAGTGCTTGTAGCCAAAACCTCCTTCTACGGATTGAAGGATTCACTTGATGGGATGAGTGACATACTTTGGTCAATCCAAAGGCTTCCATTCGACTGGTCGAAAGATACATTCGATAGGTCAAAAATCCCAGAGTAAGAAAACTATGTTTCAACCATTAATTTTCCCGGAATTTGAAGTCTCTCTCTTGTTTCATTATAGGGAAAAAATAGGTCAAAGTAAGTGGATCCTTTCAAGTACCAGAAGTTATGTTCTACTTCATTCCAATGACTATGTGTATGCACATACCGAGAAGACATATTTGGATGTGTGCACCAAGCTATATTTAACCAAGCTCCAACCGCACTAAGATATGAAATCTCAACTCTAAAGGTTCCTTACCATCATCATTCTGATGAAATTGATCAGGTTCCAGACTGCAAACAACTAGGGGTGGGATCGGTTTGGAACAGTTCAGTATTAGGTCGGAACTTATACCATACCGTAATAAAATATTCGGTTCGGATCCTATTCGGTTCGGTTTTTTGGCAAGTCCGTGCCACGAGTTTCGGTCCCAACGGGTTTCAGATCGGTATATTTCGGTTTCGGATCGGTTTTTCGATAAAAAAATTTAGGCATAAACAATTGTTTAAGTTAATTATTATTTGAAAAAGGCAATATCATAGAGAGATAGAAGAAATGTGAGATAATAAGAGTATTTTTGTAAGAATTTTCTATATATATGTCCTAAAAAAATTCAAAATGGGTGAATATATATTTATTTGTGTAAATAAATAAGCACAATTTTGTCACATATATCATTTCGGAACGGTTTGGTTTTATTCGGTACCGTACCATAAAAAGTCATTCGGTTCGGATTTATTTCGGTTTGGTTGCTAAATTAGTCCGTCCCACGAGTTTCGGGCCCAACGAGTTTCGGTTAGGTTTATTTCGGTTTTCGGTTCGATTTTTCGGTAAAACATCCCACCCCTACAAACAACCATTGGTGTGCTAAAATGGTGTGCTTGTCCATTGCCTGATTTAGACATAAGCAAACTAGGGAATAAGGTTTCAACCAACTCGATGTTTCATCTTAAAACCAAGACTTAATCGAGTCCTACCGAGGTCTATCATCTCAAACAACTTTTTCATCTAATGAACACGCATAGGCATAACTTATCATTCGTGTATCTCTTTCAAATCAAGTAGTCACTTAGAGTAGTGAATATCTCAATTTGAACACATGAGCACTCTGTGGTTTAGAGTTACGTACTTGTATTGGGTAGAACCATGTCAATCGACATTCTCATGTATATCTCTGATTTAAGGTCCCCATAGAGATATGCTACAATCATATCCATTAGCTGGATACTCAGTTTTTAGGACACCATCAAACTGATAAAGTAGCGAAAAGTAATGATGTTCATAACCAGAGAATACATCTCCTTATAATTAATACTATGGTGTTGAGAAGATCCTTGCGCCATAAGTTCTTCTCATTGTTCTTTCAAACAAAGACTCATTTGTGTCTAATTGGCTTACCATTTAGTGATTATAGCACTATCAGACTGAAAATATGTCTTTTGTTTAAGAAGTCTAGTTCAGCCTGCATTGCATCTTTCCACTTCGGCCAATCCATTCTCCGCTTACATTCAACAACCGAGCGAGGTTGCACATCATTGTCGTCAATGATCTTCTGAGCGAAGGAATAAGCAAAATCATCATCAACTGCCATGGATAATCTATCCATAACAATGCACGCATCATTATTTATTTATGAGATTTCATGACCAATGTGGTTTAAGATGACCAATCAAGTGGTCTGACCTCGATCTGTCATGACCAATGTGGCTCGAACCTTCTTGACACTCATTGATCAGACATAACAAGGTAGAAAAAGCGGTATGAATGCTATTTTGGGGAGAACCCTTACTTAGGAGAGCTAGTATTAGGTTATTTATAACAATTTTATATATTTTGTTATATTTTTTTATTTTTTTATGTATATTTTTATAAGTTGATAATTGGGGAAGAAGTTTTGAACTTGAGTGATGAGTAGAGTGGTACATTGTCTTACCCACTCGACCAATACCTAATGATTAACAATTTTTGCGTGTTTATTGTTCACTTATCAAGTCTTTGAATATATAACATAAAAAAACCTCTAAAGTCTAAAATCTCATGGAGCGAGGAAACTTTGCGTGTTTATTGTTCAAAACTTTTCGTCCAGCAGCTCAAGCATTGGTTTCGGCCTCTGGCCTTACCGGTGTGTTATGGGTGAGGCTGGACGGGGCATCTGTTGCCTCGTGGCTCGTGTGTCCATTGATGGACAATGGTGTTAGCCAGAGTTCAAGGAAGGGTAGAAGCTAATGCTCTAGTTTGGAGATGTCATAAGGAGAGGTGTGGTGAAGATCGAAGGCAAATTTTGGCAGCAATGGGAGGGTGGGGAGTGTTTGGTTACACCTCTTCCTAAAGGGCATGGCGTTTTGGCCTTGAGAGCGGCGTTCCACAGCTTAAAATGTGTTCGATTGTTCTAGATTTTTTGCATTGGGCGCAGGCGGTACTAGATCGTAACACTGGGAAGAAGGTGTCAAAAGATTTCGACCTGACCCAGATTTGTCTAGTCTTGATCGGAGCTGATCAACCGGAGTTTTGTGGCGGGAAGAACGTACGTGGCAAGCAGCATGTGGGTATGCGACGGATTCAAGGTAGAGTTTGGGCTTGTTACCTTTTTGTTTTTGGGCTTTGGTGGAGTTGAGCTTGGGTTTTAACCCTAGGCCTAGGTTGTTTTATGTTTTTAAGTATTTTATATTACTGTTATCCTTTAAGTAGTATTAATGTTATCACTGTTATGTCTGTAATAAACCCCTATGCTATGTGGCTAGAGATAGTCAGGCATCTTTGGTGGGTTGTCTATGTGTGCAATATTAGTGCACTACTACAAAAAATGCATCACACAACAGTGTTAAAGTGCTATTTGACTAGCAAATTTTTCATTGTCTTTACGCCTGTTGTCTGATGAAATATAGGGACAACGGTGGATCACTGTTATCTCTTAAATTTTGAGACATCGGTTTTTGCTTAAAACCCGTTGTCTTATTTATGAATGCCATGACATGTCATGAGGTGCGCGCGAGCGATGGATGTCATGACAAATATCACACAACGGTTTTATGACTCTTGTGTGATAAATGATCACACAATAGTTTACATTCCTTATCTGTTAGGTAATCACACACAAGGGTTGGAGCCTTAATTTAATCATTGTGTGAAATACTTTTATTCATCACTCAAATTGAATCTCTAAGGGGTTGTTTGTTACAGCATACTAGTGTGGAGGGGATTACAGTTAATAATTGTGCTACTCTTGTGTGAGTTACTCATGTTAGCACTACCCATGTCCTATGTTTGTTGCAAGAGTTCCAAGATTCAGGACTATTCCACTTTTTCAACATAAGAGCTTGACTAATGAGTTAAAACCCAGAAAAGTAGAAAGTAACAATAGATGAAGCTACCATCCTAAACTGAAAGAAGCAAGACCCAGAGGACCAAATTCACCAAACAAATGCAAAAATCAGAGAAATATTCAAACTCGATCAAGCAATTTGATAGAACTCTGTCCTCATTACTTTATTTTCATAATTTCCATCTATGAAATCCGAATCCCAAAAATACCTCAAGCAATCCTACTTTATTCTACCAGCGAAATCCCAATCCCAATCCACATGATTTAGACTTGATCAAGTAGGATTGCTACTTTATCCATCCCAAATATTGATAGAACTCTATCCTCAACCATCCGTTGTCCTCATTCTGATAACGTATCCGTCCCTCCTTCAATGCCCAATCCAAATCAATCAAATTCAGATACAATTTCAAATGAAAATCTCGACCTTACTTAGAGGTAGAAGATAAAATGAAAGAAAAAAGTACAAGTCCAAAAGACAAATATAAAAAACTCGACCTTACTTAGCTAGAATCACCATGGTTGAACTAACAAGGGATGAGGGAGGCAGCGAAGATGATAAGCAAAAGAGGTAGTTGTTGTGACTTGTGGAGCGAACAGTAAAGAATTGTGGTGTTATTCTGAGTAGTCAAAAAGAAGTACTTAAGAGAACACCACCTAAGGAGAAGGCAGGTGCTAATGAAGGATTTTATACTTTGTACTTTGAGCAGCAAACACAGTATTAACTACTTAATACCTCTTATTTAGAATAATACCAGTTAATCTCGCGTAACAAACGACCCCTAATACTCTTACAACACTTAAATTGCATAAATCATTGTTTGCCTTGAACATACAAAATGAACAGTATAAATGACTAAATAAACAAAGCTACATTGAAACTGAAATCCTTATTTTGAAACACAATTGTATAGCATTACATCATATCAGTTCTAGATCATCCAAAACATACCTTATGCTCACATTGTTATGAAAAAATCTAAACTACATGTATAAAGCTACCAACAAATGCATATTTAAATGTCCATTAAACAAAAGAAACCAAATCAGACTTCAATGGACCATGTTCTATCCCATTCAGTCCACATGTCATCAAAATTTTCTTGAGAATATGTCACTCTCGATTTCTTGCTCTCCCACTAAAATATGAACATAATACTTTGAATTAGAATTAGAATTTACGACTAAACACAATTTAGGCAAAATTTGTAAACCAAAAATATTTAATCAACACAGGAGCAATAATCAACTTGACTACAACTAAGACATATTTACAGCACAACAACTCTCATTAAATCAGTACAAAAGAAAGAATATAGTCGAGACTAAGTGACTAGAGTGTCAAAAACTTACAACAAACCTCAAAAGAAGACATGAATTGAAGACCTGATGGGCTGCCTAAAATAGAATAACTATGAGAGAGAGCTCACCACACTACAACATATTGATATCCAAGATGTCCCAAATAAAATATACATAAAGTCATATCCAAATAAAATGCTCAATTGAATATTCATTCTTATAAATACTATACAGCTCTAAAGGCACAGGGTAAACATGAGTCCTGTTCTAGTGGTCAACCAGCTTGTGGTCAGTGGTAGTGACTTAGCGTTGGATTAAAGTAATTAAGATCTAGTGGCTAAGATGAACTTGGCTTAAATCAAAGAATTCATTTTCTTTTCTTTTTATCTTTTCCTTATTCTTTATTTCTAAATCTATTTTCTGAATTAGAAAAATAATTAAAACATAAAATCTATCCGCTCCAAATTTCAAAACATTGTATCGTAAAAAAAATCCAGATGAATCAAGAGACAGAGAGAGAAAAACCCTAAAATTCTATCTCAAGTACAAATCCAGTTTCTACTATTTTTTTCCATTCATATCCCATATGATCACCTAATTCTCTATATATGCATAACTATATATGATAAATCATATAACTATACATAGTACATAGATTGTGGTGGTTCGGTGGTGATCGATACTTATATATTTATATAAGTTTGCTTGATTTCTATGTAGAACCACATTACTATATATTTCAGCTTCTATGCATCCTCATCTTCATCGCTCTACACAATTCTCCAGTTAAAACATTCGGTCAAAACATTGTAGATAAACACATTGGACCACCAACTCCTTTTTCATTTACTCCACAAGCTCTCAGGTGTGAATCCCCTTTCTGCACTGACAAATGCAAAAACATCCCCAGTCTTTGACAGAACTGTTTGGATGACACGAGGTCGACGAATGTTGCTGTGTAAGTACATTCGTTGGATTCAATGCAGTTTGTCAAGAGAAGGGGGTGATGGAGGGGGTGAGTTTTTGCTCAATGATTCATATGGGCGAGTTCTTGCTCTCTTGATTCATGTAGATAATTCTATAAAAAAAAATTGAAACAAACTTTCTCATTAAGAAGGTTACTTGAAGTAATACATATGTTCCAAGAAAGTCGTAATGATTAGACTAAATCAATAAAACCCTAAGGAATAAATACTACTCTTTAAAACATTGATATCAACATACGTTAAGCTCATCTTGAACAATAATTAAATATAAATCAAAACTAAAGCTTTATAACTAAGTACCTAAGCACCAAATTGTGGTATGATTAGTTAGAACCTCGAAAAAATATCTACAGATCATCAAAGATGAACTTACACCTCTATTACAAGGCCTAGAAAAACATGCTAGTGCCTTGATCATCCCAAAAGGGATAGACCCCAAACCGAGCCTAATAAAGTCAATCTAGCCCATGATCAAGCAAACACCAAACTAGCAAAAACATGATGCACCACCATCAACCACCTCCATGTCCTAGTCAGATAGCACCACAACATGTCGTCCATCTTGCCACAACGCCACGCTGAACAACTATGCCACCATTCAAATCGCTCTCCAAATCGAAAAACACAAACCCACCCAAACGACTCATGGCCAACCCGACAAGCCATGATCTCTGATCCAAGCACCATGTTTCAATAGATGGTAGCCTCCAAGAACACCAACACACGAGCCAAACCAGTTAAACCAAATTCAGAAGCTCACCCAAAACAGCTACGGGATCTCGATACCCATCCAACAACAAGCCAAACAACATTGGAAAGCCAAAAGGCTAGCCAAAAATGGGTTGCCGCCAGATGAATTTTGGTGAAATTTGGGAAGGACGAGCCGCCTAGGGCTTTAGAAAAGAGAGAGAGAGAGAGAGAGCATCGATGACATACTTGGATACTCTACTCTATTGAAACATGATGCTTGGATCAAAGATCATGGCTTAGTAACATTGTCATGCTAAACATTGTCTTCTAAGTTGCTAGTGCAGGCATGACACTAATTTTGAACATGTCATAGAGATTTAAAGATTGAAAATATTACATAAATAGAAATACCTTCAGTAGTTTGATGCCCACTCGAAGGAAGAGCTCAGGATTCATCAGTGTCAACACTATACTCCATAAGCTCTTGGATATGATAGGCCTCACACAACATAGTAGCTAACCTTACCAGGATCTTCATGAAGCATATTATACACAACAAGATTGACCTGCAAACCAAAGTATTCAAGAATGTTCAACGGTAAGGACATACTATGTGAAATGAAATCATTATTGAGTGGGAGTTTAATTACTTCTCTTGGAAGAGCTCGCATAAATGCATAATGGTCAGAGTAATCATGTCCAAAACAACTTGAGTCCCAGCTGTTAATTTTTCTTTGTCCACCTTACTGCGACAGCCAACCACGTACCTATGGTCACTACTTGCCATCACTATCACAAAACAACATAACCAAACACAATTATTTCTCTGAAACTAAACAACTCCAACAAAATCAGTCACATGAGTTTACATTTACACTTATTGGCAGATCAGAATAGGCAGTAGTAATTGTGTTGAAGTGTTGAGCATAACAAAATGAGCAAACTTTACTTACGACGTTCATTATTGAAAGTTTGAGAAATTCCCCGATATCTGACTAACACTCTGAAGCGACTTTAAATCATCTTCAATTTTCCCAAACTCCTTCTTTTCCCCTTACAAGCTTTCTTGCACTGCAAAGCCAAACAAAATCATCAAATTTCATCAATTGATACAAATATGAGCTATTCTGGAATTAATCTAGAACACAAAATCATATAATAAAAAAACCCTAGAAAAAGGACAAAGCACTAGGCTTTCTCATTTTTAGATTGAATTGAAAAAAAATGGAGAGGGAGTTAGGGTTTAGAGGGGATGGTGAATCTGACCTGCGCGAACTCAGAAGTCGAGCTCCTTGTGCTGTAGACAATGATCTGCGATGGAAGCCAAGCTAGAGCTTGAGCGAGACTAACCCAACGGTGGAGACGCATGATCGATGATGTCGTAGAGGCTCGTAAGCCGAGAAGCAGCAACTCAGGAGCTAAGGTGATGATGGAGGTGAGGCGCGACCGCTGTGCTCCTGAATGTATCGACCTCTGAGAGATAGAGATTCATAGAGAAAGATGGCAATAATTCTTTGAGATGACGTGTACTTGAGTAGGCATGGTGAGCAGGGGAGCTGTTGTCGTGGAAGACATCAGAGACGATCAAGAATGTCTTGGACAACGATGGGACTGCGGTCAAAGAGCTTTTAGAAGGGATGATTCGAGGGTGAAGGTTTGAAGAGAGAGGGTTGATAAGAGGATGGAACTGAGAGATGATTGAAGGAATGATGATTTTGATCGAAGAGATGGCGATGGGTATGCGAATTGGGGGATAGGGTTTTCTCATGAGAGAGAGAGAGAGAAAGCGATGGGAGTGTTTGAGAGAGTAATGTGAGTGTTTGGGTTTTTTGTTGGACTTATGGCCTTGGCACATTATTCATATATATACATATTTTCAATTTTCTGCATCACACAATAGTTTTAAAATATTTTCATTGTCTGAATATGTGACATCTCATATTTGGCACCTGACATTTACATCACACAACGATAACGTGTAAAAGCTATTATCTGATGTTATGCACAAACGAAGAAAAACTTGGGGGTTGGAGGGAAATGAAACAAAAAATGTGCGCCAAATCAAATTTAGAACCTAAAATTAGTATCACACAATGCTAACTTAAATTAACAATTGTCTGATTGTTATGCACATATGAGGGAAATTTTGGGCCATGAGAGAGAATAACACAAAAATGGGCGCCATCTCTGATTTGGCATCTCACATAGAAATCACACGGCAAAAAGGACATAAATGGTTGTGTAAGTTTTCTCATATGCATCAAACAGACAATAGATAATAAACATACGTTGTGCAATGATGCCCAATTTTTAGGCATTTTGGACCTTAATTGGGTTGTGAAATGGAGGAAATAGTCCCACCCATTTTTTCATCTTCACACAACAAATAGTAGTTATTCTAATGTGTAATATAGTAACTTACTAAGATTTCATTCATTCGTACAGTGAACAGGGATCACAACTGTTGTATGATAGGTATACCATCATCAGACAACGGGTGTTTACTCTCTTGTCTGATGCGTTTTTTTATAGTAGTGATGACTTATTTGTTCAAGTGATAGTGCATTCTATTAAATGGACACATATTCTTAGTGACAGAATAAAATGTATGGATAGAATGCTTTTGCGAGGAAGCAATATGTGATCTTTCCAATGTGTCGCCACTTTTGTAAAGCATATAGAATAACCTATATGATGTTCTCTGCTACTTAGTGCATGTTTATCTACGTAGTTATTGCATTATGTTTCGTGACTATTTAGGATGTTCTGTATATATGTACTCATTGTATTATGGGGTTCAGGTTTGATGTCCTTCCATATGTACTCAATAATTTTATTAGTAAGGACTTGATGGCTGCTACATTCACTCTTATTTTTAAAAAAAAAAATCAAGTCTCTGAAGGAGAAGACACACTCCTGTATTTAAAGCTTATACTAAAATAAATCATGCCCAAATATATTTTATGTAAACTGGCAAAGACCAGCATTCGATGTGTGTGGAGCGACAGAAATGAGAGTCTGGGAGAGTAGAAACATATTTATAGTAGTTATTTTTTATTTTTCTGGTTTTCTTTTTATTCTCTTTTTTCTTTTATCATTAAGAGTAATTTTGAAAGTTCAAAAATTTGGTATGACTGATAACACCAAACTCATGTTTGACTTTATTATAGGAAAAATTCTGGAATGCACCCCAAGATTAAGCACCAAGGCTATTTTTCAAAAGTGACATGTGTCAAGCTATTATTAGTTCCTTTTTTCAACTTTTTTTTATAGCTGACTGAGCTTATGATAAGCTCATAGTATGTAATCCTCATCTCGATCCAGAAAAATGTCGCTGGAACCGAGTACTGCTTCTCCTTCTATGGTGGCTAACTAGTTTGGTTGATTTATCCATGTTCTTATCATCCCAGTAGTACAAGTTTACAAACTCTTGTCGTTGTAGAAGAAACAAATATAAAGATTGCTTTGCGTTTGAGCTAAGCTGTGGAGTTCTGCTTCTCTTAGGAGTCACATTTACTTTTATTTAGTGCTTTATTCTCCTGATTATTAAGCTATTGAGATTTGATTCTATATAAGAGGTTTTGCACGCATTGAGAGGTTTTATATGTGTTTGTTTGGGAATCTTACCATTCCAAAATGTGTCACTTTTTCTTTGCGGAGTAAGATGAAGAAGGTGGTTTTGATTGATAGGGATCGAGCTGCTACATAGACAGATGAGTTTTGAGGATTTGGGGTTTGAGGAGACGGTGGTGATTGTGAAGGGAAGATGAGTGGCAGAGAGCAGTGTGGAGGGGAGAGATGAGAGAGAGGAAGAAGATAGGGCAGAGGTAGAGGATGCCACATCAGCGAGGGCTACCGACAACAATGAGTATCGAAGGAGTATTGTTTTGTTGGTTGACAAGGAGGATAATCATGCAGATTGAGCTTATCATAAGCTTAGTCAAACTTGAAAAAAAAAATTCTAAAATCCAAACTCTTATATTGCAACACATGTGAGAAAATAAATTTAGCCTGTAAGGTGTTTAGTCATGGGTGCATAGAGCCTGATCCTTGTTATAGTAGAGATTAGATGTTATAGTAGAGATTAGATGTTGGGGAAGGAAAATGTGCCCTAATCCTCGTTATACAGTAGCCGACTTTTGAAACTGCAATATCACATACCCACGTGGCGAGTTGACGACCGTGGTCATTTAGGCGGGAGTTTGTGAAATCGACGGCCCATATTGCTTCTTCTTCCGGTTTCTGAGCGCCAAAATGAAGATCTAAAAGCCCCTTTGAAGGTCTTTGAGTCGATTCTCAAATCTTCACTTCTTCTTCTGGATCAATCAGACCGAAAAATCGAATATTTAAATTCGGCCGAAGAAACCGAAATGGAGGCCGTGCCCACCACCGTCAGATCCAGCGGCGATATGACTCCTCAGAAGCGTAAGTTAAGATCGGATTCTTCGTCGCCGATGAAGCCCAGTCCGGTCTCGTCTCCGATGAAGTGTAAATCTACTCGCCGACGCAGCCTCGGTTCTTGCACCAACATTATCCCTGCAAATGTGAGATTCGCTTTACTACACATAATTGAATCCGCAAAGCAAATTGAGAAAAGGCTCAAACTTAATTACTTTTCTTCTTCTGTATGTGATTATTTACAGGAAATTGAGAAATACTTTACCCAGAGGAAACCCCAAGCCTTGTGCAAGCCGCCGGTTGCGGTTAAACCGAACTGGAATCCCAAAGGTATGCCTTGGTTTTATTTTATGTTTTAATTTTGGGAGAAACTGTGTCCCATTTTGCATGTAAATTTAGAAGAATTTGTTGAAGTTGTAGATAAGGAGCAAATGAGGGTGGTGAAGGAGGCACTACATTTATCGACGGTTCCATCTAATGTTGCGTGCCGCGAGATTGAGCAGAAGAAGGTTCTGGAATTCTGCAAGTCATGTATAGAACAAGAAAAAGCTGGGAGTTTATATGTATGTGGGTGTCCAGGGACCGGTAAATCGTTGTCCATGGAGAAAGTGAAGCAGCTTTTGGTGAATTGGGCAGGAGAGGTGAGATTATTTGCCTTCAATTTCAAGTTTTAAACATGTCAGGATATGTTGGATTCGTTGCAGAATCGTATTGTACTTAATGATGTGGATTATTGTTATCACCAGGGTGGATTGCAGGAACCGGATGTATTGGAATTGAACTGTACATCGCTAACGAAAACTTCTGATATATTCACCAAGGTACTGAAAATCAATGCAAATACGATATGCTGAATATTTGATCAGATGTCCTTACTCAAATTTTTATGGCAGATACTCAGTAAACACCAGCCTCTAAAGAAAGCTAATGGCAGTACCTCCCTGCCACTTCTTCAGAAATTATATTCTCAAAAGCCTCGATCAGATGGCACTAAGATGATGTAAGAAAATTATCTATATCTTCTGATAATTTACTTGGGAAATTTTAGTATATGTTAACACATGACATACATCAACTCGTAAATTTTCTCAAAGTTGTAAAATGAGTATTTCAACGTGTAATTTTGTTCTAAAAGCTGTATCATTATTTTTATCGAGTGATTACTACTAATGAACTAAAATTACAAGAGAAAGACTCGCAACTTTTTGTTAAATTTACAATTTGATGCATGTGTTTACTCATTGTAGCCTTTCCCCATTTACTTTAGTTCATGCTCAGATTAACACACAAATCTTCTTGATTAAACATTTGACATGACCAAGAAATTGAACTTTATCAGGTTGATAATAGCTGATGAGTTGGATTACTTAATTACTAAAGATCGGGCAGTGCTTCATGATCTTTTCATGCTCACAACGTACCCATTCTCAAGATGTATACTCTTAGGTACTAATGGTGGTAATGCAAAGTCAATTACGAATTATATGCAATGTAATTCAGATGTGAAGTGATGTTATTGTGTTTGAAATTGCAGGAGTAGCGAATGCCATTGACCTGGCTGATCGTTTCATTCCAAAACTTCAGTCATTAAATTGTGAGCTCGTTACTACTTTTGTTTTCCATGACTATAGTTCACTAGATTTTAGCATGTTTTCAATCCTCTTTATAAAATGAATACTGAGTGGTGTTTGTATATGTTCTTCTAGGTAAACCTATGGTTATAACGTTTCGGGCATATGCTAGGGAACAAATTCTCAAGATTCTTCAGGAGAGGCTTATGGTAAGTTTGTTCTTCTTTTGATTTCCTTGTACTGATGTAGATTTCTGATACTTCTCCTCTGAATAGTTTTTGTAAAAGAACAGTTATCATAGTCTCCATATGGGTTGAAAAGTTGGACTAGTGAAGTTCTAATGTAACTTCTAAAGGAAACACTTGCTTCAATGCGATGGCGATTGTTGTTCTGTCATAATAATTTTTTTTTTAAATTCTGAGAAGAAACTGGCTTTTAGCTAACCAGTCTTACTTAGTAGTAACTGTAGTCTTTTATTTTTGCTTAACAGGTACTACCTTACACAGTTTTTCAGCCACATTCATTGGAGCTTTGTGCCAGAGTGAGTTTACCATGATTATATGTATCTTATTGCAGATGCATTTTGGATTTAGATGCCATCATTCTTTATATTCAAAACTTCCTGTAAAATGTGTACTGATTTCATGAAAATGGCAGAAAGTGGCTGCTGCATCTGGAGATATGAGGAAAGCTCTATGTATTTCCAGGTTAGTTAGAGCAAACAAACTATTTAGTTTCATCGGTGTATCGGAATGTATAGGTTAAACCCGGCTCAGTTCTATCTCAGTAAATGAAAATTGTCTTGAATGAGGCTGAAGTATATTATATGATTATCTTTAGTAGCTTGGTGTAGGGTAGGACCCTAACCCAATCTTTTTACTCTTCCAGGAGTGCAATTGATATGCTGGAAGCAGAGTTGAGAGAATCTACTTATAACTTATATGTATCACCAGAAGAGCATGCATTACCTGAGCAACAGACAGGTCCAGTATCTGATTTGGTAAAAAAACAGGAGATTGATGTTGTAAGTTGCCACCTTTTACAACATGCTTTTTCAGTTTTAACATTTCTGTCATTTGCAAGATTTATTGACGAATATTGAGAGCATTTTGGTTTGCAGAAGTTTAATAATGCATGGACCATGTCTTTCACTAATGAGTTTCTTGATTGGTTCCAGGTGAGAATGGATCACATGGCTGCTGCTTTGTCAAAGACATTCAAATCACCCATAGTGGATACTATTCAATGTCTTCCTCAACATCAACAGGTAACCCTCTTAGTATGTATTAAGCTGAGGTAGTTGCTTCTGAGTTGCAGGGATTAGAAAGTGGTGCATGAATTGAAGCCATAAATTCTGTGGATGTTAGTATTATTACTTTCAAGCCATAAATTGAACATATGGGCTAGACTTTGTAAACTGCCTACTAACAAACATCTAGTATTTGTTAGTTTATGCCAAAGTTCGGGAAACTAAGACTTTGTAAAGTTATATTCCTTAGATTTTCCATTACAAGTGTTGTAATATCTTCTCTTTCTTTTCTTACCACAGATAATTATGTGCTCTGCTGCAAAGCATTTCCGTGGGGTAAAGAAAGACACAACTGTAGGAGAGGTATGTTGTATAGCTAATGTTTACCATAAAAGTTAACTGAATTATGTACAAACTATGTTACTGATATCTTGTAAATTGATGTACAGCTAATTAAATCTTACATGGAACTCTGCAAATCAACACTAATTCCACCAGTGGGATGTTATGAATTTTCAAGCATGTGCAAAGTGCTAAATGACCAGGTAAAAGAAGACACTTTCGTAATATAACTCCTCTCAGTACAATTTGGTGTAAAAAGACACGAGGAAAGGCAAATTAGTTACTGAGGAATGATCTCGTTTGCAGGGGCTGCTCAAACTCAGCGGTCAATCCCGAGATATAAAATCTAAGAGAGTAACACTGAATGTTGACGAAGAGGACATCACATTTGCATTGCAGGTACGACATATATCTACGTGTCTGAGATGGTTTAGCATTCATTAATTTTGCATTCCGGATATTTTATTTTGGCTTGTTTAACATTTACTTATTTTTGTTGAACAGGGAATTCGGTTTTTCAGGAACTGCCTTCAGTAATTATGCTGAATCAAGAGGAAAAAGTATAGTATAGGTTATATAACACAGAAGATGTATCTTTGTGATTGCTTGTACTAGCTGTTGTAGTACATTCTTTATATTGGAAACCTGATTATTTGTTGTACACTTGTATCAAAAGAAGCATAATAGATGGTTTTATTCCCAACTTCATTGATCTACTTGAACTGGAGATGATCGTTTTCTGGCACATAAGGAAGTGGAGAATAGACAGTCATTTACCCTTGAGTCTTGGAAAGTTATTAGTGATGCTGCTCTTGAGTAGAAGCTGGCTCAAAATCAAAGGTAAGGTAAGAATGTCTTGAGGAATATGCATGAGACAACCCCCCTTAGGTAAGGTAATGTGCATTTTACCAATGTGATCAAGGAGTGCAATAAATTGAATGATTTGGGATATATCACCTCAAGCTCTCCACCAATCTTCTTGTGCATCATGTGACTGCTCTTATGAATGATGTGCTATGTAGCTGAAGTTTCAAGAAAGAATTGGTAAAGCCTCTAAAAGGTGGTTAGGAGAATACTGGAGGACCAATACTCACATTTTTCTCTGCCATCCTAGCTAGTGTGTCCTCTTACATAAATAAAAAAAGGAACAGAATGCCATTCACCCTAATCCAGCTTTGAATTTTATTTTTTCTTTTGGACTATAAGGTTGTCATTTAATATTTCAACAGTTACATATATCAGAACTCAAAAGACTCACAACCTGTCTCAGCTTGATTACATAAGCACTCTACACATGCATTTCCTTCCCCAGTTCACATACTTTGTAAGAGCCTCCAACTTCTCTCTCCCTGTCTCTCCCTCTCCATCCCTTTCTCACAGAGCCCTCCGACCTCTCTAGGTCATGGCCTATTCGCCCATCAGCACAGGTTTTATTGTGCTCTCCCTTGTATGCTACCGTATACACGGAAACTATCAGCAGCAGAATTCGATAAGGCAACAGAAAATGTTGGAAATGAAGAATGTGATATTTTCCGAGGGACGTGGGTTTCCGATGAGCCATATCCTGTCTACAATTCGTCGCAATGCACCTTCATTGAGAGAGAATTCACATGCATAGAAAACGGTCGGCCAGACCAGTTTTACCTCAAGTTCCGGTGGCAGCCCTCTGACTGCAACTTAACAAGGTACACTATCGTCACCAAGCTAGCCCTCTTTTTGGTCTCTCCGCTCTTATAAGATACAAAATTACAGGTCAACATACAAAGTTACAAAGCTCATAGGTTTACGTATTCCTAATGGTCGAGATAAACTACAACTTATCTAGTCAATTTGAGATAAATTTTGACACCTTTAAGCTGTTCATATTGGGACACTATAATGCAATATATCAAACCACGCACATGTCAGGCTTGTCGTTCTTTCATTTAACCGTTTGTTTGTGTAATGGAGCTAGGCACTATTTGGTGCGTACGATGATCATCACGAATATGTACAAGACGGTTGTCCATGCGTTGCTTTCATACAGTTTAATTTGCCCACATTGTTTGTGCCAGAACACAATAAACTAGATAGCGGTTACACAAATTCTCAACTGATATGAACTGAAAATTGGTCATGTGAGTGTACGTTCCAAAAGCTGCTGTTTACTGAAATCACTGAATTATTTTATGGTTGCATTGGTTCGTAGATTCGACGGTGCTTGGAAAGATGTAGAGGGAAGTGCTTCATGTTTGTTGGGGACTCATTGAGTTTGAATCAATGGCAATCACTCACTTGCATGCTTCATGTAGCTGTTCCTGATGCCAACTATACACTTGTTAGGGCAGGAGGCCTATCCACGTTTACATTTCAAGTAAGGACTTTGATTTTTTCCGTTTCAATTGATTAATAAAAGTAATTATCTCTATTTATCTTCTAGTTTTCTTAATTATGAATCTAATCCAAAGACATCTCAACTAAAGAGTTCTAGGTACTAGCTAGTCTCGAACGAAATGTGCATTATTTGCTATATTGATCATGACATTATGCTTTATTAATGCCACTGATCGATGACAGCTATGTTTAACCAGTTCATGTATTACTTACGGGACCAACTCCTTAAACCATTATTTAGCTACAGATAGATGCATGTGATCGAGCTGGAAAGAGTTAGCAACTTCCGTCATGGATATTGAATTTTCCTTCAAGAGAACATGCATGCACAAAGTCATATATACTTTACTAACCATGAAGCCTGTCAAGATCAAATAGTCTCTTAACTCACGGTTAGTAAGATCGAATCGAACATCACTTTTATAGCTTATTGATAAACCGATCACAAGAACTAGGGCCGCTGACGGACTAGGTTAGGTTTTACCGTTTTAGCACAAAGTTTCAAAGAACTGAGCTGGGACAGACCAAACTTTTTCATAAACTTTTAGGCCCCGGACATGTCACAAGGTACATGATCGATACTCATTTTAATCCGACCCGGCCAGCTTGAGAGTACGTTTAAACTCTTGTTGTCTGAGAAAAATATAAAATCCATTTATGTATATTTAGTTCCATATTTATACGTCTAGCTAGTACAGAAATGTAACATTCTTCTAAGTACGTGCATGGATGCATGGTGTTCTCCAATTGCAGGAATTCGACGTTAGGGTGATCCGGTGATGTTCTCACGGAATGCTTTTCTGGTTGATACAATAGCGACAACTGCAGGCCGAGTCCTTAAGCTCGATTCTATCGAAAGTGGGAAGCTTTGGAAGGGAATCGACTTCTTGATCTGCAACACATGGCATTGGTGGCTGCATACTGGAAGGAAGCAACCGTAAGATGGCATCGTCAATCCAAACGAGTTTTAGTCCACAAAGCTAGCGCGCTAGTCACACACATGTAGATAAATATATATAGGATATAGGGTGTAACATGCATGCATAACCTAATTAGCATGCATGTCTAAGATTGAGTTAAGATGAAAGAGAGGTAAACACGTACATAGCTGCCATATATTATATTATATATATCCGTTGCAGCTGGGATCAAATTCAAGAAGGCAACACAACATACACGGATATGGATCGCTTGGTTGCTTATGAGATAGGGCTCAATACATGGGCTAAATGGGTAGACACCAATTTGGACCAAACAAAAACCAGTCTTCTTCCAAGGAGTTTCCCCGGATCACAATAAGTAAGAGCTCATCTAAATTCCTACTTAATTTTCAAAATTAAGATGTAAATTCTTTTCCCGGCCTTCATCCTTCTGCAACTTTGTTTTCTGCTCAAACTAATCATGTATGTGAATGTTCTTCACTAGTGCAAGTGATTGGAGTGATCTGAGTGCAAAGGCTTGTGAGGGACAAACTGAACCGGTGGCCGGGACTCAATATCCGGCAGGACCACATCCAGCCGAACAAGTAGTCGAAAAAGTGTTGCATTCTATGTCATTCCCAGTTTATTTGCTTAACGTGACAACCCTTTCACAACTAAGAAAAGATGGGCATCCATCTGTATACGGCCATGGTGGTCACAAGGACATGGATTGTAGCCACTGGTGTCTTGCTGGAGTTCCGGATACTTGGAATAAACTCCTATATGCAGCTCTTAATTATACAAAGCTAAACCAGTGGAATGTTGATCGAGGGTTAGGGTAGAGTAGTTTTCCAGGAATGGAATGTTTTTTGGTACATCATATTCAGGAATGGAATGTTGTGAAAATGTAACAATACTGTCAATACAGTATACTTCTTCTGAACTTTGGAAAATTAAAAACCGAAGATGAATTTATTTTGAGGGTGAAACGTACATGATGGAAAAATAATGTTGTGGAAGATTAAAATACATTGGATCGATCTCACCAAAGCATCTCCAATGATGCGCTTTTGTTGGAAAAATAGCTAAAGTTGAACTCTTTGGAAGCCAAAAATTTTGAGCTCCAACCATGCCGAAAAAAAGGGAGCAACATTTAATGCAGCTATTTTAAAATGTAATTCTTTTTTCAATATTTTATTTCAATTTCAAATCTTTTTTTTGTTTAGTAAAAATATTAAAATTAAAGAAATTATGAAAATACTCAAAGACATCATGACAATATGCATAATGTTGCATAATATATTTAGTGAAGATTAGCGAACCAATAGATATGTCCATTTCAAGTATGATGGAGTTTATGAGAATTCTTTTGCAAAGATGTCACATGAACACATGCTGACTCGCTTGATTTAGGAATCACTATCATATTAAAGATAAGTACTATTTTCAACTCGAATTAAATCTTATCAAGCATCTGTGAAAACTACATGGTAAAGAACAAGGTTCTAAAAGGCGCTAGGCAGAATTAGGCGGTGGAGCTACTGCCTAGCGCCTAGGCGTTTAAGCGGAGTTTAATCGGTAATTAAGTGGTAATTAGACGGATAATTTTTTATATATATTTAATTAATTATATATTTATATGGTATATTGTAATTTGAAACATAAAGTAAAAATTATAAAGAAATATCATAAAAATCTTAAACTAAGTTTATAAAGAAATCCAATTAACCATCCATCTCAATTTTTTGAAATAGATGTGCATAAACAAGAATCCCAAAAATATGAAATCATCTATTTTGAAGCTGATAATTTACAAATCACAGTACATTATGAGTTTATGACAATGAAGCTTACATTATAAACTTACAACCATGGAAACCATTCAAACACAAAGCTTCACGGAATCAACCAGACTCTTTCACGGAATCAAGTTTTGTTTGTGTGATGACCATAGACACTATGTTCCTGCCCACATTTAGCCATATCAAATTATCAACATATAACAAATAAGGATGACGGCGGTGGACGGCAAGTGGCGGCGACGGCAGTGATCGATGAGCGGCGTCCAAGTTGCGGCGTTTGTAGAGGGAGAGAGACGACATTTCGCGAAAGAAATTGGATTGAATTTTCTGTTTAGAATTCATTCATTTGCGTTATACCTCTTAATTTAAATATAAAAAAAAATAAAAAAAAACTGCCTAGACGGCACTTTTCTGTCGATTAATCGTTAATCGTCCGCCTAATTGCCGATTAGTCGGTTCCCGCCTAACTACCCCGCCTAGGACCAAAATTAGACAATAAGATGGTTTTTTCTGATTAGTCGGTGCCTAGGCAGCCTAAGCGGTCGTTTTTTAGAACAATGGTAAAAAATAGATTAATTCGATTACCACTAATAATACAAGGAACATCAAAAGTATTTCTTCTGTTACGTCCCCACATAAATAAAATCTTTAGTCTGCCATGCATTGAGTGAATTATTCCTAATACTATCAAGATCTTTTAGAATAAAACTCCACACTTGTAGACGTCCAGATTATTAAGTGGCAACGTATGGGTACTATGTCGGTTGTGAATTGACCAAGGGATTCGGCTAGCGCAACAACGTAGATAAACGAGGTTGGTAATTAATGTGCGATAATTTCCGAGCAGGGGAACAATGAAAATATATATGTGAAGTTTGATTGATCGGATGATTCTATATGGGGACTATGTCGGTTGGGAATTGACCACGGGATTCCGCTAGCACAACAACCTAGATAAACGAGGTTGATAATCAATGAGTACAATGAAGATATATATATATATATATGTGTGTGTGTGTGAAGTTTGATCGATTGAATAATTCTGTATTTGATGAGATATACAACAATTAGAGTGGTATGCGTAGATTTTTTTATGAGAATTATAAGATTTTGTTTAAGGAAATTTATTCTTTGTAATTTTTTTGTATGTCTTATTCTAATTAGATACAAATTAGATATAGATTCAGAGAATCCCCGTTATATTAGGACATTGATTGTAAAAGATTGTATCAGTCTATATATATGACATTCTATCAATGAAAGAGTTACAGTTTTCAATCCATAAGTTATTCTTCTTCAACATGTTATCAGCACACTCTGAGTTGGTAGCCAGTCATCACCACAGAAAAGAAGAAAAAACCTTGATCTAAAAACAACCCTCCACCGTCGGCAACAACCTTCTTGGTCGGCCTCCACCACCACCGGCGGCCCTTGTTCCCACCACCGGCAATCATCCATCAACGTCAATCACCATCTTAGCTTCTTCCTCCTTGCTTCCAACGATCTTTCTACTTCGTCAAGATTGCTCGACTTCCAAGGAACCACTACAGACGAGCTCTTCCTCAACGACGTCTAACTTTTGTACCGATCATACCGAGCATAACACCAATCGAGGTAAATTTTCTAAACCATCAATCTTTAGATCTAGGACTAAAACTTACTTCCTGCAAAATCCTAGATCTAGGATTGTGATATTGTTTGTGACTATTGAATATCTATACCCTAGTTCCAATGGACTTGTATCCATGGAATATAAGTGACGGTCCTGAGGGAGTCACGGTTTAGAAAATAAAAGAAAGAAAGGGAAATTGATTCTATGTGATTGTTAATCAGGGTTTCTGGGTGTGATTTTTGTGCCACTTTTTATTGATGATCGATTTTGTGACCATACGTCATGGATCACGTTATTATTCATTAAAACTTGATGTTAATGATCATGGTTTCTTTTTTGATCGATGCTAATGAAATATCTTTGTATATTGTAGATGAGTTCGAATGAGCTAGTTAGGTCAGAATTCAACATCCTTGATATTCAAGGAAAAGAATACCACCACTAGGTCTGTGATGTGGTTAATACATTCATCGGAAAGAAACTCAGCAACACCATTCAACTCGCTGGGCCAAACGTCATTCCACCAACAATATAATCAAAAGCTCAAGCCCTCATGTTTTTGATGCGTCACGTTCATTTAACTCTCAAGAAGCAGTATTTCATAAAAAAGATTCCCTGAAATTGTGGGATGCTTTGAAGCAATGCTTCGACAATGTGCATGATGCATAGCTTCCTGAGTTGACTGCAAAATGGGAAGCTCTTCGGCTTCTGGATTTTTCAAAGATCCAAGATTATAATCAAGCGGCTTTGGATTTGCAGTCTGATTTGAGCTTTTGTGGAGTGGTAAAGACTGAAAAAGACATGATTGAAAAGTCTTTAAACACCTTTCCGATCTCTCTGAGCGAGCTTGCTCATCAGTCTCGGATTGAGGTAGAACATGGATGGATTGTTACATTTAGTGATCTCATCAATAAGCTCACCAAAAACGAGAGACATCATGAGGTAATTATCAATAATAACTCAAAACCAGATGGTACTAAAAAGTCTGAGAGTTACCAAACTGAGGGAAATGCCCGTAATGACAAAAAATAACGGCCGTTCAGAACCTTACTATCGTGGTAGACAAGCTCCATGTGGATGGAGAGGAGGGCATGGGTGTGGCCGAGGTTGCAGCCAAAATCTAACTTGGCATAGAGATCAGAACCCCAACTCCAACAAGAACCAATCTGGTTCGAGTAATGGTGGCAAAAGAATACTAATTTTGGGACATTCACCTGCTATTAGTGTGGATTAAAGAAGCATATGCACAAGCAGTGTCGTGCTAGCAAAGAAATCCAGAAAATCTATAAGAGACACAAGCAATACTTGGCTCAAGAGTCCAACTTTGCTGAAAATTTTGAGATAGAGGTGGATACCAATCTCGCAGTTGCAGAGGACAAGAAGACAACTATTGCTACTCCGAATTTTGAATAGCCTATGTAAAAGGCATCATCTCTGTAATTGAATTAAGTTTTTGGTTTGTTTTTGGCTGATGTTTTTGCCATTTTTCTTAAAATATTGTCTTGGTTTTTATTTGATTTTTTTGGATAACAACATCGATATCTATGATGTAAATTTTTTAGTTGGCAAGTAATGGAGTTTTCTCTATTTTTTAGTATATGAAAGTGTTGAGAATGATTATTTCACTACTTATATAGTGTATGGTTTGATGTTTACAATTTTATATGGCATAATGATACAATGATATAGTAAAAAAAAGACACGAAAAAGTGGATATTTTGATCACCGAAATTTTTTTGACCCCTCGAATGTTCCAATCTGGATTGTTTTTAAATATTTTTCGACCCTTCAAAGACTTCCTCGACCCATAGAATGTTTGATTTTGTCTTGGTTTATGTCCAATTTTGACCCGTCAAAAATTTTGTTCGACCTGTTGAAAAATCAATATCGGTTTTAGGTTTTCTTCGACCCGTCAAAAATTTGCTCAACCTGTTGAATGTATACTCCTGGACAACATTTCAACCCATCAAAAAATTACTTCGACTGGTCGCTTGGTATCAGAAAATCAAAAATCTATTTTGGGTTTCTTCGACCTGTCGAAGGTTATATCCGGTTTTGTGGTGTTTTAATGTCTTACATCGGTTTTCTTGAAAAATGATCAGAAAAAATTCGACCAACCTGAAATTCAAAACTAGATGTAGTCTTACATCGGTTCATGTCATACCATATTAGCACTCAAAAAAGGTCATATCCCTATTCAAATTTTAAAGTGTTTACTTAAAGTGTCCGTCTGGTCTTTAGTTTAAAAGACTTATTTATTTACATTGCTTTTGTGGATGTCTCAAGACAAGATTGAGTGTCTTGCAGATAGTGATACCACCCACACAATTCTACGGAATAGGCATCTGTTGTGGATATTTTCCCATACAACTCCTTAGCGACTACCATGATAGGTGTAGCGCCAGTTATTAAAGGGCGTGGTTCAGCAGATTTTCCGTTGCCTCATGGTACAAGAATATTTATCATTGATACCTTATATGCGCAATAGGCCAATCAAACCTTGCTAAGTTTCAAATATATTCGCACCAACGGTTTCCACTTGGAAACATATTGTGAGAATGGACAAGAATTACTACATATTTAACTTTGTTAAATGTGGTCGCAAATGCATTATAGAGAAGTTTTTTGCTATTCGTAGTGGTTTATATCTATTCGTAGTGGTCACATATTATATACTATATATAGTACAGTATGTTTACTGTTATTGCTTATATTATGATGTTGAGAAATCCGGATGGGATTGGTGCCCACGGTTTGGCTTTTGTGGCATAGGGCGAAGTGTTATTTTCAGGGTGCAGGTTTATGCAATTCCACGTTAGTAACGAAACTCTGCCGAAATTTCGAAAAGTTTTTGTTGGTTCGTATTTTCAGAAAGGGTTCGATTCCGGTTTAGGTAACTGAATCGGGATTGGGTCCTTTTAGAAGTGCAAAGAATACTTGATCTTCAGAAAGTAGCAGACAGTATGTCTGACTCTTTTACTGATATTGCTAAATTCACGAGATTAGAAATACTTGCTACAAACGTTCCCTCAAGGTTAGAAATCCCAAAAAGAGGATTGATGAGTACCAACACCGGGCAAGAATACATTCCTCCTGCTTATATGAAAGGTGTTGCATTGGCCTCGGCTCCTACAAGGAAGAGGGGGTGACCAAGAAAATCCAATGATGAGCCGCCGGTTAAAAGGCAGGTTACGAGGCACAAAATGATCCATTGATAATCAACATTGTGAATCCTTTACATGAGATTGTCTCTGACTACAGTTATGTCCTTGAATCACAATTGGCATGTGTGGTGGACGCCTCAAAACCTTTTGTGATGTCAGAGAACAAAGAAATCTCGTTTAGAACAAATGATGCATTTGCTATTCCGTCGCTCAGGAGATCATAAAAGACAATGAAGTAGAACCTTGCTCTATGGCGGATTGCCTACAAAGAGCAGATTGGCCGAAATGGAAGGTAGGAATCTAGGCTGAACTAGACTCTCTAAATAAAAGGTAAGTTTTCGGTCTGGTAGTGCTATGCCCACCGAATGTTAAGCCGGTAAGATGTAAATGAGTCTTTGCTTGGAAGCATAATGAGATGATTGATGTCTTGCATTATAAATCTAGACTTGTGGCACATGGTTTCTCTCAACGTCCTGAGATTGATTATAAGGAGACATATTCTCCGGTCATGGACATCATAACCTTCCACTACCTAATTAGTTTGGTAGTGTCTGAGAAACTAAACATTCAGCCTATGGATGTGGTTACTGCATATCTTTATGGAGATCTTGATTCAAAGATATACATGAAAATATCGGATGACATTGCTATGCCCAAATCAAGTAACTCTAAACCACAGAGTGCTTATGTAATTAGATTGAGATGTTCACTATATAGATGGAAACAATCCAGTAGGATGTGGTACACACGTCTTAGTGACTACTTGATTGGGAAGGGATACAAGAATGATGACTTATGCCCTTGCGTGTTTATTAAAAGAACAAGTTCATGATTTCCTATAATAGCTGTCTATGTAGATAATATCAGCATCATCGGAACTCGTAATGAAATCAATGAGACGGTTGGCTACTTGAAATCTGAATTTGAGATGAAAAACCTTGGTAGGACTCAATTTTGTCTTGGATTAGAGCTGGAACATCTAGTTAGTAGAATTCTTATTCACCAGTCTGCTTATGTCCAAAAGATGCTCAGACAATTTAATATGGACAAAGCACACCCTATTAGCACGCCAATGGTTGTTCGTAGTTTAGACCCCAAAACAAATCTTTGTTGTCCGGTAGATGACGATGAGAAGATCTTAGGAGTTGAAATTCCATATCTTAGTGCTATTGATGTTTTGTTGTATCTAGCCCAGTGCACGCGCCCAGATATTGCCTTCTCAGTGAACTTGTTGGCTAGATTTAGCTCTGCGCCTATGCAACATTATTGGAATAGAGTAAAAAAAAATCTTCTGATACTTTAAGGGTTCCATTGACTTGAGTTTATTCTTCCCTTACAAAGAGTACAGAGAGAAATATGAAATTCTCGGAAAAAGGATGGTTAAGTCACAGCACACAAATTCTGACTACTTCAACCCGTTGAGTAAATCATTCGACCCGTCGAAGGTAGAAATCTGTGATAACCTGAGGGCATTTTTTGACCCGTCGAGGAAAGGTTTCGGCCTGTCGAAACCGGTACATTGGATTGAATAAAACCATTCATTCGACCCGTCGAGTGAGGATTTCGACCCGTCGAACTCCTCCCTTTCTGTGAGCAGTTTTACTCCAAACCCCTATTCCGAAACATCGGTCGATGTGTTGGTTGGATTTGCTGATGCTGGGTACCTCTCTGACCCACACAAAGGTCGTTCATAGACTGGTTATGTTTTCACTATGGGAAACAGGACAATTTCTTGGAGATTAGCAAACCCTTGTTGCTATTTTCTTGAATCATTTAGAAATTATTGCTTTGTATGAAGCAGTTAGAGAATGTGTCTGGCTTAGGTCATTCATTCATCATATTCGAGGGTCTAGTAGATTACCATCTACCACGACAGCCCCCACTTACATCTATGAGGATAATGTAGCATGCATTATACATTTGAAGTTGGGTTATATTAAGGGTGGCAATACAAAGATATTTCGCCAAAATTCTTCTTCGATCAGGGACAACAACAGCTGTTGCATATCCATGTGAACCAGGTTGGTTAAGCGGATAATGCTGCAGACTTGTTTACCAAGTCATTACTCAAATCTACATTTGTGAAACATGTGAGATGCATTGGTATGCGCAAGTTATCTGAATTTCATGACGGAGTTTACAGTAAGGGGGAGTTACATTTCTGTAGACATCAAGGGGAGTCCATGACACATGTAGTAGTATTTGTAGTTGATGCGTTGTACTCTTTTTCCCTTACACCAAGCTTTTGTTTTATCCATGAGGTTTTTGTTTGCTTGGCGAGATTTTGAGTGAGGCAACATGTCATGCACTATTCATTAGGCCATCGACACAAGATGGAGTATTTAAGGAGATTTATTCTTTGTAACTTCCGGTGTGTGTCTTGTCATAATTAAATACAGATTAGATTCGATATAGATTCAGAGAATCCCTGTTATATCGGGACATTAATTGTAACAGATTGTATCATCCTATATATATGGCATCTTATCAATGAAAGAGTTATATTTTTCAGTATATAAGTTATTCTCCTTCAAAAGATTTCACTTTTACCTCCTATCATGACTTGAACCCGAAGTCCTAAGGTCATCTTCAGTAAGGGGGTCTAAACCAAATGCTATAATTAAGCCTTATTTTGATCTTCAACAACAAACAATGGCCAAACCAAAGGGCCACAAAAGGGCATACGGGACAAAGAAAGGGCAAAATAATTGGGGACCGCCATTAGATTAAAATAACATATAGATTAATGAAAAGAGATCAACACAATGACAAATGTCAAGTTATAATTAGTTGATTCAATTAAATTTGAATGTTTAAAGGAGTTGATCATAACATGAAATATGGCAGATAATCCAAAAAATTAATAATAAATTAAAATTCATAATAATTTGTTTTACCAAGTCATTAATATAAATAATTCGGAAATTAACTAGAAATTTACGTGTAAAAATGTGACAAATTTTTTATATAAAAATGTTATCAGCACGAACCATATTTTTTTTAATCCTCAACCAAACAATCAAAATTAAAATATTTTCCAAATTAAAATGTTATCTAAATCAAAATTTCTTAACTAAAATCCTTCAACCAAACATACATATTAGTTTTTGTGTAAAAAGTTTTTCGAATAAAGAAGATTTTATTAAAACCCTCTCAGCCTAACAAGTTCATATACAGTTGACAAGCAACTCTAATTCTAACAAGAGAAGAATAACACATCATACGCAACAACAAATCTTTAAAACACCAAGTCCAACTAGACACGTCAGGCTTGCATACATCTTACGAAGACTACGTAAGTCATGTATCATGGTTATAGACACACCCCTGAGCACTCAATTGTGGTAGGTATGTCTAAAACCTACGATCTACGCATTCTAAGAAGACGCATACAAGCCGACACCAAGATGTGTCTAAAACTCCTTCTCCTTGCCCGAAGCTGAGCTAGGAGTCTTCACAGGACATGTCACACGGATCTCCTCTTCCACACCCTTTTCTTTGTAGTTCTTGAGCTTCTGCTCTTGAGCACTTGATGAACACTTAACAATCAGCCCAACCTCTTCGAGCAGGCCCAGACCTAACAAGGAAAAGCCAATTCCAAGCAGGCCAAACCAGCTTAAGAGTCCCCAATGTAGGCCCAAGCCCAACAGAACAACAACTGGACCAGTGTGATTTCCCCACTACCCGATGTCTCTATCGTCAGAGTCTGATCCCAAAACTACCATCGATTTACCATCTCAAAGTAGGACAACACCACTACCTCCTCCACCTGTAGCAATGCCTCGATCCAGCTTCAAATCTTCCAAGTCGCGCTTGAACTTCCATGGTGTCTTCCATTGCTCCCAAGGAGATTGCTTATGCCTCGTTGGGTAAAATCCAACCAGCAAAAAAGAGTCCTCAGCCTGGCGGACCAAATTATCGTCCGCGCGAAACTGTGAAACAACGCCACGGACAAGCGGCACCTGAGATGAAGCAAAGACTGCTCCGAAATCGATATGTGATGGAGACCTCGCCCTTGTCCATGAAATCCAATTGGTGACCTCTGCCGTTGCCGAGTTGGTTAGCAGCGCCTTGGCTGTATATTGACATGTCAAGCTTGACAACTGGAGGTAGGAAACGACGGCAAAGGATGTCGCCCTAGAGACTTGCAAGGGAGGTGAAAGTTCCGAGAAACTTGGAATGGCTGGGATTCTCATATTACTTAGGCTTTCATTCATTTCATTGTTAGTTTTTGTGTAAATTAGTTATCATCATAAGATAATATTATAAGATTATAAGATTGAAAATATAGTATAAATAATAAAATATTCGAAATGGCTAAAATTTGTCCTTCTCTTGCTGGAAATGGTCATTAACTTGTAGTGCTGGCATTTCCTACAAGAGAGATGGTCACTAACTCCGGTAACTTGTTAATACAAAAGTAATATTTCTTGGACTATTATAACTCTGCCCCAATTTGACCATCTCTTGTTGAAGATGACCTAATAGACTTTTTCTTAGTCGTGGTGCTTTTCGTCCCGGCCCTAGGTATAAGCCCAGAAGGTCTGTGCCTAGAGCCCCCAAGGAAGAGAGGCCCAAAAATTAGGCCCGAGTGTAGAATTATACATGTAAATGTGCTCATTTTTCTTGTGTTGCCTTGAGCCCCATGAGTTATTTCTAAACTCAGGGCCGGCCCAGGTGCTTTATCGACTACTCGGTCCCAAAACGGCAAAATCATAGCTATACCTATATTACAATATATTTTAAACCGAAAGTTTCAATCTTGAGGAAGCTGGGCTGTAGAAAGAGACCTACATTCAGGACCATATATATGTGAGTGAATTGGAATCGAAGGAGCTAGCCAGGCTAGCCTCCAATTAGCCTTATCATTCTGGAGAGGAGAAAAGCCACACATCAGAAGAAATAAGTAGAGAAGAATCCAAACACTGGCTTCATCTATACTTCCAAACCACTCAACTTGGCCAATATGCATTGGTAATTAATGAATCTTGAGAACGTACATTTTGTCTCTGACATAATCAGAATTGGATTTTGCTAGATACCTTTAACTAATAAACTCTTGCTCTGCATTTTTCTTTTATATATTTTTTTCTTCTATATTTTCTTGGGTTGTTGTCCGAGTGACAATCTAACAATAACCGAACATGCATTTGCATATTTCATCAAGAAAAACATGTATATGCATCTAGTATTCCTAGTAAACCGAATAGACCAAGAACAACATTGGAATAGGTTTCACTAGACTATTTAAATTAACATCGAGTTCCCATTTGTGTTCTAACTAGCTTCTAACTAATTAATGTAGCTCTAGCTGATTGTAAGAACTAACAGATAATGCTCTTCTCAGACACATGATATGGGTGGTTCTACTGCAGTTGCTTTAGCAATATGGATGTTTTCTGTTTTGAGCCAAATAGGAGGAGGAGGGGCACTTAGTTATGGGGCAAGGAAAGTAAACGATGGGGGCTGTGACCTTTCTCAAGGAAAATGGGTTTATGACAGGTCCTACCCTCTCTACAGCTCCACAGACTGTCCCTTCATTTGGAAGCAGTTCGATTGCCAGAAGAATGGTCGACGGGACATTGGGTACCTCAAGTACAGATGGCAGCCCACTTCTTGCCAGACACCAAGGTACAAATTCTTTTCTAATATCTAAAGTCTTAGCTTTGACATTTTCGAATTAATGAGCGAACTGGCTTCCTATCATTTCATAGTTTAATTTCTTCTATGAACTAATATAGGTTTAGCATTTCTTGTGCTGCTTTTATGTGTGTTTTCCTTACCACATGGAAGCTATCTGTTTGACCGTTCATTTATAATCCATGACTGATATATGTTCGTGTAGATTCAATGGTAGAACACTTTTGGAAAGATTTAGAGGCAAGCGCATACTGTTTGTAGGAGATTCGCTGAGCATGAATCAATGGCAGTCCCTCGCATGCATGCTTTACAAGTCGGTCCAAGCCAAATACACCATAAATACGATTGGAGGCCTCTCCATATTCCGTTTTCCAGTAAGCTAGCTAGTTTTCCTCTCAAGCTTATGTAGCTAGCACGATGACATGGAGTTAATTACATGCATATATATATTGCCTATAATTTTTTAACGTCCTGTTAATTTGTAGGCATACGATGTTTCCATTGTGCTGTCCCGCAATGCTTTTCTAGTTGATACAGTGCATATGAGGAATGGGAGTATTGTTCTAATGCTAGACTCAATTGAAAATGGAACTTACTGGAAAACTTGTGATGTTATCGTCTTCAATACATGGCATTGGTGGCTTCATAGTGGGAGAAAACAACCGTACGTATATATGCAACAACTTTATTAAATACTAGATAAAAGTACACACACTGTGTGTGCATAAATAAAAAAAAATAAAATAGTAAATATAGGCAGTTAATGAAAATAAAACTGTTAATATTTGAAAACAAACAATGCGTTATCTTTACAGTTATTGAAGTATGAAGAGGAGAAAAGTTAGGAACTGCTGCAAATATTGGGGGAAAAAACTGCCCAAAAAATTTGGGAAAAAAATTATGAGATAAATAAAACTTTATTTGTGAATGACAATTTTAACTTTAGTTTATTATACTATACCTAAGATAAAAGGGTAAACTTGGAAGAAATTGCAAAAAGGGAGAACTGACTCTTTTCTTAATATATAGTATGGATCAAGATTCTGCAATCCATGGTTACCTAGCCTAATGTGAAGTGCAAGTGTCTTTGGAATGCCAAAACCACTAGCTGTTCGATCCTTCATTTTCCGGTGAATAACTGAATTCAATCATCAAATCTCCAGAAAGTTTATACAAAATTCATGCAGGTGGGCTTTTGTTCGTTATGGACGGAATAATGTACACACAGACATGAATCGTATGATGGCGTATGAGAAAGCTCTAAAAACATGGGCGAGATGGGTGGACACAAATGTGGATACTCGTAAAACGAAGATCTTCTTCCAGGGCGTTTCTCCAGATCATGTCAAGTAAGTAGTTAAGTTTTACACATGCAGAATTGCAGATAGAAGAGAAACATTAACGTTAACGAGAAATTAAAGAGCCTTCATTTTTACAAAGGCTTTTTCCTTAAAGAATTTTGGGTAAATAATATTTACTTCTTGTTGTGTGTGTACATGATCATATATATGTAGGGGTGCAAGAGAATGGGGTGAAGAATTGGGGGGTTGTTTGGGACAAAAGGAACCAGTGTTGGGGACAAAATATCCAGGAGGTTCCCATCCAGCAGAAATTGTTTTAGAAAGAGTGTTGAGAAAAATGTCGAGGCCCGTTCAGTTGCTCAACATCACAAGACTTTCACAATTAAGAAAAGACGGTCACCCTTCAGTCTATGGCTTTGGCGGCCACCGTGGCATGGACTGTACCCACTGGTGTCTTCCCGGTGTTCCAGACACATGGAATCAACTTCTGTTTGCTGCACTCTTCCAGGGCTAGCTCGTGATCGACTTATTAGCTTATGTTTATTTATACACCATTAAACATATATATTTTACTTGTATTCCCATTCGAGTTTTAGTACATTGAGGTGGCATGGCCGCAGGGCTGGTCCTGTATAAGTAGAGGCCCAATATGAAAACTAAAATGTTGCCCATAATATTTTGTTTTTGTTTTTGTGTATTGTTATGTTTGTATCAAAGTTTATTTTAATGTATTTGATATTCTATTACAACTGAATCTACTTGGAAATATTAAACAAAATCACCAATGTTTATATCAAGTACAATACAGATTATAACATTGAGGCATAAAAGATGAGAAGAAAAAAAAATTCGCACAAAAAGAAAAACTGAAGGAAAAATAGAATGTAGAAAAATAAAGAATGGAAAAGAAAAAAAAATTGCACAAAAATAAAAAAAACTTAGCTAAAAACGGAATGCAGAAAAGAAAAGAATAAGGGATTGAATTTGGTTGAGAGCAAGAGAATGGGTAGGCTTCACCAAGTGAGCTAAGTGCTTAGTTAGTCATACATAAGTTTTTTTTTATTATATATTTCGCTGATATAATTTTTTTTTGAGGCCCTTGAAAATTAGAAGTCTGGTGCGACCACACCTCTTGCACTCCCCCAGGGCCACCCCTGCATCCCCGCATGGGAACAAAATCCTAGTAATACGTAGGCAGTTTAATTACTATCTACTTGTCTAGACAACTTCAGTTTTTAACTATCATGCCGTCAAGAACCACTCATACAAAAAAAAAAACAATGACGCCCCTCAGACGACATAATTGAAAAGACTGTTGTCTGACTGATTTTATAAGAGAGAGAAGACATTCTCAAAATGTGTGTTGTGTCATGCTGCTTGAAATTAATGATGGTTTTTTTAGTTTTCAACGGCGAGCATCCAAATTTTGTAGTTTTCAAGAGCAGGTACAACAAATTGCGGTGGTTTTAAAATATTGCTCAAGTTAGACTACAGATGTCCGTCGTCTGAATATTTAGCATAAATGTTGTGAGTCATTGAGTTGCAATTTCAAGGATGACCATCTCAAAGTTTGGTTGTCTTGCAATATTGTTAAAGTCAAATGACAGTTGTCCGTCATCTGAGTATTCTGTGCAATTAGTCCTTTAATCATGCGTCAGTCGACTGTCATTTGAATATTTGCCAAAAAATTTGTAATTTTTTTTGCTGATTCAACCAAATGAGGAGTTGTATATATATATAGGAAATTCTCCAATGGACCTTAATAGTATAGATTGAGTTTTTTGATGACACGACGGCCGTCTGTTATCTAAGTTACGACGCAATCTGCGCGGCAAATTTCTCACTTAAATTGTGTCAATGAGCATTTTAAATTTGTAAACTTTAATAGTGAACATCCAAAATTGGCTAGTTTTGAAATATGCATAAGTCAGATTACAATTGTATGTTGTTTAATTAAACTTTGACATTTCTTTTGCTACCTCAAATGATAAATGTAATTACCTAAAAATAATCATTTTTTATGAATTTGACTGTTAGATGGGATTATCGGAATACTGTTAAGATGCTGTATAAAAATTTAAAAAAATTGACTTGAATTCGTTCTCGATCCGTGCTTGTCACTGTTGTTATGCTAAGACTATTTAGAGTAAAACTTGATTTGCAGCTCCGTAAAAAACTAATTTGAGACCAAGTTCTACACATGTATTATCATGAAGTTTATATCTATCTTATCATATGAAAAAATATGATAAAAAAAATCAATTCAGGTACTCCCTCCCATAGGAGAATGAGCAAAATTCTTGAAAAGGGTTATTTTAGTCTTTTGGTAGTCTTTGACCTCGTTGACCGAGCGCTAAATGAACTCCGAAGAGAGTAATTTTTTTTTATAAAACCCCTTTATTGTGAGGTTGACACATGTGTATGAACACATTTCTCACTAGACCATTTCGGTTTCTTGTATGTCTTTAATTCTATATATAACTACTAATGTTACTTACAATGTTTGTTGGTTATATGAAAACCAAACATTTATGAAACTAAATCACTATTAAGTAATCATTTTGTAGATCTGACCATTATATGAGGTGATCATACTAATTTAAGCACAGTGTGAAAAAATTAGAACTTTTCGATTTGAATTCGACCTCGATCTGTGCGTTCATCCGTTGTGACCATATAGCCCTTAAGCATAATACACAATTTTTCGCTTTGTCAAAAATAATTTGAGATCAAGTACCTCAAACTCATTCTCGTGAGATTCACATCTATCTTTCTATGTATAAAAATGAAAATTCTAAACCCAAAACCTAAATCTAAACCCTAAAAGAATAGTTAAAAAAAAGTTGAGTTAAGTTAGACACCGGTCGTCTATCGTGTGAATATTTAGCGAAAAATCAAGCAAAGAGGCTATCCTCCAAGGAGGCTCACTTGAATGAGTGCTTCAGTCATCTAACGGTTGACTGTTGTCTGAAATAGGCAATTTCTAGCTGCAAAAGTAAGTGGGAAATTTCCCTCCCAAATGCTCCCATATATCCTACCCTAGCCTAATCATGGCATGAAAAATTGAAAGGTTGATTTCATTAGACGACGAATGCCTATCGTGTGAAATTTGACAAAAAATCAAGCAAATAGGCTATTCTCCGAGGAGGTTCACTTGAATGAGTCCTTAAATCATACGACGATCGCCTGTCATCTGAAATAGGCAATTTCTAGCCTTAAAAGTAAGCGGGAAATTTCCCTCCCAAATGCTCCCATATCTACCCTAGCCTACTCATGGCATGAAAAATTAAAAGGCTGATTTCATTAGATGAGGGACGTCTGAATTTTAGGCGCTAAATTTGTTAAAGATTTTCATGAAATCACAAGAGAAACAATTGCTACCCAAATGAATGCCAAATAAACACTACTCACCAACCACACCAAACAAAAGAAGCCCATCGTTAATGCTCTAAGTCTTTCACAATCTCATAACATCGCCCTCACGCAAACTAAACAGACTTCACAACGTTGCCTCACTCAGCAACTTCCTTCGTCGAGCCGTCCTCCACACCATCAAACATTCTCTTCTTCAACCGGCCTCCTCCATTGAGCCAAATAATTTTAGATTTCAATAGGTATATTGTCAGACTCTCTCTCTCTCTCTCTCTCTCTCTCTCTCTCTCTCTCTCTCTCTCTCTCTCCATTAGATTAGATTAGATTTCCGGTGGAGTCTTCTGGATTTGGTTTTGGATTGGTTAGTTTTCGATCCAAAATGAGATTTTAATTTTGGGTTTCTATGGTTTTGGGCTTTTCATCTCGATTGGTTTCTATGATTTTGAGATTTTGATTTTGTTCTATTTATGTGTGCTATATAAACATATGTGATTTTCAAGCTGAAATACCTTATGGTTGAGTTGAATAGTTCTGCTTGTGTGTTTGTCACATGCATGTGTGGTTAATTTGAAATCCTTGGAGTGAAATATGGAAGCAACTTGCTAGCAACTCTGTGATGCCAAAATTTATTAGCACATGAACTTTAATTTTTTACTGATTAGTTCATCTATAAACTGAAACAGATTTGGGGAGTTATGTGAATGTTTACTGCTTATTGATTTGTAGCTAATATTGTTGATGTTTCTGTTTTGGAGGTTGGTTGAAGCTAATAAGCCACATACGTGAATCTGCAGCAGCTGGTGGTTTCTTTGCCAGGAGTGGTGGTTTTGTTGGGATATTTGCTTGTATTTAGTACTATCTCTCTATGTATGTATGTATGTATGTATGTATGTATGTATGTATGTATGTATGTATGTATGTATGTATGTATGTATGTATGTATGTATGTATGTATGTATGTATGTATGTATGTATGTATGTATGTATGTATGTATGTATGTATGTATGTATAATTGATTCAGAAAATTAGTTAATTTTTTGAACTAAAAATGAAATGAAAAAGTATGTAAAAAAGTTATAAAGTGTAGCGTTATGAATGATTTCTCAGATTCATGTGATTAGTAATGTTATTTTGGTTGGTTATTTTTTTTTTCCTTTTTAACTATGGATAAGTCATGGATGTATGCTAATAGGACATCATTAGCTTATCAACAAGAGTTTAGTAGTTTCGTAAAGTTTGCCATTAAGAATGCTAGGGATTCTAAAAATATTTTCTGTCCTTATACTAAGTATGGAAATATCAAGCTATTTCCAATTTCGATGATTAAAGTTCATATTTATTTTAACGAGGCAATGCACTTAAGAAACTACTACTCTCAGCTAAGGATGGTAAGATGTTCTTGATGCCTTACTGGCATGCAAACTTATTAATTAGATATTGTATATGCAAACTTATTGGCTATATACTTTATATTTCATGTCTTTGTTGTAAACATTGGATGTTGCTGCTGATTGATCCTGATAATGAGGTGGTATATTTCATGGATCCAGTAACAAGGTGCCTACTCACTAGAGAGGGCCTCACTATTGTGGACAAGTACTTTGTTTTCTAAACCCAACACTTATTTGCTATATATGGTCTAAATTTTGGATTTTTGTATGATTTTTAAATATTTTTATTTGATTACTATGTAGCGCAATCTCAAAGTTCAGTGATCAACTGACCAAGAAGGGAAGCCTTAAGCCGAAGTGGAGGAACCTGGGGGTATGTTAGCTATTTCATTTGATGTATGGCAAATATATTTGTTATCTATATGTTGTTTTTTCTCAGAATACTCAGTGCATCACTTTATGATATAGGGTATTCCACAACAATCACTCGGTAGGATACAATATGGGTATTATGCAATGGACTTAATGCGAGACACTGTCTATGACAAAGAACTTACATTAGCTGCAAAGGTAAAATCTGTAGCAATTAATGTTTTTCTGTTTGTATATGTTGGCTGCTATGTGATTTTATATTTCAGTTTTGATATATATGTGTAATGATATCAATGGAAAAAAATGAGATTGTCGTGGAAATGAATACACTGTGGATGCTATAGATCAAGTAAGAGATGAGGTTGCAAGCTATTTGATGAAGAACCATGTGAAGCATTAAAAGAGTGTCAGAGTTATTTCTTTTTTGTATATATGATGCTCAGACTTCAATGGAATCTATGTAGTTTATGGTCAATGTTATGTCTGTTTTGCATAATTGAATGGGCCATGTTTTGCTACTGCCAGCTTCAATTGTGATGGAATTGGTTGATATAGTTTTGGCCAATCTTAACTTGTTGCTGCCAGTGTGTACATTTACAAGTGTGGTAGATTCTTGAATGGTATTAAGTAGATGTTAGAAAGTTTATTTTGAAAGAGACCTAGCTACCTTGACATATTCTGTAATGACCCGAACCCAAATTAGCAACTTAATCGTTATTATCTGTGTAATTATTGATATTTTATAAGTTACAAGTTTGATTTCTATTCCTCCCAGAAGTTATGTAGATAGTTAAGTTGATTTCGTTGTCACGTCAAACATAGAAGTTGATGTTACGATGAAAAAGTTATGGTTATCAGAACTTTATCCCGTTTAATCGTGACTTAAATATCGACATTTTATAAGTTATAATTTTGGATTCGTTCTCTTCACGGAAATTGTGGAGAAATATATTACGAGTTTGAGAGTATTTTTATTTTATTTTTCTGAGGTTTGAGCAATTAGTTATGAATTTTTGAAGTTTAATGTATTTTGTGATTAATTGGAAATCTACCATTGTTGGATTATTCCAGACCGTCAGATCCGTTGGTGGATTATTTTGGGCCGTTGATCTTGGATTGACCTAGGGTATAAATGCCAAAGTTCACCCGGGTAGAAGGGCTAACCCGTTGACCCGATTTCTTGACCCGTCGCCGGACCCGACCCGATTCACTAATTCGGGTCGGACCTTCACAATCAGGCCACCTTAGGCTGCTGCTCCAGGCCTAATCGGAAGCCCTCTCTCTCCTCGACCTCTTCATGTAATCAAAACTGACATCCACCACGATTCTGGGGAGATTCGACGCCGAGAAGATCTCAAAATCTTCCCGCACTTCGAATTCTTGACGGAAAGTTTCCTTATCTGAATTTTGATGGATTTTGATGTAGCTTTGTGTAATTTGAGAAATTTTCGTAATCTTTCACCTAACACAGGTCTCGGGGTGACTCAACATTCGACATTGTCGATTGTCGTATGTCGAGTCTATACGGACCTTATATAGAGCCTGTATGGCACATTACGACGATTAGGATGATGTGGGGTCTAGACGATTGCATGGACAATTATGAGTTTCAATTCACGAACTTTGAAAGGTAGTTCCTCCGATCGATATTATATTTTGGAATGCGTTATCCACTGTAGCAACACGATAACAATATTATGAAATAATCTAGATTTTATTTTATTGGGGGCATTAAGTACGTTTATCGAGTTAGTGGATCGATTTACGTTTCTGGCGATCCAGGTGAGTGGACATTTTTATTTCACTGTCGAATAACGAGTCTAGGTTTTATGTTTATGAAGTTTTATTTCCGCTTATGCATATGATTTAAGTTACGATTATTTTCGATAATCCTTTTCGCATATGTGATTTAAAAAAAGATGTTTACGATTATGCATATGATTTCCATTTCATATGTATGCTTATGTGTACATAATATGTTATGATATGAGTACGTTTATGCACGGAGGCTATGTTATGATTTCATGTCTCACACACATGCGCGCGCTTATTTATGTATGAAAGCATCGATGCATTGACTGCTCGGCTGATCACAGAGTCGCTCCTGGTGGGACACGACAATACTTGACCACATGATTATGTTATGCACGCCTCCATACACAACTATGATATGTTTTTAATTTGACTCTCTACATTTTTAATATATGATTTTAGCGAAAGGCATACAGACATATTTTAAAATATTTCTTACGAGACCTTATATTTTCGTCCACTCACTCTAACGGTTTTCTCGTTTTATATGCCTTTCCCTCGGGTCCTTTGGTTTCCAATGCCCAGGTTGTAGAGTCTGTTGAGGTCGGACATGCACGTAAATTGAGGAATAGCATTATCCGCCTTAGGATCCAGAGTTAGTCCTACGAGTTAGCCACTTAGTTAGTATAAGGAGTTTCGAGATTCTCGTAGTCTTGAAGTCATAAATGCTTTAAGATTTTTTTTCTTCTATGAG
This sequence comes from Geum urbanum, assembly GCA_946800695.1. Lineage (NCBI taxonomy): Eukaryota > Viridiplantae > Streptophyta > Magnoliopsida > Rosales > Rosaceae > Geum > Geum urbanum. The sequence goes on along the minus strand of OX327000.1, from coordinate 32,593,135 downwards.
TTATTTTTTGTGAAATTCAGTTCCTTTAATTTATGATTTTCAGTTTATTAGTTTTCCTTATGTTTTCTTTCGAACTAGCATGTATAGATCTATTGGCCTTTGTAAGCCTAATCCTGGTTTAGGAAACTAAGTCGGGGTCGGGTTCTCACAGTTGGTATCAAAGCTTTAGGTTATAAGTGCTATAGACTGTACTTGGTTTCTTTTGTTGTCGTGCTCGATTGCACTCAACACTTTCGGAGTGATTGCTCGACTGCAGCGGATCCCCATTGAAAAATTACAGTGTTGAATGTCGTCGAGTACGTGGTGAAAGTGACTGTGTGCAAACCTTGGCCTGTGAGTCAGTGCCCCATGTTTTCTATGTCTCACGTTCGCCGACCTCTATCTCTTTTCTCATAAAGGTAAAATTCCTTCTCATTAAATATGTAGTACATCCGAAACTGCATACAGTGTCAGCCCTTGATTCTTCTTCCATGCTCTTGCCTTAACAATACTTTGAAAGTATGACGCTAAGTTTACGAGCATTAAAGTATATGTCAGATTGGTGAGAGTATGTTAAATAGTATGACTATGCGATATGTAGCTAGTCGATGAACTACTTATATGTGATATATGCGGGTACGAAAGGTGGAGTACTACAATGATTAGCGAACTTTTGCGGGTTATAATATGTAAATGCTGTTCTAAATTGGGCTCAGACGTTGAAACTCTTGTGACAATTTTGTTGCCTTCATATGACTTTAGGTTTGAAATAAATATATTATATACTATGAAGAACTTGGATGAGCAACTGTGGCTCATAGATTATTTGTGGGACTTGTTATCTTTGAAGTGTAATCTCCCTGCAGATTTTGGTTGATCTTGAATTTATGGGGAGGTTATGTCGATTTTATGGTGAATTATTCGAGCTAATACAAGTCGCGTATTATGAGGATCTTCACGACAAGGCCTTTAGCGATTATCAATATATACTCCATGAGCCTAGTGTACTAGTCAATTGCCAATTTTTATCGGTGAATCATGTGCCGAAATTCTGTTTCATTCGTCATGTTTAGTTTTGAAACATTCCTAGTCTTGATCAGTTGGTCCCTTTGGGGACATCTGATAAAATTGGAATGATATAGAGAAGTTTAGCATGAGCCTTACGCAAGAATGATATTTATTGATCGGGATTTGTTTCGGGTGAGAAGTCACTTGATGTACGTCATCATTGGACGATCTGCGGGGAATTTATGCTAAATTTTTGGTGAATTGTATGAATTATATCAAGTCATTTATGAGGTAGAATGTTAAGGCGATATTGTTGATGAATTGCGATTACGTTAATAATTCATGTGCCGCTTTGGTGAAGTGAGCTAGGAAATTACTAGCTATATCATTCAAGTATGTGCACAAATTTCTTTCATTTTGCCATGACTAAATGTTCAATTTCATTCATCTTGTTCAGCAAAAAGTTTCAAATGTCTCATTCAGTTTTCAGTGTTCCATTTTGCATTTAATCTCTCTGATTCATGTTTCGTGTTTCGTTACCCTATCATGATTGGATGATTCTTGGCAGAGGAATTACATCATACGAAGTCGCATAATAAAAAGAATGTTACAGCGAGATCGTTAGTGATCACATCAGCGTTTTTATGAACCTTTGTAGGGCGTGACGTTAGTAAACGAATGTCGATGTTGATGTGTCATAGTGCTCGAACCCTTGCCTGCGTCATGCTCTATTTCTCGGTCTCTTAAATCTTGTTGAGTTACTAGCTTCGCGTGGGCCTTTAGTTCACGTATAAACATTTTAGCTTCGAGTGTCATTTTCGCGGAGCTAAACAGATTCCTCATTTTATAATGGGAGTCCCTTCGGGGACATCCGACAAAAATTGAAGTCGGAATGATGCAAAGGAGAATAGCATGGTTACTACGCAAATACGATACAGTAGGGTGAAGACTTGGTCCTTGTATTTGAAGCCACTTTTGTGCTTTATCGTCACTCATACTGCTAATTGAGGCCATTATACATGGAGTGTGCTACACTTTCGCCCTTAGCAAGAGTGTTTTATTCACGATCCATTCAGTTTCAATTACTTATGCGATTGTTAAATTCGTTGCACCTTGTTAGGTTGCTACCATTCTATTTTACGTCGTTCCATCTTCTCATGTGTATTTTCGACAAGTATGTTTTGAAGATCAGTTATCTAGATTTTTCTGATTCTGAATACCAAGATTCATTGTCGTCCTAGCATAATTTTATCAAGACTCGAGAACAGCTTTAGGATTGTCACGCATAATTACTTTGACGCAACAGTCATGTGTAACTCCGGATAATTATGATTTTTTCAACTGAAATTTCATATGGTTCCATTCACTTTCTTTCGTTCCTTTTGATTTGTTATGGTAAGTTTCTTAATTTTGTTCATCGAGGAGATTCACCTAGGTTAACTGGGAAAGTTATAATGTTTTTGTCATTTCAACATTTCGTGTTCGTCTAATTTTCGATATACGTGGACATCTCTCGAACTATAAGTACATGAAGTTTTGAGTTGTGCTCGGTATTATATCGAACATATGGTATTCTTGTGGATTATCATTGTCTATTGAACTATGTTGATATGGAGATTTTTGGAATTATATTTGGGGGAAATGTGCTGAATTGGCAGGTGATGGGTTCGATGACAAACAAATGGGTCATGTCGAAATTTCTTCTGAAATTCCTTGCAGATAGGGTTATCGAAATCGTCTCTTATCTTCGACCAGCAATTAGTAAACCAACTTCTTAGGAGAATTGTATTTTGGTTACTTTGTGAGGCATTATGCGTGGATATCTCGTGATGTTCGACGAAATAGAATATATTAGAATACAGTTTTACGTAGGCAATACTCACAATACTTTCTGGTACATGATTTTGCACGTATTTTTGGCTGGAGTTATCATGTGTTGTCAGCATCTGGGGAAGCCAATTTTGACTATTGTCGATGATTGCATGAGATTTGGTACTTTAACAAGCATTGGTCCAGTGACTTCGTATTTCAAATTTTGTTAAACTTGTCGAGTTCAAGTGTACTCGATTTCTTGTATGCTTATGCGACATTCATGTCGGAGGGAATATCATAGAAATGAATCCGATATTAATCTAACAATTCTATCTCGGAAGTGGCTATGGCAGTTTTGGTAGTGAATCAAAGTCAACTGAATCATGGAGCAAGCGTGTGTGAGATATTCGGGGAAGTGGTAGCTGGCGGTAACACATATTATATGTTTTTATGTGTTGCAATTCGGTACCAACCTTGTCTAGATGAGTCTTCTACGTCAGAGAATCTGTGTTAAGTGCATGCGGTCAAGCGCAGCGTTTGGGGTCACAAGTGTTGGTTCATTAGTGGTTATGATATTACGTCCTCACCTTCTAGATTTTTCAGTGATGTAAATTTCAAGGACGCAATTTTTATTAGGGGGTAGATTGTAACGGCCCGAACCCAAATTAGCAACTTAATTGTTATTATCTGTGTAATTATTGACATTTTATAAGTTACAAGTTTGATTTCTGTTCCTCCATGAAGTAATAGAGTTAGTTAAGTTGATTTCGTTGTCACATCAAGAATAGAAGTTGATGTTACGATGAAGAAGTTATAGTTATCAGAACTTTGTCGCGTTTGGTCGTGACTTAAATATCGACATTTTATAAGTTATAATTTTAGATTCGCTCTCTTCACGGAAATTGTGGAAAAGTATATTACAAGTTCGAACGTATTTTTTATTTTATTTTTCGGAGGTTCGAGCAATTAGTTACAAATTTTTGAAGTTTGATGTATTTTTGTGATTAATTGGAAATCTACCATTGTTGGATTATTCCAGACAGTCAGATCTGATGGTGGATTATTTTAGGCCGTTGATCTTGGATTGGCCTAGGGTATAAATACCCAAAGTTCACCCAGGTAGAAGGGCTAACTCGTTGACCCGATTTCTTGACCCGTCGCTGGACCCGACCCGATTCACTAATCCGGGTCGGAACTTCGCCATCCGGCCATCTCGGGTTGCCGCCAGGCCTAATCGGAAGCCCTATCTCTCCTCGACCTCTTCATGTAATCAAAACTGACATCTAACACGTTTATGGGGAGATTCAACGCCGAGAAGATCTCGAAATCTTCCCAAACTTCAAATTCTTCACGGGAAGTTTCCTTATCTGAATTTTGATAGATTTTGATGTAGCTTTGAGTAATTTAAGCAATTTTCGTAATCTTTCACCTAACACACAGATCTCAGGGTGACTCGACATTCGACATTGTTGATTGTCGTATGCCGAGTCTATGCGGACCTTATACTAGAGCCTGTATGGCACATTACGACGATTAGGTTGATGTGGGGTCTAGATGATTACATGGACAATTAGGAGTTTCAATTCACGAACTTTGGAAGGTAGTTCCTCCGATCGATATTATGTTTTGGAATGCGTTATCCACTGTAGCAACACGATAAAAATATTATGACATAATCTAGATTTTATTTTATTAGGGACATTAAGTACTTTTATCGAGTTAGTGGATCAACTTACGTTTCTGGCGATCCAGGTGAGTGGACATTTTTATTTCACTGTCGAATAGGGAGTCTAGGTTTTATGTTTATGAAGTTTTATTTTCGCTTATGCATATGATTTAAGTTACAATTATTTTTGATAATCCTTTTCGCATATGTGACTTAAAAAAAGATGTTTACGATTATACATATGATTTCCATTTCATACGTAAGCATACGTGTACGTAATATGTTATGATATGAGTATGTTTATGCACGAAGGCTATATGTTATGATTTCATGTCTCACACACTCGCGTGCGCTTATTTATGTATGAATGCATTGATGCATTGGTTGCTCGGCTGATCATCGAGTTTGCTCCTGGTGGGACACGACAACATCTGACCAGCTGATTATGTTATGCACACCTCCACACATGACTATGATATATTTTTAATTTGACTTGCTACGTTTTTAATATATGATTTCGGCGAAAGGCATACATACATTTTAAATTTTTTTTCTTATGAGACCTTATATTTTCGTCCACTCACTCTAACGATTTTCCCGTTTTATATGTCTTTCCCTTGGGTCCTTTGGTTTTTAATGCCCAGGTTGTAGAGTCTGTTGAGGTCGAGCACGTACGCAAATTAAGGCATAGCACTATCCGCCTTAGGATCCAGTGTTAGTCCTACGAGTTAGCCACTTAGTTAGTATATGGAGTTTCGAAAGTCTCGTAGTCTTGAAGTCATAAATGCTTTAAGATTTTGTTTCTATGATTTGTTTTTCTTGAAATTCAGTTCCTTTAATTTATTATTTTTAGTTTATTAGTTTTCCTTCTGTTTTTCTTCGGACTAGCATGTATAGATTTATTGGCCTTTGTGAGCCTAATCCTAGTTTATGAAACTAAATAGGGGTCGGGTTCCCACATATTCAGTAATGTTCATTTGGTCAGTACCTTGATAAGTGTATCAATGGATGATTTATTTGCATTCTCTTACCTCTGTTTTGTATACTACTATACATTTGGTTTCATTTCAAAAGTTTAAAAGGATATACAAAGTATACTTATATGACACACCATAGACAAATGACTGAAGTTAGAACCAAACTCACACGATAGTTCTTAATAATCATTAACGGACGTCTAACACATTCTCATACGATGCACAAATTCATGGTTAATATGTGGTATGATCCAAACTCATATGACATACGCTAATGTAAAAACAACTGACGTCTGGAAAAAATTCATATGATGCACAAAATGATATAAAAATTGACGTCTAAGAAAGAGTCACACAACGCTCAACCTAAAAAAAGACTGACGTTTGAGGATAAATTACACAACGCGCATACTAACAAAAAGGCGGACATCTGAAAATGAATCACACAACGCTCAAACTAACTAATAAACTGACGTGCCATTGGAATATAGACAACAGTCGTCCGTTGTCATAATGGATGGATAGGAACTATAGACAAAATGTATGTCATCCGTCGTCTCAATTCTGTGACCGTCATCCCTATGATCAGTGTACAACAGTCATTTTAGTCTTTTTAGCGTCGTCTGAAGCCATTTTAATTGATTACGGCTGGGTAGACAACGAATAAAATATATTTTAGACGATGCATAATGAGCGTCGTGTGAAGCGTTTTATGTAGTAGTGAACACTGGGGTGGTCAAACAAAATGGTAGACCATGGAATGGATATGGACCATATCTTCATTTAGGGTAGATGCTAGTTGGACTTGAGTACCTTCGTCCTTTCGGGCTTGATGTTGGGACCAATTACCGCGGCCGGTCGATTTTTTTCTCTGTTTGTTGTAATAATTTCTAATTTAAATAACACGTTATACATTTTGTTTTGTTTTTGCGGTATTTGACGAATACAAGCAAACGCTACCTCCTCACTCATAAAAGAGAGGACATAATAGGAAATAGTAGAACTAATGGTGTTTCGTAATGCCTACTTAGCAAGAACATGAGCAACATGATTTCCTTCTCTTGAAGGTATGCATGCATATAATGAAACAAGGCCTCAATATCAACACAAAAACACGAAAATCCATCAATACTAGATCAAGTATTGATGCTACCATGGAATTTGAGCTAATCAGGTAAGTGAGAATGCATAGTCAAGAGAAATCTGACATGCTCATTGCTTGATGCTACCTCCACCGAGAACGAAGAGTACTGTACTTGAACCCGACAAGCAAAGCTAAACACAGAGTTGCCAAACCACTTCTGAACAACCACACAAATTCCTCCCAAGGCCAGATGTTGATGAAAAACATCGTCCATATAAACACAATATTGTCCAACAACCGGCAGAACCCAATGTTGAGCACACGTTGGGGCCGGGACAAAGGACAGTTGATCAACTCATAATGATCATGCCAAACACCAACATGTACCCGAATAGTCTTTCCCTCAAATGCATCCTGATTCTACACCAATCATTACAACCTTTTCAAATAAACCAAATAAAAAACAAAATGTACTAGAAGGTCAACCGGAAGAGCAATAATATAGGCTTGCAACAAAGCATGGAAATCAGGTGCATCCAATTCATAAGAAAGAGGTATAGTTGAGATATTCTGGGTTGTAGCTGGAAAGCCTCGGAATAAATGAAGCTCAGTCTCCATGACTTGACCACACTGTACACAATGAGGACCAACATCTACCATCCTTGTTGTCAACACAAACGGGAAGACAATCCTTACAAGCCTTCCAAACACAAACCTTGGTTGCAGGGGCAACACATACTACCCAAAAAGTCTTTCAGATGGCAGACACCAGAGTAATAGCTAGGGGTCATCATTTGGCCCGTGGGCCTCGTGGGCCGGTGGAGGCCCGCAAGCCCGTGGGCTAAAAGCCCGGCCTGGCCCACAAGAAAGCCCGCAAAAGCCCGCCAAGGTGGTTGGTGGGCCGACCATGGTTTAGAGATCAAAAGCCCGGCCCGGCCCGCGGGCCCGGCCCGCCAAAAACCCGTCAAGGCCCGTTAGGCCCGACCCGTCAAAGCCCGTTAGGCCCGGCCCGTCAAAGCCCGCACATATATTGACATATATCATTAAATCATTTAATGAATTTTAATCATTATACAATTTATACCTAGTTAATGTTTACCTACACACATATTGACATATATATATAATATAGTGACTAGTAGTCTAATAGACTAATACTATATAGATATATATTTTACATTTGTGTATATATATTAATATATTACATATACATGGATAGATTGAATATTTGAATTCCATATATAATTAAATTTGTGTATCTATTTTACTATTAAGTCATTATTTAAAGTTTAGCATAAGTTAGGGTTTAGGTTTAGGGTAAATTAGGGTTTAGAAGATTAAGATTTATGGTAAGTTAAGGTTTAGGAATTTGAGGTTTATGGTAAGTTAGGGTTCCGGTTCTAGGATTTTATTGTAATTTTTTTAGGGTTTAGGGTTTGGGGTTTAGGTTTTAGGGTTTAGGGTTTAGGTCCAAAATTTATAAAAATTAGGGACGGCCTACTTAGAATATTATAAACAACCAATCCGACAGTCAATTTTTTATATATATAAGATAGTAGTACGTATATCATTATACCTACACTTATATATATAATATAGTGACTAGTACTATATATATATTTTTTATATTTGTGTATGTCTATATTAATATATTACATATACATATATTGATCAAATATTGGAATTCCATATATAGTTATATTTGTGTATCTATTTTACTATTAAATCATTGTTTAGAGTTTAGGATAATTAAGTTAGGGTTTAGGTTTAAGGTAAGTTAGGGTTTAGGGGATTGAGATTTAGGGTAAGTTAAAGTTTAGGAATTTTGAGGTTTAGAGTAAGTTAGATTTTAGGTTTTAGGAATTTTGAGGTTTAGAGTAAGTTAGGGTTTAGGGGTTAGGGTTTAGGGTTCAGGGGTTAGGGGTTAGGGTTTAGGGTTTAGGGTTAGGGTTTCATTGTAATTTTTTTTATCGATTTACACAGTAAAACAGTAAATATAATAGATGGTTCAGATTAGATCTTGTAATTTCAATGGTGAGAGTTTAATTGAGAGTGTGTGATATGACATCAATACCCTTCTCTTATATATTGCTTATTTTTCCATGGAGAAACTAAATAAATTAAATTTTTATATCAATTTTTTTGACACTATGAGATAGATATGTAATTTACAAGAATGTGTGTTAAAATTTTGATCTTAAAAAATTCCTTTAGGGATGGGTAATTTATGTTTTAGTTGTAAGGGTACTACGGTCACATTTAGCGAAACTCATAGATGTAGGTCTAAATCAAGTCCAAAATTTATAAATTTTTAACGGCATGCTTAGAATATTATGAACAACCAATCTGACAGTCAGTTTTGTAAAATGATGATACATGATCGATTACGTTTCACAAAGGACTTTCAACCCATATAACCAAGGAATAAAGGTAAGAATATTAGTGTGCATGTAGAGAATTCAAGCAATATAAGAATTAAAAATGTTTTAACAATAAAGAAGGCCATATATAATAGTTCACCTTGTAATAAAAGACACCGTACGTAAAAATTAGCCTAATCGAAGTACGTTTGGATCCCAGTCAATACAATTAAACAAAATTTGTGAAAACACTAAAATACACTCATCTTATTTTCCTTATTTTCCTATGGGGGGAGTAGATAAATCAATTTTTTATGTCAATTTTTTTGATACTATGAGATAGATATGTATTCCATAAGAGTATGTGTCCAAAATTTGATGTTAAAAAATTATTTTCGGGAGGGGTAATTTCCGTTTTAGTTGTAAGAGTACTATGATCATATTTGCCGAAATACATGAATCGATGTCTAAATCAAGTCCAAAATTTATAAAATTTTAAAGGCATGGTTATAATATTCTAACCAATCAATCTAACGGTCAATTTTATAAAATAATTAAACATGTCTGATTAAGTTTCACAAAAGTATTTCATTCCATATAACAAATGAACAAACGTAAGAACATTAATATACATATGGAGAATTCAAGCAATATAAGAATTAAATATGTTTTAATAATAAACGAGGACATGTAGAAAACTCCATCTTATAGTGATAAACATCGTACGTAAAATTTAGACTCGTCGGAGTACGTTTAAACCCCGGTGCATGGATGAAGGTTACGTTTATTTTGAAATGTCTTAATTTTTTAATAATTAAAGCCCGATAGGCCCGGCCCGCAATGTGACGACCCGGACCGGAATTAGCAGTATGATCAGCTGTATATATGAGTTACTGCGTAGCCGCAGATTGACGACAAGGTTTGAACCGCCAGGGATTGTTAACGACTAAATTATTGGCCGAGAATTGGAGCTGGGTCTCTTCTCGAGAGTCGTTGTACGTGTGATTACGAGTTTGTGGGCGATTCCGGATCGTTATTTGGACGACCGAGGAATTAATTATGAATATTTGAAGTTCAGATTTAAATGGTGGGCTACTTAACGACTAAATTACCGGACGAGAATTTGGTTTCGGCTTCTTCACGGAAGTTGTTCAGAATTTAATTTCGAGTTCGTGGGAACTTCCGGAGCATGATTTGGAGTTACGAGGAATTAGTTGCGAATTTTTCCGTTTGTTGATTATTTAGTCGATTTAATGTGTGTTGCTTTGAAGGGTTGACTTTTTAGTCGGTTGGCCGATGTGTTTGACTTTGAGTGATTATTGAAGAATATGTCGAGACAAGTTTGTGGCCGCGAGAATTATCGGAATCGGAATTACGACGAGAAAGTTACGCGCGTTTGAAGTTCGTCGAAATGGATAAACATGAAGTTTCCGTTTTGGGAAAGGCTATATATAGTAACCTGCTATTTTGGGCAAGGGGAAGACTTTCCAGATTGGGTGTTGACCGAGTTGACTCGGTCAACTCGGTGGAGAGAGGGAGAGTTCGACGGAGCCACGGTGCTCCACGGTGGCGCGACGTTTCCGGCCACCTCCGGCCTTGAGTCCGGTCTTGTTCGAAGCGTCTCGGTCTCCCGAGTCTACCCATGGTCACCGTTGACGGCGAGGCTTGCTGGAAATGGAGGAGGAATCCGGCCAAAAATGGAAGGAAACTTGATGTTTCGGGTTGCATGAATTAGACCGAATTGAGCTGCAATTTTTACTGGGCTTTGTAGCTCTCATCACTAGCAAGCTACCATGTAAGTTTGGGATCCTAATTTTGTTTGTGGAAGGAGAATTTTGGATTTGAAATTTGTGTTTCAATTCGGGTTTTCATGAAATTGACCTAGTTAGAGTAAGAATTGGCCTTTGTTGTAGTTGACCAAGTTGCTCAGTGGGTGATTTTGAGTGGAATAAGGGTAGCTCCGCCGTGAAATTCTTCCGGTCAACAGTGGCGCCGCCGTGGACGGCGGTCAACGGCGGTCAATGGTCAAAGTTTGAGTTTTTCGGACTTTCGACAAGTTGCATGTCATTTGACTCGAAATCGCGCTCCGATCGCTGTGGGGAGGTTCGTTTTTCGAGTTGAGCGTCCGAACGTAAAACGAGGTATTGTGGTGTACATATACGGATTTTCGACGATTCGTCGACTTTGAGTTATGTGTTTCCGGGAACGGTGGTTTCTCGTGGTTTGATTTGTATTGTCGGATTATGACTTTGAATATTGGACATTGTGAATATTCAGGGGTTCGTGATCGTTTGTTTGGCGAGGGACATTCCGTCGGATCACGGGTTAACGCGATACGCGTTACGCCAGTCTGTGAGTGGACAATTTCTTTTCACTGATTGTTTGCGAGTCTTTTATATGATTTTATGAACTTGAGCATGCAGCATGATGATGATTTACGAACATGAGATTTCATACGAGATTATATTAAACATGAGCATGTGTTTTACGATTATACGATTATACTTATATGGATATACGTATACGAATATACATACACTTATATGTTGTTTCATGCATTTGCATCGAATTGTTGTGATTTGGTTTTCACAGAGTACAGTCTTGGTTACGTTGTTGTATCGATACACTTTGCCTCTCGGCTGATCCCCGATGGTAGGCCACCAGGAGGGACGTCGTCATCCCGACCTGACCGGTGAGGGGCGTTTCCCCGGAACCGAGGCCATTTCTGGCTTAGAGTCACGGGGACCAAGGACCTCGTGATTCAGACTGTACTAGCATGGTGTGTGTCCATGAGTGACCCCGTGGGATTTTACTTGCATGCTCAGTACACTGGAGGAGTATGAGTTTTATCTCGTGTACTTGTTATTTTATTTACTTGGACTCGCATATGTTATTTTAAACATATATATTAACTGGTGAAAGACATTTATTTTCGTCCACTCACTCTAACGTGTTTATTGTCTTTCCCCTGGGCTTTTCGGTTTCCGTGCTCAGTTTGCAGTTCAGGCTCTGGTGTCGCACGTCGTGGTCGGAGGCATAGTGCTCGAGCTACTTTGTTTCATCCAGTAGGTTTATTGTTCTACCTACTGTGGTATGCGTATACGATTACGTATTAGATGTCGCTCTGAGCTTCCTATTGAATACGTTATACGATTTTACACTGGATTTCGGTAAAGTGCATATATATTTACTACTTTACTTTACTGTTGATATATTGAGAAATCCGGATGGGATTGGTGCCCACGGTTTGCTTTTTGTGGCATAGGATGAAGTGTATTTTCCGCGTGCAGGTAATGGTAATTCCACGCTAGTAATGAAACTCTGCCCAAATTTCGAAAAGTTTTTGTTGGCTCGTATTTTCGAAGGGGTTCGATTCCGGTTTAGGGAGCTAAATCGAGATTGGGTCCTTTCACGCAAAAGCCCGCAAAGCCCGCTTGAATGGGCCGGGCCCGGATCCTTATATAAAAGATAAAGCCCGGCCCGACCCGGCCCGCATATATTAAAATGTTGTTGAGGCCCGGCCCGGCCCGGCCCGTGCCGGCTATACATGGGCCGGGCTGGGCCGGGCTTTTTGCCGACCCCTAGTAATAGCATAGAATAGCAAAGACAATTGTAACCCGCCCCAAAACATAAGAATTATTAACCTTATATTGGCCCCGAGGGGTATAGTGCATGATCAATCGATCGGGACCTCTCATTCGACTTAACGAAATAACCCGAGTCAAACCCTCATCCACATGAGCTAAATATGGTTTCATCAAAGGAACATTCTAACTCAATCAAATCTAATGAACTAGGAAACATATATACTTGATACTCGTAGGGTACCTCAACGAAAGCTCTAGTTTTAAACAACTAGAACGGAATAACCAATTACCTTCCCACACTACAATAGAGGAACTCTACTTATTGGTGGGCACCACCCTCTAATACCAGCTTAGGTGTCAAAAGGCTACACCAGGTGTATGAAAGAGATTCCTCAATGGAATTGTCCCAAAAAGCACTACCACAATTCTTCTCATAGCTGACGACTTCAAGAAAACAAAGGCCGGCGACTTTTGTTGTCGTCGGCTATAGTGTACTATAGCCGACGACAACACCAAAAATCGTCGGCTATAGTACGTACTATAGTGCACTACCACAATCTGTTTTCCCTGTTCGTCTTGGAAATCGCCTTGTTTGATAAACATATGTAAAAAAATTAGTAATTAACTATTTCAATGTGATACGATACATTAGGGTTGTAAAATATATTCAGGATGCATACCTTCGCTTTGGGGTGCTCGAAGTGGGTTACCAGCCATAGCCACTCGTACTCCATAAACCGAAATTCGCTAGGGATAGAACCTCGGCCTAGCTCCTTGTATAGTGTGTAATGTTTTGAAAGCTCGTTCTTCCACTCTTTATACCTATATTAACACCAGAAAAAAAAGTTAGAGATATTAAAACACTTGATAAACAAAAATCTAACTCGATATATACTCAAATAACTCGAATCACATCACCTGATATGTAGTTGACGCTCTACCCACGTGTGAATAAGGCATTCATCCACGTCAAACCACAGCTGCAAGATGAATATATAAACGGTAAAATTATATATTTATTCGGACTTAATTAATAAATGTAAAATTTACGTAATGAAAATACGATTTAACTCACACTCAGTGCATTATGCACTTGCATCTTCACGTAGCGAGGCACAGATCCCCAATCTGGCCGCAGCATTGGGACCTTGTCCCGCATGACGGCCCCGGCCATGCTGGCATACTTTCGCGTGGTGTCAAATGTCTCGATCACCTCACCATGCTCATTGGCCATAATGAGCGTTTTCCTTCCCCCGGTGGCCTGCTCAAGATTCTTCCCGGTGCAGGGGCCTCTAGTCTTTCGTTTTCCAGTGCCATTAACGATATTGCCTAATAATACAATGTCAACAAATTGATATTATTAATTGACACTATTTATAGTCTTAAGTAATAATTAAGTAATCAATCTTGTTAAAAAAAATTTACCTGCACCGTTTGTTTGCTGGTTGTTGCACCTTGCACTTCAAAGATACACGGGGTCGAACGGGATGAAGTTGTACGCTTCCTCCACGCTCAGGAACTCCGGCCGTCCTTCAATATAAATAAGCCTCCCCCTATCATCGAATTCAGGGATCACAGGAATCTCGTCGGGCAGGAAGAGACCGGACGGCAGAGATAGACGAGGCCTGAACGATGAGGCGCCAGCACCATCTGCCTCAGATGATTCCCGTGAAATGGGAGTAGGCACCGGGCCAATGTGGGGCATTCGGATGGAGGGCGTTTCTGATGCAGCCGTTGAGTGTCGCTCGCTTGACTGTCTGGTGACTGAGGGTCGAGCCTGGACTGAGGGTTGCACGGATCCGGATCGTGCAGCTTCCTCCTCTCCTCGCGCAGCTAGCAACATTTGTGTGCGAGCAGTCATAATTGGGCCACTGCACGTGTTGCTGACTGCGGCTGAGGAAGCTTGACTACTGCTCTCTCCACTGGATCTAGTCCCTCTCCGTTTGATGCCTCCAAGCCAATTTGCCGCAAAACCTCCTGCACATCCAACAATTAGTCCTGGATTCGGTTCGGTTCTGATACAAAATTTTAAGATCCAGAACCGTTTGCTTACAATCGGTCCGGTTTTGTGAAAATTAAGGATGGAACCGTTTGGAACCGGAACCGTTCGGTTCCGGTTCCGGTTCTAGTGGTTATCGGTTCTCGTAGAAGATCCATTTGAAAAAAAAATCGAAAAATTAATTGGACTTCAAAATCCTCTTACTTTCTGTTTGACATAGTTGCATATATAATCTATCTATATAAAAACGTATAATTTACATATTAAATCACATATGATCATCAACATATCAACAATGTCATTCATCAAGATCATATTTGCATCATATCAAACATTAAATTAAATTTCATAGGCCAAATGCTTATGATATCATATCAAACATTAAATTAAATTGCATCATATCATATCGATCATTACGAATATAATTATCAAAATATCAATTAATTATTACCCAAATGCTTATTTAACCAATTAATTAAGTTAACAAATATATTCTACTAATTAACTTAACAAATATAATTAACCAACACAAAAATACATAATTACATAATTAACTAATTAACTTATGAAAAATACAATATAATTATCAACTATATCAATTCATATAAATCACCTTAATTTGCCCAACACCTTAAATTACCTTAAATTACATATATCAATTAATCCAAATCACCTTAATTTGCCCAACACCTTAAAAATACAATATAATTATCAACTATATCAATTAATCCAAATCACCTTAAATTACCTAAATATTTTCTACATATATACATACATACACTTGCCTAATAATTATCAAAAATTAAAACATCACCCAAAACTTAATTAATCAAGTTAATTAAAATGCATACAAATATAATTAAAATGCATATATATATATATACATAATTATAAAAAATAAAAATTGAGAGAGAGAGAGAGAGAGAGAGAGGGAGCTAGAGGATCGGACCTGTCATGATGGAGCTTGGATTCCAGCGGCGGAGGTAGAGGAGGAGGGGAGGAGGAGAGGAGGAGGGGAGGAGAGGTAGGGGAGATTTGGGGTTTTTGGGTTTAGGTTTTTTTGTGTGGAGAGGGGAGAGGGGAGGAGGGGAGGGGAGAGGGGAGGAGAGATTTGAGGAGAGGAAGAGAGGTTAATTTGTGGGCAGCGAGGTGAGGAAGAGATGGGGAGATTTAAGGATTTTGAAGCAACAAGGTGAAGAAATGAGGAAGGAGGGTCGAGCTGCTGGTTCTGGAATTTAAGGGAGTATTGCCGGCGAGTTACTTATCAACTCATGGGCAATACTATTACCAACGAGATAACTCGTTGGTAATAGTATTGCCCACGAGTTGATAAGCAACTCGTTGTTAATACTATTACCAACGAGTTGATAACTCGTGGGTAATACTATTACCAACGAGTTATCAACTCATTGGTAATGATAGTGATTCCCGGCCAAGAATTTCCGGCAAGTATTAATTCATAAATAACACCGATCGATATGACGTTGGCATGGCCAAATTTTTATAATTTACGACGTACTATAACAAACATACATGCACGTACGTTTATATAACAAACAGACATGCACGTTTATATATACTAAAATACTTACATCATTAACGTACTAAGGATGATAATCATAATCATCTTCATCACTTGAGTCTGACTCGGTTTCATAGGTAACCTCTGGCAATATGTGCCGCTCCTCGTCATCTGAATCAACGTCTACTTTATTTGGATTAACATCGAGAAGTTCTGCTCCAGTAATTCGAACCACACTCCCAGATCTCACATTATTAAGGCGAATGATGATTCCGGAATGTCAAAAGCGTTCGGCTCTTGGTATGCAGTAACTTCTTCATCATATGCGGTCTCACCAAGTGTGGCAGCACTATATATGTTTCTATGAGCAACATGGTTAACCACCTTCCACGGGACTTTGTTCAGAAGATCGTCAAGGTAAAACACTTGTTTTACGGATGTGGCAAGAACGAAAGGGTCTTCTTTATACCAGCTTGTAGCAGTATTCACCGAAAATATTCCGTACTGATCGGTCCTTGTGTTCTCCGGGCCAGTATCAAACCATCTACACTTGAACAAGTGCACTTTCATGCGATTCCCATAAATTAGTTCAACAACTGAATGAAGGACACCGTAATAGTCAACGCCATCCTGCCCACTATGGATCATCACCTCACAATTCTGTGTTTTCAGTCGCTCGTCTCGATTTTCACATATAAATTTTACGCCATTGACCTAACACATCGAGTAAACTTTTGAAGCTATCGGTTTCATCGCCAAGACCCTCAATTCGTTTGACCATTCTGGGCAACCATCATTTGCTACATGGTTCATCTGAAAACGATAAGAAACCAGGTACACCATAAATTATGAACATAGAAAAAGAAAACCACGTACACACATGCTATATAAGGATATAAAAAATATATATATATACACATATACCCTTACCCATTCACCAAAGTAGTTTGCAAACGTCCTGTTGTGGTAATCAACATTTTCGGCAATAGCAGGGCAGTGAAGATGATAGTTTTTCCAATATTGTACTTCTGGACAGTTAATCAGTACCGACCAGTGGGCAATGGCTACCTCATTTCAATCCAACTTGTACGACTTTGTTAAGCTTCCATGTACTACCACGTCATTGGAGATGATAGAAAGGTTGAACTGGGGTTCATCTATCGGCATATGTTGTTGGAGGTCTTCCAGCGCTCCCAAATACAAGTTGGTGTACGTTACACACTCGTGCGCAAGATATGCTTCAGCGATACACCCTTCAGGTGCAGATTTATTCTTCACATAGTCCTTGTAGGCTCCCAATTGTCTACAAGTTAACAAGTGCATGTTATGATACTTAAAAAATAAGAATTTACATATAAAAACAAAGGCAAACCAAATGTATGAATCATTTGTACCTTTCCATGGGATACATCGAAGTGTAGTGTACCGGACCGGTAAGCAACAATTGTTCGGGAAGATGGATCATTAGGTGAGGCATGATGTCGAAAAAATTTGGGGGAAATATCCTCTCAAGCTTGCACATGATAAAAATAATGTCATCTTGCATCTCCCTGAGATCTGATTTTTTAACTTCCCTGGTGCATAACTTCTGAAAGAATCTTGACAAGGCCACCAACGGCTCCACCACCTCTTTGGGCAGGTACCCTCGAATGAAAATAGGGAAAACGCGTTGAAGCAGTACATGGCAGTCATGACTCTTTAATCCGTACATCTTATTGTCCCGGAAGTTAACACACCTGCTTATATTTCCTGCATAGCCATAAGGATACCTGCATATATAGCCATAAGCAACAATTATATTTCTTGCATATAACCATATATAAGTAAAAATTATATTAATTTCCTGCATAGCCATAAGAATATATACCTGACATTACTCAGCCACCCAAAAATTTCATGCTTATGCTTCGGCTTTACGGTGTAAGGAGCTTGCGGCATTTTTTTCTTACCATCTCTTAACCACAAATGTTTCCGCGGTTCCATAGCTTTTAGATCAATGCGTGCCTTAGGGATGTCTTTTGTTTTCCCCTCCAAATTAAGAATTGTGCCCACCACACTTTCGCACACATTCTTCTCTATGTGCATGACATCTAGGTAGTGTCTGATAGGCAACCTGGGCCAGTAGGGGAGTTCCCAGAATATGCTCTTGTGTGTCCAAAACTTATACATTTCGGGCTTGTCTGGAATTGACGCCACTATCTCAGGATGATTGCTCAGCTGGCCAAAATCATATTCATTCAACACTTCCAAAATTTCATCCCCTGTCCATCGCCTGGGCGCCACACCTGTTTCCACAGTCCCATCAAAAGCGTCTTGATCCTGCCTAAATGGGTGATCATATGGAAGCCAACAACGGTGACGCATCTGAACAATTTTACTACAATGAGGACTGCAACAATCAATCGTCATGCACTCTGAACAAGCCCTGTAACCCCTGGTAACGTTGTCTGACAACATATCACGGGCAGGAAAATCACTGATGGTGCCAACGAGCATGGCATGCATCTGGAACATCTCATTTTTGAACCTATCGTAAGTGGGGTGGCCACACTCACTCAGGTACTTAAGCTCCTCAATCAAAGGCCTCAAATACACATTGAGACACTTTCCTGGATAATTCGGGCCCGGAATTAACAAAGGCAGCATATTTTATTCCTTCTTCATGAACATCCATAGTGGTAGGTTGTACGGTACCAAAATAACTGGCCATATACTGTATTGAAGACTCATGTCGCCAAAAGGGTTGAATCCGTCAGATGAGAGCCCTAGCCAAACATTTCGGACCTCTGCTGCAAAATGATCA
Source organism: Geum urbanum (assembly GCA_946800695.1). Taxonomy (NCBI): domain Eukaryota; kingdom Viridiplantae; phylum Streptophyta; class Magnoliopsida; order Rosales; family Rosaceae; genus Geum; species Geum urbanum. Next base: position 32,574,338 of record OX327000.1, on the reverse strand, counting down.
AACTCCCTGACCATGTGCTTCCAAGCCTTTCCGTCGGAAGGGTGTATACGGGTGTCGTCGTCAGGCAAATTCCTCTCAGTTCACCATCTCATAGCTTCGGCCGTGAAAGCACACATGAACAACCGCTCCAGCCTATCAATAAGCGGGAAATATCGAAGTATCTTCACAGCTTTCTTGTTGCCTGCATGAGTCAACTTATACATTTCTGTAAAACATACCGGGCAGGCTTCAAGGTCTTCAAGATCTTTTCCCCAGAAGAGAATACAATCATATCTGCATGCATGGATTTTGATGTAGGAAAGCCCAAGATCTTTCAGGATATGTCGCACCTTATGATGAGTAGTAGGAAGACGATGACCGGGTGGCAGTAGCGAAGCAGTCCACTTCAGCCAAGAATCAACAGCTTTGACAGACATTTTGTTCTCCATTTTGAGCTGCATCACTCCCATGACACTTTCAAGAACAGTCTTACTACAACCGTCGTACAACGGAGTCTGTTGCAATGCAATCAGGTTGTTGTGCTTGTCTATACCGCTTGTGTTGACATGAGCTCCAAGTAATGGCTCGACTGGCTCAATATCGGGGAAACCCTGCACGACGGGAGGGACATTTGGTGCTTGATCAGCAAATACACCGCTCTCATGAGGAAACATATCATTGATTAACATCGATGTTGGATCATAGGATGGACTGACCCTCTCAGCAAAATGTCCATGATCATAGGATGGACTGGCCCTCTCACCAAATTGTCCATGATCATGCGGACCCGCTAACGATGTTTCACCGTGATAAATCCAACAAGTGTACTTATCCCAAAACCCGTATTTACTCAGGTGCTTCTGGACTTTATCAATGGGAAAACGAAATCGATCGCTGCGACACTTACATTCTTTACACGGGCAATAATGAAGTGTAGTGTCTCCATAATTAGCCTTCACAAAATCCACAAAACTCCTAATTCCATGGTGATATCTCACATCCCATCTTTCGAGGCTCATCCAACTCTTGTCCATCCTGAAAATTCTAACATTACGTACTATATATATGTATATATACACACACATTCACTACTAATTAATTAATAAATCATCATTAATTACATTCGAATTCATCCGATTAATTAACAAAAGTTGACCCATGCATGCATATAAATTAAAAAATATATATATATACCAACAATTCACAATTACAAATTAACATGCATGTATATATATAGACATCTTAACAATTAATATTCACAAAATAATTTTATATACATATATATATACACAAATTAACATATATATTTCCATCGAAATAATCTCAAATCAACTCAAAATCAACACTACGTCAATCACTCGAAATCAACAATATATCCACTCTATTTGCATATCAAACCAATAATCGATATCTCAACTCTAAATCAACACATGCATGCATATATATATATCGATCTAATTAAATCAACACACATATATATACATACGTATATACGTACCTATATATAGCTACGTATATAGCTTCCCAAGCGGGTTTTCGACGCCTTTTGACAATACCCAAGGATTTCAGAGCGTTTTCCTTCTTTTGATTTCACCAGATTTTTGTATATCTAAATGAATGAGCTGCTGCGATCTAGATCTGATATAAGAGTTATTGCCGGCGATTCATTAAATCGTCGGCAATAGAGTTATTACCGGCGAAATTCCGGCAAAAAAATCGCCGGAAATTGTGGGAACTTATTGCTGGCGACTTTCTCCGTCGCCGGCAATAATTTTGACCATTTCCGGCGATTTTTGGAAATTATTGCCAGCGATGGTCCATATCGCCAGCAATGCTCATTATTGCCGGCGACGGAGCAAGTCACCGGCCTCTTTTTTTCCCTTGTCGCCGGCAATAATGCAAAATGTGGTAGTGAACGCTTAAAAGTAGTTTTTTAAGAAGCACATGAGAGGTGCTTCATCTTGAAAGTGATTTCTCTTGAAAACGTTAATATTAAAAATCACTTCAGAAATTCATCCCAAACAGGCTCTTAATTATTTGGCAAACTAAATTAGTTTCATTTCTAACCGCCAAATACAAGATAACATCCTTTTTACTTGTGAAAAAAATTCTTCTATGGTATCTTTACTTATCCGGCCATATTAACTTGATATCTGAACTTTTAAATGTATCATTGTGATCGATACCTGGACTTTAAAAATCGTATCTTGGTGGTACATGAAACAAATTTTCCATCCACACTACCGCCGCAAATACTATAGCCGACGAGATAAAAATCTCGTCGGCTATAGTGGAAAAAATGATTTTTTTTTTAATTTTTTTTTTTAAAACTCATCAGCTATAGTACTATAGTTGACGATAATGAATAAAAACCTCGTCGGCTATACTATTACCGACATGTTTTAACCAACAGACTTTAGCCGACGATATTTAAGGGTCGTCGACTAAAGTCGGCTGGCTAAAACCTGTCGGTAATAGTATAGCCGACGAGGTTTTTATCCATTATCGTCGACTATAGTACTATAGCCGACGAGTTTTAAAAAAAAATATAAAAAATTCATTTTTTCCACTATAGCCGACGAGATTTTTATCTCGTCGGCTATAGTTTTACATATATCGTCAGCTATAGTATTTGCGGCGGTAGTGCCACATCCGTTTATTGTGATAACGTGGCAAACAAAAATTTCAAATACTAAAGGTAAACAAGTAATTTCAAATACTAGCTAGGTACCTCAATGATACTATTTTCGAAGTTCAGGTATCACTTTAATAGTTTTTGTTTCATTAGTATTTCATATTTTTTAGGATTATTTTAATAGTGTTTGTTTATTAATATTTCGTATTTTTTATGGTTATTTCAATAATTTTTTATATTTCAATTTTCTTTTTTATTGTCTCACTTTTCAAAGATAAAAACAGTTGAGTAACCTCAGATTCGAATCTTTGATCTCACAAATACATATATTGCTCTACCACAATACCATGAGAACCTCATGTAAAAACAACATACATACATACATACATACATACATACATACATACAAATGGTGACCAGCTCAAGCCTCACCTTCCCACTCTGAAAACTCTCTCTCTCTCTCTCTCTCTCTCTCTCTTAATCGCAAATGACGTTGCCGCAAACCAGCCTCGTACAACTGCTATGGTTACCCAAGTTGCTAATTTGAGCACCCATACTTTGGTTGAGATGCCCAATTTGCATGCAACAGATAAAGGTGAAACTCTAATGCATTAACACTTGACTTTAAAGGTGGCTTTGAATTTTTGGATTATTGCTAATGCCTTAGGGTTGCACCTCGATCTGTTGCACGCAAGCTGAACATCTTAGGATTCTCATCCATTGTGCGCAGCCGAAACATGGATGCCAAATTAGCAACTTGGATGTCCATAGCAGTTGTACTAGACTGGATTGCGACGATGTCATTCGGGGTTGAGAGAGGGAGGTCGTCGGAGTTGGAGGGTGAGGCATTGGCGGGTCACCATTCAAATAAGTATATGTATATATGTTGTTTTTACATGAAGTACTCATGGTATAGAGAAAAAGGGATTCATATGTATTCACCATTAGTTTGAGCCTAATTATTCCAAAACCCAATGCGTTTGTTAGGTCAGAGCAATGTTCGAAAAAGTATTTTACGTGCCCGCCTAGGCACTGATTAGACTGAAAAAATAAGGAAAACGCCTAAACCTGGCCTTGGGCGCCCTCCCTGCACGGTGGGCCACTTAAGTTCTGCTTAATCGACTGCCTAGCGCTTAAGCCCGATTAATTGGCATGTTTTTCTATTTTTCTATTTTTTAATTTTTTACATTGACTTTTAACCTCAAAACGCAAAAGTGCAATATGGCTTTTATCTCCAAAGACAATACCGAAGATGAAAGAAATGATGAAAAATTTGAGTTCGGCAATTTGAAGTGATCATTTTACTTGCAAAATATATTTTTTATGTTTTTATTTGGATTTGAAGTTTTGAACTATTATTTGATGACATTATCTTTGAAGACAGTGTGTTTTAATGATATTTCTTTATAATTTATAATTTATTATTCATATTATAATATACTAAATAAATATACAATTAATTAAAAACTAGATGAAAGCACACACATGATGGTGTATCAAGAAATAAAAAAATAAAATAGTAAATATAAAGAGTTATGGAAGAAGACTGCCTTATGTCTTTGTACAGTTTTTAGAAAAAAGAAAAAAAGACGTTTTTTTAAAATAGTTACAGACGTGAAAATTTGAAATGGGATAAGAGAGAAAGTAGGAACCGGTGGCTAAAATTTAAGAAGGAATTTTTTTTTCTGAGGTAAAAACGAAGTCAATTACAATTATAATTATAACCTTAGTTATTTAATTACACTTGATATAAAATGGTAAAATAGGAAGAATAAGGCAATGTGAGGAAACAAACCCACTTCTATTAAAGAATAGTGTAGATATAAAAATAATAATCAGCCTAACCACCGCCTAAAATTTGATTAATTTATGCCTTGGCTGCTAGGCGTTACATGTTAAGAGACTTATCCTCAACCTTTTGACTATTAATTAGTCTAAGGCTAAGTGAAATTCCCTTACCTAAAAGTATACGGGGTCAAGTAATATAATTTGTATAGAAGTCGAGTGTCGAACCCGCAAAGATTGGCTAACCCGATTCCATAGCTTGAAGTTCGATTAAGTCCTTTAGGTGCATGAAACACAAACATGTAATGCAACAAAGAAACACAAAAGGTGGAAATGGGAATCTCACAATGCTAAACCCTCTGGAGGTTTACCATTGTAAGGGATGATTAAACTACGATGAGTTATTTAACGATGGATTGATTGGCTAATTACAACTAATGCAAAGATGGCAAATTGAAATGATCACAAATTCTACATAAAAGAATGGTTGGCTAGGGATACCCCCGTTAACAATTTGATGCTCAAATAATGTCTAATTTAGGGTCATGAGTTATTTAGTCCGGTTTACATGCTCAAATGTCTTTTGAATCATAAGAACAAATCCTTTCATTGTCCAAATACGCCATCTCGGGTCACGCTTGGTTATGGGCCGAAACTCTTAGGCCTTTTGGGACTCTAGAAGTTTTCGGTCCATCTATGAAGCACAATGTAAATAAAGATTAAGAGCTAGACTTTTGGTGCTAGACTCCTAATGTATTTTATGCATAATTAGTTTGGTTGCAAACACATATAAAGATTGTGGATAGATTTCCTTCCCAAGCCTCTATAGGAGCACTCGGGAATGAGTTCTAATGAATACTCCCAACTCGCAACTATTGGGTTATGAGACTAGCTACAAAGCCTCTTGGTTCAATGTAATCTTGACCAAAAACCCTTGAGTCACTTGGACGTCAAAAATGTTTCGATTCATGCTCAAGCACAAGGAAACCAAATCTTAAGCTTAACCTTTTAAGTCTATGTCTAAGTCATGCTATATGCTTATCTTTACCTAAGTGAATGACTAGTTCCCTTAAGTGTCATTTCTTAGCCCCTTTAGATAAATCCTAACTTAGTCAAAGGTAAGACATGCATAAGTGAACTAATCATTGATCCCAACACATCAACATGCCATAATCACATCACACACACAACAAACTCATTCAATAGCATATATAAAACACTCAAAACATTCTCATTAGCACAAATCAAACATCATTGTTCTACATCAAATGGCCAGGGTTTGACCCCTGGCCTCCCATAAAAGTACTACTCACTATACATGCTTGGAGCCAAGTTTTAATACAAGAATAGAGTAAATATGGTGAAAAAGTAACCAAAGAATCTCCCCAAAGCAAGCCAAGTTTCTTTAAATCCACTCTTGTGCTTCAAACTCCACCTTCTTTGCTCAAAAGTACCTTTAAGCCTGTAGAGGAGGAATACTACCTTAGGCTTAAGTGAGAGGGTGGATGTGAGAATATAGTGGTAAAAATGGAGGGTTTCTAGACCTTTTGGTGGTGGAAAGACAAGGTAAGAGTGCCAAAGGGTTAGGAAGAGAGTAGATGCTATCTCTAGATGCAAAAACTATGAAAAAATATAAAATGAAGTGAGTTATGTGTAGGGTGAATGGGGAGCATGAATTTGTGAGGCCAAGGAGATATTTTTCAGATTTGAAATTCAAAATAAAGGTAAAAGACATGATCTTATAGTTTAAGTTTTAATGTGGTCCTAATTGTGTGACTCCATGTCATGCGTCATCACGTTCCTTTGATTACTTCTAACATTTGATTTTATCTTCCATGATTTGAATTTCGACCTTGACTGACATTGACCTCGTCATTGATCGGAGTTGACTTGACGGAGTTGACCGTTGACCATTTCTTCTTTTTCTCGATTTCCATCAATCTTCTCTAAGGGCTCCGAAAATGTGCTCAACTTTTCCAAAATGTGATCAATTTCCATCTTTTAAGAGTGTTTTCGTACCAACTCTCAATTTTTTAGTATAAAAATGAAACGTTATAAGAATGATGCTTTATTCATGAAAGACATGTAATAAACATGAAGTTAGGGATGTAATTAACTCATAATTATGAACCTAACACTATGCAGTAGCTCCACCGCCTAGCGCTTGTTAAAACTTGGGTCAGAGGTTCGAACCTCAGATTATTTAATTTGTTTTACCTTTGATAAGTGAGAATAATAATAATAATAATAATAATAATAATAATAATAAATATTATAAAATATTAAAAATTAAAATAAAATAAAATTTTAATAAAACAATTACTATTAAAATGATACTTGAACTTGAAAAGCAGTATCATTGAGGTACCAAAAATTTGAAATGACTTATTTACCCTTCGCATTTGAAATTTCCATTTACACATCATCACAATAGACGAAGATGGATGAAAAATTGGTTCCAGGTATCACCAAAATACGGTTTTTAAAGTCAAGGTATCACAATGATACGTTTAAAGTTCAAGTATCTAGTTGATAGAGCCAGGTAAGTTCAGGTAATAAGTGAAATTTCTCCCTTTACTTATGAGTGTTGGAAAGTATATTCATTTTGTAATTAGAATTAACTATCGTAGATATAACATGATTATGTTGATATCTTTTCCTTTTGGGAAAGCACTTGTAAAGCTATATTAATCCCAAAATTGGGATGAATGAAATTATTGAATTCTCCTTAAAATATTTTTCTACTTGGCATTAGAGCCGAATTCCTGGAATTTGAAATACCCTGAATTGAATTGAATTGAAACCTTGAATTACCGCCACCAAAATTTTCCTTCCGCTGCACCTGAAATCCCAAACCTTGAAACCCCTGAAATTGAACTTGAATCCTTTAATTTGAAAACCCATAATCCTGAAGTATACCTGTGAAATCCTGAATCTTGAAATCCTTACTACTTGAAACATCAAGATGTCGCTTGGATCTGTTACTATTTCAGAGGAAGTGCATTCATCAATTGCCTCCGTTAATATAATTGAATCAAATATGAGGGGTAAAGGCATCATCTCTCTCTGCATTATCTGCGAATAATACTTGGATAATTGATACGGGTGCAACTGATCATATGACAAATACTCCGAGTCTGGTACAAACCATTAACCCATCCCCTCAACATGTTGTGACTAATGCTGATGGATCTTTATCTCTTATTCTTGGTAAAGGTTCTATCAAAATCTCTAATAATTTGTCAATCAACTTTGTTCTTGTTGTTCCCTTTCTTCCTATAACCTTTTATCTATTAGCCAAATAACGTCGGCACTGGCATGTTTTGTAACTTTCTATCCAGATTTGACAAGGAAAGTTCTTGGTTTCAAGACTACCTTGATTTGACAAGCAGTGGAGAACAACAATTGAAATCGTCAGGTCAGGTGAATAATACTACTAGTTTAGATAAAGCTAAAGAACATGTGTTGTTATGGTACCGTCGTCTTGGTCACTTGAATTTTCATACCTTCAGAAGCTTCAACCTCAATTGTCTTTTCGTGTGGATGCTTCAGAGTTTCAGTGTGATATATATAAACTGGCCAAGAGCCACCGTATTACCTATTCGCCAAACTTGAATAAATGTTCAGTTCCCTTCATGAAGATTCATTCTGATGTTTAGGGTCTTGCATGAATCTTTTCTCATTCTTGATATCACTATTTTTTGACTTTTATTGATAAATGTGATAGTCGCATATTTATGCGTCTATTTGGTATTTTATTTGTTCCCTATATTTAGTTTATTGTTATTAATTGAGTGAATTAATTATGTTTATTTGTCTTTAGGTATTTTGGAGATTAACGAAGAAAAGGAATTAAATAATATATTTTGAGAGTTATTGTGGAAGAGGAAGACTGACGAGGTGAAGGAATCCTAATTTGAGAAGAATACAAAATGCAGCACGTGCTCCGCTTTTAGCTAGGTTAACTAGCTTGGCGGGAGGTATATATATAATTTAGCACGTGAGAAGCCTGGCGAGGGGAGGCTTGGATTTGGTTCTTAGTGAGAGACGTACGTGAGGGGGACAAAACAGAAGAAAAGAAATAGAGTTTGACTTGGAATTGGAGTCAGCATGCACACGTGATACTTCATGCATTTAGCTAGCTACCTTTTCCTAGCTCTATCTAATCATATATATATTTGACATGTGGTGCAGATTAGGAAGAACGGCGGACGAGAGGGGAGTAAGAAGAAAAAGACAAAAAACAAGTAAAGAAGAATAATGAAAGAAAAAGAAGTGGAAGAAAAAAAGAGGAGCTGTATTGCGAGCCTGCGATCCCGACGGGGATCAAGAGTTTATTTCTTATCCTTCTTTTAGCTAGCTACGTTTTCCTAGCTCTAGCTAATCATATATATATTTGGCATGTGGTGCAGATTAGGAAGAACGGCGGACGAGAGGGGAGTAAGAAGAAAAAGACAAAAAACAAGTAAAGAAGAATAAAGAAAGAAAAAGAAGTGGAAGAAAAAAAGAGGAGCTGTATTGCGAGCCTGCGATCCCGACGGGGATCAAGAGTTTATTTCTTATCCTTCTTTTGTTCATCTTTCATGAATTCTTTAATGTTATTATTTAAGACTATGTGTAGCTAAATTTCCTTTGTTAAGGGCTGATTGAAGCCCTAGATATACTTACGATTTTGATGAAAGGACTCAACCCCGATTTAGTTGCCTAAACCGGAATCAAACCCCTTCTGAAAACGTGAACCAACAAAAACCATTAAAATTTTGGCAGAGTAACGCTACTAACGCGGAATTGCCATTACCTGCACCAGAAAAATAACACTTCATCCTATGCCACAAAAGCCAAACCGTGGGCACCAGTCCCATCCGGATTTCTCAATATCATAACATTAACAGTAAATAGTAAACACAACTGTAATATATAGAATATCCGGGAAAAACTATATAAAACATGTATCAGAATGTATCAGAGCGACCTCTAGTTATATATACAAAATATACCACAGTAGGCGAAACAAGAAACCTACTGCAAAACACAGGTAACTCGAACAACTAGCCTTCAACCACGACGTGAGACTCCAGAATCTGAACTGCAAACTGGGCACGGAAACCGGTTATCGATTCCGTTTGCTGGAATCGATAACCGTTTGTAACCGGAACCGTTTGAGTCGTAATATCAACGCCGGGCCACACGTACGCATCTTTGTAGGTGAAGATAAGTGGCACCTGTGATTGTGGTGGTGGCTGACCTTTTCTATTACAGAAATAGGAAAGAAAAACTGAATAATAATAAATTATTCAAATAATAATCTTTGTATTCAATATTTAACACGACATTACCTTATACCCTTCGCTCTGGAAGTGCTAGACCAACCAATCTCATTCATCACTCAGATTCTTGAGCTCCTTAGGGACAACCCGTCAGCCTGTGGTCGTCGAAGTACTTGTGCAATTGGTACTTCCACTCCCCAAACATATCTTTAGCACGGGCTCAATGAAATCAAACAATTGTTGGTCCAATTTCAAACTAAAATGTACCTACAAAAAGTATAAAGAGGAATTAAAAATATATATTACTAATTATTTATATTTAATTAAATTTGTTTAAATTAAAAGAAACCCTTATCGAGATATCGACGTACAACTTGTCTCTCTCGGTCTGTGGAAACTCTTTGGTGAATCATGACGTCGAAGAAAGAAGGGAAAAAATCATCTCTAATTCGCAAAGGATGTACACAATCTTTTCTTTCAATTCAACCATATATGACTTCTTCAACTCTCAAGCACATAACTTCTGCCAACACCTAGACAATGCTACTAACTACTCCACCATGTTACAATACAAATATGGTCGAATTACTGCTGGAAGAAGACGTTGCATCATAACATGACAATCATGAGTCTTTAGACCAATGAACTTCCTTTTCCCAAATTTTACACAATGAGATATATTTGCTGCATAGTTGGATGGATACCGAACACCACGAAACCAGCAGAACACTTCCTTCTTCTTCATCAGCTTCACTATGTAAGGTGCCATAGGTACCATGGGTATGCCCCCCGTCCTCGACTTCTTTAACCAAAAGTGACGGTGCATATTCATAAATTGCACATCTTGACACTAGAGTGGCCTTGTTCTTTTTATCAATATTGAGAATTGTTCTCACCACGTTGTCAATTACATTCTTTTCAATGTGCATCATGTCTAGGTTGTTTCTGAGTTTCAACTTCGACCAGTAAGGCAGTTCAAAGAAAATACTCATATGATTCCAATATATAATATCGTTGTCAACCATAGAATTTTTGGCCATCATAGAAGGACACTTACTCAACACTCCTAAATCAATGCCGAACAACTTCTGGAAAATCTCATCACTAGACCACTCTCAGAGTTTTAAACTATTCTCTACCGTCCTGTCGAAACTCGCCTTATCCAACTTCCATTGGTGATCCTCAGGAATCCATCTACTGTAACCCAAGTAACATACATTTCCCATGTGCCAACTAGAGTTGATGTTGTCTAAGTAGATATGACAAGCTTTGTACCCTTTAGTCCTACAAGATGCCAACATCTCATAAGTACAAAATCGCTAACGGTTCACCTCACTGCTACTCTCATGATGAATGAAGTTTTACTATGGTTGTCAAAATTTCGCACTCTAATTTCCCAAACTTATTTCAACTCGTCAATCAAAGGTCTCTTAAACATATCAAAACACTTTCCAAGAGAGTAAGGATCCGGAACTAACAGAGTAAGGAAATTAAATTCCTTTTTCATACACATCTAAGGAGGCAGGTTGTACGGCATCCATAAGTAAATTGATTATTATTCAGGAATATATGTTAATTAGCTTCACAGACTACAAAAACAACATGTATACAAATTCTACATTCACCGACCACCATCATCGTCTATCGGCCGTTGCCATGACTAGTATTTCCATGCCACAAACAAACATTAAAACTTATAGATTAAAATCTAAGTAAAGCAATAAGATCAAAAAACAAAAACAAAAAAACAAGAGGAAGTAGAACTGAAATCCAAGAATAGGGTTTTGAAATTGTAGATTTCATTTCAGTAGTTTGTAACTGTATTTTGCAAACAAAGTCTTGCCCAACCAATCTTATCAAGTTCTTGTGTTCTTCATTCATTGGAAACAAAATGTTGTTAGGATTTTGAGCCCTCATGAACTATCCAAAATTCAAGTTTGAACACACCTCACAACATCCCACAATAAAGCAGACATACAAACAAGAATGAAATACAATTGACGCGAGATTTACGTGGTTCGACAAATTTTTGCATGCGTCTACCCTTAGATATATGCTCTTCACTATGAGAATAATACTAGTACAAAACACATGAGCTAAATCACATAATCTAAAACCATTGTATACTCTTACTCATACAATACTCAAAAGCCTAAATATCTCCCTAAGAGAATTTCTCTCTTAGAACTTTTTTCTTGCATTCTCATGCACAATCTCAAGCACTCAACTCAAATGCTTAGCGAATACTTCAAAAATGGTTCATATATATAGGCATAGAGCTTCTCTTGTGACTCATATATACACAACAACAAGCCAGCAATTGAAATTGTTGATTGCCTACAAAATCAATACATTCACATATCTCATTTTTTTCACATTTCACTCCAAAAATGTGGAGCATTGTTTCCTCTTCACCATTGTCAAACATGGTGGTTGCTTATCAATGCTTGTAGTTGATTTCCTTTGCATGAGAATGATCACCAATCTCAACAAATGTTTGGACTCTCGGCTTCTTGTGGAAATACATATATAGATCAAACATTTGATCCTTTCTATTTCTCTACATTCATCACCCCTTTTCCAGTTTCCACGTCCTTCTGATGTTGCAATCACAAACAATTTGAATATTCGATTGTCATGTTCCTTTCTAATTTTCTTCCATCCAGACTATTTCCCACTTAATGTAGTGGCTATCACTATAAACCTCTAGTACGTGATTTTTTCTTTAGGTAATGCAAAAAAGAGTTGGGAATTCTGAATTCTGGGTTTGTTTAAGATATCTTCATCTCTTCATGGCCTTCACTTATGTTGGACCCCGAAAATATTTAAGGAGATTAATTGGCCACTTGATTCGTAATCGATCTCCGTGATTATGAAAGAGCTTCGAGGAAATCTCATGAAATTTTGAGTAAGTGAAATTCTTGATTTAAAGATTCAAAAAATAAGTACGCTTCTTCACGAATCCGTGGTAATTTTTGTGGAGTTTTTCAGAAACGTTAGTTATTTATTACGAATTTCGGAAGATTGAAAATTAGAAAAATATATGAAATAAAAGGATTATTGTTGGACAATTTGGGCTATTGGATATAAGTGATTTAAGTGATGTAATCCTGACCATTGATTACAAGTATCTTGAACTAGATCTTTTAGAGTGAAGTGTATTTGTGCTTTAATGAGTTTGGAAAGAGTTGGCCCAATAAAGCAACTCTCTTGGTTTCGAACACAATTTTTGTCAGCTGCTTTCCAGGGCTGAAATAGATATGATACCATACTCTTTTGTCTTTGAGTTCTGCATAAAAGTTGTTTGAAATTGTGTCTTCGATATCATATCTAAATTTCATAATGATCTGATGGTGGAATCATGCTAGATCAAGGTAAATATGATGATAGTTCATCACAGTTTTCATTTTTCAGTATAGCATCAAATGTTCTCTAACTATGTTGCATGCCAATTTCTTCTATCACATTCTCTCTATTTGGGTTATGCGTGAGGTTTTTTCAACTAAGATTGAGTAATTGAGACTTGTGGCTGATCGATATTGGTATCAATTTGGTCTACGATCATCCATGCATGGGAAACAATATGAAAGCTAGCATCCACTTTGTGGTCTGCATTATGTTAAATCCAGTTGTGTGTTTTGACTAGCATTGATTAATTGGTATATTGGGTTGTTAAATTTGATCAAGATAGATAGTTTTAGTTTATCGATGTCTCGGACCTTCGACGAAGTTCCTCTTCATTGCGATGATGTGGTGGTTTTCTGTTCATTCAAGATGATTCTTGCTGCAAAATAAGGTTGGATGTTCTACTTTATTCAATCGATGAAACTGTGAATTAGTGAATTGGAAGTTTATATGTGGTTCTATATTATGTGTTGTTATTTGGAAAAGATGTACATGATGATGTTATTTGTTATCAAGTATATATTGGAAGTTGCTGAAATAGTTAAGTAATGTTAGTTATAGTTTGAAGTTGTCAAGTGAAATGAGCAACGTTAGATACTTTCTTATCAAAAGTTTCATTATATAAGATTCATAAGTGACATCTGTAGAACTTGGTTTGATAATGGGTGTCCTTAGTAAATTGTGGGACTTGTCATGGATTTGAAGATTGAGTTGGTTATTTTCAGAAATCTTGTTCGAGAGAAAAGCTTTGGTGATATTGTGTCATTGATTTGAAGTGATTTAATGACATTGAGTATGTTGGATTTGGATTCCAGCTATCTGAGGCGATGGTGGTGTTTGCCTAAGAAAGCAAGTGGATGTCAAAGCGAAAATGTTTCAGGTATGGGACTCTGGACTTGCCTCAGTTAGTGATTTTATAAAAGAATGTATTTTCTTGATGCATGATTACAACGTTTTCAACTCATCTGAGTTTTCGTTTGATGACCTACGAGTGAGAGGAGCATAGCAACTTCCCTAGCATCGATCCCCTAAACCTCTGAAGGGCTGTATGGACTGAAGAGTGTCTGACATCCTTTTGAGGTGTGACGTGACGACCCGGACCGGAATTGGTATAGTAATCGACTTAACCTGCGAGTTTTACGAGTAATTGTGGTTTAGCGTAATTAATCGGATATGCAACTTCGTTCACGACTTAATTTTCGGACACGAATTTAGTTTGGGTTTGTTCGTGGGAAATGAAATGTAGAGAATTTGATTTCGAGTCCGTAGGAGCTTTCCAAAGATTTTTCGGATACTCCAGGAATATAAAAAGAATATTTGAAATTATCGCCGAGTTAGTCGTGTTTATCCGTTTGAGTTTGAGTTATCTAAATTGCGGATAGAGTTGATTCGCGACGTATAAATAGACGAATAGTCGTAAAGTTATCGCAAAAGTTTAAAAATTGGCTGTTTGACTGAGTTGACTGAGCTGGGCCGAGTTGACCGAGTCAACCCGTGTTGACTCAGTGAGTCACGAACTCGCCGTCGTGGTGGCTGCCGGAATACGGCACGGTTGCCAGAGTTTAAGGTATGGTTTTGAAGCTTGTCTTATGGGCTTTCGATTGATATATGTATGGTGAGGTTTGGTTAAGGTTTGGTTGGTCAATTTTGAACGTGAAGTTTGCCGGAATCGGGTTTAATGGTGGAGGGTTTTCCGAGGGGGATTTTAGGTGGAAATGGTTGGGTTCGAGCTTGGGATGAAGCCCCTTGAATTTGAGAGGCCGAGGTGGCCTCACAGCGGAGAATTTCGCCAGAGAAATTTTCCGGCCGGTTTGAAATTTTGGTGGCTTTCGTGGCGTTTCCCGGCCACGGTGGTGGTTCTTTAGGAAAAAAGGTTAGGCTTAAGGAGAGGAAGGTTTTGAGGTCTTGGTCACCGAAAAATCTCTCCGGTGACGGCGCGCCGCCTCCGGCTGCGGTGGTCAATGGCGGAGCTCAGGCGACGCGTTGACTTTTTTGATTTTAACAAGTTTTATGCCGTTTTACTCGTAATCGCGCCCCGATAGTCGCCTTGAGGTTTTCGAGTTGATTTGAATAGTGGATTTTAAGTTGAAGGTTTTGTGGAGTATATTTGGGGTTTTCGACGAGTTTTCTGTTATCCGAGTTATATATTTTCGGGAATGGTTGGTTTCCGAGGTGTGGTTCAAAGTATTGAATTGTGATTTTGATCAGTGATATTTTGTGATTATTCAGGGGATCGAGATCGTACGTTGGGCGAGGGATATTCCGCCGGATCTCGGGATTAGCGCGTCTACGCGCTGTGCTTATCTGTGAGTGGACCTTTATTTACACTGTCGTAGCGAGTTCTTGGTCTCAGTATTTATTTCCAGTACAATATTGAGATTATTTATTGTTTTGGAGGTATTTTTTTATGTTTTATTGGTGATGGCATTTACTTAGCATCAATGCATTGACTACTCGGCTGATCACCGGTAGTTCAGTTTTCCAGGCTTGAGAGATTCGCCTGATGTACCCACTAGGCTTGAGAGATTCGCCTAGTCTATCACCGTCGGGCTTGAGAGATTCGCCCGACACCTCCATTTATTTTAAGAACTCGCATTATTTTTATGTTATGTAAATGGTGAAAGGCAAATGTTTATTTTCGTCCACTCACTCTAACTATTTTATTTGCCTTTCCCCTGGGCTTTTCGGTTTCCGTGCCCAGTTTGCAGTTCGAATTCTGGTGTTGCACGTCGCAGTCGGAGGCTTAATATTCGAGCTACTTTTCTTTCTCAGTAGGTTTCTTGTTTATCCTACTATTGTGTATTTATGTATATATATACTAGAGGTCGCTCTGAATACTCTAATGTTTATATTTTCATATGATTTTCCCGGATTTCTGTAAAGTTACAGTTTTTTGTTCTTGCTTTATATTATATTATGATTTTGAGAAATCCGGATGGGGTCGGTGCCCACAGTTTGGCTTTTGTTGCATAGGATGACGTGTATTTTCGGGTGCTGGTTAATGGTAATTCCGCGATATAGTGAAACTCTGCCGAAATTTCTATGGTTTTTGCAAGTTTGTGTTTTCAGAAGGGGTTCAATTCTGGTTTAGGAAACTAAATCGGGGTTGGGTCTTTTCAGCTTGGTATCAGAGTATTAGGTTTTAGATTTTGTAGACTTCTGTAGTTGTTATACTAAAGGTATTTGAGATTATACAGCATGTCTGTAGCGATGACCCGACTGGCCAGTGGTAACTCATCAATGCTTCGGGTGTTATATGTTTTCAAATGTCTGAAGTTTCATGATTACGTTCCTTGTGCTTTGTGACTAATGCTTTTCTCTTATCATTAGGATGCCTCCTAGACGTGGTTCCCGTGTCAATAGGGATGTGGATCATGATGAGGATCGCCAGACGCATGACTTGCTTATGCGAGTATTGCGTTTGGAGGAGCGTTTTGACCCTGTGGTCAAAGCTCGAACTGCTGGAGTGACTGTTTTCTCGGGTTCAGTTGACCCAGAGATATGTGAGGCTTGGTTGGTTCAGGTTGAACGAGTTTCTGAGCGTCTGCGTTTCACTCCTGAGCAGATGACAGTGGCAGCAGTTGGTTTACTTGAGTTCGATGCTTACTTCTAGTGGGTTAGCACCGATAGAGTTCCTGTTGATACTCCATGGACTTTATTCAGGGATTTGTTTATGCGGAGGTATTTCAACCAGGCTACACAGCAGTGGAAGTATGAGGAGTTCACCAACTTGAGACAGGGTAGTATGTCAGTACTTGAGTACCGGGACAGATTTACTCGTTTATCTCGATTTGCTCGTGACATGGTGGCCTCAGAAGAAGCCAAGTGCCGGAGATTTGAGTTGGACTTGAACCTGAACATCAAGAGAACACTAACTACGATGCCTCAGAACAACTTTGATGAGTTCATGAGTGCTGCACTTCGAGGCGTGGATATAGAGAAGGAAAGGGAGATGAGATTCCAGTCTCAACAATTTGAGGAGGGTGGACCGAGTCAGGGACCTTCCAAGAGGCTGAGTTCAGGCACTTCCGGATCGGCATCATCATCTGGTAGTGGACCATTTAGACCACCAGTTAGTACGGCTAGACAGAGACAGAGATGGAGGAGGGATCGACCATAGTCTAGTGGGAGTTCTAGCGGATCCAGCTATCATCGACGTACCGGTGGCACTTTTGCTGTACCGAGGGAATATCCATTGTGCAATCTCTGCAATAGGCATCACTTTGGCCTTTGTCAGCGAGGCCCTACCATTTGTTATCGTTGTGGCCAGGAGGGTCACTATGCGAGGGAATGTTTCCAGTCTACTGGTGTTGGTGGACAGGCAGCTCAGAGTTCAGGAGGAGATCGATGTACTACTTCTGGGGCTCGACTAGTTCAGTCTTCTGGTCAGGGCGGACAGCAGAGTCACCATCAGCATGGACGACCAACCGGACAGGCCAGGGTTCATGCCATGTCATTGCGTGAGGGCAGAGCTTCACCTGAGGTTGTTATTGGTACGTTGGATTTTTTTGGTTATCCAGTACTTACTTTGCTAGATCCAGGTGCTACGCATTCATTTATATCATATAAATTGTCATCTTTAGCTACTATGCCTGCATCTCCACTTTCGGGGTAGTGGAGAGTGTTGTATCCATCCGGTGAGGTTGTGAGTATCGGCTGGGTGTACAGGGATTGTGAGATCTTTATGGGAGGTTATGGTTTAGCCGCAGATTTGTTATTGTTGGATATTGTCGATTTTGATGTGATTTTGGGTATGGACTTCTTGGAGACACATTGGGCTATGTTTGACTGTCACAAGAAGGAGGTTGTATTTCAACGTCCAGGTTTCCCAGAGATACTGTTTCGCGGTGAGAAGAATACTTCATTGCCATGTGTGATTTTAGCGATGAAGGGCGAGGGGATGATGAAGAAGGGTTGTGTTGCATACTTAGCCCATGTTGTGGATACAAAGGCTGCTGTACCAAACGTTGGTGACATTGTGGTTGTTTATGAGTTTCCAGATGTATTTTCGGAGGAGTTACCAGATGTTCCTCCAGTCCGAGAAATTGATTTCACCATTGAGCTTTTACCAGGCACTGGACCCATATCACAGCACCTTATCATATGACGCTGGCGGAGTTGAAAGAGTTACAGATTCAACTTCAAGAATTGCTGGAGAAAAGTTTCATACGACCCAGTGTATCACAGTGAGGTGCTCCTGTATTATTTGTGAGAAAGAAAGATGGTTCCATGCGGTTGTGTATTGATTACCGAAAGCTGAATCAAGTCACTGTGAAGAACAAGTATCCGTTGCCGCGGATTGATGATTTGTTTGATCAGCTCAAGGGAGCTTCAATCTTTTCGAAGATTGATCTCAGGTCTGGATACCATCAGTTGAGGATCAGAGTGTCAGATGTGGCCAGGACAGCTTTCAGATCACAGTACGGGCATTATGAGTTCTTGGTTAAGCCGTTTGGATTGACCAAGGCCCCTGCAGCTTTCATGGATTTGATGAACAGAGTGTTCAGACGATTTCTGGACAAGTTTGTGATCGTGTTCATCGATGACATTCTGATTTACTCCAGAAGTGTTGGCCAACACAAGAAGCATTTACGAGCTGTTTTGCGGACTTTGCGAGATAATCAGTTGTTTGCGAAGTTCAGCAAGTGTGAGTTTTGGTTGAATAGCGTGAAGTTTTTGGGTTACGTGATATCTGCTGAGGCAGTCAGCGTGGATCTTGACAAGATCGAAGCCGTATTGAATTGGAGTAAACCTACCACCGTACCAGAGATCAAGAGTTTCTTGGGTTTGGCAGGTTACTATCGGCGCTTTATGTAGGATTTTTCACGGATTGCTGCTCCACTTACCAGATTGACGAAGAAAGACGTCAACTTCGTGTGGTCCGATCCATGTGAGGAGAGTTACTTGCTCTTGAAGGAGAAGTTGACTACTGCACTGGTTCTGACTTTACCTGACGATAGTGGAGAATTCATGGTTTATAGCGCTGCATCGAAATTGGGACATGGTTGTGTTTTGATGCAGCATGGCAGAGTAGTGTCTTACGGTTCCAGGCAATTGAAACCACATGAAGTCAATTATCTTACTCATGATTTGGAGTTAGCTGCTATAGTTTTAGCCTTGAAGAGTTGGAGACACTACTTGTATGGAGCTCAGTGCAAGATATATACTGATCACAAGAGTCTCACTTATTTGCGCATGCAGCCAGATCTGAATATGAGGTAGCGCAGATGGATGGAGTTGATCAATGATTATGATTGCACCTTTGGGTATCATCCAGAGAAGGCTAATGTTGTTGCTGATGCACTTAGTCAAAAATCTGGAGCTTCATTGTTTTATATGTGTGTGGCCAGATTTTCCATGTTAGCAGAGTTACGAGCTATGGGAGCTGAGTTAGAGTGGGATGATGATGGAGCCATGTTGGCTAGCTTCCAGGTTCAACCAGTATTGATTGATCAGGTTCGTGAAGCTTTAGATGCGGATTCCTATCTGTTGCACAGGAAAACCATGATTCGGAATGGTGCGCCAACAGAGTTTCAGTTGAGTGATGATGGTACATTGCTTTTCAGAGGAAGATTATGTGTGCCTAGAGACGAGGGTTTGAAGAAGGAGATTTTAGATGAAGCCCATTGTTCTGCTTACGCGATGCATCCAGGAGGTACAAAGATGTTTTGTACACTTCGAGCCTACTATTGGTGGCGAAATATGAAGAGGGAAATCGCAGCATATGTGAGCAGATGCCTCATTTGTCAACAAGTGAAGGCAGAAAGGCAGAAACCTGTAGGAAAGCTACAACCGTTGGACGTTCCGGTTTGGAAGTGGGAGCACATCACTATGAATTTCGTGTATTAGTTACCACGTACTTCTGCTGATAATACTGGTACTTGGGTTATTGTAGACCGTTTAATGAAATCAGCTCATTTCCTTGCACTTCCAGGGAAGATTTCAGTGGGCAGGTTAGCAAAGCTGTATTTGGCCGAGATCGTTTGTTTGCATGGTGTGCCTGTATCCATTGTTTCTGACCGAGACAGTCAGTTTACTTAAGAGTTCTGGCAGGCATTGCAGCGAGCTTTGGGGACCAAATTGCATTTCAGTACAACTTTTCATCGTCAGACGGATGGGCAGTCCAAACGGACTATTCAGACCCTTGAAGATATGTTGTGGTCCTGTGTATTGCAGTTTAGAGGGAATTGGGACCAACAACTGCATTTGATCGAGTTTGCTTACAATAACAGTTATTAGGCCAGTATCGATTTGGCATTGTATAAGGCTCTATACGGGAAGCAGTGGCATACTCCATTGTGTTGGAGTGAGGTACGTGAGCGATGACTCATTGGTCCTGATTTGGTGAAGAGCACTGAAAGGACCCAATCCCGATTTAGTTTCCTAAACCGGAATCAAACCCCTTTCTGAAAACACGAACTTGCAAAAATCGTAGAAATTTCGGCAGAGTTTCACTATAATGTGGAATTACCATTAACCTGCACCCGAAAACACACTTCATCCTATGCCACAAAAGCCAAACCATGAGCACCAATCCCATCCGGATTTCTCAATATCATAACATAATGTAAAGTGATAAACCAAAATCTGTAACTTTACAGAAATCCAGGGAAAAATCATATGAAAGTATAATAGTAGAGTCACTACAAGAAAACAGCACTTAGACCACGGAAACGTAAAAGTTCCATGGTCCAAGTGGAACTTGGACGACGGAGACTATAATCTCCGTGGTCCAAGTTCCACTTGGACCGCGGAGAATTCTCCGTTGTCCAGGTGAGCACCTGGACGACGGAGACTATAATCTCCGTCATCCAAGTCCACACTTGAACCGCGGAGATTTCTCCGTTGTCTAGGTGAGCACTTGGACGACGGAGACTATAATCTCCGTCGTCTAAGTCCACACTTGGACCGCGGAGAATTCTCCGTTGTCCAGGTGTGCACCTGGACGATGGAGATTATAGTCTCCGTCGTCCAAGTTCCACTTGGTCAATGGACCGACACGCCGTGGTCCGAGTGGCCACATAGATGATGTACCGACACCTCCGTCGTCTAAGTAAAGCATTATATAAGGCCAATGCCGAACTCTCTTCCTCTCCGCTCACTCGTCTCTCTACTGATCATAATCTCTTTCTGTCTTGATCAGCGCCTCACGCGTGCATGCAATGCAAACGACGACGTCCTAGCTAGCTACCTAGCTACCTAGGTAGCTAGATAGCACTATATATATCGATCTTCGGCTCCGACCATCGATTAATTCGCCATATATCGGAGAAACCCATGTACGTACGCAGTTAATTAATTTTTCAACACCATTAACGTAGGTTTATATATATATAATTGCATGTACGTTTGTTAAAACGCCCATTGTTAATAATTAATTAGTACGTCTAAAATATAATTAATATATTAAGTTAGGAAATTGATGATATATATATTAGTTAATTATAGACCTGTAGTACGTATATATGTATGGATGTTTTAAAATTTGGTTAATATTTAGTTAAAACGCACATACATGCATGTATGTTAGCTAGACGTATTAAAGTAATTGATGTAGATCGAGTATGTATAATTAATAGTTAATTGTTGACTAATATATATGTAATAATTAATTAATTATAAAATTTTGTAGAAGTATGGACAAGAGTTGGATGAAGTTGTGAAATAGATGTGATGTCCGGTATATGGATGGAATTAACGAATTTATGAATTTTGCGATAGAACATGGTCAGGGAAAGAAGCGTTTCAGGTGTCCGTGCCAGAAATGTCTTAATTGTCAGTATGTGGAGGTTAATGTTATGGTGCAACACCTGTACGAAAATGGTATGATGTGGAGTTACACTACATGGAGCGAGCATGGTGAAGCAGTAGACTTCAGCTCAGGGTACAGTTACCAGGGTGCCTCATCCAGCGACAGTGGTGCTGGCCCCCCTGCTTGCAACCCAACTGCAGATTTGGTCCATGATGCGTTTCCGAGATTTAGTTATGGTGGACACCAACACCAATAGGGAAGTTACAGTACCACTCATGAGCATGATGACACATTCCCCGCTACTAGCTTGGCCACTGACACTGGTGAGATGGATAAGTACAACCGGATGTTACTTGAAGCATAGACCCCGGTGTTCCCTGGATGTTGAGAGAATGTGTTGCAATATGTGATGGAGCAAATGAAGATAAAAGTGAAGCACAAAATGTCAGTCAGTGCTTTTGACGAAATTCAGGAGCAAATATGTAAGTTGCTTCCTGATGATCACAATCTTCCTAAATCTCATTATAAGGTTAGAAATATCTTAAGCAGCCTCGGCCTAAAGTACAGGATAATTGACGCATGTCCGAATGATTGTGTGCTTTTTTACAAAGAGTATAAAGATTTGGACTATTGTCCTGTATGTGGCCAGTGAAGATATGAGCTGAATACGAAGAGTTCGAAAAAGAGAATTCCTGTGAAAGTTGTTCGATATTTTCCCTTGATTCCCAGATTGCGGCGCCTGTACATGTCTCTACAGACAGCAGAGGTGATGCGATGGTACGCAGAAAAGAGAATAGATGATGATGTCCTGCGACACGCCGTGGATGGGGAGGGTTTCAAACATTTCGACAGAGAATTTGTAGACTTTGCGGCAGAGGTTAGAAATGTTAGACTTGGACTATCTACAGATGGATTCAATCCATGGGGTAGTAATAGCTCCGCCGTCAGCACTTAGCCAGTTATTCTGATACCGTACAACTTGCCTCCGTGGATGTGTATGAACAAGGAATTTAATTTCCTTACTGTACTAATTCCAGGTCCTAAATCTCCAGGGAAGTGCTTAGATGTCTACCTCAGACCTTTGATCGACGAGCTGAAACTATTGTGGCAAAATGGAGTCCCAACTTATGACAAATTCACTAACACGATGTTCACGATGAGGACTGCCGTAATGTGGACGATCAGCGATTTTCCAGCGTATGGGATGTTGGCAGCCTGCAGGACAAAAGGATATAATGGATGTCCTATATGTTTGGACGACGTGAACTCTAGTTGGCACGCGGGGAAGGTGTGTTACTTGGGTTACCGTAGATGGCATCCTCACGACCACCCGTGGCGACAGGATGAAGCTCATTTCGACGGGATGGTAGAGAACGATCCTAAACCCTGTGGTTAGTTGGGCAAAGAGATTTTAGAGAGATTGAGCTATTTCAACTTTGGTGTGTTGACCAATGACGCGGATGTAAAGAAATGCAATCCAATTCCTCCACATGATCTCCGCTATTGGCATCACAAGAGTATATTCTTTGAACTCCCTTACTGGTCGAAGTTGAAGCTGAGGAACAACTTGGACGCAATGCACATAGAAAAGAATGTGTGCGATAGCGTGGTGGGAACAATTCTCGGTATTAAGTTCAAAACTAAAGATACTCCCAAAGCGCGCAAAGATCTGGAATCAATGAATCTACGTCGTCCCTTGTGGTTGACGAGGGATAGGAAATGAGTGTACAACAAGATGCCAGCTGCACCTTACACAGTGAAGCCGACACTTAGACCTTCTGTATTTCACTGGTTTAAGGGCGTTCGTTATCCGGCTACGTATGCAGCTACTATAATTGGAGCAGTGGACGAGGTGCAACACAAGTTTATTGGTCTAAAGACACATGACTATCACGTTATGTAGCAACGTCTGATACCAGTGGTAATTTGACCATATTTACCTTGTGACATCGTAGAACCAATAGTGGCATTGTGCAGATGGTGGCAGAGGTTATGCGCCAGAGAATTAAAGAAGTCAGATGTGGTGGAACTGCAACAACAAATTGTGCACATCATTTGCAAACTGGAGAGGATTTTCCCCCCTGCTTTCTTTGACATCATGATTCACCTAATGATCCACCTGCCCGAGCAGGTGCTCATTTCTGGTCCGCTCCAGTACACTTAAATTTATCCTCAAGAAATGTACGTACAACTAATTAATTATACAGGTTTTTCGATTAATAATTTGTTCCACTGGAGATTACTAGCTATATATATTTATTCTTATTGTACGTTTGATTTTGTAGACAACTTGGACGGTATAAATGATTCGTCAAAAATCAGAGCGACATCTAGTGTATATATACATAAATATACAACAGTAGGCTAAACAAGAAATCTACTGGAAAAGAAAGTTAGCTCGAACACTAAGCCTCCGACTGCGACGTGCAACACAAGAATCTGAACTGCAAACTGGGCATTGAAAATAAAGAGCCCAGGGAAAGACATATAAATTGTTAGAGTGAGTGGACGAAAAATAAATGTCTTTCACCGAACAATATATGTTATAAAAAAAACATATGCGAGTCAAAATGAATGAATATGATATAGTACACGGGGGAGACTCTAACTCCTCACGCGTACAGAGCATGCATCGTAAAACTCCGCGGGGTCACTCATGGACACGTCCGCGCTAGTACAGTCTGAATCATGGGATTCCAGACCCACACGTGATTCTAGCTAGAAAGGCCTCAGGTCAGAGGTCTGCCACCCCCCGCCCACCTCTCCCCCCCTCCACCCCCCCCCCCCCCCCCCCCACCACGGTAAAGGACTCGGGTCAAGGGTCACAGCCTCCCCCAGTAAACATCCTCGGGGATCAGCTGGGATGCAAGTGTATCGATATAACAATATATATTGTGACTTTTTTCTGTGTAAACCAAATCATAAATAGTTCTATGCAAGTGTATAAAGCATAATGTAAATGCATATACGTAATACATAATTGTATAAGCATATTCGTCGATGCGTATTCGCAAATGCATAATCGTATAATACAAGCTCGTATAAATCATAATCTCATATGCATGCTCATGCTTATAAAACGTGTAATAAGGACTCGCAACTAATCAGTGAAAAGAAATGTCAACTCACATACAAGCAGAGCGCGCAAACGCGCTAATCACGAGATCCGGCGAAAGATCCCTCGCCCAAAGTACGATCTTGATCCCCTGAATAATCACAAAATATAACTGATCAAAATCACAATTCATTACTCTGTACCACATCTCGGAAACCAACCATTTCCGGAAACATATAATTCAGACACAAAATAATCGACGAAAACCCCCAAACTCTCCACATAAACCCTCGACTTAAAATCCGATAACCAAATTAACTCAAAAATCACAAGGCGATGATCGGGGCGTGATTACGAGCAAAATAGCATAAAACTCTTCAAAATCCAAAAAGTCAACTCCTCCGCCGAAGCGTCGCCGTTCATCGCTGCGACGCGGCTTCAACGGTGACGGATTCCGGCCAAAATCTCCAGATCACAAGTATTCTTCAATCCCAACACATTTCTCTTCTACACCAAGCTCCAATTCCAAGCCCACCGGCCGAAATTGAGCCCGAAACCCACGGAATCCATGGATTCCGGTGAGTTTCCGGCGAGCTCCCAAACCTCAACCAATTACAAAATTGCTTCACCCAAAAGCATCTAGAGGTTAAGGGGAACCTTTCCCCCCACAACCCCGACTCTAACCGTCGCCGGAACACCCAACCCGAATTCGGCGAAACCCTCGATTTTCCTCGAGCTCGTTCTCCCTCAAAACTTCATCAATTGACAAAATTCCAAGTTCTAAACCATAGGAAATCAAGAGAGGATTCTAACCATACCAAAATTGTAGTCGGAGGTGGCCAAAAACGGAAATTTGCCGACGATTCAAACGGTGGTGCTCCTCCTCCTCGGTCAACGCGGGTCAACGACTCATTTTTGGTCAAACGACGGTCAAACCTCCCAAAACAGTGATTTTTGACAATTTTTCGACTATTCCAATATTTATACTTGTGGCTCGATACGATCGACGGTCCAAATCGAATCACATCCACGTTTCGAATAACTCAAACTCAAACGGATAAACACGACGAAATTACACGATTTCAAATATTCATAACATATTCCTTGGTTATCGAAACAATTATCCGAAACTGCCCACAAACTTGAAATCACGCATACTACAATTCTTGTGAAGAGACTAAACTCAAATTCTCGCCCGATAATTAAGTCGTGAGCCAAACCGCCAATTCAATCAATTTACGAAAAACTGTGATTATTCGTAAACTCGCGGATTAAGCCGATTAACATGCTAATTCTGATTCGGGTCGTCACAAATCTACGCCCCTTAAAAAAAATTCGACCTCGAAATTTACGTACCTGTTAGATGAACGGATGAGGATACTGCTCCTGCATACGCTGCTTGGTCTCCCAAGTGGCCTCCTCAACTGAATGATTCTGCTATAAGACCTTCACAAGTGGCATGACTCGGTGTCTCAACTCCTGCTCACGTCGGTCGGGGATCTGTACCAGCTCCTCCACATATGTCAAATCCTCCCGGATAGGAAGCTGATGTGGTGCTAACACATGTGATGGATCTGAAATGTATTTCCGCAACATTGAGACATGAAAAACATCATGTACTCGAGCCATCTCAGAAGGCAACTTTATCCTGTAAGCCACGGCACCAACCCTCTCTGTGATCTCGTACGGACCGATATACCATGGTCGAAGCTTGCCACGCTTCCCGAAACGTACAACTCCCCTCTAAGGAGATAGTTTCAGGAAGACCCAATCGCCCACCTCGAACTCAAGACTTTTTCTTCTCACGTCCGCATAACTCTTCTGGCGATCCTGGGCAATCTTCAGTCTGTCTCGGATAATCTGAATATCCTCCATGGTGCTCTTCACCAGATCAGGGCCAATAAGCCATCGCTCGCCCACCTCACTCCAACACAATGGAGTGCGGCACTGCCTTCTGTATAGAGCCTCATACGGTGCCATATCAATACTGGCCTAATAACTGTTGTTGTAAGCAAACTCAATCAAATGCAGTTGCTGGTCCCAATTTCCTCTAAACTGCAAAACACAAGACCGCAACATATCCCCGAGAGTCTGAATAGTCCTTTCAGACTGCCCATCAGTCTGAGGATGGAAAGCTGTACTGAAATGCAATCTAGTACCCAAGGCTCGCTGTAATGCCTGCCAGAACTCTGAAGTAAACTGACTGTCCCGATCAGAAACAATGGATAAAGGCACACCATGCAGATGAACGATCTCTGCCAAATACAGCTTTGCTAATCTGCCCACTGAAATCTTCCTCGGAAGTGTCAGAAAATGAGCGGATTTCATCAAACGATCTACGATAACCCAAATACCAGTATTACCAGCAGAAGTACGCGGTAACTGATACACGAAATCCATGGTAATGTGCTCCAACTTCCAAACCGGAATCTCCAAGGGCTGCAACTTTCCCGCAGGCTTCTGCCTCTCTGCTTTGACTTGTTGACAAATAAGACATCTGCTCACATATGCGGCAATCTCCCTCTTCATATTTCGCCACCAGTAATAAGCTCAGAGTGTATGAAACATCTTCGTACCACCGGGATGCATCACATACGCAGAACAATGAGCTTCGTCTAAAATCTCTTTCTTCAAACTCTCGTCCCTAGGTACACATAATCTGCCTCTGAATAGCAATGTACCATCATCACTCAACCGAAACTCTGTTGATACACCATTCCGAATCATCGTCTTCTTATCCAACAGATAGGAATCCGCATGCTGAGCTTCCTGAACCTGATTCACCAATACCGGTCGAACCTGGAAGCTAGCTAACAAGGCTCCATCATCGTCCCACTCAAACTCAGCTCTCGTAGCCCTTAACTCTGCTAACATGGAAACTCTGACCACACATACATGAAATAACGAGGCTCCAGATTTCCGACTGAGTGCATCAGCAACGACATTAGCCTTCCCTGGATGGTACTCAAAAGTGCAGTCATAATCATTGATCAACTCCATCCATCTGCGCTATCTCATATTCAAGTCTTGCTGCGTGCGCAAATAGGTGAGACTCTTATGATCTGTGTATATCTTGCACTGAGCTCCGTACAGGTAGTGTCTCGAACTCTTCAAGGCTAATACAATAGCAGCCAACTCCAAATCATGGGTAGGATAGTTGAGTTCATGTGGTTTCAACTGCCTAGAACCATAAGCCACCACTCTGCCATACTGCATCAAAACACAACCAAGTCCCAATTTCGATGCATCGCTGTAAACCACAAACTCCCCGCTGTCATCAGGTAGAGTCAGAACCGGTGCAGTAGTCAACTTTTCCTTCAAGAGCAAGTAACTCCCCTCACATGCATAGGACCACTCGAACTTGACACCTTTTTTCGTCAATCTGGTAAGTGGAGTGGCAATCCGTGAAAAATCCTGCACAAAGCGCCGATAATAACCTGCCAAACCCAAGAAACTCCTGATCTCTGGTACGGTGGTAGGTCTACTCCAATTCAGCACGGCTTCAACCTTGTCAAAATCCACGCTGACT
Organism: Geum urbanum; assembly: GCA_946800695.1. NCBI lineage: Eukaryota > Viridiplantae > Streptophyta > Magnoliopsida > Rosales > Rosaceae > Geum > Geum urbanum. The sequence goes on along the minus strand of OX327000.1, from coordinate 32,545,931 downwards.
CCATCAGCTGATATCATGTGACCCAAAAACTTCACGATATCCAACCAAAACTCACACTTGCTAAATTTTGCAAACAACTGATTGTCCCGCAAAGTCCGCAAAATAGCTCACAAATGCTTCTTGTGTTGGCCCACACTCCTGGAGTAAATCAGGATGTCGTCGATGAACATGATCACAAACTTGTCCAGAAACCGCCTGAACACCCGGTTCATCAAGTCTATGAAAGCTGTGGGGGCATTGGTCAACCCAAACGGCATAACCAAGAACTCATAATGCTCATACCGTGATCTGAAAGCTGTCCTGGCCACATCTGACTCTCTGATCCTCAACAGATGATATCCGGACCTGAGATCAATCTTTGAAAAGACTGAAGCTCCATTGAGCTAATCAAACAAGTCGTCAATCCGTGGCAATGGATACTTGTTCTTCACGGTGACTTGATTCAGCTTCCGGTAATCAATACATAACCACATGGAACCATCCTTATTCCGTACAAACAATACAGGAGCACCCCACGGTGATACATTGGGTCGTATGAAACCTTTCTCCAGTAACTCTTGAAGTTGAATCTGTAGCTCCTTCAACTCCGATAGCGCCATACGATAAGGTGCCTGTGATATGGGTCCAGGGCCTAGTAAAAGCTCAATGGTGAAATCGATTTCCCGAACTGGAGAAATACACGGTAACTCCTCCGAAAACACGTCTAGAAACTTAGAAACAACCTCAATGTCACCAATGTCTGGTATAGCAGCTGTATTATCCACAACATGAGCTAAGTAAGCAACACAACCCTTCTTCATCATCCGCTCAGCCTTTATCGCTGAAATCACACATGGCAATGAAGTATTCTTCTCACCGCAAAACAGTATATCTGGAAAACCTGGACGTCGAAACACAACCTCCTTCTTGTGACAATCGAACATAGCCCAATGTGTCTCCAAGAAGTCCATACCCAAAATCACATCAAAATCGACAATATCCAGCAATAACAAATCCGCGGCTAAACCATGACCTGCAATAAAGATCTCATAATCCCTATATACCCAACCAATACTCACAAGCTCACTGGATGGATACAACACTCTCCACAGCCCCGGAAGTGGAAATGCAGGCATAGTAGCTAAAGATGACAATCTATATGATATGAATGAATGCGTAGCACCTGGATCTAGCAAGGTAAGTACTGGATAGCCAAAAACATTCAAAGTACCAATAACAACCTCCGGTGAAGCTTTGCCCTCACGCAATGACATGGCATGAACCCTGGCCTGTCCAGCTAGTCGTCCACGCTGAGGGTGACTCTGCTGTCCGCCTTGGCCAGAAGACTATATTTATGGAGCCCCAGAAGTGGTACCTCGCTCTCCTCCGGAACTTTGAGCTGCCTGTCCAGCAACACCCACCTGCTAGAGACACTCCCTCGCATAGTGACCCTCCTGGCCACAACGATAGCAACTGGTAGTGCCTCGCTGACAAGGACCATAATGATGCCTGTTGCAGAAGTTGCACAATGGATACTCTCGCGGTATAGCAAAGGTGCCACCGGTACGTCGAGGATAGCTGGATCCACTAGAACCCCCACTAGACTGCGGTCTCTGTGGCCGATCCTTCATCTATCTGTGTCTCTGTCTAGCTGAACTACCCGAAGCATTGATGAGTAACTGCTGGCCAGTCGGGTCATCGCTCCAGACATGCTGTACATACTCAAATACCCTTAGTATCACAACTACAAAAGTCTACAGAACCTGAAACCTAATGCTCTGATACCAAGCTGAAAGGACCCAACCCCGATTTAGTTTCCTAAACCGGAATCAAACCCCTTCTCAAAACACGAACTTGTAAAAACCGTAGAAATTTCGGTAGAGTTTCACTATAACGTGGAATTACCATTAACCTGCACCCGAAAACACACTTCATCCTATGCCACAAAAGCCAAACCGTGGGCACCAATCCCATCCGGATTTCTTAATATCATAACATAATGTAAAGTGATAAACCAAAAGCTGTAACTTTACAGAAATCCGGGGAAAAATCATATGAAAGTATAACAGTAGAGTAATCAAAGCGACCTCTAGTGCATATATACATAAATATACAACAGTAGGCTAAACAAGAAACCTACTGGAAAAGAAAGGTAGCTCGAACACTAAGCCTCCGACTGCGACGTGCAACACCAGAATCAGAACTGCAAACTGGGCATTGAAAACAAAGAGCTCAGGGAAAGACATATAAACTGTTAGAGTGAGTGGACAAAAAATAAATGTCTTTCGCCGAACAATATATGTTATAAAAAAACATATGCGAGTCAAAATGAATGAATATGATATAGTACACGAGGGAGACTCTAACTCCTCACGCGTACAGAGCATGCATCGTAAAACTCCGCGGGGTCACTCATGGACACGTCCGCGCTGGTACAGTCTGAATCATGGGATCCCAGACCCACACATGATTCTAGCCAGAAAGGCCTTAGGTCAGAGGTCTGCCCCCCCCTCCCAACCCCGGTAAATGCTTCGGGTCAAGGGTCACAGCCTCCCTCGGTAAACATCCTCGGGGATCAGCCAGGATGTAAGTGTATCGATAAAACAATATATATTGTGACTGTTTTCTGTGTAAACCAAATCATAAATAGTTCTATGCAAGTGTATAAAGCATAATGTAAATGCATATACCTAATACATAACTATATAAGCATATTCGTCGATGCGTATTCGGAAATGCATAATCGTATAACACATGCTCGTATAAATCATAATCTCATATGCTCATGCTCATAAAATGTGTAATAAGGACTCGCAACTAATCAGTGAAAAGAAATGTCCACTCACAGACAAGCACAGCGCGCAAACGAGCTAATCACGAGATCCGGCAGAAGATCCCTTGCCCAAAGTACGATCTGGATCCCCTGAATAATTACAAAATATAACTGATCAAAATCACAATTCATTACTCTGTACCACATCTCGGAAACCAACCATTTCCGGAAACATATAATTCGGACACAAAATAATCGACGAAAACCCCCAAACTCTCCATATAAACCCTTGACTTAAAATACGATAACCAAATCAACTCGAAAACCTCAAGGTGATGATCGGGGCGCTATTACGAGTAAAACGGAATAAAACTCGTCAAAATCTAAAAAGTCAACGCCTCCGCCGGAGCGCCATCGGCGGCGGCGGCGCGGCGTCAACGGTGACGGATTCCGGCCAAAATCTCCAGATCACAAGTATTATTCAAGCCCAACACATTTTTCTTCTACATCAAGCTCCAATTCCAAGCCAACCGGCCGGAATTGAGCCTGAAACCCACGGAATCCATGGATTCCGATGAGTTTCCGGCGAGCTCCCAAATCTCAACCAATCACCAAATTGCTTCACCCAAAAGTATCTAGAGGTTGAGGGGAACCTTTCCCCCCACAACCCCGACTCTAACCGTCCCCGGAACACCCAACCCGAATCTTGTGAAACCCTCGATTTTCCTCGAGCTCGTTCTCCCTCAAAACTTCATCAATTCACACAATTCCAAGTTCTAAACCATAGGAAATCAAGAGAGGATTCTAACCATACCAAAATTGTAGCCAGAGGTGGCCGAAAACGGAAAGTCGCCGCCGAGTCAAACGGTGGTGCTCCTCCTCCTTGGTCAACGGCCCATTTTTGGTCAAACGAAGGTCAAACCTCCCGAAATAGTGATTTTTGACAATTTTCCGACTATTTCGATATTTATACTCGTGGCTCGATATGATCGATGGTCCAAATCGAATCACATTCACGGTTTGGATAACTTAAACTCAAACGGATAAACACGACGAAATTATGCGATTTCAAATATTCATAACATATTCCTCGGTTATCGAAACAATTATCCGAAACTTCCCACGAACTCGAAATCACACATACTACAATTATCGTGAATAGACTCAACTCAAATTCTCGCCTAATAATTAAGTCGTGAACCAAACTGTCAATTCAATTAATTTACGAAAAACTGTGATTATTCGTAAACTCGCGGATTAAGTCGATTAACGTGCTAATTCTGATGCAGGTCATCACAAGCACCACCGAGGATATTCAGATTATCCGAGACAGACTGAAGATTGCCCATGACCAACAGAAGAGCTATGCAGACGTGAGGAGAAAGAGTCTTGAATTCGAGGTGGGCGATTGGGTCTTTTTGAAATTTCTCCTTGGAGGGGAGTTGTGTGTTTCGAGAACCACGGCAAGCTGCGACCACAGTATATCGGTCCGTATGAGATTTCAGAGAGAGTTGGTGTCGTGGCTTATAGGTTGGAGTTACCTTCGAAAATGGCAAGGGTGCATGATGTTTTCCATGTCTCAATGTTGCGAAAATACATTCCAGATCCATCACATGTTTTAGCGCCATACCAGCTTCCTATCTGGGAAAATTTGACATATGTGGAAGAGCCAGTACAGATTCTCGATCGACGTGAGCAGGAGTTGAGACACAGAGTCATACCGCTTGTGAAGGTATTATGGCAGAATCATTCAGTTGAGGAAGCCATTTGGGAGACTGAGCAGCATATGTGGGAACAGTCTCCTCATATTTTCACTTAGCAGGTATGTAGATTTTGAGGTCGAAATTTTTCTAAGGGGGGTAGATTTGTGACGACCCGGACCGGAATTGGTATAGTAATCGACTTAACCTGCGAGTTTTACGAGTAATTGTGGTTTAGCGTAATTAATCGGATATGCAACTTCGTTCACGACTTAATTTTTGGACATGAATTTGGTTTGAGTTTCTTCATGGGAAATGTAGAGAATTTGATTTCGAGTCTGTAGGAGCTTTCCGAGGATTTTTCGGATAATCGAGGAATATAAAAATAATATTTGAAATTATCGCCAAGTTAGTCATGTTTATCCGTTTGAGTTTGAGTTATTCGAATTGCGGATAGAGTTGATTCGTGACGTATAAATAGCCGAATAATCGTAAAGTTATCGCAAAAGTTCAAAAATGAGCTGTTTGACCGAGTTGACTGAGCTGGGCCGAGTTGACCGAGTCAACCGGTGTTCACTCAGTGAGTCACGAACTCGCCGTCGTGGTGGCTGCCAGAATACGACTTAGTTGCCAGAGTTTAAGGTATGGTTTTGAAGCTTGTCTTATGGTCTTTTGATTGATATATGTATGGTGAGGTTTGGTTAATGTTTGGTTGGTCAATTTTGAACGTGAAGTTTGCCGGAATCGGGTTTAATGGTGGAGGGTTTTCCGGCGGTTTTCCGAAGGGGATTTTAGGTGGAAATGGTTGGGTTCGAGCTTGGGATAAAGCCCCTTGAATTTGGGAGGCCGAGGTGGCCTCACGGTGGAGAATTTCACCAGAGAAATTTTTCGGCCGGTTTGAAATTTTGGTGGCTTTCGTGGCGTTTTTCGGCCATGGAGGTGGTTGGAAGGTGGTGGTCCTTTGGGGAAAAAGGTTAGGCTTGAGGAGAGGAATGTTTTGAGGTCGTGGTTGCCGAAAAATCTCTCCGGTGACGGCGCGCTGCCGCCGCCGCCGGCGGTCAACGACGGAGCTCCGGCGACGCGTTGACTTTTTGTATTTTGACAAGTTTTATGCCGTTTTACTCGTAATCGCGCCCCGATCGTTGCCTTGAGGTTTTCGAGTTGATTTGAATAGTGGATTTTAAGTTGAAGGTTTTGTGGAGTATATTTGGGATTTTCGACGAGTTTTCTGTTATCCGAGTTATATATTTTCGGGAATGGTTGATTTCCGAGGTGTGGTTCAGAGTATTGAATTGTGATTTTGATCAGTGATATTTTTTGATTATTTAGGGGATCGAGATCGTACGTTGGGCGAGGGATCTTTCGCCGGATCTCGAGAGTAGCGCGTCTGTGCGCTGTGCTTATCTGTGAGTGGACATTTATTTACACTATCGTAGCGAGTTCTTGGTTTCAGTATTTATTTCCAGTACAGTATTGAGATTATTTATTTTTTTGGAGGTATTGTTTTATGTTTTATTGGTGATGGCATTTACTTAGCATCGATGCATTGACTACTCGATTGATCACCGGTAGTCCAGTTTCAGGGTTGAGAGATTCCCCTGATGTGCCCACTAGGCTTCAGAGATTCGCCTAGTCTACCACTGTCGGGCTTGAGAGATTCGCCCGACACCTCCATTTATTTTAAGAACTCGCATTATTTTTATGTTATGTAAATGGTGAAAGGCATATGTTTATTTTCGTCCACTCACTCTAACGATTTTATTTTCCTTTCCCCTGGGCTTTTCAGTTTCCGTGCCCAGTTTGCTGTTCGGATCCTGGTGTCGCACGTCGCAGTCGGAGGCTTAGTATTCGAGCTACTTTTCTTTCTCAGTAGGTTTCTTGTTTAGCCTACTGTTGTGTATTTATGTATATATATACTAGAGGTCGCTCTGAATACTCTAATGTTTATATTTTCATATGATTTTCCCGAATTTCTGTAAAGTTACAATTTTTGCATCTTGCTTTATATTATATTATGATTTTGAGAAATCCGGATGGGATTGGTGCCCACGGTTTGGCTTTTGTGGCATAGGATGAAGTGTGTTTTCGGGTGCAGGGTAATGGTAATTCCGTGATATAGTGAAACTCTGCCGAAATTTCTATGGTTTTTGCAAGTTCGTGTTTTCAGAAGGGGTTCGATTCCGGTTTAGGAACTAAATCGGGGTTGGGTCCTTTTAGTGACACTTCTTCTAGGTGATATAGCATGAGTGGACACTCTCGCTACATCTCTCCAAGTAGACGATATTAATTGTTTTAAGATGGTAGTTAGCATAGAGTCCGGGTATCAAGTTTGAGTTTTCTCTAAGGGCCCTACTATGTATTTATACACTACCACAATTTTTGGTTTTGAGCATTTTATCTTATTCATGGTTTTTCATTTACTTGCCAGCACCTATGATTCATTTTTTTTCACACCTAGTTGGGGCACAACCCTATTAAGCAGAGAGGATGAAAGCTCACCCCTACAAAAGCTTTGGATGAAGGTACTGTGTACGAAGATGGGACAATTGGATGATGCTTTTGTGGCTTGACTTTTCTTGTATGTCGTATGTCATTGACGGAGTTGCATGACATGTTTCCTTGTTTCGTTTCATCTATCTTGATTTCTTTATCAAGTATAACTTGTTTGTAAAATTCTTCTCGTATTAGCTTGTTTGTTAAATTCTTCTCCTGTCAATCATTTAGACTCTATCTTTGAACCGGACTACAATTTGATAATTGTTTTGGCACTTGTATTTGTTTCTGAAGTAATTCACTTTATGATTTCATTCACTTTTTTACCTCATTTTCAATAAACGCTTCCACAAGTTAAATTTCTTATCTACTTGAAAAATAAGTTTTACGTTCTTATTTTGCCTTGCAAGTTCTTATGATTTGAGGTAAGAATCTTAGCTTAAGTTTTAGGGACACGTAGCATTGTAATGTGCTCAATTTGATGAGGTGCAAATTGAAGCGTTACAGTTTAGAGAGGAGAAGTGATAGGCAAAAAACTACCTACCAAAGATAGTCCTTACTAACTACCCAAGTGTACTTAAATATGTTAATATAGTTCAATGGAAGTAGGGGTCATTCCCGCAGAGGACTGATGAGACCTAAATGCTTAAACGCAAATGTCAGAAATCTGACAAATTCGATAAACAGACACTAATTCAGTTGTAAACCAAATCTATACTACTTTAAATGACACGAAATTTATACACAATGAACTAGACTCAATGGTGGACTACCACACAAAATTTGGTTGAGTTTCGAGATGATTTGGTTTCCCAACTTAATGAGTGAACTCAAACTAACTGCAGAAAAGTAAATGATAAAAAGTAAAAGTGAACCAACAATAGAAGGCAAGCTAAGAGAAACTATCATCCACCCTGACACGAGTAAGAATATGAAACACATTCAACCTAACATACTTAATCTTAAATGAAAGTTCCCAGGAACAGGCCATCGTTATGACCACATCATATTACCTAATCCTTATATCTATGTAGGTTTGTCATGGACCACCCCTATATCGATCATTCTATGAATCCAGTCATGGACCATAGATTTACAAAGAAGAAAACATTATAATCTAGAAAAAGTTTGACAAGCTACAAGGGTTCACAGGTACGGACACTATAAGTGTGTTCTACTAGACCTAGGGTTTCAATCCCCCGACAAAATCATTTATCCGGTGTATCACTATAGAGAATCCGGTGGAGGAAGTTATTCTCAGTCGCCCGCATCTCATGAGTTTATAATTCTAGCATGCACACTAAGTTGTACACCAAAGAAAACATACAAGAACTCATCGCTAAACCATATAGAGAAAGAAACTTCATTCAATAAACTAAGCAAATTAGGTTAAAATATGCATGACATTTAAATCCCATGTTTGGAGCTTCGAGACAGCCCTTTAATTAAGTATATTAGCCCCTCATAGACAAGAAAAAAAAATAAAAACATATGAAGAAGAAGAAGATCTAACGTCAATTTTGACGGGTCAAAGCTAGTAGTCTAAAGCTTCTTTCTTGGCTCCTTGCTCTTTCTTCTCAAATTATTCTTCCTCCAAAGTTGATTAGCCCAACCCTAAGATGTGTTTATATACTCCTTAGTTGATCTTTTTTAAGTCCTTATTAGTTTTGGCTTCTTTATTTGCACATGAGTCCTTATTCTTTTCTTCTTCTCTCACTAAGAATCCTTATTTTGTCTCATTTTCCTTTATTTCTCCACAAAATCTAATAAGAATAAACATAAATAATTGATCCAAAAATATAACAATAAACTAAATATATGAGATTAATTAAGCATAGTATAGGCGCATAAATATGCGACTATCAAGAAGTCAAAAATACAACAAATGGAGGAAGATAATTCCATTTCTAGGTTCTTGTGTTTTCTTTCTTTATATTGTTATTTTTTTATTCATAAACATAAATAGTTAACAGCGGTTAATGTTCTGTTCAGTAAAAGGCATGTATCACAATTATAGGTTAGGGATAGAATTGGGACAAATAATTTGGGACATCAGATCTCATCCCTTTAGTGATATACATACATTTAATTTGGCTTGATTGGCAAGGATGAAATCTAATGCATAGTGTAGTGTCTTTGGATTTGGATAGTCGATTCTTCCGAGCTTGGTACTACTCAAGTTAGTAGTTTTGGTAGACGAAGTTGAAAAACGTGTTGTACGTCTTACTCTTGGCATGGTACATTAGAGGCTCAGACAGTGGATCAAGATGATAATCAAATACTCACTACCGGAAAAAACACTATATCCGACGAGATAGAGAAAACTATAACCGACGAGATAAAAATCTCGTCGGATATAGTGAAAAAATAATTTTTTTTATTTTTTTTAGAAATCTCGTCAGTTATAGTACTATATCCGACGAGAATGGGTAAAAACCTCGTCGGATATAGTATTACCGACCGACTTTAGCCAGCTGACTATAACCGACGACCTCGTTAGCTGGCTATAAACTTTAGCCAGCTGACTATAATCTCGGATATAGTCAGCTGGCTAAAGTCGGTCGGTAATACTATATCCGACGAGGTTTTTACCCATTCTCGTCGGATATAGTACTATAACCGACGAGATTTCTAAAAAAAATTATTTTTTTACTATATCCGACGAGATTTTTATCTAGTCGGTTATAGTTTTCTATATCTCGTCGGATATAGTGTTTTTTCCGGTAGTGACTTTTTGAGCTAGTTCAAAGAGATCGATAGAATGAACAACAGTTTCTCGACTGTGTTATGAATCTCGAATTTGTTTATATCTATGGAGAGGTTTAGAGGGATTTAGTGAAGCACAACTGATTTCTTGAACCAGTGTATGTCTCTAAATATGTTGTCATTTATGCTTCAATGTAATATGTGTTCCAAATATGTGTTTCAATTTCAAAAAAATAAAGAAATTACATTTTTATTTCTCAAAAATTTAAATTACATAATGACAAGCCAAACCTAGATTTATTCTAAAGAAAACATTCCACACTATTCATCAAAGAGCATGCCTGAGCGATAACAATCTTAAAAGGTTCATCGTTGGGTTCTTCTTCCTCAAGGATTTGCGCTTTCCCTCTTTTGAAATATTTTTTCCTGTTTGGGGTCATAACCTCCAAATCCATTGTCATGATCCTTGTTTGGTCCTCCAGGGTCGACCTTTGTTCCTTATCTTTCTGCAGTTGGTAATTGTTGGCCGCCATTGCTTTCTCCAGTTGGTACTCTTTGTGTTGAAGATATAGGTAATCTTTGTATAAATTAAGCTCGTTTTCAGAAGAATTCGAAGCAATGGTTTGCAAAACGTCATTTTGTACCTTATTTGTAAGATTCATACATTTTTCTCCTTTCTCTTTGCTTCATTGGCCGCATTCACTTCTATTGGCCAAACCAGCCTCGAGGGCCTCATAGGTTACTTTGTGGTGTTGTACTCACTTCACCCTCTTCCAAATTGATGGTCGAAGGAGTTTCAGTAATGGGAGGACTAGCTTCAAAGTTTCTTGCACTATAAGGTAGAGTACTAGGTTCAACGGTGATGAAACTAGAATAAGTCTTAATCACGTCCCAACAATCAATGCGACGAAATATTTTTTTCATCTTGGTGACAAAATATGATTAACCTTGCTTGAGCTAAGAAAAAAATCACGATTAGCTATGTAACAATAACATATAGTTACAAAAATATCAATTACCATATATATATATATATATTTCATAAAATCAAATAAAATTTAGATGACAAAAATATTCGGACTTACCTTATCCATTAAATTTGTGCCGTTAGCTATATGCTTTCGTGCGTGGTTTAGAGCATCACCCCATTTTGTCAACATTCGCTTCAACTTACTAAAATGAGAAGAAAGTGCAACTTGAGTCCTAGACTCCAACTAAATAACTTCACTTTGAGCCATCTCCTAATTTAGCAAGTAATCGGCATGAATTTTTTTCCCACAACTTGTCGGACTTTTGTTTGTTTCCAGTGAGACCACAAACACTATGACGAGTGAAAAAAATTTCACAATTGTCAATCTTCAAAAGCAATCCAATGGGTGGACATTTTATGCAGAAACTCAAAGGATTGAGAGAAGCGATGGTGGGAGATGATAAATTTGTTGTGCACAAATTGTTGTAAGATGTGAAGAAAATGATTGTAGTATTTAAAAGAAAATGATAGGGTGTTATATGCAATTTTTAAGATTTTTTTTTTTTGCAATTTTCTTGGATTTTTTTTGCAATTATTATCATTATGCCCATTATTAAAAAAATTGCCCGTTTGATTTATATTTGGGTCATTGGATCTTTTTTGAATCAAATCTAATAGCCCAGATCAAGAGGATCGTTGGAGAGATGGTGGTAGACAGGCCAGCACTACCAGAACAAACACTATAGCCGACGAATTTTAAAAAAAAATAGGCCAACGACTTTTTTTTTCATCGGCTATACTATACTTTAGCTGACAACTAAAAGTTATCGTCAGCTAAAGTATTTAAGCCGATGAGAAAAAAAAATATTCTCTCTCTCTCTCTCTCTCTCTCTCTCTCTCTCTCTCTCTCTCTCTCTCTCTCTCTCTCTCTCTCTCTCTCTCTCTCTCTCTCTCTCTCTCTCTCTCTCTCTCTCCCTCCCAATTAGGTCATTGTAATTTTGTTTAGGGTTTAGGCTGTTGTAATTTGTGTATATTTTTGGTGAATTGTTGTAATTTGGTGAATTGTTGAATTGTGTAATTTTGTGAATTGTGTAATTTAGCCAACGACTGCCATTTTTGTCATCGGATAAAGTATGGTCGACGCCCTTTTGGCGACGACATTATAGCCGACAAAAATGACTAACAGGCCGACAAATTATTTTCGTCGGCTATAATACTTTTTCTGGTAGTGCAGGTATTCGCACAGTTGCTTTTTTTTTACTTCTCTGCTAGCACATGCATGCGCTTGGAATTTAAAAATCTAACGCGCCTGACGTTACCCACGTGAGTGGGATTTGCCAGATGCTCGTTTGCAAGCTCGAGAAAAAGTAACTCGTCCGGTTGCTCGTCCTCGTTATCAACGACAGTCATTGTACAATTTTTTCACCGCACCATCATTTTTATTTTTGTATCTAATCCTCTTTTCGGTCTGGGCCCTCCGCTGCTCGTCTTTTTCCACCATCGCTGATGTTGTAAATTTACTTCAAAACATTGTGTTTATGCTTTTGTACATATTTAATTTTGTCTATTTTAACTAATTTATTTTGTAAATAATCTTGTCCATTTATCTGGTTCATTTTTCATGTGATCAGGGTGGGCAGCCAAATATCCTCCTTTCTCATATTTTGGAGCGAGCCAAGGCTTGTTTCCCCGGTGAAGATTCATCGATCATGGAAACGTAGTAGGTGAAGGGCAGCAATTTATGCCGGCACTCTCTTCTATTTTCGTCATCCCAGTAGTAGGTAAAAAGCCTTGCTACTTGGTAAAGAAATGGATAAAGTATCTTCAACAAATATGCCAAAGACCCTACGTACCCACCACTTGCCACCCAAAATCCACTCTCACCAACCCTTGCTATCGATTCTTCCACCAATTCCAATTACCAAACCCCAATCATTTCCAAACTTTTTATTTCATGATAAATAGTATAGAGTAACATATTTTTCTCAATATCATTTTGATTTAGTGACCTAAATAATTTCTCTTCAATACTACTAAGTATTATGTTCGACATTCAGCGTTAGATACATGTTTATCGATCCGGTTGTCGTAGAAAAGAAGAAAACATTTTTACCCCTCTATTCGAGGGAATTTTTTTACCTACCATATTGACAATGCAACATTATATTCCTACGTTAAGCTTATATTTGAGCAAAACACAACTTCTCATTTTCCACCTACAATCATCTCTCTTTTAAACAAGTCTCTAATCCCATCTCAATCCCTCCACCAACCACAACACCTTTGCCACCCTCGACTCCTTGACCCACTTTTGTATATATGAATATATTCCACAATTGCCATACCTCCTTCAACCATCACCACCGCACCGATTCCTCATTCCTTCTAGGCTCTAGCTCCATTTTTTCTTCGAGTCCCATTTCCCAATGGCGTCTCAAAACGACATCATCTACCGCTCCAAGCTCCCTGACATCCCCATCCCAAACCACCTCCCTCTCCACTCCTACATCTTCCAAAACAAGTCCCACCTCACCTCCAAACCCTGCCTCATTAATGGAGCCACCGGCGAAATCCACACCTACGCCGATGTCGAGCTCACATCCCGCAAAGTCGCATCCGGCCTCAACAAACTCGGTGTCAACCAAGGCGACGTCGTCATGCTACTCCTCCCCAACACCCCCGAGTTCGTCTTCGTCTTCCTCGGCACCTCCTTCCGCGGGGCCACCACCACCGCCGCCAACCCTTTCTTCACTCCCGCCGAGATCGCCAAACAAGCCAAAGCCTCCAAGGCCAAGCTCATCATCACTCTCGCCTCCTACTACGACAAAGTAAAAGACCTAGCATGCGAGGACGTCAAATTAATGTGCATTGACTCGCCACCACCGAACACATCATGTCTACACTTTTCCGAACTCACTCAGTCCAGCGAGGACGACATACCGAACGTCGACATTGACCCAAACGACGTCGTGGCGCTGCCGTACTCGTCGGGGACCACGGGGCTGCCGAAAGGGGTGATGCTGACGCACAAGGGTTTGGTGACGAGTGTGTCGCAGCAGGTGGACGGAGAGAACCCTAACTTGTACTACAGCAGCGACGACGTCGTTCTCTGCGTGCTGCCACTGTTCCATATCTACTCTCTCAACTCTGTGCTCCTGTGTGGGCTGAGAGCCGGAGCTGCCATTCTGATGATGCACAAGTTCGAGATCGTTTCGCTTTTGGAGCTCATGCAGAAGCATAGGGTTACTGTTGCACCGATCGTGCCGCCGATTGTCTTGGCGATCGCGAAGTTTCCCGATCTCGACAAGTACGACTTGGGGTCGATAAGGGTCTTGAAGAGCGGCGGAGCTCCATTGAGGAAGGAGCTTGAAGATACAGTCAGAGCTAAATTTCCCAATGTCACACTTGGCCAGGTACGTTATGCTCTAAAAATCTATAAATTCTTGACGATTTTCGAAGTCAAATACTACGTCGGATGAGTCTTGAAACTCAAACTATAGAATTCAACGCCTAAATCAAATAATAGAATTAGAAAATAAATATAACATATAACACAGAAAATCATAGAACATCTGAATATGCATACCACAAAACATACAATCGGGGGTCCTAGCTACTAGTATTGATTAATTAATTTCAAGTTGTGTTGAAATATTTTACTTTTATATTTTTCTTTTCAAATTCTTTTTTCTCTTTTTTTAGTTCTTTTACTTCAAGAATGTTTTTTTGTTGTTGTTGTTGTTGTACATATATAGGTCATGATCTTGATCAAGTGAATGGAGACTAAAGAGTTTAGTTGGTACGTTGTAAATTTTGTCTATCCAAAACAGTTGAAAATAAAGACGCCGTAATTGTGTCATGAGCGCTAATGGGGTTGGTAGCCAACCGATCAATAATGGAGATCAGACCGAGGATTTAACGGAACATATTAGTTGTTAATTACATTATATAGTACGTTGGATCCATATTCATATCTTCCACATCAAGAAATGAATTTGAATCACATACTTAATTCGTGGATATATATATATTGCTACATTAATTCGCGGATGTTTGATACGGGTTTTAGAAATCAAATTTGGCATACCTGATGTTTGAATAGTTCTCGAGGATACGACACAACAGTATGGTACAAAGAAACGAACAAGACATGAAAATGAATGATCTCTCTAATGATTGAAGACAACAAGAAGTTGTTAGTAGGCTAGGCCGGTGACGAGTGTCTATGATATTGGTTACGCCAAAGTGGTTCAGTGAAAAACACTGATTTACCAACTTTGTTTTGGCGTGTTTCTTAGACCTTACCAAGTTTGCTGCTCGAACAACGAAAGTTGATATTTGTTCATATTTAGTGATCAGGATGGTGAGATTTGTAGTCTTCGATATTCTTAAGTTATGTGTTGAATATATTTGAGGAAGATCGGATAGCAGAGATATAAGATGGACATAATTAATTATGTAATTGATAATATTAAATTAATTACTGCAGGGATATGGGATGACGGAAGCCGGACCGGTGTTAACAATGTCATTGGCGTTTGCAAAAGAACCATTTGAGGTAAAACCAGGTGGGTGCGGGACTGTGGTCCGAAACGCGGAGTTGAAGATCGTCGACCCTGAAACTGGTGCTTCTTTGCCCCGCAACCAACCTGGAGAGATTTGCATAAGAGGTCATCAAATCATGAAAGGTATTAGTAAAAAAGTATAGATGCAAGTATTTAAAATTAAATATTTTTATTGATTTTTGAATTAGTAGAGCTTGTATATTCTTAATAAGTAAAAAATATCTATAATAAATAATAAATCAATTTTAATTACAATAGGAATCTAAAATATCTACAAGATCAATATTTGTCAACACTCCCCCTCAAGTTGACGCGTAGATGTCAATTATGCTCAACTTGTCCAACCATTTATTAAAGGTTTCATTTGTTTCATGTGACAATCTTTTAGTAAGAACATTAGTTAACTATTTCTCAAACGATACAAAGGAAAATCGAATAATTTTCTTGTCAAAGTTATTCCTTATAAAGTATCTATCAATCTCCACATGTTTAGTTCTATCATATTGAATTGGGTTATGAGTAATCTCAATAGCAGTTGTATTATCACAATGCAAATTTATAGGTTTCTGAAGCATGAAACCTAACTCTTTCAACACATTCATCTACAACAATTCACATACCCCCTTTGCTATTTTACGGTATTTGGCTTCTGCATTAGAACGAGTAATTATATTTTGTTTCTTACTGCGCCAAGTTACCAAACTTCTACTAATATAAGTAAAGTAACCAGAAGTAAACACCCTATTAGTATGATCATTAGTCCAATCTACACTAGTATATCCAGAAACTCACAACTCATTATTTCTTGCAAATAACAAATTCTTACCAGGTGTGCCCTTCAAATACCTGAGAATACGTAAGAACGCACTTATATGATATCTACTCCAAGATTATGCATGAACTAACTCACTAACAGAATATGCAATATCAGATCTAGTGTGTGATAAATAAATAAGTCTGCCAACAAAACGCTGATACCTGCCTTGAATCTTTGGAACTTGATCTGGAAGAAGTTTCAACCTGTGATTTTGATCAATAGGAGTAGCAGCAGGTTTATAGTCCAACAACTCAGTTTCTGGAAGAAAATCCAAAATATACTTCCTTTGGGACAATGTAACCCCTTGCTTGGATCTTGGGACTTCAATTCCTAAAAAGTATTTCAAATCACCCAGATCTTTCATGTCAAACTCCTGTGACAACCGTTTCTAGTGATTTGCCATCTCACATGGATCATCTTCTGTAACCACCATATCATCAACATATACAAGTAAGGTTGTAGTCTTATCATCCTTGCGTTTAAAAAACAAAGTGTGGTCAGAGTTATACTAGTGATAACCAAATTTCTTCATTGCCTTGGAGAAATGCTCAAACCATGGCCTAGGTGATTGGTTCAAGCCATATAAAGACTTCTTCAGATGACACTCATGTCCTTCATTACTTGGTTTGCAATTGATTCCTAGTGAAGTATCCATGTATACTTCTTCTTCTAAGTTACCATTCAGGAAAGCGTTCTTCACATAAATCTGGCGTAACGGGCTAATCATAACGAGCTGCAAGGGCAATAAGGATTCTTACAGTATTAATTTTGGCAACAGGTGCAAAAGTCTCCTGGTAATCAACTGCATACTTCTGAGTATAACCCTTGGCAACCAATCGAGCTTTGTAGCGATCAATGCTTCCATCAGATTTAAGTTCCACAGTAAACACTCAGCGACATCCAACAATCTTCTTACCAAGTGGCATAGGAACTATGTCCCAAGTTTTATTCTTCTACAAATCTTCTAGTTCTTCATTCATATCTTGCTTCCATTTTTGATTTGCCAAAGCATCTTGTACATTATTAGGAATAGATATTATAGATAATTGACTGATAACAAGTGCATGAGACTTAGAAAACCTATGGTGGGAGATATAGTTAGCAATAGGATATTTGACTTTGGCATCTATATTAGGCTCATACTGTTGTTTAGGAACTCCCTTAGTAACGCGTTTAGATCTACGTACCTCAGATGGATCATTCTGAACAGAGATCTCAGTTGATGATGTAGAAAGGGGAACTGAAACTTCAGTACTATCTGGATGCTATTTTGAAGGTATATCAATCATCAGGTTTTCACCGGTCTGAGAAGAATTTTCGATGGGTAGATGGATAACTCTCGATCTATCAAAGCTGGAATTCGGGTCCTTTGATACAGGGTCTTCGATGCATCGAGAAATATCCTTCGATGCATCGAAGCAATCTCTCGGGTCTTCACTACTCGGAGCATTTGATGGATCGAGAGGATAGTTCAATCCATCGAAGCCATCTCTTGGGTCTGCACTCGTCCGAGCCTGCAATAGATCAAGAGGATCTTTAGATCCATCGAAAGCATCTCTCTGGTCCCCTGTTGAAGGCATACCGGAACCCCCAAATCTCGCCTCCAATTGTTCAAGCTCTTCAAATTCTAACAAATTTAGAGTATTTTCTTCACATCCGTTTCTCTCCTCCTGAAGGGAAGACTCTGACACTCCCCCTCAATAAAAAGGTTTGGATTCTCGAAAAGAGACATCAAGGAAAACATGAGTCTTCTTGGTGAGAGGATTATAACACCGATAACCTTTCTGAAAGTCAGCATAGTCAATGAAGACAGACTTCAAAGCACAAAGATCAAGTTTACCCCAGAGAAACTTGTGAATATGAACGTACGCAGTGCAACCAAATACTCGAGGCTCCAGATTAAGATGGGAAGGGACATTCAGCATCACATGTAACTTTTGGTATGGATTCTGGAACTTAATGACACGAGAAGGAGTACGGTTGATTAAATATGCAGCAGGAGTAACAGCAACACCCCAATAAGACCAAGGCATATTTATGCCAAATAAGGAAGCACAAAAAACCTCCAGAAACTATCGATTCTTGCGCTTAACCACGCCATTTTGTTGAGGAGTATAAGCAATGGAAGTTTGGTAACATATTCCATGAGTGGAAAAATAGGTAGACATGACATTATTGACATATTCACCACCATTATCCGACTGAAGAACCCGAATTTGTTGGAGATATTGAGTGGCGACCAACTTGTGAAATTCAATAACTCAATGGAACACATCACTCTTGGACACCATTAAAGATATCCAAGTCATACAGGTACAGTCATCAATAAATGTCACAAAATATTGAGCTCATGTAGGCTTAGAAACTCTTACATGACCCCAAACGTCTGAATGAACCTTCATAAAAGGCATTGAACTCTTGTGCATGCATGTTAGAAGGATAAGGAACATGATGATTCTTTGTCAATTCACATGTGTCACACTGGAAATTTGAAGCACTCACGCGGGACAATAAGTGAGGTTGAAGCTTCTGCAGGTAATGAAAATTCACGTGACGAGGCCGACGGTGCCATAAGCACACAACTTCTCTAGCTTTATCCAAACTAGTAGCGGTATTTGCTTGACCTAACACATTCAACTAGTGTGCTCCACTACTTGTCAAATCGAGATAGTAGAGTTTCCCCTTCTTACACCATAACTGAGAATTTTCTGAGTCAGAATGTCGTGAAAGACACAAAAATCTGGATAGAAAGTTACAAAATAGGAAAGAGCCAGAGTGATAACAAATAGAAGATTATAGGCAAGAGGGGGAATGACAAGAATAGAATCAAGAGTCAAATTATCTGCAACTTTGATAGGACCTTCCCAATAACAAAAGATGAAGATCCATAAGCAATATACACACTAGGTTGAGGAGATGGTTTAATGGTTTCCACTAGACTAGGGTTATTTGTCATGTGATCAGATGTACCTGTGTCAATTATCTAAGCATTAGTCCTAGATAACGTAAAGAGAGGTGATGTCTGACTTGTCATACCTGATGCAACTACAGTAACAGACACTAGGTAAATGTTCTTCCTCAGAACAACATTCGATCCAGGCAACATCTGCATATTTAGAGTTGCACAAAGTAGATATAAAGTATAGGTAGGAGAAGAAAAATCACAACAGAGTCAGATTTTTCTCTTATGTCAACAGTTCGCAGCGGAATTTAGATGTAGTGGTTGACAAAAATAGGGTTTGTCGATAGGTCCACAAGATTGGCTCTGATGCCAAGTAGAAAAGTATTGGTAAAAGTATTTATGGTAGAATGCAATACTTTCATTTACTCTCGAATTGGGTATATATAGAGCTTTACAAGACATATTCTTAATAGGTAGCTAGAGAGTATCAATAAAAAATAAATCAACTCTAATTACAATAAAAATCTAAAATATCTACAAAATCAATACTTGTAAACACTATCATATATATGTTCTTCTTGATCAAATTTAACAATATATGTAATCAAGACATGCATCTTAAGAACGTACGTACATAGTAGACATCCAATATTACTTGTTGCTACTATGTGACAGAATATCAATACCATCCACTAGTTATGAACGTACTAATGAACCACGCAGAAAAAATAAAGCAAACAGAAGCTCCACTTTTGCAAGCACTTGGTCTACATGCAAGCATCAATGCATCACCATCTATATGAACCGGGCCCCTTATGTTTAAGTTTTTCTTTTTCGTATGATCCAAAGCCATGATTTCATTTTTTTTTTGTCTTTATTGATCAGGCTATCTTAACAATCCGGAGGCCACAAGCACAACCATAGACGAGGAAGGTTGGCTGCACACAGGTGACATTGGCTTCGTCGATGATAATGAAGAGCTCTTCATCGTTGACCGATTGAAGGAGTTGATCAAATACAAAGGTTTTCAGGTGGCACCTGCCGAGCTAGAAGCCTTGCTCGTCACACATCCTAACATTTCAGATGCTGCAGTCGTCCCGTAAGTCATATAACACTAAACACTTACTCAACTAACACGTGCATGCATATCTAACATAACCTGCATGCGATTCCTGCGAATACAATTCTGTAATTAAGAGATAATTATGTCATGCGTAGCATATATGCATTGTAAGATAATGTATTTTTACGTCCTTAATTAATCAATTTGCACTAACGTACACGTGGTCAACTTGATTTGTAATGTCATCGATCAGAATGAAGGATGATGCCGCTGGCGAGGTTCCAGTTGCATTTGTGGTGAGGTCAAATGGATCTCAAATCAATGAGGATGAGATTAAGCAATTTATTTCGAAACAGGTATGTGGCTTTAGTGTGTTCTATTCTTCACTGTATTCTTCGATTGTTGGCTTCAAACGTTGAAATATCAGTTGTAGACTAATTAGTTTAATCATCTCGCCTCTGTAGTATAATAGTACGCCTAAGCATGTTTTGAAATCAGATATCGTACTTATGTTTTGCAGGTGGTATTCTACAAAAGAATAAATCGAGTATTTTTTATTGAAGCCATTCCAAAGTCACCATCTGGAAAGATCTTGCGGAAAGAGTTGAGAGCAAAACTTGCTTCTGGCCTCGCAAATTGATGAACCTTACTCGATCTCTCTAGTCTCTATATATCGACCATAAAATTGGCTTTGTATGTTATTTAAGGTTTTGTTTTTCTCTTTTTACAACGTTTATGTAAAGTTAAATTGAATATATATCGCGCACGAGATTCCATCATATTTTGGATAATGCATACAGAAATACTACTACAATACTATATCATAAACATAAACTCAAGTTTCGTGCAATTTGATCCACACACTTATTCGAATTTATTTAAATCCGGAATTGGACCTTAGTTTAATTAACCAGAATACTTTAAATATTTCACAATTAATAAATAGCCGAAAACAATCATGATGTGCATTATTCATCTTCAAGTAGTGTGTGATAAAAAACTGATTATGAAAACTAAATTGAAGCCAATCAACATCTCCCTTTAGCTTGCTAGCTACTCCCATTCCACGAGTGACTCTAGACACTTTACATGTGCCAAGATATCTGCATGTTATGAACCTAGAAAGTCTTTGAAATATATGTTTTGAGTCTTAATAAAGTGAAAAAAAAAAAACTTTCTACTTTTTTTTTCTCTTCTTTGTGTGCCATAATTTTAATTTTTTTAACGAAAAGATGCATTCAATGCATATATTAATCTGGTCAAATGTAACAAAAAATACCTAGAATAACCCTCTTTTTTAAGAGAGATAAATCTAAACTAGGCAATAATGTATCCATAAACATTTGGATGCACAAGAACTAGGTCTAATCTATCATAATACTGTAGATGAAATTAGACCGGTAAAACTAAACATATTAAGAGAAATAGATATAAACTAAACTCGGATCCATGTCCACTAGAAATATTGTAAAGTAAAAACCCAAAAAATGGCAACTCAAAATATATGGCCCAAGCCCACTAGCCCAAAACAAATCCACTAGCCAACATAACCCAGCACTGCCGCCACATCCATGTATCCAACCGTGACCTCCATCCCAACTACCGTCCCGTTGAAGCCCGCTGCCACAAATCAAAGCACCCTGAACTCTACCATCCCGCCCAGATGCATCGACCACGTCATCGCACAAAACAGCCGCCACCAACCAAAACCCGTCCTCGTCGACAAAGTGGTCCATCCCTCTAAAGACAAACGTCGACAAGCTTCAGACCGACGTCCATTGACGCCGGGAACGAAAACCACTCCACCAATCACCATTGGCCACCAGAGAAACATCGCCGCCACCTGAGATCCGAGACTAGAACCTGCAAAGAAACCAATTAATGAATTCTACCAAATCAAAAGGTCGCCTGGGCTTCAAATTTCCATCCGGCAGCAGACCCTGCCAATTGAGAAGTGGCCGAAACGACCGGTCCAAGTGTGGGCCGCCGCCGGATGAGAGAGATGATGACTATGACCGAACGTCGCCGCTAGGGTGTTCGCTCCCTCGCTTCGGATTTTTAGAGAAGCTCTGTGTGCCATCTTAATGGTACTAACTTAATTATACACCCTAGTTAATTATTTCGCGAATTATTCGCATATCGACGATTTTTAGAAGAAAAAACACTACAAGAAAAATGCACTTAGACCACGGAACCTTAAAGGTTCCGTGGTCTAAGTAACACTTAGACCACGTAAACTTCTCCGCGGTCTAAGTGAACACTTAGACGACGGAGAAGTGATTTTCCGTCGTCTAAGTGAAACTTAAACTGCGGAGAAAATTTCCGCGGTCTAAGTGTCACTTAGACGACGGAAAAAGACTTCTCCGTCGTCTAAGTGAAATTTCAAAAATTTAAAAATTTCACTTAGACCGCGGAGAAAGTTTCCGCGGTCTAAGTTTTCACTTAGACGACGGAAATGTCTTTTTCCGTCGTCTAAGTGAATTTTTTTAAATTTTTAATTTTTTTTAAAAAAATAAAAAAATATTTTTTAAAATTAAAAATTAAAAAATTTAAAAAAAAATTTAAAAATTATTTTAATTAAAAAAATTATTTTAAAAAAAAATTTAAAAATTCACTTAGACGACGGAAATACTCATCTCCGTCGTCTAAGTACTGTAACCCTAAACCCTAAGGCCCTATCCCCTAAACCATGTTTTTACTTAGACGACGGAAATGTGCATTTCCGTCGTCCAAGTAAGAACTTAGACGACGGAAATGTGCATTTCCGACGTCTAAGTGAAAATTTCGTAATTTCACCTAAGACAACGACCATCTAGACCATGTCCCAATGCATATTCTTTTCGTCGAGACCATAGAGTAAACAATGCTTGGAGTGTGAGCGTCGACGGTTTTAAAATAGGACTTACGGATTTTCGTGTATCCAGGTTTCCGTTTTGTAAAATTTTTGGATTTGCGGTTAACTGTGCCGATGAAACCCTGAACGAACTCAGTATTTAGTGGAAATTATTCTACTTATATATGGTGTTATGGTGAGTATATCCAACGGTCGTTTTTTCCAAATTCAATTTCGTTAATATCAATGTGCAATGAGCCTATACGTACCGACACTTAAGTTATACATAGTAGTAGATACTTAACAAGTTTGAATACGTAAATTAATTCATCGTCTTAAATCCCACTTTTTATATATACGATTCTTTAATCGATATTTTACGACAATTCCATTCAAATTACAGGTCCAAAAATTCATTACAAATTATTTTTAAAAAATAATTTTACGGAATTTTCACTTAGACCGTGGTCATCTCCGTGGTCTAAGTGAATTTTTAAATTTTAAATTTTTTTTAAAAAAATAAAAAAAAAAATTTTAAAATTTTTAAAAAAAATTTAAAAATTCACTTACACGGAAAATCAGTATTTCCGTCATCTAAGTCAATTTTTAAATTTTTATTTTTTAAAAAAAAAATAAAAAAAATTATTTAAATTAAAAAAAATTCACTTACACGACGGAAAAAGACATTTCCGTCGTCTAAGTGAAATTTTGAATTTTTAATTTCTGGCGGTGTTTTTCCCACTAAAAATTTGGCAAAAATTTAAATCCACTTAGACGACGGAAATTTGTCATCTCCGTCGTCTAAGTAAAAATAATTGGCGGTATTCTTTTCCCGCTAAAATTTTGGCAAAAATTTAAATCACTTGGACGACGGAAATACTGATTTTCCGTCGTCTAAATGAAAAATTGGCGGTATTGTTTGAAAATTTAAAGCACTTAGACGACGGAAATACTGATTTTCCGTCGTCTAAGTGTTTTAAAACTCTATAAATTCATCATTTTCTCAATCTCTCTTCATTTTTTCCTCTCACTCAATCCACTCTCCCTCTCCCTCTCTCCCTCTCCATCTCTCCCCCCCCATCAAACCACCCACTATATATCATCACCATCACCATCCACTATCATCATCACCACCACCATCGACATCACCACCGTTGCCGCCATCACCGGCATCACCACCGTCGCTGCCACCACCACACACCACCACCACCTACAACGTCGCCTCCACCACCACCACACACCACCAGCTACCGCCTACATTGTCACCTCCACCACCGGCCTCCACATTCCGGCCAACACCACCGGCGCCGCCACCACCACCGCCGCCTATAATTAGTTTAGTTTTAGCTTAATTTTGTTTATTTAGGCTAGATTAATTTACTTTATTATATTATGAATTTTGTATTCATTGTATTTAAATCCATAATAATTTAAATTATTTATTCATTATGAATTTTGTACGTATTATATATTATTAATAATTAATATTCAATAAATTTTGCAATATTATGAATATTGATATACAAAAAATTAAACAAAAAATTCATTAAATGCTAATTATTAAATTATTAATTAGCATTTCATGAATTTTTAATTTACATTTTTTTTAAAAAAAATAATTTTATTTTTTTTTAAAAAAATTAAAATTTAAAAATTCACTTGGACGACGGAGATGACAATCTCCGTCGTCTAAGTGAATTTTTACATTTTATTTTTTTTTTTAAAAAATAAAATTATTTTTTTTTGATAAAAAACGTAAAAATTCACTTAGACCCCGGAGAATGTTCGCGGTCTAAGTCTCACTTAGACGACGGAATTCTCCATCTCCGTCGTCCAAGTGCTTGGACGACAGCACTTGGAGCACGGAGCTTGGACGACGGAAATTCCGTCGTCTAAGTACTTAGACGATGGAAAATTGCACCTAGACGACGGAAATCGTCCGTGGTCTAGGTGCATTTTTCTTGTAGTGAAAAAAACGTCTGTTTTTCGTTCACAATGTAAATATTTGAAGAAAAAAAGCGTGTTTGTTAACCCGAACGAATTAATTACGAATTAAACATTTTTTCACGTTTTTTTCATTTGAAAAAAATCGTGAATTAAAAAAATTGAAAAGAGGAAGAATGAATATGACTTTCTTTACACACATGTTGTGTTTCTCAAGACAAAAGTAATTGAAAAAAGAAAGTGGTTGTAGTTATCTAGAATTTTGAAGTATATGACTTTATTTTGTAATACATTTTGTTAAACTTTTCAAGTGTAAAGAAGATTGTACATGGTAATTTGTTGTCTCTTATTGCAAAATTGTAGATTATATGATTATATCAAGAATACTTTTTTAAGGTTCAGCAAAAGTCCATGGTTTTAGTCCGTTTCACAATTATATATTAGAATATATTGATATGTGTGATGTGTATATATCCGAATTTTTATGTTTTTTATTTTATTTATTCTCTATTTTAAACACGTATATATATGTATCGAATGTTATAATTTGTCGTTTTCGAATTTTATAGCCAAATTTTTACGAATTTATTATTTTAAAATTACCAAATTATACATGTACATATTTTTGAAATATAATTCGCCTATCCTTTTTTACTAACTAAGTTATATACATGCAAAAATCCAATTAAGCCAAAAAAATAACATTATACACGTATATTTTTGTACTATAATTCCCCTATATCCTTTCTTTACTAACTAGGTTATACACATGCAAGAGCCTAATTAAGCCCGGAAAGTAACATACTGCAACGTCTTGGCTTCTAGACTTACCTAATTAAACAAAAGATGTGATATTATAACTGTGACTTTGCAATTTTTTTTTTTTGAGGGAACTGTGACTTTACATGTAAGTGATGTTACTCATCTAAGTATGAAGAAGGAATCTTTAAGAAAATGGAGTGAAGCTCCATTTGTGTATATATCGAGTTTAGACGAGGCTCTAATTAAAACCGTACATGCCAACATTTCCATCATTTTCCGTACGCGTGCATGGCAAACCAGTTGAACAAACTAATGAAGACGTACTGTGGAATGCATTTGCATTATTTATACAGTTATTATAGCATCCAATAATAGGGAGTAAACACAGTGGAAAATATATAATGAATTAAGTGAACCAATTCACAGCCATATCCCTGCCTGCATTTGGAGAAATATCGTCCATGATTTTCTCCTGGCCTTTGGGATAGTAAATTCCAGTTTTCTCGTGAGGAACCCAGGCAACATTTCCATCATTTTCCGATCCCACTCCCATGTGGCTCTTGTTCTTCATATCATCACCTTCAAACTTCCTCGTTTCACGTATCATATCCGATGATGTGCTCTTCTTATGAAAAGCTTTTCGCCCCGCCGGCCTGCACTTACAAGTTGAATCATGACTATTATGTACAACTTGTGTCAAGGGTGGTTTGAAACTACTGTACGTTGAAGCCAGATTAGTCCAGTATTAACTTTGAGGAAGCATTTCAATTGTTCCCATGCACCTACGTAATTTTACTAATTACGTATGATCGAATAGGTGTCTTGTAGCAACTAAGATTCTAATTAATTTAGGCATCAGCAAAACCTAAATCCTAACTGATCTGGTGGCAACAATATATATGTTCAATCAAAGAAACATAGCAAGCTAGCTATAATGTATGCTTACTTGAAAAACATGGTGTTCATGGTCTGCGCTCCTCTTGCAAAAGCCGTCGACATTCCTCCACCACTCTATTTTTCAAAGCCAGGATAATATATGCACTTCGACTAGCACTTGTATATGTATATATATTATTGCATCTTGCATTGCAAGTAGCTGGAAATCGATCATTTATATAGGGTTGGAGAAGATAACAGGACCATACC
Organism: Geum urbanum; assembly: GCA_946800695.1. Classification (NCBI taxonomy): domain Eukaryota; kingdom Viridiplantae; phylum Streptophyta; class Magnoliopsida; order Rosales; family Rosaceae; genus Geum; species Geum urbanum. Next base: position 32,519,278 of record OX327000.1, on the reverse strand, counting down.
TTATTATCGATCATTTGCCCTCTTCCCGATAAATTAAAGGATTTTTGTTATGGGACCGTTACGGCATGGACGTCATTTTCTTGCAGAAGATATAAAGATAGATCATAGATGCATAGTTTCTGGATGACCATACATGCTTCATCTTCTTCGATTGATCGATCAGATACTCCATTCCCGCGACTTTGGACTCGATCTGCATGCTTTGTCCATTCCATGCCATCAATTATTGTTTCGATTTTACCATAAAGAAAAAAAATTAATTACATGAATATTATATATACAGTTGAAGTGCATGTTAAATACATCAGAACTGTTCATTTTTCTGTAGATATCACGAGAGACATACAATGGGTTTATTTTATTTTATTTAGGAGTGAAATATTGAGCTAATTTTCAATTTTCATAATTGAGATACAGTAGTATGTACGTTGCATGTCGAAGATTAATACCGTACCTTTCATAATTTTTCATAAAAGTACGTACTAGACTTGTCCTTGGTTTGTACTGAATCTGCTTGACACTCGATCGATCTAGTTCATATGCAAACCATCAAAGTGAAAATAAAAGCAAGGGGAATGATCGAGTGAATAGATTTCACCAGATTTCCGTCAGCCACGAAATGCTGACCAGCATTGGCAAATTACACCTAGTTCTGAAGCTCAAAGGTGGAGTACGTAGTACTTACTGGTAGAAGCGTGTATCTCAACTCTCAAGCTCAACCCTCTAGATATTAGGAGAATTTCTCCTGTGTGATAGATAGACTATTCATTTTGTATGATGCGACGTTACAACAATTTAGATGATAATTGTACATTTGTATTGAATGTGAACTGTTGGAGCTTAAGTTATTAGTGGACACTTTTATCATTTTTCTTTTCCGGTCCATATATTCATCTGAATCGAAAAACTACATCAGTGTTCAACGAATTCCATCAGCCGATTTATCTGAAACTTCCAAAGTATACTTGCTCAATCACCTCAATGTGGTCTACGCACATAGCTCAAAAACTCGCCTCCTCGGTGAATGGGCGCCTTAAGAAGTACCTCAAGCTGTTGGCAAGAACCTGCGAGAAGTGGTAATAAAATAATAAACCTTACAGTCAGTATATAAAGGTGACTGGCATGAGCGAGCTAGTTCAATGCATTGCAAAATATTGAATGGTTTTGGATGATTATAAAGTCAGGTTCAACTTAATTATGAGTCTTCATTTATATGCTTAGCTTTCAGCAGACGGCAACTAAATATCCAGAAGGCTCATGTTATCATCAAAGCCAACGGGATGTCAAAAGGACATATATTGGTGAATGGTTGAAATTTTTCAAGACATAACAGTTAAACTTTCACAAAATTACTAGCAATGCGTCCAAATGCTACAATAACATGATAATGAAAGCTTACCTGCTGCAGAGGTTTGATGATAGGTTTACCCCTATAGCTAACGTGAAACTTTGCTTTGGCCAATAGTCCCTGGTCCTTGTCAATAGTTAGATATGGGTTTATACTAACTTGGACAAATCAACAAATGAAGGGGGAAACAACTATCAAGCAGCAATGGTACAGTGAGAAAAAGATCATACCTCGGTATCAAATTCACCTGATTCAACAGCAATGTTAATGTCAGTTATAATCTTTACAAGATCCACCAGTAATCCAGGGCGATCAGCTGACTCCACTGTAAGCAAACTGCAAAACCATGATATTAGAAAAGAAGGAAAGACAACAAAGAGAACAGCAAATGAGATTATAAAGCTCATGATCAACTTTGATAAAAACATGATATCACACATGCATAGAGGCTGTTAAGGCTCTACATCTCAATAATTATTATCATAAGGGCAATAATTACTGGAACTCCATCATATCGAGAATGATACATGCACACTACCTTCGGGTGGGGCCATCCTCTTGAATATGTACATGGGTTGCTATATCCACATCAACCTGAGGAGTTGACACAAATTTCAAATTAAAAGAATTTGTGCAATGTTTTTAAGGAAATACAGAAACTTGCTTCTTGCATACAATTTCATGGGATACGATTGTATACAACCCAATATGAAAGCAGAATTTCAAATAAAGGAAATTGAATCCGGGGTGCCTAACTAACTTCCTTGCAGTCACAACCACATATATGAATCAAACAGCGTACAAAGGAACACATGCACTATCTTTATGCTGGAATTCAAAAAAAATTATGACCATGTCAGTGCAGAACTGTGAGACGACATTTAAAAGAGGAATAAGAGGGGGACATGATACAAAATGAGTGTATGAGTTACATCACAAAAACTATGGCTAGCAGATAGTTACAAGCAATTCATAACAAATTTAGAGATTATTAACCTGTTGTGGTGGTGGCACAATACCAAATGCTGCTCCCATCGCTAATTGGGAACTTGATTCCTGGAAAATGGGTTGATGCACTAAAAGAGCTTACCAAAACAGAAAATCCTAAAAAAGTTTTTCCAAATAAACTCATCTCTTAAGGAAAAGCTAATGGTTAAGAACAATACCGGATGATACTCTATCAGATTATTTATAATCGTCAAACGAATAGCCTCAAGCAACTCTGGATCATCTACTTTCCTTCCCGTATCCCTACAAACAAACCCAAGCACCAAATTAATAGATATATATGCATAAAGGAATACAGTAATATTTTTTTCCAGAGTACATTAGTTGATTAAACTGGCTGGTGCTGATGTAAGAAAGTCACTTAATTTTAAGTGCAAACAGCCACATTTTGCTAGAGAAATTAAATTACAACTAAAGAGGTTTATAGAACTTTAATTTTTTCGATAAACATATAGAACTTTAGGGGTACACAAGAAGAAGAAAATAGACAATCACATATGTTTGTCCGTAAAGTTGTATTATAATCAACTCAGGAGGTTATCTTCTGAAAAATTATCTATTTTGGTGAGATCTCTAAAATACCAACTGGTTAGAGTATTCATGCTGAATTAAAAGGAAATAAGAGTGATAGAGATCACTGCCATTAACAACAAATTGAAAAATATTGACAGAGATCTAGCGACGGATGAATCTACACGTAATGCAAGGGAAGAAGGATCTACATATGTAAAGTATACTCACGCTCTAGTAATGGCAAACTTGTTGTGCTTCCCAGAAGAATCCAAAAAGACATTGGCCTTGACAACATTCAGGCCAAGGTTCTTAAGTGCACTCATCTGAGACCCAAATCAATCATAGTTACTCTTGATACCGATATGTTCCAACATAAAGATGAATATATCTTATGCACAGAAACTCTACTGATGAGCAAAATACTTCAGAAAATATCAGGAAGTAAATGGCTATACAGTATCAAGAAGAGCTCCAAGCCGATCTCCAAAGGTTATTTCCACCACAGTTGCATCTGGATCGGAATCCTGGTCAATGATAACTTTGGGAGTAGGGACCACATCACTTTCATCGGGCTTACTATCCTATTTTCAACATAGAAAGGACACACAAAAAATGAGGTTCCAAGAAATTAATACTCAATATTCATGAAGTATTACTCAAGTTAAATACCTCCACAGCTGTAGAAGAAGATGCTTGTGCAACAATTGAAGACGGTGAAGATAGCCATCTGTCAAGGATTGCAGTTATACTCAAAAGTTAACAAAAAAGTATAGAAGACCCTAGTTAAATGTTTGCATATCTCAAAACTGTTCCATTAGGATAGCTAAATAGATCGAATTACAAGATAAATGCAACTGTACAAAAATAATGTATTCAACATGATGACCAATTTCGCCTATCATCTCTCATTATGCCTCGGGAAGCTCTCATTTTGGCTTGGTGTATCATAACCTCAATTCAGAGCCGGGAATCAATGGTTCAGCTGTTCAAGATTGAAGAGAGGTCTAACAGTATCTAAATAATCACCAACAATCAAGTCAAAGCCATGTTAACACAGTTACTTTTTTTTTACAACTTTTTCACAAACCTACATACTTACGGATATTGACATCAGAACATACTGATAATATCTCATGTGTTAAAAACTTTGACCAATATCAGATTGTAGCCTATGTTCATATTATAATCTGCAGAAATTTACTACTTTACCAGATACACAAGATGCTTATTTTGAACCATTAAGAAGGATTTGAACAGCAGAGAAGCATGCATACTTTACATATAAAGAAGAAGAATCTGAAGTTATATTTAGCACAACTACTCCGTATAATCAATACTTTATATGAGAAAATGAACCCAAAAAAATTATTTCAAATTAGCGCCACTAAAAGACCATAAACAATTCAAAGAACAAAAAGTACAACAAAAAAAGCATTTATACAGAGGATAGACGTATAGTAGATCCATTAGCAGCTCAACCGTAAAAATGAATATCATTTCCATTACAATAAATTTAACTGCAACAAATCCATCAAACGAAACAGCGAAGGAGTAACTGGGTATCAAATAATCAGCAAATCTGAGGTCCAAGCATACCTTCCCTTCTGAACAATGCAGATGCTTTTAGAACCAAAGACAGAAGATGAGCCTTCCAAAAGAGCACCACTTGGTGATGGATTTACAAGTGGTTTCTTCAAACTAGAATTGCCATTCAAGCTAAGACCAAGACTGCAAGATGCCATAGCCACAGCCATTCTCAACTCCCAAGCTCCACAACCCAGAAATAATGAAAGAAGAAAAAGATTGTGCAAGTGGAAAGGACAACCGATAAATACGAGGGACTATACACTAGTACTACTGCTGTCAGCGCTGTGAAGCCAAGTCAGAAAACATGGTAAGAAAATAAACGAATAACTTTTGCATTTGGGACCAAAGCCACATCGAAATATGCGCCATTCGATATATAGAGAGATTGTCCCCAATCTGTTTCATAAATTTATAAAATGAAAAGAAAATGACCAATATTATCCAATCACCCATAATTCCCCAACGTCCATTCATCATCTCATTTGCCCCATGACCTCAATGACCGTAAGTAATTCTTTTGTCACCCAAGATGTTTATTTTTCTCGAGTTGTCAATTTACTTTATCCGGTAGGTGTCATGAATAGCGACACTTTTGTGGTGACACGACTGAAATCGAAGAATGGAGAAATGTGTATACTGGAGAGTCTCATTTCACGCGATCATATGTTACTCATGATTTTCTCTCTCCTATTGGTTAGTTGAAGATGTAATAGTAAAAAAATATTTTAGAGAGAATTTAATAATTTCATTCATCTTAATTTTGGAGTTGATATAACTTTACAGGAGGATTATCAAAAGAAAAAATATATAAACAATCATGATATATCTACGAGAGTTAATTCTAATTACAAAAGGAATATATTTTTCAAGACTCCCTCTCAAGTTAGAGCATATATGTCAATCATGCTCAACTTGTTAATCCAGTCTGCAAGTGTTTGGTGTGACAACCCCTTAACGAGTACATCTATCAATTGCTCTTCAGAAATTACAAAAGGAAACCAAATAATCTTCTTATCAAGATTATCCCTTATGAAATGCCTATTAATCTTCACATGCTTGTAACTATCATGTTGTACTGGATTATGAGCAATCTCAATTGCAACCGTATTATCACAATGCAAATCCATAGTCATCTAAAGCTTGAAATCTAGCTCCTTCAATACATTTCGGATCCATTATAACTCACATACTCCATATGTCATCCCACGGTATTCAACTTTAGCACTAAAATGGGCAATCACATTCTACTTCTTACTGTGCCAAGTTACTAAACTTCCACCAATAAAGGTGAAGTACCCTGAAGTATACGCCCTATTAGTATTATCATCCGCTCAATCTACATCAGTATAGCTTGTAACTTCAAACTCGTCATTCCTTGAAAACACTAGGCCCTTACCAGGTACAAACTTCAAATATCTGAGAATGCGCATTACAACATTCATATGCTTTTCACTTGGATCATGCATGAACTGACTAACAACACTTACAACATATGCAATATCAGGTCTAGTATGTGACAAAGATATCAATCTTCCTAGTAACTTTCGATACCTGCCCTTGTTTGTTGGAACTTGATCAGGACACAACTCTAACTTGTGATGCATATCAATAGGAGTATTAGCATGTCTACAATCCAACATCCATATTTCAACAAGAAGATCAAGTACATACTTTCGTTGTGACAAGGTGATTTCCAACTTGGATCTTATAACTTCAATTACCAACAAATACTTTAATGGACCCAAGTCCTTCATCTCAAACTCTTAGGATAACCATTTTTTTTTAAATCTGTCATCTCAACTGGATCATCACTTGTGGCAACCATATCATCCACATACAAAATCAGAGCAGTAATCTTACCATCGTTGCGTTTGATGAATAAGGTATGGTCAGAGTTGCTCTGTCGATATCCAAACTTCTTCATAGCACCAGAAAACCTTCCAAACTAAGCTCTTGGAGATTGCTTCAATCTGTACAAAGGTTTCTTCAGACAACAAACTTTTCCAACATCACACGGCCTGCAGTTGACACCATAGGGAATGTCCATGTTCACTTCTATATGTCGAGTTGCTTAGCCAATGAGAATGCGTACAGTACTGATCTTTGCTACCAGGGCAAATGCCTCTTGATAATCCACTCCATATGGCTGGGTGTAACCTTTAGCAATCAAACGAGCTTATATCGATCAATGCTTCCATCTTCCTTCAGCTTCACTGTAAATATCCATCTACATCCAACCGTCTTCTTTCCAGGTGGTGCAGGAACAGTCTCCCACGTTCCATTCCTTTGTACAGCCTCCAGTTCTTCATTCATAGTTTGCTTCCACTATGGATCTGCCAAGGCATCCTGCACATTACTGAGAATAGATATTACATGTAGATAATTGATTAACATCAAGTGATTGTGATCCAAACAACCTGTGACGACCCGAACCAGAATCAGTATAGTAATTGGCTTAATCCACGAGTTTACGAGTAATCACAGTTTTTCATAAATTAACCGAATTGGTGGTTTAATTCACGAATAACTTATCGGGCTAGAAATTGAGTTGAGTCTCTTCACGAGAATTGTAGTACGCGTGATTTCGAGTTCGTGGGCGGTTTTGGATAATTGTTTCGATAACCGAGGAATATGTTATGAATATTTGAAATCGCGTAATTTCGTCGTGTTTATCCGTTTGAGTTTGCGTTATCCGAAACGTGGATTTGATTCATTTTGGACCGTCGATCGTATTGAGCCGCGAGTATAAATATCTGAATAGTTGAAAAATTGTCGAAATCACTGTTTGGAAGTTTGACCTGTGTTGACCGAAGTTTGACCCGTTGACCACCTTGACCGTGGCAATTTTGACCCGTTTGAGACTCGCCGGCGACCTTCCGTTTCCGGCCACCTCTGGCTCCGATTTGGGTATGGTTCGATTCTCCTCTTGATTTCCTATGGTTTAGGACTTTGATTTGTGAAATTTGGTGAGGATTTGTGGGAGAACGAGCTAGATGAAATTCTTGAAATTTTGGCTGGAATCGATTTTGATGGGGGGGTGGCGCTCCGGTGACTTTCCGGTTGGTTCTTGGGGTGGTTTGGACTGGGCTCGAGCCAAGGGTGAAAACCCCTTGGTTTGGAGCACTTTGGTGGCGGGACGGCACCGGAATCGGCCGGAAAAGTTTTCCGGCAATTCTTGGCCATGAGCTTTTTCGGGCTGGTTTTGGGCCAGTTGCCGTTCGATTTGGGTCTTGGTGTAGTTATGAGATGTGTTGGGCTTGAGGAGGAGAAGCTATGGTGGTCTTGGTCGCTGGGAAATTCCTCCAGTGACGGCGCGCCGCCGGCGGCGGCGGCGGTCAACGGCGGAGCTCCGGCGATCCGTTCACTTTTTGGATTTCGAAAATTTTTATGTCGTTTTGCTCGTAATCGCGCCCCGATCATCGCCTTGAGGTTTTCGAGTTGATTTGGATATCGTATTTTTAGTCGAGGGTTTATGTGGAGAATTTGGAGATTTTCGTCGATTATTTTGTATCCGAGTATATGTTTCCGGAAATGGTTGGTTTCCGAGGTGTGGCACAGAGTAATGAATTGTGATTTTGATCAGTTATATTTTGTGATTATTCAGGGGATCGAGATCGTACGTTGGGCGAGGGATCTTTCGCCAGATCTCGTGATTAGCGCGTTTGCGCGCTATGCTATCTGTGAGTGGACTTTTATTTACACTGTCGTAGCGAGTTCTTGATTTCAGTATTTATTTCTAGTACGATGTTGAGAATATTTTATTATTTTCGGAGGTATTATTTTATATTTTATATGGTGATGACATTTACTTAGCATCGATGCATTGGCTACTCGGCTGATCACCGGTAGTCCAGATCCAGGGTTGAGAGATTCTCCTGATGTGCCCACTAGGCTTGAGAGATTCACCTAGTCTATCACTGTCGGGCTTGAGAGATTCTCCTGACACCTCCATTTATTTTAAGAACTCGCTTTGTTTTATGATATATAAATGGTGAAAGACATATGATTATTTTCTTCCACTCACTCTAACGATTTTATTTGCCTTTCCTCTGAGTTTTTCGGTTTTCGTGCCCTGTTTGCAGTTTGGATTCTGGTGTCACACGTCGCAGTCGGAGGCTTAGTGTTCGAGTTACCTTTCGTTTTCAGTAGGTTTCTTGTTTTGCCTAATGTTGTACATTTTTGTATATATACACACTAGAGGTCGCTCTGATTACTCTGATGTTATACTTTTATATGTTTTTCTCCGGATTTCTGTAAAGTACAGTTTTGCTTATTACTTTACATTATTGTTATGATATTGAGAAATCCGGATGGGATTGGTGCCCACGGTTTGGCTTTTGTGGCATAGGATGAAGTGTGTTTTTGGGTGCAGGTTAATGGCAATTCCGCGATATAGTGAAACTCTGCCGAAATTTCTATGGTTTTTGAAAGTTCGTGTTTTCAGAAGGGGTTTGATTTCGGTTTAGGAAACTAAATCGGGGTTGGGTCCTTTCAGCTTGGTATCAGAGCATTAGGTTTCAGGTCTTGTAGACTTCTGTAGTTGTGATACTAAGGGTATTTGAGTATGTACAGCATGTCTGGAGTGATTACTCGACTGGCCAGCGGTTACTCATCAATGCTTCGGGTGTTGTGTGTTCTCAAATGTCCGAAGTTTCATGATTACGTTCATTGTGCTTGTGACTAATGCTTTTGTTGTATCATTAGGATGCCTCCTAGACGTGGTTCCCGTGTCAATAGGGATGTGGATCCTGATGAGGATTGCCAGACGCATGACTTGCTTATGCGAGTATTGTGTTTGGAGGAGCATTTTGACCCTGTGGTTAAAGCTCGAACTGCTGGAGCGACTGTTTTCTCGGGTTCAGCTGATCCAGAGATTTGTGAGGCATGGTTGGTTCAGGTTGAATGCATTTGTGAGCGTCTGCGTTTCACTCCTGAGCAGATGATAGTGGCATCAGTTGGTTTACTTGAGTCTGATGCATACTTCTGGTGTGTTAGCACCGATAGAGTTCCGGTTGATACTCCGTGGACACTATTCATGGATTTGTTTATGCAGAGATACTTCAACCAGGCTACATAGCAGCGGAAGTATAAAGAGTTCACCAACTTGAGACAAGGCAGTATGTCAGTACTTGAGTACCGGGACAGATTTACTCGCTTATCCCAATTTGCTCGTGACATGGTGGCTACTGAGGAAGCCAAGTGCCGAAGATTTGAGCTGGGCTTGAACCTGAACATCAAGGGGACACTGACTACGATGCCTCGGAACAACTTTGATGAGTTTGTGAGTGCAGCACTTCGAGGCGAGGATATCGAGAAGGAAAGGCAGATGAGATTCCAGTCTCGACGATTTGAGGAGGGTGGACCGAGTCAAAGACCTTCCAAGAGGATGAGTTCTGACACTTCTGGATTGGCATCATCATCTGGCAGTGGACCATATAGACCACCAGGTAGTTCAGCTAGACAGAGACAGAGATGGAGGAGGGATCGACCACAGAGACCACAGTCTAGTGGAGGTTCTAGCGGATCCAGTTATCCTCGACGTACCGGTGGCACTTTTGCCGTACCGAGGGAGTACCCATTGTGTAATCTCTGCAACAGGCATCATTTTGGTCCATGTCAGCGAGGTCCTGTCACTTGTTATCGTTGTGGCCAGGAGGTTCACTATGCGAGGGAATGTTTCCAACTTGTTGGTGTTGGTGTTGGTGGACAGGCGGCTCAGAGTTCCGGAGGAGAGCGAGGTACCACTTCTGGGGCTCGACCAGTATAGTCTTCTGGCCAGTGCGGACAGCAGAGTCACCTTCCGCGTGGACGACCAGCTGGGCATGCCAGGGTTTATGCCATGTCTTTGCGAGAGGGCAGAGCTTCACCGGAGGTTGGTATTGGTATGTTGCATGTTTTTGGCCATCCAGTACTTACTTTGCTAGATCCAGGTGCTACGTATTCATTTATATCAAATAGATTATCATCTTTAGCTACTATGCCTGCATCTCCACTTCCGGGGTTATGGAGAGTGTTGTATCCATCCGATGAGGTTGTGAGTATTGGTTGGGTATATAGGGATTGTGAGATCTTTGTTGGAGGTTATGGTTTAGCCGCAGATTTGTTATTACTGGATATCGTTGACTTTGATGTGATTTTGGGTATGGACTTCTTGGAGACACATTAGGCTATGTTCGATTGTCACAAGAAGGAGGTTGTGTTTCGGCGTCCAGGTTTCCCTGAGATACTGTTTCGCGGTGAGAAGAATACTTCATTGCCATGTGTGATTTCAGCGATGAAGGCCGAGCGGATGATGAAGAAGGGTAATGTTGCATACTTAGCTCATGTTGTGGATACTATGGCTGATGTACTAGACATTGGTGATATTGAGGTGGTTTCCGAGTTTCCAGATGTGTTTCCGAAGGAATTGACAGGTATTCCTCCAGTTCGGGAGATCGATTTCACCATTGAGCTTTTACCGGGCACTGGACCCATATCTCATGCACCTTATCGTATGGCGCCAGCGGAGTTGAAATAGCTACAGATTCAACTTCAAGAGTTGTTGAAGAAAGGTGTCATACGACCTAGTGTATCACCGTGGGGTGTTCCTGTACTATTTGTGCGGAAGAAGGATGGTTCTATGCGGTTGTGTATTGATTACCGGAAGCTGAATCAGGTCACTGTGAAGAACAAGTATCCGTTGCCGTGGATTGATGACTTATTTGATCAGCTCAAGGGAGCTTCAGTCTTTTCGAAGATTGATCTCAAGTTTGGATACCATCAGTTGAGGATAAGAGAGTCAGATGTGGACAGCTTTCAGATCACGGTACGGGCATTATTAGTTCTTGGTTATGCCGTTTGGGTTGACCAATGCCCCTGCAGCTTTCATGGACTTGATGAACCGAGTGTTCAGGCGGTTTTTGGATAAGTTTGTGATCGTGTTCATCGACAACATCCTGATTTACTCCAGGAGTGTGGGCCAGCACAAGAAGCATTTGCGAGCTATTTTGCGGACTTTGTGAGATAATCAGTTGTTTGCGAAGTTCAACAAGTGTGAGTTTTGGTTGGATAACGTGAAGTTTTTGGGTCACGTGATATCAGCTGAGGGAGTCAGCGTGGATCCTGACAAGATTGAAGCCGTGTTGAATTGGAGTAGACCTACCACCGTACCAGAGATCAGGAGTTTCTTGGGTTTTGCAGGTTATTATCGGCGCTTTGTGCAGAATTTTTCACGGATTGCCACTCCACTTACCAGATTGACGAAGAAAGGCATCAAGTTTGAGTGGTCTGACGCATGTGAGGAGAGTTACTTGCTCCTGAAGGAAAAATTGACTACTACACCGGTTCTGACTCTACCTGATGATAGTGGAGAGTTTGTGGTTTACAGCGATGCATCGAAATTGGGACTTGGTTGTGTTCTGATGCAGCATGGAAGAATGGTGGCCTACGGTTCAAGGCAGTTGAAACCACATGAAGTCAACTACCCTACATACGATTTGGAGTTGGCTGCTATTGTATTAGCTTTGAAGAGTTGGAGACACTATTTGTACGGAGCTCAGTGCAAGATATACATAGATCACAAAAGTCTCACTTATTTGCGCACGCAGGCAGAGTTGAATATGAGGCAGCGCAGATGGATGGAGTTGATTAATGACTATGATTGCACTTTCGAGTACCATCCAGGAAAGGCTAATTTTGTTACTGATGCACTCAGTTGGAAATCTGGAGCTTCATTATTTCATGTGTTTGTGGCCAGAGTTTCCATGTTAGCCGAGTTACGGGCTATGGGAGCTGAGTTTGAGTGGGACGATGATGGAGCCTTGTTGGCTAGCTTCCAGGTTCGTCCGGTATTGGTTGATCAGGTTCGGGAAGCTCAGGATGCGGATTCCTATATGTTGGGTAAGAAGACTATGATTCGGAATGGTGTGCCAACAGAGTTTCGATTGAGTGATGATGGTACATTGCTATTCAGAGGCAGATTATGTGTACCCTGGGACGAGAGTTTGAAGAAAGAGATTTTAGGCGAAGCTCATTGTTCGGCGTATGCGATGCATCCCGGCGGTACGAAGATGTTTCGTACACTCCGAGCTTATTACTGGTGGCGAAATATGAAGCAGGAGATTGCCGCATATGTGAGCAGATGTCTTATTTGTCAGCAGGTCAAAGCAGAGAGGCAGAAGCCTGCGGGAAAGTTACAGCCCTTGGAGATTCCGGTTTGGAAGTGGGAGCATATTACCATGGATTTCGTGTATCAGTTACCGCGTACTTCGACTGGTAATACTGGTATTTGGGTTATCGTAGATCGATTGACTAAATCCGTTCATTTTCTTGCACTTCCGGGGAATATTTCAGTGGGCAGATTGTCAAAGTTGTATTTGGCGGAGATCGTTCGTCTGCATGGTGTGCATATATCTATTGTGTCTGACCAAGACAGTTAGTTTACTTCAGAGTTCTGGCAGGCATTGCAGTAAGCCTTAGGTACCAGATTGCATTTCAGTATAGCTTTTCATCCTCAGACTAATGGGCAGTCTGAGAGGACTATTCAGACTCTCGAGGATATGTTGCGGTCTTGTGTTTTACAGTTTAGAGGAAATTGGGACCACCAACTGCATTTGATTGAGTTTGCTTATAACAAAAGTTATCAGGCCAGCATTGATATGGCACCGTATAAGGCTCTATACGGGAGGCAGTGTTGCACTCCATTGTGTTGGAGTGAGGTGGGCGAGCGATGACTTATTGGCCTTGATCTGGTGAAGAGCACAATGGATGATATTCAGATTATCTGGGATAGACTGAAGATTGCCCAGGATCGCCAGAAAAGTTATGCGGACGTGAGAAGAAAGAGTCTCAAGTTCGAAGTAGGCGATTAGGTCTTCCTGAAACTATCTCCTTGGAGGGGAGTTGTGCGTTTCGGGAAGCGTGGCAAGCTTTGACCACGGTATATTGGTCCGTATGAGATTACAGAGAGAGTTGGTGTCGTGGCTTACAGGTTAGAGTTGCCTTCTGAGATGGCTCGAGTACACGATGTTTTTCATGTCTCGATGTTGCGGAAATACATTCCAGATCCATCACATGTGTTAGCACCACATCAGCTTCCTATCCGGGAAGATTTGACATATGTGGAGGAGCCGGTACAGATTCTCGATCGGCGTGAGCAGGAATTGAGGCACAGAGTCATACCGCTTGTGAAGGTCTTATGGCAGAATCATTCAGTTGAGGAAGCCACCTGGGAGACCGAGCAGCGTATGCGGGAGCAGTATCATCATCTGTTCACCTCGCAGATACGTAAATTTTGAGGTCGAATTTTTTTAAGGGGGGTAGATTTGTGACGATCCGAACCAGAATCAGTATAGTAATTGGCTTAATCCATGAGTTTACGAGTAATCACACATTATCGTAAATTAACCGAATTGGCGGTTTAATTCATGACTAAATTATAGGGTGGGAATTTGAGTTGAGTCTCTTCACGAGAATTGTAGTACGCGTGATTTCGAGTTCGTGGGCGGTTTCGGATAATTGTTTCGATAACCGAGGAATATGTTATGAATATTTGAAATTGCGTAATTTCGTCGTGTTTATCTGTTTGAGTTTGAGTTATCCAAAATGTGGATGTGATTCGTTATGGCCCGTCAATCGTATCGATCTACGAGTATAAATATCAGAATAGTCAAAAATTTGTCGAAATCACTGTTTGGAAGTTTGACCGGCGTTGACCGAAGTTTGACCCGTTGACCACCGTTGACCGTGGGCGATTTTGACCCGTTTGAGACTCGCCGGCGACCTTCCGTTTCCGGCCACCTCCGGCTCCGATTTTGGTATGGTTCGATTCTCCTCTTGATTTCCTATGGTTTATTACTTTGATTTGTGAAATTTGGTGAGGATTTGTGGGAGAACGAGCTAGATGAAATTCTTGAAATTTTGGCCGGAATTGGGTTTGATGGGGGGTGGTGCTCCGGTGACTTTCCGGTTGGTTCTTGGGGTGGTTTGGACTGGGCTCGAGCCAAGGGTGAAAATTCCCTTGGTTTGGAGCACTTTGGTGGCGAGACGGCGCCGGAATCGGCCGGGAAAGTTTTCTGGCAATTCTTGGCCGTGAGCTTTTCGGGCTGGTTTTAGGCCAGTTGCCGTCCGATTTGGGTCTTAGTGAAGTTATGAGATGTGTTGGGCTTGAGGAGGAGAAGCTACGGTGGTCTTGGTCGCTGGAAAATTCCTTCGGTGACGGCGCGCCGGCGGCGGCGGTCAACGGCAGAACTTCGGCGACTCGTTGACTTTTTGGATTTCGACAAATTTTATGCCGTTTTGCTCGTAATCGCGCCCCGATCATCCCCTTGAGGTTTTCGAGTTGATTTGGATATCGAATTTTTAGTCGAGGGTTTATGTGGAGAATTTGGAGATTTTCGTCGATTATTTTGTATCTGAGTATATGTTTCCGGAAATGGTTGGTTTCCGAGGTGTGGAACAGAGTAATGAATTGTGATTTTGATCAGTTATATTTTGGGATTATTCAGGGGATCGAGATCGTACGTTGAGCGAGGGATCTTCCGCCGGATCTCGTGATTAGCGCATTTGCGCGCTGTGCTATCTGTGAGTGGACTTTTATTTACACTGTCGTAGCGAGTTCTTGATTTCAGTATTTATTTCCAGTACGATGTTTAGATTATTTTATTGTTTTCAAAGGTATTGTTTTATATTTTATATGGTGATGGCATTTACTTAGCATCGATGCATTGGCTACTCGGCTGATCACCGGTAGTCCAGATCCAGGGTTGAGAGATTCCTCTGATGTGCCCACTAGGCTTGAGAGATTCGCATAGTCTATCACCGTCAAGCTTGAGAGATTCGCCTGACCGTCGAGCTTGAGAGATTCGCCTGACACCTCCATTTATTTTAAGAACTCGCTTTGTTTTATGATATATATAAATGGTGAAAGGCATATGATTATTTTCGTCCACGCACTCTAACGATTTTATTTGCCTTTCCTCTGGGTTTTTCGGTTTCCGTGTCCAGTTTGCAGTTCGGATTCTGGTGTCACACGTCGCAGTCGGAGGCTTAGTGTTCGAGTAACCTTTCTTTTTCAGTAGGTTTCTTGTTTTTCCTACTGTTGTATATTTTTATATATATATATATACACACTAGAGGTCGCTCTGATTACTTTGATGTTATACTTTTATATGTTTTTCCCCGGATTTCTGAAAAGTACAGTTTTGCTTATTACTTTACATTATTTTTATGATATTGGTGCCCACGATTTGGCTTTTGTGGCATAGGATGAAGTGTGTTTTCGGGTGCAAGTTAATGGCAATTCCGCGATATAGTGAAACTCTGCCGAAATTTCTATGGTTTTTGAAAGTTCGTGTTTTCAGAAGGGGTTTGATTCCGGTTTAGGAAACTAAAAATTGGGGTTGGGTCATTTCACAACCTATGGTGAGATACAAAGCTAGCAATAGGGTATTTGGCTTTGGCTTCTATGATTGGTTCATATTGTTTCTTTCGAACCCCTTTTGTTTCTCGTTAAGATCTCCTAGACACTAATTTTTACACTACCCAATTCAATATTATCACTACGTACCTCTCTTATGACATTCTGAGCAGGGTCTTCAGTTGACGGAGCAGAATGAGGTCTTTTGGCACAATCACTTCAAAGAAGGCAATTCTGGTATAGAAATCGACGGGTCGAATGTGGAGTTTGACGAGTCGATTGTGGAAGTCGGATAGTCGACAATCCTAGTCAACGGATCGATTGCTGTCTTTCAGATGCTTCAAATTGGTCGATTGCTGTGACGACCTGAACCAGAATTAGTCGAATATTTAGCACGATTCATGAGATTCTGTTTAGTCGCAGTTTTACGTCGTATATGTGGTTTGCCGATTCTATTCGCGACTATGTTTTCAGTCGAGAATTTGAGTTGAGTGTCTTCACGGAAATTGTAGAGTACGTGATTTCGAGCTCGATGGCAGTTCCGAAAGATTTTTCCGATAACCGAGGAATATTTTATGATTATTCGAAGTTTCGGTTTCCGACGAGTTTATCCGATTGTTTCGAGCTTATCCGAATCATTTCGAATATTCATTTCGGACCGTCGATTGACCCGAAGCGCGAGTATAAATATCGAGAATAGTCGTAAAATCGTCGAAAAACACTGTTTGAATTTGACCAGCTTTGACTTTCCCGTTTTGGAAAGTTGACCAGTTGACCGAAGAGGAAAGTTTCCCCTTTGAGCTTTGACGTCCGACGACCCATTTTCCGGCCACCTCTGACTTCGGCGAGGGTATGGTTCGCTTCCTTGTGTAATTTCGAGTTGAATGGTAATTGAGTTTGTGGAAATTGGTTAGGTATTGTATGAACCCGAATCGAGTTAGGTCGCGGGAATTCGCCATTAACGGGGGGAGGTTTTCCGGTGAGCCTTGGTGGCGGTGGGGTGAGGGCTTCGACTCCCCTTGCCCCAAGGAAGCTTTCCATGTGATTTAATTGAGGTTTAGTTGAGTTTTCCGGTGAACTCGAATGGGTTGCCAGAGGTGGTTTTCCGTTTGGATTTCATGGGTTTTGGTGAAGTTCCGGTTTGAATTGGGTCTTGTGCCAGTTAGAGGTTAGGTTGGGCTCGTGGAGAACGTCCGATCTGGAGAATCTCGCCGTGAGATTTCACCGTTGACGGCGCGGCGGCGGCGGCGACGACGGTCAACGGCGGAGCTCCGGCCAAAAGTTGACTTTTTGGATTTCGACGTTCTTAATGTCATTTTTCACATAATCGCGCCCTGATTATCGTCCAGAGGTTTTCGGGTTGATTTGGTTAACCGATTTTCAGTCGAGGTTTCGAGTGGGGATTTCGAAATTTCCGTTATTCGTTTTGTACTGCATTGCATATTTCCGGGAACGGTTGGTTTCTGTGGTTCAGTACAGGGTTGTGGACTATGATATTGATCAATTATGTTTTTGTGAGTATTCAGGAGATCGAGATCGGGATCGTGATCGTGCTTCAGGCGAGGGATCTTCCGCCGGACCACGAGATTAGCGCGAGTGCGCGTTTTGCTCACCTGTGAGTGGACAATTTCTTTTCACGGATTGTTTGCGAGTCTTTTATATGATTTTCAAACTTGAGCATGCGTATGAGATTTCGGATTATATGAGCATGTGTTTTACAATTATAAGATTATACTTATATGGATTTACGTATACGAATATACATACACTTATATGTTGTTTCATGCATTTGCATCGAAATGTTTATGATTTGGTTTACACAGAGTACAGTCATTATATGTTGTTGTATCGATACACATACCTCTCGGCTGATCCCCGATGGTAGGCTTTTACCGGGGGAGGCTGTGACTCCTGACCCGTGACCTTTACCAGGGGGAGGCAGACCTCTGACCTGAGGCCTTTTTGGCTAGAATTGTGTGGAAGTCTGGGACTCCGTGATTCTGACTGTACTAGCACGGATGTGTCCATGAGTGACCCCGCGAGATTTTACTTGCATGCTCAGTACGCTGGAGGAGTATGATTTTACCTCGTGTACTTGTTGTTTTTATTTACCTGGACTCGTATATGTTATTTTAAACATATATATCAACTGGTGAAAGACATTTATTTTCGTCCACTCACTCTAACGTGTTTCATGTCTTTCCCCTGGGCTTTTCGGTTTCCGTGCCCAGTTGCAGTTCAGGTTTGGTGTTTCACATCGCGGTTTGGAGGCTAGCGATCTGAGCTATCTATGCTTTCCAGTAGGTTCTTGTTTCGCCTACTGATGTGTATATTGTATATATTTTATACTAGAGGTCGCTCTGATATATTCTGATACGTGTTTATACGGATTTTTCACGGATATACTATATATATAGTACAATATGTTTACTGTTATTGATTATATTATGATGTTGAGAAATCCGGATGGGATTGGTGCCCACGGTTTGGTTTTTGTGGCATAGGATGAAGTGTTATTTTCAGGGTGCAGGTTATGCAATTCTACGTTAGTAACGAAACTCTGCCGAAATTTTGAAAATTTTTTGTTGGTTCGTATTTCAGAAGGGGTTCGATTCCGATTTAGGTAACTGAATCGGGGTTGGGTCCTTTCAATTGCCTTTTCGACTGAGGGGAAATTTTTGGTCGTTTAGTCTAGGATTCTGGTCGACAGGTCGATTGTCCCGACTGCTATTTTTTTAGTTTGATTTTCAGCTTCCAATTGACTTTCCAAGCTCTCCAATTCTTCAAATTTACTCAAATTTAGAGGATTTCCTTCACATATGCCTCTCTCCCTCTGAGTAATAAGGTTCATATTTATGGAAAGAAACATCCAGAGAAACAAGCATTTTGTTCAGAACTGGATCATAACAACGGTAGCCTTTTTGGAACTTAGCATATCTAATAAAGACACATTTCACATCACATGGATCAAGTTTGCCTCTTGGTCATTTGTTGGTGTGAACATACACAGTATACCCAAAAACTCTTGGCTCCAAATTTGGCAAGAAAGGTACATTCAACAACGTGTGCAACTTCTGGTAAGGATTCTAAAACTTAATCACACGAGAGGGTGTGCGATTAATCAAATATGCAGTAGAACATACAACTTCTCCCTACAAATTTCGAGGTACATTCATTCCAAACAAGGAAAACGAACAACTTCCATCAACTGTCTATTCTTTTGTTCAGCCAAGCTATTCTGTTGAGGAGTGTAAGCAATGAAAGTCTTATGTCGAATCTCATAAGTGCCCAAGTAAGTCGACATCTCCCTATTCACATATTCTTCACCATTGTCAGATTGAAGTACTTGAATTTGTTGTCGATACTGGGTTGCCACCATCTTATGAAATTTAGTAAATCTAGCAAACATATCACTTTTACACTTCATCAAAGAAACTCAAGTCATTCTTGTGCAAATACCCCACACTTAGACATTGCTAGTCCTTGAGCAATACACTAAACTAAGACTCTTAAAAGACTCAAAGACTCTAACTACATGACTCTAACTACATGATTCTAACGCCCTCAACAAATTGTCTCAGCAATCTTCCACAAGTGTAACACCAAGATAGTATGACTCCAAATTTATATTCCACAAAGTTTTGAAAGTTAATTTCAATGCATGACACACATGTAATATGTAGGACGAAGACATAATCATGGTGAATGTAAAGCTGTGGCATGCGAAAAACAAGTCAAGATTCAACCTCACAGGTATATGCTTTCAAAAGTGTTTCTCTCAAAGTATGTATAAGGTATTCACTCAACTCAATTACTTGCCAAATGGACCGCACCATATTCTTACTCGTGTGACTAATCTCCACAGATTAAAGGTTGCCATCTTGAGGATCAAAAAGGACTTTCATGGGTTGTAATGGGGCTTGGCTTATAGGTTAAAGAATAAATGGATACATAATTCAAATATGATTCTAGAACCCAGTAGAGCACCAAATAAGAGACTTCTTCAAACTTTACAACCATGAACTTTCTCACTTTTGTGGCCGAATTTCATCTTGTTGGGCCTTTACATCATTGTTTTCATCAACAGTTAACTCGGGTATCAAGCTAGACATCACACTTCTTTTTTTTACACTAGCTTGATACCCCACACTTATCTCTTTGCATCACCTTTCAACATTGTCGCCGTCTTCACATACTTGTCTCATGTATAGCTCTACCAAGTCCTAGAACAAGGGTAAAGATATAACTATTCTAAAGTTTAAGGTCAGAGATATGTGGGTGATGACATAAAGTTTAAACATGTAGGCTCAAAGTGGTTAACTAAGGAGTGCACATCTTGTGTACACAAAGTTGGGACACAAGCTTCATATGGCAATGGTGGTGTCCCCTAAATGCCTTTATCACTTCCTCAATCAAAACATGTATTGACTATAAGCTTTAAAAAGCACAAGAGCAAGTTCTAGTAATATCTAGAGTCCATTAACTTAATATGTGGCAAATAATTGACACTCAACAAAATAAGCATGTATATCACATTTAGGCTCAATCGATCACAGGTTAAATGAATCTCAACAAATTTTAAGCATGCCAAAAATCTGTACCATGTTAACTCGTTTCTACATCCACTACACGTTTGCATATGCACCATATATCAAGATTAACCAAAGAAACTTAAATAGCATGATCATCTTTTAGTCACAATTCTGGAAGATATAATCACATCATGGACTAGTTAAGGGCATCTAAAACTCAAAACAAGAGACTTTTTTTGTGTTGCTTTTCTTGACACTTTTTATTTTTGTATTTTTTTCTTTCAAATAAGACACTAAAACACACAATAAAAACAAAGAAAAAACTCAAAAATACCAAATTCTGGCGAGGAAACCCTTCCACGACGAACTAGTCGTTGGAAAAGACCCCCTCAGGCTCGCCTGTGCAACTCCACTCGCTAGATTTATACAGAATTAATCATGCAGTGAAATGTGCTTAAATTTTAAGAGAATAAACTAGACACATTTACACACATTCGCTCAAAATTTCAGAAATTTCAGAGACCTCTAGATATGTCAAATAAATCACACAAAACATCAAACTGCACAGTATCGAAAAACGAAGCTCGCCAGAGACTCATCCCACTCGCAAGAATTTTACAGAATTAATCACACATTGAAATGAGCTGAACTTTTAAGAGCATAAACTAGACACATTGAAAACATTCTCTAAAAATTTCAGAAATTTACAAGACCTCTAGCTATGTCAAATAAATGACACAAAATAGCATACTGCACAGAACCAAAATAACAAAAAATTTATACATAGACGCTAAGGATATGAGATAAATCCCACCCCACACTTGAAATTTGCATTATCCTCAATGTAAAACAAAACTAAAACATACAATACATCAAACAAGTATGGAATGATACACATAACACATCACAAATCACACTAAACATTGAGAAAAATAAAGCAAAGGAGAAAGATAGAGAGTTAAGAATTTCAAATCTGGTTTTCCACGCTTCTCCATCAACATGGGTTGCCTCCCAAGTAGCGCTAAGTTTAACGTCTTCAGTCAGACAGTGCATACCAATTTCAATCCTCTGGTGTAGGATCTTGAAGAGGAATCCCTTCCACGTCTCGCACTTGAGACGGCTCATAAAATAGCTTGAGTCTATGTCCATTCACCTTAAATGTGTTGCCGTCTCTTGGATTCAGAACTTCAACTGCACCATGAGCAAACACATTACGAACAACATAAGGACCAGTCCATCTGGACCGTAGCTTACCTGGAAACAACTTCAGCCGTGAGTTGAATAACAACACTTTTTTCCCATTGACAAAAGTTTTTTCCTTGATCATCTTCTCATGAAACATTTTTGTCTTCTCCTTGTAAATACGGCTAGATTCATAGGCATTATTTCGAATCTCAGCAAGCTCATTCAGTTGTAACTTCCTATGAACACCGGCATCATCAATATCAAAATTAAATCGTTTCACTGCCCAATATGCCTTGTGTTCAAGCTCAACTGGAAGGTGGCAGCCTTTTCCATAAACTATTCGATAGGGAGACATTCCAATCGGCGTTTTGAAAGCTGTTCTGTATGCCCACAACGCTTCATCCAAACGTTGTCTCCAATCCTTCATTGCTAGTTCAACAGTCTTCTCTAGAATTTGCTTGATCTGTCGGTTAGATACTTCTACTTGCTCGCTCGTCTGAGGGTGATAAGGTGTTGCCACCTTATGATGCACGTGAAGCTTCTTGAGCAACGCTGCAAATGACTTGTTGCAAAAGTGAGAACCGCCATCACTTATTATGTACCTGGGAGTACCAAATCTCACAAAGAGTGATTTTAAGAACTTCAAAACAACAGCAGCATCGTTATTACGAGTGGCTACTGCCTCCACCCATTTTGAAACATAATCAACTGCAAGTAGAATGTAATTATTTTGAAAAGAGATAGGAAAATGACCCATAAAGTCAATACCCCACACATCAAAAATCTTAACCACTAAAATTGGGTGCTGGGGCATTTGATCCTTAGGACCTAAGTTACCTGTCAGTTGGCATCTAGCACATGATTTATGAAACTTATGTGCATCACCAAACAATGTTGGCCAGAAGAATCCACTCTCAAGTACTTTCATCGCAGTATTCTTTCCAGCAAAATGGCGTCCTACTACATGTGAGTGACAAAAAGATAAAATGGAATGAAATTCAGTTTCAGGCACACACCTTCTTATCAGCAAGTCTGGACAGTGTTTCCACAAATATGGCTCATCCCACACATAGTACTTAACTTCCTTGACAAGCTTGTCCTTTTGTGCTCTGGTGAAGTCTGGTGGAATATATCTACTCACCTTGTAGTTAACAATATCAGCATACCAGGGCTCCACAGCTCGAACAACAAAGAGTTGTTCATCTGGAAAGCTATCTCTGAGAGGAAGTGTGTCTTCTTCGGCGGTAGACCCATGGGTGAGTCTACTCAAGTGGTCTGCCACCACGTTTTCAGTGCCCTTCTTGTTTTTGATCTTAATATCAAACTCCTGAAGTAAGAGCATCTATCGAATCAACCTGGGCTTGGCATCTTGTTTAGTCATCAAATATCTCAAAGCAGCATGGTCAGTAAATATGATAAATTTAGTTCCTAACAAGTAAGACCTAAACTTTTCAAGAGCAAAAACCACTGCTAAGAGCTCTTTTTCTGTAGTTAAGTAATTCAACTGTGCATCATTTAAAGTACGGGAGGCATAATAGATTACATGTGGAAGTCTTTGTGATCGTTCGCCAAGAACAGCGCCAACAGCATAGTCTGAAGCATCACACATGAGCTCAAATGGTAGACTCCAATCTGGTGCTTGGATGATGGGAGCTGTAGTGAGCAACTCCTTGAGCTTATTAAATGCTTGCAAGCACTCATCGGTGAAGTTGAAAGCTGTGTCTTTCTCCAGCAATGTACACAATGGTCGGGCTATCTTGGAAAAATCCTTGATAAACCTGCGATATAAACTTGCATGGCCAATAAAAGATCTCACCTCCTTCACAGTAGAAGGAGGTGGTAAGGTACACACAATATCAACCTTAGCTTTATCAGCCTCAATACCTCTATCTGAAATAACATGTCCCAAAACTATACCCTGCTCCACCATAAAGTGGCATTTTTCCCAATTAAGTACAAGGTTAGTTTCTACACAACGCTCTAAAACCATAGCTAGATTATGAAGGCATATGTCAAAAGAATCACCGAATACAGAGAAATCATCCATAAATATCTCAATGATCTTTTCAACCATGTCTGAGAAAATACTTACCATACACCTCTGAAATGTGGCAAGTGCGTTGCATAGAACAAAGGGCATCCTCCTATAAGCAAAAGTGCCATAGGGATATGTGAAGGTGGTCTTCTCCTGTTCATCCTTATGTATGGCTATCTGGTTGTATCTTGAATAACCATCTAAAAAATAGTAATATGCATGACCTGCCAACCTGTCCAACATCTGATCAATGAATGGGAGTGGAAAGTGATATTTTCTTGTGGTGGCATTGAGCTTGCGGTAGTCAATACACACTCTCTATCATGTTTAGACTCTTTAAGGCACCAACACGTTCTCATCATTCTTTACCACTGTGATTCCTGAATGTTTGGGCACAACCTGCACATGACTAATCCATTTGCTGTCAGAAATAGCATAAATGATACATGCATCTCGAAGCTTAATTACTTCTTTCTTGACAACTTCCATCATGGGAGGATTGAGATGACGTTGAGCTTTCCTTGTTGGCTTAGCTCCCTCCTCCAGATGAATCCTGTGAGTACACAATGTTGGGCAGATGCCCTTGATATCGGCTACTGTCCATCCAATGGCGGTCTTGTATTCCTTAAGTACATTCAGTAACTTCTCCTCTTGTAATGTTGAAAGCTTGGAAGAGATGATAACTGCAAGTGTATCATCCTCCCCTAAGAAAGCATAATTCAAATGCTTGGGTAGAAGTTTCAACTCTAAAATGGGTGCCACCTGTACAGATGGAACAAGAACGTCATCTGAAATTGGAAGAGAAATGGGTTTAGAATATTTACCTTTCATAATTGGCAGGGATTCAAGTGCTTCTTCCATAGCATAATACTCCTCTTCCATTTCAAGATCCTCAGCCGAAGCTATCTCAAAGATAGGTTCAAATTTGACAGGTCGAAATTTCTTCTCCTCGCCAAGCTCCAGTCCTTCCTCGCCAAGCTTCTTGACAAGCTCGCCAAGCTCCAGACCTGGAACATCTTCTTTCCCGGATACCTCTATGACCTTTCTCAAAGGATCCTCCTCCAATGAATACTGAATGAATTCCTGCACAAAACTCTCAAAAGTGTCAATTGAACAACATGAATAAGCATCATCACTTTTTGGATGTTTGAGAGCTTCATAAATATTGAAGTGGATTTTCTCCTCAGCTACTTCCATACTCATTGATCCATCAAAACAATCTATCTTTGTACGCACTATTCTCAAGAACGGTCTCCCAAGAATCAATTGTATTTCTGATGGTATTGGCTCATGCTCTATCTCCAGCACAAAGAAATCTTCTGGGAATATCAAATCTCCCACCTGCACCAAAACATCCTCAATAATACCTTGAAGGTAGCAGTTAGATCGATCAGCAATCTTAATGGTGACACCTGTGGGAATAAGTTCTCCCATTTTCAACCTATTATAAGCAGTGTATGGCATTAAATTACTGGAAGCACCTAAATCAAGTAAAGCACCCGTAAACCTGTGATCACCATTGGTACATGGGATCGTAAATCGTCCTGGATCACCCAACTTAGGTGGGAGCTGCTTTCTTTGAAGCACAGCAGATACTCTCTCTCCCAAAGCCACAGTCTCAATTCCATAGAACTTTCTCTTTGTTGTGCACAAATCTTTCAGGAACTTTGCATACTGTGGTATCTGCTAGATCACATCCAACATGGGGATGTTTACTCCTACCTTTCTGAACACATCCAAGATCTCCTTCTCTTTTTCAACCT
Source organism: Geum urbanum (assembly GCA_946800695.1). Lineage (NCBI taxonomy): Eukaryota > Viridiplantae > Streptophyta > Magnoliopsida > Rosales > Rosaceae > Geum > Geum urbanum. The sequence continues at coordinate 32,493,912 of OX327000.1, read as the reverse complement.
TCACCTGCTTCTTCAACCTGCTAGGAAAAGGTAAATTAGGAATAATAGAAGGAGAAGGAGTAGAGGATACCTAACCTGATTTTTTATTTGTCAGTTTTTCTGTTTCTGGTGCATTTTCGACTGCTCGAATTGGGGTTCCTGTAGAATCTTCTGACGGCTTGTCTAACGGCTTGTAAGGGATATGTTGTTCAAGCACGGGCTCCTTCCACTTTCTCTTGGTTGACTTGGGAAGTTCTTCTAACATCTTCCCACTCTTCAAGGTCATTGCATGAGCTTCATATTTTGTATTAGGATTGGGAAGAGTGTTGCTAGGAAGACTTCCTTCATTGACTTGAGCAAGTGTTTGCTGAAATTGGCTCACTTGTCGCTCCAACAAGTCAATTGCCTTCCCTTGCTGCAGAGTTGTAACTTTGATATCTTGGCGAAAGGCACTACTCTCCTCTCGTTCCTTCTTGTTGTCAAACATCATTTGTTGTATCATGGCTTCCAAAGTAGAATTTTCTGATGATGTTTGAGCTTGAGCTTGTTGTTTCTGAGGCATACGCCTTTGGCCAAACTGCTGCCCATCTCCTGTAGGCTGTCTCTGCTGAAATCTAGGTGGAATAATAGGAGGATTGAGCACATTGTTACTCCTATAGCTCAACAGGTCTCTATTTCCACCATATATGTTGGGTTGTCTTTGGAAGTAATTTGCTTCTTCCTCTTAATCAACCTCTTCATCTGCTATGAACTTAGGATAATCTTCTACTAGATGGCTTGTAGCTGAACATAAAGTGCACACAACCTGAGCTGCAGCAACTGTTGTCTTCTTGCTCACTCTCAGACTAGTCACAATCAGAGCAATATCATTCTCCATAGGGCTTAATCTTTTTTCCATGGCTCCATCGATTGCAACTGCATTGAGAGACCGTCTACTTGCTCCCATGGATCTATCCCTTGACTGAAACTGCCTTGAATTTTTTGCTTGGTTCTCAACAATTTCCTTGGCTTCTGTTCCAGTCATATTCCACCAATTTCCCCCACAAGCTGAATCAAGCTTTGACCTATTAAAAGAATCAAGTCCTTCATAGAAGAACTCCATTTGAGTGTTGATGTCAAACTTATGGTGAGGGCATAGCCGAAGAAGACTCTTAAACTGGCTCCAAGCTTCATACAATTCATCACTCTCTTTCTCCTTGAATGTGCTAATTTGCTTCTTCAAATTTTTGGTGCGAGAAGCAGAGTAGAACTCTTTCATAAATGCAGAGCACATCTTCTCCCATATGTCCATAGATAGAGGAGCTAAAGAATTATACCATGCTTTTGCTTGCTCCTTCAAAGAGAACGAATTCAAGAGGAGTTTCACAGTATCCTCTTCCACATTAGTCGATCTCTGGATTCTGCACAATGCTGTAAACTCATTGAGATGGTCCTGGGGGTCTTCAGAAGGTGTTCCTCTAAAGTGTGGCAGGTTCGATATAAGTGATGGAGGAATAGAATAATGTGACGACCCGAACCGGAATTGGTATAGTAATCGGCTTAATCCGCGAGTACTGCGAGTAATCACAGTTTATCGTAATTAATCGAATTGGCAGTTTTGATCACGACTTAATTATTGGTCGAGAATTTGAGTTGAGTCTCTTCACGAGAATTGTAGTATGCGTGATTTCGAGTTCGTAGGCGGTTTTGGATAATTGTTTCCATAACTGAGGAATATGTTATTAATAATTGAAATCGTGTAATTTTGTCGTGTTTATCCGTTTGAGTTTGAGTTATCCGAAACGTGGATGTGATTCGATTTGGACCATCGATCGAATCGAGCCGCAAGTATAAATATCGAAATAGTCGGAAAATTGTCGGAAATAACTGTTTGGGAAGTTTGACCGTTGTTTGATCCGTTGACCCAGGTTGACCGAGTTCAACCCGGACCGCCGTTGACTCGCCGTGGAACTTGACGTTTCCAGCCACCTCCGGCTACAATTTGGGTATGGTTAGCTTCTCCTCTTGATTTCCTATGGTTTAGGACTTAAATTCATGTGATTTGGTGAGGTATAAGTGGAGAACGAGTTCGGTGAAATCCGTGGATTTCACCGTCGTAAGGGGCGGCGCACTGGCGACATTTGGGGTCGGGGGTGTGAGGGAAATGGTTCCCCCCCACCTTTTGAAGCTTTTGGGTGAAGGAATTTTATTTTGGTTGAGGTTTGAAGCTCGCCGGAAAACTCACCGGAATCCATGGATTCCGTGAGTTTCGGGGCGATTTTCGGCCGGTGGGCTTAGAATTGGAGGTTGTGGTAGACAAGAAATGTGTTGGGCTTGAGGAGTACTTGTGATCTGGAAAGTTTGGCCGGAATCCACCGCGGTTGATGCCGTGCCGCTGCCGGCGGCGGAGGTCAACGGCGGCGCTCTGACGAAGGCATTGACTTTTTGAAATTTGACAAGTTTTATGTCGTTTTGCTCGTAATCGCGCCCCGATCATCGCCTTGAGGTTTTCGAGATTATTTGGATACCAGATTTTAAGTCGAGGGTTTATGTGGAGTATTTGGGGGTTTTCGTCGATTATTTTGTATCCGAGTTTTATGTTTCCGGAAATGGTTGGTTTCCGAGGTGTGGTATAGAGTAATGAATTGTGATTTTGATCAATTATATTTTGTGATTATTCAGGCGATCGAGATCGTACATTGGGCGAGGAATCTTCCGCCGGATCTCGGGATTAGCACGTTTGCGCACTGTGCTTGTCAGTGAGTGGACATTTCTTTTCACTGATTAGTTGCGAGTCTTTATTACACATTTTACGAGCCTGATCATGCATATGAGATTATGATTTATATGAGCATGTGTTTTACGATTATGCATTTGTGAGTACGCATCGACGAATATGCTTATACAATTATGTATTACGTATATGCATTTACATTATGCTTTATACACTTGCATAGAACTATTTATGATTTGGTTTACACAGAGTACAGTCACAGTATATATTGTTGTATTGATACACTTGCATCCCGGCTGATCCCCAAGGGTGTTTACCTGGGGAGGCTGTGACCCCTGACCCGAGGCCTTTACCGAGTGGGGGGCAGACCTCTGACCTGAGGCCTTTCTGACTAGGATCATGTGTGGGTCTGGGATCCCGTGATTCGGACTGTATTAGCGCGGACGTGTCCATGAGTGACCCCGCGGAGTTTTACGATGCATGCTCTCTACGCATGAGGAGTTAGAGTCTCCCTCGTGTACCATGTGATTTTTATGCATCTAGACTCGCATATGTTTTATAAAAATATATATTTATTCGGCGAAAGACATTTATTTTCGTCCACTCACTCTAACGGTTTATATGTCTTTCCCCGGGCTCTTTGTTTTCAATGCCCAGTTTGCAGTTCAGATTCTGGTGTTGCACATCGCAGTCGGAGGTTTAATATTAGAGCAACTTTTCTGTTCTAGTAGGTTTCTTGTTTAGCCTACTGTTGTGTATTTATGTATATATATATATATATATATATACTAGAGGTCGCTATTGTGACGACCCGAACCAGAATCAGTTGTGTAATCGGCACGATTCACGAGATTATGCTTAATCGCGATTAGTCGTTAATTGAGTGGTTTGCCAGATTAGTTCGCGACTTTATTGTCGGCCGAGAATTTGAATTGAGTTTCTTCACAGAAGTTGTAGAGTATGTGATTTCGAGCTCGTGGGCGAATCCGGATGATTTTTCCGATAACAGAGGAATATAATATGATTATTTGAAGTTTCAGTTTTCGACTAGTTTATCAGTTCGTTTTGTATTTATCCGAATCGTTTTCGTTATTCGTTTTGAACCGTTGATCGTCCCGAGACGCGAGTATAAATATCGAAAATAGTCGTAAAATTGTCGAAAACACTGTTTGAGGTTTGACCAGGCGTTGACTTTCCATTTTGGGCAGTTTGACCCGTTGACCGAGAGGGAGACTTTCCCGTTTGGTTTTCGCCGGCCGACTTGGATTTTCCGGCCACCTCCGGCCACGTGAGGGGTATGACTCTCTTCCTCTTGAGTTCTAGAGTTTTTTTGTAATTGGAATTTCGTGAATTGATGGTAAATTGGTTGAGTTCGAAACGGGTTAGGTTGCCGGATTTCGCCGGTGACGGTTAGGGGTGTTCCGGCGAGCCACGGTGGCGGGGGGTGAGGGTTTCGACTCCCCTTGCTGCCATGATGCTTCCTAGAGGTTTGATTTTGAACGAGGAGGTGGTTTTGGTAGAACCCGAAGTGGGTTGCCGGAGTTGTACTTCGATCTGTTTCGAGCTGTTTTTGGTAAGGTTTTGCTTAGAATTGAGGGTTGTGGTAGTTGAGGAAAAGGTTGGGCTGGTTGTGATCTTGAAATCTGGAGCTTCCTCGCCGGAGGAACTCTCCGTTGACGGCGCGCCGCCGCCGGCGGCGGCGCTCCGGCGAGAGGGTTGACTTTTTAGTTTTCAATGATTTTAATGTCATTTTTCTTGTAATCGCGCCCTGATTATCGCCTTGAGGTTTTCGTAGTGATTTGGGTATCGGATTTTCAGTCGAAGGTTTCGAGTGGAGATTTCGAAAATTCAGTCGATTGTTTTATACAGTTTTATATGTTTCCGGGAACGGTTGGTTTCCGTGGTTAAGTACAGAGTTGTGGACTATGATTTTGATCAGATGTGTTTTATGATTATTCAGGGGATCGGGATCGTGCTTCGGGCGAGGGATCTTCCGCCGGACCACGAGATTAGCGCGAGTGCGTGTTTCGTTCACCTGTGAGTGGACAATTTCTTTTCACTGATAATCGCGAGTCTTTATACACGTTTTACGAGCATGAGCATGCATACGAGATTATGATTTATATGAGCATGTGTTATACGATTATGCTTATACCATTATACATTACGTATATGCATTTATATATTGCTTTACGCATTTGCATCGAACTATTTATGATTTGGTTTACACAGAGTATAGTCTCAGTTTATGTTGTTGTATCGATACACGTGCATCTCGGCTAATCCCCGATTGATGCCTACCAGGAGGGGCAGTACCCCGACCTGACCGGCGAGGGGCAGTACCCCAGAACAGAGGCATTTCTGGCTAGAATCACGTGTGGGTCTGGGATCCCGTGATTCGGACTGTACTAGCACGGATGTGTCCATGAGTGACCCCGTGAGATTTTCCATGCATGCTCTGTACGCGACTTGGAGTCAGCGTCTCCTCGTGTACCACTTGATTTATATATATTTTGACTCGCATATGTTTTTATAACTTATATCATCTGGCGAAAGACATTTATTTTCGTCCACTCACTCTAACGGTTTTCATGTCTTTCCCCTGGGCTTTTCGGTTTCCGTGCCCAGTTTGCAGTCCAGGTTCTGGTGTTTCACGTCGCAGTCCAGGTTCTGGTGTTTCACGTACCTGTGTTTTTCAGTAGGTTCTTGTTTCGCCTACTGATGTATATATTGTATATATTTACACTAGAGGTCGCTCTGATACATTCTGATACATGTTTTATACAGATTTTCTCGGATATATTATATATTACAGTATGTTTACTGTTTATTGATTATGATATGATATTGAGAAATCCGGATGGGATTGATGCCCACGGTTTGGCTTTTGTGGCATAGGATGAAGTGTTATTTTCAGGGTGCAGGTTAATGCAATTTCGCGTTAGTAGCGTTACTCTGCCGAAATTTTAATGATTTTTGTTGGTTCACATTTTCAAAAGGGGTTTGATTCCAGTTTAGGAAACTAAATCGGGGTTGGGTCCTTTCAGCTATGAATACTCTGATGTTATATTTTCATATGATTTTCCCCGTATTTCTGTAAAGTTACAGCTTTGGGTTTATCACTTTACATTATGTTATGATATTGAGAAATCCGGATGGGATTGGTGCCCACGGTTTGGCTTTTGTAGCATAGGATGAAGTGTGTTTTCGGGTGCAGGTTAATGGTAATTTGACGATATAGTGAAACTCTGCTGAAATTTCTAAGGTTTCTGCAAGTTCGTGTTTTCAGAAGGGGTTTGATTCTGGTTTAGGAAAATAAATCGGGGTTGGGTCCTTTCAGCTTGGTATCAGAGCATTAGGTTTCAGGTTTTGTAGACTTCTGTAGTTGTGATACTAAGGATATTTGAGTAGGTACAGCATGTCAGGAGCGATGACCGGACTGGCCAGCGGTTACTCATCAATGCTTCGGGTGTTGTATGTGTTCAAATGTCTGAAAGTTTCATGATTACGTTCTTTGTGCCTTGTGACTAATGCTTTTCTCTTATCATTAGGATGCCTCCTAGACGTGGTCCCCGTGTTAATAGGGATGTGGATCCTGATGAGGATCGTCAGACGCATGACTTGCTTATGCGAGTATTGCATTTGGAGAAGCGTTTTGACCCTATGGTCAAAGCTCGAACTGCTGGAGCGATTGTTTTCTAGGGTTCAGCTGATCCAGAGATTTGTGAAGCATGGTTGGTCCAGGTTGAATGAGTTTGTAAGCTTCTGCATTTCACTCCTGAGCAGATGACAGTGGCAGCAGTTGGTTTACTTGAGTCTGAAACATACTTCTGGTGGGTTAGCACCGATAGAGTTCCAGTTGATACTCCGTGGACACTGTTCAGAGATTTGTTTATGCAGAGGTATTTCAACCAAGCTACACAGCAGCGGAAGTTGGAGGAGTTCACTAATTTGAGGCTGGGCAACATGTCAGTACTTGAGTACCGGGACAGATTTACTCGTTTATTTCGGTTTGCTCGTGACATGGTGGCCTCAGAGGAACCCAAGTGCCTAAGATTTGAGTTGGGCTTGAACTTGAACATCAAAGGAACATTGACTACGATGCCTCGAAACAACTTTGATGAGTTCGTGAGTGCTGCACTTCGAGGCGATGATATCGAGAAGGAAATGCAGATGAGATTCCAGTCTCGATGATTTGAGGAGGGTGGACCGAGTCAGGGACCTTCCAAGAGGCTGAGTTCAGGCACTTCCGGATCGGGATCATCATCTGGCAGTGGAACATATACACCACAGGGCAGTTCAGCTAGACAGAGACAGAGATGGAGGAGGGATCAACCACAGAGACCACAGACCAGTGGGGGTTCTTGCGGATCCAGCTGTCCTCGACGTACCGGTGGCACTTTTGCTATATCGAGGGAGTATCCACTATGCAACTTCTGCAACAGGCATCATTATGGTCCTTGTCAGCGTGGCACTACAATTGCTATCGATGTGGCCAGGAGGGTCACTTTGCGAGGGAGTGTCTTCAGCAGGTGGGTATTGGTGTACAAGCAGCTCACAGTTTCGGAGGAGAGTAAGGTACCACTTCTGGGGCTCGACCAGTACAGTCTTCTGGCCAGGGCAGACAGCAGAGTCACCCTCAGCGTGGACGACCAGCCGGGTAGGCCAGGGTTCATGCCATGTCATTAAGTGAGGGCAGAGCATTACCAGAGGTTGTTATTGGTACGTTACATGTTTTTGGCTCCAGTACTTACTTTGCTAGATCCAGATGCTACACATTCATTTATATCATATAGATTGTCATCTTTAGCTACTATTCCTACATCTCCACTTCCGGGGTTGTGGAGAGTGTTGTATCCGTCCGGTGAGGTTGTAAGTATTGGTTGGGTGTATAGGGATTGTGAGATCATTGTTAGAGGTCCTGGTTTAGCCGCAGATTTGTTATTGCTGGATATTGTCGACTTTGATGTGATTTTGGGTATGGACTTCTTGGAGACACATTGGACTATGTTCGACTGTCACAAGAAAAAGGTTATGTTTCGACGTCCAGGGTTCCCAGAGATACTGTTTCGCGGTGAGAAGAATACTTCATTGCCATGTGTGATTTCAGCGATGAAGGCCGAGCGGATGAATTACCAGGTGTTGTGTTGCCTATTTAGCTCATGTTGTGGATATTACGGCTACTGTACCAGACATTGGTGACATTGAGTTTGTTTCTAAGTTTCCAAATGTGTTTTCGGAGGAATTACCAGGTGTTCCTCCAGTTCGAGAAATTGATTTCACCATTGAGCTTTTACCAGGAACTGGACCTATATCACAGGCACCTTATCGTATGGCACCAGCGGAGTTGAAAGAGTTACAGATTCAACTTCAAGAGTTGCTGGAGAAAGGTTTCATACGACCCAGTGTATCACCGTGGGGTGCTCCTGTATTGTTTGTGCGGAAGAAGGATGGTTCCATGCGGTTATGGATTGACGACTTGTTTGATCAGTTCAAGGGAGCTTCAGTCTTTTTGAAGATTGATCTCAGGTCTGGATACCATCAATGGGGATCAGAGAGTCAAATGTGGCCAGGACAGCTTTCAGATCACAGTACGGGCATTATGAGTTCTTGGTTATGCCGTTTGGGTTGATCAATGCCCCTGCAGCTTTCATGGACTTGATGAACCGGGTGTTCAGACTGTTTCTGGACAAGTTTGTGATTGTGTTCATCGACGACATCCTGATTTACTCCAGGAGTGTGGACCAGCACAAGAAGCATTTGTGAGCTGTCTTGCGGACTTTGCGAGACAATCAGTTGTTTGTGAAGTTCAGCAAGTGTGAGTTTTGGTTAGATAGCGTGAAGTTTTTGGGTCACGTGATATCTGTTGAGGGAGTCAGCGTGGATCCTGACAAGATAGAAGCCGTGTTGAATTGGAGTAGACCTACCACCGTACCAGAGATCAGGAGTTTCTTGGGTTTGGAAGGTTATTATCGGCGCTTTGTGCAGGATTTTTCACGGATTGCCACTCCACTCACCAGATTGACGAAGAAAGGTGTCAAGTTCGAGTGGTCCAATGCATGTGAGGAGAGTTACTTACTCTTGAAGGAAAAATTGACTACTGCATCGGTTTTGACCCTACTTGACGACAGTGGAGAGTTTGTGGTTTACAGCGATGCATCGAAATTTGGACTTGGTTGTGTTTTGATGCAACATGGCAGAGTGGTGGATTACGGTTCCAGGCAGCTAAAACCACATGAAGTCAACTATCCTACCCATGATTTGGAGTTGGCTGCTATTGTATTTGCTTTGAAGAATTGGAGACACTACTTGTACGGAGCTCAGTGCAAGATATACATAGATCACAAGAGTCTCACCTATTTGCGCACGCAGCCAGACTTGAACATGAGATAGCGCAGATGGATGGAGTTTATCAATGCTTATGATTGCACCTTTGAGTATCATCCAGGGAAGGCTAATGTCCTTGCTGATGCACTCAGTCGAAAATCTGGAGCCTCATTATTTCATGTGTGTGTTGCTAGAGTATCCATGTTAGCAGAGTTACGGGCTACGGGAGCTGAGTTTGAGTGGGATGATGATGGAGCCTTGTTGGCTAGCTTCCAGGTTCGACCGGTATTGGTTGATCAGGTTCGGGAAGCTCAGGATGCAGATTCCTATCTGTTGGATAAGAAGACCATGATTCAGAATGGTGTGCCAATAGAGTTTCGGTTGAGGCTGAATAGTGTGTACCCAGGGACGAGGGTTTGAAGAAAGAGATTTTAGACGAAGCTCATTGTTCTGCTTATGCGATGCATCCCGGCGGTACGAAGATGTTTTGTACACTCCGAGCTTATTACTGGTGGCGAAATATGAAGAGGGAGATTGCCGCATATGTAAGCAGATGTCTTATTTGTCAGCAGGTTAAAGCAGAGAGGCAGAAGCCTGCGGGAAAGCTACATCCCTTGGAGATTCCGGTTTGGAAGTGGGAGCACATTACCATGGATTTCGTGTATCAGTTACCACGTACTTCGGCTGGTAATACTGGTATTTGAGTTATTGTAGACTGATTGATGAAATCCGCTCATTTCCTTACACTTCCAGGGAAGATTTTAGTGAGCAGATTGGCAAAGCTGTATTTGGTGGAGATCGTTCGTCTGCATGGTGTGCCTGTATCCATTGTTTTTGACCGAGACAGTCAGTTTACTTCAGAGTTCTGGCAGGCATTGCAGCGAGCCTTGGGTACCAGATTGCATTTCAGTACAACTTTCCATCCTCAGACTGATGGGCAGTCTGAGCGGACTATTCAGACCCTCAAGGATATGTTGCGGTCTTGTGTTTTGTTTAAAGGAAATTGGGACCAGCAACTGCATTTGATTGAGTTTGCTTACAACAACAGTTATCAGGCCAGTATTGATATGGCATCGTATGAGGCTCTATACGGGAGGCAGTGCCGCACACCATTGTGTTGGAGTGAGGTGGGCAAGCGATGACTTATTGGCCCTGACCTGGTGAAGAGCACCACAGAGGACATTTATATTATCCGGGACAGGCTGAAGATTTCCCAAGACCGACAAAAAAGTTATGCAGACGTGAGAAGAAAAAGTCTCGAGTTCGAGGTGGGCGATTGGGTCTTTCTGAAACTGTCTCCATGGAGGAGAGTTGTGCGTTTTCGCAAGCGCGGCAAGCTTCGACCACAGTATATTGGTCCGTACGAGATTACCGAGAGAATTGGTGCCGTGGCTTACAGGTTAGAGTTGCCTTCTGAGATGGCTTGAGTACACGATGTCTTTCATGTCTTGATGTTGCGGAAATACATTCCATATCCATCACATGTGTTAGCACCGCATGAGCTTCCTATCCGGGAAGATTTGACATATGTGGAGGAGCCGGTACAGATTCTCGATCGGTGTGAGCAGGAGTTGAGGCACCACAGGAGGAGTAATTAGTCAAGTTCGAAAGCTCGAGAGCAGAACCTCTGATAAGAACGTGTATAGCCAAGTTTGAAAGACAATTATACAAATCTGCTTCTGATGGTATCACACATTGGTCGGATGCGGGAAATACAAATTTTCTTCTGGGTAGTCACATTGGGAGTCCTAGAGATATGTTAAATAATTATCAAAATGCCATGACAATTTGTAGACAGTATGAGAATCTAGATTTTTTTATTACGTTTACGTGTAATGTTAAATGGCAAGAAATTGTCAGATATTTTGAAAAAAAACCAGGATATAAGGCAGAAGATCGGCTATACATTATTTGTAGAATTTTCAAAACTAAAGTAGATGACATGACTGAATTCATTAAAATTGAACAACCTTTTGGAGTAATTGAAGCATATGTTCGTACAATTGAATTTCAAAATCGTTGATTGCCTCATGCTCATTTACTTTTTTGGCTCAAAAAACCATACAAATGTTATACACAATGGATATAGATTCTATAATTTGCGCTGAATTGCCAGATAAAAATGTTTGTCCGGAGTTGTATGACATTGTGAGTCAATTCATGATACATGGTCCTTGCGGACAATATAATTGTACTTCTCCATGTATGAGGGATGGTAAATGTACAAAATCATTTCCTAAACCTTATATTCCTGATGCTATATTTCATGCGATCAAGTCTCCTCAATATAGAAGGCGTGATGATGACTCTAAATTTATAGTTAAAAATGGAATTCATGTTGGTAATAATTTTGTTATTCCCTACAATCCCATTTTATTATTGAAGTATAATGCTCATATAAATGTTGACTCATGTTCATAATCGATGTTGATAAAATATTTATTTAAATACATAAATAAAGGTCTAGATAGAGCTTGAGTTTTGGTACAGGACAATGTAAACGATGAAATTCGCAATTACTTGAATTGTCGATATTTAACACCTCATGAATCAGTTTGGCGATTGTTTGAATTTTTGATCCATTCTAGGTATCCTGCTGTGCAATACATAAAAATTCATTTACCTGATCAACAGACTATTTTTTTTATGAGGGGCAATCGATTGATCAAGTGGTAGAAAATCCCGATAAAGAACAAACTATGCTAACTGCTTGGTTTCGTGCTAACAATATCTACAAGGATACCCGAGAATTAACTTACGCAGAATTTTCTACCAAGTTTGTTCGGGATGGTGACAGTAAACACTGGTATAGAAGAAAACAATATGATGTAATTGGTAGAATTTCTCATGTGCCACCAAATGCAGGTATTTGCGTATGTTGTTAAATATTCAAAAAGGTTGTAGGAGCTTTAAGTCATTAAGGACTATCAATGGTGTTACTTATTCTTCATTTCAGGATACATGTCGAGTTTTAGGATTGTTAGATGATGATAAAGAATGGAATGATGCTTTGGTTGAATATGCATTCACAGCAAGTGCACCACAAATTAGGCAATTATTTGTTTCAATGCTCCTGTTTTGTGATGTATCAAATGCAAGACTTTTATTTAATACGCATTGGAAAAATATGTCTGACAATGTTTTACATAAAATTCAATTGCAATTCAATGAGCGCACTATGATTCTACCAGATGCTGAATTGAAAATATTGTGTTGTTTGAACTTGAAAAATTGTTGAACATGACATCCAGTTCGTTAGAAAATCATCGATTGCTTACGCCAAAACCAGATCAAATATCCCAATTTAATAATAAATTAATGAGAGAAGAGCTTGATTTTGATTGAGAAGCTCTTGAAAGACAACACCGTGATATGATTTCAAAATTAAATTCATGTCAAAGAGTTATATATAATGAGGTAATTGAAGCTATGGAAAAGAAAAATAAAAAATCATTTTTTGTTCATGGAAGTGGTAGCACAGGGAAAACTTTTCTATGGAATACAATAATTTCAAAGTTAAGATCTGAGGAAAAAATTGTTTTGGCTATTGCTTCTTCTGGTATTGCTTATTTACTACTTCCAAAAGGTAGGACTACGCATTCACATTTTAAAATTATACCAGTTTTAGATAAAGATTTAGCATGTTCCATCAATAAAAGAACACATCTAGCTGAATTAATTGAGAACGCATAATTGATAATATGGGATGAAGCTTTGATGTGTAATAAATATTGCATTGAGTCTTTGGATAAAACACTTCGAGATATTTTATCGAAGGATTCTAATGATCGAATGAATAATATACCATTTGGAGGAAAGTCCATTCTATTTAGAGGCAACTTTAGACAAACTTTACCTGTTATTGAAGATGGGAGTAAAGAAGATATTGTTTGGCTTTGATTTTTCTCCAATCAGGTCGTTGCGCGTGGAGCGATCACAAAATGTCTCTTTTCCTTTCCGCAGTCATTGTTATGATGTGTGTGAGGTGTGCCACTACCGAGGGCAGAATGTAGTTTTGTAATGCGCGCGTGGTATCTGCTTCTTTATCAAGCAATTGGAGTGGGGATAGCACCAACCCCACTCGCTGAGTTCTACTTGTCTTGATACAAGATGTAGGCTTCGTGTCTCTCTTGCTTGAGCCACAAAGAATCGATACTTTACACTTGAGGGCAAGTACAAAGCAGAGCAATCCTTAGGATGAAGTGTTGAGAACACAGGATAATATATCTCTCCGCTCGAGTCACAGAGAAACCGGTACTTCAGACCTGAGGGCAAGTATAAAGCAAGGTAGTCTAAGGACGAAGTGTCGAGAACACCGGATAGTATAACGCCGTAGATCTTAAGAATCCTCACGCTCTGTCGGGTGGCCTAAATCCTGAATTCGCTGTCGCCGGTTGGTTAGCTTGAGAGAACCTTCAAATCCCCACGCTCTGTTAGGTGGCCTAGATTTTGAGTTCACTGGTTGCTAGTTTACTCGGGATGAGTAGATTTGCTGGTGCGCAAATTGTGTATGTGTAGGTGTTTGCAAATCTGCTCCGCTTCATCTATTTATGATAGTAGGAACTCAACCTCTCCTCACTTGATAAGGTAATTGTTGTCAATTGGGAATGGTATCTAGCCTGGATTTCCTAGACGTTCTAGGAATCTTATAGATTTCTTTCCAGATTTGCAGCTCCTCTCTGAGCCACTTCATGATTGGCCCATTAGCCTTCCGAGGCAAAAAGCATTATAATATATGTTTAGTTTATTTTGGGCCCAAACATTCCCCCTAATTTTACATGAGGGAAGCCTCTGCGAAAGGCTGCAAACAAATGCAAAACTAAGTAGTCACCTCCTCGCGTACCTCGTACTCCCAAACTGGCTGTCTATACTTCTTCAAAAATCAGCCATTGATTGGGTTGCGATTGACTTCACCGTCAATGTCACGCAGCTGGAAAGCTCCCTTACCTAATATCTTATGAATAATAAAGGGTCATTCCCACCTCGCAGACTATTTACTGCGTCCGTCCTATTTTTCTCTCAAAGACAAGACTGTCTTCCAAACTAATTCCCCTTTCGTAAGCTAAGGCCATAGGTACGACGATCGTAACAGCGAGCAACCTTCTGTTTCTCTATAAGTAAGTTAGTTAAGGCGTTGAGACGCTTATCGTCCGTGTCCTCGAGCTCCTGCCACATCGCTTGGACATAGTCTTCTCCAATGAGTTGATGGTGATCCATGGTCTGGAGTGATTAAACATTAATCTCTAACGGTAATACAGCATCATGACCAAACATTAACGCATATGGAGTTGTCCCAGTAGGACTGCGTTTTGAAGTGCGATATGCCCACATAGTGCTGAATAACTCTTCGTGCTAAAGTCGAGGGTTGTCTGCAAGTATGCGCTTAAGGATGTGGAGAATCAATTTGTTGCTTGCTTTAGCCTGGCCATTTGATTGTGCGTAATATGGTGAAGAATGCAAAAATTTGATCCCAAAGTTTGTCATCAATTCTTCTACCTCTCCGGACATGAACGCGGTTCCTCGATCCTCGTATAGGAACTGTCTGATCGCAGCAGTGGAGGCCACTTTCAAAGGCCTTGGTTCGACCCATTTGGTAAAGAAATCCGTAGCAACAATGATGAACTTATGCTGCATAGAAGAATGGGGATGAATTAAACCAATATAACTTGAGAGTTTAAACAAAGTTAAGAGAGAGAGAGAGAGAGAGAGAGAGCATCCAAATCGATTAAAAATATAATTATGCCTCCGAAGCACTAAGATAAGATTTGGGATAGTGTCGAGATCTTTGAAGTATTGCACAAGATTACTGAGGGTCAGAGAGAGAGCTATGGGTCTGTCTATCCTTTTTATTGTATTTGTTTTCTTGAAAAATTAGTTTCTACTATTTTCTTTTGTACAAATACGATAATTTCATAACCACTGAATAATACCAAAGAGTATTTTGGTGTAAACATTGGGATGAACAAGAGTCTCTATATGAAAAAGTATAAATAGAGAGAGGTGTGGGCTACTGACATCTCAATAAACTCTCGTACTTTAATAATAAGTAATAATACAAGGGGATGGAAGAGAGTTGCCAATTATAAAGTAAACAAAAAAAAGGTTGATACTTGACATAAGCTAATCTGTAAATGATGAGAAAGCTATATAATGTATCTATTTCTTACTTTTTTTTGTTCTAAGCTGACAAAATTGGGTCCCAAATTTACCTTCGTATATACTATTCGCTACAATGAGACTTATTAGAGCTCCCAATAACAAAAGAGATCCATGTTGGTCCCCATGGTCATAGACCCTAATGGGAATTTTTCTAGTAGTGCGAAGACCAACTTTTGTAAGTTATTTTTTGTGGTTGTAGGCACTGCTCTAAAAATTGGCCGAAGAGGCCGCCTAGGCAGCCCTAGGCGCCGAGAGAACTTCTAATTTAGATAAGCATGGAGTCCCTATCAATTCTCTCATCCCTAAATCCCAAAAATCAAATCGATCCAATTTCCTCGGACCTCTTTGAGCTCCGCCCCTCCGAGTGTTGCCTCTTCGAGTGCTGCCTCTTCAAGCTTTGAGTCCTTCTGATTCACAACACAACTCAACTCGATCGACACATTGTCGTTCCCTCTTCTTCCTCAGCTCGATGCTCTTCATTTACACATGAAGAAAAAAATTGTCTGTCGGCTGCATAATGAAAAGGAGGAAAAGAGATGGCTTGGGGATTATGTGCATGGAGAAGAGCGAATGAAAGAAGAGAAGAAAATAATTTGGGAAAGGCGAAGAGAAAGAGAATCAAAGGATTGACCGAGCTACTGTGCGAAGAAGAAAGTGAAGAAATAAAGGAATGGCAGGCAGGTTGTACACGTGGGAAAAAAGAGAGAAAACAAAGAAGATAAAGGAAAAGATGGTTGGGCTTCAACAAAAAAAGAAGGCTTTATGACAATGGGCTACAAATAGACTTGGGCTTATACATATTTTACAAATATTTTATATATATTTAATACAAACCGCCTCGAAACCACCTAGAGTCTGATTAATCCTCGCCTAGACGCTAGAAGGTAACCTCACCATTTAGGGCCGCCTAGCATTTTTTAGGACCTTGGTTGTAGGTGTCAATTTCAGTTTTGCTATGGTTGTGGAGTAGAATGGTCAAGGCGAAAGTGGTTGCCAGTCTCAGTGCAACAGAAGGTAGCTAACTGATGAGAGGCATTAAGATTTCAGTGAAATCATGTCTTTGATCGATCTCTAAAAAAATGATGCTTATATGTATAAGAATTGACCAATAGATTGATCTTTAATTTTAAGGATGTCCTTGTATGACTTTACTGCATCAATTGCAAAACCTGAAAATTGAAGCATACAATGTTGTTTAGCTACCCTTAATTTTTTTTTTCTGTGACAAGCAGCCTTTTAGTTTAAAAATTGAGTTTTTCATTCTAGAGGAGCCTTATTCTAGAGCATTACTTTTTTTTATCTAGGAAATGATTTGGTGGAAGGTAATATTAATACTATAATTTCAGTTTTGGGTAAGGCTATGGTAGAGGAGATTTACCATAAATTTTTATTTATAATTAGTTAAATAAAATTAAAACTTATTGAATAAGAATTTACTACATATAGAACAAAATGAAGACTACTTTTTGTATCTTTAACAAATTAATTAACTAAATTACAACATTGACATAAATTTGTTCTCAAGTTGATAAAATGTACTTGTTTGTGTACTTACAAAAAAATTGAACAAAATGACACAAAATTGATCTCAGTTTACAAAAAAAAAAAAAATTATTGAATATAATTTTTGTAGATGCACTCCCCTCTAGAATTTTCCTTTAGTTTCATGGATCAAATAAAGTAGTCTGATGATGCCAAGTAGGAGCGGATTTAAGATTTTGGTATTCGGTGGCCAGTACTATGCAACGCACAATTTTAGCTTTTATACTACATCAGGAGGCTCATCCTCACACATTTGTTAATATAAAATATGAAAAACATACATCAAAGAGATCGAACATAAAATTGAAGTCTGTGAATAAAAAAGTCTACATTGTTACTAGATAAATTTTACCTTGCCGCTAACTTCAAACTTAGCAACATCTGAATCACCTATCAGTGTTTACTATATCTTAATATAAAGAACTATTGAATCATCCAAGAACTCATCTCTCATCTTATTTTGAAGAGTATTTCTTAAGATCTTCGTAGTGGAGCAGAGAAATTACCTAAAATGAAGAAGAATCTTGAGGAGGAGAGGGGAGACGATCCACCCAAAAATTGAAATCTAATAAAGTGGACGGAGATTGAATGATCAAGAGGCAAGAACGTCAGAATGAGAAGTGTTTTAATTTGGTAAATATATATATCTATTTTTTTAATTATCCCAAAATATTTGGGTGGCCTGTGTAGTCCATGCAAGAATGGACTGGTTTTCTCACTTTTAATTAATAATCATAGACTACTTTTTTTAAAAGCGAAATGATAGAATAAGAAGTTGGTAAATCACAAAGGAGTACGCCGGCCAATGGCACACTTAATAGAAAGAACTCTCCATAAATAATCTACCATATTACATTGACATTCTGGTACCCAACATAGCTAAACATTCTAGGTGTAAGCTAAAGACTAAAGAAATCAAGGGCTCTACACTCGATCTAGTTATGCACTTCAAACTATATTAAAGTCATCCAACGCTCATTTACTTGTATCTTCACAAGTGCCACCAGATCCATCACAGCTTTCTTCTGCGAGACTCATGTTTGAGTTCCCCCTTCTTGCTTCCATTCGCCTCATTCACTAGTGTAGGAGTTTATTGACGAACAAACTGCTTCTTGTCTGTCGAAGATGCTTTACCTGCATGGGAGGCAATACCTTCCCCATGTGACAAAGGGAAGCACGTCGTCGTTCCAATATGACATAAGAAGCCATAGCTTTAGGTCGTCGTTCCAATATGACATAAGAAGCCATAGCTTTAGAGACGTCCGCCTGAATCGAATGGGCTTTGGTAAGCGCCCTAGTTGGGCATCAGAATGTGCTATTAAGCGAACCTGTAACATGCATAGACTACTTTAATTTATAATGGATTAATTTATGTTCGAGCAAAGAGTGTCTCATTTTATTTTATTATAAATTTTTTATTACAAAAAGAAGATATCATTAAACAAACTTCCCATCATGAATAGTACATGCACAACTAACAAGCAACCCTAACTTTAAGCAGAGAAGAAGTAACTAATCAGAACAAATACTACTCTTTAATAATGTTATTGCATCAAGAAAGGATCGCGAAAGATATGTGAGAATGAAGATGGATATACCCTTAAGCACGCAATTGTGATAAGTATGACATCATCCATGAATCACGTAATAAAAAAATGCAAGTAAGCCAACATCAATAGTGCCTAAATCATCTTCTTCATGCCCAAAACAGATGGGTTAGGAGTCTTCATCATAAAAAAGAGGAATTTCGCAATACTCTTCTTCTATTCTTTAGCACTAGAAGACAAGTAAAAGATCAACCAAACCTCTTCTGACAACCCAGACCAAGGAAAGATAAGCCAAAACTTGAAAAAGGCCCAAGAAACCCAAGAGTTCAATTTGGAGCCTAAAACCCATCTCTGGCCCCTGCAGCAGAGCAGCATTCCAGCCAACTAGATTTCCCCTACAGCTCATTGTCGCCTTCATTAGAGTCTCATCTAGGGACAACTATTGCTCTACCATCACGGAGTAGGAACACGCCACTACCTTGACTGCTTGTAGAAACGGTTTGACCCGACATCCAAACTTCCAAGCCACGCATGAACTTCCATGGCATCTTCCACTTATCCTATAACGGCTGCTCACCCAGAAAAGAGAAGTCCCTAACATGGTGGACTACGTCATTGGTCGCACGAAACAGAGAAGCAATGCCATTGACAAGCACTTTGTGGGGAGAAGCAACACAATAACAACTCTAAAAGAGATATGTGGCGAAAAGCTCGCCCTTGTCCATGAAAACTGACTGGTGACCTCAGACGTCGTCTACTTGATTAACAATGCCCCAGCTGCACATTGACATGTTAAGCATTGCGACTGGAGGTGGGAAGCGACGTCGAAGGATGTTGCATTGTCACCCTAGGGATTTGCGAGTGCAGAGGAGGCAATGAGAAACTTGGAGTGGCTATGGTTCTCATGACTACCTGTCCTTAGTATATTATGCATGTAAGCTATTTGGGTATTAAGTTATTAACAATAAGGTGAATGAAAAGGATTTAAGAGTTTAGAGTTTGGTAATCATAGGCTCCTTTAATAGCACTACCAAAATTCCTTTGTTAGCAGATGGACCAAATCCGTTTTCTAACAAAGGTTTTATGTTGCCTAAATACCATAGGCAACGCACATTCTGTTGCCTAAGATCCGTCTGCTAAGCGATGTCACGAAGCTGGTTAGGCAACGGAAATTACAAATTCTGTTGTCTAACAACCTTGTTGAGAGACGGATGTTATTCTGTTGCTTAACAGTAATGCATAGGTATATTATTTTCGGACGACAAAAAAATCCGTCGTTTTATATAATTTCTAACAGACTGAAATGTTTATTTCCGTCGGTGAACGTTTCATCCAGAAGGACAATTTATGGTGCAAGAATCCATCGTTTAGAGTACTCATTAACAGAAAGAAATTTTATTTCCGTCTGTTAATGAATAATCTAAAGGACGGAATAATTGTCACCTAATTTATAAACAATTCCATCAGTTAATAATCATTCCGTCTCTTAACAAGAATTAATAAAATAAAAAAATAAAAAATTGATTAAAAATAATATAATATTAATTTTAAATATTCACGATTTCTTTCAATAATTTAATATTGATTTTACGATTTCGATCGATAATATAATATAATATAAATACTGTACAAAAGAGTCGTCCCGATCGAAAACTACATAATGTACACGCAAATGATAGCTAGCTACACCGATGGTGTGGGTCCTCCGAGCCTGCTATCGCCATCATCCGGGCGTGACTGCTAAGATGGAGTAGTGGAAGTCGACATAAAGGAAGTAGGCATATGACTGGCCATCATTTGCATAAACTGCAACTGCATCTTCGCATGCATCTCTGCTCATAGACGCTCCTCGAAATCTCCAGCCTGCACGTCGGCTTTCGCCTGTATCTCGGCTAGACACCCCTCAGAGTCTCTACCTCGGTCCTCAAGCTCGCGGATTCGCGCCTCTGATTACTCCTAGACCTCCCGGATTCGCGCCTCTAATTACTTCTGGACCTCTTGGATTCGCGCTTCGACACCACCAGAACGAGTGCGCGACGTGGACGTCGACGTCAGAGTCAACTCTCGAACGCCAGCATGTTCGAGACCTCAAAACGCTGTACCACATCGAATTCAAAGCACCTTCTCGAACATTACTGTCTGGGTGGGCACATCCAAATGCCCGAGCTGCTCACGCGGAGTGTCTGAATTTTCTGCAGCTTTCTCAGCAAACTGCTCCTACCCAGGCCAACTGCGTTAACTTCCCCTACAATAATATAAACAATTGAAAATTAATAAAAAAAAAGACTAATATGATCAATAATTCTACCAAAAATTTGACATAATTTCTCCTTAAATATAAGGCTACCAAAAACCTGAACACACATAAAAATTCAACTAATATAGCACAAAAACCATTCCACATTCTCAATAAAACAACATATCACCACATAACCATTTTTATGAACTACAAGTTTGGATAATATATAAATTTCATCCGGTCACCATCTACTCTAACATATGTGCATACCGGGAACCCTCCGCCATATGTTTCGCCATCAAGTAACTGATTGTAGTTGACCCGAAGTGGTAGTTCGCATCCTTCTTATCCAGAATCTTTGCGTTCGCCTCTGACATTAGATGTTAGAAAAAAATATTATATTCGAAATTCTGCAAAATTTTGCAAAATTCCACTAATAACCAAAAAATATATATTATATTCGAAATTCCGTAACTTTTCGGAAAATTCCACAAATTTCCACAAACTACATAAATAACCAAACAATAAATATATTATTCAAAATTTCATAAATTTCCGCAAATTTTCGCAAAATAATATTTATATCCAAAAAATAAATATTATATTCGAAAAAGACATTACTAGAAATTTAGGGCTCCGATATTATGTTCAAATACACGAACCACTTCCATTGATCTTCCCGATGCGCAAACTCGAAGGAGGTCAGTTCCTTCTCCTGCATCTAATAGAGTACGTGGTAGACACTCTTCCACTCCCGATAACGTTTTGTCACTTTCTTGTCGATGTATTTGAACATCTCCGGGGTGTTTAGATAATCGAAATGGAGTTACAAAAAATGTAATTGACGTTAAATCTATATAATATATGTTAATTATTCAACTTCAATGTCAAACATAAATCCGTTGAAATACGCTTATCGAGAGAGCGTCGTAAACCTTTTCCCGCTTGATCTCAGGGAGGTCCTTCCAGGCCGACATAATTATCGCTAGCAACTGTCATAACAGTAACCAATTCGAATAAAAATCACAAAATTAAACCAAAATTCCGCAAAAATAAACGAAAATACTTAAAAATATCCTAAATAACCCAATAAAAAAAACAAAAATCACCGAGATTCACTAAAATTCCTCAAACATCACCAAAAATCATTAAAAATCACCAAAATTCATAAATTCAAAGGACCCGACCCCGATTTAGTTTCCTAAACCAGAATCATATCCTTTCCGAAAACATGAACTTTCAAAAATCATAAATTTCTTGGCAGAGTTCCATTATATCGCATAGTTACCATTAACCTGCAGCGGAAAATACACTTCATCCGATGCCACAAAAGCCAAACCGTGGGCACCAATCCCAACCGGATTTCTCAAAAACATATCATAACGTAAAGGAATAAACAAAACTGTACCTTTACAGAAATTCGAAAAAATCATGTGAAAATATAAACATAATACTATTCAAAGCGACCTCTAGTATATACATATATACACAACAGTAGGCAAACCTAGAAACCTACTGAGAAGGAAAAGTGGCTCGAATACTAAGCTTCCAACCTTGACGTGCGACACCTGAATCCAAACTGCAAACTGGGCATTGAAAACAAAGAGCCCAGGGAAAGACATATAAACTGTTAGAGTGAGTGGACGAAAATAAATGTCTTTCGCTGAATAAATATATATGTTTATAAAACATATGCGAGTCTAGATGCATAAAAATCACATGGTACACGAGGGAGACTCTAACTCCTCACACGTACAGAGCATGCATTGAAAATTACGCGGGGTCACAAATGGACACATCCACGCTAGTACAGTCTGAATCATGAGATCCTTGATCCCCACGTGATTCCAGCCAGAAATGCCTCAGATTAGGTTATCTGCTCCCTTCCCGGTCTCCGCCCCCCCCGGTAAACATCCTTGGGGATCAGCCGAGATGCTAAGTGTATTGATACAACTACTACTGAGACTATACTCTGTGTAAACCAAATCATAAAGGTTTCTATGCAAATGCATAAAACGTAATGTAAAAGCATACTCGTAATGCATAATTATAAAAGCATATTCGTAAATGTATAATCATAAAACACATGTTTGTATAATTCATAATCATAAGTGCATGCTCATGCTCGTAAAACATATATAAAAGACTCGCAACCAACAGTGAAAAGAAATGTCCAATCACAGACAAGCACAACGCTAAAACTCGCTAATCCCGTGATCCGGCAGAAGATCCCTCACCAAGCGTACGATCCCGATCTCTAAAGTTGTGGTCTGAAGTGGCCGGAATCGGAAAGTCGATGACTAGTCAACGGCGGTGCAAAACTCTTCGGTCAACGTCTGGTCAACAGTCCAATTTTGGTTAACTCGGCCCAAATGTGACTTTTCGACAATTTTACGACTATTTCGATATTTATACTCGTGACTAAAACGATCAACGGTCGAAAACGGATCGAAACCAATCGGATAAACCAATTAAATCCAATGGTGAGAAATATTCATAACATATTCATCGAACATCAGAAAAATCCTCGAAAAACTCCTACGAGCTCGAATTCATGTGCACTACAACTCTCGTGAAGAAACTCATATCAAATTCTCGCCCGATAATTTAGTCGCAAACAAGACCGCCAAATCGATTAATTACGACAAACTACGATTATACGTGAAACTAGCGAATTAAGCTGATTAACTATCATTTTCGGTTCGGGTTGTCACAAATCTACCCCCATTACAAAAATTTTGACCTCGAAATTTACATACCTACTAACTGAAAAGATGAGGATACTACTCTCGCATGTGCTGCTCGGTCTCCCAAATGGCTTCCTCCATTGAATGATTCTGCTATAAAACCTTCACAAGCGGAATCACTCTGTGCCTCAACTCCTGTTCACGTCAACCAAGACCCAATTTCGATGCATCCCTGTACACCACATACTCTCCACTATCGTCGGGTAGAGTTAGAACCGGTGCAGTAGTCAACTTCTCCTTCAAGAGTAAGTAACTCTCCTCACAAGCATCGGACCACTCGAACTTGACTCCTTTCTTCATCAATTTGGTAAGTAGAGTGGCAATCCGTGAAAAATCCTGCACAAAGCGCCGATAGTAACCTGCCAAACCCAAGAAACTCCTGATATCTGGTATAGTGGTAGGTCTACTCCAATTCAATACGGCTTCAATCTTGTCAGGATCCACGCTGACTCCCTCAGCAGATATCACGTGACCCCAAAACTTCACGCTACTCAACCAAAACTCACACTTGCTGACCTTTACAAACAACTGATTATCTCGCAAAGTCCGCAAAATAGCTCGCAAATGTTTCTTGTGCTGGCCCACACTCCCGGATTAAATCAGGATGTCATCAATAAATACGATCACAAACTTGTCTAGGAATCGCTTGAACACCCTGTTTATCAAATCCATGAAAGCTGCAAGGGCATTGGTCAACCAAACGGCAAACGGCATAACCAAGAAATCATAATGCTCGTACCGTGATCTGAAAGCTGTCCTGGGCACATTTGACTCTCTGATCCTCAATTGATGGTATCTAGACCTGAGATCAATCTTCGAAAAGACTGAAGCTCCCTTGAGTTGATCAAATAAATCATCAATCTGCGGTAATGGATACTTGTTATTCACCGTAACCTGATTCAGCTTCCGGTAGTACGTCAATACACAACTGCATGGAACCATCCTTCTTCCTCACAAACAACACAGGAGCACCCCACGGTGAAACACTAGGTCGAATGAAACCTTTCTCCAGCAACTCTTGAAGTTGAATATGTAACTCCTTCAACTCTGCTGGTGCCATACGATAAGGTGCCTGAGATATAGGTCCAGTGTCTGGTAAAATCTCAATGGTGAAATCAATCTCTCTGACTGGAGGAACACCTGGTAACTCCTCTGGAAATACATCTAAAAACTCAGAAACAACCTTAGCATCACCAATGTCTGGTACATCAACCTTTGTATCCACAACATGAGCTAAGTATGCCACACAACCCTTTTTTATCATCCGCTCAGCCTTCATCGCTGAAATCACACATGGCAGGGAAGTATTCTTCTCACCACGAAACAATATCTCTGGAAAACCTGGACGTCGAAAAACCACCTCCTTCTTGTGACAGTCGAACATAGTCCAATGTGTCTCCAAGAAATTCATACCCAAAATCACATCAAAATCGACAATATCCAACAACAACAAATCTGCGGCTAAAACATAACCTCCCACAAAGATCTCACAATCTCTATACACCCAACTAATATTCACAACCTCACCGGATGGATACAACACTCTCCACAACCCCGGAAGTGGAGATGCAGGCATAGTAGCAAAAGATGACAATCTAAATGATATGAATGAATGCGTAGCACCTAGATCTAGCAAAGTAAGTACTGGATAGCCAAAAACATACAACGTACCAATGACAACCTCTGGTGAAGTTCTGCCCTCATGCAATGACATAGCATGAACTCTGGCCTGTCCAGCTGGTCATCCACGCTGATTGCGACTCTGTTGTCCGCCCTGTCCAGAAGACTGTACTGGTCGAGCTCCAGAAGTAGTACCTCGATCTCCTCCTGAACTCTGTGCTACCTAACCACCAACATCAACAAACTGGACACACTCCCTCGCAAATTGACCCTCCTGGCCACAACGATAACAAATGGTAGTGCCCAGCTGACAAGGACCAAAATGATGCCTATTGCAAAAATTGCACAATGGATACTCCCTCTGTACAACAAAAGTGCCACCAGTACATCGAGGATAGCTAGATCTACTAGAACTCCCACTAGACTGTGGTCTCTATGGCTGATTCCTCCTCCATCTTTGATTCTGCCTAGCCGTACTAGCAGAATGTCTATAAGGTCTACTTCCAGATGATGATGTCAATCCGGAAGTGCCTAAACATAGCCTCGTGGAAGGTCCCTGACTCGGTCCACCTTCCTCGAATCGTCGAGACTGGAATCGCATCTGCCTCTCTCTCTCTATGTCCTCGCCTCGGACTGCAGTACTCACAAACTCATCAAAGTTGTCTCGAGGCATCATAGTCAATGTTCCCTTGATATTCAGGTTCAAGCCCAACTCAAATCTCCTGCACTTGGCCTCCTCTGAGGCCACCATATCATGAGCAAATCGAGACAAACAAGTAAATTTATCCCGATATTCAAGTACTGACATGCTACCCTGTCTCAGGTTGGTGAACTCCTCATACTTCCTCTGCTGAGTAGCCTGGTTGAAATACCTCCGCATAAACAAATCTCTAAACAATGTCCATGGATTATCAACCGGAACTCTGTCAGTGCTAACCCACCAAAAGTATGCATCAGACTCAAGCAAACCAACTGCTGCTACTGTCATCTGCTCAGGAGTGAAATAAAGATGCTCACAAACTCGTTCAACCTGAACCAACCAAGCCTCACATATCTCTGGATCAGCTGAACCCGAGAAAATAGTTGCTCCAACTGTTCTAGCTTTGACCACAGGGTCAAAACGCTCATCCAAAAGCAATACTCGTAAAAGCAAGTCATGCGTCCAGCGATCCTCATCAGGATCCACATCCCTATTGACACGGGAACCACGTCTAGGAGGCATCCTAATGATAAACGAAAAACAGTCACAAGGTATAATAAACGTAATCATGAAACTTCAGACATTTGAAAGCATACAACACCCGTAACATTGATGAGTAACCGCTGGCCAGTCGGGTCATCGCTCCAGACATGCTGTACATTCTCAAACACCCTTAGCATCACAACTACAGAAGTCTACAGAACCTAAAACCTAATGCTCTGATACCAAGCTGAAAGGACCCAACCCCGATTTAGTTTCCTAAACCAGAATTATACCCCTTCCGAAAACATGAACTTTCAAATATCATAAAATTTTTGGCAGAGTTACTCTATATCGCGTAGTTACCATTAACCTACAGCGGAAAATACACTTCATCCTATGCCACAAAAGCCAAACCGTGGGCACCAATCCCATCCGGATTTCTCAAAAACATAACATAATGTAAAGCAATAAATAAAACTATAGCTTTACAGAAATCCGGGAAAATCATTTGAAAATATAAACATATCCAGTATTCAGAGCGACCTCTGGTATATACATATATATAAATAGTAGGCCAAACTAGGAACCTACCATAAAAGAAATGTAGCTCGAATACTAAGCCTCCAACTGCGACGTGCGACACCTAAATTCAAACTGCAATCTGCGCAAAGAAAACGAAGAGCCCAGGGAAAGACATATAGACTGTTAGAGTGAGTGGACGAAAATAATTGTCTTTCGCTGAATAATATATATGTTATAAAACATATGCGAGTCTAGATGCATAAAATCAAATGGTACATGAGGGAGACTTTAACTCCTCACGCGTACAGAGCATGCATCGAAAATCCCACGGGGTCACTCATGGACACATCCGCGCTAGTACAGTCTGAACTACGGGATCCCTGATCCTCACGTGATTCCAGCCAAAAAGGGCCTCGGATCAGGGTATTTGCTCCCCCCCCCTCCCGGTAAATACCTCGGGTCAGGATAACAGTCCCCCCCCCCGGTAAACATCCTCGAGGATCAGCCGGGATGCTAAGTGTATCGATACAACTACTACTAAGACTGCACTCTGTGTAAACCAAATCATAAAGGTTTCCATGCAAATGCATAAAGCGTAATGTAAAAGCATACTCGTAATGCATAATTATAAAAGCATATTCGTAATTGCATAATTATAAAACACATGCTCGTATAAATCATAATCGCATATGCATGCTCATGCTCGTAAAACGTATAATAAAGACTCACAACTAATCAGCGAAAAGAAATGTGTCCACTCACAGACTTGCACATCGCAAAACGCGTTAATCCTGTGATCCGACGAAAAATCCCTCGCCAAACGAACGATCACGATATCCTGAATAATCATAAATACCACTGTTCAAAATCACAATTCAAAACCTTGAACCACATCTTGAGAACCAACCATTCCCAGAAACATATAACTCGAATATCGATAAAATCGTCAAAAATCAAATAAACATACTATAAAACCTTGCTACAAATTCCGATGCTCAATTCAAAATATAAACCTCACCACTGCGATCGGTGCGCGATTCCGAGCAAAACGACATAAAACTTGTTGAAAACCACCTCGGACGGAACTTCGCCGCGCACGGCGGCGCACCGGGCCGCCGAAAAACTCATTGGCCCAGAAAATTACAATATACACATGAATTTGAAGATCTCGACATTTCCAACAACTTTGTAGTTCAAAGCTAAGCCCAATTTTAACCGGAAAACCTCCAAAACTCACCGTGAAGTCGAAAACACTCGCCGGAATTCATTAACTCCGATCGGCCGCCGCCGGCCACGGCAAGATGCAAGACCACTTGGGATCAACTAACCATCCCAAGGGCTTTAAAAACCTTATAGGGTCGACCCCCAACTTGGCCGCCTCCGCCGCCACCCTCGCCGCCGAATCTCGCTGGAATTCTCCCAATTTCAAAACGTCATAACTTCTTCATCCTGTAACCAAAATGAGTGATCCACCTATCAAAAGAAAGAGGAGCTCAAGCCCAACAACTTTCATGAAGGAATGATGGCCAAAAGATGCCGAAATAAGGCACATCGAAGGCAACAAAGGCTCGACCCAAAATGATTCAATTTTGACCCGTGGTCAACACGGGTCAACGGCCCAGTTTTCCCAAATTGGAAAGTTTCCTTAAATTTCATGTATTTATACCGTATTTATACTGTACACGTACCATCCAAAATGAATCGAAACCAAACGGATAAACACGACTAAATCCAACGGCCGAAAATATTCATAATTTATTCCACGTAACTTGAAATAATCCCCCAGAAATTCCCACAAGCTCGAAATTAAATTCACTACAACTTTCGTGAAGGAACTCAAATCAAAATCTTGCCCAATAATTTAGTCGTTAACAAACCCGCCATATCGACTAATTACGACAAAACCGCGATTAATCGCGAAACTCTCAAATCAAGCCGATAAACATACCATTTCCGGTTCAGGTTGTCACACCAACACCAAGAGGGAGGTTACAATACCACTCATGATGACATGTTCCCCATTATCAGCTTGGCCAGTGACACTACAGAGATGGATATGTACAACATGATGCTACTCGAAACCCAGACCCCGATGTACCATGGATGTCCAGATAATGTGTTGCAATATATATTAGAGCAAGTTCAGATAAAAGTGAAGAACAAAGTTTCAGATAGTGAGTTTGATGAAATACATGAGCATATATGTAAGTTGCTACATGATCATCACAAAATTCCAAATACCCATTATAAGGTTAGAAAGATCTTGAGCAGTCTTGGCCTAAAGTACAAGAAAATTCATGCATGTTTAAATGATTGTGTGCTGTTTTACAAAGAGTATGAACATTTGGACTACTGTCCCGTATGTAACTAGTGTAGATATCAAAACCGGAATAGGATGAGTTCGAAGAAGAAAATTCCTGTGAAGGTACTTCGCTATTTTCCATTGATTTCCAGATTGCAACATCTATATATGCCTCTATACACAGTAGAGGTGATGAGATGGTACACGAAACAGCGAGTAGATGATGATGTGCTCTGACACGCAGGAGATGAGGAGGCTTTTACACATTTCGACAGGGAATTTGAAGACTTTGTAGCAGAGGTTCAAAATGTTAGACTCGGCCTATCTACAAATGAATTCAATATTTAGGGTAGTAATAGCGGTGCAGTCAGTACTAGACCAGTTATTCTCATGCCGTACAACCTGCCTCCGTGGTTGTGCATAAACAAGGAATTTAATTTCTTTACTCTGCTAATTCCAAGTCCTAAATCTACGGGAAAGTGTTTAAATGTCTACCTCAGACCATTAATCAACGAGCTAAAACTATTATGGGAACATGGAATTAAAACTTATGACAAGTTCACTAACATGATGTTCATGATGAGAGGGGCCGTGATGCGGACAATCAACGATTTTCCTGCATATGGGATGTTGGCATCTTGCACAACCAGAGAATACAATGGTTGCCCTGTCTATTTGGATGACGTTAACTCCAGTTGGTATGCGGAGAAGGTATGTTACTTGGGCCACCGTAGATGGCTTCCTCACAATCACCCGTGGCAACAGGATGAGGCTCATTTCGATGGGCCGATAAAGAATAATCCTAAACCCCGATAGTGGTCTGCCAAAGAGATTTTAGAGAGGTTGAAAAACTTCTATTTTGCTGTTTTGACCAACGACAAAGAAGTGAAGAAACTCAATCCACACCCTCTACATGATCTAAGCTATTGGTATCACAAGACTATTTTCTTTGAACTACCTTACTAGTCCAAGTTGAAACTCCGGAACAACCTTGATGTCATATCTGGGTATTAAGTTGAAGACTATAGATACTCCCAAAGCGCGAAAATATATTGAATCTATGAATTTGCGTCCTCACTTGTGGTTGAGGAGGGATAGAAGATGAGTGTACAACAAGATGTCAGATGCACTTTACATGGTGAAGCCGACACAGAGGGGTTATGTATTCAGTTGGTTTATGAGTGTTCATTATCCGTCTACGTATGTAGAGAATATTAAAGGAGCAGTTGACGAGGCGCAGCACAAGTTCATTTTTCTAAAGACTCATGACTATCACGTAATGTTGTAACGTCTGATTCTAGTGGTAATTCGACCATATTTTCCTCGTGACATCGTCCAACCAATAGTAGCATTGTCTAGATAGTGGAAGAGGTTATGCGCCAAAAAGTTGAAGAAGTTAAATGTCCTTGAACTACAATACAAAATAGTGCACATCCTTTGCAAACTAGAGAGAATTCCCCTCCCCTACTTTCTTTGACATCATGATTCACCTCATGATCCACCTACCCGAACATGTGCTCCTTTCTGGTCCGGTCCACTTCACTTAGATGTATCCTCAAGAAAGGTACGTACAATTATTTATAACGGTTGTTCATCATTTGCATTTCTTTTTTTTTTTGTTTCTACTGTTCTTCACATTATTAACTCTATGATTTTACAAACAACTCGGAGAGTATAAAGGATTTGTGAAAAAGAAATCTGCCTCAGATGGCTCCATAGTAGAGACATACTTAATGCATGAATGTATTACCTACTACAATAGGTACCTCAAGGATCCGGTCTAGGCAAATCCAAATGTCCGCCACAATCTTTCAGTCGTCATAATTGTTGTACGACTGTTTCGAGGAGTATTAAAGGAAAGATTAACCAGAGAAGAACTTGTCGAAGCACATTGGGTAGTGTTGCGAGACTTTAACGAGGTTGACCATTACATAAAGGAATAATATGCGTACATTCAGACGATAAAACCGAACAAGAGTCGTGTCTGGGTTGAAAAAATGCTTAAGAAGAAGTTCTTTGATTATCTCCGACAATGGGTATGTATGTGTAATTAATTTAAAACTTTTTCTCACATATATAGTATATATGTGATTAGGCTATTTAATTGAAATTGATAAATCCGGATTTGGGAATAGGTGTCCACAGTAAATTGGAAGGACATTTAGTGTTTGTTCATGCGAAATGTTTTGCCTCAGTTTGTGCATGCAGGTTTTTGGTTCCCTTTATTTTTAGGGGAAACTATGTCAAATTTTCGGTATAAATAAAATACACATTTATATATTCTTCACATTTTTGCAGATGAATGATCTATAAAAATCTGATCACCACGAGGGGTGGTGGTTGTGGGAAAAACACATGTTGGCCCATAAGCCGGTTAAGCACTATATTTACCCCGGTTGTTTTGTGAATGGAGTAAAGTTTCATTCATTGGTCCTAGATGAAGGAAGATACATACAAACAATGGGATCGTAGTTGGGGAAGGCGATGTTGTCTATTACGGAGTTCTTGAACATGTCGTTGAGCTGCTATACGGGAATGATATCAGCGTTTTCAGTTCAAGTGCAAGTGGTTCAAGTGTACCAAGAAAAATATCAGACTTTTATCAGTCGATACAAACTTAAGCTGGTATAAGGATGAACCATTTGCACTTGCCGTCTTAGTTAGGCAGGTATTCTATCTAGATAATCTGAATGTTGGTGAAGGCTGAAAAATAGTAAATCAAATGTCTCACCAAGGAATATGGAGTGCCACGATACTTGAAGGGACGTCCGCGACAAATATTGAAGCACATAGAGATGATTCATATCAAGAGCCTAATACTTCAGTCATCCCCGACATAATGAAACTTGTTCGGCATAACGAACGCTTACCCCTGATTGATGGCACCACGGATCTTACTCCAGAGGAGATTAGAGAGTTACTGCAGAATGCCTCAGATGTTGAGGAGCTGGAGGATAATGACAACGACGTCAGATACAATTCAGACAATATAGAGTATGATGATGAGGAGTAATCAGATGATAGTGAGGATGATGATTCAGATGATGATGATTATGAGGATGAAGATTGATATGAGGCCAGACTACTATTTACATTAGAAATTAATTAATTAAAGTCACTATATATATGTAAAGAGGTTTATATTTTTGAATTAAAGGGTGTATTTGATGATTTGTGTACGTACATGCAAAGAGCCAGATGAATAAAATATTCTTCGAGGTCAACATGCCTATAGCGAAAGACGGTGAGTGCACCACCGTAACATTCCCAACAAGTGTTGGTACGTAGGAATGTGGCCGGGTGATGTGTGTGTGTGTGTGTGTGTGTGTGTGTGTGTGTGTTAACTAATTTGGTTTTTTGGTATTTCTCGACAATCACTGGGCCAAGGAAAACTGGAAGTCTGCAGAGGGATCGGAGGAGATATCAGAATCGACTTTTGATTTCGAATTCTATAAGATTATGAATCAGAAGGACTCGCATGAAAAATGCCAGATGGTTATGATTGAAATAAAATTACGTTTGGAATTTTTTTATAAAAAAAAAGTAAATAAAAATGAGTCTTGGTCGACGAAAATGGATTATTTCATTGTCTAAGGTGTACTTAGATGACGAAAATATTTATTTAGTTGGCTAAGTAGCACTATCTAGAGGACGCTAAAAACGTCTTCGTCATCTAGGTGAACTCTAACCCTAAATCCTAAACCCTAACACTAATCCTTTTACTCTAAACCTTGAAACCTTAGATGACAAAACCACATGTTTGTCGTCTACGTGAGTACTTAGGCGACGAACCCACTCATTTTGTCGCCTAAGACTAATTTTTTTGGCGGTTCAGTGTTTTGTGTCAAATTTTTCGGGGAACATATAAAACAGACATAGGTGACGAAACTATTTTTTTCATCACCTAAGTGAATCGATATATCCCAAAATTGGATCGACTTCGATCCAATTTTCTCACATTTCCTCTCTCGATCTCTCTCCCTACCTAAATCCTCAATTGTCCAAAACGCCGTCGCCTCCTTTTCTCCTCTCCCGGAGCCCCAAAATGCCGCCGCCCAACGCCGAATTCCTCTCCTCACACCGCCAGTTTCCCTCTTCTCTCCTCTCCCGTGGCCTTTCTCTCCTTGCCGCCACCGCCTTCTCCTCTCCTCTCCCCCGCCGCCGCGCTCTTCTCTCCCAGTTGCCTCGCTGCCGGCCAGATTCTCTCTCTCTCCTCTCCCTCGGTCTCCCCTCCCCGTCGGTATACCCTCTCTCTCCTCTCCTCTCCAAACCGTTTATATATATAGTATATATGTTTGGGTAATATATATATATGTAATAGATTAATAATATTTGGTAATATATATTAATTAATATAATATATATGGATTAATATATTATATTTGGATTAATTTTGGTATATTGCTGTTATATATATATTGATTAATTTAGGTATATTATATTAATGTATATTAATTTTGATAAATTGGATAAATTTGGCTATATTTGTGAACTTTGAATTTCTGGATAAATTTGGATATATTTGTGAAATTTAGATATATTTGATGAAATTTGGATGACTTATGATGAATATTGAGAGGACCCGACCCTAGATTAACTAGTAATCTAGGATCAAGCTCTAACGACTGACCCTAATCTACGAGTTTCTGTGAAAATTTTGACATAACTTCCCTTATAAAAGAGGCACTCAAAAACCTGCAAGGAAAACTGACACTCCGCAGATAAACCCACAAACAATATCGTTGACCATCGATGTCCATCCGGATTTCTCAACATAAAACTGGAATCAAAACTTATACATTATTTAGAATTCAAAAATATAACTCCAGTAAATACACTGATTCATAAACAAAGAAACTCAACTCGACAACTATACGAATGACAACCTATTCGCAAGAGTCTCACTAAGATGATACTACAGAACTAGTATCCAAGGTGATTTCAATAACACAAGAGACATACTGACAGTGAGCTGGAACCTACTGCTGAAGAAATTGACTGGTGGACTTGACGCCCTCGACGACATCCAACACCCTCATGATACACACTACAATCTGGGCAAATAAAACTGAAAAGCCCAGGAAAAAGGCACATAAATTCATAAAAAATGTTAGAGTGAGTGGACAAAAATAATCCAAAAAATATATATAAAATCTCGCATTTCTGTAAATAATATCTCTAAATCTGGTAGCGATTCTAAAATACTAAAAATACAGTATAAAAGATACGTCGAGGGGGAATTCCTGACCCTTCTCGAGTATCGTGCTCAAGTGGAGGCAGTGGCTGGGGTTTTCTAACCTCGAGCCACTAAAGTTGTCCGGTGATTCATGACACAAAGACGACTTGAATGCCAGGGAGTAAGTGCTGCTACTTCCCTGGAGCCACTCGGGGATCGGCCGAGTAACCAATGCATCGACGCACAACTAACTTAAACAAGCCTCCAAAAATATATACTGAATACTGAAAGCACAAACTGAACTGAAACTCAAAACTGAACTGAATATAATAATAAATAGACTCGCTAATCAACTGTAAAAATAAAGTGTCCACTCAGAGGTTGCCGGGATAAACATAAAGCTGAAACACAGTCGATCGGCACTATTATTCATCTGATACGCTTGCTAACTCATGATCCTGAAACCACGATTAAAATAATATTTGATCATCGGAGTTCATACTGAATAGCAAAGATCGTAATCTGGTGAGTAATAACATCGAGAATCTCGTATACTCGAATAACGTAATTTCTGTTTAATTACTGACTCAACCAAATTATAAATTCAATTCCCTGTAATCCCTCACTTTTAAGAGTCGCAAATCAATCTCAAATATCAAACAACTCGCAAATAAACAGATAATCAAAGCATCCTTTAATATTGTCGTGAATTAAACTGATCATTGTCTGACTAGTACTCGCCGAAATTTAACAAACTCAAATCCGAATAAAAACTCCACCATTGCGTTCGACACATGAAAAAGAGCGAAATGACATAAAATTTGTCGAAAATTCCATCTCGCTGGAGCTCCGCCGTGCACGGCGGCGCGTGGAGCCAGCGGCCGCCGCTGCCGGCAGCAAGAATCCCACCGGCTCAGAATTCTTCAACCTATACATTATTTTGAAGATCTCAAAATTTCCAACAACTTTGTAGATCAATGCTAAGCCTAACTTTAACTAAAAAATGTCCAAAACTCACCGTGAAGTTCAAAAACCATCGGCCACCACCGGGCATGGCAAGGGCCAAGACCGGTCCGAATCGGTTGGTCTCTCCTTGGGCTTCAAAACCCCCAAAAATTTGCTCCTTAAAGCCTCCGTCTTGAGCTGCCACCAACGCCGCCGATTCCGGCCGGTTTCAGCCAATATTCACCACGTTCCTCCGCCGTCCTCTGGTCACCAATGACTGTGATCCACCACCCAAATTGAAGAGGAGGTTGAGCCCAACCTTTCTCATCAAGGAATCAAGGCCAACGGTGGCCAGAATAAGGCACACCGTCGGCGAGAAAACTTTGTGGCAAAACGAGTTGGTTTGACCCGTGGTCAACAAGGGTCAAACCCAGTAATCCCAAAATAGAAACTTTCCAAATTTGACTTATATTTATACCATATAAATACCATACACATACCAGCCCAAATCAACGATTCAAAACAAATCTGATCAAGATAGGACGGTTACGATTAAATCAGCAATAATAATAACACTTTTATATATTTTCACTTACCGACTTCAGAACTCATAAAAATATTGCTCACTTATCCAAAAAACTCCCCAAAAATTCACATGAGCTCAGAATTAAATACTCTACAAATCTCGTAAAGGAAGTCAACACAAATTCTCGCCTGGTAAATTAGTCGTTAACAACCCACGCGATACCACTAATTCGCGATAGTTCTATTTCGTGCTGATTTATATGTAGATTTTGGTTCGGGTTGTTACAAATATTATACATTTTTTTAGCTTAATTATGGCACCAATGAAGAGATGCATAGCTGCAGAGAAGGAGGCCAAACACGAAGCCATTGCACAAGCTATGGGTTGGCGGTAGGTTTCAGAGGACACTGTTTCAAATTCTCCGCAGCAATCTTCGGCTTCGACGACTGGCCACATCCCTTATGCTCCACGTATATAGGCCTCATCCTTTACGGATGAAGCAGACGGGGCTCGATCTTCTAGGGCGTCAAAAGGTCTGGATGAGTCGGTCAACGACTCGATTATCTACAGCGTTCGGCGTAAGGTCAAGAGGTAGCCATTAGACCTGGTTCCGAAAAGGAATCGGGGACTTGGAAAAGCGTCAAAGGCAAATGCATAAATAAGTCGATGGGGAAGAAGATCGATCGAGGGGTGTCGTATGATGAGTTCACCTGAGATACTCCGTCCGCGCAGCTCGGGAGTTTGACCTCGCACACCATCGGCTCAATCATATGGAACAACATCCGTATGGTTGCCTCTTTGTGGAACAAGCTGCCCCGACTCGAAAAGTTGACAGTGTATCGCGAACTATCGGTAATACTGTTTAATATTATTTCTTTTTTATAAGTAATTACAAAACATAAATGCATAATTTCTAGAATTTTAATTTGTTATTTATGTTTCTAGATAAATTTTGGAATCTCTGGCTCAGCAGAGATGATGGCTGATATAGAGGAAACGGCTGCCCACATTTATAAGGACTGGAAGTACGACCTCCACAAGTACTACCAGTGACATGACACCTCGCCTACCCCTCTGAAACTCTGGAATGTTAGGGAAGAGGAATAGTAATGGTTGGTCGGACACTTTGAGTCCGACAAGTATAAGGTTCATATTTATTTTCTTTAATATAATGAAAATTACATAATATATTATTTTTAACCATTATTTATTATTTAATTATCTTTGTTGTGTACGTAACACACAAGGTCGGAGGCCAACAAGGGAAATCGGGACAAGAAGAACAAACACCATGGATCGGGCTCGCAAATGTTCATTTACATCGTGAAGGAGCACAAAGATGCGGATTCGAAGCATTGCTTTCTTGATGTCAGCATGCAAGCTTATGTGAAGCCCGATGTCGTCAATTAAGCGAGTTAACTCAGGGTAAGTAACTCATCTTTCTAAAATCAATTGAATTTACTCGTACTTTCAAAGCATATCAAAATTTAGTATAACGCTAATTGCATTTTTAAGAAATTGAATTACGATTAGGATATAATTTAGTTAGGTTGTGCTACTGGAATATGATTTTGAACTTGAATTAGGTTATGCTTTAGTTTAGTTGGTTGAATTATGATTTTCAACTTGAGAAATTCGGATGGGAATCGATGCCCACAGTGTAATTGTGTTTTTGGAATTGGTTATTCGAAATGTAATATTGCCTGCAGGTTTTTTAGTTTTCTCCAATTTTAGGGATAATTATGCCAAATTTTTGTTAGAAATGAATATTTATGTATTCTTCACATGATTAATTTTAGGAGAGGTTGATACAACTGGCCGAGGAGGAATTAGCGGCGACCCAGATGGTCAACCCGGAGATGACGCCTAAACAGGTGCCTCCCCTGTCTATGTAAAGTCAGATCACTATTGTTGATGTTGTTTATGGTCGTCGACCTTGTAAGGAGGTTCGTGGGCTTGGACGGACGATGCACAAAGATTTTTCTGAGTCATCCGCATCGTCAACTCGTCGCGGTTGAGATGATTCCGAGGCGCTCTGTGCCGCCCTTGAACGGGGTCGATTGGCACAGGAGTCGGGCGATTGCGCCTGAGAGTATTTGAGGTCGGTGGAGACACGGTTTGAAGCTTACAACCGTAATATCTAGGAGGCCTGCAGGAAAATTTGGTTGTTTATTCCAGATGTTGATGACGAGTGTCGTTTCCCAACCACCCACCCCCCTCCCCCCGAGCCCACTCCTGGTCTCAACGACGACTATCCGAGCGGCGGTGCGATTCCTACTCTTACTCCTAGTTTACTTTAGTAGTTAGTTTCGTTATTTTATTATTATTTTTATCGATGTATGTACACTTTTTATATTTAATGAATATTTTATTAATATAATTAATAGATTATTATATAATTTTAATTTAATTTAATTTATAATTGAGAAAATTAACACAAAATAATAATAAAATTAAAAATTCAACCTTGGGCGACGAATTAACATCTTGGTTCGTTGTCCTAGTGAATCACTTAGGCGATAAAACGTTCGTCGTCTAAGTGTATACTTAGGCAACGAAACACAGATTGTTCGTCGATTAAGTGTAAATTCAAAGAACTCCTAGTACAAGCAAGAACAATTTGATCCCACATATGAAAGTTCTCCAAGTTGTGTCTCAAAGCTGCAATCTTGTCTGCGACAAAGTTGGCTTCACGAAAGGCATGGTGAAAGCTAATCTCAGTAAACTTCATAGCTATGCTCCTAATCTCTTCAATGATAGTCTTCAGATTCCAGGGGACTGCACAAGCACCATTGACAAAATTTATGATGAAATTCGAATCCCCTTCAACCCCAATCTTCACCTTGCAAGGTTGAGGCTGTCCAAAAGGGCAGATGCTTCAACAACTAGGGCAGTGGGTTTACCAATTTTTTTGGCCCCTGCAACCAAAGGAATACCATTATAATCTCTAATAATGAAGCCAAAAGCTGCATCTCCTACTCCAGCACTTAGAACTGATCCATCAAAATTAGCTTTGATAAAACCCAATGAAAAGGCTTCCAAGCAATTACTATGGCAGATTGATCTTTCTTCTGAGGAAATGGATTACTGGCCAAATAGTCTTGAAAAATGGTGGCAGCAGCCATGGCTATAGTAGACGGATGACATTTGTCATTTCTGAAGATGATTCCATTCCTGGTTCTCCAAATCTGCTAACATATAAATAAACATTTCTCAAGGAAGCAAGGATCAGGATGATGAGTTGTAAACAATCCTTTCATTTTTTTCAAGATAGTGTCATTCTAGTTAAAGTAATTTACATTGAACAGTCTCCAGACTTCTTAACTTCCCTTATTCAAGGAAAGAGAAAAGAAAAGTGTGACTCACACAATTAGCAGCATTGTCAGTAATTACTTGAACCACATTTTCATGTCCAACCTTCTTGATACATTCTATGATCATGTCGGCAATCATCTCACCACTTTTTACTTCATCTTGAGTGTTTACTGCCCTCAACATCATAGGACAAGTTTCATTTGCAGCAATGATGTTGAAGATGTGTCTCCTCTGTGGATCAGACCAACCATCACTACACATACTCACTCCTTTTGTCTTCCATGTCTTTTTAAGTGGCACCAAATGTTGCTCAATGTTCTTCCTTTGATTTTGAAGAAGTGTTGTCCTCAAAGCATTATAACTCGGTGGAACATATCCTGGAATGTTAGAAGCACGCATGTAGGATTTACGGTAGTAAGGGTTTCTTGCGAGGTTAAACGTTAAACCACCCGTGTAGAACATTCTAGCTACCTCACCATCACATTGCTCCCTTTCATGGTTCTTAAATGCTTTATCCAAAGCTACTCCTAATCCTTTTCTCTTCTTTTGATCTGC
Source organism: Geum urbanum (assembly GCA_946800695.1). Classification (NCBI taxonomy): domain Eukaryota; kingdom Viridiplantae; phylum Streptophyta; class Magnoliopsida; order Rosales; family Rosaceae; genus Geum; species Geum urbanum. Next base: position 32,454,515 of record OX327000.1, on the reverse strand, counting down.
TTCCTTTGTTGCTGGAAATTTGTAGCTCATATCATAATCAAGGGAAGAATCCTCAGATTTCCTTGAAGATGAAGGCAATGGCACTGATTTAGGAGATTTATCTTTTAGCCTCTGTTTGTACTCACTTAGTAACTTGCTCATATTCATATGTTGTTGAGGGCTGACTTTGATGTAACTTTTGATTCATCTTCCACCGTCATTTAGAAAATGTGTCACAACTCTACTGTGAGATCCTACATAGGTAAGGTTGCAAAACTTGCACTGAAATATCCAAGATCCTCCTCCAGGCAACTTCTTAATCTTATTAACAAATATCCACAAAGGAGCTTTGACATCTACTCATTCAGGTTCAATAGGAGGCTCATCAGACCCAGCATTGACGCTCCCTGTAGAACTATTAGGAGCAGCAAGTCCTTGACTCATATTCTCTAAAAACAAAATATTTAAACATATATATGCAACATGAACCATATTCTCAAATAATATACCAGAGTCATCTAAAAATTCAAAGCACAAGTCCAAATAATATATCCTTCAAATAAAAGAAGAATATATTTAGCTGCACTTCTGATCAGTAAATGTGTTACTCTCTGTTGATGTATCAAAGCAAATCAAACCTAGCTAAGTGGTGGCATGCGTGTGGAGCTGTGTTGAGATGTCAAATGATAGATACGATTTATCCAATCCAACTTGATTCAGAACCCAAAAACACAAAAGGGTGATGGACTTGACCATGTGTGGGTTATTTGCTGGTTCCAGGTTTCACATATGACTATATGAGAGTGCTAGCTACCTATATAATCATGCCATGATAATGTATAGCTAACTAGGGCTGCATAGTTAGATAAGGTAAACTGGTTGGCTTTCGCAGTATAAGAGTCTCACAAAAATACAAAGAGTGATATATGCAATGGGTCAAGGAGAGAGGAGTTGTTACAGACGAGAAAAGAAAGATAGAAAAAAAAAACTATATATAGTTCTGTAATATTTCCAAGATGTTATCCAAAGCCGTACGTATATTCCCAACCGATCTAATCACTGATTCTAGCCTCATCTTAATAACAATAGACATCGATCAAGACCTAATCGAATTTCCAACCAAACCTAACCTAAATGTTCGATCAAATAGGAACATAACAATTAGAAAGAATAAAGGGAAGCAAAGAAAACGACCTTATGCAAAGGTGAACCCAATTGGAAGATCTAGAGTCGGAATTGGAAAATGATGCCCTCACGCTGTTCCTAATCAGAAGAACATGGTGTCTTGAGACTTGAGAGGGCTAGGTTGGGCTGAGATGATGTTAGAATAGAATACTCAGCACTTCAGGACTTTCTAATGAAAATTTGACAATTATGCCCTCACGCTTCCGATTGAATTTTAATTTGACACTTTCAATGTCAGAACACCTTCTAAATGAAGCTTCTGTGCTTTTTAGAGTGTGAGAATGGCTCCCCAAAAATAAAAATAATATAAAGAATTTAAAACGAAAAAAGTGAGAATAACCTAGAAAGGAAGGATATGCTTGGTTTAACTTGTGGCGCCAAAGGAGAGTGTCTCCCAAACACACGATGACTCTCTGCAACTCATTTCTCCTCAAAACCCCAATCTTCCCTCATTCCCATTTCTTCACACTCCAATTCCTCACCAAACCCCACCTCCCCATATTCTCTCTTTCCTGCTCCGCCAACGACGACAATGTCATCCGCAGCAGTGAGCCCAAGAACAAGAAGAGGCTCTCGGACCAATCCTCCTGGGAGGCCAAGGACTCCACGGGGGAGGATTACTTGTACAGGCTGGGCAAAGAAGCCGATAACATGAACATCGCCGTCGGAGCCCGTGCCGGTATCGTCGACGATCTCTTCGTCGGAGAATTTCTCGGCAAAGACTCTGATATCGTCTTCGATTATCGCCAGAAGGTCACAAGGTCTTTCCAGTACCTCAAAGGCGATTATTACATTGCGCCTCTCTTCATGGTAAATTTTTATCTTCATTTCCTTATTTTGTTCACAAAAAAAAAATCTAATTTTTGGTCTAGCTTTCATGTGTTTACTATGAATTTCTGGTGACTTATATTGTGTTTTTTTGTTTTCTACAGGATAAAGTGGGTAAGTTATATTGAACTGGGCGAATTGGTTACGTAACAACTGTAAGAAATTGTTAAAATTAACGAATGTGGTTTCAGATTTTGTATTCTTGATCTGATTTACAAAAGTTTACAATGCAAGGCATTTGATGTACACTAGAACTAGTGTCAAATACAACATACCATATAAGATGAATTTGTTTAAAGAACGTAATGCTACTAAAACCTCACTTATAACATGTCATTCTATATAGGGCTTGCAATGGAGATATTCATGTTGTTGACTCATTCTTTCTGGTACTGAATCTGTTACTGCTGATTTGATGGTTTCACGATTTGACTTTGTTTGGATTCGTTGAGCTCATTAAAGTCTAATATTTATGTATTATTATAATGTGTGATCTGTTATGTGTTCTTTTCAAGTGCAGTGTGCCATATGGCGAAGAACTACCTTGCTCATACACTCAATACCAAAGTTCCATTGATCCTAGGTATATATAGTCACCTCAAATTTTTGCTGGTAATTGTGAAATTCCTGTCTGACTTAACTTCATGGGATATTCAGTCCTACATATATTTGATCAAAATGTAATCTATGATTTTGCTGATATATTTTTTGTCTTTATTGTTAATTTTGGCTGTTTTGAGCATCTTTTAGGTCATTCATATCTAGTCAATTGATTTTACTGTTTTATATGTGGCAACACTAGGATCCTATTCTCAAGTGATTATATTCACATAGAGTTCTGTGAAAGTTGAACAATCTATCATACAGGTATTTGGGGAGGAAAAGGCCAAGGAAAGTCATTTCAGACTGAACTTATATTTCAAGCTTTGGGAGTTGAGCCTATTGTTATGTCTGCTGGTGAATTAGAATCAGAAAGAGCTGGTACGATGAGTTTGTATATTTTCTTTCTATGTGTGCTTTTAACTCATCTCAATGAAGTTTAGCAATGCGGCCACACTAATATGTAAAATTCAATAGCCTTGTTTTTCCCCTCATTTTCTGTTTGGCAAATGAATTGCATTCTGTACATAATCAAAATCTCTATCACAGGAGAACCAGGAAAATTGATACGGGAACGCTATAGAGCAGCTTCTCAAGTTGTCCAGAACCAAGTTAGAAGCTCTACCACTTTCACTGTTATTATATGTATGTCTTGTGATATAAAGTTAAACTCTAATGTTTCACTGGCATGCAAAATTTTTTTAATTTTTTTTTTTGCGCCAATTATTGATTGACCTCTTGTCAATATTGGGGTGGTCTATGAAGAGTGCTTAAGACTTATGTGATGTAATTTTGTGTTTGTATGTATGAAAGAGCATAGTATATTCTTTGAAAATAGGTAAAGAGGCACTTTAAGGCAAAAAAATTAAGAAGCAAACTACCTAAGTGAGCAATGGCATATTTAGCTTTTTACACTTTAGCTAACGAGAAACACCATAGAACCAAATTCAGAAATTGAATAGAAATGGATGTACAACTTCCCCCTTATACACACTAGTCCCATCTTAGCAAAAGTTGAGCCAGAGCAGTGCTTATGTATTACAGTAATCTAGTCCACTCTCACCGGTTATGTTACTAACTCTCACCTCTTAAATTTGCTTCTTGATAAATAAAGATTGACTAAAAAAGAAGGTTGTGCATCCCTCAAAGCATTGGAACTGCCATGTAGCACTCACAAAAAAATTGTATTCACAAAGATAACAGAACCACCTTTTACTCTCTTTATATGTTCAAAAATGGCAATGTCATCAACTGTTTGCGAATTGTTGGATGCTCCTTTCCTACTGTCTGTTTAGATATTTATACAGCTTCTACTTTTCTTGACTATCTTAGGGCAAGATGAGTTGTCTGATGATCAATGACATTGATGCTGGTCTTGGTAGATTTGGTGAGCATTGTTTGATTTAGACCGCATAATTTGCAACAATTGAGAAAAAAAATACTTTGGAGAATATTAACCAACTGACAGCAGTTTTTCCTTTTCTCTCTTTTTCTGGCCTGGGTTATATTTTAGTAGACACGTAAAATCACAGGCACAAATTCTTGAAGTGACCTTGCTGATTTTATTCATCTCCTTAGATATAACTGAAAAGTGCTATTGTTGATTCTGTTCTAGGAAACACTCAGATGACAGTCAATAATCAAATTGTTGTTGGAACTTTGATGAATCTATGTGATAATCCTACAAGAGTTAGCATTGGACAACAGTGGCGAGAATCAGATATTACGAACAGAATTCCTATCATTGTCACAGGAAATGACTTTTCAAAGATTTACGCTCCCTTAATCCGTGACGGAAGGATGGAAAAGTTTTACTGGTTTGTGATTTTGTGATAATGATTTTATTCCTTCTTTATAATTTATAATATTCCCTATAAGAGTAACACATACATTTCTTTTCCAATTGGAAGTCTCATTTTGTTGGGGAGTCAATTAGCTTCCTCTATGAGCTTAGTGAGATAGGTGTCACTTGTAGCTTTTACTGATTTAATTTTTGCCTGAACCAGGATATAAACTAATCACAAGAGAATAGGGACTGACCTGTCAACTACAATAGAGAAGAACTGGCGTTCGCCAGTTTTTCTAATGAATTTTGTGTATTGCATACAAATGATACAACTGCAAAGACTGCTGTTGGTGCTATATTGCTCAACCATAGTATGGCTATTTCAAATGCATAATATCTTTAAAACTATGACTTTTTTGTACCATATCACATCACACAGCATGGGCTCTATACTTCTAGTCGCTTATACAATAAATCTGAAACCTTTTGTTTTCACTGTCAAGCAAGAGTTGTTGAACTATGCCATCCTTCTGATAAGTTGTTGTGAACCAGGCAACCTAACCGTGAAGACATCATTAACATTGTTAACAGAATGTATGAGAAAGATGACATATCTATGGATGAAGTCATACATATAGTGGACACTTTTCCAAACCAAGGTACCACTCTGTTGTCATTTACTTATCAAATAAACCACTGCAATTTTATCATATGGAGGGAATAATCTCGGGTTAGTGTTCTAGCCCTCTTTCTATGCTCATCTGTTTCCATAGGATGTTCATTAAGGATGAAAAGTAACCCGCAGGTCGATGCTATTTTTTCTATATACTATGAGAAATATATATTTCTGTGAGAAGATATAAAATCTTCTCGTTGTCCTAGAATAGTTTTGGAGATTTTTGCATATTACTTTTCACAGATATTTGTTTTCTACTTTTGGGCAGCACTGGATTTCTATGGAGCCCTACGGTCTCGAACTTATGACAAGTCGATTTCTAAGGTATATTATATGCTGAGTGATTTAACCAAAAGAAAGATATTATAATCCAAATATGCTACTCTTGCAACCTATTTTCAACTATGGCAATTGCAAGGGTTAGGTAGTACATATTTTCTTTTGTAACCAATAGAATTGTGTTTATACAAAGGTCTTACATATTGACATTCAAAATTTTAATATCTTAATGTTCAATTATTACAATTGACATAATTTCTGTAGGGAGTAGGTAATATCTGAAGTAGGAAGTTACATCGTCATAAAAGTAGAATTGCATCAAATTATTGCTGCAGATAATGAAATTGCATTGGAACTCTTGTCTACTTTGTCCTTAGTTTTACATGGTGTTGAAAACTTTATTATGAAGAAGCTGGAAGATGCTCTAGCTTCTGCCATTTCAGAATGAATGAGTGAACAATTATGCATAGACGTATGGAACTCTGCAGAAGACTAATTTTGAAATCTTTATTAGAGGTCATACGCCGACCACAATCATTTTAACTGCAAGTGTGTTGATAACAATTTCCCTCCAGTCTACAGTAATATTTATAACTGTTTAGAAGTTAAAGATTGTTCTAGGTTACTTCGTTTGAAATTGATGTTATATAACAGATCTGTTTCTATGAATCTTGATTAACGTATTGCATATTTGTTGGCTAACTGCTTTCATTTTCTCTAAAGTGGATTGATGATATTGGAGGTGTTGAAAGCTTAGGGAACAAACTTCTGAAGCAGAGAAAGAATGGCACTCTTCCTGTATATACTCCTCCAAAGGTATTGTAGTCCATTATTAACAAGCGTTTTCTTTTTAAACCAAAAGATATAACCAGGCTTTGCATTACAAAGACCGGTCATCTCCTGCTAGAATTTGAGAGCAAAATTTTGTATATATTTAGCTGATAAATATATTTATGACATGCGTTGCTTCTGTCATGTTAGCATTTTGCTGGTCTGTATTAATATAAGATTGCTGTTTTAAACTGAACTGGATATTGATTATCCTTCTCTTTGTTTTGTCATGTTTGGATTGGGGAATTGATATAGTTCTTGAATTATAATTGAAGTCAATGTCTATTCTCGCCCCTTCAACGTCTGTCAATTGTTTCCATTGAGCAGAGGGGAATTTTGTTAAAGATTGTCTGTCAACATGTTCTACTTTTCTTCTTTTGGTGGCTTGCATTTCACTTTGTTTCTACAAATTTACTAGAGTAGATGGGGTTATTAGATGACTAGCTTTTGCCTTCTATTGTTCAGCAAACGGTGGAGGCTTTGCTTGAATCAGGGTACTCTCTGATCAAAGAGCAGCAGTTGATAATGGAGACCAAGCTGTCAAAAGAATACATGAAGAACATGGATGACTAGAACTTGCGGTATGGTATCTATCTATTGCTATCGTCGCTCATGAGTGAGAACTTGTGGGATGCTCTTTCACTTGATGCGTGTGCTTAACCGTTATCCTCCTATCTGCAGCTATCTCATTGTCATTTTCATAGTAGAAACTCAAGTGTTAGACGAGTTTCAACTTTGTTGATGGTTCTCTGTGAGCTATACATATCATTTGTATAAAGTGCGACAAAGTCGTCGAGACATTCAAATTGAATATCCTATCAGACCTATTTTTGTTGTATTTGATTAGTGTTGATGTTGAAAGAGAACTAAATGCAGTAATTGTAGACTAAAATTGTATTTTTATTCATTGATAGATGACTTTAAATACAAACATTATAATCAATTACAATCAATATCCCTACAAGTCAGGGATTGATAAAATATCTACTTGTACTCTAATTAGAACAAGATACACATCGGGATACCAGGAATATCTTTCCTTAAATACTCCCCTTTGTGTCAACTTGTTGCCTTGCTAAAAATCTTGCAAAAGTTAACAAAAAATTCATGGGCAAAACAAAAATTTGGTTGAAGGAAAAAATAGTACAACGCATCAACTACAAAAGTTACAACATGTGATGTAAGACTCTGTCTGATGTCTATCAAATGTAACACCCCCTAATCGGTGGCTCAATCTCAGAGTTCAGATAATCTTTCCATACAAATGTGTCTCACATGTTTCAAAAATGTAGATTTTAGAAGTGACTTTGTGAACAAGTTCGACAAAATATGCTTGGTATTGTCACCCTTAATGTATCATAACTTCATATGCTCAATGCAAGCTATATTATCATTAAAGATGCAAGTTTCTGTTGTCATAGTAGATGATAATCCACTAGACCCTCGAATATGGTGTATTATTGACCTAAGTCAGACACACTCTTTAACCGCATCATGCAAAGCTCTGATTTCAGAATGATTTTTAAAAAATCGCCATGTTCCCCATGGTGAAAACATAACCAGTTTAGGAACGTTCTCTATGTGGGTCAGAGAAATACCTAGCATCAGCAAATTCAACCAACACATCACACAGTATCTCAGGATAGAGAGCAACACTAAAATGAGGTTCAGAAAAAGCAGCAAGAGCATCCTTCGACGGGTCAAAGGTATCTCTTGGTGGGTGGAGAGACATGCTTTGATCGATCCAGGGACTTCAATTCGACGGTTCGAGAGAAGCTCTCGACGGATCAAAAGTCCGAGAATCTGAAAGCTACGTTTCAACCATTCCATTTACCAGAATTTCACGTTTCTCTTTGGTTTCTTTGTGGGAAAAGAACAAACCCAAGTTAATGGAATCCTTCAAATACCTGAAGATATGTTTTACTCAATTCCAATGACTTTGTGTTGGCACAGTGCTAAACTTAGCTAACAAGTTCACAGAGAATGCAATGTTTGGTCTTGTGCACTAAGATAGATACAACAAAGCTTCAATCACACTGAGATATGGGACCTTGGCTCCCAAGAGTTCTTCATCATCATCTTTCAGAAGAAACTGATATTTCTTGGGGTCTAGACTACAAACAACCATTGGTGTGCTAAAAGGGTATGCTTTGTCCATGTTAAATCACCTGAGCATCTTTTATACATAAGAAGACTAGTGAATAAGAATTCCACTAACTCGGTGTTCCAGCTCTAAGCCAGGACAAAATTGAGTTATACCAAGGTCTTTCATCTCAAACTGGGATTTCAAGTAACCAACCGTCTCATTGATTTCATCAAGAGACCCGATGATGTATATATCATCTACATAAATCGCTACGATGGCAAATCCTGAATTTGTTCTTTTAATGAACACAAAAGGGCATAATTCATTGTTCTTATATCCCTTCCCAATCAAGTAGTCACTTAGATATGTGTATCACATTGCTAGTACGTCGTGCGCTAACCCATGAAAACATACCATACTTAGCACCCAAAATCAATTGTCAAAGAAGGTAACAAGTTACAAAGGAGAAATCACACTCGGGAACTGCGCTACACTCGCTCGGAATAGAAGTGCGCGACGTGCTTTGGTTAGCAGGCATGTGACACAACCCGCCAAAGGACCAATCTGCCCTTCCTTACACCAAAAAGGAATGCTTAATGGTAATGAATCTATTCTCCACTGTTCACTAAACGCTTATTGTCATTACCATGTCTGACTTAAGCATCAAAGCGTTGAAGACAGACCAATCCTATCTCAGCTTTCTGACGCTAGTGTTCTGTTTTATAGTTAAGCGGAGCGCGAGAGGTTACTAGCCCGAGTGCTCAGAAGCTATCCTACACCAATATCCATTACTCTTCTATCAAAACCCATTACGGATTCTGGTAGAAACAATTGGCGCTGTCTAGCGGTTTAATTTTTTCCACCCACTAAAAAGACTCATTTTTCCCACCCACCTACTTCTCATCCCTCCCCCCGCCTCGTTATGCCTCTCCCCGAGGCTAACGAGTTTGAGACCCCAGCGGGGGAACGCTTGTGCTCCGTCAAGATGTCTCTGACACCCAATATCCTACTCTAGGAGACTGGCACCGAGAATGTTGGCACTAGTTGTGCCACCCCAAAGGACGACATCACCCGTCTACTCTAGAAGCGAGCACAGCTCCGGGTAGAGTGTGACGTTGAGCGCCGCAACAACGAGTGTTTACATGACTCTCTGGTCCCTCTTCAGAATCAACAGCTGCAATTCGGCATGTGGGAGGATTGCCACAATATGGTTCACATGAATGCTCAGCTCGTCCACCCTCAGCTACCAGGAGATCCACCTCCGCTTGAACCCCAACGACAAGCACCTGACGCCACAGCCCAGATTTTGGCCCGCCTGACCGATATTGAGGGCGAACTTTGACACGTGCATTTCCAGCTATTGCCAATCTTCCCTACATGCCACGTACTACCTCATTCTCTTCAATCATCAAGAACGTCAGGTGGGACAGGCATGCCAAAATGTTGAAAGACGAGCATGATGGCGGGCGCGGAGATCCGGGTACGCACGTTGACAAGTTCTTCTCCACCACGACTGATCATCAACACAATAATGACACGTTATGTTAATTATTCCTCAGAATGCTGGCTGGCAAAGCATTGAATTGGTTCTTTGAACTCGAACCTAGATCACTTAATTCTTTCTCGGACTTCACAGATGCATTCCTGAAAAGCTACCGATTGCAGAGCCGCCACCACACAACCAACTCACTATTCTTTGTCCACCAAGGCGGATCTGAGCCACTGTCATCATATATAACCACTTTTGCAGGATCGCTCAGCTTTGTCACAACTTGGACAAGCAGATGGCCTTGTCCACCCTTTTTCGAGGGGTTACAACCTTCTTCATTTAAGGAAAAAATTATTAAGCTTGAATACTTGACCTATAAGGAAGTGGTTGAAATGATCGTTGGTAAGGAGGATATTCATTATAGGGTTTGGGGACACAAAGCTTGCAACCCGCCCAGGCGCGTCTCCCTAATAGCTCTATGTCTGGCCTTTCTGCCCACTACTAGACGCGCTTCATTACCTTGACACCATCAACGTGGAAAATGTCCCAGGTCACATACGCTCGAGCACTGCCCCACTCTATAGTGTCGACAATTGCCCATATAAAATCTACCTCGACACCAGAGAGCGCCCAGATGCTACTCCCCTGACAAAGCATTATACACCGTTACCAATGCCACCTATGCAGAATTTGTCACCAATAACAAGCACTTGATCCTCCAGCCCAACCCTAAAGCCAAGAATGGCCTGCTCAAGAATACTGGATTTTGGTGCAAGTACCACGAATCTTATACTGAGGACTGCTGCATTTTAAAGAAGATAATCCAAGAGTTATTCGACAAAGGTGAACTGAATCAATACAGAGATGAAGGCCCGAGGCAGGTAGCACTCATCGAGGCTCGTGGAGTTATCAACACCATATATAGTGGCAAACGCAATGCTAGTGCTCCTCCTCAGGAGGTTTTCTCTGTCGCCAGCGGGTCAGGCGCTAAGGCACCACGCCGCTCCTGGGACCCGATTACCTTCTTAGAAGCTGATGAGCATGATGCCCTCACCACATATGCCCCATTCGTAATTAATGCCCTGATCGATAGATGCAGAGTTGAGTAGGTTCTGATTGACTCAGGCTCGGCCACCAATGTCATGTTCTACAAGGTATACAACTAGTAGCAACCCCCATGGAGCAAGCTAACACAAGATAATGAGTCCTTGATGAGCTTCTCAGTTGATGTTGTCTACCCCATGAGTAGCAACTACATGCGTTTATGTTTGGGCGCCATGAGCACTCTAGAAAAAAAGGTTTGTACTGATTTCATAGTTGTTGATTTGTATTCCTCTTAAAATTTCATACTTAGCTGGCCCGCCATTAAGAAGCTTAAGGTAATCTTCGCCAGCCACATGCTCTATGTTTAATTTCCCACGGATTTCGGAATAGGCTCTATCCTGGGCTATGACTTCGTCGAGTGCTCCTTAGATCCGAAAATGGGAAATGTAGGAGGCAGAAAATTCTGAAGATTGGGGGAGATAATGCTCAGACCGCCCCGCTTGATGATCCAAGAGATGGTGTCAACGCCCTCAGACCAGTGGTTATCAGGGACTCTCTCATTGAGTTTGAGCTCAATCCCGCTCATCAAGAGCATATGGTAAAAATTGGCGCCCAACTTGATCCCACTATTGCAGTAGAACTGACGTAACTCCTCATTGATTGCCAAGGGATATTTGCTTGGTCCTACGATGATATGTCAGGTACATGTAGTAATTTAATTTCTCACCAATTGAGTATTGCCCCTAACACCAAGCCGATCAAGCAAAAATGGCATGCATATGATGAGGAGCGGTATACCGCAATGCACATAGAGGTTGACCGCCTACTCAAGATTGACTTTATCCACATAGTTCATTATCGCAAGTGGATCTCGAACGTTGTAATGGTCTGAAAGGACCCAACCCCGATTTAGCTTCCTAAATCGGAATCAAACCCCTTCGAAAACACAAACCAACAAAAACTTTTCGAAATTTTGGCAGAGTTTCGCTACTAACGTAGAATTGCCATTACCTGCACGCGGAAAATACACTTCATCCTATGCCACAAAAAGCAAACCGTGGGCACCAATCCCATCCGGATTTCTCAATATATCAACAGTAAAGTAAACAATACATATAATATATACTTTACTGAAATCCGGGTAAAATCGTATAACATATTCAATAGGAAACTCAGAGCGACTTCTAATACATAATCATATACGCATACCACAGTAGGTAGAACAATAAACCTACTGGATGAAACAAAGTAGCTCGAGTACTATGCCTCCGACCAAGACGTGCGACACCAGAGCCTGAACTGCAAACTGGGCACGAAAACCGAAAAGCCCAGGGGAAAGACAATAAACACGTTAGAGTGAGTGGACGAAAATAAATGTCTTTCACCAAAGTAATATATATATTAAAAACACATGCGAGTCGAAAGTATAAATAATCAAATGGTACACGAGGGAGACTCTAAATCCTCACGTGTACGGAGCATGCAATAAAATCTCACGGGGCCACTCATGGACACATCCGTGCTAGTACAGTCAGAACCACGGAGTCCCTGACTTCCACGTGATTCTAGCCGGAAATGGCCTCAGGTCAAAGGTCTGCCTCCCCCCGGTAAAGACCTCGGGTCAGGAGTCACAGACTCCCCTGGAATAAAGCCTACCATCGGGGATCAGCCGAGAGGCAAGTGTATCGATACAACAACGTAACCACGACTGTACTCTGTGTAAACCAAATCATAAACATTTCGATGCAAATGCATGAACATCATATAAGTATATGTATACTCATATACGTATATCCGTATAAGTATAATCGTATAATCGTACAACACATGCTCATGTAATCCGAAATCTCATATGCATGCTCAAGTTCATAAAACGTATATCAAGACTCGCAAATAATCCGTGAAAAGAAATGTCAACTCACAGACTAGCGTAACGCGTATCGCGTTAACCCGTGATCCGGCGGAATGTCCCTCGCCAAACAAACGATCACGAACCCTTGATTATTCACAAATTCCATTATTCAAAGTCATAATCCGACAATACAATACAAATCACGAGAAACCACCGTTCTCGGAAATACACAATTCGAACACGACGAATCGTCGAAAATCCATATATGTACACCACAATACCTCGCTTTACTTTCAAACGCTCAACTCGAAAAACGAACCTCCCCATTGCGATCGGAGCGCGATTTCGAGTCAAATGACATGCAACTTGTCGAAAGTCCAAAAAGTCAACCCGTTAACCGTTGATCGCCGTCCACGGTGGCGCTGCCGCCAACCGGAGAATTTCACGGCGGAACTGCACCTATTCCATTCAAAATCATGCACTGAGCAACTTTCATAACTGCAACAAAGTCCAATTCAAACTCTAACTCACCCAATTTCACGAAAAAACGAATTGTTCCACAAATTTCAATCCCAAAATTCTCCACACACAAATCAAATTGGAACACCATACCTATATGGTTAGAATCATGGAGATGAGGGCTACAAAACCTAGTCCTTGTTTGAGCTCAACTCGGCCCGAAACGAAAGTCACCATTAAATCCAAAAACCTTGAACTTTGGTCGGTTAATTCTCTCTCCACCGTGAGATATACCGGAAAATGAGACCGGAAACAAGATAAGGGAAGCTAGGCGAGTTGATTGGTGTATGGTATAGGCCGTAGGGTGGCCGGAAAAATCCCACCGCCGGTGAGCACCGTACGGCGTCGCATCTCTCCATCGAAGATTGATTTCGGGTTCGGATACCATCAGTTGAGGTGTGTTCCGGAGGAGTTACCGGGTATTCCTCCAGTTCGGGAGACCGACTACACTATTGAGCTTTTACCGGGCGCTGGACTCATATTACCAGCATCTTGTCGTTCGGTGCCAGCGGAGCTGATGGAGCTACAGGTTCGACTTCAGGAGTTGCTGGAGGAGATTTCATGCGACCGAGCGTACCTGCGTGGTGTGCTCTTGCATTATTTGTGCAAATGTTGGATGGTTCGACGAGGTGGTGCATTGACTACTGGAAGTTGAATCAGGCTTCAGAGGAGAGCAAGTATTTCCCCGCTTCAGGTTGACGATTGGTTTGATCAGCTCACGAGAGCTTTAGTGTATTCGAAGATTGATTTCTGGTTCGGATACCATCAGTTGAGGATCAGGGAGTCAGATGTGGCTAGGACAACTTTCGGATCATGGTGTGGGCATCAGGAGTTCTTGGTCACGCCGTTTGGTTGACCAATGCCCCGCAGCTTTTACGGACTTGATGGACCAGGTGTTCAAACGATTCTGGACAAGGTTGCGGTCGTGTTCGTCGCCAACATCCTGATTTACTCCAAGAGTGTAGGCCAGCACAAGAATCAATTGCGAGCGATTTTGCGGACCTTGCAAGATGATCAGTTGTTGGCAAAGTTCAGCAAGTGTGAGTTATGGTTGATTTGCGTGAAGATTTTGGGTCACGTGATGTTAGCTGAGGGAGTCAGCGTGGATTCCGATCTGATAGAAGCCGTGTTGATTTGGGGTTGACCTACCATTGTACCAGAGATCGGTAGTCTCTTTGGTTTAGCAAACTACTATCGGTGCTTTGTACAGGATTTTCTCGGATTGTCACTCCACTTTCTGGATTGACGGAGAAAGGCGTCAAGTTTGAGTGGTCCGATGCATGCGAGGAGAGTTATTTACTCCTAAAGGAAGGATGACCATTGTACCGGTTTTGACTCTACCTGATGATCGTGGTGAGTTCGTGGGTTATGGTGATGCATCGAGATTTGGATTTGGTTATGCTTGATGCAGCATTGCAGAGCGGTGGCTCATGGGTTCAGGCAGTGGAACTTTATGAAGCTACGTATCCTATGTGTGATTTGGGGGTAGCTGTTTTTATGTCAGCATCGAAGAGTTCGAGACATTACTGTTACGGCGTGCAGCGCAATGTAGGATGTACACTGATCACATGAGTTTCATCTACTTGCATTTTCGGCCAGATTTGAGCTTAAGGCGACGTAGATAGATGGGCTCGATTAACGACTATGGCTGCACATTCTAGTTTATTCGAGAGAGGCTATTGTTGTTGCTGATGCATTCAGTCGGAAGTCGGGAGCTTCAGTGTTTCATGTGTGTGTGGCTCGAGTTTCCGTGTTAGCCAAATTGTGAGCTATGAGAGCTGAGTTAGAGTGTGATGATGATGAAGCTCATTGTTTTACGTGCGTTGTGCACTAGTGGTATAAAGATGTATCTGATACCTCGAGTTTACTACTCGTGACGCAATCCGTAGAAGAGTGTAGCAGCTTGTGTGTGCAGATGCCACATTTGTCGTTAGGTAATGGTTAGGAGGCAGAGACTTGTAAGGAAGTTACGGCCATTGGAGATTTTTGATTAGAAGTTAGAGCTTGTCACTGAGGATTCTGTGTGCCAGTACGCACTTCGGTTTGTGGTACTAGTTATTGGGTCATTATGGACCATTTGATGAACTCAGTTCTTTCCCTTGTACTTTCGGAAAAGATTTCGGTGGCAGGCTGGTATAGCTGTATGTATGTGGCGGAGATTGTCCATTTACGTGATGCGCCTGTGTCCCAATTCGCTGACCGAGATAATCAGTTACAACTGAGTGTTGGCAAGTGTTGCAGAGAGCATTGGGGACCAAATTACAGTTTAGTACAGTTTCTTTTCCTCAGATTGGTGGGCGATCTTTGAGGACTATCCAGACTTTGGATGGCATGTTGTGGTCTTGTGTATTGCAGTTCCTAGGGATTTGGGAACAACAGTTTCAACTGTTCGAGATTGCATGCAGTACCAGTTTGTAGACCACTATGATTGTGATGTTGCATGATGTCGTTTTGAGGAACGATGTTATACTCCATTGTGTTGGAGCGAGTTTGGTTTGAATTGACGTTTGATTCTGATTTTGTGGAATGTGCTACCACAGACTGTCGGATTAGTGGAAACAGCTTGATAATTGCCCGAGTTCGATGTTTGAGTTATGTTGATGTGAGTAAGTTGAGTTGTGAATTGCCACGTTATTTTGATCCGTATGTGATCATAGGCGAGTTTGTGTTGTGCCGTATAGTTCGGCATTGCCTATAGCGTTGGCTTTTGTGTGTGTTGTGTTCCGTGTGGTGGAACTACATTTCAGATTTGTTGCGTGTTTTGTACCCTATCAGTTCCTTATGCAGGAAGACTTGGCGTTTGTGTGGAGCCAGTTTAGATTCGAGATTTGGGGGTACAGGGATTACAGTACGGAGATATCTCCTATTGTGGAGTCTATTGTCAGAGTTGTTTAGTTGAGGTTGCCACTGGAAAGTTGAGCTATATGCAGAGGCAGTGCTCCTACTTTTAGTCGGCAGACTTGGAAATTTTGAGGTCAAATTTTTTTTAAGGGGGGTGGATTTGTGACGACCCGGAACAGAATCAGAAGCGTAATCAGCTTAATTCGTGAGTTAGCGTATAATCGCAGATTTTCGATAATTGATTGAATTGCCAGCTTTGATCACGACTAAATTATTAGCCAAGAATTTGAGTTGAATCTCTGCTCGATAGTTGTTGTACGCGTGATTTCGAGTTCGTGGGCGGTTCCGGATTATTATTTGGACGACCGCAGAATATTATATGAATATTTGAAATTTTGGTATATTGTCGAGTTTATTCGTTCGTGTTCGAGTCTATCCGAATCGTGATTTTGATCCGTTTTGGACCGTTGATCGACCCGAAGCGTAAATGGAATGATTATCGACTTGATTTGCGAGTTTCGCGATTTGTTGTGATTTCGACATAATCTGCTAATATGGCGGCGTCCTTAGCGACTAAATTACCGGACGAGAATTTGATTTGGAATACTTCGTGAAAGTTGTTGAGAATTTAATTTCGAGCTTGTGAGAACTTCCGGAGGATTATTCCGAGTTACGAGGATTAAGTTACGAATATTTTCGACCGTTGATTATTTAATCGGATAAACTTGTGATGGTTTGAACCGTTGACTTTTTATCGGATTTGTCGAAGTGTTTGACTTCAGATGAAAATTGAAGAATTTGTCGAGATGAGTTTGTTGCCGCGAGAATTGTTGGAAACGGAATTACGATACGAAAGTTACGTGTGTTCGAAGTTTGTCGAAAAGTTAATTATGGTAGTTTCAGAAAATGGAAAGTATAAATAGTGGGTTTTCTTTTTGGGTAAGTCAGAATTGGGTGTTGACTGAGTCAACTCGGGTTGACCAGCCATTTTTCTCCCTTTCCAGGCCGAATTTTGTTTGCATTCGTTGAGCTTGATTCCGGCCTCTTTTGGCCATGGTGTCTTCATAAAAGTTGTTGGGCTTGAGCTCCTCTTTCTTTTGATAGGTCATTCATTCAATTTGGTTGTCGGATGAAGAAGTTATGACGTTTTGAAGTTCGTGAATTTCCGACGAGTTTGGCGGTGGTCGGAGGTGGTTTTTCCGGCCGAGATGGTGGCTCTACCTTGAGGGGTTTTGTTAGCCTCAATGAGAGGAAGCTATTGCAAGTGGTTTGGGAGGTTGCCGTGGCCGGAGGAGAGAGATCCGTCGATGTGAAATTCCGGCGAGGGTTTGTACTTTCAAGGTGAGTTTTTGACATTTTCCGGTCAAAATTGGCTTTAACTTATAACTGGAAAGTTGTTGGAATCGTCGAGATCTTCAAAACCATGTATGCCATGAATTTTTATGGGCAGATCTGAAATTCTGGCGACGGTGGCAGTGGCGACGGCAGTGGCAACGACGACTTTTCATCCGACGTGATTTTCAATGAGTTATATGTCATTTCACTCGGAATCGCTCCCCGATTGCAGTGGTGAGGTTTGTTTTTCGAATTGAGCGTCCGAAATTATAGCGAGGTATTATGGTGTGATTATCGGATTTTCACGATTTCATTGTTATTGGATAATACATTTCCCGGAACGGTTGTTTCTCGTGATATGATTTGAAGTGTCGAGTTATGATTTTGAGCGATGGATTTTATGATTATCCAGGAGTTCGTGATCGTTCGTTTGGCGAGGGATTTTCCGCCGGATCACGGGATTAACGCGTATCGCATTACGCTCACCTGTGAGTGGACATTTTTATATTTTCACAGTTGTTTGCGAGTTCGTGATTTTCCATATTTACTTTATACGATGTTGAGATATATGTTATTTTCGGAGGTATTATTTTATATTTATTGGTGATGGCATTACTGCATCAATGCTTCGACTACTCGGCTGATCACCAATAGTCTGCCAGAGTTGAGAGATTCCTCTGGACAGGGTTGAGAGATTCCCTTGGCCTATCACCGTCGGGTTTGAGCGATTCACCTGACCGTCGGGCTTGAGAGATTCGCTTGGCAAACTCCATATATACTTTCCGAACTCGCATTGTTTTACATTGATTATGTATATAAACTGGTGAAAGGCATATGTTTATTTTCGTCCACTCACTCTAACGTTTTTATTTGCCTTTCCCCTGAGCTTTTCGGTTTCCGTGCCCAGTTTGCAGTTCGGATTCTGGTGTCGCACGTCGTGGTCGGAGGCATAGTATTCGAGCGATGTTTCTTTTATGGTAGGTTCTTAGTTTGGCCTACTATTTGTATATCTATATTAGAAGTCGCTCTGAGTATTCTGATGTATATTTTCATACGATTTTCCCTGAATTTCTGTAAAGTATAGTTATATTTATTACTTTACATTACTGTTATGATATTAAGAAATCCAGATTGGTGCCCACGGTTTGATTTTTGTGGCATAAGATGAAGTGTTATTTTCCGGGTACAGGTAATGGCAATTCCGCGTTAGTAGCGTTATTCTGCCCAAATTTTAATGGTTTTTGTTGGTTCGTGTTTTCAAAAGGGGTTTGATTTCGGTTTAGGAAACTAAATCGGTGTTGGTCCTTTCATTTACCGAAGGTTTATCAAGGATTTTCCCATATAGCTCGTCCTTTGTGCAAGCTGCTACAAAAAGAAACTCCCTTTGTGTTTCATGAGGAATGCCGAGCTACCTTTGACGAATTGAATGAGCTTCTCACGAGCGCTCTTATCCTTTGTGCACCAGATTGGTCTCAACTGTTTGAACTTATGTGTGATGCCTCCGACTACGCCGTTGGAGCTGTTTTAGGGCAAAGGAAAGACAAGAAGCCCTACGCCATCTACTATGCTTCTCGAACACTTGATGATGCGCAAGCCAATTATACAACAACTGAGAAGGAGATGCTTGCTGTGGTGTTTGCACTTGATAAGTTTCAATCATACTTGCTGCAAAGCAAGGTGATTGTCTACACGGATCATGCTGCATTAAAGTATGTCATGGCGAAGAAGGATGCCAAGCTACGACTAATTCGTTGGATACTTCTACTTTAAGAATTCGACATAGAAGTGAAAGACAAGAAGGGAGTAGAAAACGTGGTGGCTGACCACTTGTCTAGAATTGTACATGACAATAAGGCCATGCCAATAGAGGAAACATTTTCGGATGAACAACTCTTCGGAATTTAGGTAAGTGCCTCCGAAACTCCATGGTATGCGGATATAGTTAATTATTTAGTCACCAATGAGTTTCCATCTTCCATGCATAGTTCTCAACGTCAAAATCTTAAGAGTAATGCTAGGACTTTTATTTAGGATGAACCTTACTTGTGAAAATAATGTTTAGATTCAGTAATTAGGAGGTGTGGGCCCGATAGTGAATTTCAGTCCATTCTTGAGTTTTGTCATAATGGTGCATGTGGAGGTCATTTTGATTCTAAGAAAATAGCCTTGAAAGTGTTAGATTGTGGATTCTTTTGGCCTAACTTATTTCGTGATTCCCATGCATTTTGTGATAAGTGTGATAGATGCCAAAGATCTGGCAATTTAGGACGTCGAGATCAAATGCCACAACACTATGTGATTAATGTCAAAATTCATTGTCACCGAGACTTTTTCCCATAGAGCTGTCATGATCAAGAGTCCAATAACAGGCAATGAATTCAAGGTGAATGGCCATCAATTAAAGCCATATCAATCGGCCTTAAAGGAGGAACTCGTGGAAGAACAATCGCTCAAGGAGCCATCCACTTCAAACACATGAAAAACATCATGCTAGGCTGTAAGACGTTAAAAAACAAGCGCATGTTGGGAGGCAACCTAATGGAGGAGCCTACAACTCAGATTTGCATTCTCTTCCCTTACTCTTTTTATTTTGTTACATTTTCAATTTCTTAGTTAATTTTCGTACATCCTAGTCTCAATACTTAATTCTATGCTTTACTTTAGTACATTGAGGACAATGTAGAGTTTAAGTGTGAGGGAGGAGTTTTGATAGTTGCATTTTTATGCAACGTTTATGTGCTTAACCGAACCTTATATTTAGTTCTTTTGTTACGTTTTAAAGCAAATTATTATTGTTATTCGTTTTGTAGGTAATTTGAGGAAAATAAATAAAAGTTAATTAATTGAGCTTTCCTAGCTCAACAAGGAGTAACAAGGGGATGTGAAGAGATAAATGGACCAAGTCCAACTTGAAGATGGACTACTAAAGCCTTATGGAATGTAGATTCAGCCCATTTGGGATTAATAACCCAAACCAAATATGTTTTTATTAATTAAAGGAAGACCAAATCAAACTAAAGGAGGGGAGAGGGAGGAGAAAACGCAAGAGAAAGGCGGGCCATTCATTGTGTAATTTTTCTATCTTTCTCTCATACTCTTATAGTTACCATGAGGAGCTAAACTCCATTGTTAAAGGGCTGTTTTGAAGCCCCATTCATGTTTTCTAGATTACTTATGCTTGTTAATTGAAGATTGTTTTTGTTATTCGAATGAGGTTTCGTTGTTGCTTATACGTTGATGATTCTTATTTGTGTATGCTTTGAGTGCACGCTTAGTATGTATGTTTAGGAATCTAATTCTAAGAAAATTGATAGCTATTGGTGATCATTACCTCCATCAAGTTTCAATCGTAGAACCTATACATGCTTGGTATAAAAAACCCAAGGTCTTGCAAGACACGACCGTAGTGTACTTGTAAAGCCTTGTAGATTCTCAAACCCTTTCTAAATCTTAATGCTTTTCTCTTGGTAAATTCGAGTCCTTGACTTCAGGTTCTTTGAGGTATAGACAATATTGATAAGCAGACCTTCAATGTTGTAAACGTAAGGATTGGGTAATAGGTTGTGTTCATAGCTTTGAATCTTCCTAGGAACTTTCATTCATGACATTAACATGATTTTGGTTCTGCATTTGTGGTCTAGATGATGTGACAGTGGTAGATAGCACTTCCCCTTAACCATTTTTATCATTGATTGTTACTTTACTTTTAATCTGTTTACTATTTCAGTTTCGTAATATGTTTTGAAATTTTTTATTCGGCAACCAAACCAACTCAGATTGGATTAAAAATTTGTGTGGTAGTCTATCACTGTGTCTATAGAGTCCAGTATTGATTTCATGATTTTAGGTTGAGTCTAGCTATTTTAATTAATTACGTTAGTATCAGTTGTCGAGGCTGTCAGGTTTCTAACTTTCACGTCTGTTTGTAGTTTAGAGTATTGAGTCTCATCTTTCCCTGTGGATTGATCCCTATACTATTGTACTACATTGACAAGCATATTGAGTTCATTATAGGCTAACTTTGAAGGTGGTTAAACATCGATCACTTTTCGGCGCCGTTGCCGGTGAAAGGACCCAATCCCGATTCAGTTACCTAAACCGGAATTAAACCCTTTCGAAAATACGAACCAACAAAAAATTTTCAAAATTTCGGCAGAGTTTCGTTACTAGCGTGGAATTACCATTATCTGCACACGGAAAATACACTTCATCCTATGCCACAAAAAGCAAACCGTGGGCACCAATCCCATCCGGATTTCTCAACATCACAATATATGCAATAACAGTAAACATACTGTACAATGTATATATATATAACCGTGAAAAATCCGTATAACATGTATCAGAGCGACCTCTAGTGTAAATATATACAACATCTACACATCAGTAGGCGAAACAAGAACCTACTGGAAAACACAGGAGACTCTGATCACTAGCCTCCAAACCGCGACGTGAAACACTAAACCTGAACTGCAAACTGGGCACGGAAACTGAAAAGCCCAGGGGAAAGACAATAAACACGTTAGAGTGAGTGGACGAAAATAAATGTCTTTCACCAGTTGATATATACTTTAAAAAAAACATATGCGAGTCGAAAGTATAAACAAACAAATAGTACACGAGGGAGACTCTAACTCCTCACGCGTCCGGGTACACGAGGGAGACTCTAACTCCTCACGCGTACAGAGCATGTGTATAAATCACACGGGGCCACTCGTGGACATATAACAACATATAAATGGTAAACACATAACACATGCTCAATATAAACATAATCTCGTACGAAAACTCATATTCGTAAAACCATAATCATACTGCAAATTCAAGATCATAAAACGTATATAAAGGACTCGCAATAATCCCGTGAAAATAAACTGTCCACTCACAGATTCGCGTAACGCGCACTCGCGCTAATCTCGTGGTCCGGCGGAAGATCCCTCGCCTGAAGCACGATCACGATCCAGATCTCGATCTCGATCTCCTGAATATATTCACAAAACATAACTGATCAATATCGTAATCCACAACACTGTACTGATGCACGGAAACCAACCGTTCCCGGAAATACGAAATGCAGTACAAAATGAATTACAGAAATCCCGAAATCCCCACTCGAAACCTCGACTGAAAATCGGCTAATCAAATCGACCCAAAAACCTCTGGACGATAATCAGAGCGCGATTACGAGAAAAATGACATTAATTTTATCGAAATCTGAAAAGTTGACTTTTTCCTCGCCGTTGACCGCCGCCGCCGCCGGCGGTGGCGCGCCGTCAAAGGCAAGATTCTCCGGCGGAAAACTTCCAGTTCTCAAGGTCTTGCCCATCCAAACACAACTCTCTTCTATCACTAAGCTCAATTCCCACTCCTTACTTACCAAAACCCCTCGAAACAGAACGGAATCCCAGATTCCGGTCACCACTCGGGTTCCCTGAAAACTCACACCATAGCCAAATCAAAGTACACGGTTAGACTCCCAAGGACAAGGGAAGTCGAACCCCCTTATCCTCCACCACTGTCGTCCACCGGAGGACCTCCTCCCGATACCGGCGATGAACCCAAATCGGTCACCCTTCGAAACCCTCCATAACGTGATAAATTCCCAACAACTTATACATGAAATGAAAGAGGAGCTCAAGGTGAGTCAGAATTTACCCTCTGCCTGACCGGAGATAGCCGGAAAAGTCGGGTCGTCCGACGAGCTGAACCGGGTCTCCTCCTCTCTCACGGGTCAACGGTAAGGTTTCCCAATTTAGAAAGTCAACAGGTGGTCAAAGCTTGGTCAAAGTTGAAACTGCCATTTTCGACTATTCTTCGACTATTTTTCGACTTTTCGATATTTATACTCGAGCCTCGAGTCGATCGACGATTCGAAATGGATAACCATCACGATTCGGATAAATTCAAAATAATCGGATAAACTCGTCGAAACCCGAAACTTCAAATAATCATAAAATATTCCTCGGTTATCGGAAAAATCTTCCGAAACCGTCCACGAGCTCGAAATCACGTACCCTACAATTTCCGTGAAGACACTCAACTCAAAATCTCAACCGAAAACAAAGTCGCGAATCGAATCGGTAAACCACATACACGACAATAAACTGCGATTAAACTCAACCTCGAGAATCGTGCCGAGTATGCAACAGATTCTGGTTCGGGTCGTCACAAATCTACCCCCCTTAAAGAAATTTCAACCTCGAAATTTACATACCTGTCAAGTGAACATATGAGGATACTGCTCCCGCATACGCTGCTCGGTCTCCCAGATGGCTTCCTCAACTGAATGGTTCTGCCATAAGACATTCACCAGCGGAATCACACGGTGCCTCAACTCCTGCTCACGATGATCGAGAATCTGCACTGGCTCCTCAGCATACGATAAATCATCTCTTATCGGCAACCGTTGTGGGGTTAACACATGTGAAGGATCTGAAATGTACTTCCGCAACATTGAAACATGGAAGACATCATGCACACGAGCCATCTCTGTCGGTAACTCAAGTCTATAAGCAATAGCTCCAACCCTCTCTGTAATCTCATACGGACCAATGTATCGCGGTCGAAGCTTGCCACGCTTCCCGAAACACACAACTCCCCTCCACGGAGATAGTTTCAGGAAAACCCAGTCACCTACCTCAAACTCCAAGCTCTTCCTCCTCACATCCGCGTAACTCTTCTGCCGATCCTGGGCGATCTTCAACCGATCCCGGATAACCTGTATGTCCTCCATCGTGGTTTTCACCAAATCTGGACCAATAAGCCAACGCTCGCCTACCTCACTCGAACACAACGGAGTACGAAATTGCTTCCCGTACAGAGCCTCGTACGGTGCCATCTCAATACTGGCCTGATAGCTATTGTGGTAGGCGAACTCGATCAAATGTAACTGCTGATCCCAGTTTCCTCGAAACTGCAACACACAAGATCTCAGCATATCCTCAAGAATCTGAATGGTCCGCTCGGACTGCCCATCAGTCTGAGGATGAAAAGCTGTACTAAATCGCAACCTCGTGCCTAACGCTCGCTGTAAAGCCTGCCAAAACTCAGAGGTGAACTGACTATCTCGATCAGAAACAATCGACACAGGCACACCATGCAAGCGAACAATCTCCGATAAGTACAACTTGGCCAATCTGCCCACTGAAATCTTCCCTGGAAGTGCAAGAAAATGTGCGGATTTCGTCAATCGGTCAACAATAACCCAAATGCCAGTGTTGCCCGCCGAAGTACGCGGCAACTGATAGACGAAATCCATCATGATATGCTCCCACTTCCAAACCGGAATCTCAAGTGGCTGTAGTTTCCCTGCAGGTTTCTGCCTCTCTGCCTTCACTTGCTGACAAATCAAACACCGACTCACGTACGCGGCAATCTCCCGCTTCATGTTGCGCCACCAATAGTACGCTCGAAGTGTACGAAACATCTTCGTACCTCCGGATGCATCGCATACGCTGAACTGTGGGCCTCGTCCAGAATCTCCTTCTTCAAGTCCTCGTCCCTAGGTACACATAACCTTCCCCTGAACAACAACGTACCGTCGTCGCTCAATCGGAACTCTGTAGACACACCATTCCGAATCATGGTCTTCTTGCCCAGAAAGTAAGCATCTGAATCCTGTGCCTCCCGTACCTGATCAACCAGTACCGGTCGAACCTAAAAACTGGCCAACAAAGCTCCATCATCATCATACCCAAATACAGCACCTGTAGCTCGAAGCTCAGCTAACATCGATACTCTGGCCACACATATGTGAAACAACGAGGCTCCAGACTTCCGGCTAAGTGCATCTGCCACAACATTGGCCTTTCCCGGATGATACTCAAACGTGCAATCGTAATCATTAATCAACTCCATCCATCGGCGCTGCCTCATGTTCAGATTCGGCTGCGTCCGCAAGTAGGTGAGACTCTTGTGGTCAGTGAAAATCTTACACTGAGCACCATACAGGTAATGTCTCCAACTCTTCAACGCTAATACAATAGCGGCTAACTCCAAATCATGCGTTGGATAGTTGACCTCATGCGGTTTCAGCTGTCTGGAACCGTATGCCACAACTCTACCATGTTGCATCAATACACAGCCAAGGCCCAACTTCGACGCGTCGCTGTACACAACAAACTCACCACTGTCGTCTGACAACATCAGAACTGGTGCGGTAGTCAATCTTTCCTTCAGGAGCAAATAACTCTCCTCGCACGCATCATACCACTCAAACTTGACATCCTTCTTCGTCAACCTGGTCAGTGGTGTAGCAATCCGGGAGAAATCCTGTACAAACCGTCGGTAATAGCCTGCTAACCCCAAGAAACTACGGATCTCCGGCACAGTAGTGGGTCGACTCCAATTCAGCACGGCCTCGATCTTGTCAGAATCAACAATAACTCCCTCGGCCAAAATCACGTGGCCCAGAAACTTCACACTATCCAACCAAAACTCACACTTGCTAACCTTCGCGAACAGCTGATGGTCCGCAAAGTTCGCAACACCGCTCGCAAGTGTTTCTTGTGCTGGCCCACACTCCTGGAATAGATCAGGATATCATCAATGAATACGATCACGAACTTGTCCAGGAACCGCCTGAACACTCGATTCATCAAGTCCATGAAAGCTGCGGGGACGTTGGTCAACCCAAACGGCATAACCAAAAACTCATAGTGCCCATACCGCGTCCTGAATGCTGTCCTGGCTACATCTGAATCTCGGATCCTCAACTGGTGATATCCGGATCGAAGGTCAATCTTCGAAAAGACTGCTGCTCCCTTCAGCTGATTGAACAAGTCGTCAATCCGCGGCAACGGATACTTGTTCCTCACTGTAATCGGATTCAGCTTCCGATAGTCGATACACAAACGCATAGTCCCGCCCTTCTTCCGTACAAACAACACTGGAGCACCCCACGGAGAAACACTCGGTCGAATGAATCCCTTCTCTAACAACTCCTGAAGTTGAATCTGCAACTCCCTCAACTCTGCAGGTGCCATTCGGTACGGTGTCTGGGAAATCGGTCCAGTACCCGGCAACAACTCAATGGTAAAGTCAATCTCCCGCACAGGGGGTATACCAGGTAACTCTGCTGGAAACACATCCGAAAACTCAGACACAACCTCAATACTACCAAGATCCGGCACTGCAGCCGTAGTGTCCACAATATGGGCTAAGTACGCAACACAACCCTTCTTCATCAACCGATCCGCCCTCATCGCGGAAATCAAACACGGTAGTGAAGTGTTCTTCTCACCACGAAACAGTATCTCGGGCAACCCTGGTCGTCGAAATGCGACCTCCTTCCTTTGGCAATCAAACATGGCCCAGTGCGACTCCAAAAAGTCCATACCCAATATCAAATAAAAATCCACAATATCAAGCAGTAACAGATCTGCGGCTAAACCATGGCCATCAATAAACACCTCACAATCTCGGTAAACCCAACCGATGCTCACAACCTCACCTGACGGATACAACACCCTCCACAACCCCGGAAGTGGAGATGCAGGTACCGTAGCCAATGATGACAGTCTAAATGATATGAATGAATGTGTAGCACCTGGATCTAACAATGCAACTACTGGAATACCAAAAACATGTAACGTACCGATAACGACTTCCGGTGATGCTCTGCCCTCACGTAGAGTCATAGCATGAACCCTCGCTTGTCCGGCTGGTCATCCTCGCTGGGGCTGTCCCTGCTGCCTGCCCTGACCTGCAAACTGTGCTGGTCGAACTCCCGAAGTGGCACCCCGCTCAGCTCCAGAACTCGAACCATCTGACCACCAGTACCGTACAACTGAGGACACTCCCTCGAAAAGTGGCCCACCTGGCCACAACGATAACAAGCACCAGGACCCCGCTGACATGGGCCCAAATGATATATATTGCAGAGGTTGCACAAAGGGTAATCTCTCGGAACAGGAAATGTACCACCAGTACGCCGAGGATAACTAGAACCGCTGGAACCTCCACTATCCTGTGGCCGCTGGGGTCGATCTCTCCTCCATATCGGTCTCCGCCTCGGTGCACCAACTGATGGGCGATATGATCCACCACCTGAGGATGAAGCGGAACCGGAAGTATCAGAACTCTGCCCCTGACTCGGTCCACCTTCCTCAAATCGCCTCGGCTGGTACCTCTGCTGTCTCTCCTGCTCAATATCCTCGCCTCGGAGGGCTGCACTGACAAACTCATCAAAGTTGTTCCGCGGCATCGTAGTCAAGGTCGCCTTGATACTCAGATTCAATCCCAACTCAAATCTGGGACACTTGGCTTCCTCTGTAGCCACCATATCCCGCGCAAAACGAGACAAACGGGTAAACCGATCTCGATACTCAAGTACAGACAAACTGCCCTGCCTCAAGTTTGTAAACTCCTCGTACTTGCGCTGCTGGGTAGCCTGATTAAAATACCTCCGCATAAAAAGATCACGAAACAATGTCCACGGAGTATCAGCCGGAACTCTGTCGGTGCTAACCCACCAAAAATATGCATCACCCTCAAGTAAACCAACTGCGGCTACTGACATCTGCTCAGGAGTAAACTGCAGACGCTCACAAACACGCTCAATCTGAACCAACCATGCCTCGCATATCTCTGGATCAACTGAACCCGAAAACACAGTAGTGCGAGCCTTGACCACAGTGTCAAAACGCTCTTCCAACCGCAGCACTCGCATCAGCAAGTCGCGCGTTCGGTGATCCTCATCAGGATCATCATCCCGATCAACACGGGGACCACGTCGAGGAGGCATCCTGCTGATACAAGACAAGTATTAGGTACAAGCAGAAAGAACGTAATCATGAGACCGCAGATATTTGAGGACACACAACACCCGAAGTATTGATGAGTACCGCTGGCCAGTCGGGTCATCACTCTAGTCATGCTGTATTAACTCAAATACCCTAAGCGTCACAACTCCAAGAGTCTACAGAATCTGACAACCTAATGCTCTGATATTAAGATGAAAGGACCCAATCCCGATTCAGTTACCTAAACCGGAATCAAACCCTTTCGAAAATACGAACCAACAAAAAATTTTCTAAATTTCGGCAGAGTTTCGTTACTAGCGTGGAATTACCATTACCTGCACGCGGAAAATACACTTCATCCTATGCCACAAAAAGCAAACCGTGGGCACCAATCCCATCCGGATTTCTCAACATCACAATATACGCAATAACAGTAAACATACTGTACAATGTATATATATATAACCGTGAAAAAACCGTATAACATGTATCAGAGCGACCTCTAGTGTAAATATATACAACATCTACACATCAGTAGGCGAAACAAGAACCTACTGGAAAACATAGGTGACTCTGATCACTAGCCTCCAAACCGCGACGTGAAACACCAAACCTGAACTGCAAACTGGGCACGGAAACCGAAAAGCCCAGGGGAAAGACAATAAACACGTTAGAGTGAGTGGACGAAAATAAATGTCTTTCACCAGTTGATATATACTTTAAAAAAAATATATGCGAGTCGAAAGTATAAACAAACAAATAGTACACGAGGGAGACTCTAACTCCTCACGCGTCCGGGTACACGAGGGAGACTCTAACTCCTCACGTATACGTACACGAGGAAGACTCTAACTCCTCACGCGTACAGAGCATGTGTATAAATCACACGGGGCCACTCGTGGACATATAACAACATATAAATGGTAAACACATAACACATGCTCAATATAAACATAATCTCGTACGAAAACTCATATTCGTAAAACCATAATCATACTGCAAATTCAAGCTCATAAAACGTATATAAATGACTCGCAATAATCTCGTGAAAATAAACTGTCCACTCACAGATTCGCGTAACGCGCACTCGCGCTAATCTCGTGGTCCGGCGGAAGATCCCTCGCCTGAAGCACGATCATGATCCAGATCTCGATCTCCTGAATATATTCACAAAACATAACTGATCAATATCGTAATCCACAACACTGTACTGATGCACGGAAACCAACCTTTCCCGGAAATACGAAATGCAGTACAAAATGAATTACGGAAATCCCGAAATCCCCACTCGAAACCTCGACTGAAAATCGGCTAATCAAATCGACCCAAAAACCTCTGGACGATAATCAGGCGCGATTACGAGAAAAATGACATTAATTTTATCAAAATCTGAAAAGTTGACTTTTTCCTCGCCGTTGACCGCCGCCGCCGGCGGTGGCGCGCCGTGAACGACAAGATTCTCCGGCGGAAAACTTCCAGTTCTCAAGGTCTTGCCCATCCAAATACAACTCTCTTCTATCACTAAGCTCAATTCCCACTCCTTACTTACCAAAACCCCTTGAAACAGAACGGAATCCCATATTCCGGCCACTACTCGGGTTCCCTGAAAACTCACACCATAGCCAAATCAAAGTACACGGTTAGACTCCCAAGGACAAGGGAAGTCGAACCCCCTTATCCTCCACCACCATCGTCCACCGGAGGACTTCCTCCCAATACCGGCGACGAACCCAAATCGGTCACCCTTCGAAACCCTCCATAACGTGATAACTTCCCAACAACTCATACATGAAATGAAAGAGGAGCTCAAGGTGAGTCAGAATTTACCCTCTGCCTGACCGGAGATAGCCGGAAAAGTCGGGTCGTCCGACGAGCTGAACCGGGTCTCCTCCTCTCTCACGGGTCAACGGTAAGGTTTCCCAATTTAGAAAGTCAACAGGTGGTCAAAGCTTGGTCAAAGTTCAAACTGCCATTTTCGACTATTCTTCGACTATTTTTCGACTTTTCGATATTTATACTCGAGTCTCGAGTCGATCGACGATTCGAAATGGATAACCATCACGATTCTGATAAATTCAAAATAATCGGATAAACTCGTCGAGACCTGAAACTTCAAATAATCATAAAATATTCCTCAGTTATCGAAAAAATCTTCCGAAACCGTTCACGAGCTCGAAATCACGTACCCTACAATTTTCGTGAAGAAACTCAACTCAAATTCTCGACCGAAAACAAAGTCGCGAATCGAATCGGTAAACCACATACACGACAATAAACTGCGATTAAACCCAACCTCGAGAATCGTGCCGAGTATGCAACTGATTCTGGTTCGGGTCGTCACAGCCGGGGAAAGATCTAGTCATTATATTCTAACGTGTCTTTTATTTTCTGTTTTTGTTTTGTTTTGTTTAATTTCTTTTGTAGTATAACATGTCTCTTGTTTGCAGGTATTTAGTGCATGCATACTCGAAGGTCAAGGAGAACTGAGCCACTATTGCTTGATTTAGAGGATGAGCACTTAGCTAAGCAAAACCATAAGCAGAAGAGACGAGCAGAATTGGAGGTTAGAAACACGAGCGGCACAGTGTCAGAACCAGAGATTGAGGTAGAGACAGGTTCGGATTCAGAAGAAGAAGTACCTCAATCGCCACCACAAAGAGCAGCAATGGGAGAACCAAGAACGTTGATGAATTCCTTTGTACCTAGTGCTCAAGGGAATTCATCACCAATAGTGTTGCCATCTCTTGGGACATATTCAGTGCCTCCTGCATTACTTTCAACCCTACCTCATTATAGGGGGGTGTTTTCAGAAGATCCTCAGCAACATTTGGCTGAGATTGAAGCTTTAGCATCAACACAAAACTTGCAAAATGTTGAATCTAATGTGTTAAAACTAATTTTTTTTCCTTTTTCTGTGAAGGAGGGAGTGAAGATGTGGTTCAATTCTTTGGCTCCTAGATCTATAAATTCATGGGATGAGATGAATGTGGCATTCATGAAAGAGTATTTTTCAGCCCAAAAGGCTAAGCAGTTGAAGAAGGAGATTAATAGCTTCATACAAAAATATGGTGACATGCTTCATGAGGCATGAAATCATTTCAAGGAGCTGTTGAGGAAGTGCCCTCATCATGGGTATGATATTGAGAACATGATGACTTTCTTTT
Source organism: Geum urbanum (assembly GCA_946800695.1). NCBI lineage: Eukaryota > Viridiplantae > Streptophyta > Magnoliopsida > Rosales > Rosaceae > Geum > Geum urbanum. The sequence continues at coordinate 32,423,279 of OX327000.1, read as the reverse complement.
ATGAAGGTCTAGAACTAGCCAATAAGACTAGAGTGGATTCTGCGTGTGGAGGTATGTTTATGTATCAAATAGGTCAGCAACCTCATGACACCATAGAGAAATTGGCTGAGAACACCAAGCAGTTCTACACAAGAGTGAAAACATTGGCTAGCAAGAAACAACAATCTGTATTTGAGATTGCCACTAACCCAGATATGGATAAGAGAATGAAATCAATGGAGAAAAAGTTGGAGTCCATTGCTACTGTCATTAAGAGCCAAACAACATCATCATCATCTATATCTCAGGTATGTTTTGTTTGCTCTATGTCCGATCACACTAACGGAACTTGTCCTTTTATTCCTGATGAAGAGCATGTGAATTTTGTGCAACAACGTGCATCAAGAAATGATCTATGTTCGAACACATATAATCCGAGGTGGAAGAATCATCCTAATTTCAGCTGTAGAAATACCAACAATGTGTTGAACCCACCTGCAGGATTCAAGGTAAGACCTGAATTTCAGTAGGTACAATAGTCGGTTGCAGCTCCAGCTCCTGATCCTATTATGGCATCAATTTTAGCTAGGCTAGAGGGTATTGAGATGCATAAAAAGAACTCTAGCAAGGCATTCGAGCTTATAGAGAAGTAATCGAACAACTTGCAGCAACAAGTGTTAACAAGAGAATAAGCTACTCTTCCAAGTAATGTGGTTAAGAACACAAGATCTCAACATGAAGCGAATGTGATCACATTGAGAAGTAGAAGAGTGGTTGAAGAGGTTGAAAAACCTACAAGAAAGTCTTTAGAAGAAGATGAACCAGTCCTAGAATAGGTGCTACCATTTCCCCCACTGCAGGAAAATCTGAGAGATGCCTTCGATGGATCGAAGGAATTCCTCGACCCATCAAAACCAGCACCCGGGAAGAACCAAGGAGATAGCTTCGATTGATCGAAGCCTATTTTCGACCCACCGAAGGACCTGAGAGATGGCTTTGATGGATTGAAGCCAATTGTCGACCCATCGAAGGATGTACACAGGAAAAACCTGAGAGATGGCTTCGATGGATCGAAGCCTATTTTCGACCCATCGAAAAGTGCACCTAGATAGAAAATTTCAGCAATTCAAAAATCAGGTAAGTCTATTTCTGAATCTTCTCCTTCGATTCCTTTACGTGTTCATTTTCCTGGTAGGTTGAAAAACAAGAAAAAGGATGTGTTGGAGCAAGAGATTTTAGATACATTCAGAAAGGTGGAAGTGGACATTCTGTTGCTTGACGCGATTAAGCAAATACCAAAGTATGCGAAGTTTATTAAGGAACTTTGTACAATGAAGAGGAAGTTCATAGGGACTGAGACAGTAGCCTTGAGTGAGAAGGTGTCACCAGTGCTTCAAAGGAAGCTACCACCCAAGATGGGAGATCCAGGACGATTCACCGTCCCATGTACAATTGGTAACACTAACTTTACATGAGCTTTACTTGATTTGGGTGCATCAATAAATTTAATGCCATAATATGTATATAAACTTTAAATATTGGTGCATTATAACAAACTGGTGTTACAATTAAACTAGCTTATCGATCTAACTGCTACCCGCGAGGTTTTGTGGAGGATGTTTTAGTGCAGGTAGGCAAGTTGATCTTCCTAGCAGACTTCTTTGTGTTGGAGATGGAGGCAGAGCCTCAACCATCAGAGCTACCACTGATACTTGGTCGTCCATTCTTACGGACCGCTAGTACCAAGATAGATTGTTCCAATGGTACCCTCTCCATGAAAGTAGGTGAAGAGAAGATCCGCTTCAACATCTTCAACGCGATGAGGCATCCTAGTGATAATGATTTGTATTTCTATTTTTCTATTGATACATTTGATAATTTTATGCAGGAGTTTATGCAGCACTCGGTGGATGAGAATGAGGATGCATTAAAGAAAGCGATTGAAGAAGGGGGGAAGAAATATGAAACTCCCATATGTTCTAAAGTGTGGGATGAACTTAAGGATTTGATCACCCAAGTTCGATCCATGGATGCAGAAGATGAAACAATGAGAATCAGCTCAGCTGAGGAGTTAGTGATGGGAGAAGAGTACGATGATGTTGTGGCAGCCCTTGAGTCATTGCCATACATAAGAGGTAATTCAAAATCTCTTCCCTTCCTATTACCAATGACACGCTTCTTCCTTCCATTGTAACAACACCAAAGATTGAGCTCAAGCCATTGCCTGAGCATTTGAAGTATGCATTCCTTGGAACTGGTGAGACTTTACCAGTCATTTTATCTTCAAAACTAACCGTGTTACGGGAAGAGAAGCTAGTCACTGTACTCAGGGAGTACAAAGAAGCTATTGGTTGGACTATTGCAAACATTAAAGGAATAGATCCAACATCGTGTACTCATAAGATATTCCTTGAAGATGGAGCAAAGCCAACAAGAGAACCACAGCGAAGACTCAACCCACCTATGATGGATGTGGTCAAGAATGAGGTTATCAAACTTCTCGATGCAGGTATTATTTATGCAATATCTGATAGCAAGTGGGTGAGTCATGTGCAGGTGGTGCCCAAGAAGTCAGGCATCACAGAAATGATGAGGATTTGCTGGTGCCTAAAAGAATTCAAACTGGTTGGAGAGTCTGTATCGACTATCGCAGGCTTAATGCCACTACCCGTAAGGATCATTTTCCTCTTCCTTTGATTGACCAAATGTTGGAACATCTTACAGGTCATGCGTATTATTGCTTTCTAGATGGTTATTCTGGCTATAACCAGATTGCCATTGACAGAGAAGACTAGGAGAAGACTATTTTCACGTGTCCCTTTGGCACGTTTGCTTACAAGAGGATGCCTTTTGGGTTGTGCAATGCACCAACTACCTTTTAGAGATGCATGATGAGCATCTTTTCAGACATGGTGGAGAAGATCATCGAGGTATTCATGGATGTTTTTTTTGTTTTTGGTGATTCTTTTGATACATGTTTGAATAATCTGTTCCTAGTTTTAGAAAGATGTGTGGAAAAGAGCCTTGTGTTAAATTGGGAAAAATGTCATTTCATGGTTGAACAAGGTATTATTTTGGGACATGTAATTTCTGAAAAAGGTATAGAAGTAGACAAGGCTAAGGTTGATGTTATACATACCTTACCACCTCCCACTACTGTGAGGGAGGTGCGCTCTTTTTTTGGACATGCAGGTTTCTATCGCAGGTTTATCAAGGGTTTCTCCAAGATAGGCCGGCCTCTTTGTGCATTTCTCCAAAAGAGTGTGACATTTGAATTTTCTGAGGATTGTCTTGAAGCATTCAACAAGGTCAAGGAGCTATTGATCACCGCCCCAATCATCCAAGCACTAGACTGGAACCTTCCATTCGAATTGATGTGTGATGCATCAAAATATGTTGTAGGTGCTGTGTTGGGACAACGGGTTGAGAGGCTACCACATGTGATTTATTATGCCTCTAGAACCCTTAATGATGCTCAGTTGAATTATTCAACTACTGAGAAAGAACTTTTAGCTGTTGTTGCTTTAAAGAAATTTAGATCTTACTTGTTAGGAACTAAAGTGATTATTTTCTCTGACCATGCTGCATTGAGATATCTTATGACAAAGCAGGATGCAAAGCCAAGGTTGATTAGGTGGTTACTACTCCTTCAGGAGTTTGATGTGGAAATCAACGATAAGAAAGGAACAGAGAATGTGGTTGCAGACCATTTGAGTAGGTTGACACATGGATCCAATGCGGATGAGGACAAACTCCCTTTGCATGAGAGTTTTCTGGATGAGCAACTATTTGCTATCCAGGATTTTGAGCCGTGGTATACGGATATTGTCAATTACTAGGTTTCAAAACTGGTGTCTAATGACTATACCCGTGCTCAGAAGGACAAATTGAAGAAGGAGGCCAGATATTATATGTGGGATGATCCATACCTATGGAAGCATTACCCAGATTCCATCATCCGAAGGTGCGTACCCGAATCTGAAATTTATTCTATTCTTTCTTTTTGCCAGTCACATGTAGGTAGAGGAAATTTTGGGGGAAAGAAAACTACACTCAAGGTGTTGGAGTATGGATTTTATTGGCCTAGCATCTTTAAGGATGCTCATGAATTCTATAAGGCATGCCAAAGATGCCAGATGACAGGTAACATAGGTCCTAGGGATCAAATGCCTCAATACCCAATTTTGGTGGTTGAAATTTTTGATGTATGGGGTACTGATTTCATGGGTCATTTCCCTTCTTCGCATTCTAATGTGTACATACTTTTAGCAGTTGATTATGTGTCTAAGTGGGTGGAGGCAGTTGCCACCAGAACTAACGATTCTGTTGTTGTGCTTAAATTCTTAAAGTCCATATTTGCTAGATTTGGCACACCCAGGTACATAATTAGTGGTGGAGGCTCTCATTTTTGCAACCGCACGTTTGCTGCGCTCTTGAGGAAATATAAAGTTCAACACCAGGTGGCGATACCTTATCATCACTACAAGAAAACAGCACCTAGACCACGGACCATTTCCGTCGTCTAGGTGTCGTTTTCCGTCGTCTAAGTACTTGGACGACGGAATCTCCGTCGTCCAAGGTCCGTGCTCCAAGCACTGTCGTCCAAGTAGCTGGACGACGGAAACTTATGTCTCCGTGGTCCAAGTGAACTTGGACCACGGACATTATCCGTGGCCCATGTACGCACCTGGACGACGGAAACACTAATTATCCGTCGTCCAGGTGAAACCATGGGCCACAGACATTGCTCGTTTCTCCGTGGCCCACGTGTTAACCTGGACGACGGAGAATTAGTGTTTCCGTCGTCCAGGTTCATACATGGGCCACGGAGAAGCTAGAAGTCTCCGTGGCCCAGGTATTCACCTGGACGACGGAAACACTAATTCTCCGTCGCCTAGGTTAACACGTGGGCCATGGAGAATGGCAGGGTTTAGGGTTTAGGGGTTAGGGGATAGGGGTTGGGGGTTAGGGGTTTAGGGTTTAGGGTTTGGGTTTGTGCACCTGGACGACGGAGAACATAGTCTCCGTCGTCCAAGTGACTATTTAATTTTAAAAAAAAATTAATCGAAATTAAATATTATTTTATTAATTTTATTAATAAATTAATTTAAATAATGAAAATAGTCGAAATTAATTAATTAAACTAAATTTTTAATATTAATTAATTAATGTATTAAATAAATAAATAATTAATATTTAATTACATACACATCCAAATTAAAAACCAATAAAAATTATAAAATATTGTTCGGAACTCAGAAATAAAGAAACGCGATAATTAACTAGCTAGCTAATACACTGGAGGAGCAGATGCGCCGCCGAGTCCTCCGCCTCCAGCCGGGTCGTTGTCGTCGGGTATGGGTTCGGAGGAGGTTGACATTCTTGTCGATTTTGGTTCATGAGCGCGATGAGTTGGGCTATTTGTGCTTGTTGTTCGTCAAGTCTTCACCGCATTGCCTCATTCTCCGCTCGTGTCAGCTGATTCTCCTCTCGTGTCAGTCGATTCTCCTCTCGTGCCAGTCGAGCCTCTTGAATGGCTGCTTCGACGGCCGCTGCCTGACTCCTTCTCCGCTGCCCCGAACCTCCCGTAGATGATGAGCCGGAGGTCGTCGACAAATCTCGTACCACCCTAGGCCCAAAATGCCTAACCTCCTTGCCAGCTCTACGACCGTAGACCTCATCCGCGATTGCAATTTGGCTCTCTAAGGATAGAGGAGGCAGGTCTTCCGGCGGCACATCTGGGAACGCAAGCTGAGTGTTAGCCAACTCTTCTTGCGCCCGCTCTATCACCCTTGCCTACAAAAGAATAATTAATTTATTATAATGAAATAATATTTAAATAATAATTACTATAATTAAAAGCACATAATTACTATATCACTTACGCCGCATTGACTGGCTTCATTATCGAGCCCAGGCGTCACGTACGCGCTTACGCTTGCATCAAGATAAGGGTGTTTGGAACCCTTATCCTTGTGCTCCTTGGCAATTTGAATGAACTGCTTGGCGCCGGTAGTATGGTGTTTCTCCTTCTTCCCCCGGTTCGCCTTGTTGACACCGGAGAATTTCTGTTACACAAAATAATTAAATCATTAAAAAATGAATAACTACAATTTAAATAATTCAATTATCTTAATTGAAATACAAAAAATAAATTAACACCTTAAAGGAGTCATCAGCAAAGTGGTTACACAACCACTCCCACTCATCTTCTCTATCCCCACGCAGCTCTACGGGGGGAGGCACGGGACCGACATCTTCAAAGTACTTATGGAGCCTGTACTTCCAATCTTTGTAGATGGCTTTGGCGGTTTGGTTGATATGCCTCAACATGGCCGGTGTCGGATCCACCTCAAATTGTTCCTAACAAAAATAAATAGAAAATTATAATCGTATATATTATGAAATTTTAACTAATATTAACAATATTATATAATAACTAACTTGGACGTATTACGTACCGAAAGATCTTTGAAGACTTTCGCCTTCTCATGATCTGGCGCCTCCTTCCAAGTCGGGGCAGTGAGACGAACCCGGTTACGGACGATTGACCCTATGCTGTGCGCTGAGAGACTTGCTAGCTTAGCTGTGGGAGGGCCACCGGTAAATTTGTCGTAGGGCAACTCGATCTTTTTCCCGGTCGCCTTGCAAATACGCTCCGCTTTGCCCCCTTTAACGAGACCCCGAGTCCTTTTCGGTTCCGGGTCAGTGGGGGCCCTCCTTTGCCTACGGCGGGCGCTGTACATGATTGATTCGGCGGTCGAGGAGGCCTGAGTACTGCCCGTTGAATGGGTACCGGGCGTCGGAGTTTGGAAGGGGTCGACGTCATCACCGCTCTCGATGAATGGAGGAGCGGGAATTTCCCCAGATGGCCCTACGGACGGACCAGATGATCCGTCCGGATTGAGGGCGTCGTTGCCCTCCTCTTGAACCCAACCGACTTGGGCCGCCAACATTCGGAGCATGGCATCTTCTGCCTCCTGTTGGGCTTTCTTCTTGCCGGATGTCGTCTTTGGCGGAGCCATTTAAACCTAAGAGTACAGTATTAAAATACCTACTTACCATAAAAATTACAACTTAAAAATTTACGCTAATTAATTAAGTACGTTTAAGATTTAAATAGAGTACACTAGCTTGGCATTTTCGGTCGTTCAATGGACGTGCGACCCTCGCGATAAAGTGTAAATTTTCAATTAATCAGCCTTGGTTAAATCGAAAAACATGGCCAGTTAGGGATAGAGATAACGCGAGAGGCAGGACTAATTTCGACAAAAGTCTTTCTTAGTCCAAATCCTGTCACCAGTCATAACCCGTTTCTAGACACCATGTCCGACATTCGGCCAATTTTTCGAAAATTTACACTCCCTCAAGTCCTTTGCAAACTCCGCCCTCAACCTCGTGTCCATAACTTCACTTAGGTTATGGTGTGCGGTGATGAAATCCACACATCACGAGGGGTTAAGGAGATAAGCAAGAAAAAGAGGCGCCATCTATTCCAAATAGTGCGACTTAATAAACCAAGCCTATGTACTAAATTTAAATCAAACACGTACTACTAATTAATTTAATCACATATTTATTTAATTATGCAACTAATTAATAAATAATTACAATAATATTTATTCATTTCATAAATTATCAAGTAATTACAATTATTCATTTAATTATTATTAATAACAATAATTTACCATTTAATTAATTAATAACAATATGTAATCATTTATTTAATTAATAACAATAATTAATCTAAATATAATTAATAACAATAAATTTACAATTATTCATTTAATTAGTATTAATAACAATAATTAATAAATAACATTACAATAATCATTTAAGAAATATTTAAAACTAATTAATTAAATAAAAATTATTTTAATAAGGGAAAAATAGAAATTTACCGAATTGGAGTTTTTCGGGAGTTTTTGGGAAAATCGCCGGAGTTGTGTCGTCAGAGAGGAGGAACCACGCCGGAAATAATGTCGTCGGAGCGTCGCCGGAGCAGATTCGCCGGAATGAGAGAGAGAGAGGAGATGGAGGAGAGAAAGTTGTAAGGGATGAGGAAAAGAAGATGAGGCTCGGCCTATTTATAGAGTTTCACTTAGACGACGGAGAACTATTCTCTGTCGTCTAAGTGAACTTGGACGACGGAAACAGTGTTTTTCGTCGTCTAAGTGGCGGTTAAATTTTTTTGAAACGGCGCGTAATTAAGGGGCGGGACGTTTTGAACCGCCATGGATTTGGACTTAGACGACGGAGAATAGAATCTCCGTCGTCTAAGTGGAAATTCAAGCGGTGTCGAAAATTGAGGCGGTAAAATGAACCGCCATGATTTTCGACTTGGACGACGGATATTGACGTTCTCCGTCGTCCAGGTTATCACCTGGACGACGGAAAACCACATATCCGTCGTCCAGGTGAAAAATACATTGGAAAAAAAGAAATAAATAATCGAACCGCCATGGTAAATTGAACCTGGACGACGGAGAAAGACGTTTTCCGTCGTCTAGGTGTTCACCTGGACGACGGATAAAGTCATTCAACGTCGTCCAGGTTCAATTTACGTAAAAAAAAGTTTAAAATTAATTCGCTAGGAATTTAGCGATCTGTTATTGGAGTGAAACAGTCGTCCAATATCGATAAACGTTTCGTATATATGAACAGTTAAATTTGAACCGACGAATAGATTTTCGTTTTGAAAGTAGTTAAGTATCGACTAATCCTTACGACTTAAGTGTTCATGAGTAGAGGCACATTTGCAACAGAGTATTAACGAAATTGAATTTGGACAAAACAACCGTTGGATATGTTCGTCGTAACATAATATATAATTGTCTTCAAAGTACCATAAAATAATAAGTTCGGGAAGGGTTTGATCGGCACAGTCAACCGCAAAACCGATAATTTCACAAACCGGAAACGTGGATATACAAGGCATTTCGCAACTCCGATTTTCGAACCGTCGAAGCTCACACACCAAGAATTGTGTACTCTAAAGTCTTGATGAAAAGACTTTGCATTGGAAGAAGGTCTAGATGGTCGTTGTCTTAGAAAAAATTACGATATATGCACCTGGACGACGGAAATGAGATTTTCCGTCGTTCAGGTAATCACCTGGACGACGGATTATGACGTTCTCCGTCGTCCAGGTGTATAGACCTGAATTCAGGGGTTAGGGCCTTACTGTTTAGGGTTTAGGGTTTGTGAACTTGGACGATGGAGAATTACCATATCCGTCGTCCTAGTGTGTACCTGGACGATGGATAATGACCATTCTCCGTTGTCCAAGTTCTAAACCCCGATTTCAGGGGTTAGGGCATTAGGGTTTACGGTTTAGGTCGTCCCCGGTCATTTGTGTGTCCGTTCAATTATTCTGATTCAATAATATAATTAAAATTAAAATTGATCGATCGATCCGAACTGCTAGCTATTAGGGTCCAGGATTTAGCAAGGGTTTTATATGAGATTGAGATTTGGTGACAACCTGCAATTAATTTTTCCGTTGTCCAGGATATATAATTCGGATTAATTTCTTACGTACCGTAAACCGGCATCGATCATATATATATTACAATAATTACAGTAATTAATTACCAATTAATCTCCCTCGTCGTATGACCGTACTCTTCGTCATAATCATCATCGTCCTCATCCCCGTTAGACGACGGCTCATCCTCATCATCGTACTCAACATCGTCCGACGAATAACCTGAGTCCTCGTCCGCGTCCTCTTCCTGCTCGTCTTCTTCCTCTACCACATCGATAATCTCATCTTCAGTTAGATCTGTACAACCATCAGGCATGGGTAACCGTTCATCATCTTGAACCAGGTCCATTATATCGGAGCGGACCATAGAAATATTAGGCTCTTGATAGGCAGAAATGTCTCTTTCTGGTTCAGCAGCATCTTCAGTCGTCGCCGGTGTCCCTTCAATTGTCTCTGTATTCCATATTCCTCGGTGAGAGATATGGTTCACTATTTTCCACCCTTCACCGGCTTTCGGATCGTCGAGATAGAACACCTGCCGAACTAAGGTGGCGAGAGCGAAAGGCTCATCCTCATACCAGTGCGAGTTTGTATCGACTGATAATAGTCCCAGGTCTTCCTTTGTACGCTTGAACCATCTCCACTTAAATAGGAAAACGTTGACATCATTCCCGTAACATAGCTGAACCACGTATACAATAGCCCCGTAATATAGATCATTGTCTTTCCCAACCGCTACCCCACTGTTTTGTGTTCTTCTTCCTTCGTCTCGGGCCAATGAATGGAACTTTACACCGTTCACAAAACATCCGGGATAAATATAGTGTTTAACCGGCTTCCCTGCTAGCAAGTGCTTTGGCCATGACCACCACCCTCCGTGGTTATCAGATTTTTGCAGATCAATCATCTGCGAAAAAGGGCAAATTAATATAAGGGTTAGCTATTACAAACATGAGCGATATGTATTTAAATAATTAATACCGAGACGTACGTACGTACCCATTGGAAGAAATAATCGGGAAACTTCTTCTTAACCATTTTCTCAATCCATGCCGAACTCTTGTTTTGATTTAACGCCTGAAGTCTTTCCCTGTATGAAATCATGTACGGCTCAACTTCGTCACAGTCTCGCAACACTACCCAATGTGCCTCAATAAGTTCTTCCTGTGTTAACGATTCCTTTAATACTCCTCTAAACGGTCGGACGACATTGGTGACGACAGAAAGATTGATGCGGGCACTGCGATCGGAGGCAGTGGGAGGGGGTGGATCTTTGAGGTACCTGTTGCAGTAAGTAACACACTCATGCATTAGGTATGTCTCTGCTATATATGGAGCCATCCGGGGCCGACCTGTTTTTGACAAATGACTTATACTGTCCAAGCTGTCTACAAAATCAAACGTACACATTACATAAGTACATATAGCTAGCTAGTATATATATAATCTCCAGTGGAACAAATTAATTAATTAGTGGAACGTACCTTTCTTGAGGATACATCCAAGTGTACTGGACCGGACCAGAAATGAGCACCTGCTCGGGCAGGTGGATCATTAGGTGAATCATGATGTCAAAGAAAGCAGGGGGGAAAATCCTCTCTAGTTTGCAAATGATGTGCACAATTTGTTGTTGCAATTCCACCACATCTGACTTCTTTAATTCTCTGGCGCATAACCTCTGCCACCACCTGCACAATGCCACTATTGGTTCTACGACGTCCCGAGGCAAGTATGGTCGAATTACCACTGGAATCAGACGTTGCAGCATAACGTGATAGTCATGTGTCTTTAGACCAACAAACTTGTGTTGCACCTCGTCCACTGCTCCAGTTATAGTAGCTGCATACGTAGCCGGAGAACGAACGCCACTGGAATCAGACGTTGTAGCATAACGTGATAGTCATGTGTCTTTAGACCAACAAACTTGTGTTGCACCTCGTCCACTGCTCCAGTTATAGTAGCTGCATACGTAGCCGGATAACGAACGCCCTTAAACCAGTGAAATACAGAACGTCTAACCGTCGGCTTCACTGTGTAAGGTGCATCTGGCATCTTGTTGTACACTCCTTTCCTATCCCTCCTCAACCACAAGAGACGACGTAGATTCATTGATTCCAAATCTTTGCGCGCTTTGGGAGTATCTTTAGTCTTGAACTTAATACCGAGAATTGTTCCCACCACGCTGTCGCACACATTCTTTTCTATGTGCATCGCGTCCAAGTTGTTCCGCAGCTTCAACTTCGACCAGTAAGGGAGTTCAAAGAATATACTCTTGTGATCCCAATAGCTCAGATCATGTGGAGGAATTGGATTGCATTTCTTTACATCCGCGTCATTGCTCAACACACCAAAGTCGAAATAGCTCAACCTCTCTAAAATCTCTTCGCCCGACCAACTACGGGGTTTAGGATTGTTCTCTACCGTGCCGTCGAAATGAGCTTCATCCTGTCGCCACGGGTGGTCGTGAGGAAGCCATCTACGGTGACCCAAGTAACACACATTCCCCGCGTGCCAACTAGAGTTCACGTCGTCCAAACATATAGGACATCCATTATATCCTTTTGTCCTGCAGGCTGCCAACATCCCATAAGCTGGAAAATCGCTGATCGTCCACATTACGGCAGCCCTCATCGTGAACATCGTGTCAGTGAATTTGTCATAAGTTGGGACTCCATTTTCCCACAACAGTTTCAGCTTGTCGATCAAAGGTCTGAGGTAGACATCTAAGCACTTCGATGGAGATTTAGGACCTGGAATTAGTACGGTAAGGAAATTAAATTCCTTGTTCATGCACATCCACGGAGGCAAGTTGTACGGCATCAGAATAACTGGCCAAGTGCTGACGGCGGAGCTATTACTTCCCCAAGGATTGAATCCGTCTGTAGATAGGCCGAGTCTAACATTTCTAACCTCTGAAGCAAAGTCTCCAAATTCTCTGTCGAAATGTTTGAAACCCTCCCCATCCGCAGCGTGTCGCAGGACATCGTCATCTATTCGCTTTTCTGCGTACCATCGCATCGCCTCAGCTGTGTGTAGAGACATGTACAGACGCTGCAATCTGGGAATCAAGGGAAAATATCTAACAACTTTCACAGGAATTCTCTTTTTCGAACTCTTCCTATTCAACTGGAATCTGCACTGGCCACATACGGGACAATATTCCAACTCTTTATACTCTTTGTAAAATAGCACACAATCATTCGGACATGCGTCAATTATCCTGTACTTTAGGCCGAGGCTGCTCAGGATATTTCTAACCTTATAATGAGATTTAGGAAGATTGTGATCATCAGGAAGCAACTTACATATTTGCTCATGAATTTCGTCAAAAGCACTAACTGACATTTTGTGCTTCACTTTTATCTTCATTTGCTCCATCACATATTGCAACACATTCTCTCGACATCCAGGGAACACCGGGGTCTGCGCTTCAAGTAGCATCCGGCTGTAGTTTTCCATCTCACTGGTGTCAGTGGCCAAGCTAGCTGCGGGGAATGTGTCATCATGCTCATTAGTGGTACTGTAACCTCCGTCTTGGTGTCCACCATGACTACATCCCGGAAACGCATCATGGACCAAATCTGCAGTTGGGTTGCAAGCTGGGGGTCCGGCACCACTGCCGCTGGATGACGCACCATGGTAACTGTACCCTGAGCTGAAGTCTGCTGCGCTGAACTCTACTGCTTCACCATGCTCGCTCCATGTAGTGTAACTCCACATCATACCATTTTCGTACAGGTGTTGCACCATAACATTAACCTCTGCATACTGACAATTAAGACATTTCTGACACGGACACCTGAAACGTTTGTTTCCCTGACCATGTTCTATCGCAAAATTCACAAATTCGCTAATTCCATCCATATACCGGACATCACATCTATTCTTCAACTTCATCCAACTCTTGTCCATACTGCTACAAAATATTATAATTAATTAATTATTACATATATATATTAGTCCATTAATATACGCTTCATTATACGTACTCGATCTACATCGATCCATCAATTACGTACGTACATAATTTAATCGATCTATACATATATATATATAGATAGCTAACATCCTTGCATATATATGTACGTACGTTTTCACTAAATATATATTAATTAAGCAAATTTTAACTGCGTACGTACCTAGCCTGTACGTTGGCCTTCTCGATCGATATCTGTACGTTAATTAAGCTAGCTAGCTAGCTAGTCAGCGGAGATCCCGGCCCTTATCGATCCTGATTCTTCTCGGCTATCTAGCTAGCTCCCTTCTGCCTTCTCCCTTCTATCTCTCATTCAAATTAATGGAATGATCGATCGATATGAATTCACGATCAGTTTGGCATCGGGCTTATATATAATGCTTCACTTAGACGACGGAGGTGTCGGTACGTCGTCTAAGTGGAAGTACGTTACGTACTCGGCCGACGGCGTGTCGGTCCGTTGTCCAGGTGATCACCTGGAGGACGGAGAAGACTCCGAGGTCCAGGTTATAACCTGGACGATGGAGATGTTATTCTCCGTCGTCCAGGTGATCACCTGGACCTCGGAGTATTATCCGAGGTCCAGGTGTTAACCTGGACGACGGAGATGGTATTCTCCGTCGTCCAGGTGATCACCTGGACCACGGGAAATGCTCCGAGGTCCAGGTGTTAACCTGGACGACGTAGATGGTATTCTCCATCGTCCAGGTGTTACTTGGACCACGGAGAAGTCTCCGTCGTCCAAGTGTCACTTGGACCACGGAACAATTATGTTTCCATGGTCTAGGTGCAGTTTTCTTGTAGTGCATCCTCAGACCAGTGGATAAGTGGAGGTGTCAAACCGTGAGATCAAGAAGATCCTTGAGAAGACCGTAGGCCCTACCAGGAAGGATTGGAGTTAGCGATTAGATGAAGCTTTGTGGGCTTACCGTACAGCTTACAAAACACCTATAGGGATATCTCCCTACAGGCTTATTTTTGGCAAAGCTTGTCATCTGTCGGTCGAGCTTCAGCACAAAGCTTATTGGGCGGTCAAAATGTTCAATTTTGATATTGATGAGGCTGGAATTCACAGAAAATTACGGCTGAATGAGCTAGCTGAAATTAGGAACAATGCATATGAGTCTAGCAGGATTTACAAGGAGAAAGCTAAGGATTTTCATGATCAAAATATCAGGAGCAAGACTTTTTTGGTAGGACAAAAGGTCTTGGTATTCATCTCGAGGTTGAAACTGTTTCCAGGTAAGCTTCAGTCTAGATGAATTGGTCCATTTGTGGTCACTAATGTTTTTCCTAGTGGTGCTGTAGTTGTGAAAAGTGACAAAACAGGGAAAGTTTTCAAAGTCAATAGACATCGACTGAAGCCGTTCTATGAGTTGATGATGGAGTACACCATTGAGCAAGTACCTCTCGAGGATGTGCCACAAGATAAAGAGTGATACTTGGTACCGTTTGGCTGAACACGTTAAACTTAGCTACTTGGGAGGCAACCCATGTGGATGGAGAGCTTGGACCTCAGATTTGATTTCTTTCTCTCAATCTTTCCTTTATTTTTCTCCAATTTAGTGTATGTTGTGTCTTGATATGATTCTTGTTCATATTTGAAGAATGTGTTACATGCTATACCTTTGATACATTGAGGACAATGCATTTTTCAAGTGTGGGCTGGGGTTGTACCATATATTTAGTGTCTAGATAGAAATTTTCGGTTTTTGAGTCAGAATTTTCAACTTTTGAGTGTAGTGTGAATTTTCTGACATAGTTATAGGTCTCAGAAAATTAAGAAATTTTTATAGTGTCTTAGTATTTATGTCTAGTGTCTGTTCACAAAATTTTAGATCATTTGGATATGTATTTAATTCTGTAGAAAATTTAAAAGTCAGAGTGTGCAATTTCTTTGGTTTTGACTATTTTTCGTAAATTTCTAGTGGGGTACCTTCGATCCATCGAAGGGATACTCGACCCATTGAACCACATTCTCAGGAAAGACCAGTGAGCATGCTTTGATCAACCGAAGGATAGCTTCGACCCATCGAAGGTTTTTGTCAGTTTTGAGTGTTTTCCTTTGTTTTCTTTTGTGTTTTTGAGTCCTTTTTGATAAAACAAAATACAAAAGTAAAAAGTGTCAAGAAAATTGAAAAGACCCAACCCCGATTTAGTTTCCTAAACCAGAATCAAACCCCTTCTTAAAACACGAATTACACTACAACATTTTTACCCACTGCCGGCGACTTTTATGTCGCCGGCAATGTTTTTGGACATTACCGGCGATTTTTGCCGGAAAAATCGCCGGTAATGTCTTTTTTTTTTTTTTAACATTACCGGCGACTTAAATGTAAGTCGCCGGTAATGTCTTGCCGGAAAAGACATTGTCGGCGACTTACATTAAATCGCCGGTAATGTCTTTTTTTTTTTTTTTAACATTACCGGTGACTTAATGTAAGTCGCCGGCAATGTCTTTTCCGGCAAGACATTACCGGCGACTTACATTTAAGTCGCCGGTAATGTTAAAAAAAAAAAAAAAGACATTACCGGCGATTTTTCCGGCAAAAATCGCCGGTAATGTCCAAAAACATTGTCGGCGACATAAAAGTCGCCGACAATGGGTAAGAATGTTGTAGTGGAACTTGCAAAAACCATAGAAATTTCGGCTGAGTTTCACTATAACGTGGAATTACCATTAACTTGCACCCGAAAACACACTTCGTCCTATGCCACAAAAGCCAAACCGTGGGCACCAATCCCATCCGGATTTCTCAATATCATAACAATAATGTAAAGTAACAAGTAAAACTGTACTTTACAGAAATCCGGGAAAAATCATATAAAAGTATAACATCAGAGTAATCAGAGAGACCTCTAGTATATATATACATAAATATACAACAGTATGCTAAACAAGAAACCTACTGGAAAAGAAAGGTAGCTCGAACACTAAGCCTCCGACTGCGACGTGTGACACCAGAATTTGAACTGCAAACTAGGCACAGAAACCGAAAAGCCCAAGGGAAAGGCAAATAAAATCGTTAGAGTGAGTGGACGAAAATAATCATATGCCTTTCACCATTTATATAATATAAAAATAATGTGAGTTCTTAAAATAAATTGAGGTGTCAGGCGAATCTCTCAAGCCCGATGGTGATAGACTAGGCGAATCTCTCAAGCCTAGTGGGCACATCAGAGGAATCTCTCAACCCTGGAACTGGACTACCGGTGATCAGCCCAGTAGCTAATGCATCGATGCTAAGTAAATGCCATCACCATATAAAATATAAAATAATACCTCCAAAAACAATAAATAGTCTCAATACTGTACTAAAAATAAATACTGAAATCAAGAACTCGCTACGACAGTGTAAATAAATGTCCACTCACAGATAGCACAGCGCGCAAACGCGCTAATCACGAGATCCGACGGAAGATCCCTCGCCCAACGTACGATATCGATCCCCTGAATAATCACAAAATATAACTGATCAAAATCACAATTCATGACTCTGTACCACACCTCGGAAACCAACATTTCCGGAAACATATAACTCGGATACAAAATAATCAACGAAAATCCCCAAATTCTCCACATAAACCCTCGACTAAAAATTCGGTATCCAAATCAACTCGAAAACCTCAAGGCGATAATCGGGGCGCGATTACCAGCAAAACGGCATAAAACTTGTCAAATTCCAAAAAGTCAACTCCTCGTCGAAGCTCCGCCGGCAGCTGCGTGCCATCACCGGAGGAATTTCCCGACAAGGAAAACCCAGAACTCCTCTCCTCTAACCCAATACATCTCACAACTATGGCCTCCTCCAATTCCACAGTGAACTGCCGGAATTCAGCTCGAAAACCACAAAATCCCAAACAGGCTGGCGACCCAGTTCTCCGTCGAAACTCTGGCAACGGCGCACGGCGGCCCACGAGGCCACACCCAAAAGCTCCGCCTTGGCCCCACGAGCCAAAACCCTCTAATCTCCGGCCACCACCGTGGCCGGAGCACCACCGTCCGTTGACCCCGAAATCCCACAACTTCAAGCTTCTCGTTCTCCCTCAATACCTCACCAAAATTCACAAATCAAAGTCCTAAATCATAGGAAATCAAGAAGAGAAGCTAACCATACCCAAATTGGAGCCGGAGGTGGCCGGAAATGAAAAGTCGTCGGCGAGTCAAACGGCGGTCCAGTTTGTACTCGGTTAACGCGGTCAATGGGTCTTTTCTGGTCAACAACGGTCAAACTTCCCAAAACAGTGTTTTTTGACAATTTATGACTATTCTGATATTTATACTCGTGGCTCGATACGATCGACGGTCCAAATCGAATCACATCCACGTTTCGGATAACTCAAACTCCAACGGATAAACATGACGAAATTATACGATTTCAAATATTCATAACATATTCCTCGGTTATCGAAAGAATTATCCGAAACTGCCCATGAACTCGAAATCACGCACACTACGATTCTTGTGAAGAGACTCAACTCAAATTCTCGCCCGATAATTTAGTCTTGAATCAAACCGCCAATTCGATTAATTTACGATAAACTGTGATTACTCGTAACCTTGCAGATTAAGCCGATTAACGTGCTAATTCTGATTTGGGTCGTCACAAAAATACCAAAAAAATAAGAGTCTTAGGAGCCCTTAGCAAGTCAATGATATACTTATATCTTCCATTATTGTGACTAAGAGTTTGTTACGTTTCTCAAGTTTCTCGGATGATTTCGACATATGCTACATATGTGGATATGTTGTGGATTTAGAAACAAGTTAACATGGTATGGATTTTTGAGCATGCATAGATTTTATTGAGATTCATTTAACCGTGAGTTTTTTGAGCCTTTATGAGAAATACATGCTTTCTTTGAGTGAGTGTTAATTGCTTGCCACAGATTAAGTTAATGGACCCTAGAATTTACTAGAACTTGCTCTTGTACTTCTCGAAACTTATAGTCAATACATGTTCTAATTGAAGTAGTGATAAAGGCATTTAGGGGACACCACCATAGCCATATAAGCCTGTGTCCCGATTTTGTGTACATAAGTTGTGCACCCCTTAGTTAACTACTTTAAGACTACATGTTTAAACTTTTTGTCATCACCCACATATCTCTGACCTTAAACCTTAGAATAGTTATATCTTTACCCTGTTCTAGAACTTGGTAGAGCTATACATGAGACATGTATGTGAAGACGGCGACAATGTCGAAAGGTGATGCAAAGAAACTTATGAAGCCTATGTTCTAGGATTTGTTTTTGAATTCTATGTCCTTTTTATTCTTGAACCTTGTGAGCCTAAACCCATTATAACTTATGAAGCCCTTTTGATCTTCAAGATGGTAGCCTTTGATCTATACAGATTAGTTGCAAGAGTAAGCATATGGTTCGGTCCATTTGGCAAGTGGATTTAGCATTAACCTTAAACACATATGAGTGAAACACTTTGAGAGCATATCTTTGTGAGCTTGAATCTTGATTTGTTTGTACATGCTTAAGCTCTTTCACCATGATTATGTCTTTGTCCTACATGTTGCATGTGTGTTATATGTTGGATTGATCTCTGGTAACTTGTTGGTACATTTGAAACTTGGCGTTGCAGTTTTTGGAAGATTGCTGAGACAAGTTGTTAAGGGCATTAGAGTAGTGTTCGTAGATTACGTCTTTATTTTTGAGTCATAGTTTAGTGTTTTGCTTGAGGACTAGCAAAACCTAAGTGTGAGGTATTCTGATAGTTGCATTTTTATACAACGTTTATGTGCTTAACTGAACCTTATATTTAATTCTTTTGTTACGTTTTTAAGCGACTTATTATTGTTATTTGTTTTGTATGTAATTTGAGGAAAATAAATAAAAATTGATTAATTGAGATTTCTTAGCTCAACGAGGAGTAACAAGGAGCTGTGAAGAGATAAATGGACTAAGTCCAACTTGAAGATGGACTACTAAAGCCTTATGGAATGTGGATTCAGCCCATTTGGAATTAATAACCCAAACCAAATATGTTTTTATTAATTGAAGGAAGACCAAATCAAACTAAAGGAGGAAAAAAAATCAGAAACAAACATGAAAGAGGGAGGAGAACGCAAGAGAAAGGGGGGCCATTCATTGTGTAATTTTTCTATCTTTCTCTCATACTCTTATGGCTACCATGAAGAGCTAAACTCCATTGTTAAGAGGCTGTTTTGAAGCCCCGTTCATGTTTTCGAATGAGGTTTCTTTGTTGCTTATACGTTGATGATTCTTATTTGTGTCTGCTTTGAGTGCACGCTTAGTATGCATGTTTAGGAATCTAATTCTAAGAAAATTGATGGTTGTTGGTTATCATTACCTTCCTCAAGTTTCAATTGTAGAACCCATACATGCTTGGTATAGGAAACCCTAGGTCTTGCAAGACACGACCGTAGTGTACTTGTAAAACCTTATAGATTCTCAAACCCTTTCTAAATATTAATGCTTTTCTCTTGGTAAATTCGGGTCCTTGACTTTGGGTTCTTTGAGGGATACACAATATTGATAAGTAAACCTTCAATGTTGTAAACGTAAAAATTGGGTAATAGGTTATCTTCATAACTTTGAATCTTCCTGGGAACTTTCATTCATGACATTAACATGATTTTGGTTCTGCATTTGTGGTCTAGATGATGTGACAATGGTGGATAGCACTTCCCCTAAACCATTTTTATCATTGATTGTTACTTTACTTTTTATCTGTTTACTGTTTCAGTTTCATAATCTATTTTGAAGAATTTTATTCGGTAACCAAACCAACTCAGATTGGATTGAAAATTTGTGTGGTAGTCTACCACTGTGCCTGTAGTGTCCAGTATTAATGTCGTGATTTTAGGTTAAGTCTAGCTATTTTAATTAATTATGTTAGTATCAGTTGTCGAGGTTGTCAAGTTTCTGACTTTCGCGTCCGTTTGTAGTTTAGAGTATTGAGTCTCATCTTTACCTGTGGATTGACCCCAATTCTATTGTACTGCATTGATAAATATATTGAGCTCATTATAGTGTAACTTTGAAGGTGGTTAAACACCGATGAGGTTTACAACTTTATTTGAGT
The DNA here is from genome assembly GCA_946800695.1 of Geum urbanum. Lineage (NCBI taxonomy): Eukaryota > Viridiplantae > Streptophyta > Magnoliopsida > Rosales > Rosaceae > Geum > Geum urbanum. The sequence goes on along the minus strand of OX327000.1, from coordinate 32,402,776 downwards.
CTTAAATCATAAAAGATGGGCGGACAATGGAACTTTCTGACGGATGATGCCCTAAAAAATCTTTAGTGTTTTCTTATTTTTAATTAGTGTTGTAGATGAACACTTGTCTTTTAGATAGAAATCCTTGTGATTTGGTGTCTAAAAGGGGACGTTTGCTAGGACGGATTTTGGATGTGAGAAAAGACAAGCTCGAAAATTACGCCTACCTCTCTTGGTCTCTCTAGCCAACTAGCAAATTTACTAAGCTTGTCCAAAGAAGATGAGGACTAAATCTACGCTTTTTTGGGTGTCTTGAGTCTTTTTGTTTAACCTAGTGTTTTAAAGAGTTTTTAGGATGCCCTTAGTTAGTCAATGATGAAAATAGACCGAAAAGAATACATATGGTGTTGAATAATTATTTAAACAATTTCTAGTGCTAATTGAGATATTTTGATTGTCATACCATGTAGTGGATATGGTTTGCATAAACATGGTATAGATTTCGCATGTTAGAATAAGCTTTTAGATTATATAAACCTTAAGGTGAGTTTTTGAGCATACATTACTTCTTTTATGAGTGAATTTCGTGCATTATGTCTCAAAAACAATACATGCATCATCTAATTGCTTGCCATAGATTTCAATGAACTAGAGATTACTAGAACTTACTGTGACGACCCGGACCAGAATCAGCAGTATGATCAGCTTGATCGATGAGTTTGTGCATAGTCGCAGAGTTGCGACAGTTGATTTAATCGCCGAAGCTTCTTAACGACTAAATTATTGGCCGAGAATTGGAGCTGGGTCTCTTCTCGAGAGTCATTGTACGTGTGATTACAAGTTCGTGGGCGGTTTCGGATCGTTATTTGGACGACCGAGGAATTAATTATGAATATTTGAAGTTTCGACGGAAACGGATTTAAATGGCAGGTTTGTTCGCGACTAAATTATCTGTCGAGAATTTGGTTTCGGCTTCTTCACAGAAGTTGTTCAGAATTTAATTTTGAGTTTGTAGGAACTTCCGGAGCATGATTTTGAGTTATGAAGAATTAGTTGCGAATATTTCCGTTTGTTGATTGTTTGGTTGATTTAATTATATGTTGATTGGAACAATTGACTTTTTATCCGTTTGGCCGATATGTTTGACTTCGGGTGATCATTGAAGAATATGTCGAGACGAGTTTGTGGCCACGAGAATTATCGGAATCGGATATACGACGAGAAAGTTACGCGTATTTAAAGTTCGTCGAAATGGATAAACATGAAGTTTCCATTTTGGGAAAGGCTATATATAGTAACCTGCTATTTTGGGCAAGGGGAAGACTTTCAAGATTGGGTGTTGACCGAGTTGACTCGGTCAACTCGGTGGAGGAGAGGAGGCCGACGTGCTCCACGGCGGTGATGTCGCCGTTCGGCCACCACGGAGCTCGGCTCTGGTTCCGTGCATCTTGCCTTGACACCCCGAGTCCAACTATAGCCACCGTGTACGGCGAGGCTCGCCGGAAGTGGAAGAGATATCCGGCCAAAGTTTGAAGAAACTTGGTGATTTCGGGTTTGATGTTTCGAGCGGATTCGAGCTGAATTTTGGAGTGGGCTTTGTAGCTCTCATCACTAGCAAGCTACCATGTAAGTTTGGAGTCCAAATTTTGATTGTGGAAGGAGAATTTTGGATTTGAAATTTGTGTGTTCATTCGGTTTTTCATGAAATTGACCATGTTAGAGTGAGAATTGGACTTCGGTGCAGTTGACAAAGTTGCTCAGTGGACGATTTGGAGTGGAATAGGGGTGGCTCCGCCTTGAAATTCTCCGGTCGGCGGTGGCGCCGCCGTGCGCCGTCAACGGCGGTCCAGTTTGACTTTTTCTAGTTTTCGACAAATTGCATGTCATTTGACTCGAAATCGCGCCCCGATCGCAGTGGAGAGGTTTGTTTTTCGAGTTGAGCGTCCGAAATTACAGCGAGGTATTGTGGTATGATTTCCGGATTTCCGACAGATTGTCGTGATCGGATTATGTGTTTCCGAGAACGGTGGTTTCTCGTGATTTGTTTTGAATTGTCGAATATTGTTGTGAGAATTGGACATTGTGATTGTTCAGGTGTTCGTGATCGTTTGATTGGCGAGGGGCATTCCGCCGGATCACGGGTTAACGCGATACGCGTTACGCTAGTCTGTGAGTGGACAATTTCTTTTCACGGAAATGATTGCGAGTCTTTTATATGATTTATGAACTTGAGCATACGTATGAGATTTCGGATATATGAGCATATCTTTTATGATTATACGATATACTTATACGAATATACGTATACGAGTATACATACATTTATATGCTGTTTCATGCATTTGCATCGAAATGTTTATGATTTGGTTTACACAGAGTACAGTCTTGGTTACGTTGTTGTATCGATACACTTAGCCTCTCGGCTGATCCCCGATGGTAGGCATCCCAGGCGGGGCGTTACCCCGACCTGACCGGCGAGGGGCGTATCCCCGGAACCGAGGCCTTTCTGGCTTAGAATCACGTGTGGGTCCGGGATCCCGTGATTCGGACTGTACTAGCATGGTGTGTGTCCATGAGTGACCCCGTGGGATTTTTACTTGCATGCTCTGTACACTGGAGGAGAGTGAGTTTTACCTCGTGTACTATGTTGTTTTTTATTTACCTGGACTCGCATATGTTTTTATAACATATATATTAACTGGTGAAAGACATTTATTTTCGTCCACTCACTCTAACGTGTTTATTGTCTTTCCCCCGGGCTTTTCGGTTTCCGTGCCGAGTTTGCAGTTCAGGCTCTGGTGTCGCACGTCGTGGTCGGAGGCATAGTGCTCGAGCTACTTTGTTTCATCCAGTAGGTTTATTGTTCTACCTACTGTGGTATGCGTATACGATTATGTATTAGATGTCGCTCTGAGCTTCCTATTGAATACGTTATACGATTTTACACTGGATTTCAGTAAAGTGCATATATATTTACTACTTTACTTTACTGTTGATATATTGAGAAATCCGGATGGAATTGGTGCCCACGGTTTGCTTTTTGTGGCATAGGATGAAGTGTATTTTCCGCGTGCAGGTAATGATAATTCCACGCTAGTAACGAAACTCTGCCCAAATTTCAAAAAGTTTTTGTTGGTTCGTGTTTTCGAAGGGGTTTGATTCCGATTTAGGAAGCTAAATCGAGGTTGGGTCCTTTCAGCTTGGTATCAGAGCATTAGGTTATAGGTTATGTAGACTTCTGTAGTCGTGTTTACTAAGGGTATTTGAGAATGTACAGCATGTCTGGAATGGTGACCCGACCGACCGGCGGATAATCATCAAAATTCCGGGTGTTGTATGCTTTCAAATATTTGAAGTTCCATGATTACGTTCCACTTGTTGTGAACGATGTTGTATTCATTAGGATTCCTCCTGACGTGCTTCCCGTGTCGTTTCGGTTGTGGATCCTGTTGAGGATCAATCGACGCGTGATTTGCCAGAGAACAGTGGATTCGAATGAGTATTCAGAGTTCAGAGAATTGTGTGGCACGGTTTTCCTGGGGATGTGTATATGAGCGTCTACATGTTGCCTCAGAGCTGAGAATTTTGGCGGTGATGTTTGCCTGATTCTGATCATTGTGTTTGGTGGGCTGATATTGTGTGAGTTCCGGTTGCAACTCCATGGCCTACATTCAGGGTGTTGTTTAGACGGTAATGGTTTAATCAGGCTATCTAGCAATCATATGTGGAATGTTTACCCACCTGAGGCAGTGATGCATTATTCACATGATTGTCCCTGGTTGCACGTGTTATGTGGCTTCAGAGGGAGCTATGCACGAGGTTCGAGATGAGTTTGAACCTGAGCATCGGAGGGACTTTGACTATTATTCTTCGAGGTTGCTGTGAGGAGCTTAGTGTATTGCACTCAGTGGCAAGGCTATTGAAAAGGAAAGGTGTACGCGGTCTTTGATGTGATGATTTGAGGAAAGTGGATTCAGCAGAGATGTTGTGATGAGGTTGAGTTATGATACTTCGGGATCAGTGCCTTCATCAGGCTTTGGTCTTTCCGATATTGTTGAGGGCCATCAGATCAAGCAGAGAATCCGTTTGACGATGGCGGAGATCACAGAGTAGCGGACTTGTTCCTATGGCATGAGTTTGGGCGATCGTTGGTGATCCTTTCACGCAGCAGGTGTTGCAGTGACTTGTGTTTGTGGAGCTTTCTCAGTTGCTGTTTCGGTGGCCAGGAGGGTCACGTTGCGAAAGAGTGCCCTCTGCCAGCTATGTTTGCAGTTTGGTAGCTCAGGATTTACGAGGAGATCCTCATGTTGTTCCTGCAGTCTGATCAATGTACCCTTTTGACGAGTTAATCAACTATGTCGCAATTGATGTGGGCGGCTAGTTGGGCATGTTGGAGTTCGTGCCATGACCTTGTTTGAGGACAGACTTTTCTCCGAGGTTACTATTACTTAATATCCATGGCGATTATACATGCATCTCACTTCCGAGGCTTTGCAGAGTGTTGCATCCATCCGGAGGTTACGAGATCCTTGCTGGAGGATATGGGTTAGTCGCGGATCTGTTATAGCTGGATGTTGTGATTTTGGTGTGTTTGTGAGTACGGACTTACTGACGATGCATTTGGCTGTGTTCGAGTACCTCGAGAAGGAGGTTGTGTTTCGACGACCAGATTTCCCCGAAATACTATTTCGTGGTGATGGTCGAGTGAATGGTGGAGACGAGTTGTGTTGTTTGCCTAGCTCATGTTGTGGATACTATGGTTGCTGTACCCAACATTGTTGACATTGAGGTGGTTCCCGAGTTTCCAGGTGTATTCTGGAGGAGTTACCAGGTGTTCCCCCAGTTTGGGAGACTGACTACACCATTGAGCTGGTACCAGGCGCTGGACTCATTTCACCGACATCTTGTCGTTTGGAGCCAGCGGAGCTGATGGAGCTATTGTTTCGACTCCAGGAGTTGCTGGAGGAGGTTTCAGGAGACTTGATGCAACCCCGCGTATTTTCGTGGTGTGCCTCTGCATTGTTTGTATGGATGTTGGATGATTTGACGAGGTGGTGCATTGACTACCGGAAGCCTAATTTTCTTCAGAGGAGAGCGAGTATCCTCCACTTCGGATTGACGAGTGGTTTGATCAGCTTGCGAGAGCTTCAGTCTTGTTGAAGATTGATTTCGGGACTGGATACCATCAGTGGAGGTTGATGAGTCAGATGTGCCTATGTGGCTTTCGGATCTCGGAGCGAGCATCTGGATTTCTTGGTCACTTCATTGGTTGACCAATGCTCTGTAGATCGTGTGGACTTGATGGACCAGGTGTTCAGACGGTTTTTGGACGAGTTGCGACCATGGTTGTCGGCAAATTCCTGATGTACTTCAGGAGTGTGGGCCAGCACCTGAGACGATTGTGAGTGGTTTTACAGACTTCGTGAGATGATCAGCTGTTGTGAAGTTCATCCAGTGTGAGTTTTGGTTGATTTGCGTGAAGATTTTGGGTCACGTGATGTTGTCCGAGGGAGTTGGCATGGATCCTGATCAGTTAGAAGCCGTGTTGATTTGGGGTTGCCCTACCTGTGTACCAGAGATCAGGGGTCTCTTGGGTTTGGCAGGCTATTACCGACGGTTTGTACAGGATTTTCCCGGATTGCCACTCTATTTTCCAGATTGTGGTTCGATGCACGCGAGGAAAGTTACTTACTCCTGCAGGATGGTTGACCGCTGTTTCGGTTTTGACTTTACCTGACGACCGCGATGAGTTCGTGGGTTACGGCGATGCATCAAGGTTTGGAGTTGGTTGTGTATTGATGCTGTGTAGCAGAGCGGTGGCTTATGGTTTCAGACAGTGGAAACCTTATGGGACTACGTATCCTATGTATGATTTGGATGCAGCTGTCATTGTGTTAGTATCGGAGAGTTCGAGACTCTACTGCTATAGCATGCAGCGTGGTGTAGGATGTACACCGACCATTGAGTTTCATCCACTTGCATTTTCGACCAGATTTGAGCTTGAGGCAGTGTCGATGGATGGAGTCGATTGACGACTTTGGATGCATATTAGAGTTTGTTCGAGAAGGCTAGGGTTTGCACTTTGACCATCCGTCTGGGATGTTGTTGCTGATGCATTCAGTCGAGAATCGGGAGCTTCAGTGTTTCATGTGAGTATGGCTCGAGTTTCCGTGTTAACCGGGTTATGCGCTATGGAGACTAAGTTCGTGTATGATGATGTTGAAGCTCATTGTTTTGCGTGCGTTTGGCACTAGTGATGTGGAGATGTATCTGATATTTCGAGTTTACTACTCGTGACGCTACATGAAGAACAATATAGCAGCTTGTTTGTGCAGATGCCACATTCGTCGACTGGCGATGGCTTGGAGGCAGATACTTGCCGAGAAGTACCAGCCATTTGAGATTTCCGGTTAGACGTGACGTTTGTTGCTGTGATCTTATGTGTGTGTGCTTGTATGCACTTTGGTTTGTGATACCAGTTGTCAGGCCATTGTGGATCGTTTGATGAATTCAGTACGTTTCCTTGTACTTTCGGGAAAGGATTTCAGTGGCAGACTGGCATAGCTGTGTTGACGGAGAATAGCCATCTACGTGGTGTACCTGTGTCCCGGTTCGCTGACCGAGATAATCAGCTACAACAGAGTGTTGGCAAGCTTTGCAGCGAGCTTTGGGGACCAGATTACGAGTTAGTACCGGTTCTTATCCTCAGATTGGCGAGCGATCTTCAAGGATTATTCAGGCCTTGGAGGGCATGTTGTGGACCTTGGTGTTGCAGTTCTAGAGGATTCGGAACCAGCAGTTTCTCTTATTTGAGATTGCATCCAGTATCAGTTTGTGGACCACTATGGTTTTGATGTTGCATGATTTCGTTTTGAGGATGATGATGTACTTCATTGTGTTGGAGCAGGTTTGAGTTTGAGTTGATGTTTGATTTTGATTTTGTGGGATGTGTTACCACAGACTGTCAGATTAGCGGAATGGGATTGATGATGGCCCGAGTCCGTTGTTTGAGCTATGTTGTTGTGTGTGAACTGAGTTGTGATTTGCTATGTTGTTTGATTCAGATGTGGCCATATGCAAGTTTGTGTTATGCCGTATGGTTCGGCATCGCCTATAGTGTTGGCTTTGTGTGTTGTGTTCCGCGTGGCGGAACTATGTTTCAGATTGTTGTGTGTTGTGTACCCTATCTGTTCCTTATGCGGGAACACTTGGCGATTGTGTGAGCCAGTTCAGATTTTTGATTTGAGGGTACAGGGATTCCAGCACGGAATTATCTCCTATTGTGGAGACGATTACCAGAGTTGTTCAGTTGAGGTTGCCGTTGGTGAGTTGAGCAGTATGCAGAGGCAGTGCTCCTACCTTGTAGTCGGCAGACTTGGAAATTTCGAGGTCGAAATTTTTCTAAGGGGGGTGGATTTGTGACGACCCGGACCAGAATCAGCAGTATGATCAGCTTGATCGATGAGTTTGTGCATAGTCGCAGAGTTGCGACAGTTGATTTAATCGCCGAAGCTTCTTAACGACTAAATTATTGGCTGAGAATTAGAGCTGGGTCTCTTCTCGAGAGTCGTTGAACGTGTGATTACAAGTTCGTGGGCTGTTTCGGATCGTTATTTGGACGACCGAGGAATTAATTATGAATATTTGAAGTTTCGACGGAAACGGATTTAAATGGCAGGTTTGTTCGCGACTAAATTATCGGTCGAGAATTTGGTTTCGGCTTCTTCACAGAAGTTGTTCAGAATTTAATTTCGAGTTCGTAGGAACATCCGGAGCATGATTTTGAGTTATGAAGAATTAGTTGCGAATATTTCCGTTTAGTGATTGTTTGGTTGATTTAATTATATGTTGATTGGACTTTTTATCCTTTTGGCCGATATGTTTGACTTCGGGTGATTATTGAAGAATATGTCGAGACGAGTTTGTGGCCACGAGAATTATCGGAATCGGATATACGACGAGAAAGTTACGCGTATTTAAAGTTCGTCGAAATGGATAAACATGAAGTTTCCGTTTTGGGAAAGGCTATATATAGTAACCTGCTATTTTGGGCAAGGGGAAGACTTTTCAGATTGGGTGTTGACCGAGTGGACTCGGTCAACTCGGTGGAGGAGAGGAGGCCGACGTGCTCCACGGCGGTGATGTCGCCGTTCGGCCACCACGGAGCTCGGCTCCAGTTCCGTTCATCTTGCCTTGACACCCCGAGTCCAACTATAGCCACCGTGTACGGCGAGGCTCGCCGGAAGTGGAAGAGAAATCCGGCCAAAGTTTGAAGAAACTTGGTGATTTCGGGTTTGATGTTTCGAGCCGATTCGAGCTGAATTTTGGAGTGGGCTTTGTAGCTCTCATCACTAGCAAGCTACCATGTAAGTTTGGAGTCCAAATTTTGATTGTGGAAGGAGAATTTTGGATTTGAAATTTGTGTGTTCATTCGGTTTTTCATGAAATTGACCATGTTAGAGTGAGAATTGGACTTCGGTGCAGTTGACAAAGTTGCTCAGTGGACGATTTGGAGTGGAATAGGGGTGGCTCTGCAAACTGGGCACAGAAACCGAAAAGCCCAAGGGAAAGGCAAATAAAATCGTTAGAGTGAGTGGACGAAAATAATCATATGCCTTTCACCATTTATATAATATAAAAATAATGTGAGTTCTTAAAATAAATTGAGGTGTCAGGCGAATCTCTCAAGCCCGATGGTGATAGACTAGGCGAATCTCTCAAGCCTAGTGGACACATCAGAGGAATCTCTCAACCCTGGAACTGGACTACCGGTGATCAGCCCAGTAGCTAATGCATCGATGCTAAGTAAATGCCATCACCATATAAAATATAAAATAATACCTCCAAAAACAATAAATAGTCTCAATACTGTACTAAAAATAAATACTGAAATCAAGAACTCGCTACGACAGTGTAAATAAATGTCCACTCACAGATAGCACAGCGCGCAAACGCGCTAATCACGAGATCCGACGGAAGATCCCTCGCCCAACGTACGATATCGATCCCCTGAATAATCACAAAATATAACTGATCAAAATCACAATTCATGACTCTGTACCACACCTCGGAAACCAACATTTCCGGAAACATATAACTCGGATACAAAATAATCAACGAAAATCCCCAAATTCTCCACATAAACCCTCGACTAAAAATTCGGTATCCAAATCAACTCGAAAACCTCAAGGCGATAATCGGGGCGCGATTACCAGCAAAACGGCATAAAACTTGTCAAATTCCAAAAAGTCAACTCCTCGTCGAAGCTCCGCCGGCAGCTGCGTGCCATCACCGGAGGAATTTCCCGACAAGGAAAACCCAGAACTCCTCTCCTCTAACCCAATACATCTCACAACTATGGCCTCCTCCAATTCCACAGTGAACTGCCGGAATTCAGCTCGAAAACCACAAAATCCCAAACAGGCTGGCGACCCAGTTCTCCGTCGAAACTCTGGCAACGGCGCACGGCGGCCCACGAGGCCACACCCAAAAGCTCCGCCTTGGCCCCACGAGCCAAAACCCTCTAATCTCCGGCCACCACCGTGGCCGGAGCACCACCGTCCGTTGACCCCGAAATCCCACAACTTCAAGCTTCTCGTTCTCCCTCAATACCTCACCAAAATTCACAAATCAAAGTCCTAAATCATAGGAAATCAAGAAGAGAAGCTAACCATACCCAAATTGGAGCCGGAGGTGGCCGGAAATGAAAAGTCGTCGGCGAGTCAAACGGCGGTCCAGTTTGTACTCGGTTAACGCGGTCAATGGGTCTTTTCTGGTCAACAACGGTCAAACTTCCCAAAACAGTGTTTTTTGACAATTTATGACTATTCTGATATTTATACTCGTGGCTCGATACGATCGACGGTCCAAATCGAATCACATCCACGTTTCGGATAACTCAAACTCCAACGGATAAACATGACGAAATTATACGATTTCAAATATTCATAACATATTCCTCGGTTATCGAAAGAATTATCCGAAACTGCCCATGAACTCGAAATCACGCACACTACGATTCTTGTGAAGAGACTCAACTCAAATTCTCGCCCGATAATTTAGTCTTGAATCAAACCGCCAATTCGATTAATTTACGATAAACTGTGATTACTCGTAACCTTGCAGATTAAGCCGATTAACGTGCTAATTCTGATTTGGGTCGTCACAAAAATACCAAAAAAATAAGAGTCTTAGGAGCCCTTAGCAAGTCAATGATATACTTATATCTTCCATTATTGTGACTAAGAGTTTGTTACGTTTCTCAAGTTTCTCGGATGATTTCGACATATGCTACATATGTGGATATGTTGTGGATTTAGAAACAAGTTAACATGGTATGGATTTTTGAGCATGCATAGATTTTATTGAGATTCATTTAACCGTGAGTTTTTTGAGCCTTTATGAGAAATACATGCTTTCTTTGAGTGAGTGTTAATTGCTTGCCACAGATTAAGTTAATGGACCCTAGAATTTACTAGAACTTGCTCTTGTACTTCTCGAAACTTATAGTCAATACATGTTCTAATTGAAGTAGTGATAAAGGCATTTAGGGGACACCACCATAGCCATATAAGCCTGTGTCCCGATTTTGTGTACATAAGTTGTGCACCCCTTAGTTAACTACTTTAAGACTACATGTTTAAACTTTTTGTCATCACCCACATATCTCTGACCTTAAACCTTAGAATAGTTATATCTTTACCCTGTTCTAGAACTTGGTAGAGCTATACATGAGACAGGTATGTGAAGACGGCGACAATGTCGAAAGGTGATGCAAAGAAACTTATGAAGCCTATGTTCTAGGATTTGTTTTTGAATTCTATGTCCTTTTTATTCTTGAACCTTGTGAGCCTAAACCCATTATAACTTATGAAGCCCTTTTGATCTTCAAGATGGTAGCCTTTGATCTATACAGATTAGTTGCAAGAGTAAGCATATGGTTCGGTCCATTTGGCAAGTGGATTTAGCATTAACCTTAAACACATATGAGTGAAACACTTTGAGAGCATATCTTTGTGAGCTTGAATCTTGATTTGTTTGTACATGCTTAAGCTCTTTCACCATGATTATGTCTTTGTCCTACATGTTGCATGTGTGTTATATGTTGGATTGATCTCTGGTAACTTGTTGGTACATTTGAAACTTGGCGTTGCAGTTTTTGGAAGATTGCTGAGACAAGTTGTTAAGGGCATTAGAGTAGTGTTCGTAGATTACGTCTTTATTTTTGAGTCATAGTTTAGTGTTTTTCTTGAGGACTAGCAAAACCTAAGTGTGAGGTATTCTGATAGTTGCATTTTTATACAACGTTTATGTGCTTAACTGAACCTTATATTTAATTCTTTTGTTACGTTTTTAAGCGACTTATTATCACTACAAGAAAAAGTGACTTAGACGACGGAGAATTTCCGTCGTCTAAGTGCCTATCTCCGTCGTCTAAGTACTTGGACGACGGAAAATCCGTCGTCCAAGGTACGTGCTCCAAGTGCTGTCGTCTAAGTACTTAGACGACGGAGAATTTAATCTCCGTCGTCCAAGTTCACTTGGACCACGGAGAACGTCCGTGGCCCATGTGGGGACTTAGACGACGGAGACATTAATCTCCGTCGTCTAAGTCCCCACATGGGCCACGGACGTTGTTAGCTTCTCCGTGGCCCAGGTGGTGACTTAGACGACGGAGATTAATGTCTCCGTCGTCTAGGTTACGACCTGGGCCACGGAGAAGCTAACAATCTCCGTGGCCCAGGTGGTGACTTAGACGACGGAGACATTAATCTCCGTCGTCTAAGTCCCCACATGGGCCACGGACGTTGTTAGCTTCTCCGTGGCCCAGGTCGTAACCTAGACGACGGAGACATTAATCTCCGTCGTCTAAGTCACCACCTGGGCCACGGAGAAGCTAACAACGTCCGTGGCCCATGTAGGGACTTAGACGACGGAGATTAATGTCTCCGTCGTCTAAGTGAAAAATTAATTTAAAAAAAAAAATTAAATTCAAAAATATTATTAATATTAATTGAAAAAAAATTAATTAAATTAATTAAATACACTAAATTAATAAAATAATTAAAATTAATTTGTACATACATAATCGAAAAAACCCATAATTAAAAATGAAAATATTGTTCGTAATGCGGAAATTAAGAAACGAAATAATGAACTACTAGCTAGCTAAAACACTGGAGGAGCAGATGCGCCGCCTCGTCCTCCGCCTCCAGCCGGGTCGTCGTCGTCGGGGAATGGGTTCGGAGGAGGTTGACATTGTCTTTGAGCTTGTTGCATAAGGGCGATGAGTTGGGCTATTCGCTCGTCTTGCTGGTCCATTCTTTGGCGCATGGCAATATTCTCCTCCCGTGCGATTCGAGCCTCTTCATAGGCTGCCGCAGCTTGAGAACTTCTCCGCCGCCCCGAACCTCCCGTAGATGATGACTCAGAGGTCGACAAATCTCGAACCACCTTAGGCCCGAAGTGCCTAACCTCCTTGCCAGCTCTACGACCGTAGACCTCATCCGCAATTGCTATTTGGCTCTCCACAGATAGAGGAGGCAGGTCTTCTAGCGGCACATCTGGGAACGCAAGCTGAGTGTTAGCCAATTCTTCCTGCGCACGCTCTATCACTCTTGCCTACAAAAGAATAATAAATTTATTATAATGAAATAATATTTAAATAATAATTACTATAATTATTAGCGCACACATATATATATATATATGACTTACGCCGCGTTGACTCGCTTCATTATCGAGCCCAGGCGTCACGTACGCGCTTACGCTTGCATCGAGATAAGGGTGTTTGGAGCCCTTATCCCTGTGCTCCTTGGCAATTTGAATGAGTTGCTTGGCGCCGGAAGTATGGTGCTTGTCCTTCTTCCCCCGGTTGGCTTTGTTGACACCGGAGAATTTCTGTTAGACAACATAATGAAATCATTAAAAAATTTATAAGTAACTAAAATTTAGAGTATTCAATTATCTTAATTGAAATAAAAAAAGTAAATTAACACCTGAAATTGCTCATCGGCAAAGTGGTTACACAACCACTCCCACTCATCTTCTCTATCCCCACGCAGCTCTTCGGGGGGAGGCACGGGACCGTTAGTTCGGAAGTACTGATGGAGCCTGTACTTCCAATCTTTGAAGATGTTGTTGGCGGTTTGGTTGATATGCCTCAACATCGCCGGATCCGGATCCACCGCAAATTGTTCCTATCAGAAATAAATTGAAAATTATAATCGTATATATTATAAAATTATATATAACTAATATTAAAAATAGTATATAATAACTAAAATTGTACGTATTACGTACCGAAAGATCCTTAAAGACTTTCGCCTTCTCCGAATCCGGCACATCCCTCCAAGTAGGGGCAGTGATACGAACCCGGTTACGAACAATCGACCCAATGCTATGAGCCGAGAGACTTGCTAGCTGAGGTGTGGGAGGGCCACCGGTGAATTCGTCGTAAGGCAAGGCGATCTTGCTCCCGGTCGCCTTGCAAATTTTCTCCGCCTTTCCACCTTTAACGAGACCCCGAGTCTTTTTCGGTTGGGGGTCAGTGGGGGCCCTCCTTTGCTTACGGCGGGCGCTGTACATGATAGACTCGGCCGTCGAAGACGCCTGAGTACTTCCCGTTGAAGCGGTACCGGGCGTCGGAGTTGAAAAGGGGTCGACGTCATCACCGCTTGAGAGAAATGGGGCAGAGGGAATTTCCCCAGAAGGCCCCGGATTGAGGGCGTCTACCTGCGGTTGAACCCAACCGACTTGGGCCGCCAACATTTGGAGCATCTCATCTTCTGACTCCTGTTGGGCTTTCTTCTTCCCGGATGTGATCTTTGG